>CAJVRI010000715.1:1338250-2676500 GCA_911649635.1 Poeciliopsis gracilis
GTGACGTATTGTGCTTCCATGAACAGATCAGGAAAGCTCGATGGGCTACAGAAACATGTTCATCACATGTTCATTTGCTCAAAATCATTCTCAGATGACATTTCTGTCTGTTTAGTTCTGTCTGTTCAGTTCTCCTTCCAGAATGAGTCGTTTTAGGGCGTCTCATCACTTTAAATCCAAATAATCTGCTGCTGGCCACGCCCCCAACTACACGTTTACACTCACAGATGAAAATGGAGGCAAACAGATGCACAAATTTACAATTGTACATCTTTGAAAACAGAAGTAGAGCTTTCTGCACAACCAATAAGAATTGATTTTTAGATAAACAGTTTAAACACAAAAGCAATCTTTGGGATTAAAATAGCCATTTCCTTTAATGTTATCAGTTATAACTGCTTTGATAGCAAACATTACAGTACAGTCATGTTAAAAACAAACTAAATAAAACAACCGAAACCTGAAGGAAAATTAAAGTGAGAAACTTTCAGAAAACAAGAACACATTGGCTCAAGGCACTTTGCAACATTTTTGAAACTACTTTTAAAAGAATGCTGAGATACAATAATGACAGAGGGGTCTTTTAAGTATTTGAACTGAAAAGACTCATCAAAAGCCAACCTAAATTCCCCAGACAATAAGAACTAGTTCAGTAATGTGCTGATTTTATTGTTTTACCACAGATTTTTAATTGACAAAATATAGGGCACAAAGAGTTTCAACAACAGGGATAAAGTGAAGCTGGGGCAGCAAAACGTGCAAAACTTTGCCTTTGAGACTCTAATTCAACCCCCCTCCCCATAAACAAAGGGAGGAAGTGGCGCTGTGTGACTGGTTTGCAGTGACTTCCTGTTTGTGATTATGTGTCCAAAAACAGAACCAGGGTCTCTGGACCTCCCACGACTCTCCACTCGAGGCCAGGCAGCCGCTGACCCACCGCGTCTAGCTGTCCGCGCATTGTGCTCGGTAACCGGGGCGCCACAATACTGGGAAGCAGCTGCTGCTAACAGAAATGTGGCTCATTGCATGGCATTCAGCATCTATAGTTACAAGTTTAGTGTGTATTATTAAAAGAGTCCGGTCTTTTACAAGCTGGTTTAGACAGTGTCTCTGTTTTACTGTGACCTAATTCAGTGGAATATTTGGAAAGAATAGCGACAGCAAGTGACTTTTAGTTAATTTAATTAAACTTTTACAGCATTTTCAGGCAAAATGTTAGAGAAATGCAAAACTTATAACCAAATTAAGCATTTAAAATAAAAATTCAAACATTAAATTAAGGTATAACTGTACACTAAAAATAATCGAAAGTTATCTAAACAACCAAATTAAATATGCAAAACTATAATTTGTAAAACAATAAAAATAAAAATGGCATCATAATTCAAGGTAACATTGTCAAAGATCAATAAACTTTAAATTCTATTGAACATTTAACACTGGAAGACATTTTATATAAAAATTATTAAGTTGTTTTAATTGATCGTGCGATTAATTAATTTATTCCTTCTTATTTCAACAAAATCACCAGGTAAATGCAAAACTAAATTAAACTCAGAATTTAAATGGAAAAAAAATCTTTTTAAGCTCAAATTCTGAGAGAGTAATGCTGGGGTCTTCTTTTAATAATCACAATTATTAAAATTGTGAATATTTACAGCAATCATGCAGGTTCCTGCCTATCTCTAGCGTCTCTAGCATGACGACCAGAGATAGGCAGGAACCTGCCAGCACAAGCAGGTGTAGACAATAGATGGATGGACGGATGACTTTATTTATAAACAAAAACTGTGGGAAAACCCACGTTGCAGCAGTAGTTAAGGCATTTTTTTCCAGGCTCTTAGAAGGTCAGAACTGACCTGTAGAAATCCAGCCCAGTCAATCTGAGGTTTTCCAAACTTTCCCAACAAAACCCTTTTGCTTCCAGACTATCTGCTTCCCATAACCTTGCAACTGCAGGAAAACAGGAGCCAGAGACCCTCGCCTGCATTTCCTCACATTGGGAAACATAATCCACAATTCAGCTTTTAAGTCATTATCAGTCGCTAATAAGAACAATACAGCAACACCAGGATACATTAATCCCCGTTTGAAACACTAAGGAAATAATACAACTGCAATACAATGGCCAATTTTCCTTCCCTCAGCTCAGCTTTGGGCACCGTTTCTTTAAGAACTCTCTGTCCTGGATGTGAGGTGGATTTTGTTAAAGGTATGGCCCTGAACATGGCAGCTTGATTTAGTGGGAAAGAGGAAACAAGCAGCCTTTCTACGTTTCTCATACTTTGATTTTTATCAATCAATCAATCAATCAAATTTTATTTGTATAGCACATTTCAGCTACAAGGCATTTCAAAGTGCTTTACATCATAAACACAAAAACACAAAACACAAAGTCATGCAACATAGAATAAAATACCAAGGGTTTATTTTTGTTTTTTATCACAGAATTTAAGCGCCTGTTTTCGCCGGACTCTGCCGTCCGTTTAACCACGGGTATTCGTCGGGCCCCATTGCCCACAACAGAAAAAGATGTATCTTATCTTTATAGATAAGATATGAATGAAAGTTATCTTGTTTCATCACTTTGAACAGTTTTGCTTCTGAAAAACTATTTTAAAAACAGTTTCTTGTTGCATTATGTAAAGGTGCTTAATTTTTGCATGTTTTAAATTATTCTTAGTGGGATGATAGTTCAGAAAGTTCTGCCTATTTTGATCTCATTTCATAATGAGCTTTTTTAGGGCGTCTTGCCACTTTAAATCACAATAAGCTGCTGATGGCCACGCCCTTCAACTCAACGTTTACACTTGCACATGAAAATGGCTGTAAATGGATGCACAATGCTACAACTGTACATCTTTGAAAAGCAAAAGTGGAGCCTGCTACACAACCAACAAGAATGCAGCAACTGGTTTCTGTTTTGCCTGGACTCTTTTTCAAGAGGTTTTGTCTTGAATAACCAAGAAAACAGATTTAAAAGCAGTAATCCAATTTGTTAAAGCTAAAATAAGTAATAACAATTTATGGAATCAGCAGAGAAATAGTTTACCGTTTCCCTGTGACGTAATTTCCTTAACCTTACGTGTGTATGTGCATGCATGGATAAAAACAAGAACTTGATATAAAAACTTAAGAAAGTAAAAACCTGATCATGCAAACAAAATCCTAGAACATTTTTGAAAGTCAACATCTAAATACTTGTCTCTTCCATCAGCCATTGCATATTATATACAGTAAAACCAGCTGACCAGCTGACTTGTGTTGCTAAGTGACAGTCTGAACTCGGCTGTGGTTGCTAGGTAACGGAGGAATGCCCGTCAAATGTGACTAAACAATCAGGAGGTTTTTGAAACGGCTCATTTTCCAGGTACCAAAAAACATTAACTTATTTTTTTAATGTAATTTACAAAAGTATATCAGCTGCTTCACTCAATCACACACAAAAGGTTACTTAAACAAGCTTTTCTTTGTAAATAATGCATATGTCATGATTAAAACATTAAAAACATGAGTAGAACATTTCCTTAAAATGATTCACCACTAAACCGTCTAAATGTTTTTGGTCGGTCTCGTGAAACACATCACTTTTAAATGTGCTTTGAGCTCAGCAAAAATAAAAACTGCGAGATAAGAAGTGAAAGTCCCTCAGGAACTGGGAAGTGATGAAGGTTGTAAATTTTTTCCAGTCATTCACTTTTTAACAAGCCACTTAAACTGCGAGTGGTAAACAAGACTGTGCAATCAACATTAAAAACTGAGACCCACTCATTAAAAAGCATGGCTCCAGTAATTTTATGGAAAATAAACAAAATCACAATGTTCCCAATAAAGCAACAGGGAGCTTTGGACTATGAATCATCTGGGTTCTAGTGGTTCACTTTGTATTTAACTTTAGCCAGTGGATTGTAATAGTATTCACCCTCCTTTTTTGTGCGGTTATCACTGTTTAAAAGCTGATCATAACCTTTTTACAACCATTTTCTACATTTTTACCCTTAATTTAGAAACATGTGATACAGCCATGACAATTGGAAACTCTGCAATTCATTTTTAAAGTTAAAAAATAGTGTTTGTGCAGATAAAGCACATTCCAACACTAAACTGACTCATATAATCAGCTTAATAGCGCTGTGATTAATCACAATTATATATTAAGCTTAATTTTGTATGCTTTGAAATATATAAAATCCATGAATGTTTTTTTTCTCAAACCAAACATATCAGATTTCCAGGTTTTCATATTTTGGAGGATTTAAAAGAAATATTTTTTCTAACTTAATTTAAATACGGAGAGTTTAGTACAATACAAGCTGGTTATGCTTTGGTGGAAGGTTAAGATTAAGATCATTTACTGGATTTTTTTCAGCCACGTTCAATGCAGTCGGCCTGTTGTACACTTCTGCTTCAATGACCCACACGTAGTTCACACGTCAATCTCTCGGTTGGCGTCAAAACTCTTCTAATAATAATCGTGTGTCCCTTTGGCTGAAGCTAATTAGCTTCGCTGGTCCATACATCTTTCACCACGTCTTCCTGCTGTTGCTTTCCAATGATCACAACTCCTGATTGGTTGGCCACTACCATTTTGTTCATTTTATTCTGTAAAATGGTGACTCCCACTTTGACCTATAATGATCTGTAGTTTGTATTTCACACAGATAGATTAGTACAATATGCCAGCTGCTTGATTCTGGGGCTCCATGTATTCCTTTCCTGGTGGCATCTTACGCATAAATATAGCACAGAAAAATAGTAACTCAAATTGGCCCTTGTATAAAACCAAGTTATTTTGAAGTGCTAAATTTAGATTTTTATTGCTAACCAATTTTAAAAAAAAATTTCATTAGAAACAAGGAGCAGAAAGGTTGGACAGTTCAAGTTTATCTTGTGACATTTATTATTTTAGCTAAAGGAGGAAAATTACTGGATTGGACTGTGGTAAAAACCTGGAAAGCTTTTACCAAAGCCTTTAGTGGGGAAAGCTGCAGAAGTTTGCTGAGGCCTCTTACAAGTCAAGAAATTACAAGTAATTTGTACTTTTCTCTAATCGAAAGCCTGACTTATTAATTAAAAATTTGGATCCCTTATAAATAATGTAATTTTCTAGCAGGTAAACAGACATAGAAAATATAAACCATATCTATTATTCATCATGCAAATAAAATGTTTTTCAGTTTTTAGCAGAAATATCGTTGTTGTTTCTTTGCACGGTGTTGCCTGAATAAGCATGACAGACTTGAGCGGATGTGCGAACATGCCCAGAATCGTCCCTTTATGCGCCACATCTGCCGCTGCAGGCCGGCGAGGAGACGGCCACCCACACTCCTCTCAAACAGAGGGCCATTTATGCAAAGCAGTATTAACTTTTTACACTCTTGGCATTAGTAGTGAATTCACATGTACAGTCTGTGCAGCCAGTTTAAATTATGTCACCAGCAGCTGCTGGGATCCTAAATGTTCAAATGCAACCATGAATCCTCTTGATGAACTGCACAATTGATTTTTGTGTAAGAAGGACCTTTTTAAAACTGAACAGTCATGCAAGAAATTTTTAAGGGTGGAATTATATTAAATAAATTAAAAAAAGTTATTTTAATAACTAAATGAAACTCGTTTCATAGATTAGTCACACCCAGAATGACGCTTTTAATACATTATTGGTTTTAATTAGGAAGATTTTCAGCTTACAGCTAATGAAAACACCACATTCAGTTTGTTGGTCTGCTTCAGAGTTTGATTACACATGTTGCCAAACATACTGGACTTCCTGGAGATCAAAGCAGACTAAATAGGGCTGGCGTGAATGCACCTTTTTTGTGAAAATTGACAGAGAAGGTTTTAGTGACAAACATTTTTGAGATCTGAGTTGTCCTGAGGTTATCAATATTATAATTTAACCAAAAAAGCTGGTTAAAAATCAGTAAATAAATTGAACGTTCTTGTGTAGACTACATACATAAGAGATATATAAAGCAGCAAAACATATAAACAGATTAGTTTTCCCTTCGCATCCTGACTATTGTCAAACAAAAAAAATACGACCATTTTGTCTTTAGGACTGTCATGGATCGTAGAGCTTCTCACATAATCACATATGGATGGGGATGGAGGCCACAGCATCATCAGTTAGATTATAGTGTGTTTTCATCCAGCATTGAGCAGATGCTTGTTTTTTTTATGGTAATAAAGTGGAACAGGTCCTTCCATCTGTGCTGCACCAGTCGGAGGGAAAAAACTCAACCCCCCAGTTTCACACAATGAAAAGGAAATCAACACAAATCCTGTTTACTCTCCACATCACAATGTGATGCAATAAACACATTTCCCCCATTTTCCCACACCTAACAGAAGCACAATAGATATGTCAGTATAACAGATTTTGTAAAGCCTGAAAAGTTTAAGAATAAGTGTGAAACTTATAAATAGCAATATTTACAACTGTATTGTAGTGTTATGTTGCTGCGGTGCTGTTAGATCTGGCACTGGTTGAGCTTTAAGATGTGGGAAACACACAGTGGGAAACACACTGTGTGTGGATCACATATTATTTGTAAAGCTTTTCATGTGAAGGACTCATAGTAACCTACCAAAGCTGATCATACACTTAATGTAACAAAGACAGTCAAACTCAATCAATCAATCAATCAAATTTTATTTGTATAGCACATTTCAGCAGTAAGGCATTTCAAAGTGCTTTACATCATAACAAACACAAACACAGAGTCATCAAGTGGGGGGTTCTTGCCTTTGCGTCCACAAAAGGTTTACTGGTTACACTCCTACTGTGTTATATGGAACAACATACCTATTTTTATTCCCACTCACGCTCACAATCACTCAGGGTTAATCACCTCAATTAACCCTGCTTCAGTAAAAAAAAAAAAAAAATGTATTTACTGACTAAGGAAAAGGTTAGGACACCGGTACCCCCTAAAAACTAGTGATACCCCACCTTTGGTTTGAAGAACAGGCGGCGCTCTCATATCCATCTGCCAGCCTCTAACAGCAAGTAAGTTTCCTGCATGTCCACTCTGTTTCGAGTCACCCCACAACATGTCTGCGAGATGAAAATTTGGGCTTTGACTAGGCCAAGGACCTTCCATTTGTCTATTCTCTACCCAACCTTGTTGGGCTGAAACGATTAAAAGATTACTCGTGAGGAATCGACTATTGAAATGAATTACCGTCATGGTTTTCTTAGAGAGGAAGTGTTTCCTCCTGGCACACCAAGTATGAAAGTTAAACTTGGTCAGTGTCTTTCTGACTGTGCAGACATGTCCTTTCATATCTACAGAGCTAATCCAGGTCCCTTCATGGCAATCTAGGATTTCAGAACTTTTTTCAGAAACTTCTCTCAGTATTTTGTTAATTTTCTGACTCAGTCATGTTGACTAATTTAAACTTGAATTTTCATATTAGGCAATTTTAAATATCGGACAATTTAACATTTTTTGGGAGATCTGCTTAAATTTCACACACTTCATAAGTTACAATAATTTTGTTCTGAAGGCTCTTTCACATCATCTCATGTCTGTGAGATCATGAAATCTGAGACATGAGATTGGATACTCATGGAGTCCAACCTCACAGTCAGAAGCATACCATATCAAATGTTGCAGGCTTAAACAGAGCAAAGCTCCTTTAAAATATTGAAAAATAATTTCCTGTAATGATATGGCTTTGTGAGTGTTTAGGAATAGATGTGATGGTGTCTTTACTTTATTCCTCATTGAGATTTTTCTTTCTTAAATAAAATTTTGCAAAACATGTCAGCTTTTATTTCAATGTTTTCAAATATTTATGTATGAACTGTTAAGCTGTTTTAGGGATTTGTAATTGTTTCACATCATTTGTGTTTGTCTCTCTGACAGGTGTTTTACCTGTAATCTCTTGGCAATCTCTCAAAGTGTCACTCAAAGTCTCCTTGTACAAATAACATCCTGGCAGCAACAAAAAACAATATTTCCACCTTGTGCAGCAGTTAAGGCTATAGTATTTGCCTTATGTTGTGTAAACATTGGAATGAAAAGTGAAAAGTATTATGAAAGAGAAAATGAGTTGAGAATTTTTTTTTTTTTGTCTAATGCAGATTCTTTTGCCAGTTACTCACAACAGATGAATTAAAGCTAGATTTCTTTTACATTAAGCTCATATTTGTTTATTTATATAGACATATATCAACTCGTGCAGAAGTAAGTCAAAACCAGCTTTGTCAAGTTTGTGCACACAAACAAGGAATGTAATTTTGTTTCCATTTTTTGTCAATGAAGACATTTAAAAAAAATTAACATATAAAAATAATTGTTCGTAAATATACAATTTTTTTTTTACAAAAGAGGTTGAATTATTGTAAATATGCGCAATATCAATCAGATGTTTTGTGCTGAACTGAAGGTAAATGTCTAAACAGTTTTTGTGTCCAGAATGTGTGGGGTCTGCAGTGAGCTGCTATTTTCTAGGCATGTGTGTCTCTTGGCTGGAGGGAAGTTTGGGCAGTTCTAATTGTTTGTTCCAAGATAGTGCAATACATTTTCTCTGTAAAATTACTTCTCATTGGAAAAATAATTTGGATAAGTTTAATAGATTCATAGATATCAGATGATTACTCCAACAGAATATAATGCCACATGCTGTAAATTTGTTATCAGTCTATTTTGTTTATGACTGCTACCTGTGTGAGGCTCCTAAAAGTGCATTCACACACCACCTGATGGGAATGTACACCAGCTTTTGCTGACTTTCTGAACTTACTCAGTGAAACTCGTTTTAGGCACCGTCAGCGTTTATTTATCAGATCCTAACAGGTGACACAATTGCTTCCCAGTATTTGTCAGGGTGGGAGAGATGGGCAGATAAATGTGTGCAAACACAAGATTATTTGAATATTATTTGGATTCAAATTAGGTCATTTATTTACATGTCTACCCATGTAAATACTGCTTTCTTTTTGTTAGGTTGGTGCTTTTTATGGAGGAAATAATCTACAATGTTTTTGTAACAAAATAAATTTATTAATTTTACTAGATAATCATCTAATAAAAGCTTTTAATAAACCTAAATCTGTTACCTGTGGTCATGCTAACTAGACTTAGCATTTCTAGCAGGCTATGCACAAGTGTGATTGACAGCACTAAGACCCTCCTCCTATCTGCTTGTTTTTGACTGAGTAACTTATTAATGCAGCTCCTACTTGGAAAAAAATTATTTTAACAAATGTGTCAAAAAAAAGAATACATTTTTTTAAATATTTTTTATAAAAGTGACATATTGCAGCCACATTAAATGATAAAAAAATGTGCAAAATTTAAAGTATCCTAAATTAAAAAATATCAGACAGCCTACATTATTTTAAAAGATTACAAAAGTACTTGAGTGAACTTTGACTTAATCTGATATAAAACTGGTCACGAACATTTATGTAGAGCCTAACTTGTCATTTACATTTTCATTTAGCATCTTTCCTGAGCTAGCATCGCAGCAGCTAGCATCTTGAGGAAAAGCTTTGGCGCGGATGTTCCACAAGTGTCAGCTAATTAAGCATTTACTACGTGGGAAAACCGCTGGGGGACACAAAAAACAAACTCCGCTATCTCTTCATCAAGCTGCACAGCTTGTGCCTGTCTGGGGAACAACTGTGTGATTGTTAGCTTGTCGGTGTGGAGAAAAAAACGCCCCTTCAGCGCGCAGAGCAGCGGATGGAGACTTTCGTCCCTCAAATCATTTCCAACTCGGGACTTGAAGTGACAACGTCTCATGCCGGGTGTCTGCTTCTCTCCCCCCGCCCCAACTCTCTGTGGATGTACTCTTGGGCTTGTTTTTTCCCTGTCAAGGAGGAAGACATAATATTGGATCTATGAAAAGACCCACGTGGATTTGGATAATCTTTTTAAACCAGAAGGAATGCATATTTTTCTGTTAGTGAAACTAACTTTCCTGTTGTCGCTGATAGGAGTAACACGAGGTGAGTGACGGGGAGCTTTGGGTTCCTTAATGCCTCCAAATATATTTGGGAAAGTGTAGTTTTGTTGTAACTCCGGAATAATAATCTGAACCTGGGAAACTTTCTGCAACTTCCTGAACAGACGCCGATTAATTCTCTTCTGTGGCATGTTGCACTTGTTGTCTTATTGATATTAATAACTTTTCCTAAACTCGCCTCTCGTGGGTCAGTCCAGGCAGCTGTTCCTCATTTAAACCAAAAACTTTCTTTTTCACACCAGTGTGTGAATAGAAGCTTCTGCCTGCGGTTTGGACTTACAGTGTTTTGTTGCAATTGCATTGCTGTGTTACTCATATTTTTCAAGTTCTGTCAAGCTGCGTTTTAGAGCATGCTGATGCCAAACTAACAGTAGATGTTGCAGGTAGACGTCACATTTAAGAAGCATTACTGAGCATTTTCAAATATTTGTGTGAGAAGTAAATTTTCCATTGTTTTTTCTGCTACTTTAGCTCAAAACGCTGCTTTTTAAAAGTGAACTCAGGATGTTTTGCAGACTACACATGTGTTAAAATGTTTGTTTTGCAGGTCTGAGATGCTCCATGCCCACAGAGTCT
The DNA here is from genome assembly GCA_911649635.1 of Poeciliopsis gracilis. Taxonomy (NCBI): domain Eukaryota; kingdom Metazoa; phylum Chordata; class Actinopteri; order Cyprinodontiformes; family Poeciliidae; genus Poeciliopsis; species Poeciliopsis gracilis. Next base: position 1,348,808 of record CAJVRI010000715.1, read on the forward strand.
TGTTTGAACCAGGGGAGGTGTGAAGCAACTCCAGATGGCAATGGAGAGTGCAAGTAAGTTTGTCGTCCACATCTGCCTTCTGAATGTGCAAGTTATGACGAATGCCTGCACAGAAGAGTTGGAATGTGGGATTGTGGAGTCTGAAATGACTCAGAGGTTTTGGGGTTTGCATGTGAAGGAGATGAAGCGGTGTGCGCTCACACTGCTGGAGCTATTTCTGGGTGGCAAATGGTCAGAGGATGTAGAGTGAAATGAGTGGTGGACTCTGATGAGGGCAGGGGGTCACCGTGAGATACTGTGTTTGGGTATGTGTTACTGCCACCGCATTCTGTCGTCTCTCCAGCCAAACTCCTCTCCAGCCCTAAATCTTGTTTTTCTTTTCTTTCACGGAGCGACAGCTGGGTTTGCCAGAAGCTCGGCGACCATTGTTCTGCTCTGCGATTAATTCTGTGTGACTAATCTGGGAGAGGCTTCCCAGAGAGACCCTCAAACCCCGTCCTTTCGCCACCCCCCACACACACCCTTCTCTTGGGAGTTTGTCCCCTCCTCAAAAGCCCTCAGTGCTCACTCTCTCTGATTGCCCAAGACAGATGGCTTGATGCTTTATAACCCATTAAAAAATGGAGAAAAAGTTTCTCGATTTGTATTTTTTAAAGTTAAAGTGTGAACCCAAACCTTCTTTTGCTTTCTTGTTTAAATGCCCACTTTGGTATGAGCAGCAGCAGCAGTCAGGTTCACTCCCGGCTGAATGATTGTGCCGACCGGGTCAAAGCTTCGGACAGCAACAAGTGGGCAGTCATCTTGGCCCCCCGCCACATCTTAATTTGGCCCGGTCATGTATTCACTCGTCGCTCACACACACACCCTCACACACACCCGCACACACACACCCTCACACACCCCACCTTCCCAGTGGGCCACAAAGCCATCATTGTGCCCCTGCACTGTCCCACTCCTCAGACGTCTCCAATTATACACGGAGATGGACATTGGGTCGGATTTGAGCGGGCACACAAGGCCAAGCGAGTGATTGTGTATTTCAGTGTAACGCTCTTCTTGTGATGGTTGTTGTTGTGGCAATGAATGATCAGTAAAAGGATTTTCAAAGTTTGGATATTTTGATTCTATTAGCTGTTGATAATTTGTCCCTTTACATTTTCTGAAAGATTTAAGCCTAAGAGCTGCTTTCATATTAATCAGCCCTTCAGTGATGCCTTCTGAAGGCGGGAACTGAGCTGAAGCAGTCCAGACCAGAAATAATATCTTGCAGATTCCAGTAGTACAATGGATGATCCAAATCAAAGCGGTTCAGGGCAGAGCTTCTTTCTGCCCAGAGAGATGAGAGATATCGGGCCGACTCGATGTAGGGCGAGGAAGGATGCGGTTGAGGGATCACATACCTCCTTTGGCACTGTGTTGATTGCAGAGGGATGTGAACTGGTGCTGATGGGATTGATTTGGTGCTTGAAAACCAAAGCTTGTAGGTTGTTTCATATTTTGTACATTAGTACAAAACTGAAAAAGTTGTAACCCACCTTTAATATCCTTATTTTGTTAAGAATTTAAAGTTATTTAATCAGTAATATGTCTTGTTTCTAAAGTTTTTATGTTGATTTTGTCTTTTTTTTTTCACCAATTGTATGTCCTGTACCTGCACCTGAATGTGAAACATATTTTTATCTTCCTTATCTTTGAATCTGGGATTGTTTTAACTGTTCTTGGTGATATGAACAATGAGCACCAACTGAATGGATTGGCTGCTTTGCCAGATGCTAAATGCTTCTGACTTTTTAAGAAATTCTCACCTGGAAGAAATGAAACCTTCCCTGTAAGTTGATCATCTGCTGTTTTGCCAACGTTTTAGCCAGTAGCTCTTCAGGGATCGTTTTCATGGTACTGAATGCTATTGGTTTTTTTTTGGTTTTTTTTGCAAACCTTATTTTGAAACTGTTTAGATTTAGCTAAAAAAAAATGAAAAAAATAGAATCAGACTGTGTCCTTGTAACAAGACGTAACACTGGTTCTCTCTTAAATTGCCTTTTGTGTTGTGACAGTACACTGGTGTATCCCTAGGGGAATCTAGCAGACTTTCTACTGCTGGATAATTCATAAGTTAAAGTGAAAATGTGAAAAATTTAGTGCGTGAAAAAATATCCAGTCTACAGGAAAACTTTATAAAACCTTACTAAAAAATGAGCCAATGACTCTGCAAACTACTTTATGCAAATGTGACCTAAGCAGACACTGGAGTTCTCAGTTGTGTAAGACTCACCTCAGTTGACCTGATTGTTGAAAACATCTGTTTGCACCTATCGTTTAAGTTGTCATGCATGGGAAGTTTTGGAAGGTTTTTCGGAGGAAGTCACTAATTTGACACAAGATACAGATTTCAACAAAAAAAGAAATCATTTATTAAACTTTAGGTAAATGAATCCTTAAGTAACACAGTTCAAACTCCTGTTGCTGCAGGAGCGTTTAGCAGTCATATTTGTTCCTCTTTTTTTGGGGATTTATAAGGTGGGATTTGAGGTGTCAAGGAGAACAGCAGCCATTAAGGGTTTAAAAACCTCAGGGCTTAAATTTTGCTGCTAAAACCTGTTGACTTTTTAGGAGTTTGAGCAAATAATGCCTCCGATAACAATCTGAGCCATTAATTCCTCACTGGTATGTGTCCCTGCTACAGTATTCATTTACCTCAATGAAAGTGAGCCCTTGTCCCTGCAGTTCTGAGCATTCTTCAATGGCACCTCTGTTTGCCCCAGTCAGATGAGTCTATCTTAACTCCCCTTCACGTCCTGCGCTCCCCCCTTTGCGCTCCTATTCAGAGTCAGGAAGCAGCCTCGAAGTGGCCTGAGGGAAGAAAAGGTGCCGTATCTGATCATATCATCACACAAGCAGAAGCACATAGTGCAAGGCTTTTATATGGCCGCCGTCGCCAGTGTTAGATTCCCACTGGCTGTTGAGAGGAGTTTTCTGGCCGAAAGAAGCGACTTCGTGGTAGGGATCCTCTGCGCAGTGGATATTTGACCCGTTGTGTTTGGCATATATGCCAAGACAAATCACATAAACTCTGTTTGGAGTTACTGACAGTCTGCGTGAGTATGTTTGAGAAACAAAGGTACTCTGTGCCACACTTCCTCTTTTCTATTATTTTCCTCATCCCAGACCACCTGCTTGTGGGTTGAAGTATAACAACCTTGTAAGCCATCCACTCACCCAGACAGCAGTGTGCTCCTTAATACCCATGATTACTTGTGGTTTTTGCCCATTGAGCTCCACACAAAACAGATTGATGACGTCTGCCAGATGTTTTTTAGCTTTTAGTCACTCTCACTACCGGACACAAGTCATTCTCTGAATACTTAGGAGAAAGGGACGAGATGGGCTTTTATAAAAATCAATTGTAAATTAAACAATAATTGTAATTTTACAGGATGGCATCAATAAATCAGGATTTTACAATCTCCTCCATGATTATACATGAGATTAACGATCCAGACAACAAGCACATTGCTCAAGGGTGCGTTCACACCCACCCGTTTAGTCCATTTTAACTGAACTCTGGTTTGTTTGTCTAGAAAGTTTGCTTGGTTTGGGGAGGTGTGAATGCGTTATCAAACTCTGAAGCAGACCGACAAACAAACTCTTGTCTACCTAAATACGCAGGTCTCCGTTTGGTTGAAGTGAACTCTGGCGAATTTGAGTTACTGTATGAATGCTAAGTGGACCAGAGACCACTCCAAAGGCAGGAAGCGAACTTTAGTACAGGGCATTCTGAGTAATACAACCTAAACAAACGCTTGTGTCTTGCGTAAAGGGAAAAATGACTCTTGGTCTTTTACCACAGACAAATCCTACGACCACTAAAATCTGATGCCACTTTACTTTTGTTTATGTTTCTTGAAGAAGGAAGTCATACTCAGTGTCTTCTTTACAGGTTTTTGTGTAATTTCTTTCAGTAGTTCTTGCTGCAGCGCCCCCACAGGTGAGTGGTGAAACAGGTTTTTCAATTAATTTGGATCGTTTGACACAGTGCAATGTAAAAGTAAACCAGCACCAGCTGAAAATGTAACAAATGTTTGGATTTAGTTCCAGAATCGAACCGAGTTCACTGCCACCGTGAGAACATTTTGAAATTAGCTTAATTTAACTGTTATACTTCAGACAGAAAACATATAAGAAAACTTGAGAAACTACAGGAAGAGACCTGGTTACTACCAGGGGTGCAATGATTGCAGTTTTCTGGCCAATCGGCAATTACCAATCTAAGATTTTGGACAATGCTGATTGTTTTGTCTGAAATGTTGCTAAATATAGCAAAGTTGCAGAGCTGGCAGCAGTGGGGTGACTATTGTTGACTGTGAACGTGCAGACAACAAATATACATTTTGTTTGTAATGTATGTATTACATCATGCATTGTTGATCTGTTGATTAATTATTTGAAAAATTAATCAACAGATCAGCTCTACACAGTATTGATGTTAAGTCAAACAGAAAAGTCTGAGCTTTTCGTGTTTAGTTAATAGGAGGATGTTTTAGCTGCAGATGCATTTGCTACAAATCGCCAAGCATGCACTAAAGGAATGCTATGTTGTTGCATTATAGGTAATAAAACCCTTATTTCCTTATTTAAAAAATAAATTTAATTATTTATTAGATATTCCTATACATTTTTAATGTTGTGCCAAATAACATTAAACAACAATAAGTTGTTAAATGAAAAATCTGCCAATTTTTTTTTCGATTAATCATCAGAATAATCAGTAGAAAACTTGATTACTATAGTAATCCTTAGGTGCAACTTTAATGTATATCCACTGGGAAAAAATGGAATCATTTCGCGTAGACAGGAAGTAAAGATGGGATTTTCTCTTCAACACAAACATTAACAACTCAAGGGTTCAGTGTCACCTTTAGACATCCGGAAGGCCTATAAGTGGTTCCCAGCCTCGTAAAACAGGCTGTGGCTGAAGTCATTAGGGCGACTGTGACTCTCAAAAAACACTTACTCACACACACACGCTAAGTGTTTGGACCCTGGGGGGAGCTGCTTCTTTCCCATGGGCCACATCCCGAGTTGCTCCGAGATTCACAACGTCACTAATGAAGGCTGCCAGATGTGGGCCGGCCAGGTCAGCTCTCCTGTACGATTACAGAGGAAGAAAAAAGTGATGAACATAAGGAGAGGGCAAGAGCTGGAGAGTCCTGTAATTTCTGCGGCCAGAAAGGATTCAGTGGTAAATTCAGTTCCCCTAAAAACAGTCAAGGATTTTCCAACAGAATTAGTTCTGCTCAGCAAGCTATTTTTATCCCAATAGAGTCAATTTGTGTGATTGCTGCTAAATCTAACTTTCTTCTCTTGTGGTGGTAAAGTTGACACTCTGGTTAGCCACGATACACACTGCTGGGAAAGCACAAGAGAGGGCAGGAAAAGGGGAGAAAAACAGGGAGAAGAGGCCCCTCTCCCCTTGGGCGAAGCTTTTAAAACAGATCAGACAAGACTAAAGAGGACTTAGCCGAGGCACAGAAGCAAACGGCCAGGAAATGAGAAGTAGTGGGGCGGTGATGGGGAACAGACAGGATGAAGAGAAGGGAAGTCAGAGGTACAAACATGGTCCACTAACCCAGTTTGACTCCCAGATGAAGACACCTGAGACATCAAAGAAAAAAAACGCCGGGTTTTTATATCACAGCCAAGGTGAGACATAAAAAACAGACTATTGACATGAGGCTGTACAGCCTAAGTACGTTTTCCAAAGAGATAAGAAAATCTTATCTTTCTATTAGTGAACTATAGACTGCACCAAATGCAGGATGTGGACTATAACCCAGGGTATTTTGGGTAAATACAACCAAAACAAACACAAGAGTTTAACGCTAGATTAAGAAATGGCTTGTGGTCTTTTACCAAAGACAAAAGAGAAATCCTACAACCAGTAAATTCTCACGCCACTTCATTTCTGTTTAGATTTTGTGATGAATGAAGTTGCAGTCTGTGTCTTTGTTAGATTGCTTTGTGATGTTTCCTTCAGTGGTTCTTGGTTCAGCGCCACCACAGGCAAGGAGGGGAACAGGTTTTTCAATGAGTTTGGATTGTTTGACACAGTGCAGTGAGAAAGTGCATTTCTTCTGCTGAAATGTTCCGAATGTTACAACTTTGGTTCCCAGTCGAACCGAGTTTGGACTACGAGTTGTGGAAACAGCCTGACATTTTAGTGAAAGCTCTTTAAATCTTGGGACCACCATGACTGCAGAAAAGAGCAGTTTTGAAAGCGTTCCTTTGTGAAACCTGTTTTGGCAACCTGTTAAGATGTAATTACACCAATGAGAAAACTGGAGAATTACAGAAAACAGACCAGGTATATGTGTGAGAAAACCCAAAGACAAACAATGAAGTAATTGTATCTTGTTGGGTTGAACGTTTAAGAAATGTTCCAGTAAAACAGCGGCCTCCCTCGTTCATGTCTGGCAAGACGTGGGTCTTTGGCACATCTCCTGCCCAAGTCTTTTCCTTTAGTTGGACAAATTATTCTGTACATTCAGTAATTTCGTATTTTAATAATCCAAATCAAAATCTAAACTACAAGACAGATTAAATAAGTTTGTTTTAACTGGATATGTTTTCTTTAACTTAGAAATTTGTTAGTGTTCTCTAGTGTTAGTCACATTTCAACAGTTATTAATAAAATTAGGAAATATATACATCTATTATACATGTGGACAGACTTTGTGTCCCACAGAGCTTTACATGTCACAATAATTAAATAAATAGACAACCTAATTCACTAAGCCTCTTAAAAAGCATCCAAAGCGATCTCCATGCAGCTGCCTGAATCTGTGTACTCACTCTGGGCTTTTATTTGTGTACAGTGCACATGTGTAGCCCACTTATTACATCTCTCCATCTGCGTGTGACCTCAGAAAAATGGCAGATGGCAGATTGGCCCGGCAGTCAGGAAAACCCCTTTAAGAGTGACGCCAGGCCCGGGGTCAGATGTCACCACAACATCTGCTGCAGGCTCGAGCCGCCGCCCCGGCGCTCTCGTGTGTCCCGTCCGTGGCGGCGCAGACCTGTTGCCACGGGCTACCGCGGGAGCATGTGAAGAAGAGAAGTGAGCGTGGAGAACAATGACGGCAGCCGGGTTCAGGGATGACAGAGGAGATAATAACAGTATCGTCCTCACCGCAGAGATAGCTCCACTGCTGTCCTGCAGTTACATTATACCACCCAAACACCTGATATTTGCTCAGCTTCTGATTTGTGCCTGTCTTTTCATGTCTTTTTTATTTACCTTTACCTGCTGCTGTTGAGATTATCTGGCTCTGCAGGCCACCAGATTTCTCTTGTTGAAGCAGCTGCTTTGCTCTGTTTGCTTTGAACACAGAAAGCACTCAATAAAGAAGTCTCTGAATATCTTGTATCATGTTCACCTCTAAGACCTTCTGGAAGCAGTTGATTTTATGTCTTTGAAAGCTGTTTTGAGGCTGTTTTGAGTTTTAATCTTTTTTTAATTTTTTACAAGTTTTTGCCAGGTTAAAGAGCAAACTGTTAGCATTCTTTGCACAGCGTGTGCTGCAGTTGACTTACTGTTAGCCCCTCAGCTGGAGCTTGTTTGCATAGAGCTTCCATCGACCTGAGGGTGCGGTGTCTCTCTGTTTGTCTTCTCGGCCTTGTGCGAGACTTTCGGCTGTTTTACAGTTTTACAGTACAACTACAGCACCACAGCACTTAAGTAAATTTTTTCATGTATCTATACTTTAAGTTGATTTATTTGTGGGTATTTTCAACCTTTACTTCACTACATTTTACATTTCTATAATGTGTTTAGGGTGGTCAGAATAGCAAACTTAGCTGGATGATAAATTATCCTAGAAGTTATTACGATAAACAATAATGTTGTTATGAGACCATTTTCAAGGAGTATAAAGATATAATAATTCAGGGGTTACTTACAACCTCTCAAAATCAATAAACATTCATTTATAATGAACATTTAACACTAGGAATGAATGACATTTTAAATAAACAAAACCCATGGAGCAATAAACAAAGTGGGTACTGATGTCTCTTAAAACAAAATGTTCATTAAAATAGCCCAACACTACTGACCAAATAGACCAAAATATTTGCTAAATTTTTATGTTTTTGCAGCTATTGTGCTTTAACATCAACCTGCCAATTAGACCAGAGATGGAAATTAAATTATTTCTATTTCACACTAGAAACTAAACCAAAAATACTTAAGACTTTCTGTTTTTGTCATGTGATACTGCGTTAGGGAATATGTTCAGCAAGTACTTTTACTTTCAGTACTGTAATTATTTTTAAAAGCACATATTTGTTTACTTTTTTTGTTGCACTTTGACTGAATTAAAGTGTTTGAGTTCTTCACCACTGCTGTTTTGTAAAGTTTCAAAGCCTCTAAGATGTTTTTTTTTTTCAGGAAACACGATGTGCAGCTGCTCACGAGTTTCTATTGAGGTTAAAAATCAGGCCAGGAGACTCTTTAGAGTAAAAATTCCTTCTCAACCAGCTTCCCCTTTCTCCTTTTGAGAGCCCTACCGAGCCCGTTCCAGTTGCCTTTCTTCCAGACTCTTTGTTTCTCCCGCTGTTTGTGTGTGTTTTGGATTTTCAGCTTTGGTTTCTCTTGCTCTTGGCCCCAAACACTTAAAGAAAAGTGCAGGATCTATTCGGAGTCACTTGGAGGAAAGTCTGAGGAGGGCATTTAGCATCAGTTATAAATCTGAATGTGATGTCTCAGCACTGAAAAGAGGCGGTTAGACAGGAGTGGAGCAAACTGGTTTTGGCGGGAAGGAAGGTGCACAGAGATGAAGGATTGGATGCCAGCAACTGTTCGGACTTTAAGAGAGGAAGTGAAACCAGCAGCCCGGGCCAGTTCAGGAACAGAGGACGTTTCATAGAAAGATTTTTCTGAGACACTGGGAGGAGAAAGAAGAGGGAAACGAGAGGAAAGAGGAGGTGTAACAGCTGAATACGGAGCGAGCGTTGAATGGGGAGTTTGGGGGGTTGGCAATGGACCAACTTATGCTCCCTCTTCTCTTGTTCCTCGTTTTGCTTAGAAGAACATATAAGAGGGCAGCCATTCAAATACCCACTCTACATTGAAGGTCCCAGCTTGAATTCATTCTTTATTTGATATAAGAAGTGTAATAAAATGATTTTTTTGAGTTTATTAGGATGTTTTGTGCACATAGAAGACAGTAGGATGCAGGAAAGAGGCAGATATGGGAGCCGAAGGGGGCGGGAGGTGTGGGGGGCGGCTGGCCGGGGCAGCAGCTGCTGTCTCCTCATTAACATGCGCACCTGCTCCCTGCGGCCTTTTTCCAGCAAGCTCGTGTGGCGCCTCACGACTCAAGCACTCGCCACCGCTGCGGTTTAACCGGACCGACCTCCCTCCCACCCCACAAGCAGAGAAGCCCCCCGCCTCAGATATGTAACACACATGCCTCTACTGTTCTTCATGACACTTGATATGTGGAAGAATTTGACATGTGAATTTGACATGTGCAACGGTGTCCAAACTGCAGCCTGTGGGCCATTTGTGAATCTTTTACTGACTTTTTTTGCGGCCCCCAAATTGCAATTCAAGGTAAAAATTGGGGTTGATACAGATGGAGACATTTTAAATGTAATTAAGGGAAAATTAGCACTGGCTAATAAAGTCACATTTAACATCATACATCAGTGCAAATATTCCTTACAAATATTTTTAAATTAGCACCAAAAAATCTGTGATTTTAAGTAAAAAACCCCACAAAAACAATCATAAACTCCTGGATGGACTGACCAAAGATGTTCAATATTATTTAATTTTAAGAAACACTTACTGAATGCTGAAACAATGCTGAAACAAACAACAACATAATTGGTCAACTGGCCCTTTAACAACATTCAAATTCAGAAAATGAGTTTGACCTCTGTGGTTTATCTCAATAACTTCTGGCACAGTTTATCCTCCAGCAAAATTTATCACAGTTACAGGACGTTGTGTACAGTATATTTTTGGTTTGTTGTTCTCAGATGCCTTTCGCCTCCATAATTGTTTTCTTTGATTACATTGGACTCAGATTTGGCTTCCCCTTTGATCCTCTTGTTGACACCAATAACACGACAGCCAGACAAGGTCCCACGTTTCGATCTCTGCTTGATGACTGGCCACCGCTGGCCGCTACTGTTTATGTTGCATTGAGCCTAGCATGTGATGTTTTCTTTTCCTTGTCACAGTCCGAAGGCTGCGTAATCCCCTGAGAGGGGGACCCTGTGTAAACACACAACTGTCCCCACAGAGGGGCCGCAGCTTTGCCCCCACACACACAAAGGTGCTGGACGCCCTGGGAATGTTTGGGGACGCGTCCTGCCAGCCCCTCAGGGCTAACAGCCTTGCCGGGTTTAGTCAGGTATTTCAGAGCGACTTTGGGTTTGATGTCGTGGGAAGGCCGCTGGACAGGATGTTTCCTTCATGATATTGTGTCTGCGAGAGGCTGAACTCACTTCACTGTTAAAAAATGTGGTGCTTCAGAAATAGATTAAAAAGTCAAAAGACATTTGTATTTATTAATAAACATGAACATGTGGCTAACTTCCTTCTCCATTCTCATTTGCTGGTTCATTTTAAAGCACAATAACTGCAAAAACATAAAATCTTAGCAAGTATTTTTGTTTAGTTTCTAGTGCAACTTTTCAGCAAGATGTAGGAGCTTGTTTTAAGTCAGTCATTCCTTAATGTTGATGAAAAATTACTAGTTCCACATGCAGATTGGTTCACCTGCAGCAAGACATTTCTCCCACATTTCATGCCAGTGGAACTAATAATTTCTCTTCAATATTAAACAATGATTGACTTCAAACAAACTCCTGCATTTTGCTGAATACTTATGTTTTTGCAATGTGATATTACATTTCAGAATACATTCAGCATGTACTTTCATCACTTTTAAGTATTTTTAAAAGCAAGTATTTGTTCACTTTGTTTATTAATTTGTACTTTTGTGCAATGTTTGAGTACTTCTTCTACATTGCTGTTTTGCAAATTGTTTCCCATATTGTAAGTTTATTTATCTGCCAATAGAACAATAACTTTTTCATCAATATTAAAGAATTACTTACTTAAAACAAGCCTCTGCATCTTGCTGAAAAGTTACTTTTAAGTTAGTTTTATCTTATCTGAGGTTCACTGAGATCTTTGCAAACTACAAACTAAACCAAAAATACTTGGTAAGGTTTTGTAGTGTACTGGGATAAAAACAAAGTGACTCTACAGAATAAGAAATTCTCTCTTCTTTCCTGGAGAGTGACATTTTTTCATGCCCTGTCTGATGCTGGAGCAAATCCTCTCAGCGGAGGAAGGAATAAGAGCAGCGAGGTGGTGGTATAGCGCTTTGAAGTTGCCATAATGTTGGCTCACAGCTCAGACACTGTGGCAAAGCCTTGTCCTCAGGATGAATGAGTGCTGACAAAAGGTCAAAATGAGCACTTTTCATCCCTGGGAGATGCTGGATGGTGCCAAGATGGCTGATTCTCTCCTGTGTCAGCTTTTGAAACAGAAAAATTTGGCAGAAGATCTGAAATACTGTAGTTTTTTTTGTGTTGTGTTTGTAATGATTGAGACTTGCTGGCAGATCTGCTTTGTTGAAACCAGAAAAACCTCCAAGGTCAAGACTAGAAGATTGTGGCTGGTTGAAAACAGAGCTGATATCCATGGATTTGCATGTAATTATAAGAATTGAACTGAATGACAATAAGATGCATGCAACTGTGCAAAGTTCCTGCATATTATCCTGCAGTGTGTGTGCGCCGCTGTTCACTCAGACTTTAGGTGTGTGGCCCTTTTGTTGAGCCGTGTGCATCCTCTGGGGACGAGCCCTCGGCTCCCCTCATTGTAATTGTGAATGTGTGAATGTGTCTGTGTGATCTGAGGCTCCTCTCTCTGTAGGCATTTGTTCGCTGGGGTCCGCGTGACGTTTATGACTCAGACACAACCTGTGAGAAACATCACAGGAGTTTGTCCCGCTCCCCTCCTCTCCCAGTTTTACAGCCTCGACACATTGTTCGCTGGGAGCGACGGCAGAGAGGCGGATGCGTCTTTTAAAGCAGAGGTTCTCATGGATGTGCTGCTGGATCTTTTTTGCTCCAGTCACTGATTTATAAACGCAGTTGCTCACAAAGCGAAGGATATTTGCTTGTTTGAGGCATTAGTCTTGATTGAGTGGATAAAGATAGTGGAGTCTTTTTCTTTTGCTAATGTAATGATGAAATTATTTAAAGAAAAGTTAGACATTTGCTGTCCTACAGAAGTTGTAAGTTGTTTTTTACAAATGGGTTGATTTTCTAAATTTCTTCTACATCTCATCAGACTGATGCTGCCGGAAAGGATGTTTTCTATCCAATTGTTATTCAAACTAGAGATGCAAGTCATCAATAAATGACTTAATTAATTAATGAGTTGGAAAAATTATTGTTTTCCTATCGGTTGTTAGAACCAGTTCAGCCTTCTGTGTAGTTTTGTGTTTTGATTGTTTGTTTGTAAAAGCGGAACTGTGATATTGATCTAGCAAAAAATCATGCAATCAATTGATTTGTTGCTTTTTTGTGACAGGCTGATTTGCATTACATCTTGAGCATCTAAAGTCTGACACATCTGATGAAGTTACGTCCTTTAGCATTACCACATTTTAACATGGCTGACTTTTCAGTTTCAAGTTCTGAGTCATGATTTGGCTTGAGTCCAACAATACAATCATAACCCACCCTGTTTTCAAACTCTTATAAATCATCGCTGTTGCTGACCACACTCACTGCGTGTGTCCAGATGCCGAGATGGATACGTGGGGAGCAGGTGCCAGTTTCATGATCCGTGCAACAACACGCCATGTATGAATGGAGGCACGTGTCGGGCCATCTCCAAGGGAAACACGGTGGATTTCAACTGCACCTGCAGAACGGGCTACGCCGACCGCCGCTGCATGACGCCCATCAATATCGCCTGCCTTAGCTCCCCGTGCCGCAACGGAGGCACCTGTGAGCCAGATGGGCTACAGAGGTACAGGTGCCGCTGCCCACCTGGATGGACAGGTAAGAGACCAGACCTCTGTTGTAACAAGCTCATCACTCACAGCTAAGACTGGACACAATTTCCCTGCGACCTCAGGTAAAGATTGTGCGACAGCCGACCCGTGTGCCTCCAACCCATGTGCCAACGGCCATTGCTCTTCCGTCGATTCCACCTTCATCTGCACATGCACCCCGTTCTTCTTCGGACAAACCTGCAACCAAGACATCAACGAGTGCGACACCATCTCGCCACGCTGCAAAAACGGCGGGCTGTGCATCAACGAGGTCGGTGGCTACAGGTGCCAGTGTCCTCCGGAGTTCACGGGGAAGCACTGCGAGAGCCGCTACCTGCCCTGCAACCCGTCACCCTGCCTGAATGGAGGCACCTGCATCCAGAGGGGAGAAACCAGCTACGAATGCTCCTGTGTGCCAGGTAACTTTAGAGACTTTGTATTTAAAATCAATCAATTCTAGATCCATGCATTAAACCTCTTTCAACCTCAGGCAAATATTAAAAATACTTAATTGGTGAAACTTAATTCAAATATAAATTAAGCAGTGACTGAACACTGCAAAAAAATGTAAATATTACCAAGTATTTTGCTCTAGTTTCTAGTAAAAATGTCCTAGTACACTTGACATAAGACAAAACTAACTTACAAGTAACGTTTGGCTTCTTTTAACTAGGTAAAACAAGCCATGTCACTTTCTGCTTATAATATGGGAAAAATGTTTTCAAATAAAATAATCTGACTGTGTTAATATTAAAGGGGACCTATTATGCAAAATTCACATTTTACATGTTTTTCTACTTGCCTGGTGAAAAACCACCCAGACGATTTTTGGCAATGAATTAATGTTTATTGATGTTTGGAAAATTAGCCATTTTAGAAACCTTTCAAATACCAATCAGCTTGCCTGTCACCTAGCAATCCCTAGCAACAGCTCGTTACCTAGCAACCCAATTGAAGCTACAGCATGTTTGGTTTGCTGATTTTACCGCTGTACAGTGGGTGTTTGTTGTTGTCTTACTATCTGGAAACCACTTGCTGAATTCTTGTTATTTGTGCAGGAGGTTGTACTTCTGCTTTTCAAAGATGTATGGTGGCTTAATTGCGCATCTGTTGTGTGTGGCCAGCAGCTGCTTGTTAAAACATCTCAGCCTGAAAAGAGAACAAAATAACCTGAGCAGATTAATATCTCATTCTCTGAGAAAGATTTTGTGCAAAAAATGAACATGTTTTGTTTTTAGCTCATAGGCCTGTACTTACTAAGGTAAGTATAGGTGTTATTGACTTAAAACAAGCTCATATATCTAACTGAAAATTACTTGTATTAGTGTTGTCTTATTTCAAGTGTCATAGGATATTTGCAGTAGAAACTAGACCAAAAATACTTATGTTTGCTGTCTTAGTAGGATTTTGTGTTTTTGCAGTGAAGTGAGTCATTTCCTATCCCTACTGAGGAGCTAAACTGACCAGGACTCCTTGTTGCTGGTTAGGCAGTGATGTCATCTAAGGCTTGGTTTTTTCCTGCTTATGTTGTGTCCTCGGTGTGCATGCACAGTCGTGTGTTTCTGCTTCTGTGTGTGAACCAAGCGGAGCAGGAAGGCATCGGGAGCTTATCGTGAGGAAATGGCCAAGGAACAACATCCGTTTCACATGGTGGAAAGAAGGAAAGCTCAGGCCTGCACAACCCTTCGCCACACAAGAACGACTTGTTTGCTGTCTTTTTCCTAGTCAGTTCAGATGTTCTTGTGCAATCTGGCAGCTCTCCAGGCCTTCTCAGGATTATCTTCTGTTCTTTGAAACACCTGACGGCGACGGTCTGGGTTATCTGAGGCGTTTTCAGTTAAAGCCCATTTTAACACGATGATACATCTTAGAGACATTATTGTCATCCGTCCGTCCATCCGTCCGTCCGTCCGTCCGTCCGTCCGTCCATCCATCCATCCATCCTTTTTTTTTAAGTATTCACTCCAGTAGTATATGAAAATATTCATCATGTTTTCAACTGCAAAGCAATTTTTCAGGAATAAAAAGCTGTAAGAAAGTGGCAGTTATGCGTTGTGTTGGTTTTACTTTGCGGGTTATGTAATCCAACACTCCACGTTTTAGGTCCAGTGGTTGTTTCTGATGCAGCCGTGAAACCGGGGATGTTATTACATGGCACGCTTCCCGCAGACCTCAACAGGGCACAGCTGCCTTCGTTCTCGGGAAGGAAAAGACAGTTGACCACATTTAACTGAACAAAAGTGTCACTGCAGTTTCACATCAGGAGAATGAGAAACTACATTTTTGAGGTTTGCAGTGCGTAAGAGGGCAACATTTCTCTTGTTGGTTTCAGGATTTTCAGGAAAGAACTGCAACCATAACATCGATGACTGTCCGGGTCACGAGTGCCAGAATGGGGGCACGTGTGTGGACGGAGTCAACACCTACAACTGCCAGTGTAAACCAGAATTTACAGGTTTGTAGAACAACCTGACACGGAAAGTAAAATTACTTAAGAATCCATCGAAGAAAGAAATAACTCCTGCTTGTTTCCCCACAGGCCAGCTCTGCCTGGACGATGTCGATGAGTGCCAGCTCATGCCCAACGCTTGCCTCAACGGCGGCACATGCCACAACACATACGGCAGCTACCAGTGCGTGTGCGTGAACGGCTGGACCGGCGACGACTGCAGCGAGAATATTGATGACTGCGCCAGCGCGGCGTGCTACCAGGGATCCACCTGCCATGACCGCGTGGCTTCTTTCTACTGCGAATGTCCCCACGGCCGCACAGGTGTGTTGGTTTGGTTTATGGGACAACTCTCCAGCTCCCATGTCATTTTGGATGTGCTTTCTTGTGCAGTTTGAAGTGTGTTATAGAAGATTGAGAAATAATTGTATGCTGGAGGCGTGGACTCGAAGTTTAAAATTTTACCCAATCGCTAAATTTTGCCCATGACATATGTAATTTTCCAATTTGACGCTGTGAAGCTTACCGAAAACTGCCTGTGCTATAAACTGCAAAGAGAGAAGTGCCAGATTGGCTGTTAATGTTAACTTAATATCTGAAAGCATGACCCACAAACGGCTTTGTTTACTTCCTCTGCTGCCATTGCTAAAACTACAGGCAGAATACAATTCGTTCACAACTTCTTCTTCTGTTTGCTGATTGGCCCAGTAGAAATTCTTTCGGAGGAAATCCAAATCAATGGGAGAAAGCCTGCACTGTGCTTTTGAAGGGAGATGAGCATTTTGTGGAATTGTGTAGGAAGGCAATGGTCAGACCAGGAAACAGCTGTAACCGAAGGGCGTGTGAGATAGTTGATACCACTAACCTTGCTTAACTGGCTGTGAGGGTTGAGTGGCTAAAGCCTTTCTTCTGACTACATCCCCCAGAATGCTGTACGGCTCTGGATTGGAGTTCAGTTAAATTATTCAATATTCTGTGGAATGTATTTTCTATGGATCTTGATAATTCATGTGTTTATCGTGATATATTTAATTGTTGACTTTTTGCCCTCTCTAAAAGTGTTTTGCTTTTGTTGGCATCAGGAGACTCTCACAGGAACCTCCAGTTTGTTTGATTGATGTTTGTTTGGAAAGTGAAAGCTAATGGAAATCATTAATATTCTTCCTTTTGACGCTGCTGCAGGTCTGCTGTGCCAGCTGAAGGATGCCTGCATCAGTAACCCATGCAAAAAGGACTCCAACTGCGACACCAACCCCGTCACAGGAAATCATATTTGTACCTGCCCTTCGGGATACATCGGTCCTTCCTGTGATCTGGACATAGACGAATGCTCTTTGGGTAAAAACCAACTCCAAAGCCATTTATTTCCCAGTAACAAAACCAGAGCTGCCAACAACATACAACTCAGGCTCTCCTGTTATTATGGGTGTAATGGTACCCCAAATTGCAGCAAATGACACCCTCCAGGGTATTATTCCTGTGATCACACAAATGATTTTAGGGTTTTTTTGTTTTTTTTAACATTAAACCACCAAAATGATGTAATCTCAAAGACATTGCGCTGGCTTTACCATGAAATTGCTGCTCGTTAGCAATCACCTAAAGGAAGCGAAATGAAAGCACGGATGTGTTTCAGCAGGTTCCAACCCGTGTGAGCATGCTGGGAAGTGCATAAACATCAAGGGCTCGTTCAAGTGTATGTGCCAGCGGGGGTACATGGGAACGCGCTGCGAGCTGGACATCAACGAGTGCAAGTCCAACCCGTGTAAGAATGAAGCCACCTGCCTGGACCAAATAGGAGACTTCCAATGCATCTGCATGCCAGGTGAGAAGCTACATTAGAAATCTGACTTGCCAATCCAAACTTTACCAGAATGATACCTGCTTTTTTTAAGTGTTAAGAAATATAGTTTTTTATTTTGTATCTGAGATTGGAAGTACAGTATTTTCATTGTAATGTAACTTTTTAATTAATCAGAATAAAATATGTGTATTAATGATGACTAGAAGAACTAATTTGTTCTCTGAAAGCCAAAAATCTAATTTTTCTGAGCCTAAGTAACCTCCATGGATATTACTTTTGTGTTTTGACATGAAATACATAGCTGCTTTTGCACAATCCAAAATGTAATTGTTTTATTTTTCTTATGTAAGAGTCTCAAATTTGGAGAATCAACACTCTGGCTGTGTTTCCTTTACAAATGTGTGCAAAACTTTAGCCATATTCCGCCATATGGTGAAGAAACACAATTTTATATTTGCCATTAAATATGAAATGAAATTATAATCAATTAAGTGTGACAAAAAAGAATAAAATCAAAACAGTCAATAAAAATAATATATTTAGTTGTAACATCATCCCAACGCATAACATCTCTGATCAAATCTCAATAACACACAGTGAAGTAGTTTTACTTAAACCCATTTACAAGTAAAAGAAAACCTTTTTCTTATTTTTTAGACCCTTTTTTCCTTGTATTTTGAAATAAAATGTTGGAAAGAGATTGCTGTGTAGCAATAGTTTGCCTCAGTATAATTTGACAAGCAATTAAATAAACCTAAACATTAAATGATTTCTACCTACTTATGCAGAGACCAGAGCCCACTCCCTATTGAAACGCTCCTGGTTAATCCACCAAATACTGATTTCTGAACTCTTCCTGAGTTAAAACATTAGTATTGTTTCTAAATGAATATGAACTCGTTTCCTTTGCATTATTTGAGGTCTGAGAGCACTGCATCTTTTTGTTACTTTAAAAATAAAATTCTGAAAATAAATTAAAAAGATTTTCTTGGAATTTCAGACATGTCAGAAGTTAGTAGAATAAAAAAACAATGTTAATTTTACCTCTGAAAAGTTAAATAAGAGAAACTGATGACTTTAAGTGGTCTCTTAATTTTTACCAGAGCTGTATATCTTCATTTTTGTTAATTGGTTCAATATGATATAAATAGATCAGAAAAGACAAGCAAGGAAAGACTTGCTTTTTGTGCAACACTTTTAATATGTTGCACAAAAACACACATGGAACACAAATAGTTCCATGTGTTTATTATTATAAGCTTTTGTGTAAGCTCTTTCCGTATTTCTACTAGGATTTTCGTAATGAATGCTTATTTAGAAAATTGCTGCATTTGGCGTCATGCTTCTCTCTTTGGATTTCTCCCTCCTGCTCCTCGCTTGCTAATTGGCCAGGCTATGAGGGAGAGTTCTGCGAGATCGATACGAACGAGTGCGCCAGCAGCCCCTGCCTCAACAACGGCAAGTGCATTGACAAGATCAACGCTTTCGTCTGCCAGTGCCCCACAGGTGAGGCTGCCGTAGCGCCACAGAGGGGGAGGAGTTGGGAGGAAGGAGGGCGTAAGGCCAGGGGGCACAGAGGTTGATCTCTCTCTTTCCCTTTCTCCGTCTGTTTTTCTCTCTCTCTTCGTGTTTCTTCCCTGCTCCCTCTCTTCCGCTCTCAAACACAAACACACACAAACACCTCTCCGGACGGGCACTAATCCCAGCCCTGAGGCAGGCTTACGCAGGCCCGGGCAGCCAAGCAAGACGATGCAGTTGAGGAGGAGAGGTTAGAAAAATCTATAGGGAGAGGCTCGAGGAAGTGTGAACTTTTTTAAACAAGTTTCTTATTCCTTTCGTCAAGACTAATGATTGAGAAAATACTCAGATCTGTGGTTCATTGGGTTCTGCTGATGATCAGTACGGCTGGTTTGGGCTCTTCTAAGAGCCCTAAAGAGTTACACTGCAAAAACTCAACATATTGCCAAGTTTTATACAGAAAATGTTTAGTGCACTTGAAATAAGACAAAATTAGTTTACCATTAACTTTTCTGAAGGCTATAGGAGCTTGTTTTAAGTACATAATTCCTTAATGTTGATGAAAAAGTGCTACTTAATAAAACAAAAATACATAGTAGAAGTTTGTGTTTCTGTACCGCAGCCTTTTCCATATGAATGCCTTTTGAGATGCAAAGATTTCACAAAATCTTACCATAAGACAAAACTAATTTACAAATAAGTTTTCAGCAAGAAATAGAAGCTTGTTTTAAGTTAAACTACTAGTTAAATGTAAACTAATCTGCGAGTGGAAGAAGACATTTTGCCATAGTTCATTTCTCTTATAACTAGCACTTTTTCAGCAATTATTGAGTTAAAACAACTTTCTAATTCCTTCTGAAAAGTTACTTGTAAGTTAGTTTTGTCTTATTTCGGACATTTGCACTAGAATCTAGACCAAAATACTCTTGTTTTTTCAGAGTTTGTTCAGAAATGAAAGAATGCAGCATGTTCATTCAAGGTAAAATAGAGTGAGAAAAAGGACAGCGTTTTTACTTCCAATTCTTTCGTTGGGATCGCCGAGGTAGAAGTGATTTCCCGCCCCCCCTTTTTTCAAAGAGGAACATTGCAAAATTGGGTGGATCAAAGTCAGAGAAGCAGGATTCCTCCTAATGGGAGAAAAAGAAATGAAAAGGGAATGACAGAAAAAAACATCCCAACAAGAAAGCTTTTGATTTAAAAGAAAAGAGCCAACAGAAGAGCTTAACACCTAAAAAAAAACTGTGTTCAGCACTGAGTGAGGGTTATGCAAGGAAGCAGCTCAAACATCAGTGGTGAAAGTGTTTTTCTATCGGTGTGCATGTGTGTGTGTGTGTGTGTGTGTGTGCGTGTGTTGGGATGCACAGACCGCTATGCTGAAGCAGAAGGGGTGCAACAAGGAGGAGGGATTTTAACCGCCCTGCTTGAGATGTAAATTTGTCCCTGTTGCGAGGCCCGAGGCGAGGTCCCCCTTTTCATTCCTGTACATGAAATAGCCATGGAAACCCTGCTGAGAGCCATTGAAATGTCTCGGGATAAATCCCTCTGCAGTGCTTGTGTGTTTCTGTGCATGGCTGCTCCACCTTTTGTGTGTGTAAAAAAAAAAAAAAAAAAAAAAAGTCCTGCAGTGGATTTTTCATTCATTTCAGACAAATCAACATAGGGGGCGCTGTTGAAAAAACTTTACATTTGGTTCTACAAGCAGGGAATGTCTCAACTTAAACTCTTTCATTAACGAAGTACTAATATTATCCATTTTATTTATCACATATTTGCTACTTTCCGTCTACTGATATGAATTCAGTGACACACTTATTTATTGATGAGATATTGAAATTGGCTAAATTTTTTCTAAACTAGTTTTAGCTCATGATCAAAACCCCCCAAAAATCTGATATTATTGGGTGTCAATGCATCTTTAAAAACTCTTAAATTATTTATCTACAATTAAGGCCTTACAATGTCTTAAATTAATCATAAAAAAGTAAGCTGCCCTTAAAGTATCTTAAATGTTGGGGTGGCAGGACAATTTAATCACTTCTCCTAACTAATTGCTAGCACACCCTTGCTAGTAGCTAGCTAGCTTTCAGTCTAAACTGCATTCATTCTCTGTAACAAACGTTGACATCACAACAGTAAAATATATGCAATTTCCATTTCTGTTGTGATACAGGTCTTACATTTCAAGTCAATGTTGCAGCAGGAAGAGAACTTTGCTTTCGCTTATTTGAGCTGTGAATCTTCCTTGTCATTGCAAAGAAACCAGTACCACTATACTGTTAACTTTATAGACACAAACCACAGGAAACAAAAAAATATATAATTTAGCGCTTTAGCCAAATACATTTTTTCTATCTCGTGTTGTTTAGGTTTTTTATCCGCTTTTAAAAAAATAATCAGAGAACAGAAATGATAGCACTTGATGTAAATGCTTTGGAAATTTCTAATCAAAATTTGTTTTTTACTTTGTCAAGACATATATTTAAACTTTATTTCTCACTTTTCACATCCTGAAACCTAAAAGAAGAAATAGAAGCTAAAGTTTAAATTTAGTGCAATATATTTATTTACAAATTAGATGATAAAAATCTCCTGAGCTCTTTTTAAAGTTCGATTAAAAACACCTTTTGTTGCAAAGTTCCTCTGTATTTGTAATGTTTGAAAAGCTTAATTCCACTTCATGCATGTAAGTTCACTGTCTGCTTGCAGCTTTAAAAAACCCCCAAACAACAGCGACTACAGGGAGTAATCAGCTCGGTATCCACCACACAAATACTTCCTCTCCGGATTATCTTATCACACCTGTTGGTTTCTGTGATCTCGTGGTTCAGTGGGGGGAACTGAACAGAATATCTCTTCATCAGACAACATCCTCGAACCGGGACTAAGGGGAGACGGGAATATCTGAGACGACAATAACTCCGGGAAAAAAAAGAGGAAGCCTGCTGCTAGATTCTGAATGAACGAGGAGTTTGAAAAGTTTGGTGTCAGAGGTCAAGCTGGCTCTTTTCGGAGGTGGGCGGGGAGAGGAGGGAGCGGCAGGGAGGGGGTGCGACTAAGACAGGAGAATTCACATTGTGATGGAAAAGTTTTGGGGGACAAAGAAGGCAACGCGCTCAGTTTGTCGCTGTGTTGAGCAGACAGGCCCTCCTTTGTTTCTCAGACTTTAGTCAGGAGGCCTTACAACTTTCATTCTTTCATTCTTCCCTCCGTTCTTCCCCTCCCTTCTTCCCCCCCACTTTTAACCGAACTTGTGCTCCAGCTCTTGCCTCTCCCTGTTTTTAGCTTTGCTGAAAGAAACACCGAAGTATAAAGGAGGGGTTGTAGTGTTGCACAGTTGCTCATTAATATGCAGATTTTGTAATGAGTGGAGAGCTCTTTAGGATGAATCCAGGATTATTTGTCGATCTGGTTTTGAACAAATTAGCCATGTTTGCACACACATACAGACATTTCTTCAATAAACACAATAACAGCCTCTTGTTTTGTTTTTTTTTCTTTTGTTTTCAGGCTTTACTGGGAATCTTTGCCAGATAGACATCGATGAATGTGCCAGTACGCCATGCAAAAATGGCGCCAAGTGCACAGACGGGCCCAATAAGTACACTTGCGAATGCACCGAAGGTAAACAAGCTTCAACCAAAAGCTTTTTATGGTGACCATGCATCTTTAAGAAGTCTTAAATCTGTGTGACTAAAATTAAGGACTTAAAAGGTCTTAAGTTAAAAATGTAAGTTTTCCTTAAGTATGTGAGTCACAGGTCTTAAATTTCATGACTATTTAATCTTATATATGTAGCTTTTTGTTCTTGAGGGACTTTATATGTTATCCAAAAGTTTGAGTCTCATGGTTGAGACTCAAACTTTTGGATAATCTGCCCTGATGTCAGAAATACATCTAAAGTTGAATTCACCAGTTCAAAAGGCAGCATCTGTTTCCTTCAGGTTACACTGGGAGGCACTGTGAGACGGACATCAACGAGTGTTACTCGAACCCATGCCACTACGGCTCCTGCATCGACGGCTTGGCTTCATTCAGCTGCAGCTGCAACCCCGGGTTCACCGGCAGGCTGTGTGAGACCAACATTAACGAGTGTCTGAGCCAGCCGTGCCGGAACGGAGGCACCTGCCTGGACCGAGAGAACGCCTACATCTGCAGCTGCCCCAAGGGAACCACAGGTGGGCACTGGCCTGCACTATAAAATAAAAACAGACAGAAAAGGGCAAGTAAATCAATCAATCAAAGCTTGAAAATGATTAAAAGTGAATGTTCTCCACAGGAGTCAATTGTGAAGTCAACATTGACGACTGCAAGGGGCATCTCTGTGACTACGGGACCTGCATTGACAAAATCAATGGCTATGAGTGTGTTTGTGAACCTGGCTACACTGGTAAGGAAAATAAATATGTTAAAAGTAAGCTGTGGGTGAGATATATAAAAGTTAAATCTCCAATTTCTGATTTTTATAGATTTTTCCCTCTCTTTCTTTTCTGAAAACAGAAAAGTATTTTCAAAAAGTGGCTTTTCATGTTATTTATACGACGGACTATTAGGGCCACAAATTTTGCTCAATTGCAAGAATAAATTCAGTTATTTGCATTCTGTGACTTGATGTGGTTCGGGATATCCTTGCTAGTAGAAAGCCAGCTTTTTGTTTTGCCTCTATCATAGTCAAAAAAATCCATATTCACAGTTTCTTCTGTTCTTGATTGGTATGCATTAAGTTTTTATATTTATAGTTTTGTTTTTTTTAAACCTGAAACCCTAAAGCCAGTCTTAGCTACACACAGAAGTTTATTCAAACATTTACAGCCAGGTCTTGCCTGAAAGAGAAAGTGTTGTATATATTATGCTGTCATGGCTGCCGGCTGATGAATAATTTCTTTTGTTTTATGTCATTATGTCTGATTTGCAGTCAGTAGGAGATTCAGCATTGTTCAGTTAACTTTGGTCGCCATACTTGTTTATAGTCAAATTACATTTCCTCAAATCCTCTGTTTCTGTTCCAGTTTCTGTTTTTTGTTTTCTTTCTTCATGTGTAGGTGTAGGTATGTAAGTAAAGCAGCGGTTTAAGGTACAGGAATGGAGAGTTGAAGGAACGGGCAGAGGAGCTTGATTGTGGCAGAAAGTGGGGTGACAGATGGCGAGTGAGCGCACGCTCCTCTGAGGTTTCTCCAGTGTCGCTTTGCAGCTCCACCCTGTCCCCAACCTGCTGCTGTTAGG
Source organism: Poeciliopsis gracilis (assembly GCA_911649635.1). NCBI lineage: Eukaryota > Metazoa > Chordata > Actinopteri > Cyprinodontiformes > Poeciliidae > Poeciliopsis > Poeciliopsis gracilis. Next base: position 1,372,887 of record CAJVRI010000715.1, read on the forward strand.
ACATGCTAGCTGCCCGCCCCACCACAAACAAAAGACACACACACATACTAGCACACCGAGTCGCCGGGGATTTGTGCAGGAGAAAAGATTCCCTGAAAGATTCCTGAAAGTTGAGCTTTTAAAAGCTTGGAAGCTGCTCCGTGCTTAAAGCTCAATGGTCTGCTTTTATGTTATGCGTGGCACCGCCCTGAATGGCGTCAACGCTTCAAGTGGCCGACAAAGGCGGACTTCGGATCTCTTATGCTTCTGAAAATTGATACAATCATTGCAGTGCAGTGTTAGCGGAATTGTGCGGAGGCCCTGTGTGCGACTTCACTGGCTGCTGTTGTGGATTCTCAGATATGTGACCAGAAAGGTCACATAAACGGCCATCTTGTTTATTTTCTTTCAGGGTTAAACACTTGTTGATTATAAGTGGGAAAATATTTATAGCAGTAAAGAATACATGATGGAAAAAATTCGCAACTAATAGATGCATTAACTCACAAAACATTGATGTTGCCTGAAGTCCATAAGACTAGTTTTTCCAAACTCATTTGAAGTGCCACTCTTTCTCTCTTGGATAATGTTTTTAAGGTTTATTTTTATGTATATCAAAATTTCTGAGAAGAGAAAACAGTTTGCATACTTCATACTGGGTGTGAAATGTTTGCAGCATTTTTAAAAAAACCCGCTTTTCAATGGAAACGACAGGTTTACTCGTTGAATCAATACCATGTTTCCACTAATTTGGCACATTTACAGATTGAATTCGTTGCATGTTTTTTGGTTATAAAACAGCTCCATCTTCATCAGATTGGATGCACATCATCCATGTACATCCAATCAGTCTTTAAAGTCTGACTTTAAAGTCTGAGCTTACAATCCTTAAAGTTTTGTTTTGGTCTCATTTGATGAGAAAACTCTTACAACTGTTTTCTTGTGGCTGATTGCAAATGAGATTTATTATGGTTTTCTCTGTGTCGCTAATAACTTGATGGCTGTGCTGTTGACAAATTTGCACTATAGTCAAAATAAACGAAGCTTAATATATACAAACTCTCCACCCTTCTCTCAGATTATTTTTCAAATAAATCTTTAACAGTTATATGTTATTTTGTGTCCTTCTTTCACATAAAATCCCAATCCCAAGAGGTTTAGGTTGGTATTTCTGGGCGTATGTAGTGTTGTTTTGACCACTGTTTCCTTTTGACTTCAGGTACGATGTGTAGCATCAACATCGACGAATGTGCCATCAATCCCTGCCACAACGGTGGCACCTGCATCGACGAAGTCAACGGTTTCACCTGCGTTTGTCCGGACGGCTACCAGGATCCCACCTGCTTCTCCCAAGTCAATGAGTGTCTCAGCAACCCTTGCATCCACGGTCACTGCGAGGACAAAATTAACGGGTAGGATGCTCATCAATGCTGCAAAATCACAAAATTTGACCAAGGATTTTTGTCTAGTTAATTGTGCAACTTTTGTGTTTACTTGAAATAAGACAAAAGCAATTTAGAAGTAACCTTTCTCCAAAATGCTGCCATCCAGCTGTCAGAGCAGAAGCATAGATTCAGACAAATAGAAATCTTTTGATTTATTTTCTAGTTTTTTGTGTTTTGACTGTTTATAAATGCCCCAAGGAGATCTGCACTATTAATTTCATTGTACAGCTTATAAATCCATTCTAAGCTATAGGAGTTTGTTTTAAGTCAATAACTCCTTAATCATGATAAAAAGTACTTGTTCCTTTGGCAGATTGTTTCACTTATAACATGGAAAAAATGTCTTTATTTGCAAATGGAAGTAGTGCTTTGTCATCAATATTAAGGAATTATTTAGTTAAAACAAGTAACTTGCCTTGCTGAAAAGTTACTTGTAAGTTTGTTTTTCTTATTTCAAGTGTACTAAGATGTTTGCACTACAAACCAGATCAAACAAGTGTTTTTGCAGTGAACAGTGCTAATATACATGTTTAGCCAAAGTTTTTCAGCAGACTTTGACTGAGCCTACCGCTGTCTTCTTATTAGCTATAAATGCCTGTGTGACTCTGGCTGGAGCGGCAAAAACTGCGACATCAACAACAACGAGTGCGAGTCCAACCCTTGTATGAACGGAGGGACCTGCAAGGATATGACCAGCGGTTACGTTTGCACCTGTCAGATGGGTTTCACGGGTCGGTATCTGTTTGTGTGCTCAGACCGGTGACCTTCGTCTGAACTTTAATGAGTATGGAGGTGATTTATTGTCTTCTCTGACCTCAGGACCAAACTGCCAGACAAACATCAATGAATGCGCCTCCAACCCCTGCCTGAACCAGGGGACTTGCATCGACGATGTCGCCGGGTACAAGTGCAACTGTGTCCTGCCATACACCGGTATGATGTTATTATTGAAGTTATTTAATAAAACATCAATCTGTTACCATGTTATTCTGGAATTTCCTTACGGAGGGGGGCAGTTTCCACCCCCTTGGATACTTTAAGTTATTTGCCAAAGAGGAAAAATATGCTGGTGATGAAATAACTGTCGAGTAAAGTTCAGTCACAAGACTTCCTCCGACCTCAAAGATGCCAAACTTTGGATTCCTCTGTGGGTCACGCTTCTCCCCAAACAGATCTGGGAAATGTTTTAATGTAATCTCTCTTATTTTTTGACCAAACAGATAATGCTGGAAAGGCTAAGGGGCCGTCTGTCTTGTATTTGCAGTGTATTTTTTGGATCCCTCCACAGGATTTTAAATAATAAAAGGCCTCTTGCTGGCATTGGGGTGGGAACATGGTGCTTGACACATTTCCTGTTTGCCTGCTTCCTGTCTCACAGAAAAGCAAATGGCTTCACAATGGCCGGAAGTCAGAGTTGGCTTCCCGTACGAGCCGAGCATTTGTGGAAACAGATAGAGGCGTGCGTCCCCAGGCCTCTGATACTGACAGAGCCTGGAGAAAATCCTGGGACAGCACTGATTGAAAGATGATTCTGTGTCCGTTTGGTTTGGGTTATCTCCAAGCCCTGGATGAGATCACGGAGTGAAGTTTAAAAGATCCGATGTAGTTCACTCAAGGATGTGTTTCCATGTCTTACAGGAGAAAACTGTGAGATCTTGATGGCTCCCTGCAGCTCCAAACCCTGTAAGCATGGAGGAAAATGTCAGGAATCAGAGGACTACCTGAGCTTTTCCTGTGTCTGTCCTGAAGGATGGCAAGGTGAGCTCCCAGCATGCAACAGTGTCCTTCAGTTACCTGCAGAGACAGTTCTGGAAACCTTGAAAATGCTTGTTCATTGCTTTTTGAAAGTCTGAATTATCAAAATAAGATGAATCAGATCAGAACAATCTTCTTTACAGATATCGAAAGACATTCAAATTAAGACAAAATCCTAAAATTAGGAGATTAAAAGTTGTTTCTAGATTATTCCTAATGTTTTCTGTGGGAAACAGCTCTCTTGGATTTCTAACACGTATATTTAGCACTTGACAATAAATCAATAGCAATATATGTTGTGATAGACATGTGGTCAAAATCAGTAGATATGTTTGATAAAATATCAATAATTTCACTGAACTCCGATTCAGAACCGCACAGCATTCTGGGAGATGTAATCACAGGAAAAGACTTTAGCTGCTTAACCTCTCACAGCCAGCTAAGCCAAGTTGGTGGCATAAACTAACTCACTCTCTCTTTGGTTACCTAGCAACAACCTGCTGAGTTACACATGGTTACCTAGCAACAGGCCATTAAGTAACTTGCACGGCAGCAGTTTAAGAGATATGACTTTTTCAGTTTTATTTCTGGCATTTTACATGTTTCTGTTTTTATTTTTTTGCAACTTTAAGGTCAAGCATGTGAAGTCGACATCAAAGAATGCGTGAAGAATCCTTGTCGTAACGGAGCAACATGCCAGAACACTTTGGGCAGCTACCGCTGCGGCTGCAAACCGGGCTTTACCGGACGCAACTGTGAGACGGATATCGATGACTGCAACCCCAGTGAGTTACTCTGAAGTTATATTTACAGAGTTAAACCTGAAAGTCGCTTTTCTAAGTTAAGCGATTCCTCCCTCAGACCCCTGCAGCAACGGAGGCCTTTGTAAGGACGAGGTCAACAGCTTCCTGTGTTCCTGCCTGGCCGGATTCCGGGGACTGAAATGCGAGGAAGACATCAACGAATGCGAGAGCAATCCATGCAGGAATGGAGCCAACTGCACAGACTGTGTGAACAGCTACACCTGCACCTGCCCGCCTGGATTCAGTGGGATCCACTGTGAAAATAACACACCTGACTGCACAGAGAGGTAGAGCGCTGCCCCAAACTGAGACTGCACAGCTTTGACTTTGATTTATCTGATGAACAGGTTCATTTTCTACAGCAGCGTAATCCTGGTTTTCTTGTCCACTGCTGCCCCCTGTGGTGAAATTTTGTTTTGCTACAAAGCTGCACTTCATGCAGCTGCCCTGCAAGTAGAAGTCAGAAATGTTTTCTTTCACTTTGTCAAACAGCTTAAACATAAAGTAGGTCACTGCTGTAAGAACAAAAGTGCAGATTCAGTCCTGGCAGCTCAGATTAATAAGTTATTGATTTGCTTTGCTACTTCTCAACCAGTTCTGGTTCTTTTTCCTTCTCAGCTCCTGTTTTAATGGAGGAACTTGCGTAGACGGCATCAACACCTTCACCTGTTTATGTCTGCCGGGTTTCACTGGCAGCTACTGTCAGCACGACATCAACGAGTGCGACTCGAAACCCTGTCTGAACGGCGGCACATGTCAAGACAGTTACGGCACATACAAGTGCACCTGTCCGCATGGTTACACGGGACTCAACTGTCAGGTAGGATGAGGGGGAATTGCTATCATCAAAACATGTCTAATGTGCAAAAATGAGATAAAATGAATGCTTTTATTCAGCTAAATGTTAAAGAGTCTTTCAGCTGAGTTTGTCTTTTTTGTGTGTTTCAGAACTTGGTTCATTGGTGTGACACATCTCCCTGTAAAAACGGGGGATCTTGCCGGCAGAGAGGAACCACCTACAGCTGCGATTGTGAGACCGGCTGGACGGGCCTGTACTGCGACGTCCCGAGTGTTTCCTGTGAGGTTGCAGCCAAACAAAGAGGTCAGAGGGAGATAAAACCTCAGCAGTTTCTGTGAAAGGAAGCTAAATTTAACTCCATCTCACCTTTTCTGCTCAGGAGTTGCTGTTTTCAAACTCTGTCAAAACTCGGGTCAGTGTCTGGATGTGGGAAACCGCCATTACTGTCGCTGTCAGGTGGGATACACTGGGAGTTACTGCGAGGAGCAGGTGGACGAGTGTACGCCAAACCCCTGCCAGAACGGAGCCACCTGCACCGACTTTCTGGGTGGATACTCCTGCAAGGTGATGACCCTAAAAACAAACACGAACATCCGGTGATCTGATGTTGCCTCGTATGTTGCTTCTTCCTGTTTTGGCTCAACTTATGCACATCAGAATGCAAATTGAACTGGAGATTGCTGAGAAAGCAGACTACAGAACGGGGCGTTCTGAGTAAATACAAACAAAGCAAATGCAAGAGTCTAGTGCTACAGGGAGAAATGGCTTCGGGATTTTTATAAAAGACAAAAAAGAAATCTTAGAATCTCTAAAATCTGACACTACTCCACTTTTGTTTACATTTTGTGAAGAATTACATTGTATTCAGCATCTTCTTCTGAGTTTTTCCTTCTGTGGGAACTGGTTTTTGACCAGTGCAGAAAACTGCAATCAGTGCACCCCTAGTTTTAACTGTGAATGGTTTTGATGTTACTGCTAATTTCTGCTGCCTCCAAATAGAGCATCCAGTTTAATTATAGCAAGTAAACGGCTGAGTTGTGTTATTTTTCCCTGGAGAGGAGACTCTGCTGGCCTTGGCAGGAATGAATGAATACAGAAAACAGCAAAGTAAACAAAACCCATCTTTGTTTCATGTAAGACATTGATCAAACTCGCCTCTCTCTTCTTCCTCTCCCTGTCCCCCAGTGCATGCCTGGATACTTGGGGCCCAACTGTTCTGAGGAGATCAATGAGTGTTTCTCCCAACCGTGCCAGAACGGGGGCACCTGCATTGACCTGATCAATACCTACAAATGCTCCTGTCCCCGAGGAACCCAAGGTCAGCAGACCCCACACACACACACTCCTCCCACATCCTTCTGCCTCCACCCGCCACCTCTTCTGCCCCCTTCCTGTCTCCACGCTTCATTAATTAGGGCTTAACAGCACCCAGGGCATTAAAACTCTCTCCTTCAAGCCTGCCTCCAACTCTTCCTCCACTTGTCAAATTTGCCATTGATTTCTTTCCCCGACATGAAGGGGATTGTGTATTGTAGGTCAGCTCAAATTGGCAGCTGAGTTGGGAGCATCCCAAGGCACCCAACAGGTTTTTAAAGCTGGCTGAGGGAGTTTGTGATTCAGCTCCGACTTTTTGCAAAGTTGTTTCAGTTTCTGCTTTTGTAAGTGAGGGATCTTAAAAAGTAGGACAACTTACTTTGTTGTGTCCAGTTCATACTCAGATATGTTTTTAAATTGGGCTGCAACTAACAACTATTTTGATGAGTAATCGATTAATCAGATAAAAGGATTGGCACTTTCTGCAAATTTTTTCTTTTTTATAGAATATTAGAGATATATTAAAAGATTCAAATAAACAAATAATGAAATTCCTTTTTTTTAAGAGTAGTTAAATATTTTATAAAAACATAGCATTCCCTAAGTGAATACTTATTCATTTGTAGCAAATGATGCATCTGCATCAAAAACTAACATCAAGATGTGAAAAGCTTAGAGCTTTCTGCTTGATTTATCATCAATACAGTGCCAGGATTATCTGTGTTTTTGTTTAGGATTAATTGATTAATAATTGGATGACAAAAGGAGATTTTTTCAGAGTTTGAACCCAGTACCAAAGTTAAAGCTATGTCACTTGAGGGGTTTTGGGTAGAATATATTTATAGTCAAAGATCTATCTTTGACTATAAATGCAAAGTGTATGAATATTTTGTAATATTTTGACTTAATTACTGTTCTTAGTGTCTTCTTCTTTCAGCAAATGGCCTTTTATTTGAGTCTGTATTCTCTATTTAACAATTAATTGATTACTAAATTATGTAGTCACGATTAATCCGTTTAATAGTTTCAGTTTAAAGGTATATATATATATATATATATATATATATATATATATATATATATATATATATATATATATATATATATATGCATTTATTTGGATTCTAATAGATAATAACACAGTAAGTACAGAAAAGAAACATGACAGAACACACGCTGAATGAGTGAAACCTCTCCTAATTCGTCCTCCACACCCCTAGGTGTGCACTGCGAGATCAACGTGGACGACTGCAACCCGTCCACCGACCCCGTCACCAAAGAACCCAAGTGCTTCAACGACGGCAGGTGTGTGGACGGCGTGGGAGGCTACCACTGCATCTGCCCTGCGGGGTACGTGGGCGAGCGATGCGAGGGGGACGTCAACGAGTGTCTGTCCAACCCCTGCGACCCGCGGGGCACGCGCAGCTGCACCCAGCTGACCAACAACTACCGCTGCGAGTGTCGCACCGGATACACAGGTACTCATGTCTGTGGCTGGAGCTCAAACTCCGCAAAAACACAGAATCTTACCAAGTTGGTTTATTCCTAGTGCAAATATCTTAGTGCACTTCAAATAAGACAAAATTAGTGTCTTAAGTCAGCTGTTTGCTACTGTTTATGAAAATGTGTAAGTTTTGCTGGCATTTTATAAAGGTCTTGTATGATCTGCCAGGGGAACTAGTAATTTTTCATAAATTTTAAGGAATGACTCACTTAAAATAAACTCATGTCTTGCTGAAAAGTTACTTGTAAGTTTGTTTTGTCTTATTTCAACTGTAATAAAACATTTGCACTAGAAAATGTCTTAAAATACTTAAGATAAGTAAGATTTTGTGTTTTTGCAGTGAAAGATTTTATTTTTGTAGGTTAAACACTAACATTTAGTAGATTTTACGTATTTTGTCCTCATTTTGCTCGTGGGCTAAATACAGACAGAGTAAACAGGATAGCGTTTTTTTTCTAAATTAAACCTAAAATAAAACTTTTTTTGTCTGACTTTGTGTGTGCATGATGTCTTTGCAGGTCAGCGCTGTGACCAAGTGTTTAATGGCTGTAAGGGTAAACCTTGCCGTAATGGAGGCACCTGTGCTGTAGCCAGTAACACGCCGCATGGCTTCATCTGCAAATGTCCCCCAGTGAGTAAACAAATATGTACCGTTAATCTCTAGACTCGATATATATGTGTTCAATTTAAACACTTCATAGGTGTTACAACTTCAAGAACAAATGTTTGTTTTTTTTACCCTGAATTGTTGCTGTTACTACCTATGTGACTTGGATAAACTTTGCTTTCGATTCACAAAAGCAGGGTTCATCTACGCTTTCAGGCGCGTTCTGACCACTAATGTGGGCTGGACGTGAGAGGCCGTGAATAAAATAAAGTTTTATTCCCAGCTGTAGAACTTTTAATAGCTGAAATTGACTCATTGCGGTGTGAAAGCGAACTGCATCAGCTGAAAATGTAACAAAAATTTTAGTCCTAATAATGTCCTTAATTATGAAAACCGATGTTTATGAAGTAATACAGATATTGAAGTTCTGGTAAATGTTATAGTGTATATTTACTTTTAACTATTAATTAGGCTTAAAATATGTACATTCATTACAGACATTGTGTTTCTCTTTAAACTCACTTCTCATTTAAAAAATGTAACATTAAACTCACAATATTCATTTGTGTTTTTTGATAAAGGGCTTCACTGGCTCCAGCTGTGAATATGACTCGCAGGCCTGCGGGAGCCTCCATTGTCGCAACGGGGGCACCTGCATCTCTGGCCACAACAGTCCGAAGTGTTTGTGTCTGCCGTCGTTCACCGGGCCCGAGTGTCAGTACCCCACCGACAGCCTCTGCAACTCCAGCCCCTGCTACAATGGCGGCACGTGTGAATACGCCGCCGAGGCTCCGTTCTACCGCTGCGTCTGCCCCTCCAACTTCAACGGCCTCCGCTGCCACATTTTGGACTACGGCTTCCGCGGAGGCTTTGGCCAAACCATCCCGCCGCCGACGGACTACGAGGTGGCCTGCAGCATCCCGGAGTGCGAGGAGCTCAAGCACAACAAGTTCTGTGACGCGAGCTGCAACAACCATGCGTGCGGCTGGGACAACGGCGACTGCTCACTCAACTTCAACGACCCGTGGAAGAATTGCTCAGCCGCACTGCAATGCTGGCAATACTTCAATAACGGGAAATGCGACTCACAGTGTGACAACGCCGGATGTCTTTACGACGGCTTTGACTGCCAGACTCTGGAGGGACAGTGCAAGTGAGCCGCTTTTCTCTAATTGTACCAATACAAATGTTTCACAGATTTTATTTTATTATTATTCATTTATTTGTTTTTTTAAACAATTTATTTTAAGGAAATGTATTTAATATCAAAGTAGAAAATACATAGTGTGGTACATTACACTAATGAAAGAAAACTAAATAAATAAAATAAAACGTCTCTATGAAACAGATTTTATGATTTTAAATTTTATGGTGAATTTTCTATAAGAAGGTGAAATTTAAGAAAAAACTAGTGCCTAAGTAAGTTGTATTTTCAGAAAACAGCCTTTTTTAGAGTCAGTTACCGATGAATCAATTACTAAATTAGTTGACGATTTACTAAAAAATTGATTAAACACAATTAATCAACCCAAATGAAATTCTTAATGCTAATGTTGTCCTCTAGTCCTCTGTATGACCAGTACTGTAAGGACCACTACGCTGACGGCCACTGTGACCAGGGCTGCAACAACGCAGAGTGCGAGTGGGACGGCTTGGACTGCGCCAACAACATGCCTGAGAAGCTCGCCGTGGGCCAGCTGGTTGTGGTCGTCCACATCACCCCCGATCATCTCCTCAACAACTCCTTCGGCTTCCTGCGCGAGCTGAGCCGCGTCCTCCGAACCAACGTCATATTCAGGAAGGACACAAAGGGGGAGATGATGGTCTACCCGTACTACGGGAACGAACACGAGCTCAAGAAGTACAACGTCAAGCGTTCGGTGGACTCTTTGTCTGAGATTCCCGACAAGCTGCTGAGAGTGATGAAGAGGAGTCTGTATGATGTGGCCGGCAGCGGCATGAGAGCCAGGAGGGAGCTTGATCATATGCAAGTCAAAGGGTGAGAAAACCACTATATCTCACTGAGAAGTTAAACTTTTTTCTAACAATTGTTAAGATTTTTGAGTATGAAAAAAGTATTTTTTATATCTTTAGTCTGTTATTATCCTTTCCTTTTTAAAGGGAACCTATTAGAAAAAATTCACATTGTGCATGTTTTTATTCTACCATTTGGGTTTCTGCTACTTCTAAAAACAATCCAATGGCCTAGAAAAGCATACAGTCATATTAGACGGGCACTACGCCATTACCTATCAAACTAACCCAACCATGTTTGGTCAGTTGTTTTATCTCTGTACCTCAGCTGCTGGAAAAAACAAGTGTTTTGTTATTGACTTATAATTTAGAAACCACTTGCTGCTTTCTTGTTGGTTGCGCAGGAGGCTCCACTTTTGCTTTTCAAAGATTTATGGTTGTATATTTGTGCATCTGCAGCTAATTTTGTCTACAAGTTTGAATGTTAAGTTGAGCTCCAAATGAGCTGCCAGCAGCAGCTCATTTGGACAAGAGGTTCTCAAAATAGGCCGAACTGAGTTGACTAAAATCTCATTATCTAAGAACAATTTTGTTCAAAAATTGTAATGAACGTGTTGTGTAAAGCACACTGACCCATTCCAATCTGTTCAAAGAATCACAATAGGTCAACGTTAAATTACATTTGGCCGTTAACTTTGGCCCACACAAATTGCAAAGACTTATTTCTCTGTTTTCTGTTTGTCCTGAAGATCAATCGTGCACTTGGAGATGGACAACCGTCAGTGCTTCCAGCAGTCCAACGAGTGTTTCCAGAGCTCCGATGACGCCGCTGCGTTCCTCGGAGCATTGGAGTCCAGCGGCACACTGGATGTTCCCTTTACTATTGAAGCTGTGTACAGTGAGTATTATTCACTGAAATCTCTCTACAAGATCACAGACATTTTAGTTTAAAAGGTGAAATCAAAATGACACCTGGGATTATTGTAAGCAGAGGTAAAAAGAGGCCTGTTTTCCTTAGGCCACCTTTGAATATGGGAAAGACTAAAGTACATACAATTGATCTAAGGCAGGAAATGGATCTTAGAAAATAGCCTCTGGCTGAAATACCAAATGTAGCATTTCTACAGAGAGAGAATAGAGATTTAGATTTAAAATTATTTTTAAAAGCCTCTAGCAGAAAATGCCACAAAATATGTAAAGAAATGATAAATTGTAAGCTTTTTTCAATAGTTATATTAATTTAGCATAAATGCTGCTTCAGATCTCCTGATTTTAATTGGAAATACATTTTGTAGTGAAAAATTTTGTCAGGCAATTTATTATGACTATATTAATCTGATGTTGAATATATTAGTAGAGAAAATGTTCTACAACAGTCCCCTCTTTTTATGAGGAAAACAAGCAATATTTTTCTATTAATCCCATCAAACTTTATTTAATTTCCTCAGTTTAGGTTTGTTGCAGCAGCAGCAGAGTCAGTCCCTTCAGCCCTTTTCTGGTTAGAAACTTTTCATTTTCTTGATTGAGTAGCAAAGCAACTTGATCAATTTAAAGTTTTTCTTAATTTCTCCTCCGTGGGACAATAAAGACTTTTTCTATCTTTGTCATTCAAGCTTATGTTTTATAATAATTATTGAAAAACAGACTATATTAGTAAAAGAAAAGGTAGACCATGGTTCCAACCTTGAAAAACACCAAAGATGTTAGGTTTTAGTGCAAATATCTTAGTACATTTGAAAACTAACTTTGCAACAATATATAGAAGCTTGATTTTAGTAAATAACTACTTAACATTGATGAAGAAATACTTGTTCCATTGCCATATTATTTCACTCATAATATGGGAAAAATGTCTTTTTATAAGTGAAATAATCTGCCAAAGGAACTACAACTTTTATCTTAAGAAATAATTGACTCAAAACAAGCTCCTGTATTTTGCTGAAAAACTACTTCTGACTTAGTTTTAAGATATTTTCACAACAAACTAGAATAAAAATATTAAGTAAGATTTTGTGTTTTCGCAGTGTGGGCTTAATATGGCATGTATTAAGTTAGGAAAAACATGAAAACTGAGTAAATTTGTGCATAAAGCAGAAATATATTTAGAAACACAGGTTTTATGCTAACAGGATCGGCCGTGGCCTGCGGCCGGATCCTCCCCGCAGAACTCTTTGATTGTGTATTTGTTATGCAGTGGTGAACAAATGCAATAGTGAATCTCATGGTCGAATCAATCAATCTCTTCCTCTGTGTGTAAATCCAATGGCTTCAGGCTCCAAAATGGTTAATTGCAGCAAATCAACTCATCCACACCCCTTTCGCTCACTTCATGAGGGCGTCTCTGGCTTCGTCTTTCTCAGACATGTGCACCTATACGTCCTCTGACAGCGAACTCACACACACGCACACACACGCCTTATCCCACATGGCGAGGGGCTGCTGCAACCTTCACCTCGCTGAATGTAATACCAGGACTTAATGTATCTCTGAGGGTTTAGGTTGGGGGAGTTTATCATTTCAAAATCGTTAGTGAAAAAAAAAAAGAAGAGGGAAAAATTGATCGGGAGTGTGCTAGAAGTTGGGAGTCTTTGTTATCTCGAAAATCCTAATAAATCCTTCGTCTTTACAGCTTAAAGCGCGTGCAGTAATTTGAAGTTCATTAATCCCCTCCCTCTTTTTTTTCTCTTAAAGAAGAAATGGTAAAGTTGTCTCTTGGTACCGTGAGTTGAAAAGGGAGAGAGGAGGTGGTGATGTTCTTTTCTTCCCTATTTTCTTTTTTATCACGCCCCATCCCCTTTTTTTTTGATGAAAAGTGGTTAGCTATTCTGATTATTACTGAATAGATAGAAGCTAGCTTTACAAGCAGCGGGATCGTCAGTCGGTCCCTGACTCTGGGTGCAATTTGGAGTGACGAAGGGCTGGACAGTTCGGATCTTTGCTCTTGACGATGTCGCCTCGTTTTCTGACAGGCGGCGTTGACCTGCAGCCGTCCGACGGACTCTACGCCATGTATTTGGTGCTGGGCGGAGTCGGGATACTGGCCTTCCTGGGAGTGGGAATGGTGGCAGCCCGAAAGCGCCGCCACGAACACGGGCGCCTCTGGCTTCCCGAGGGCTTCAAGACCACAGAGACCAGCAAGAAGAAGAGACGGGAGCCCGTCGGAGAGGACTCAGTCGGACTGAAGTGAGTTCGTCCTGTTTTGGACGTTTATATTTGGACAATTTTGAATTTTACAATGATCATAAGTGAGCCTGAGACAACTCAGATGACCATTGACCTCATCTGATAGAGAGGTGGGGTAGGAATTTAATCAGTGGTTTGTTGTTTTTTGGCTTAAAAGCAGCAGATTAAGTGGATTTATACTGAATTTTCTGCGTTCACACAGGCCACTGAAAAACACCTCTGATATTTCTCTGATGGACGACAATCCAAACGAATGGGGAGAGGACGAACCTGCGGATGTGAAACGCTTCAAAGTAAGAAAACATTCATAAACTCTTAAGTTGTTTAATATTTTTTCATTAGAAATAAAATAAAATAGAAATATCCTTAATTGTCCCACAATGGGGAATATGAAAATATATAGAAAAACAAAAAAATAAATACAGTAAGAGCAAAACATTCAGCATGTAGTTATGAAAAATATCATCCAATCAAGAGGATTTTACAGCTGAATTGGTTAATATAAAAATGTACAAAATGTGCATGCCTTTTTGAGCATAAAAATAATATTTACAGTTAGTGGCAATAAAAAGCTAAATAAAGTTGCACAGAAACCACCTTGGATGTAAGCAGTTACTGGGTTTGATAGGAGCAGTGGTGGTTATGGTATGCTACAATTTCCCACAGAAATATATATATATATATATAAATATAAAATGTTGCATCTGCTAAAATTAAATTTATATTAATAAATCTTATCATGTGCTTGTAGAAAAACTTTAACATTTTGCTTCTTTTTCTAATTTTAACTCCTGCTGTGTGTGATTATTGTTTTTGTAGCTTGATGAGCAGGCGGTGCTGGACGCTGACGACCAGACGGACCACCGCCAGTGGACCCAGCAGCACCTGGACGCCGCTGATCTGCGCATCCCCTCCATCGCTCCCACTCCCCCTCAGGGGGAAATCGAAAACGACTGCATGGATGTCAACGTGCGAGGGCCAGGTAATCAACGCTGTATTTACATAATCAGTCTGATTTGGGAGAAAAAACTAATCAAAATTAGTTAAATAACATCCTCTTTATATATTTTTGTTTCGTTATCTTGTAAGATCCAGACATTAAATGTATGAATTGTCTCTTCCTTAGTAACAAAAGAATGACATGTTTTCTAAATCCTGTGAAACTGTCAAAGTTTTGACTGATTTTATGGGTTCACAAGGTAAAAAATGAACAGAAATGTCTGAGCAGATTCTCAGTGTGTGTGGGTCTGTGTGTGTAATTGTGCGTGAAGGAGCTGCTGAAGCCCCGCCATGTCCTCAGGGTAAAGGATCTTCTTCAAAGCAGCTAGCTGGAAGCCGAGCGCCTCAGGGAAAACACTGATTCCTGATCAGATTAATCATTTGACCAGTAATGGGACTCAGTTTTTATCTGTATTCAACATTATAATAACCAACAAGGGCATCAAATGAAAAAAAAAAAAGAAAAGAGAAAAAAAAAACTGAAAGAATCCCTGGAGGATTCCTCAAAAAAAAAAAAAATCAAAGTAGTTCATTTAACAACTTGAGAGCTCACTTTTCCCCCGTCATGGATCGATGCACTCGAATCGACCAAATCTGTGAGATCTTGGGCTCGCTTTTCTTTTGAAGAGGAGAAAACCTTTCCAAGTCATCTGCCTGAGCTGCCTCTCTCAGCTAGATATTAAAGCTTGGTTTTATTGGAGCAGTCTGGCTTCAGCAAACCCCCGAAGCTCTGCTTTCCTTCTGAGGCTCCTGTGCTGGCGCCCGCATTAGAATCCGCTCTTGAAAGAAAAACCAATGATGATTCAACACAGGCATAAGAGTCAAATCCACATTCGATTTGTTTGTTGCTGTGTTTTGATCTGCTCCGGGCTTTGAAGTGGAGCACTCCTATCTTTCTCTTGCACTCACTTGGCCCATTTCAGAGTTGTGCTGACCGTGCAAATACAAGTTCAGCCTTTCATGCCTTTCTGCTTCCTCTCCCTTCAGATGGGTTCACCCCACTGATGATCGCATCCTGCAGCGGAGGAGGACTGGAAACGGGCAACAGCGAGGAAGAGGAGGACGCCTCTGCCAACGTTATCAACGACTTCATCTACCAGGGCGCTAACCTGCACAACCAGACCGACCGTACCGGCGAGACGGCTCTTCACCTGGCGGCTCGGTACGCCCGCTCTGACGCTGCCAAACGGCTGCTGGAGGCCAGCGCCGACGCTAACATCCAGGACAACATGGGCCGGACGCCACTGCACGCCGCCGTGGCCGCCGACGCCCAGGGAGTCTTTCAGGTAGTTCCGTTTGTTTGCACCAGCAATTTAAGAAAGAAAATCATTCAAACTGTGTTTGACTCTGGTTATATTTCGTGCACTTCAAAAACACAAAATCTTCCTGTTATTAGTGAAATAATCTGCCAATGGAATAAGAACTTTTTTATTAATGTTAAGGAATTATTAACTTCAATCAAACTCCTGTGGTTTGCTGAAAAGTTACTTCTAACTTACTTTTTTCTTCTTTTATGTGTAATAAAATATTTGCACTGGAAAATAGAGCAATATTAGATTGTGTGTTTTTACACTATATTCTCTTATAATAACTAAGGATGTTGGAAACTACTTAAAGGAGTTATTTAATGCAAACTTCCATTTGGGTGTAAACTGCTTCTAAAAACAGCCCAAGTAATTAAAAAAACTACCCAGCCACTTGTTGACAGTCAGATAATATGTTATGGTGTATGGAAAACGAGCCTTTTCAAAAGCCCTCCAGATATAATGTCACAAACCAGCAGGAACTGCACCTAGCAACTCCAGCAAAGCCTAGCCTGTTACCTAGCAACCCAATTGGAGCGCCAGCCTGTCACCTAGCAACCCAAACTGAACTTCAGCACATTTAGTCAGCTGGTTTTACTGCTGTATGCTATACAGACAAGATGGAAAAGGCAACCATTTAGAAACCAGTTGCTGCTTTCTTGTCGGTTGTGCAGGAGGCTCTACTAGGACTTTTCAAAGAAGTATGGTTTTATCATTGCGCATGACAAGAGGCTCTGAAATTCTAAAGCTCAGTCAGAAAGGAGCTCAGAACTGAGCAGATAAAATCTCATTATCTAAAAATGATTTTGTGCAAAAAAAAAAAAAAAATGTAATGAACATGTTTTGTATAGGCCATTGAGCCATTCTAACCTATTGAAGGAAGCATAACAGGTCACCTTTAATCTGCTTTGTGTCCGTTTAGATTCTGATCAGGAACCGTGCCACAGATCTAGACGCCCGCATGCATGATGGCACCACACCCCTGATCTTAGCTGCCAGGCTGGCAGTGGAGGGCATGGTGGAGGAGCTCATCAACTGTCACGCAGATGTGAATGCCATCGACGACTTTGGTAAAAAAAAAATCAGTAACTATATATGTTGTGATAGATAGATGATCCAAATCGATATGCAAAATGTCTAATTGAAAATTCAATATTCATTATATAGAATAGTCGCTGAACTCCGATCCAGAACCGCATGGCATTCTGGGAGATGTAGGCAGAGAAAAGATTGTAGCCGCTCAACCTCTCATTCTAACTGCCTGACTCATTCTTTGGTTACCTAGCAACAGCCTGTTGAGTAACTGGCACAGTAGCAGTTTCAGATTTCACCACTGTGCCTCATAACTGTTTAATGAAAAAGCAACGGCTTTTCATTAAACATTAAATATTTTCAACGGATATTTAATGAAAAGCGTTGCTTTTTCATTAAATATCGACTGATCCACATTTGTGGATATAACTGGAAAAGTCACCTTTCCAGTTTGGCAGTATCTCAGATAGAAAAAACTTATCAATATCGACTGATGTATTGAAATACGTTTTTCAGGCTCTGGAGAGGTACCAGAGTAAAGGATTTCATTTGGAAAAGTCAGTGTGTTAAGGTCCGTTTGCTCTCAATGGTTGAATAACTCTGTTTTTTTATCTTTCCAGGTAAATCAGCTCTACACTGGGCTGCAGCAGTAAATAATGTAGAGGCTGCTATTGTTCTACTAAAGAACGGAGCCAACAAGGACATGCAGAACAACAAGGTTAAAAAATATTTAAACTCCTTCTCTTAATGTTTGCTATTGACCGTTTCCATCACCATGTCACTCATGAGGGATGTAGGAAGTGAAAGAAGGATTGAACAGAGCGACTGAGATTTATCAAAGTTGTTTGTCTTATTGGAATCTAGATCATTTGTCTGTGAACGTAGCACATCTGGTTGGGGCTCATAGATAGAAATAGCTAGCTCAGAAACCGACCCGTACCTCTTCCCTCCTGACTTTTTGATAAATTGCCAACTTTGCCTGAATTCACACCACATGATTTATATCGCCATGTCATAAACTGCATTTGCCCTTAAACCAGAGCATGATTAAAAATGTACTAAAGTCTAGATGCTTACTATTGACTAAACACTTACCTTCTCCATAAAGAAATATCATACTTACTTATAAAGTAGATGACCATTAGACTTCTTACCTTGTAAAATCCATGCAAGTCCTAATAGCTAACAGCTATTATGATTGACAGCTGCTATTCATCGCTGCCATATCTTTCCTCATCAAAGTTTTACAATAAAATGATAAGTTTGGTTTGCATCCTTGTCTGTTTATGCAGCCGAACGCATATTTTTAAAGTGAAATTAACTAAATAAAAGCAATATTAGGGAGCACACAAGTTTTTATGATGATGGGCCATGTTCTTGCTAAAGGCTCAATAGAACAGCATTCTTTCAGCGGCTATTGTCTCCTTTAACATGCTGTCTCCTTCATGCTTCAGGAGGAAACTCCTCTGTTCCTGGCTGCCAGAGAAGGAAGCTATGAAACTGCCAAGGTCTTACTGGATCACTTCGCCAACCGTGAAATAACAGACCACATGGACCGGCTCCCCAGGGACATCGCACAGGAACGGATGCACCATGACATCGTGAGGCTGCTGGACGAGTACAACCTGGTACGAAGCCCCCCCATGCATGGAGGCTCGCTGAGCAGCGCCCTGTCCTCCCCGCTCTGCTCACCCAGTGGCTTTCTGGGCGGCATGAAGCAGCCGCAGCCTCAAAGTCAAGGCCAGGGGAAGAAAACCCGCAAGCCCAGTCACAAGGGGATTGGCTGCAAAGACGGCAAAGACATGAAGGTGAAGAAGAAGAACTCTCAGGACGGGAAGTCCGGGACGCTCCTGGACAGCTCGGCTGTCCTGTCACCCGTAGACTCGCTGGAGTCTCCTCACGGTTACGTTTCTGATGTGGCGTCGCCACCGATGATGACCTCCCCGTTCCAGCAGTCACCGTCTGTGTCTCTGAACCACCTGCAGGGCATGGCGGACCCCCACCTGGCCGTGAACCACATGGTGATGCCTAACAAGCAGGAGCTGGCCCGAATGCAGTTCGACCCACTGCCTCCCCGCCTCACCCACCTGCCGGTGTCCGGCTCGGCCGGGCAGGGCGCCATGGGTGGTCAATGTGACTGGCTGGCCAGGATGCACAGTGGCATGAACCAGGCGGGGCAGTTCAACCCTCTGAGAGCGCCCCCCGGAGGCCAAAGCGGCCTGCACCAGGGGATGATTGCAGCGCCGCTTCACAATGGCCACCCCAACTCCAGTCTGTCGCAGATGATGACCTACCAGGGCCTGCAGAACACCCGACTGGGCCCGCAGACCCACATGATGCAGCAGATGCAGAACCTGCAGCAGCTACATCAGCAGCACCAGAACTCTAACCCGACCAGCAGTCAGAACTTCATCAGCGGGGACCTCAGTTCCCCCGAGCTCCAGCAGGGGGCGGCCAACTCCAGCATGCCCATACACACCATCCTCCCTCAGGAGAGCCAGATCATGCCCAGCACCCAGTTCCTAACTCCCCCCTCCCAGCATAGCTACTCCGGCCCAATGGACAACACCCCCAACCATCAGGTCCAGGTGCCGGACCACCCCTTCCTGACACCGTCCCCCGGATCCCCCGACCAGTGGTCCAGCTCGTCCCCCCACTCCAACATGTCCGACTGGTCAGAGGGCATTTCCAGCCCACCGACGAGCATGCAGTCCCAGATTGGACACATATCAGAACAGTTTAAGTAGGAAGCTGAGAGTCTCCGCACCCCAGAGGATGAGCTGCTGTACATATTTTTTATTTTGTATTAAAAAAAATTTAAAAAAGCACTCGAAAAAGGAAATCAAGCAAAGCTGTAATCGAGATGTAGGACTTTTATAAATTTTTTTACTAACAGCAACATATGTGCTTCATTTAATGTTATTTTTTTTTTTTTTTTATTTATTAAGGTTGTATTTATGCTTTTTTCACTGCAAAAACACAAAAACTCTTACCAAATATTTTTGGTTTAGATTTTAATACCAATATCTTATTACGCTTGAAATAAGACAAAACTAACTAACAAATGACTTTTCTGCAAAATAACTTATTTTAACTTAATAATTTGTATTATTGCTGAAAAATTACTAGTGCCACTGGCCGATTATTTCTCTTATAATATGGAAAAAATGTTTAATGATCAGCCAGTGAACTAATAATTTTTCTTCAATATTGTTTATTGTTTAGGATCCGAATTAACTAAACAGCTACTCTTCTTGACATTGGTCATACAGTAATAAAAAAAACAATACTATATATTTTAAGTGAAGAATGTTCTCTTCATTGCTGTAAAATTACTTATAAGTTAGTTTTGTATCACTTCAAGTGTACTAAGATATTGTACACTAGAATTAAATTAAAAATAGTTGGTAGTAATTTGGGTTTTTGCAGTGTTCCTGTTGTGGTTTCGGGTCATACACAGGACAGAGAAAGTCCTTTAGAGACACTTTTTCTTTTAGAGTTTGTTGTCTGCAAGATACACACTGGGTATTTATTTCCCTAAACACTCTTAGTCTTTGTCCTTTTTCTTCTGTTTATATTTTGTATAATCCTGTTTATAATAAAAATTGTGATTAAGCTAGAGCATATTTTAAGTTTCAGTGTTATTTCAGTTTGAAAGTGTGAGGAGATTCCTGTGAAGGCATCCAAAACATCCAGTAAATCGTAGTGACACTCTCTAGAGTTTTGTACATTTTGTTAAGTCGACGACGCAGCGATACGCTGTGCCTTTAAAATTCGCATTATTGTGTTTTCTTATGGTGGGGAGGTGACATGTTTTACGGCCATCTTGGAGATTGGCGGTTAACTAACGCAGGCCTGAGTTGTTGTGAGTCCTGTGGTTTTTGGAGAACTGGCCTGTTGGCCACGATGTTTGTTGTCCAGAGGGAACAGGGAAATTAATTTCCTTCTCCCTCCGATTAGTTTGAGCCTATGGCTGTGTTGTTTCTTCTGTAAATATGCTTTGCATTTCCCTCGTAAGCAAGATTTTGTTTAAGAAATCTTAAGTCTTCAGCATGCATCGGATTGATCCTGCACTGGTCAAAACTCTCTAAAATGTAAAACAGATCAGATTATATATTTTCTATTTTTCTGGCCCAAAGGCACAAATCAATTTGAAGTATACACAAATGAATGAAATATATTGTTAGGTATTGTTTTCACAAAAATGAAGAAAAAAATACATAAACATTGAGGTTTTCTAAATTTATATTTATTTACTGCTCTGTAACACAAAACCTCACTGACAAAACAATTTAAGTACGTGCAGAAATGTTTTTTTAAGCACTGCCAACTAAGTTCTCAGTTGTATCCACTTAAATTTTATGTGAGATGCACTCTGTTTTGATTTTTGAACTATTATTAGGAAAAATAATATGTTAGGTTGTTGTAGCATTTTTATATTTGTTTACTTCCTCTGTAAAGTTATCATTCGCATTAAATGTATTTTTGCTGTTTATTTTCATTCTGTATAAACGTTACCTGCTATAATAAAGGACACGTTGGTGTCTTAATCTCATGAAAACGCCTCATTTGTTCATTAAAGATTATATTATCGAATATTTGAGATTAATTTTGTGTTTTTAAGGAACAGCTAAATAATTTAAATGTCTTTCAGCCTGGCGCCATCTAGTGGTGGATTTGAGTAACGTTCTTATTTATGCATCCCAATGACTACAAGCTAAAGCACTTTAGTCTTAAGTTTATGCCAGCTACAATTAGCTAATCAACTAAATATTTAGCATTGTTGTAATACAGCTTTATTTACAAATATTGTATAAAGTTAATATCCTGAAGATAACTAACTTTAGCACTATTTGCTTCATTTTTAATGTTTCATTTTACTCTAAATACATGGCAGATAAGCCTGATTTTTTTAAAAACTATTTGAAACTCTAGAAATTTGCTAGAAAAAAACGAGGGCATTTTCAAATTAATTTCTGAATTTTTTGAGAAAAATAACTTGGATATTTCTGAGTTTTGAAAGTTGAAAATGTTTGACTTTTAATTATTTTTGAAAGATTTTCGACCTCTGAAATTAAAAAATCTGTTTTTTTTTCTCGAAAATTACTGAGATTAATCTAAAATGTCCACAGAGTTTTTAGTGGAAATTTACAGCTCTATGGCCCTTATTACCCATTGCAGCTCAAGTTTCACATAAAGTGCATATATTCTGGAAAATATGAGGGTTTTTAAAGCAGATTTTTGACTTTTAGAACTCAAAAATTCCCGAGTTTTTTTTCCCAAGAAACGGTCTGAAATTAATCTAAATATTTTGGAATTTTTTTTTAAAAAATTTCCTACCTAAAAAATCTTAAGAATGTATCTAAAGATTTTCTTTTCAATCTATTTTCTCACTTTCTTGTATAAAATCTAAAATAAAGAATCAATAAAACCTGGAAAAAGGAAAAAACAAAAGCATATTTTCGGAGTTTTTCTAAAATTTTTGCAAGCTCAGAAATTTTCTTGCCTTTTCTAGATTTTTTGGGGGGTAAAAATGTACTTTTTCTTTCTACAGTGGCCCTAATACGCCGTCGTCTTTGGCATTACATAACATCTTCAGTGAAATGTTTATGTGGTAAACTAGTTTGGCCCGTTTTCCAGCTCCGTTTACACGGGACAAGCCAAAACAACTCCAACTCCCAGAATGCCCCGCCGCGAGTACAGTTGCAGTTCACAGTTCACAGTTCACAACATTACAGTAAAAATAGGATATTCGCTGCCTGCCGCTTATGTGCTAAACGGCAAAAACCGGCAACTTGGCGACCGGAGATCGCGTCACTCGGTTCCCATCACTCCGACAACCGGGCCGGGACCCCGAAAAATGGGTCTGAGCTGAGCGGTGCACCCGTCCTTTCTTTCCTGTGTTGTCGTCGGATTTACAAGCGACGGCTGGCTGGCTGGCTGGTGCTAACGCTAGCACGCTAGCTCTCCGAGAAGAGCAGACACGGCAACAACGGCTGTCCGCCTGCCACCGTCCCCGGGCTGGTTCTCTCCGCCGCCGCCGCAGCAGCAGCGATGTTCGTGCAGGAGGAGAAGATATTCGCCGGCAAAGTGTTGAAAATACACATCTGCACGATGGACGGCACAGAGTGGCTGGAGGAGGTCACGGAAGACACCACTGTTGAAAAACTGAAGGAGAGGTGCTTGAAACATGTAGGTTTTTTTTAAAAAGTGGGGGGTGTTTGTGTCTTTCTCGACATTTTTTTTGTCCTGTCACTCCTGGTGTTATGTGCCAGCCATTCCCTCTTTAAACTGTCAGTGTCACTGGCTTTGTATTTATAGTAACTGGGTAGACTCTGCTATTTATAATTTAGCAGGTTGGCTGCCCCTCTTCAGCTAACTAACACTGTGGCCCTTTTTTCTGTCCCCAGTCAGAGAGGCGTGCTGCTTCTTAGCCTTTCTATTATTATACAGCTCACCCCTCTCTCCTTTTTTGGCCTTTTAACGTGAAACCTCACGTTAAAAGGTGAGTTAACTTGAACGCTTCTGAATTAACTTTATTACAGTGTTTATGTTTAGTTTTCTCATCGTGTAGTTGCTAAAGTTTGATTATTTCTACTATACCCAAACTTCATTCATTCATTTATTTCAACTACTCAAAAGTATTAAATTATTTCTAGTCTTAATCTATGTTTTCTTGTTTTTGTGAATCATACGAGTCCCAATATATGATTTTACATCGGATTGAGTAAAGCTGCCAGTTTTACTGTTTTACACAATGAAATTAAAACTAAAATTTGTAATATTATCTACTTGATTTTATCAAAACAAACAGCAATAATTTGTTTTGTCACAATATTTTGTGGTACTATTTTTATAGCAATAAAAATGATAAGAAATATGTATTCTTTTTCAGGTAACTGATTATAATTCTGATTTTAATCACAGATACTTCTTGAAATATTCACAAAAGAAGTGTAGATTTTTTTTCATATCTGATCTGCACAAATATTT
The DNA here is from genome assembly GCA_911649635.1 of Poeciliopsis gracilis. Taxonomy (NCBI): domain Eukaryota; kingdom Metazoa; phylum Chordata; class Actinopteri; order Cyprinodontiformes; family Poeciliidae; genus Poeciliopsis; species Poeciliopsis gracilis. The sequence continues at coordinate 1,396,578 of CAJVRI010000715.1, forward strand.
TTAAATTTATCAATATTTATTTATACTTTAGTTTTACTGTGGAGAAGCTAGTAACACTAACAATCCCAACAGTTAATCAGTTTTGAACATAATTAACTTCAGTCAAAATTCTTATCACAATAAGAAATTTAATACATGATAACTGCCCACCTCTAATTAATACTTCGAAATAAAAACCTATTATTTATCAGCATTGTAATAATCAGCACAATGCTGTAAAAAGTATTTATGCTGACTTTGCTTTTTGCCACACTTAAATCAATGTTTCAAATCATCTAATATCCAGCAAAGCAAATTGTTTTTAAACAAATAACTGAGTGAAAATGTATCCACATCAACCTTGCCTTAACTAAGTAGAAATCTGAATAGTTTTAAAATTATTCTTTTACTTCTAAATGTTTGAATTTCAGTTCACTCTTCTCTGAAGCTTAAGCGACATGGTGTGAGTTGGTGTTCTTTGATAATCTTTTGAACTTATTATGAAACATTTTCTTTGAGGGTTTTCTGTTAGTTTAATTCAATTAGATTCAATTGAACAACTTTACTTTTTCCTAAAGGGAAGTTGAAAGTCACAGTGAAGCAGCATAAACGTAATGCCGTCACTATAAACGCAACAGTTAACATGCATTCAAGTCCCGTCAGAAAAGTCATGGTTCCAACAATTACAGCAAAACAACCCCAGATCACCACACCACCACCACCATGCTCGGCTGTAGCTTGATGTTTTATTGTTTTGTTTTAATGAGAAGCCATGTATAATAAACCGCACATCTTCCAAAAAGTTTCAGTTATGTCACATCAGGTTGTTTAATATTTTTCAAAAGGGTAGATGCGTTTTGGCAGAAGTCAGACGGACCTTCATCCTGTTTTTTGGTCTTCTGTGTTTTCCTGTGATGTATTTTGCCTAGTGCTTCTGTTTTTTTTTGTTGAGTCATAAACACTGACTTTAACTGAGGCAATTATGAAAACATGATTTTGCGATTGTACTTGTTTAGTATTGCAAAGACATCATTCTGTTTAATTTAATTCAAGGATAGCACATTAAACAACGCTACAATTGTTGGTTTGTACATAAATTTTCTAGCCCAGACATTTTTTTAAAAGGCATCAAAACTAAAATTAAAGATTTCTGTCACAATTTCTGTGACTAATCATGAGACAAACATAAAAATTCATATTATAGAAAACAAATTATGCACAATAAAGTCGGTTTATATATATATGTGAACACCATATTTGTTTTTGTTTTAGCTGTTGTTTCACCTGGAAATGGATTGCAATTAACCCACACTTTCCTCACTCTTCCTCTCTCTTTCACATCATCATGATGCTCCCTTCACTCTCAGTAAGCTTAACATACCCCTAATGGTCGCTAAAGTCTATATTAAGTGAGGGCATTACTGAAAGTTTTCTGAAATAGCAGGATACATTATTGATTTGATGAGTCTGGATTCATTGAACTTGCTATGTAATAATAGCACAACCAATTTTGTATCCAAGCAATCGTTTGAAACTATGCACTGAAATTGCAGTTTAGATGTTGTGCAGTCTTCTTTTTACTTCCTTGATGAGTTGCTATGCTCTCTGTATTTCAGGGGTATCTAAAAATGTGGCCCAGGAGCCTTTTATGGCTCTTGAACTGATTTTGTGCAGCCCACCAACTTAAGAGTGATGCAAATTTGGCCCATTCAGTACAGGTGTTTGATGCAGATGGAGACCTTTTATTAGGGGTAAATTATTACAAACATAATTTTCTTACAATAAAAAGTGTTAAGTACAACACAAAATATTTTGATTATAACCAGGCTTTATTCTCCTAAGATGGTTGTTAATGGCTTGATAAAGAAACATTGAAGGTGGAGTGTTGGAAAGAGTAGGAGCTTCTTAAAGAGACAGAGGCACTGAAATGCAAAGTCAAATTTTTTAAAAGTTATGTTTATGTACAAAATTTTTTATTACGGCTGAAGATAACATAGTTACTTTTTTATACTATAAAATGGCACTAAGTGCCAGGAAAATACATAATGCTGTTCATTTAGTTTGGCAGTTTGGACAACAATGCTCTAACCTTTTTAAATTTGAGATCAACATCTCGTGCAGTTTCATGGGTCTAGTTTAATGTTTTTCAGTAAAATAAAACTGGAACATCGAAGGTGCTTTGGGACCTTCTGGTGACTTATAAAAATATTAGTGTTGGCCAAAATCAGAATCAGAATGTCATGGTTTTTTAAGACCAGTGTTGTAATTAATTTGACTGATTTGCAGCTTCCATATTTAAATCTTGACCCCTGTAAAAAAATAATAATAAAAAAAAAATCTTTATTTCTCTTTTTCTTTATTTTTTGCAGCATGTTCATGGAAATTTAGAAGATCCCAAAACACTTACCCATCATAAACTTATACACGCTGCTACAGAAAGAGTCCTCACCGACACCAAAACTATCGCTGATGAAAACCTTAAAGACAAAGGTATGCATTGTTCGTGTGACATGTTTTTAAATTTGAGCAAACATGTCTTTATTATGTTAAAATATATTTGAAATATATGGGTTTGTGTGTCATTTATGTCGGCAGAAGTTTTGCTGCTCATAAAGAAAAGACCGCCGCCAACCCCTCCCAAGATGGCAGATGTTAGTTCAGAAGAAAAGGTAAGCTCGATCATATTTCTGTGGGAAATAACCCGAAAATGTTCATGTTACAAACATTTCTTTGCTGTTTGTAACAGAAGAAACAAGATACCAAAGCTCCAGATAAAGATGCTATCCTGAAAGCTACTGCCAGCCTGTCCACACGGCACACTGAGCGCACTGTTACACAGCACAACATCAGAGATGTAAGACGAGTTAGCTTCCCTGCAGTGATACTAAAAACAATGGATGTCTGTGAACATGTTTGTATTTTGATGTTTGTGTTGTTCCAGTTTCAAACGGAGCTTAGAAAAATCCTGGTTTCACTTATTGAAGTTGCACAGAAGCTTCTTGCCTTGAACCCTGATGCTGTTGAACTCTTCAAAAAGGCCAACGGTAAGCAGGAAAATCCAGCTATGGTGAGGATGCACCGATCCACTTTTTTCACTTCCGATACCAATACAAATATCTGAGGTTTAGTATCAGCTAATACTGACCCGATACAGAATAAAACAATAAAAATTAAAAAATAATATGGAAGTAAAAACTGGATTATAAAGTCTCTGTAAACAAAATTGCTCTTCACTAAATATTATTGATCAGAATGGAAATGATAAAGATCATTTTAATTTATTGTACGATTAATTTATTATTTTCATATTTCGACAGGCTTAGATTTTAGTTTGTTTCTGTCATAAAATGGACACATTTTGAGAAATCCTAAAAGAAGAAAACTAAACGCTCACACATTGACTATATCGATCTATGAAAGAGGATTAGAGCCACTGAAAAATAAAATTATTATCTTGACTTTTCTGCCTTTGAAAACATGCCAAAGGCCCCAGTCAGCTTCTTTAATAACAAAAAATGTTTATAAACTGTAGTTTTTCTTCATCTTTTCTAAACTGTGTGCTGTTGCTTAAAACATCTTTATTTTTTTGTATTCTGAGATATTCTGCCTTTCTTTAATTGTTTGTTTTTTGTATCAAAGCGATGTTAGATGAAGATGAGGAGGATCGTGTGGACGAAACGGCCCTCCAGCAACTCACTGAGATGGGTTTCCCTGAGAGCAGAGCCATCAAAGCGCTTAGACTCTGCCAGTAAGGCTGATGTTTAATTGTTGTCTTCATCTATTCATTTGTTAAACGGGCAATATTATGTAAAACCAAGGTTTTTTTAGTTATACATTATATTATAATGTTATTCCTTCATCAAAAATGAACATGGAGTGTTGCCTTGAATCTTTCATGCATGTTTGAAAAATTCTTTCATCTCCTGGGCAACCATACAGGTGTGCAAAATAACCGAACTCCACCTTTGAGGTGCAGCTCCACTACACGCATCTGAACTTTGGAGTACTCCTTCAGACTAGCCAGTGTTGATTGGTAAACACCTGGTAGAACTGCGCATCAGCTGGGCTCAATATACGAGCTACTTCTCAGTGAAGCGTTGCTAAAACGTTACAAAAGGGTTAATAGAGGAGCGACGTAGTGATGACTTCCTGAAGTTTCAGAAAGATCAGGAGTTTTTAAAAAGACAGAGGTCCAATTTCAAAGTGTAAATTACAAAGTCAAATTTCTTTTAACTCATATTTGATTTATTACAGCATTTTTCTAAAAACTGAAGGCAATATAGCTTCTTGATTTTGCTATAAAATGGTGCTATGGGCCTGGAAAATTCATAATGCTGCCCCTTTAAATAAATTTAGCCTTCAGAACAGCATTATTTTTCAGCATGCACTCTGTATTTTATTATTATTATTATTTATTTTTCCTTTTTCCTTTATTTTCTTGCAGCATGTCGGTGACCCAGGCCATGGAGTGGCTGATTGAACATGTAGATGACCCCACTGTGGATGCACCACTACCAGGACAAGATTCCTCCGGAGCATCAGGGGCTGCGGCAGCGACGACGACAACGGGCCCCTCTGCCACTTCAGCCAACATCCTTTCCAACCTCTCAAGGCAATCGAGCTCCGATGAGAGCAGCCGGCAGGACGAACTCACAGAGATCTTCAAGAGAATACGCAGGAAAAGGGAGTTCAGGCCAGATTCCAGGGTTAGTGGTTTCATTTAGATTTAAAAATATAAGCTTGTGGCTTTTCTTTTCTTTCCTTTTCTTTAAGGCTCTGTTAATGTTTCTAACATGTATTTGTCCAATAATTACACCAAGTCTTTGATTCTCCAGGCTGTGATTGCATTGATGGAGATGGGCTTTGATGAAAAGGAGGTGATTGATGCTCTCAGAGTGAATAATAACCAACAAGATGCCGCGGTAGGTGATTATATAAACCGTGGCGTTATCACAATCAGTGTCTGCTGTTTCGCTGGAGTACCAACAATGTTATTATGCAAAGTTCCCATACAAGACAAAACCTGCGCTGTTTTTTGTTCATTTTTACATGATTATCCCTCAGTGAGAAACTAAAGAAAAAAAAAAACAACACATGAGAACCGCACTGTTCTTGAAGCTTTTCATTCCTCTCTTTATTTGAATAAGTTGCTAGTTTTATAACTTGAGCTTTGCAGTTGTTTTTTATTTCATAAAAATGATGGAATTTTATTCATAGCTAATTCAGATTTTTATTACCTTGTTTTGTCAACATTTTGGGTTGTTTTGTGCTCAAATTAGTGATCAAACTCAATATTTGTGGAAACTTTATAGATTTATTAATTGGGTGCGGGAGGTTATCTGATAAAATATAATTTTTACATATCCGGTTTGCTTATGTGTTTTCAAATTAAAGAACTATTGATTTAGATTTTTCTTACACACTAACACACCAGGAACTCTGGTTATGTTTATTGTTTTTACTATATTATTCTCAGAGGATTCTTGTTGAGTTAGTTCTGAAATACAAATTACCTGATCAAGATTTCAAGATGTTGAAATTTGTTAAGATGTTTTGATATTTATATGTTCCAGGTCAATACGAGAAATAACGCCTCACTTTTCTGTGTTTTTTCATTCTGCAGTGCGAGTGGCTGCTGGGAGACAGGAAACCATCTCCAGAAGATCTAGATAAAGGCATCGACACCAACAGCCCTCTGTTTCAAGCGATTCTGGAAAACCCCGTGGTCCAGTTGGGTTTAACAAATCCCAAGACTCTGCTAGGTGACCAAAATATAAAATGTGAAGGAAATTTCTAGATTACAGCTAGATTTGAGGAAATGTAGAGGAAGTTGCCCACTAAGCACCAACTCATAATGTGGTATCTCAGTATTTGTCATAAACCATGATGGCTTTTTACACTCTACGGGAGTTCAATAAGCCTGTCTTGTTTGTTTTTTGTGCAGCGTTTGAAGACATGCTGGAGAATCCTCTGAACAGCACCCAGTGGATGAATGACCCTGAGACCGGCCCGGTCATGCTCCAAATATCCAGAATCTTCCAGACCCTCAATCGCACATAGAGCCTCCTGATTACCCTAGTGTGATTGTGGCAGCTTGTGTGTATGTATGATCATACCAGAAAATGTGTGTTTGGATGTGACACAAATAGAGTTTACTGGGGTTTTTTTGTTTCTTTTTTTTCTGCCTTGTAAAGAAAAAGCCAGAGGAGTTAAAAGTTTGAATTCAAATGTTACACTATTTATAACAATACAGTAAAACGCCTGTACAAAACAAAGGTTATTACCATTATTATCATTATTATTATTATTACAATGATAATATAAATTGAGATTTAATATGTTGTTTTTACATATTAATAAGAACAATTTACATATATTACAGAGATGATTTATTTTATATCATTTCTCCATGTAAAGAAATGACATCAGGCATCAATTTAATGTTTACACTTTAAAGAACAGTTTTTGTATGATTTGCAATATTTAAATATAACAGTCTTTTCTGTTTCCTTTAAAATGTTACATTTCATTATTAATGAATGTGTGGAGGAGTTCTGGTCCCGATGATGTTTGGGTTACTTCTGATGACTCCTAATGTCATCAGAAGAGCAGGTTGCTGTTCGAGTCGAGCGTTCGTGAAGCTCTTTGAAAACGAGCTTTCAGATGCGGTTCTGCTCAGACGCTTGCACACTCATCACTGGCATGAATGTCAGAATAATCTTGTGCTTTTAATAATTTTTCCTCTATGGTTTTTAACATAATGCAGTTACTTAAAAAACTATTTGAATCATTTGTGGATTTTCTCTTGTCTAAAGAAGATCCAAATCAAAATACATATTTGTGTATTCACCACTTGTTTCCTGCAGCTATAAAAGAAGGTTCTGGTGTAAGTCTGGGGAGTTTTAACCACATTTCTTGTCATAACTGGTTGATTTTTTTTTGTGTGTGTTTATTTGGTTAAATTGGTTTAATTTGAAGACACAGCTCAGCTTTTTAAGTACAATTCACACACTGTCACAAAGGGCTGTAGGACGTCCAATATGTAATTTTGTGTTACGTGTTCCAAAACCAGTTTTAAAGTGACAGCTCCACAGCATAATGCGGCCACCACCATTTTTGACAATTGTTGGTGCACTTTGGTTTGAATTCCTTTAAACATCTTTTTTGTGGCCAAACAGCTCAATCTTTGTATTATTTTACTTCACAGCGTTAAATCAGGAGGCAATATGCAGGCAGCTACAAATGTGTTGAGTTTGGAGAAGGGATTTCTTTCTTATTCCACACCAAAACTTAATTTACTGAAGTCCGTAAACTGGTTTTTCTGCTGTTTCTGGTGTCTGTTTTGCTCCTGATAAAGAAATTCTAATGGATTCCTTTATTTTAATGGCAACATTTTGGGTCGCATGGATGAAACTTGGACACAATTGGGTTTCCTAGCAGGTTAATGATCCCAAACATTCTAAAAAAGGTTTTAAGAATATACTTAGCTGGCTAAAATGAAGATTATTTCTAAAACCCAGCCCTCAACTATGAGTACAATATTTATAGTTTCTTGGCTTTGGTTAAAAGCCATAAAACAAGCAAATTTTTTACAATTCAGAAGCTTGTTAATGATGGCAAAATATTTACTGTTAGTTGAGATTTGTTTATATGTTTGAAAGTATTTAGATTACAGAAAATAAACAATAAATAAAACTTTTCCACAGTTGCTGGTTTTTTATATTCATCCCACTGTGGAAAAGTAATGACAATCTTTAAAAGTGCAGTATTATTAATGACATTCAGGCCAGTGATGAGTGCATGTAAACTTCTGACCGGTACTGTGTTACACATTACCTCTCCTTTGACACCCGTAAATCACTGTAAGTCATATACCTCTCACTTACTAAGAGAAAACTTCTGTCGTCTGCGAACATAAAACTTTTTCCACCTTTTCAGAGAGACCTCGTACTCTTAAGTTGTGTTGGTCCTGATTTTCCAACAGTATGTTACAGTAGGCCTGTGTGTTTGTTGTCAATGTGGACTTGAATGTCACTATATCTGCGCTTCTTTAGCACTTGTTCACTTCTTGGAACACTGCTCACTGCGGCACAGACGAAGTCAAATCATGGATTGTCTGGAGTCGGACAGTAAATGAAGCTGAGCCTGTTCAAAATGTGGGGTTGGGGTTTGCCTTTTAAACCTTTAATTTGAATCGTTGAATGACAATGCGTTTGAATCACGCTGCTGGGGCACAAGCGTCTTTATAAACACAGTTTTGGTCTCCAGTTTTCTTCAGAGAGCAATGAAGACTTCATGCTGTGAACCAAACCAAAATGTTCCTGTATTTCATGCCTTGTCCCTAGTTCTACCCAGTGAAGAGGGGAGAAAATCTGTATTTCTGTGCAATAGTAAAGACTTAAAGATATGTATCTAATATGAGTATTAGTGATGTTTAAACTGAAAGGGTTAGAGTGTTTTACAATATTAGCCTTTGCATTGAGTACTCAAAATCTCCAGCTAAAAGTTGGAGCTCTTTGCCTCTTGTAGTTCTACTAAAAAAACAATATGGAGGGTGGAGTTGGTTGTTTTATTTCTATTTTTTGCCAAGCTTTTGAGTGTTTTTATTCTATATTTAAAATATAGTACTGATGTGACTTTCTGCTCAGGGAGGCTTAGATTGTTGTCATGGCAAACCCCTGCTCAACCAATGTTAGTTTGGCTTTAGCAAGTATCTTCAGAACGCAACATCAAGACATGCAATATTTAACAAAAAAGAAAAAAAAAAAGAAGATATTTAAATGTTTTTGGAGAGAAGTGTCTGTTTGAACTGTGTTTTATTACATTATTTATATCAAAGCCAAACTCGTAACTTGGTCTTATTTCTAACGGTTTTAGCAAACCTCGAAGCTGCACTTCAAATGTGAAAAGAGAAATGCTTCACAGGTTGTTTTTACGTCGTTTTAAAGATGCTCTTATTATGAAAATTGTTGGTCAAGGTGTGATTTCAAGTGGTGTTTGAACAGGGTGGGTTGATGTGTAGAGCTGCTGAGAACTGTACATTGAGAGATTCTGCTCTTACAGAAAACATTAAACCAAAAAAAGAAGGAACATTTCCAAACATTCATCTGGAATTTAAATGAACAAAGCAAAACGCCTTTGAGGTTACCAGCTATTTCTGCTCTGCTTTGTCATGCAAGACTGTCCCACATCAACAACCTATGCAATCTATTCAGTGTCTGTTCATTCAAACAGCCACAAGGCTACTGACATCTAAATCACTCTCACATTAAAGTTAATTTGTTCTGTGGCTTTGCTCGTTGGATTCTGTTTGGAGTCGATTTATGTGGCGGCTTTGTTTTGGGGAACAATAAAGATCAGTGTTGCAAACATAATAAAGTACAAACTTAAAGTGCTGTGCCTTTCAAAATAATGTGTACCCGTTAAAAGACCTACGCAGTGGAGTGCAAAGATAAAAAAAGATGCATTGTTTTCACATTTTCTTATAGTAAAAATGTGAAAAGTGTGACCTGTGTGTGTATTTAGTTTGTAGCACCAGGATTATTTGCTTTTACAGACAAATTTAAGTTTCTAGAAACCTCTAATTGATATCTAACTTTTGTTTCATTGAGTAATAAATGTAATGTAGTTTGTTTTAGTTCATTTGGCATTGAGAAGATAATCTCCAAAACTTGCTATTGTCTACTCTACTGGGACTATATGTGGAACTTTGTGCTTGCAGATGAAACTAACATTGAGCTTCTTAACAACAAATCCTCAAGGTGAGTTTAGCAAGAAACAAAGTGTTATATGAATATTTATTGATTGGATTTTTTTTTTTTTTGTTAAATCATGCTACTGGAATAAAAAATTTTTTTTAAATGGTTTTGAGCATGGAAAGCCAACAAATATCCCTGTATCTGAAGAAATATTGGACGGGTTTCTTTAGCAAGTAAAAATGTGCCTTTTACTAATACCCAATTTTATAATTTTCAGTGGAGAGTTTAAATTGTATTAATTAAACAATGTCCATAACTAACAGCAGCATAGGGTAAAATAAAATTGTCATTATGTACATTATGCCATTATAGTATAAAAGATGCTATATAAATGCAGTTATATAAATGCAGTTTTTCAAAATCATAAGCAGAATTAGTGCTGTTTACTGAATCATGTCACCGGCTGAAGTGTATATACCACATTTCCCCACTAGATGTCAGCATTGATAAATGTCAATGCTGACATCTTGGAAAAGTGATTTTTTTTCCCAAAATTAACACAATTTTAAGATAAAGGTTGACAGAACGTTTGTCCTCCCCTCCCAAATTTTAATATATTTATAAATACACATATTTTTGGGAAATATAAACCGAAAGTGTTCGTTATTGTCACCGTTTTACTGTTGACAGTTTGGAAGGTAATCACGCATGCGCAACAGTCTCATTTAGAAAGGCAGGGATGAAAATTATTTCCATGGGCAGAGCGCGAACACACCGCGGGATGCGTGTGTCTCCTCTACCATGAAGCGTTTAATACAGAGATAGGTTTATAATCAAGAGATTGCATGCCCTTGTTATTTCTTTTTTTTTATTACAACGAGAGAGTCTCGTCGCATTTTTACTGTTTCCGTCTGGCGTCTGCCTCGTCTGTGAGTCTGCCTTGGAGCGGTTGTCACAGGCCGAGAATCGGATTCTGTTGCTGGGAGGAGACCACACAGACTCACCTCCTTGCTAGCATTATTATTAGCTGGCTACGATGCGTGTCTGCGGCTGCTGTATTTTCTACACAGCAGACCACGTTACAACTAGGCAGGTCTTTGGCTAATTGGTTGTGTAACCCTGCAATCCCTAAAGGGTGACTTGGAAATACGCAGCACCTTTCAAGGTAATGTTCTCTCCAGCTAACGTCATTCATGGCTCCAGTGAATGCTGGGGGAGCTGTTGTATTAGCAAGCTAACAGTTAGCTGGCATTAGTTAGCCGCTATTAATTTGCATTCTCAGCCACTTTGCTAACCCAGTTTACAGCCAATATCCATTTTCAGCTAACGGTTGTTGCTGGTAAATTAGGTCTTTGTAACACGAACATATTACCATTATGTTGTAATTTACATAGCAGCTGCCCTGCTGTTTCAGCCAGCCATTATTGGGCCGTTAATAGTTTCATTGTGGTACAGCATTACCGCAAGGATAAAGCTACAGGTTATAAAACAAGGTAAGCTAATATTAGTTTAGTCCTTTTGTTGGTTTTCTTTAGGAAAAACATTTACCTTCAGCAATGAAATAATGTCTCTTAGTTACAGGTAAAGGCAACCACTTTGTTTTGAGTTCACCTGTTTATATTTAAGATTTGTATACCTTTTATATCGCTTTTAAATTAGACATTTAAACAATTTGAAGCCACAATTAAAAAAAAAAACTACAAGACAATCAAACTGGCTTAGAAATTAAAACTGCCATCTTTATTGTTGTAAACCAGAAACACAAGCATGGTGAATAACTGAATTCACATGTGCATCTCAGCTATGCAGAACAGACTGCACCCTACACTGTCTGCTCAGAGTGTTGTATTTGAGCATATTAATGGAAAGTTGACTGGAAGGAAAACATTGTTTTAAAAAAGTGCAGTCTTGACGAAGAAGGAAAAGAAAAAGGCAAAATATATGTAAGACTTTAGGGGAGATTCACAAATTGGGCTAGGTTGAATTCATTGATGCCTCTTTTTTTGATGGGTTTGTTCAAGAAACTGATTTTGGGGTATTTAACCAAATCTGTAAAATTTACAAAAATATTATCTTGAGGTATAGTACTCTGTATGTAAAGTGTGTACCGTAATTAACTTTTTACCTTTTTTGAGGATTATCTGTACCGATTTTACAATTGAGGGCAAATTATTTAAATGGAAAAAATGAATGGCTTTTAGTTTAAACTAAAATTGTTTGCTTTGCCACCTGTCAGAATGATTTCTTAGACTTACTTTAGTTCAGACTTAAAACACAATTCTCGCTATTGTCTCAAATTCAATACAGTTATCAGATAATGTTTGGGTTGATTAGTAATTTGATCCACAGATGTCTTCCATGGTAGACATGATTATATGCTACATTTTGGACTGTTTTTGGTATTTAGTGGTTTCACTTACGCCTTACTTAAATACCAGGTGTGTCACAGACAGGTGTTTACTGTATAATCAATGTTTTGCCATGTGCCAAATAATAAAAACTTTATTTAAAGGGGAAAAAAGTTATTTGAATTCATTGATTGTCACTTAAACACACTTTTACTATTAGAAAATAGCAGTTTGCTTCCTCTGCTCTGCTTCAGTTTGTCCCTCTATCAACTTTTACCTGCATTTTATTTATGCACTTGTGATTTAATTGTACATTAGTTGATTTCTCATGGCAGTTGGGTACTGTCAGAGAACTAGAAAGATAAATAATTAGAACAATACTTGGATCTCACACCTTTTTTAATACCCTTTTTATATAAATTCATTCTTACAAAGTGACAAATAAATAAATAAAAATAATTCCTTTAGACCACCTGCTGGTACTTGGTTTTATCTTGGAGTAAGAAAAATGTACGCAGACAAAAGAATATAACCTTTAATCATCAGTTGTCAAAAATAGTACAAAATGTTCAAGTGGCAAATACAAAGTTACCCGGTACAGATAAACCTAAACTGCAAAAGTACCAAATAGTAAGAGTAGAAACATAACCAATCCCTCTTATTTCCAACATATTCAGCTTAATTTTGATGCTATATTTATTATTATTTATTTTTAAGGATGGATGTTGACTTGGGCGCCGGCGGGGACGCTACCAGAAAAAAAGTGGAGTTACCTGTGGCTGCAGACGGCACAATGGATGTAGTACCTTTGGAGATGTACGACTCTGCCAGAGCAAAAATAGCTGCAAACCTGCGGTGGCTTTTTGCCAAAGCCTATGGCATCGGTAAGTTAATTTCCAATAATCCTTCACAAACGCTCACGATTTTCGTGTTTGAGAATTGCTGGCAACTGCGTTGGCTGCTTGAAATCTGTATTTTCAATCTTACAGACTTATCAAGTGACATATTTTACACCAGAGAGCATAAAACAAAACTGTAGTGAGCTCTTAATCTATTAATTACCTGATAAATTAAAACAAGCTTGATCATTCCCATTTCTTTTTACTGAAGACTGGATGACAAAAGTCTTCAGTACTGTACATTACTGGTACATTGGTCTCAACTAGCCTCCTTTTTTCAAGAGTAATTTTGCCTACAGAGGCTTCAGTATTCATTATATTTGTTTACTTGCATTCAGTTTCTATGCACCACAAATCTGGAACAAACTTCTGGAAAATTGTAAAACAACCCAAACAACTTCCTTGTAGCTGAAATGTGCGACACAAATAAAATTTGATTGATCAATTGTCTTGGAAAAATGGTCCCCAAACAACATTAAATATTGTCATTTATCCCAGTAATTTTTAGGATATTTTATGATCCAGCTAAATTTGTTGCTGTTACAAACCTATTGGCAATTTATTTTTCTCATCTTAACAGTAAGTATTTTGCTGTTGAAACTCAACGTTCTCAACACATTCAGTCAGCAGTTTGTTTGGTGCTTCAGCAGAAAAACACAATTAAAGGAAAAGCCAGAACGAAAGCTAAAACACACATGTATTTCGAACACTAACTCCCCAATGGCAGCTGAAACCTTGCTCACTGACTCACCAGATCTTTGCGTTCTTGTGGGATGAGATTGAACTTAAATCAGACGGAGGGACAGTCGCTGATGCTTAATCTATATTTGTTACACTGTGCTCAGTGGATGGAAAATACTCATCTACATGTCGCTCACACTTCCTGTTGAGTAAGAGGACCTTTAAGTTAGATGACGTTTGTTTCACCTCAACCATACTTGAGTAGAAATCCAAGAATGTTACCAGTATTAAGGGAAGGAAAAATGTAAAGCTAATGGACAATAATTCATAATTTGCTGAGCAGGTGACCTGTCATTCAGAACTTGGCAGATTTAATTTAAAGATGGTTCAGAAAAAACTCTGTGATGTTTCTTTAATCTCACAAGAATAGCCCTTTTGCAAATAACAAATTTGCTGGATTGGTATATTGTCCCAGTAATTACTGAGATAAACAATAATGTTGTCGTTTTTAGACCATTTTTAATTAATATATTAAGTTCGCCCCTCAAATATCATCAAACTTTATAGAAAATGCTTAACTCTGGAACTGGAAGATATTTTAAAAATCCAAAATAAACCGGGACCATAAATAAAATGAATTATGATGTCTCTGTAAACAAAATTACTATTCAAAAAATGTTAAGTCAGAATGGAAATTTTTGAGATTATTTTAATTTATGACGCTATTAATCATTGCTTATTGTGATAGATTTATACAGGATATCCAGTCCGTAGTGTTGTTAAGTGTCGATGTCAGCCTGAATACTTTCCTTTTCCTTTCAAAAGGAACCAGGTTGTACAGTTTTGGTTTAGTTACCGATCTGAATATGTTGCGTTCTTTCATTAAATAGCCTTTTTTTTACTCTGTATTCTCCAGTGAACAATTCATTGATTCCTAAATTAGTTGAGGATTATTTCAAGTTGATTAATTATAATTAATCCGATTAATGGTGTCAGCCCTACAGAGAAGTGCAGCTTTGTTTGCTGCCTCATGCATCAGTTCCTGAATTCAGGCTTTGCATGTCTGTTACATCAGCATCGTCTCTGGTCAGGTCATACATCATTACGCTCTCCTTCATATACTGTGGTTTGTTATGATCATTATACAGATTTCCAAATGTCACTGAAACATTCACTTAAAAACTGGCAGTAGAATTGGAGTTTTTAAGGTAAACAGCGTTTGGATAGAAAACTTTTTTGTTTTTCCTTCAGGGTTCATTAAGGCTTTTCTTGATTCTGTTGTTGTCAGCCATCATGAGCTTTTGGTAATGATATAGATGGATAACAGCGGCATTTTCTGCAGACAAAAATGATACGCTGCAGCATCATCTGTTGTGCTTCGGAGGCCCAGAGGGAAAACAACTCTCAGGTGTACCTGCAATTACCTTCCTCCCAGTGGAACTTAATAAATTAGTCCAGTTTTCTAGTTCCCTTACGGCTCATATGGGCTCTGCTACGATGCAAATGCTGCACGGTTGTTTGTTTGGCTTGTGCCGTTTCCGGCAAATGTGACTCCTCTGGCTGTGCCGCAGCTGATCCCGGCCTTGGAAGCTGGCTCTGGCTGATGGCGAGGACCAGTCGTGCTTACAGGCAGGTCGTTAGCCCTCCGTCTGACTCTGCTAGTGCAGATTATGGTGTGGCACCGGTCACGGTTGACTGTGTGATCTACAACATCCTGGCTGTTGTTGCCAGGCTCCATCATGATGCTCCACCCTGCCCCGTTTGGTGCGTTTTTTTAGCTCGCTCTGGGTTGCAGAAAGGCGGGGTCAGCTGCCACATGACATCAGTGTCTGGAGAATGAACTCCAACGGCAAGACCTCTTTGTTTTCTGCCACAATAAGTCCCACTGTCATGATGTTCATTCTCTCCAGGAATGACAGAAACTGTTAGGTTAAATGTTTAATCATGTGCTGCAAAACTGTTGTCGATTTTTGTATATGGGGACAGAAAAATGACCTGAGCTTAAAGACACTATAACAGTTGCAGCTCAGCTAATTATGACGAGCCTGCCCTTTAAATTAATATCATTTGTTCTCACAACAAATCTTCTGTGCATTATAGAATTGCTTCATTAAAACAAAAGCCTTTAAAAGCTTTTTAAGTTGCGTCTACTAAGACAATACAGTGAGAAGAAGGACGGAGAGAGAAACGAGTCAGAAGAGCTTTAAAACCCCGAAACCTTTCACGTTAAAATACTTTTTTAGGCATTAATTGGTAAAATTTTTCTTATGATATAGTGTTTTGATGCAAGAACTCATTATGACTAATATCTAATTGAACACATATGGCTATGTTTTTTTTAGTAAACTCCTATTTTTGTGCTGAGATTATTTACGCAGGTTTTGAGCAAGTTAAAATTCAGAGCAGTCAAGGGCAGGTTTTCTTTTATTTGCATTTAAGTTTTCAGTTCACCATGTGGACAAGATGTACAGAGAGTAATTCTCATGGTTTATTTACCGTTTTGCGTGTAGTGTGCTGTGTGAACCTAGTAATTGAGCATTATAAGCAGCGTATCGCGTAGCGTTTTGGTAGTTTCCAGATGGATGTTGGTTTCAGAAGTGAGCTGTAAAAACCACTGGTTTGTTTTTCTGCTCTGTTGGAGTAAACATTTTTTATATAAAATGTAAAAAACAGTTGGATTGTCAGAGATGTAGTAGATTAGAATTTATCTGTGTTGATTATGGGATAAATACAAAAAAAAAATCTTTTTTTTTTTTTTCCTTCCAGAATTCAGTTTTATGGGGGTTTCCTTTTTTTAAATTATTGTTATTCTTTTAATCTATAGACGCCTGCATCAATATCATGCAGCTGATGCTTCTTCCAGTTGGGAGTCGTTTCCTTTAATGGATAAATGTGGTGAATCTTGCAGTTCCTTCATTGTTTTCTGTTGGATTCATAAGCATTACCCGTGTAAAGAAACTCGCAGCACATCTTTTCCAATCAAATTTAAAAATCAATCAAAATTAAGTCAGTATCATCCAGAAAAAGCCTAATTGGTGCATCTATGTTTGAAAACCCAAACTCTTTAGGTCATGTCCACAAATGCTAAAAGCTCTGTGTACACACAAGAGATCCTTTCAAACAATAAACTTAATTGTTGCACTTTGCAGTGGATTTCATTGTATTTATTGGATTCTATAATTTTGTTTTTCTTTTCTGCAGTAACAAAACAAAAAGCTCTTGTTTTTGCCACAGATCATCAACACTCTAATTGTTCACACTCTAATATTGACGTATTTAACTCTAAGTTTTCATCTGATAGTTTTTGGGATTTAATTACATAACTGTTTTTTTCTCTTTACTTTTGCATCATGTCTTTAGCCTTCCTGCTTGCTTGCCAGTATTTGATCTGGAGGTTGCTGATGAGAAGGTTTCTCGTCCCCTTCAAAACCAGGAATCCGTCATATACACACATGCAGCTTTCGCTGAGTTATCACATCTCTGGCAGAAATCTAAACAGGTTTAGCAGAAACAGGGTTATTTCTGCTGCCACACCATTTTATGCTGGATGTTGAAAGGATTTTTATTTTTATTTTAAACATGTGGCTTACCTTCCAGTATAAATCTGGTTTGCGCTGCTGCTTTGCTCTGTGCCCTTGTAAGGCAGTGGCGTCTGGTTTTGGGAATGACCTCATGGTCGGAGTAACAGAACTAGTCGGTTTTCCTCCTGGTGGCTCCAACTTTAAGTAAGCATTGGCAAAGTGTGCTGTCACCTGAGCTGCCTTGGATTAGTAGAATCTGCGGCTCAATCTACTCTTAAAGCAACACGCTCATTTATAATTACAAAGAGCTACGTTCACTCGCAGTAAACAAACCTAGAACAAATATTACACGTATCATGATTTGGAGAAAGAGATGTTTTTGTGTTGCCTGGCACCAATAATACACATTTTCCTGCTTCCTTCAGGGTTCACACAGGTGTTGGAAATCTTTGAAAGTGCTTGCAGGTGTTTCAAACTGCACAGTTTTGTAATAATGCATTCCAATATTTGGGTAAAAGCCTGAATTTAATAAAAAAAAGTTATTTACAAATAATATTTCTATTTGCTAAAAGTGTTGTTCTTGGACCAGTCAGGTATATATAGTGTGTATGAGAGAGATATTTCAAAACTTGTTGTTCCTGCTGCAGATGCAGAATATTATCACTAAAAAATAACTCAAATCATATCATAGTGAATTAATTTTTTTAAAATCTCCATTATGCTGGAAAAGTTTGAAAACTTGCCATGAATTTTATTGTGAGTAAAATAAACCCCGTTTCTTACAAACTGTTATCTTAATCATATTAGTCTATGTGAGTAGTTGGGTTTTAAATTGGAGAACTTAACATTCCTCTTTTAGAGCTTCATTGAGAGCCACCTGCGCCGCCTAAGCCCAGATTCTTTCCGTTGCAGACCATATTCCAGAGGATCTGCGGGACCCGTTCTACACAGACCAGTACGACCAGGAGCACATCAAGCCCCCCGTCATCCGTCTGCTTCTGTCCTGCGAGCTTTACTGCCGCGTGTGCGCCCTCATCCTGAAGACCGAGCAGGCCGCGTCGCTTCAGTCCCACCTGTCGGTCATCCAGGCTCTGTCCAGAAAAGGCATTTATGTCATGGAGAGCGACGACACGCCCGTCACTGACGGGGACCTGGCCTGCATTCCTATCAAAATGGTAAGAAAGTGTCTCAGAAATTGAGCTTAACATGCAGTGGAGGTATTTGGTGCAACCGATGGATTTATTCTGTTCTTGCTTTTCTAACAAATTAAAGGTGGTTTTCAAATCAGAATCTCATTCATCAAAGAAAATACTGGCCAAACCAAACTGATGCTTTGTGAAAATTAGCTGCTTCATAAGCCGGACGGCTGCTTGTGCTATAAATACAGAAAAATAAATGTTGATTGATTTCAAATGGTTATTAATTTCTTGTTTATGAAGATTACATTTTTGGAAAAGCTGGAATTTTGCCCAGGACCCGCCATCTTGTTTCACAGACCAGTGTCCATTTGGACAGAACTTTTCAAATGAACTCGGGTCCACTTCCCAACGGGGTAAAGTTATTTGCAATTTCTTGTAAAGAAAAGAAAGAAAGAAATTAGTCAGATTTAGATCAGATTTTATTTCTAAGCCATGTTGCCCAGTCCTAATTTTAAGCCCATGTTTCTTTTCATTTCTAATCTAACTAACTCTACAAAACAAGAATTGACGATGTAATTGTATGTAACTTATGGGTGTTGCCATGTTAACTGATGAGATGCAACACGCAAAGCAAAATCCTAATCACAGCTCTAACTTTGAATGGGAGCCTTTGTGCAACTGGCATGGCAGTCAAATCCCAGATCCTTTGAATAGAAAAGATAAGATTGCAGCCAAATAATCTGGAGCTTGTTCCAACAAGTCAAGCAGCAAACTGTGTCCACAACTCTTTCATGCAAAGTGCAGCTTGTTGGTTTTATGAGCAATCATGACCAATAGATTTCATGCCCACACAAAGTTCTTCACAAAAGCGTTATTAACTAAAGCCTGGCTAAGATTGATCAAGCGTCTGATTGGTACTGGTTTTACTGTGTTATGACACCAATGTAGCACAAAGTTTATTTTACCAAAAACATGCAATCTGCACCAAAAATACAGATTTTTGACTAAAACATCAATTTCAACACCTGCAGACTTCTCCTGTGTTTTGGTTCTGTTTCATGTTTTAGATTAAAAAAGATAAAAGGGGCATATTCAAACAATTCTAACTATGCTATCAGTTCTTGTTTCATAAACTAAATTGTCAGTTTGTTTGCATAACAAGGCTGTTAATTTTTTTTGTTTTGTTGCATAAACAATATATTACTTTAGCTGAAGCCAGAAATATTCCTAATTTACTTTCTAATACTCTTTTCAAACTTTTTGTCACGTGGGCCAAAATTATAATAAAAAAAATGGTAATAGATTAAAATAAAAATCAAGCAATTATAGTGATCTGATTTTGTAGAAACGATCCAAAACTTTAAAAAGTTTTTGCACATTTTCCCTTTTGAAGGAAATTTTATTTAGTTCTCAAATTATTTTGTGCTTCTTTGACTGAAGAAATTTATTCTGCTTATAAGAAAAATACCTGAGTCACTTTCTTTCAAAACACTTAGCCAAGTTAAATAAATAAGATAAAAACTGATTTATGTGCAGCAATGTTTTCAGTAAGTCTCTACATAGTTAACTTTGTGTTGTGTTTAACATTTGCTACTGTAAGAAAATTACAATATAGGATATTATTTTTAATCAGGATAATAGATTTACCCTGATTAAAAATAAGAAGTTTGCACCAGCACCTGTGATGAACCAGCAAAATTTGTCATTCTTTAGTTGCAGTTCCTCAGTCAAACTGTTTTGTAGTTTTATTCAATTTTCTGAAGTTCACACAAAAACAGTAATTTATTGTGTTATTCGGTTTCCTAAGCAAGTCGAGTTTTGAACGAGCAACAGAACCTGATGAAACTCTGATGTCACCGTAAGATCTGTAAAACTTATGGGCTACTGACATTTTAAAAAATGACCTCAGTCTTTATTTTATTTATTTTACTCTCTTAATTTTAAAATAATAATGATAAAAAAAACCTCCCTGAGAGCCAAAATGTCCCACATCATCACCACTTTCAGCTGCTGCCTTTCACTGCACCTCATCACAGTGAGTGCGGCGTTCACTGACCTGGTGTAACCGCGACATTCTGGCTTTCAAACTCAATAATCCGCACAGGCAGCCAGACACAAAGCCTTGCTAGGAGATGGAAAAATTATGAGCTTATCTCTGATGGACTGCTGTAACCCTCCTCCCGGTTTGCTGACTTGGCAGGAGGTTTCCATGGCAACCGGTTTCCCTACTATTTCAAAGCGTGTGTGTGTGTGTGAATGCAGACGGCCCCTCTGCGCTTCATCTACGTTGTTTTGGGGCAAAAGCCGGCGCTTCTAAAGCCTCGAAGGGAGCCGCCCTCCTGGGTCAGCTTGGTTTAGGCGAATGTGTGCACATAGTCTGCCAGGATAGACGCACAGCTCGGGGCAACATGCTCCCAGTAGGGATGCTTCCTGCACCAGTGAAGGCAGCACGGTGGAAAACAAAAGACTGGGAACGTAGTCAGTTCTACTCCCCTTTTATTCTTAAAAATTGTTGTTCTTGTTGACATACATGTGTTACAATTTGATCTTTTTATACCGAACTACATTTAACTTAAATGTATATTTCCTGTACATTCATATGAAGTTTTAAAATATACACTTTAAAAGTTCACATTTTTACAACTCCAATTAGGTGAGTTACAAAGGACAAATTTTGATTACCATCAACCTTTGTTGGGAATCTAAAATATCACCAAATATTTAGGATTTTTCCATTTCTTAAACTAATGTGATTCATTAAAACATCTACAGCAAAAAACTAAATCAAAAGGTTGACAGATTCTTGTCTTTTAAAATGATGTTTTCAGGTTATTAAACACAGACATTTTCACCTGTCTAATCTGGACCATAATAAAAAAAAATATTTTATTACAGAAACTAAAAAGAATATCAAAACATATGTGCAGAATGTTCTCGTTGCTCGCTCGTTTGGCAGGAATTGCTGCATTAATGCCGTGTGGTATGGAGCTGCGGGCTTTATGAAGCCTATTCTGCTTTAATAGCAGTTCTCTGATGGTCTGAATTTAGTCATCAATTATTCTGACGATTAATCGGATTAAAAAGATTTTACATTCTGCAGATTTTTTTTAAATTTAAGTTTTTTTATACAAGATCTCTTGTCTTCCTTTTAATAAAATAAAAGGAAGATGAGTTGGACCATAGGCTTTTGGTCCGACTCGTTTTCTGGACAGTGAAGCTCAGTGACGCTCTGGTCATTAAAGTCGATACCTTTGGAGATGTGAGCAGGTGCCAAGTCCTGCTGGAAAATTAAATCAGCATCTTCATAAGGTTTGTCAGCAAAAGGAAGCATAAATTGCTTAAAAATTTCCTGTTGGGCAGCTGCGCTCACGTTACACTCAACAAAACACAATAGACCAACACCCAGCAGATGACTTCCCTCCACAAATCATGGAAACTTCACTCTGGATGCATAAAAGAAAAAGAAAACAGCAGAACGTCTACAATGCTTTTAAATTTTTATCTGTCCCGAACTTTGTCTTTTTGAAAGTACATTTTCTGTTGGTCTCCATGTATGTTGTGCTGTAGGAAAAGCTCTGAATAACTCTAATTTTCTGTTAATAAGCTTAGTTTCTGTGCACTTCCATCAGCAATTGGATTACGCCGGGAGCGAGTTTCATTATGTGCTGATAGAAACAATGCTGTGTGTTTTCATGGATTTGTTCTGTAATGGTTTGGAGTGACATGGCCTTCTGGAGTACTGTGCAATAAGCATGATGAACCGTCATGAATTAATATCTTTTTGTGTGATAAATGAATAGTTTTAACTGCCCTGGATACCCACACTTGATTCATACTTTTGGTTGCTGAGATGCTAAATCTCAGAGTGGTTTCTGTTGAAGGAAGAATCAGAAAAATGTCAGGAATTGTATTTGAATGACATGTTCCTGACTCTAATTAATCCCTTTTGGTCTCAAATGTGAAGAATGGAGAAAAAAGAAAGTGTGAAGTGCAAAAAAAAGATTTGCATAGATCATTTTAGCTACTTGTCAGTTCAAAGTGGTTTACATCATGAAAGCATAAACACTTATATAGCCAACAGCTGTGTAACCCAATAAGATGATGCATTTGTCAAATGTCATTGTTAAAATCATCAATACTCCTGAAATGTGTTGGTTACTGTAACATTTAAAAACCAGAAAAAACAAATAAGAATTGAAACGTATTACATTAGCTTTTAAAAATTTAAATCCAAACTGTTAATTCTACATTTTATACTCAAGTTTGAAGTATGAAAAAGCCTTTTTTATTTATATGTATGCATGATCTATTTTTCACATCATCACTTTTCTTGATTAGCAAGTACCTGTCATGTTTGATGAATTGTGTTTCCTTGTATGTAAAACCAGCCAGATCCTGTGTTCTGATCTCTTCTTGCAGTATTAGGCGAAGTTGATGTCTTTGGAAACCTGGAGGAAGAAAATCTAACATAATTGAATGATCCTGTTTCTCTCTCTAACAGAGTGCACACATTTCAATGATCGATGCTCTCATGATGGCCTACACAGTTGAGATGATCAGCATTGAGAAAGTGGTGGCTTCTGTCAAGCGCTTTTCTACCTTCAGTGCCTCTAAGGAGCTGCCCTTTGACCTTGAGGACGCCATGGTCTTCTGGATTAACAAGGTTCTGACAAACTTTTGAAATATTAGAAACACAACAGGACCTATTTTACTACCTGTCAGCTCTGAAACGTTCAGATAAATAAACTGTAGATAAATAAATATCTACAGTTTATTTTTTCAGTATTTAGTTTGTTTTCCTACTGACCTAAAATTGAAAAAAGATGTACCAATCAGAGATTAAAATCTGCAAACTTTGATTAGTCAGCTGTAATTCAAAGTTTGAACAATCTGGTTGTTTTATTTTTTTCCTCTAAGTGGATCCAAACTAAACTCAAAATATTTTAAGCTTTTTATACTTAAGAACACAAATGTGGATGTTATTTAATATCTTTTTTTCCCTAACTAAACTGTGTGGCTGCCTATGGATTGTATCTTGATAACTTGACAATGTTTGAGGATTATAAAAACAAAACCTGAAATCTTGTCATGATCAACAGTGGAGCACCACTTTTCCTGCAAAGACTTTTCTAGAAGAATACTTAGTCCAGCAAGAGAATGACTGGTTTTACTTTTCTTTAAACAAACTCCTGCATCGACAGAGGAAACTACTAGGGTAGTTTCATTTGAAATTGATTGAATTTTAGTAAGGTGTTCTCAAATGCTTGATGCTTTTTCCTCCTAAGTGCTTTAGAACTTCACAGTTTTGTAGTAAGTTTAATGCAACAGCTTGTTTAAAAGCCTAAATGCCTGAAAACTGCTTTTTAGGTCAGAATTATTAAAATTATTTCTATTTCCTAAATGCCTGAAAACTGCTTTGGCTGTAAGAGAGACGTTTCAAGGCATAAAATTTTGTTACATTTTATTTTACCAATACGGATTTAAAGTCACTTAATGCCAGGGGGGAAATTAAAATTTGATATGTTTTATAAAAATGAACATGTTTTGATTTCTGCTCCAGGTGAACATGAAAATGAGGGAGATGACAGAAAGAGAACACAAAGTGAAGCATCACCCTCTGGAGTCACCCAGCCACCAAAAGGTAATGCCATTCAGTGTGACTGTACAGAATTTCATTCACTTTAAGATGAAATTCTTCTTATTTCCGGATCAAGCTGGGAAAAATTGAGGGTTGACTCAAGAAAGCAGAAACTTCCTTTGTTGGCTTTGGGAATGTCTCTTTGTATTGCTGTTTTTGCAGCTCCTTTTTCTCTACTCTGGAAGCAGATCTGATCCTTTTGCTTGTAACCTCTGACTTTTCATTCTCTCTGCTCCTGTTCCTCATATTTCCCTCCTCCTCCTCCTCCTCTTCCTCTTCCTCTTGTCCCTGCAAACTGGATAGTCTCCCTCCAAATGGTATTGGAAGCTAGTCCCTGTAAGTTGGATGCCAGCCCCGCCCATACACCCGTTCTTGCCCCTTTAAACCCCTTTTTGCACGCATAGTTTTGTGTTGATGTGCGCACACACTCCACCATGGCTCATTCAGGCTCATTCAGTGGTGCCATTTGTCTCCAGTGCCTCTCCAATGGGGGAGAAAGGAGACTTCTTTTCCATTGTGGCTAACATGCCAAATAGGTGTATGGCATTCCAGCCTTTTAAACGCTCTAAAGATTCTTCTTTTGCTACGCATTGTCAGGCCATGTGGATTCTCTGTGCGTAAGTGTATGTGGTTATTTGCTTGTACAGTGAGAGTAAAGAGCAAAACCCATGGCCACACGTCTCCTTTGCTTTGCAGTCTCATCCTTGGCTACCACCTCTCACTGATCTGCTTTGTCATTCTCCCACCAGTCTCTCTCTCTCTCTCTCTTATTCTCTCCTGCTTTCTCACACTAAGTGAAATGTGCCCACGGCTTCCTCTGACAGTGGCTCTGCTTTGTGTATGTCAGCCTGATGCCATGCCCGAGCTGGCCCACAGCATGCTGGAGCCGCTGGATCTCTACGAAGTGGTACAGTGCGCTGCTCTAGTCGGAAAAATAATTATCTGTAGTGCTGTAAAAAATGTTTCCTCCCTCAGATTTATTCTGTTACGTATGTTTTCCTTGTCTAAATTTCTCTGATCCTAAAACCGATTTTAAGACGAGACAGAAATATTGATTATTGTATCAGTCATTGGAACGATTAATTGATTAATCAGATAAATAAATTTAGCATATTCTGTAGAAAAGATGCAAATGAACAAATTGTTCATTTAAAATGGGGAAAATAAACATTTTATTGCCTAAAATGCAATAACACAACAACTTTTGCATCACCTATTGATAATTAGATGGCAAAAGGTGCGTAATGAATAAGTCCTTCCAGAAATTTGCCTTTTTTGAGTCTATTTTCCTTTTAGCAATTCGCTGATTATTAAATTAATTGGTGATTATTTGAATAATCCATTAATCGCAATTAATCCAATTAATCGTTTTAGGACAGAAGAAATAGAATGAGGGGAAAAGGGAATAATCTGCCCAAACCAGCTTTGATTGTTTGTTCTTTTGAGAAATGAGGTTAGTTTTACACCAGATGTAACAGGATTCGCACCTCCCAAAGAGTTTCCCTCTCCCTTTTTTCCCCAAAGTCTTATGGGCATCATCTGGTTGGGGTTTTCTCAAATGTGAAACAGACCTTTGAGTTCTTTTTGGTCTTCTAGTGATTCAGTTTTTGCCTAATTACATCACAAACAGACTTTAATTTAAGCAAACAAGGCCTTCAATGCCTTAGATGTACTGGGTTATTTTCTCACTTCCTGGACAAGTTCATGATCTGTCCTTGAATAGTTTTGGTAGAGGAACGCCTCCTTAGATCATTCACCACTTCCACTTTCATTCTGTTTTTGTGCTTTAGTTGCTTTGGATTACCTTCCCCTCCATTAATAAGTTAAATTAATCTAATCTTTTCATCTTGCTCGGTGTGAAACATGTTACAAAGCATTTTTACAGCACTGCATTCAGAGCCTTTAGTTTGGTTGTTAGCCTCTCTTATGATCTTAAGTACTTCCTTTAGTTTCATGAAGTGGCCTCAAAAACACCCAGACTTAGACGTTGGTTAATGCTTTAATTGTGCGTGTGTGTGTGTGTGTGTGTGTTTAGGTAGAGATTTTTCTTGTTTGGTTATGTTGAACTGAATGTGTTTAGAAGGAACCTTTTTTTCTTTAGACTTTGTGGTATTTGTGTTCTCATTGTATTGTCTTTAAATGTGTATATTATTTGCATTTAAGGGCGGTGTTTAGTGTGTAAATATGTTGTCGCGGTAACCATGTCTGCAGTGCTAATGTCAAATGACAGTATTTGTTTACAACAATATCAAGTGTCAAAAGATATTCAGCCTGATTGATTAAACCTGACACAGGTGGTTTTTCCTGATGAGTTTCTTTGTGATGGCAAATGAGAAATGAGGTGTAATTCAGAGTGCCGCCACAGTATTTATCAAAAATATCGCCATTGATTAATTTTGCTGAGGTATTTACATTTTTGATTTCAGTGGAATCTACAGGGTTTTTATGGGTGCTGCTTGAATTTCGTTTAGGTGTTTTCAAGGTTGGGAAAGTGATTGATTTCTGCGTAAAGTCCTTTAAAGTGCTTGATATTCTTTCTGCACAGTTTTTATTAAAGGGCGATGCAACTTTTGATTAAAATCCTAAATTTGTAAAGTGTGATTCATAGTTGAAACTAGAGATTTAAAGATGATTAAAAAAAATAAAATAAAATTTTTCTCTCTGTCAGAAGTTGAATCTGACCAAACATTTTTTGTTTAATGTCAGTTGGAATTACGAAGATTAGTTCTGTTTGCCAATACTAGAAAGTCCTTGAAAATGCTTTAATTTTACTGTGGAAAAAGTGTACAAACCCTGAATCCATAAGTTTGGTTTTTCAATATTTTTAATCCCACAAATTGATAACTGAACCGACTCACAACAATTTGATCGACTTTCAGTGCTGAATATGCTTGCTTCCTCTAAGTGGGCCACTGATTAGCCCAGTTTCCGTCCCAGTCAGCTGGTTCTTGCAGCGTAGTTTAACTGGGTTTCATCTCTGGCCATCTGCTTCTAAACACCAGAGAGAGGTTGATTCCTCTGCTCTGCTGTTCATGCTGCTACTCCAACACCTTCACCTCCATCTCCTCACAGTAAACCGTCTTCAGGGTTCTCCCCACTGGAATTGATTTATTATACAATTTGATGTTTTCAGTCAGAAGCAGGCCTGTCACAATAACAAATTTTGCTGGATGACAAATTGTCCCAGAATTTATTAGGATAAACGATAATATTGTTTTTATATCATTTTCAAGTAAGGCAATGTAAGAACACATTCTCAAAGATCAATAGACTTTTAATTCAAATCAACATTTAACGCAGGAACTGGAAAATATTTAAAATATCCAAAATAAGTAAACAAAAAAAAAAATATATATATATATATATTTTGAAATTTCTGTAAAAAAAAATAAAATAAAAAATCGAACTTCAGACTAATTGAGACCAAAGTACCAGACTGAAGACTTTTGTCGTCCAGCTTTTGAGAGAAAGAGAGAAAAAAAAAAGATGATTCATGCAAATGGAAATAATTGAGCTTGTTTCTAATTTATTATGCAATTAATTGATTTACTGCTTATTGCGACAGGCCTAGTCAGCAGTATAATGTTTTGAAAATACACCAATAAACTGATCAGCTGAAGGGTAATAAAGCGAGCCCCCCACTCTTTCAAAGTCCTGTGGGGAACCTTGACCTGCTGCTTTCATTAATTTGAACATTAACTGAAGGAGAACCTTCCAAGGTTAATGTGCTTTGAAGAACGCTTTTCAGTATTAATTGGAAAATTGATTTATAGCTGGGGAACTGTTGTTGCTTTAGGGATGTTTCATAATGACATTCTTATCCTCACGAAACCCCGATGGTCTCCTCCTGCTGGTTAGGTCCGGTATCGCCGAGAACACGCATCGGGTCGCCAGCTGCCCTTCTTCCCGCTGCTGGAAGACCTCATGAGGGATGTCTGTGATGGAGCCGCGCTGCTCACCGTGGTCCACTACTACTGCCCTGATATCATGAAGCTGGAGGGTGAGATGTAGTTCTTTCACACACTTTTACACTTTGAAATCTCTTTAATTTTACTGTGGAAAAAGTGTACAAACCCTGAATCTATAAGTTTGGTCTGCCACTTCTCTCTGCCACTTTGAACTTGAACACATGTTGTCTCTACATTCACAGGGTGCAAACCCTGTGAATGTCGCATGAATGTGTGTAAAACTATTTTTGTTTTTCGCACACGGCTCACAGATCCTCTCCTCTCAGCGTGACATTTATATTCGTCCGGTCACTGAGCTGCATCCTGATCTGACCTGTTCTCTGCCTGTCTGATCAGATATTTGCCTGAAGGAAGTTCCTTCCATCGCTGATAGTCTGTACAATATCCAGCTGCTGAGAGAATTTGCCAGTGAATATCTGAATAAAAGCTGCTATCTGACAATGGAGGACATGCTCTACTCACCACTTGTTCTCAAGGTAACCAGATCTAACAGATTTTAGTTTCTTTCATGGAAATCAAAGTACTCAACTTGTACTGCTGCTTTTAAATGTCACCACTTCTCTCCATCCAAGCATTTGTGATGTGCTTCCACCTCTGTTTGCAGCACAATGTTATGGTGTTCATTGCTGAGCTGTTCTGGTGGTTTGAGACGGTCAAGCCAGAGTTCGTCCAACCCAGAGACCTTCAAGAGTTTAAAGATGGTATGCATCACAACAAACAAAACCCCAAACTGCATTGTTAGTTGGTTCTTTACTTTTTACCAAAGTTACTAAGAACCACTCTGGAAGATCCGAGGAGCCACTTGCAGGTTGCAGACTGCTGTAATTTCCTCCTTCACTTTTCATTTAGCTCGAGCCATAGCTCATCCCAAGAGTGCCCGCCCATCAGTGCCCATCTCCAATGCCACCAAGCGTAGCTTTCTGACTAGTCCTGGCGTGGCAGATAACCAGAGCAACCCCGAAGTCTGTAACAGGTACTTCCTGCACCCTGAAGGCTCTGACCCTCTGTAAGTCTTTTCTCGTCTTTTTTACATTCCCTTCACCTCCTTTTTTAGCAGCTGCGGTAAATTCAAACATGGGTATATATGTAGTGATGTCTGGTGTTCCTTCTCACATAATTATTTGTCATGGTTGTCTGAACTCATTCCAACTGTGTTTTTTCTGTGTTGTCTTGAAATATAATGTGAGGCATTTAGGGCTGCAACTGACAATTATTCTGACGATCAGATTTAAAAAAAAAAAAAAAATCACATTCTGCAGATTTTTCAGTTTATTCTTATATTATTCTGTATATAAAACAAATGCAGTTCATTTCTTGAACAAGAAAATACACATTGTATTGAATAAAATGCAATAAAATTGCATTCCTTCAGTGTGTGCATTATCGTTTTCAGCAAAGGATATATTTGCAACTAAAACATTTCTAACATGTGAAAAGCTCAGCCCTTTCTGCTTGATTTCATATAAGTACAGTGTAGAGCAAATTTTTGTTACAGAGTTTGTATTACTTTTACCTATGTGTATTCCAGGTAACAATTAATCAATTGCTAATAAATTCAATCACTATTACTGTTTCAGCCCTAGAAGCATTAGATTATATTGAAATGTACTGTTCTTTTGGGGGTTTTTTTGTCTGTGTTTTATTACACTAAGGGTTTCTCACAGACTTCTCACTGCGTTTGTTTTACTTACTTTTAGCAAGGGCGGTCCGGCCTTCAGTCCCTCTCATCCACTGCTTCCTCTTAGACAGAGGCAACAAAAGCAGCAAGGGGACGACGGTGGAGGTAAATATAAGTCTTCACATCTCTTGGGAATTAAGGTTCTGGCTGATTCTCTTGTCCTACTTCATTTTTATTTTTTTCCTCCGAAGGCTTGAGAAACCGTTCGAACTCTCTCAGTCAGATGGACGGACAACAACTCAGAGGCTCTGTTGCAGCGTGGCCCGACAAAAGGCAAAGGTACATGGGGGAAAAAAAACACTTTAATTCAGTCGAAGTTGTATTTACAGTGCATGCAAGTACTCCCCGCCTTTGAACTTGAACACATATTGTCACTACAACATCTTTTTTATTGGGATTTTATTTGATCACCAAAAATTAGTGCATGGGTTCAAAGTGGAAAGAAACTTTTTGCTATGATACCCCTAAATAAAATTTACAGCCACAATGTGCTGTGTGGAAGCCTACCATTCGAACCAAACCAAACACCTGAATTATTGGTGTCCAAAGTTCAACTCAGTGGCCTTGAAATGATTGAATGTCAAACACAATTTCAAGATGGTGCAAATTTGACCTCCTGCCAATTTTCTTTCTGTCCTAATCTGACCACAAAACTGGAAAAATTATAATCTGTACATCATTCAAATTCAAAAATACTTAATTGATCTGAGGGAAAATTAAATCGTAAAACACATTTCCTCTTTTAAAATTTTTTAGGCCCCTGTCCACACTGAGCCCCTTCATGCTGCATTCAGCCGCCGACAGCGACGCTGACATCGCCTCTGGCGACAGCGTGAGTCTGGCTCGCTCCATTAGCAAGGACAGCCTGGCGTCCGGCGTCACCAACGTCACTCCTAAACATCAGACTGCCGTCCACCAGTCGACCCTCGCTGCCATGCGAAGAGTCAACGGCCACAACCTACTGAGTCACGCCAACATGGAGGATGGGGAAGAAACTCTCGCCGATGCTACAGTCATCCCAATACAACCCGAAGGGCCTGCGGCGTCTGCCACGGTCATACCCAAACCTTCCTCCGACTCCACACCTGCCGCTGACGGCTTTTACCTTGAACCACTGTTGCCTGCCGTTCTGAAAATGGCTAAAGAGAAATCTGTATGTCTGAACAAAGAGGAGGAGAGCGGGGAGGGGCCCCGCTCAGCAGGTAGGGGCTCCTTACGCCGTGGAGATGGGTCTTCAGCAGCCGTTCGCAGAAAAGCTCCCTCTGATCTGAACCAGACGTTTCCTGCTCCAGGTGAAGAGGAACGCTTGCAGCAGACAGATTTCAGACCGGTCATAACCAGCAGCGAAAACTATTCCTCCAGAGAGCCAGCCCAAGGTTTCTACCTTCACTCGGACTCTGACGAGCCAAAGTGTGTCCACGATCCGGAGGCGGAGCTGGAGGACCTGGATGAGGAAGAGGAGGATCTGGACGAAGCTCTAACCACTAAAGACTCGAGGAAAGGTTACAGTGAAGCAGACGAAGAGGAGTCAGCCAAGCTCCAGGAGGACATGAATGTCAAAGAGCACGAAGACAAAGACTTTAATGGCGGCAGCGGCCGCTCCAGCCCCTGCCTCAGCACACACTCCCAAGCTAGCAGCATGGCCAGCGGCAGCGTGCGCATGACCTCCTTCGCCGAGCGAAAAGCGCAGCAGCAGCGCTTCGGCAGCAACCACGACCTGCGCTCCAGCGCCTCCAGCTCCCAGAGGACGACCCCGGACGGGTCGGAGAGCAGTGGACCCCTGTCGTCGTCTTGGAGACTGAAGAGAGATCAGAGCCCCTCCTCCCCCTTGGGTGGGTGCAATCGTCCAGGTGACGGCGGCACCAATGTGTTGGCATCTGAAATCGTTCAGCTCAGGATGCAGCTGGAGGAGAAGCGGCGTGCTATCGAGCACCAGAAGAAGAAGATGGAGGTGCTGGCGGCGAGGCAGAGACAGAAGTTGGGGAAAGCAGCGTTTCTTCACATTGTTAAGAAAGGAGGTGGACGGAGCGACACGCTGCCCAGCTCACTCAAAGCCGACATCTCTAAAGATGATCTCAACGGGGAGAAGGGACCCTTAAGCAAGGACGATATGTGTGTCGACACGCGACGGGGGGAGAAAGAGGCAGAGGGGACGGGTGCCTTAGAAGCAGACAAGAAGGGGAATGGCGGGAGCTTTTATCTCGACGAGGAACTGGACCTGAATGAGTGCAGCCGCTCCATCGAGCTGCTGAACGAAGCCATCGGCAGCATCCAGCAGCAGATGATGCAGCTCTCGCTGCAGCAGGAGATGCTGATGAAACAGAATGTGCAATCCCCACCCGGTGCAGCGCCACCCCCTCCTCACACAGGAGACAAAAATGGTGACTCGAAGGCGGGAGGCTTTCATTTCGTGGAGCACCTCTCCGGGACAGGCAGCACTTCCACCAGGAAGCCGCCCAAGCTGAGCTCGGGCCGGAGCTCCAGGTCCAAGCCGTCCGAGCTGAAGCTAGCGAAAGAGCAGAGCCGATCAGCCTCCAGAGGTCTCACCCCGACCCAGGGCGGGTCAGAAACGTTAGCAAACCCACGGCAGTTGTCTGGGGGCAGGTCCCCTAGAGGCGATCGAAACCTCACCGCCGCGGAGATGATGGACCGACCAGGATCTGGGCATGTCAGGAGCGCCACCTTCCGCCTTCACGACGAGGCCAACATGCGCCTGCCAACCCGCGTCGACCTTGCATGCGTGCCTACATCGGAACCATTTGGCGAGTCTGGGTCCAGCACGCAGGTGGAGGGCGACGTCAGTTCCTCAGAGAAGGAGGGAGTCCTCTCAGAAGAGGCGCAGCGAAGCAAAGCCCACCTGATCGAGGTGGATCTGTCTGAGCTGAAGGCCCCAGAGGAAGAGGAGGGTGCCGAAGACGGAGCAACAGACGAGGGCGACGGAGAGCAGAAGTCAGTTATGGGCTTTTTCTTCAAGGTAATCCTTCTCTCATGTCATGTTTGTTTTGTTTTCTGTTTTTTTCTTCTGATTTTATGAATTGAAGTAAGGCTGGACAAAATGCCTGAAAAGTCTAACATGATATAAAGTGTTATATCAGTTGATTTCAATAATTGTCAATAACTGTTGATTAGTTTTTTGGGTTTTTTTTCAATATCTGAAATACTGCCAAACAGGTGACGTGATCTCTTGATCTTGTTTATCTTTTTTAACCAGTTATAATTCACAGAGAGGAAACCTTAAACTGCTGCTGTGCCAGTTACTTAGCAGGTTGTTGCTCGGTAACCAAAAAGTGAATGAATTGCTCGGTAACCAAAGACAGAGTGAGTTAGTTGATGCCATCAATTTTGCTTAGCTACCATCGAGAGTTTCAGCAGCTAAAGCCTTTCCTCTTGGTGTTCAATGAGTATTGTATTCTAAAACATAGGTAATCTATTGATATTGATCGCTTGTCTACAGTCCCAAGCTTAAGTGATATTTATTTGTCTACTCATCCACTTTAATGATATGATTAGTGCAGCTTATTACAAAAGATTTGTACAAACATTTTCAAAGTTCAGATGCCTGACTGCACATCTACTTGAGGCATTTAACTTTTCTTCTACTAGATTTGAATTCGCTTGCTCTATTTTTCTGGACTGTAATTCAGTTGCCTTCATCGTTTGGCTGGTAGTGCCATTGTGTTTTTTCCTCTTCATGTCGTAGTTTTGGACTAATGCGACTTGTACTCTTAGTACATTTAGAACTGTACTTCTCTCTTGCTTTGTTACAAGACCAACAGTCTCTTATTTGACCTGTAATGAATCTTGGGAAAGTTTGAGCTACAAAGGATACGCCAGGCCCATCCTTCAAATTCAGAAACGAAGGATGAATTTGGAAGGGCATTGGTCACATGGCTGTGACATAATCGGTCTCCTAATGCAGCCTTTGAATATGGACACACCCTACATTAATCTTAAACCACTTTGTAAAGGATTGGATTTTTTGTTAAGGATGGATTGGAAATTAGAGTTAAGTACTTGAAGAGAAAAATGTGCTTTACCTCTCCAAATAGTCATGAAGTATTGGTTTTATCGCTACAGTGAAACTTGGTCTAATTGTTTTGTAATGAAATGATTAACATTTTACCATGTCCTAGGATGAGCAGAAAGCTGAGGATGAACTTGCAAAGAAGAGGGCAGCATTCCTGCTGAAACAACAGAAGAAAGCTGAAGAGGCTCGTATTCGCAAACAGCAACTAGAAGCTGAATCCGAACTGAAACGAGATGAAACCAGGTAGATCAATCAGTAATGGCAAAGGGATCTTACCCTCCTACAAAATGCTAAAATTTGTATTTGGTTTGAACAAGACGAAAGGCAGAGGAGGACCGCTTGCGTAAAGAGGAGGAGAAGACGCGGCGGGAGCTGATAAAGCAGGAGTATCTGCGGCGGAAGCAGCAGGAGATGTTTGAGGAGCAAGGCCTGGTGAAGCCCAAAACGCCCAAGCCCAAGCAGAAACACAAACACAAGGCGGTTATCAGAGAGGAATCTGCCACTGATCATTTCTCCAAGTGCTCTTCCACACGTGAGGCTCTTAAATCAGAACTTCCCTTCACATTAAAGCTGCTCTGCGTAACTTTTATTAAAGATATCTGGTGAAACTGTCACTATGTTGAGGCTGTATGAGACAGATAATCTAAAAAAAGAAAAAAAAAATAGAGCTTCTCTGCCTTCTCCCAGTGATGACTAGAATCAACCAGTCAGAGCCAGGAGGTGGGTCTCAGTGCTGTAAATCATAATCTCCTGTTGCGCTGCTCATTCCCTTTTCATTACCACCTTCAGCTATGCTGGAGCTAGCAAAGCCTGCAGTGAATGCTAAGGCTAGTTAGCATGGACATCTAACATGGTGGATAATCGGTTTTCCTGTAAAGGCGAGTTGTTTCTCCTTCATTAGCTCATTTAGCAGCAAGTACATGATGTTGATTGACATGGCTCTGATTGGTTAATTTTGCCCTGGGAGCATTGCATTTTTTTATATCAAGAGTAGTTTAGGGAGAAGGTGAAGGAAATTGACCTTTTCATAAAATATCTGTCTCTTAAGATTACAACATGTCAAAAAACATATTTTTTTTATAAAATCATTCACTCACATTCACATCTTTTCCATTTTTTTCCCTTTACTTTTGTTACATGTAAGGATATAGTATCAAGATTTTCTTTCCAAACCCCAACTTGAGTTGCATTAAACATTGAATTTCTCTTCTTTGCAGCAGACAACCTGAGCAACGCCCAGTCAGGCTCCAATCTGTCTCTGGCCTCTGCAGCGACAAACGAGGCCGATAGCGTCAACTCCGGAGGGGCAGGCTCCCAGCGGTAAATTACACCCGACCGCATTTGTAATTGTAACCTTGTTAATTGTGAATCTGTTGTGTAATGAATTACAACATCCTATAATTTCTTTCGCTCTCTGTTTTTGTTGCCGTGTCCAGCTGTGACTCTGTGGAGTCGTTTCCAGGCAGTCGCAACAACAGCCGAGCCGCAGAGAGAGACTGGGACAACGGCTCCACTGCGTCCTCCATCACTTCTATGGCTGAATACACTGGTGAGAAAAAAAGGCTGAAACTATCTGGAGTTGATTTTAACATTTTAAAAGCCGAGTCCTTTCTGCTCAACTTATACTGTAGAACTAATCCGTTGCCTTATTTTTTTTCTTCAATAAACTGATCATTGTAAATAAAATGTTTTTATGAACATATTTACAGATGGCTTATTTTTTGTGAATTCAAAATGTTTTAATTTTTTGTACAGTTTTGGCTTAATTGCTGCTTGGAGCCGTAATTGAAGGATTTTTTCTTCAGCAAATGCTTTTTTTGAGCCTGGATATTCTGATAAACCAATTACTCAGTTAGTTGACAATTATGATTTATCCCAATTAATATCTAGTGAGAACACAGATCAATTGTTTTGTTGGTTTTTAGTCCACACTGGTGTAATAATAGGTTACCATTTGTTTCTTTGACTGAAAATGAAGCTAATTATTCAGTTTCTTTGTTTTTGTTGGTCATTTTCAGAATTCAGAACTTGACTCTTGCTGCGAATGTTTAATTTTCTGACACTTTACCATTTGTCTTGTTTTGCTATGTAATAATTTGATCAACTTTTTTTGCTTCGTTAGGCCCTAAACTATTCAAGGAGCCCAGTGCCAAGTCAAATAAGCCCATCATTCACAATGCAATCTCTCATTGCTGCCTGGCGGGGAAGGTCAACGAACCCCAGAAGAACCAGATCCTGGAGGTCAGTTTTCTACCTGAACTAGACCAACTTTTTAGATAAGTGAATTTTCTTAGTTTAACCCATTTATACAAAGTTTCCTCATTAAAGCGCAATTTGTCCTGCCTGTCAGTGTTTGCATTTTTCTAAATGTTCAAAGATGCCAACCCATCCTTAAACTTCTTAACTTCACTTGTCTGCTGTGCTGCTCCTAGAAAGAGTGTGATTTGTTTTGGTTGTTCTTTCTTTCAGTGTTTTGAATTGTTGCGCTCAGATTTTAATTTCTTCTCTCCAGGAGCTGGAGAAGTGTGAATCCAACCACCTGATGATCCTGTTTCGTGATGGCGGCTGCCAGTTTCGGGCACTCTACTCCTACTTCCCCGACACTGAAGAGATCCACAAGTTGACCGGCACCGGACCCAAGAGCATCAGCAAGAAGATGATCGACAAGCTGTACAAGTACAGCTCGGACCGCAAACAGTTCACCGTCATCCCTGCCAAGACTGTGTCAGTGAGCGTGGACGCCCTGACCATCCACAACCACTTGTGGCAGGCCAAGAGAAGTGCTGTGCCAAAGAAAACGGGGAAGTAGCGGACCGCTTTCAGATCTGTGCCGTCTTATCTCGCCACCCAGTTTGGCCTGGAAACCTACTTGGGAGGATTCACGTCTAGGTGGAGGGACCGGTGAAACATCTCCTCCTCCCTGTGATATCGGTGTGATTGCTTCAGGTTCATTTTAGTTATTTTGAAGCAAGCATGTGGCATTGTTTCTCTCATATGTTGAGGACGTCCATTTTTACATGGAGTATTTATTAGTTCAGCACTGTCGTGGTTGAAAGCTCGGCCGCAGCACTAAATCCCCTTCTTCTCCTTCGGATAGATGTAGGCATGAAGGTGGAGAGACGTTTGTTTTAACCATTTAGGATCATCGAAGCGCTCCGTCAATCTGTTCCCATGTTGACTGTCGAATCAGGCTGGCATCGCCGACTTCTGCCTCACCACCGATCTCCAGAATCCTGCTGCTCTGAACTTTTTTTTTTTTTCTTCTTTTCGTCAGGATGGAGGAAACTCCAGACATCCTTTTGCCTTCTCTCACGCATCGTGGTACTATCATCCATTTATTCAGCCGCTTTTTAAACTAGACGCTGATCGTGTAGCACCAGGTAGGTGTGTTGCAAAAAAGGGAAAAAAACTGATCATTTTATCTACATTTTTATTTGTTGAGACATCCTTTTTTTTTTTTTTTTTTTTTTCCCTTCAGGAGTTTTAGAAAAACGGGGAAACTACAGGCCTTGGTACAACAGTTTTTGTTTCGTTTTGGCTTTTTTTAATCATTTTTATTGAAGCGATGTGGTTCAAGTTTACGCAGATGTTATGTGTTTTCATCATAACGGAAATTCTCTGATGTTTAGAGCTTAGTTGTGTTTTTTGTTTTTGTTTTTTTTCTCTCCACCGGGCACTCTTGAATTGTCCTGTACAAAGGTGCACTCAAAATACTTGTCGACGGCTTCTTTTCATGCAATGTAACCCTTCCGCCTCTTCCTCCCCTCTGAGTATTTACATCCCGTCTTTATTCACACGAGCAGAGGACACTCTTGTCATGAAGGGTGCTTCCCGCTTTGCTCGACTGACAGTATTTGATATCCTCACGCTGGGGGGAGGGTTGAGGGAGGGCTTGTGGTTCAGTTGTGTACCAACATTAAAGAACATTCCTCCAAGGTGTTGACAAGCACTGCCACATCGTCTCTCTTCTTCTCTGTCTTTGCAAAACTTCAAAGTGCTTCTTCTTCCTTATTTTTTTTCTTTTTGTTAAATAAACCATTTGTTGGCCTCGAACAACCAGAAGTGTCGCACAAGCACTTTACTTTCTGTTCGGTTTCAGAGTTTGACAAACTTAATACGTAACACTGCTGTTTGTGTAAAGAAAAATCAAACGCTAAAGATTTGATACTGATGGCTGCAGCTGAGGGCGTCACTGAAACGTTACTACTGCTGTCTCTCCAAAAGTTACTCGATACTTGATGAATCGTTTGCTGCATTTTGATGTCTTTGTGTCGGGGTGTGTGTGTGCGTGCGTGCGAGAGGGTGCTTAAGTGGTGGAAAGTGGTCTTTTAATGTATGAAAGTATATTTTTATGTTAACTAAAAGATTGTATTGGCATTTGATCACCATTTTTTGTTACACTAGTGTACTTTTCATCCATGTTTGATTTTATCTTTGATCCCATGTCATCTATTTATTTTAAAATTGAAGCACTGAAACAAATTTCCAAGTAAATAAAAGTCACTTTTTTCCATTTCTGTTTTGTTTGATTTGTCCATCACTCTTGCTGTTTTTCTTTTACTGGCACTGCACTGACTTCACTTTTTTTACTTTGTCATGCCACTGCATCTTTTTCACGGGAATGTTTGTCAGAAAACTGGTACTCTTGTTTACATTGAAGTTTCTAAATTAAGCTCATCTCTGGGACCCCCCGGTGAAAACTGCTGCTCACTCTACCAACCAACTGGAACTGCGACTTTTAACGCCTGCTCTCGTAACCATGGCGAGACAAGATCCTCCTTGGCAACCAGTCCTGGTTGTTCAGGTGATGGCCATCGAACTCTGCAGACGTTTCTTTCCAGAGTCAAACAGATCAGCGTTCGATCCATCAACGCAAAATGAAAGGTGAGTTGTCAGATTTGTTGCTCCAGGAGCTTTTCTAGTTAAAACGTGGAGTTTTTGTGTGACTGATGCTTTGCGTTTCCACAGGTGTAGTCGCTCTCGCTGTGTTGTTGGGAAGTGTTCGTCTCGGCCGTCCCTGTGTAAGAGGGGAGTCAGTTTTGTTCTGCCTTGACGCTCTAACAAGTGAGAACTCCAGCTCTTAAACTTTGAAAGAAATAAAGTTGACAGATTAAACAGCAACAGCTTCACTGGAAAATAATTCAAATTGTGTTTTTAGAGAAACTGGTATGACCTTTTATGAAACTTGTTCTTGCATTTAAACACTGATGTTTACGACTGTAGTAGGAATTTGATTCTGATCCAACAGTTTGCATTTAAACTATACATCTTAAGTCAAATCTTCAGCTGTATTAGAAAGATAATTTCCCTTAGATGACCTATGTTGGTATTATTTAACTTACTGGTTCTCAAAATGCAACAGTGTTGGATTGAAATGTTCTCAATCCAACATTTAAAACTTTGGATTGCTCTCATATTCAAGTCTTTCTTTTGGCATTTCTTCCAAACAAAACCTGATCATTTTAATGGTGCATTTTAAACCCTAGGAAGGTGTACTCATTTTGCCATAATGTAGACAAATATATAAGCTGGGATTTCAGATTTATAAAGCAAAGGAGACAAACGTATCATTGTGCTTCACTTTTTCTCTCAGATTTCATCCCTAATTGTACAACCATGCTTGTGGGTTTAAAGAATGTTGGAGAAATCAACTCCACGGTTCTGCAAAGTGTGAACCTCTCCTCCATCACCAAGTTCGAAAGCCGAAACTCGGGTATCACAGGAATCGCTGAGAGTGCCCTCAGCTCTTTTTCACATCTGAAAATTCTCATTTTAGATGGTAACAGTTTGTTCAACGTTGACCAGAACTGGTTCAGAAACCCTGATACCATCATTGAGCTAGATTTCTCTTCCAATCTGATTAAATATTTGAACGAGTCGAATCTGTTAGGGCTGACCAACCTCAGGAAGCTCAATCTGAGGGGGAACAAGATCCACTCCATCCATCCAGATGCCTTCAGATCCCAGAGGAAGTTGACTGATCTGGATTTGTCAGACAACCAGTTGAGGAGGCTTTCCCTGCAGATCTTCACGTCTCTAAAGTCTCTAACATCCATCAGACTTTACGGGAATCCCTGGAACTGTTCTTGTGATGCCCAGGACTTTGTTGACTCTTTGAAAGGTTTGTAACTTGTGACATTGAGAGCTCCAAGTGTTTTCTGAACATATAAAGGTTAAAACTCCTTCCTTGTCCTCAGAACTGAATACATCTCTGCTGGTGAACTGGATGAATGTGAAATGTAAGACTCCTCCACATCTGGAAGGTCAATCAGTCTTCAACGCGTCTGTGTGTTCGACTGCTACGCCACCATTGAGGAGTTCAGCGACTCCAACCAGTATATCTGCCATTTTGTTTAACTTGTTTGGTTGTGATCCAAGACGAATCCTTAGATCCTTTATGAATAAATATTGAATAAATATTATCTTTTTGATCTTCAGGTAAAACTCAAAACAACTCGCTCACAGCAAACATCTGGAAAGACAGAAACATCTTTCAATACCAAATCCACGACCCAAACTCAAACAACTTCTGCTCTCGTGGGTACGTGTGGATTATTTCTCCTCCTCTCTGTTTTAATCTCTTAAAAGTAAAGTTTCTTCAGCCTCATCTCTCAGCAACTCTTTCCCCTTCAGAGACTTCTGAGAGAACAAAAGCACCTGGTGCCACAGCGACATCTTCATCCCCTGGTACATCTGGGATAATTATTTAACATTAGACATATTTTTTCCTCCTTGGTAATGTGCAAGTTGATACATTTAGGGTCTTTTTATGTCAGTTCAAAACTAACAGCAAACATTTAGTTAATTTAAAGGTAAATGAAGAATATGGGGGAAGTAAGATGTATAAAAGGAGGCTGGATTAAATGTTATCAAAACTGTATATTATGTGAATTTGTATTAGATATAAACTTAGCTAAAAATAATTTTGACACCAGGTAAAAAGCTCTTTCTGAAATACCCTGATGATATACTTCTTGACTGGTATTTAAATAATTGTTATATAATTAAAATCTGTAGTTTCTGCGGTTTTTGGAGAAATTTTTTTAATACCTTAGTTTTATACAGGAAAAAAAAAAAGACTAGTAAAGTTTTCCTGCATCAAGGATAAAGTTAAATGGGCTTTGTGACCAATAGCACCACCATGTGGTCATAGTTAGAAATGACATTCTTCCTTCGGAGATTTTTTATTTCTTTCCAACGCCAAATTCAACCTTTTGGCATTGAGATGATCAGCTTGTGGTTCTGCTAAGGCATCTTCATCGTCATTTCCGGTCTCTCTTGACTTGCTTTTGACAATGTTTCTTGGGTTTTCGGAGTTTTAGGTCAAGTCAGTTTTTTTGTATCTTTACTTGTGGCAATGTTAGCCAGAGCCAAAGCTTTGTTTAATTAGGAAATTATGAAGTAGTCTCTAAAGTTTCCTGTTAGGCGCCTAAAGTAACTTGGGACTTGAAAGAAGCACAGCAGATCAACAGTCGTTTATTCAGACTTTATTTCCAGGATAAAACTCTGTGAGGTCCATCAGTCACTGCAGTTTAAATATATTATTGTGATTTAATAAATTCAGCCAAATATTTCTGTACTTCAATGCGCCTCTCGTCGGGTCTGATGCTTAATGAAACAGAAATTACGCGAGCGTTGGCATGAAATCCTGTTTCTTACCAGCAGGCGGCGCCAGTGGAACATGTAACTGCTTTCATCTCGTTTCCTTAATAATTGAATTGAGATTAATCTTACACCAAGAAAAGATCCTATACATTTCATTGTGTAGAGATTTTATTTATTTTTATCCTTTGCTGCTGACAGGACATTATGTGACGACGTTATCATCAGTCATCAGACCTGTAATTACTCCCACACCTGCTGCAGGTTTGTGTGATTCTTCTGAATCACATTTAAAACCAAATGTATTAATTTGTATTTCCTTCACCCTCAGGCTCACCCACAACCTCAAACACAAAGATCTGCACTCTGATTGCTGTTATTGGTATGAATCCTGTTTTTATGTGAACTTTTTAGTTAATTTGGCTTGAAAAATCTCATCTTGATATTATTTTATGGCTTTGTTCTTGTGCAGTGGTCCTATGCGTGCTGCTGCTTTTTGCGTGTTTTGTGGCACTGATGCATAGGAGGAATCGCACTAACAAAGCTGTGAGGCCTGGATGTCCAACAGAAGAGGAAGAGAAGCAGGAAGGAGACGGCGCATCGAGTCAAGATGAGTCTGGATGTCTGGAAGAGGCTCGGAGAAAATCCTTCACTGGCATCAGAGCAAAGTCTGCAAACGCAATCATCCTCTCATCTCCTTTCTGTGTGTCCGAGAAAGACAAAGTCACTTCTGAAAACTCTGAAAAAGAAAACCTGGGAGCTGAAGTGGGAGAAGTTCATCCAGAAACTTCTCCCACTTCAATGGAGTCTCTGGTTGTGTATGATGCAAGTCAAGAGAGACCAGAGTGTGTGACGCAAGAAGGTGATGCTGGAAATCCCTACAAAAACCAGGAGTGTGATCATGTTAACATGGAAGTTATACCATACTTGAGTATTGGCACCAAGCAGAACCAACCAAATCCGGATGAAGAGTCTGCAGAAGGTCCAGGTCGGAGTCCACAGAGAGGAAAATTCTTCAGGATCTCCACCTGGCCTCCTACTGCAGCCCAGTGGCAGGCAAGATGCAAGGCCAGAGAGCAGGAAGAGGGAGCTGAGGGGTTCACTGTTTGGACTCAGAGTGTAACTGCAAAGGTCTCAGAAGATGTGAAGATGATGATGGAGCATCCCAGCAGCAGCTCTAACTGGTGTGAAGACGAGGAAACAAACATAAATCTGAGTCTTTCAGACACCTTAAAACCACTGGAGACTCCAGTCTGCGCATCGAAGGGGGAAGAAACGAACCTGGATCCAGATTCTGCAACACAGACAGACATCTGGGTCAGCACCGGCC
The DNA here is from genome assembly GCA_911649635.1 of Poeciliopsis gracilis. NCBI lineage: Eukaryota > Metazoa > Chordata > Actinopteri > Cyprinodontiformes > Poeciliidae > Poeciliopsis > Poeciliopsis gracilis. The sequence continues at coordinate 1,439,086 of CAJVRI010000715.1, forward strand.
AAGAGCTGAAAGCCAAGGAACATCCGGCACAGAAGAAGAGGGAGGCAGATGTGAAGCAGGATAAGAAGCGGAGGGCCGCTGGGGCGAAGGCGCCCTCTGGTGGCACTTCTCCAGATGACGAAACTCTGCTGTCAGGGAATGAATACGCCTTCATGGACCTGCTTCATGAAGTGGTTCAGAACAACGGCCGCTGGACGAGAGAGAGGTGGAAACAGAATAATGTTAACAAGCAGCGGCGATGAAATCAGATTCAACAATTTACTCTTTGAAGATTACCCTGTCGGAGTGCATTTTTAGACAACAGGATAGTTACAAGAGAGCTTATTAAAGTTAAAATATTCACTTCCTAATTATATAAAATTATTGTTTTCTTACATTTGGGTCTCAGTTGCCTGCCTTTTTACTGTATTTTCTTTTCTTTTGTGACTAGCAAATCTGATTACCACGGGCACTGCGCTGTTGCCTAGCAACCCCAGCTGAGCCCAACCCGTCACCTAGCAACATAAGCAGCCCGGTTGGTCAGCTGGTTACCGTTTCTGGAAAATACAAATATTTTGTTGACTTACTGTTCTGAAAATACTTTCTGCACTCTTGTTGGTTGTGCAGGAGGCTCTACTTCTGCTTTTCAAAAATGTACAATTGTATAATATAAATAGAAGCAACACATTCAAACTGCTGGTGATAAACTTAGTGTGAGGTCAAATAAAACCATCTTCCATTCAGTGGATTTGGCTGCATGCAGCATTTATTTGTTCGTATCTGTATGTGCACTTCTCATAAGAAATAGTACAAAATGGATCATCCTCTGACAATGAATCAAAAACAAAGTGGAGGTAAACATAATACGTAGGCTTTTGATAACATCTAGACAACATGCACGTTCCATTCATATAAATACAGTATCAAATAATGGCTCCAACTTGCAAGCAGTTGATTCAGTTACAGGTTTTTTTAATCTAGCGACAGGACGCCACACTAACTGTCCTGCTAAGGGTAGGAAATGTTTCGTTCTTGGCAAGCTTTTTATATCAAAACATGCTTTTAAGAAATAACATGCCCCGTGTGTTAAGTCCGGACATCAGAAGACATCAAGTGAAGTCCTTCAGTGCTATAAGGGTTTGTTGTGAGGATCCTGTAAGGTGTTACGTTAGTGGTTGCATCCTCCATCACAGTCACGTTGACTGAACCGTTACTTCTGACTCTGTGAAACGCAATTTCTGCACTGTTAAAAAAACAACAAAAAAAAACAACAATCCCTTCTCTACCACTTTAGGATTGCTTGAAATGAGAAATAACAACAGTATACCTAAAATTAAAATCTGCAAACATCTAAAGTCATGCTAATCAATGCATGATGGGTCTTTGCTTTGCCGGTAAATATAGTCCATGTTCTACAGATTCAAATTAAAGGGTCATGCTGTCACGCTCCGCACGTCGCCACAGAGCTTAGTGCAAAAATAGTTCAAGTCCTTTTTACTTCTCATGGTTACAAAGCCATGTATACAATTCATATTTATAGTGATCAAACCCAAGATACAGATGAAAATGAATGACTTGGGATAAATACTGAAACAGCAGTGTACACAAACCACTTAGTTTTCAAAATAAATCTAAAAATGTATGACAATTAAACACTTTATGTTTGCGAATACCTGTGCAAAATATCCTGCTGTCCAGAACTTAAAAGGCCATTTAAAGTTTACAATCAAAAAGATTTTATAGCTCAGATATTTTTTGTCAAATCGAGTTTTAAGTTTTCAAAAACAGAAAAAAAGACTGCTCCACTAATGATCTATCTGAAACAGTTATAGTTGTAACTTTGTATATTTATATGGTTTACAGTGTAGGGAAAAAGTATTTGCTCTTTTTCAAATGTACAAAAATCAAAACTGAACCAGTTCACTGAAGTTAGGATGTGTGAACTGTTCACACTCAGGAGCTAAAACTTCAAGCTAAACTCCGCTGAGCTAATCGTTAGCTAATTTAAGAGTCACATGTTGCAACAAAAAAAGAAAATTTCTCCCCAAATATTTAACAAAGTCAGTATTTCAGGGTACTGTGGAGGAGCAGGGTGAAGCACAACTCATGTCTTCGCTGCATGTCTTCCCCCTCTCTCACATCGAACTTCCCTGTCTAAAACTCTCAGACCGATAAAACATGTTTTGTAAAAGTCAGCATTTCTTTCAACTTTAGCCATGAAATGGATGGAGAAACACACTGAATGATAAAAATAATTCTCATTTAAGTTTTTGAAAAAAAAAAAAATCTATGGAAAGAGATTAGGGTCACTACAAAAAAGTCAAGATTCTGACTTTTTCTTCAAATTCTAGGATTAAGTTCATAATTCCGAGATTAAAATAGTCAGAATTTTGAAATTTTATATATTTTTTTTTCCAGTGGCTTTAGTCCGCTTCCATTAAATTAGTTTTTCCTAACAATTCAAGTAACTAAAATTTGATTTAAATAGCAAATATTACGATGAACATTTGGTTAAATTTGGCACTGACCAGGTGTTATTTTATATTTCAGCCTCCTTAAAAATAACTGTATGTTCTGTACGTTGACTTTTTGTACGGCAGCAGCAGCAGATGTTGCAGTCAGGTTTAAAAATGATACAAAAGAAAAAACAAAAAAGAAAAACACTGGTGTCACAAAAATAAATACAAAAATGGCACAGTAATAACAGTATTTACAAATAAATAAACAAAACGGCATAATGTGGAGCTGTCATAATTTCTAACAGGGAAATAATTTAACAATGTTATTTTTTCAATACCTGACAAAATTAGAGAGAAATGCTAACTTGGCTAATAAAGGTGCAACTGGTGTAAGCCCGTACTAAATTTAAAACAATATGCCTGTAAAGACAAAAAGTTCACAAGAATAAATAAAATTGACATAATAAAAAAAAAATTGCACATGTACCTTAATTTCCAGGTAATACTTGAAAATGTAGAAAACCAACTAAATCATCAGCTCTCTTTAAAAGCAAAGCGTGATGTTTAAGTTGTCGGATGTGAATGATTTTCAGTTAGTTTCTGATTATCAGCAGAAACAGGTGAAGAAATTTTGGCAAAAAGCCGGTAGTGGCACAAGGGCAGCTTCCCCCCACCTGAGCTAAACATGAAATGAAATTATTCATCTATCGGCACAGAAACCGGCTTTAACCATCCGATTATGCCCAATAACCCTTCTGATCTCTGCAGTCGGGCTGGACAGAGGAAGCTGCCTTCAGGTTCTCGTTGCAGGGAGTTTTGTGTGGGGAAGTGATGACTAGGCACTCGTCATGCATCCTCCAATGGCAGCTCTGATGGAAACAGGAATCTCAGGGCCGCCTTTTAGGATGTGGCTAATCTCTGGTCTCAGGCTGAGAGACAATTAATGCACATTCACTATGAACACCTCATCACTGCCCCCATCAGGCCTTCGTTTGTGCGAGGTATATGAGATCTGTCAACGCTCATAGAACCAAAGACTCCAAGATTTTAAAGGTGAGTCTCATTTTTTGACTGTGCGCCAAAGTCCTGTTGGTTCTTGGTGTTTCGGGCTGCCTGTCCCATCTGTGAGTCCTCTGGCATGTGAGCCAGAGGATCAGAGCGAATAATGTACCTGTAAGGACAAAATCATCCATGTTATTCTTCATCCGTGACACTAAGACGATTAAAATATTATGCAACCTCCTGCTGCTTAACTTCTGCTGCAAAAACACAAGTATATTGTCTATTTTCTAGTGCAAATGTCTTAGTATACACAAAATAAAACAAAATTTACAAGTAACTTTTCAGTAAGATACAGCTCTCTATATGTTTTGTATGTTTACTAATGCTGACCTTACTGTTTGCCTCATGTTGAAAACATAAAGATATCTTAATAACCTCACACTAATCAATATGTTAGACAGAATGAATTACCTAAACATCATTTCAGATGAGCAAAATGTATCAATGAAAAAGTAATGTTTAACTTATGCAAAATTAAAAATACAATTTTTTGCACTTTCTTTAAGTCAAGTTCAAAATAATTAGATTAAGTTATTATTTTGGTTTATATCAAAGATTATACTGCAAACCACAAAATCTCATCAAGCATATTTGTGTAGTTTCTAGTGAAAATATCTCATTACACTTACAAAAAGACAAAACTAACATAAATGTAATTTTTGTTAGAATTAGGAGCTTATTTTAATTAAATAATTCCTTAAGTACTAGTTCCATTCTCAGATTATTTAACTTATCACAAGATATTTTTCTGATGTTACAAATAAAGTCATCTACCAATGGAACTGATACTTTTTCATATCAATATTAAGGAAATATTTACTTAAAATAAGCCTCTATTTCTTGCTCAGTTTTGTCTTATTTCAAGATATTTGCACTAGAAACTAGATCTTGGTAAGATTTTGTGTCAAGTTGAAAATATTCTGATGGCTAATAATTGATTTCTTTTCCCCTGTTAGTTTGTTGGTTTTAAGTCAGTAATTTCTTAATATTGATACAAAATAACTAGTTAAACTGGCAGATTATTTCACCTGAAACATTTTCCCCATGTTAAAATAAATATAATCAACCAGTAGCTTCTATCAATATTAAAGTATTTAAGTGTACTAAAATATATACTTTTTTACACAATATATAGATAAATACATTGTAAGATCTTTTTTTTTTGCAGTTTACAACATGAATTAGTCTGAAACATGAAATTTGAGAAAAATCTGAAGAAAAAAGTAGATTTTAACTGTGATGTTTTATCGTTTTACTTTTATGATCTTTTTATTTCTTCTGGCAAAACCAGAAGAAATGCAAGCAAAGCTGCCTGACAGGAAACGGCGTCCTTACACGATGTCGTTGATCTCCAGCATGGTGTCAGGAGGAGGATTGATGAGAACGTAGGACAGCGTGTTCTGGTGGTCGTTCATCTCGTCTGTCAAAAGAGACAAAAGAGACCTTGAGAGCCGCTCTGCAGCCCTCCCTCATCCTCCTCCATTAGACCGCAAATCAGCCAGAAAACACGGCCTCTAAACTCTGACGCTACAAAAACCTCAAAGTCTGCAAAGTCATTTGAGTTTAACATCTAGAATGCATTTTCTTATTCGTGTTCTTTCATTATTTAGTGTTTAGAAGCAGACGTTAGTCATTATCACAATATGAATTAAGAGAATAATGATACTTGCATGATATATACATTGTGCGCTAGAATAACTGCTGCAAAGAATAAATGGAAAATCTCACATCTATGAAATGAATGAATAAGAACTATAAGTTTATATGATTATGTAAATCTAATAACAGTCTAATTTGTTTTGTATCATCAGTCTGTTATTTATGGTAGTAATCATGTGGAAAAAATTTGGTAATTTGTCATAAATCTGCTTAAAGAAGTTCAGTTTAAAATTTCCATTTAAACATTTGAAAGCTTCTGGTGATGAAACTTTCTTTAAGCTTAATCTGAATGTTAAGTTTTTATGCAGCCACAAATTTAACCTGAGCAAACGAGATCAATTATATCTATAAGGAAAAATCACAAATCTGAGATTTTAATCTCTGGATAATGTGGAGAAGAAGTTTCACACTCATCATGTGTTTTATCAGATCAAATAAGAACCTTTAATAACTCATCAAACCAAACCAGGATACTGCCTCCACCATGTTTTACACATAAAATAATCAATGTGTAACAGATTGCAGTTGTTCCAAGCTGCAGGATTTTCATCTTAAATTTCACCCAATCAAGTCCAAAGTGAAGAGTTAAATCTTCACTTAAATCAGAGTGAAAAACTCATTTTCATTTTGGACCGGTTGTGGCTCAAAGTATTGATAAAACTACCCATTAACAAATGGTTAAAATATGCTTAAATAGCTGCATATTGTTGTAATTTGGAAGCACAGAAACAAGAAATGCTTTAGTTTGATTAATAAAATTAAATTTAAGAGCACAACACGTATGTGCCCCTCTTTAGTTTGACAAATGTAATCTAAATGCTAAAGATAAATTGTTCTAAAAAAATACTAATAAGGTTCTAGTAGGGATGAGTTGGAACTTAAGAAAACATTTGGCTGCATCTACTGATGACAAGCAGCACCAGAAGAAAGAAACCAAACATTTATGCAGGGTTACCTCTGCCTCTTAAGAATTTGATTGAATTTGGGATCAAGGCCACTGAAAATGAAATCTGGCTTTAATCTCAAAATTTTGATTTTAATTTCAGATTTTTTTTTTTTTTACTTTTTTCTTAAAATTAGATCCTTTTTCTCACATTTCTAACTTCTGAATTCTGTCTTGCATTTTAGAATATTTTGTTTTTTCATCGGAATTCCAATATTTCCTCAGCGTTTTGACTTTAATTTCAGAATTGAATTGTTTTTCCTCAGAAATATGACTCTTTTCCCTCTAATTCTGATATTCATTTCAGAATTCTGACTTTTTCTCAAAATTTTGACTTTCAATTTTTTTTTCTCAGTGTTCCTAATCCTCTTTTGTACAAATTACTTAAAAGAAACCATGTGACATTTGTAAACCAACTACATCTTTAAGCATCATTACTTAACCATCCAGTTTGAGCAAAATGAAGAAGTTTCTTTAAATCAGGAGTCAGGGTCTGAGTCTCAGTATTTCTCAGTATTTCTGTCAGTGTGTTGTGTTTAGGTGTGCTGGTGCTGTGCTCTCTGCCTGTGGTTCCTACTGCTCTCTGTGATGGACGGAGGAAGGGAAAGGAGGGCGCGTGTGTCTCCATCACCCACCTGCTTGTGGCCCTTTACAAAGCCAGGCGGGGTGGGAAAGAGAGAAGGGCTAACCGTTACTGACAGGCCACTCTGTCGAACAAGGGGAGGCCCACATGCTGCCCGCTGACCCGAACAGAACCACCATGCGCAGCGTCAGAACGGTGCCAACATGCAGACAGAGTCCGCCACAGATATAACCCCCACCCCTCTGTTGCATTCGCTGCACGTCCTGCGCATTCCACACGGGCGCAGCAGGCTGGTGGGGCCATGCCACAGGACAGCACACTCAGCTTCCCCCGCTGAAGCCCCGGAGGTGACAGGTGACAAGCCCACAGACACAGAGGACATGCTCCAGCATCCGTCAGACCGGACCAAACGCAGAGCGACTCAAACCAGACAGAGTGAAGCAGAACACATCGGGAGTGTGAGAGTGGAAGAGGTCGGGTTTGATCCACTCATAACGTTCGTTCACACTGCAAAAAAAACTAAATCTTACCAAGAATTTTGGGTTGAGTTTCTAATGCAAATATCTCAGCAGACTTGAAATGAGATAAAAATAACTTAGAAGTAACTTTTCAGAAAGATATAAGAGCTTGCTGTCAATCAATTAAAAAATATGATCAGATTCATCACATTCTACGATTAATTACCAGGCTCAACTTGAATGTGAAAATGAAAACTTTCAAAAAATGTTTCAGAAAATGTTTTATTGTCTCAGTTTTCACATCGTCACTTTCCTAAAATAATCCTCAAGTAATTTTTTTGCCAAAAGAAATTTCTTTTTGGAAAAATCACTTTTGACAAAAACAACTTAAGCCGTTATTTTAGGAAAGTGACAATATTCAGAAAGGCTTGAATATTATAAAAGAAGCCATTTAGTTAAAATGTAACTTAGAAATGTTAACTATAAACTGGTTGTGCTTCAGTGGAAGGATAATTTACTGATGGAAAAAGCACATAGCACTTTAATTTTATTCATATGCTGTATTTTTAAAATATTTTTTTAAAATAGTGGCCTTTATCTGACAGTAATCTGACAGCAAGAGGCAAAGGAAAAGAGGGAAAGATGTGCAGCAAAGGAACTGAGGATGGCAGTCAAACTCAGGACTGTTTTATTGACATTATAGTTCCTTAATAGTGATGAAAAGTCATAGTTCCTCTGGCAGATTATTTCTCTTACAACAAGATATTTTCCCTCATATTTTAAGTGAGATTATCTGCCAGTTGAGCTAGTAATTTTTCAAAAATATTAAGAAATTACTCATGTAAAACAAGCTCATATTTCTTGATGAAAAGTTAGTTTTGTTTTATTCCAAGTGTCAAAATTTCCTCTAGAAACTAAAACAAAAATATTTGGAAAGATTTTGTGTTTTTGTTAGTTTCTCTTCTAATCAACACCCAATAACACAATATCCTCAGAGGATTAGATAAGGGTTATATACCATGGCCAACAGCTTCTTACTGGCAGTTTGCCAATATTTATTGATCCAACAATGATGGATACTACACTGTAAAACATTTGAGTTGTGTCTACTAACTTCTACTCTTTAAGTCTTTAAGTTATATATATGAACTTAAATGTGTGAGTTTATAAAAGGTAAACATCCAGTAGTTGTGTTGTGTTAACCTTTTGTTAATAGCATGTTTTCTAGCATGTGTGATTTTGTTACTTTAACATGCCTCTTGTGTGTTTTTAAGGCAAATATACATTTTAAAACTGTTAGGATTAAAATTAATTGAGAATTTATTGAGAAGTTTAATGAAATGCATTACCAGATTAGATATTTGTTTGAGGATTTAAATTCTTCAAAGTTAAAATAAGTAGTTATTCTAACTTGACAGTGTGAGTGAAAATACAGAAATATGAACCTCAGAGCAGTTATCTTATCGAATGTGAAAAAAATAGTTTAAATTACATTTTGAAGCCATCACTATTAAATATTAATGAGCTACCAGAACTTAAAAACTTGTCTCCTGCTAAATCAATTTGATGAATTTTAAATACGAGTTAAAACAAATGTAACTTTTTTTTAGTTACTGTAAATATGTTTTAACTCAAAAGCATTTCCAAGTTTGACCATCTTTAAATGTTTTATAGTATAATATTGTTTTTATTTGAGCTTTAAGCTTTAATCTAGATTTAGTCACCTTTTGTTTATTTTAAGGTGCTTTATCAATAAAGCCTATCCTATATTAAACATGTATAATAAATATATATTTAATATTTATTAATACACATAATTTTAAATACAAGTTATTACAAGCTTTAAACGCATCTATATAATTATTTTTGTGCACAAATATTTATTTATGTATGCACAGCTACATAAGAAGTGACTGTAAAAATGCAATTTTGGACCAATACATGAAGAAAGCTGCTTCTATTGTTTAGGGACTGGATGTTGTGCAAAAACAAAAAATCTTACCAAGTAATTTTGGTTTAGTTTCTAGAGCAAAAATCACTTTAATTAGACAAAACTAACAAGTAACTTTTCAGCAAAAAATAAGAGCTTGTTTTAAATCAATATTTCCAGGATATTGATAAAAAGTTGCAGGTCCACTGACAGATTATTACTTATCATGTTAAAAATGTTTAAAATGTTTAAATGTTGAAAGTGAAATAATCAGCCAGTGAAACTAGTTATTTTTCATCAATATTAAGGAATTATTTGCTTAAGACAATATATCTATATCTTGCTAAAAAATCACATGTAAGTTAGTTTAAATATAAATATCTTATTTCAAGTACAATGAGATATTTATTTACAGTAGAAACTAAACCGTAATAAGATTTTGTGTTCATGAAGTGTTTTCAGTTTCTTCCTGTCGCAGATTTTACACTTCAGTGAAATGCTCTGCAGCACCAACTTACAAAACTTTGAAGTTTGTTGCTTTTCAAGTCTGGGGGATAATGACCATGGTATAGAGCTATAGTTCACTCTGAGATTCACTGATGTCCAGAAAGAAACAGGCTTGAGATAACAGGATGCTACGGTGCAGAGCAGGACGTCGTTTCCTCCTCTAAGTTTAGAAGAAATTTGGGCTCTGAGTCTAACCTTCCATCCACAGACATAATGCACTCCACTCCACTCTTTAAGCCAAACTCTGATGCCCTGCAGGACTCTAGCCATTTGGGACGTCACCTCACAGGAACACAATGCAGCAAAGACCAGATAGACAGATAGACAACGAGAGAGACAGGAGAGTGAGAGGTTGGCTGCTGATCTAACACTAATTCTGGCAGGAGACACACACACACACACACACACACACACACACACACACCCCCACACACACACACACACACACACACACACACACACACACACACACACACACACACACACACAGAGAGAGAGAAACACACACACCCACGCACACACACTCATGCAGTGAAGTTGCAGTATTGTGATCAACCAGCTAACCTGACGGCCTTGTCCCCTCTGTATATGGCTGCTCTGAAATATCCTGCAACTCTAAGCAATGGTATTCACTGTTAACTTCAATGTCCTCATTTCTTTTTGTCATTAACGCAATTAGATATGTACCAGTACAAAACTATTTAATAATCTCTTTAACAATTCGAAGCACTGGTTTTCACTGGATGCTGGCGAAAGGACAAATTCCTTTCTCCACCTTGGAAATAAGCACTCACTTTGTAAAAAATGGATTATGAATGACATAAATTACCTTGCAAATATCCTAGATTTACTCGATTCATGACATCACTCGCAGTGAGATTAGAAACATCCTCTACAAGCCAAGAGAGGGGAGACAGAGGAGTCAGAGAAAGAAGGGGAAAAACAAAAAGAAGAAGAAATAAAAAAAAAAGATCAGGCAGGCAGTGAAAGCTTTTGAAACTTATTTTTTGGTGACACGCTTAGAGAGCAAAGCAAAGAGCTCATGCATCGCTGTGTGGATGAAAACACCTCCAGATGACTGACCTTTTAAACATCCCTGCTACAATGCCCAGTTTTTGTGATTTTAGCAGCCAAGATAAATCATTTAGGACATTTTCCAACTTATTGTGAGAGAAAAACAAACAAAATTTTTAGAGGAGAAAAATAGAAAAGCTGGAATAAACTCAAGTTACTTATTTGGTGAAACGCCTGTCTATCTGCAATAAAGGAGTTGAGCTTTTATAGTGAGATTTGAATTATTTAGCTGAAGCTACCATTTATCAACAATAATCTTAGTAAAACTGGATTCTTCACCAAAAGTGGTAAAAAAGACCAGGTGAAAACTGATCAAATATGTATCAGTATTCCCCACGAATCTGCTTCCCCCAAACAAATCATTAAGAGTTGTCTAAAATCTCCAAAATCCATTAGAAATGATGTGCTATGACGGTGACATTTGGTTCAAAAACAGAGCTATGCCCCATAAAAAAGGCACCAAACCCACGGTTAAATCTGCGGGTGGCAGCAGCAGCATCGTGATGTGGAGTTACTTTTCTTCAACTTCCTTCAGGTAAAAACTGAAGATGGAGAGACGTTAGCTGTACATCCAGATTAAACATCCAATAGCTTCACCATAAGGAACTTGACCTTTGAAATGAAATCCGACATAAAATGTGTGGGGCACCACAGGGGACTGTACTCTCACCATTCTCTTTTAGACTTCTAGCACCACTCCGACTCCTGTCTGGGCCTGTCACAATAATCAATAAATCAGCTAATTGCATGATAAATTAAAACAAACTCAATAATTTCCATTTGCATGACTTATCGGTTTTCTCTTTTCTCTACAGGAAACTGATGAAAATCTTCAGTCTGGTCCTTTGGTCTCAACTGGCTCTTTATTTGAAGAACAATTTTGTTCACAGAAACGCTACAATTTATTCGTTTGTTGTTTCTGTATTGTTTATTTATTTTGGATATTTAAATTGTCTTCTAGTTCCAGTGTTAAATGATTATAGAATTTAAAGCAAATTCTCTTTGAGAATGTGTTCTTACATTGTTATGCCATCGGCATCATGTTAGTTGACGATGGTCTTAAAACAACAAAGTCATTGTTTATTGCTTCTGAGACAATTTTGAAAGTAAACTAAACAAAAGAGTTGATTGTAGAAAATAAACCCATATTAACTGGAGGATAATGGACAAAAGCATTGCATTGGAAATTTCTGAAATGATTTATCAGGGTTTAAGTTTTTAAAATCACAAAAACATTTACAAAGGTGTGTAAGCTTCTTAAATCGACATTAAACACAAAGGTTTACAGCTGCAACACATCTGGAAAGTGTTCTGATTTTAAGCATGAAGCAGAAAGAAGGAAATGCATGAAACTGAAGAGAGGAGGATGCAGGCAAAATGCAACTCATTCAAAGTTTAATGCTCCTGCATCATCATGCAGTATCTGCTCATGTTCACTTCTCATGTGTGTGAATTATGGCTGCATGGATGTTATTGAGGGTTACCAAGGAGATGGGATTTTCTGAAGGTTCATGGTAGTGAAATTAATGAAATCCACCATGGAGAGAAATGGGATGAGATAAAATAGCTGTACCACAGATTGGAGTTTTAAACACAGCTGATCCCACAACAGAATAATTTAACTGGTTGAGTTGAGCCTCAGTGGGCAAAGCATTCATTCAGACCTTGTAGACACTTCTAACTTTTATAAGTTTACTTTAAAATGTAATGTTACTACCGTATAGCTGGTGTTTTGATGGACGTAAACAATACTTTTTTATTCAAACAATACTGACACCTGATTTCAGATGGATCCTCACAAGGCTTTATGTCACATTTTTCATCAAAAAAGAAAATGTACAAACCATATGAGCCAAAAAAAGTGACAGATTAACATTATTCCTGTATAAATTAAGTGGAATTACTTAAAGTGACTTAATTTTGCAAAGAACAAGACTCTCAACATCAAGTCTTGTGAAAAAACCCTCTTTATGGTTGTTCCACCAAAACAAATCCAGCCCCACACCAGAATGGTGCTTGAATTTGATCTTATCTGGTTTTACCAGCTTTCATCACAGCAGACATCTCTTCCAGTTCAAGTTCTGAATTTTTATGGATGACTGCAATGCAGGAAGACCGTTTAGCTATCTATTTATAAGTTTTATTTTACAATTATTTATAATTTTATTGTTGTTTTCACCAACAAGTGGTCCAATGACTAATACAAAGTATGTTTTACTGTTAGTTTCAAGCATCCGACATGCTGATGTGAGTGAATATATATCCATTGAGACAGCATAGCATAGTGTGAGACAAAGTAATGTGTCATTGGTGCAACATTTGTTTACTACGGCGTTGTGTTTTCCTACTCCACACAATCTGATAGTCAAAGTGTGAGAGAGGTAAAAGTGTTTTAGTTCCATGTTAGCGCTGGAATCAGTTTGGTGGGATCAAACCACACTGTGGCGTTTGACGAAAGATAAATTAGGTAAAAGTTGAGACTGTGGACTAATCAGGTTGATGATGTATAGATACATGGGCTGGACAATTAAAAAATGCAAGACACAAATCTGATGTCTAGCTTTCTCTGGAATCAGAATAAATTATATTTTTGTTATGAAACGACACTGAAGATATTATTACATAAAATGTATTCAATCTTTTCCAGATTTCACCAATTTGCAGCCCTAAATTCGTCACTCAATCTGTGTAAAGTTTGCTCACTGAGTATAAATTCAACCAACTACATTACATCTGCCTCCAAAATTAAAATTATTTATTGAACTACCCCTCCAATCTGCAGCAAACATTCACAGTTGCATTAATAATTTATGAGAGGAAATGATCATCGCAATTGGATGGAAGAAAGATAAACAAAAATAATTGTCAACAACTGTATTCAAGTATTTCAGACAATAAATATTGTTTGAAGTTTGCATTTCTTGCACATTCGCGCTCACCGTATCCCACAGTGGGGAGGCCCAGATGCTTCATCCGGTTCTTGACCAGCTCCGACAGCTCCTGCCTCTCAGAGCGCCGGTACAGGCTGAGTCTCTGCTGCGTAATGCGCTCCGCTCTGCTCGGCGGTTTGACATTCTTCCTGCTCAGTCGCCGAGCCCACTGCATGCTCTTCTTCCTCAGCAGCGGATGCTCTGATTGGTCACTTGTGGTGGAGTTTCTGTGGGCTGTTTTCTCTTTCCAGGACCCTGCGCGGCCCTGACGCTCCTCCCCATGCTCGGCGTTGATGGACACTTGAGACTACAGCAGCAGTGTGAAGAGGAAATAACTCTCTATGAAACTTTGAAAGCAACAAACATTTGTCTCTTGTACACATCTTTCTCTCTGTCTTACTTCTACTAACCAAAACAGAGACTCACCTGCGCATTACTGTCCTTCTTCTGAAAGAGAAGGCAAAGGAGACATCCAAACAAAGAAAGATGCAATGAAAGATGAAGCATTCACAGCAAAGGAAATCACTGAAGCTTAAAAATCGGCTTATTAAATAGTAAATATTGCATATTTACTATTTCAAAATTCAAGTTAGCAATTAAGTCGGCTGCTGGTCATTTCACCCCTTCACTCATTCATATTTCAGTTGTTTTGGTCATTTTGAACCCAATATTTCAGGGAATTGTAACCCACTAGGGGGTGAATTCATACAAACTCTGGCAACAAAAATGATTTAAAGTAATTTTCTAAATTGTATACATAGGCTAATGTAAAGAGATATGACAGTGCTATATTAAGATATTATGACTTTGAGAAAAAAAAGGAAAAAATAGTTAATTTGGTTTCATTGGAAGACATAATTTGTCATACTTTATAATAGGCTGTAAAGTTTGCAGGAAATGTTACATAATCAAATTAAATTACACCATTCATTTGAAATACTTGCAGTAGGGTTGTACAAACCTTTAATATCTGAATTAGTTCAAGGGTAAAATGACCTGAAAAGATTTTATTTGTTTGAAATTAAATGAAATAATTCAGCACTGTAAAATAAAGCACAAAACAAATAGAATTAACCAGGCAAAAAGTTAATTTCCCTCTTAGCTGCTGTCAGCTTGCAACATTCGTCTAATACAACAACTAATGAAGCAAACAAGAAGAAAATCCATTTAAAGTGGAGCAAAGTAAAAGTAAAAAGAAACATAATGCAAATAGCAAGAATCAGTGAGAAAGAATAAAGATATCCCAAAGTTAAGACTATTTAAATAAAACTCTCTGATTTAAAAGTTAAGGTGGAAATTAAAGCCAGATTTGATGGGTTGGTCCGGATCTGAAATGAGGCGATTTATTAAACTTTGCTTGCCTCTGACGTAGAGAACATGTGCGACTCGGTGCGGTAGATCCCGATGGGAATTTCAGCACTGGAAGAACAAAATTTCTGGAAGAGTCGTCCATAAGTCCTGATCCACAAATCTTCCTCCGTGATTTTCATCTGAGGACGGAGAAAAAAAAAAAAGCAATCGAGTTGATTCATTTCACACAAGTTTTATCTACTGAAACTCTCAGGTTTTGTTACGTACAACACACAGGTAGCCCGATCCGGGGGTGGTGTCCAGTCCGAGCAGAAGCCGTGTAATAGCGATCATGTAATCCTTAACAAACGACTGTCAAAAGAGAAGAAAAAAAACCCCATGTGATAATTTACCTGAGGCGGTACAGCAAGAGAAATGAGGCTCTGCAGCAGAGCTGTGCACGCCTCAGGTCTATTATCATTTTAATCTTTTCTGTAAAGGTCAACCCTGCAGGTCTGCTTTCCCACCTGGTACAGCAGCGTGTCGAGCATGCTGATGCTGAACACCCGGCCGGCAGCGAACGGCAGCCGGAACATGAAGGCCAGGTTGGAGCCCTTATCGCGCTCAATCTGAAAAATAAGAGGAAAAAAATGTCCAAGTAGAAATAAAAACATTTTAATCTGTTTATTCAACAGCTGTTCTTTTATTTTGCACCAGCATGCTCTGCAAAAACACTAAAAATTACCAAGTATTTAAAACTAACTTGTAAGTAACTTTTCAGCAAGATTTAGGTTGGTTTTAAGTCAATAATATTAAGTCTTTAATGTTAATAAAAATCTACTAGTTTATTTATTATTACATGGTAACATTTTACGTTAAACTGTCACCTTCTTAAAATAACAATTCTTAATAATAGTCATTATTTTGAAGATGATTGTGTGTTATTTGAAAAAAACATTAACAAAATGAATAAGGATTATTTACATGAAGGAAAAAAAAACCCTGAATATAACTATTTGGTGATGCAGGGTAAGAAATTATCAGATGGACAAATATTGTATTCTATGGAATACCCTAAAGGCCAAAAGTTTGCAAGCAGTTTTGGAAGCAACTCTAAGCTTCTCTTCACAGTTACCTTTTTTTCTTTAATAAAAGTGGGATGTACTTACTGTATATTCAGACTTTTCGTTCATTGATATGCACGATTTCCCACAATTGATGTTACCAGACCATTGCTGAATGAATGTTAAAAGAAAAGAGGCTTAGTTTTATTGCTGACAAGAATGCTCAGAGTCAGTGCAAAAAAAAAAAAAAAAGTAGAAATAAATTTAAAAAATACAGTTTGCATATCGTGCATATCATGTAAAACTTGAAATAAAACACATGGAAAAAAGCCAAGTCCATGCAAAAATAACTGGAAAATAAACAAAATACCGATTCTATTAGCGACTTTTTTTTATAGCAATTTATTTTGGTCCAAGTAAAGCAATGAAACAATGTGTGGAAAATGAATCTAGCTTCCAAACTTTTGGCCTGTTGTGCACATCTAGCCCAAAGTTTCTTTGTTTAGTTGTGTCTCGTTTAAAGGTGGAGCCACTGAGGGTCTTTTACAGAAACGACTCCACAGAAAGTGTTTTCCTTACCCACAGTTTCTGTAGTTAATGTCTCCGTTCAGCTGTGTCTCCTTCCTGCGGCTTGTTTTTCAGTGACTCATCAAGTGAATAAAGTTATTCACATGTGATTTAAACCTAGTTTCTTATTTACTAGCAACACATCAATTAAAAAATTGTGTCGTTTGAGATTTGCAGAATATTGACAAAGTTTTGCACACATTTGTAATTTGAACACAAGTTCCTGTTGAAGAGGAGTGGTTCCTCTCTACTGTCGCCATGCTCTTGGTCAGGATGAGGGATTATTGGAAAGATAATTTGGACACAATAGCTCAGTTTTCTTAACTAGACTTTATTGTGTTATTTTAAGTATGTAATTAGATCTACCTCAGTGTAAATGTGTGGATTGTTCTGGAATCAACTGAAGTGATTTGAACTGGATTTGGACAAACATTATTTTTAGTCAGATGCAAATTGAACTTGTTTCATTTTTATTGAACAAGAAGTTTAAACTCAATTGAACTGAGTTGCAAGAATGTATAATAAGTAATTTCTAGATGTTCTACATAATTTACCAAAGCATCACCACGTGAATTTGTTTTATCTTTGTGCAGTGTTTTATGTTAAAATGTATTAGTTTTGATTAATTCAAAAGCTCCAGTCTGGGGTTATTCATTTAATACCAGATTGATTTTATAGAACAAGTTTCAGTCAAAAACAGACAATAGTGAAAAATACTTAAACTATTATATTTTCTGACAGGCAAACTAGTCAAGACGTAAGGGTACGTTTGGTCTATCAACGTAAAAAAAAAAAAAAAAAAAGTAATAGTGCCATAAAATCATATATTTGCTCACCAAATAGCTGCAAAATATATTTTTGCCTCCGTCAGACAGAAAAATGATGTTCTAAGTTAAAGATCTGTCTAGAAACACAAACCTTCTCCAGTTTGGACAGAGCGAGCGAGTAGCAGTCCTTTGCTCTGAACTGCATGAACCTCATGTTGGACGGATGTGTGAGCTCCGTGATGATGCTGAGACTGGGGAACAATCTGAGTGAGGAAGAGGAAGAGGAAAGATGAAGGGCTCTTTTTTCACAGAAATAAAAGCTTTGTACACAGAAGATGCCCATTCAGAACAACCATTTTGAATTCTTCTACTACATAAAAGAGAACTTTCACATCTAAGTTGAAGTTTAAAATGAACTCATTCTGATATCTGAAGTAATGAAAAGAGACAGAATCCATTAAGTGAATCCGGTTTTCACTAGAGCTAAAGAGTTAGGCTTCAGAGTTAATATTTGTAAACAATAAGCCTCTCCATTTGTTACCTGAACATTGTCTGGACATTGACAATAGTCTTGGCGTCTGCCATGTAGTCTTCCTCAGCACTCATGGTGCTCTCCTTGTCCACAACCACCAAGTTATCAGCATAGATTATTCCACACTGCAGCAGGTTGTCCAAACTGATGCATTTGAGAAACAAGTATTTAGAAATTCTGGTATTACTGCTTTTCTGTTTCAAATAAAACAAATAATCATCATGTCATACTTCAGATCACTTACTTATCAATAGTTCCAGCCATGAAGTAAACCATTGGAAAGCAGCAAATGGCCTCTAAGAAGTGGTTGTCTGGTCTGCAGGAAATAGAAATTATGGAACAAAACCTCACTGACAGATTATGAAACAATTTGAATGATTTCCTGAAATGTGCTTTCTGATGAGGAATGGGAATATTTGCTTGAGTTTCCCTCAAAACAGAAGTGGAATCAATATTTAATTGAGCAGAGCAGTGGGAGGATTCGCTAAAAAAAAAAAAGAGCTGCTAATGGAAAATCAACGAGAACCAGACATTTCCTGGCTCCACATTTGTATGATTTTCTTTTTCGCTTTGTGGCAAATGTGATTGGAAATTTAAACAGAAAAAGAACTAATCCCAAAAATTTATGGATGTTTGCATAAACAAAGTCGGGGATGTACTACAGATGCTGTTCATGCTTGTTTTGAAATGAAAGTCATTAGGTGTAGTCATTAGTTCTTAATGCCGTTACAGCATGTCCACTGGTTCTGCATCTTTGTACGAGCGAAACAGTCACACATGAAGCTGGAACAGAAGTCGAGGAGTCTTACGGATAGTCCAGTAGCAGCACTATTGGGTTGAGCTCCTTTCTGGGCCGATAATAAGCTCGCAGGGGAACTATGAAGTTATAGAGCCCATTTCCTGCCGTCTCTGCAGACACTATAATCAGCTTATTCTTGAAGCCGTAGGCCTTCGCATCCTCAAAGCTGTTATGTGTGCAGCCCTGGGTGGAGACAGAGTTCAAGCAGGAAGTTGTCAGGCTTTTAGCAGAGAAATCACCTTACTTATTGTCTCTGTAAGGAGTAAGAGGAAGAAAGAAAGAGAGAGGATGTAGGGAAATGTTACGCCTCCATTTCAGCTTCACCTTATCAAGGCGAAGGCAGCAGAACGGAGCTTTCTGCGGCAGCAGGTGGCACAGAGTTGGAGAGCTGCCGATGTAGGGGGAGTTTGGAGGGTAGCCCTTCACAAAGCTAACAGACAGGAAACAGAAATTTAGAGGTGATTGAAGCCTGTGCTAAAACACAACGTAAATACAAAGCCTTGTAAAGTATCTTTATCAATCTATGGCATATTTTGTGAAATAACAATTTTTATGTGACAGAAATAGGACCTAGTTGATAAGTGACAAGAAAAAGCATTCTCTGTTAAAAGTTGTTGTCCTGCTGGAAAGTTAACCTTCGCCAAAGTCGTTTTTGATGGGTTTTTTGACAGTATTAAGACAGGAAATGGGCAGAGAGAGAAGGGAGGAAGACATGAAGCAAAGATGTGGACTATCTGTGATGACACAGGATTTATTCAAGGAGATCAGAGTGAAGTAAGCTGGAAACAAAATTAACCTTCAGATTTTTATTTGTAAAAATAACTTGCAAGCCATGCATCCCGATAAATTTCATTGAGGTTTATCGTTGAAATGTGACAAAAATTGTTCAAGTTTGAGGGTTATAAATATGTCCTCTTGCAATTCAACTTGTGCAAAGAATATTTTGTTTTTCTTTTAATGTCCAGTATCTGATTTCAAAATAAAATAAATCTCTCACCATAAATAACTGTTTTCAGAAGAAAGTTTCAGTTTCCCGGCTTTTTATCAGTTTCTGCTGCAGCTTTAATCCATTCACTGATGACTTGCAGCCTAAAATGCATGTTAAAGTAAAACAACTTGACTTTTTGATTTGCATTTAAGTGGCAGCTTGATTTATTTCATTTAATTTGTGATGCATTAGCCCAATCAGTTGTATCACCTTAAGTTGCCAGTTTGTCTTTCCAGGATTACTGTAGAGGCAGATGCCAGTTAATCGCCACATGATGGCGCTGTGGGACCTTGAATTTCACTGCACTTTTTTCTTCACTTGTTTCAACACAACGCTGCGCCTCTGCAGTAACAGAGGCTCAGAAGACCATGTTTTGTTATGAGCATCTTTAAGAGACCTGCTTATGTTGGGGTCAGTCAAAAGGTGCTGCTTGGGATTAGTGACTGATTCCTCACTGCATCCGAGTCCCTATCACATTTCTGTCATCAGAAATATTACTAAAGATTTTCTGGAGATGCTGTGATGTCGACTGCGTCAGGACAAAAAGGATCCGTGTGGCATCAACATCACTAGAAGAAATAAGCTGACCTTTCTGTCATGATATTAGTCACTGCGTTTTCCAGCATTACGACACACCGAAAATACGCCTGCTGAAACCTCATCTATCTTTCCTTCTACAGCCAATGAGGGATGACGGAGAGGAAGAAAGGTGAGATCAATCAATTTCAAAATGCAGAATGCAGTTGTCTCTCTAAACACCCCAAACTCCAGAAATCTCCCGTGCTTCGGTGTTTCTTCATGCACTGAAACACATCTGCGTTACTTACTCCGACCCCACGGAGCCCTCCTCATCTGATTGGTTGGTCTCGTCCTCCGATTGGTCACTGAGGAGGTCGCAGGGCAAGATGGCGGAGGAGTCAGCAATTTCCAAGACGGGTGCGATGCTTGGCCTTCGACTTCCAGCTCCGTTCTCGGTGGGAAGGGTCAGTTTTCCACTTTCCTCCGGCGGATCGGGGTGCTGGAGATCTATCGCTACAGTCCCTAAAAATTACACGGGCGCCGTCAACTAATTTAGATTATTTCATAAGCGAAGCAGAAATTTGATGATGCACAACAGTTTTACAGCTCTTTTAACATAAAAACTGACCTCCATTTGTACATTTCTGACACTCAGCATTTTTTATTTGTTTACTCAGCAGAACTTCCTCTTACGACTTGAGGAGAAAATGTATTGCTTTTCAGAAAAATGCTTTGTGTACACAGAGTAGCATGCAAACTGCAGTCTCAGAAGTTTATCTATAAATATAGAAAATACTTGACATACATCATATAACCGCTCATGATGCATGAACACTCCATAATGCATCTATTGAGTTCAGGACTGAAAAGATTAATTTGATTGATTGATTATTGAAATAACTGTCAACTGTTATTTAGAAATCAATTAATTTGTCAATTAGTCAATTAATTAGTTAGCTGGAGTATACAGAACCAAAACAGGCCATTCTTAGAGAAGTAATTAAGCCAAAACTGTACAAAAAATATGTATTTACATTAAATTGCATTAAATATGCACCTTTGTCTATCCAATTATTAACTAATCAACAGATTAGTCCCATATTCTGTTGATAAGTCAAGCAAAAACATCACATGTTGATGTGAAAAGGATTTATTTAACTGCAGATGCATCCTTTGCTACAAAAGATCAAGCATATCCAAAAGGAGTGCTATGTTGTTGCACTTTAGGTAATAAAATGTTTCTTATTCAAAAAAAGGAATAATTATTTATTTGTTTGCATCTTTTGATGTACTTCTAATATTACACAAAAAAGTCTCAAGTAGTAAAATAAAAAAATCTGAAGAATGTTCCTTTTCTTAATCCAATTAATTAATTGATAGAATAATTGTTTATTTAAATAATTATTAGTTGCAGCCCAGATTGTACATTAACATTTGTACAGCACATCCAGGTTAAGTAAGGTATCCCAGAGAAATTGTAAAGAAATACATAACAACATTATGGTGTAAGAAGAAACATGGATGCATCATGCATGAACTTACCATATGAGGTGGCCTGATCAACTTTCACAGGTCAAAAAAACAAAAACAGGCACATAACAATAGTCAGCCGATAAAGTAAAGGAAAGCAGGTCAGTAAAGAAATCATGCAAAAGCATCAACAAGGCAGCCACCATTCAGAAATGTACAAAATGCAGTTTTGATTAAAATAAAGCATCGATTCTCTCTTTCATGCCAACCTACATAACCTCCCACTGATTGTTTCATGTCATTTTTGTCTGGTTCTCAGTCTTACCCATGCTGGCTATGATGCTGTGCACAGGCAGCCTGGAGGGGGCGTCGTAGAGCCCGGTGACAGGGAGACCCTTCCCATGTTTTTCCTCTTGTTTGAAGATGAAGGCCGAGTTCTCCTCCTTGGTGATGTTGATGTAGTAGCAGGTGTCGGTAGCAGCCATGATGTGACGCGGTCCGGGATTCAGGAGGATGCTCTTGTTGTCCTCCCTCTTCACCCCGATCAAGCACACACCATACCTGCAGGGAAATTCAAAACGTTATTCTGCTTCATATTTGCCTCTAATTCAATCAAAACTTTGGCAAAGGATTATTAGCTGACTTCTTATGGGCATGAAAGGAGGCGTAGGTGAAGCTCTTTCCATCATACTCTCCAAAAAACTTGCTGTCAGCTAAATGGATGTGGTACACCTCGTTCCCAGAGCAGCGGCCATAAGTCCTCTGCCACGGCTCCGGGGATGTCTGGCCCTCCCTGGGAAAAGAGCACTTTATTATTTACTGTTTTATTTATAACAACAATTCATATCATCCTTTTTTAGATGACTATAGACGCAGTTTACACTCTATAAGGTCAATAAAGTCAAATTGTTCTTTTTTTTCCCAGGATAATGAAATAAATAAATAAAATTCAGTTTTAATTAGATTGAAGTTGGGATTCTTGCATGTTTGGTAAAGTAAAATATGAAAACTTAATCTGCTGGGTTTAACATTATGCATTGAGATTTCATTACTCTTGATCACAATTTCGGTTTTCCTTCATTATGTTCAACAGTTTTGTAGCAGGGATCAAACTGTGATTTATTTTAATGATCACTAAAATAGTAGAATAGATGTATAGTTAGTAAATCATTAATTTTTTTAAATTAAAACTGTATTTTCAATTGTGAGCTTTAAAAAACAAAGAAATAATGTTTTTTTTATTGTCAATTAATCATTTCAGATTGAGAATCGTTGCTGCAGGCAGTGAAAGTAGGGCAGGGATATTTCAACCACCGAAGAGCACCGACTGTTAAAAATAGTTTTACTTTGGACCCTACAACTGCGACAGAAAAGCTTTTTCAAGATGTTTTCTCTTTACTAAGTGCAGAGGGGAAGAGAAGTCCAGCGTCGACCAGAATCCTGCTGGCAGATGAAGAGTACGTCAACATTTAGCTGGATGTTTATGTTCTGCAGACTGGAATGATGTGTTTAATTTACTGAATTTACTAATCAAAAAATTGACATTGTGTGAATACTTCAGATAAATTATTAGCAGCCCAGGTTTGACAGCACAACTGTGTAGACTTGTGAAGGAGAATAATAATTTATGCTTAAACTACATAATAGAGCCATAACATCTTTGAACTCTTATTTAAATTTGGTTGTAAAATATTTATAATTTAAAAAATTGAATCCCTTCCTGCTCAGTCGTCATCATCCTCCTCAGATCTCGTCACAATGAGAAAGGAAGCTGGACACAGAAGCTGTAACTTTCAATTGTGTTGACAGTGTTTAAATTAACGCCTGTGGCTGAGATACTGACTTTGAGTTTTTATCACCTTCACAGGCAGAAGCCAGTGTGAGTTTCCATAATAGACACAGATGTGCCGTGCTTTTAATTTGGCGAGAGAAGCTGATCAAATAGACGGGCAGATTTACAGGCTAAAAGAAGAAACAGGTGATGCTCAGTGACACAGTTTCTGCTGTGCTGGCGGATCATCAGACACTCTGGAGACTGTGCAGCTAAAAAGACGATTCCACTGAATTTATTTTTGATTAAACTGTCAAGTAACGTTAAATCTGCTCAAGTGAATGATAATCAGAATGTAAGTACAAGCATGAAGTCTCTCATTTGTTTTTCAAGCTCGGCTTTTGATTGCTATTGATTGTTTGGACTCAGTAGTAATCCCAGCTGTGAAACCTTGAAAGACGATGGGAGAAACACAACGCTCAGGGCAAAAACCAAATTATTACAAGAACAGACTTAAAAACTGGCAGTAAGCAGATGCTTAAATAAATTTAGCTGCTGAATTGCCAATTATACTGTTGCAAACAAAATGCAACAGCATGACAGAAAATAACTGCATATATGGAAGAGGAAATTTATCGTTTAGAAGCAGAACCTGGAAATCTCTCACATTGATCACAGAACAGATTGGTTTCCAGGAACCGACACCATTTTAGCAGTAATGATGGCTGCTTATCTCCAACACAGAAAAGCACTTTTGCTGCAAAGATCCTCTATGCAGAAAATGGGGGTGAGCTCCATGGAAGCAATAGTTGGGGTGCATTTCTCCTCATGCATCTGAAGACAATTTCTATGTCAGACAAAGCTTTTTTCTTCAAGATTAGAGAGTAATTCAAATTTGGTTTAGAAAAAAATCAGTTTTTCTGCTTTTAAGTCTGCTATCACTGACGCTGCTCTTCCTGCCACACAGGAGATTTAAGTATTGATACCACATGTGTGAGCCAAACTCATTTATCTTTAAGGATCTAGAACAAAAATAACACAGAAATGTTATTTTTTATTTCTCTCATCCGGTTCACTGCAGCAGCACCTCCTTCGTCTTTCTCAATCTAACAAAGATGGCAAAGCCAAATCTCTGAGTGTTTAAACAAAATTACATTTTAGTTGTGTTGAATCATAAATACAAATGATCAATATTCAAAGTAAAACACTGAATAATTCTGTAAGAACTGTTCTCCTTTGAGGAGTTAGCCATGTTCAGTAAACAAACATTTGCTTGGCTTCATTTCAGAGAAAACATCTGCAGGATAGCAGCTCTATAGATGAGTAAATCAAGATGCTACATGTTTGTTTTCTTTGTTTAACCCCACATATTTCAAATAGACATTTAAATGAATAATTTATGTCATGTAAAAGTAGATTTTATTAGCTAGGTGCCAATGTTTTGAATTTGTTTTTAAATTTTTGAATTGAAGTTGAATAATTATTAATTAACTCTACTAAAAAAAGGTGAAGATTGTTGAAAATTGCACAACAGTAGTTTTTGCTCACTGTCCTCTGGAGGTGTGAACCAACAGAGTCACTAAGGTGGATGTGGCCGGACACACGCAGTTGAGAGCCAACATGGCGTACTTGAACTCCTCTTCACATACAACATGATCTGTTGAAAAGATCATTTACAGTCATTTCTCGATCTGAAAAGTTTACATACATTTTGCATTTCTGAAGATATGTATATGTTTTCAATTTACCTGCAAATTTTACGTGGAACTTATTTTCCGGTTTGAGAATTTGGACATAAAGAGGACAGTTTGGAGCGAAGTCCTTTGCAGCCCAAGCCCTCAAAATAGTCTGGTGATCCTGCAGCAGGAGAAATATCGGTTTCCTTTACCAATAGTACAATTTTCAAGAATTTTACAGAGCCTCAACTTTCTCTCTATTAATTCAAGATCTAATTTCATAAAATGACCTCATTACTCTACTTACAGCAGCAGTTCGGTCGACCTCATTCCTGCTGCTCAGGATGAAGCACGCCTCAGCATCGTCCATCCTAAATGAACCAGGCAGGGATTCAGCTGATCACACAATTTAACAATCAGATAAATTCATGCTCAGTTTGAAAATGTTCAAATGTCCCCACACAAAAGCTAAAAAAATAAAAGAAAATAATCTGCAAGATGATATTAAATGATATAGAATTATTATTATTGTTTTCATTGTTTTGCAGAACATCCGTGTTTTCATTTTGTTTGTGCATTTAAAGGTATTTGGTGATGTCCTTTTGTAATGTTTGAAAAATGTCAAAATTGTTGATTTGAATCTTCAACAATTTTTGTTGCCTAATTTGAAATGAAAAAAGGGGGAGAAGAGAAAGGGAAGAAATCGTCCTACACTGTTAATTAAACCAAACATACCAACATTATGGAGCTCACTCTGCTCTGTGAAGCAGAATTATAAATTATGATTCGGTCATAAAAAGATATTCAACAGTATCTGGCTATAAGATTATGCAGCAAAGGATTTACTGATACAGAAGAAACTTGGAGGTGTTAAAAAATCTGGGAAACTTATTTTTTAATGTCTGCAGCCTTTGTTCAGCACAGATGATAAATGTAGGGTAAAATCCTATTACATTGATGTGCAAGCAGAGGGCAGCCAAGAGGACCTGCAGCTAATGCACCGTGTAACTGCTGCCTACTGGCTTTGTGCTGCCATTTGACCACTTTGATTTTACAACCAGCTGAGACTTTTTAAATGTTTAGATTGTACTGTAAACATGTGCAGGCTGAAACTCACTTGGCCCTCATCAGGTCCTGATCTTTGAGGGCCGACCCTTGCAGGTAGATGACCCTTTGAGACCACAGGGGAATCTGCAGGATGCGGCGAACCTGAATGTCTATTTCTGTTGGGCACAGGATCACCACATAGTAGTCCTGTAAAGCAAAACAGACAGATTTTTTCTTTTTAGGGATTCCATCACTTCTTTTAAAATCATCAAATTTTATGAGACTAGGACTGGGCAATAAGTCAATAAAAACATACATTGTTGAAAAATATGTGATTCAATATGATTTTTAGAATATTCAAGAACAGCATTCTGGGGCGCAAAGACTTTGGCTGCTCAACCTCTCACAGCTAGCTAAGTAAGATTGGTGGCATCAACTAACTCCCTCACTTCTTTGGTCACCTAGCAACAACCTGCTGAGTAACTTGTAGTTACCTAGCAACGGGCTGTTGAGTAACTTGTGCAGCAGCAGATTCATATACAAGGGTAATTGTGACACAGAGTTCGCACAACCCATTTAAAGTCAACAGACCTGTTCTGCGGAAATGTTATGGCGTGTCTTACGGTTTAGTGTGAACACGACTAAACTGCTGCTGTGAGGCACTTTTTGATTAAATTTTTCCCTCCTGCTAACAGGAAGCATATCATGTAATAAAGTCTGAATGCTCTAGGAGGATTTTCTCAACATTTGCATCCACAGAGCGAAGCAACAAGAATTTAAATGATCCTGTTGTGGAAAAGTTACAATAGCAAACAGACAAATTGGAAACTTGTGACTGCCGATGCTAAAGGTGTGGTTTCAATTCAGTAGGAAATATCTGTAGTACATTAAGAATAAGCTGGTGGGCTCGTTGGTTCAAACTCTGGTTTTCCCTGTTTTACGTTGCAATGTCTTTGGGGGTCACACAGAAAAGAAAAGCACTCTACAAACACTGGCCTCTGTACCTGCAGCCTTGGATGAGCATAAAACTCATTGAGAAAATCCATCAGCAGGTCGATCTTGAGCGAGCTGACACACAACACAACATGTTTCTCCGTCTGTGCCCGGTGACGGCTGTAGTTCCCTCCAAGCTTCTGGCTCTCCATCCACAAGTACGCTAGCTCCTCAAACTGAAACAGTGAAACAGAAACAATGGTTAAAAATAGCAGAAAGGGGACCAATTTGTTTTTAGAAAAACTCCCACGATTAGTTTTACATGAACATCTGTTTAGAAAATGTGAAGCAGCCGAGTCTTCCAGAGTTAAAGATTATGCAGCGAGCATCTAATTAGGTCGACATTTTGACTGAGATGCAAAAACTCCTCCTGTAGCCTAAAGTCTGAAAATGTAAGGCCCTCATTAGTTTTGATTTGTTGTCAGGGCACATCAGCTGCAAACAACTTCACATTAAAATTTGACAACAGACTCATAAAAAGCACATCTCTGCTGCAGAAAGTCAAAGAATTTAAAATTCTAGGAGACGGTTTATATGAAGTTTGTTTCATTAATCCATACCTGCAGCGGAAGGACTACCAGAGCAACACAGATGAGAATAACCACCAGCAGCTGTGAGGGCCAGATCTGTGGAGTAACGTCGCCGTAGCCCACAGTAGAGAAGGTGACGATGCAGAAATAAAAGGAGTCAAACAAGGACAGGTTTTTCCCGGCTCTCTCAAGATGCTGAATCCCACAGGCTCTGCAGAAAGATAGGATGAATTATTTA
Source organism: Poeciliopsis gracilis (assembly GCA_911649635.1). Lineage (NCBI taxonomy): Eukaryota > Metazoa > Chordata > Actinopteri > Cyprinodontiformes > Poeciliidae > Poeciliopsis > Poeciliopsis gracilis. Next base: position 1,466,921 of record CAJVRI010000715.1, read on the forward strand.
CATGCAACCAATGTCCTTCAGGTAAGGATGACTGAAATGAAAACATGATAAGGCTTCGCTATTTATGGTATACCGAGGTTTTAAAAAGTTGCGGTTTTAAGACAACCAGAGGTTTCTCTAGTTGTTGCGCTGCCCTTCCCCTACTTGTTTCTCTGCTGTTGGCTATGCCTCCAACTCAACGCTTAAACTCGGTTGCAAACAGATGGGCATTTATACAACCATGCACCTTTGAAAAGCAGAAGTAGAACCTCCTGCACAATCAGCAAGAATCCACCAAGTGTTTTTCGGTTGATAAGTCAATAACAAAACACTTGTCTTTTCCAGCAGCCATTGTACAGCACATATAGCTGTACAACCAGCTGATCACACGTGGTGGATCTCAGCACGTTTGATGATTTGTGATGTTACATTCAGAAGGTTTTTCCCACTTTTCACTTTCCAGACACCAAAAAGCATTAATTTATTGACAAAAAAAATTGGCTGGGTGTTTTTTTAGAAGCACTTGAGCTTTTTTTTTTTTTTCTTTTTAGAGGCAGTTGGGACACAAATGAAAGTATAAAACCTTGCAAAAGGTAAACTTTGTACAATATGTCCCCTTTAAAAGTATAAAAACCACCATAGAGAGAAACTGTTCTATTTCTATTGAAAGTTAAGCTCATGTCTACATGTGATGCATGCCTCAGAAAGACAAGTTGCTTCAGGATCACAATTTAGTTTTCTATTTGATCAAGACCAAAGGGCACCAAAGTCAGTGCAGCTCCTGTTCGGTATCTCATTTTGAGGTGACAACATTGATTGTTGTTTTGGTAATCTCCTTCAGAGGCTGTGCTAATTAATTAGGTTATTTTCTTTCTAAGATAAATTGAAGATTTAATCAAACCCTGAGACACGGGAAGTGAAGCTGCCTGACTAGATGGGTGGTGGTCATGGCTAATGAACACCGCCAGAGAGCAATGGCCGAGGAGGAGCCCGCTTTGATTAAAATAAATTGGTGCTATAAAACTCCAAATCGATAACAAACAAAGAGAAGGACAGATGAACAATTGAATGTCCCTGTGTTTTCCTAGGTTAGCTGTAGATACTGCACAGCAGATACAAGGCAGGATTATTAACATCAGGAAATAACTGATATAAGATGTCGCTACTTGCAGGAAGAGTGAATGCTGCAATGCAATGACTCAATGCAATCTCCACAGTGACTCCACAAAATTTCCCTTTTCCCCTCCTTCTTTCTGCAAAGTAAGATACTTTGCAAAAAGTATGACAATATTAGTATTGTGGACTACTGCTACAAATATGCTGAATTAAATTTTATATGGGCTTTACTGGTAATATAAAGATTACATAAAAATCTGCATATTATGCCTCCATAAATCAGACTGTTTTTAACTTGGTTGACTACAGCAGATGTTATCTGGTTATTAATTTTAGGAAGATATTGCTCCTTTTTACAGGGTGTATTTTATTGTTGTGAAAGGAATTGAACTGAATTAAATTGTTGTTTATAATCTTTGTTTTATTTGTAAATTTGAAAGAACATTGTATTTACTGTGAGGAAAAATCTTAAAAAGTGATGATAAACAATTAAAATTGGCAGGTCAAAGCTTTACATATTGGTACAGAAAAATTCTCAATGCTGCATCTCTAATAAACACTGAATTAAAGTAATTATCTTTATCATGTAAATATATTGCCTTATACTCAGGCCTTAATAAATCAGTTTTTTACTTGGTTGACTACAGTAGACGTTACCAGCTTAATAATTTGAAGTACATATGCAGCAGCTTATATTTTACTTGGTGTATTTCAGTAAATTTATATCTTACAGAAAAACCTAAGCACATCTGGCCTCACCAGAAATGTGACAGCATGCCAGCAGATGTTTAAAGAACAGATGTTCCCTCACCCTGTGAACACCAGACACAGTAAGGTGCAGATGAGGATGAACACCTGGTTGAACATTGCGGAGTGCGTCCTCTGGATGGCACGATGGAAGTCATTCTGGGGGCAGAAGAAAAGATTATTGTCTCCATATTTTCTCCTGAGAATACTCTGCATGTCATCAACTGAGAAATGAAATGCAGTTTCTCTATTACCTTACAAAGTAAAATGTTTGCAGTGAAAGGACAGAATTTGATGCAAACCTTACAAGAAACTCTGGTTTATATTTATACTCTCACATATTTAGAATGAAAGATAACTGGGTCATCATTTATAAAAAAGCACAACAATAAACCAAACTGTACCCCACAAATCGATAACATTTTACTATATTACAATTCTTTATGTGCACAAATTCGCACAAATTTAACATACTATGCCGGTGTGTCTACATTAGCGAGGACAGTAGTCCATCTTCATATGAAGCAGCTAATGAGTGGTTCTCAGTTGCACCTTGTTAGCATGTCCAGCCTGCCACCTCCTCCCTGCTGGCCCAGGTTTTACCATCTGCTGACTGCAGGCTTGGCATGAAGCGCTCATCCTGTCATGACCTCGTCCGAATCTCAGTGATAGCACAGATCACACCAGTTACATATGATCTGACTCCTTTAAAAGTATTCAGGCAGATATACTTCTGTGCATTTGTTCCCTTCTTGTTGCATACATTTATTGGAATATTTGCATAATACTACAAGGAAAAACGAATGAATTCTCTGCTGCAGAGTCGTGAAGGCATATTTTCTTCAAGTGAATCAGCCGACTGAAGCTGAAGAAGTCACTGGTTTTAGATTTAAAGGCCAACTAATTAAACAGCACACTAATAAATCAAAGAACCCAGAGTTGCTGATAAAAGTGTCACATCGATGCCATTAGTATTACTGCCTTCAAAAAGATGTACTGCCTTGTGGACAGATTAGATGTATTTACAACACGAAAGACGACAACTAACCGGAAAGGAACAAGCTCATCCGATTAAATTCTGTTCACTGGTAAAATCAACAGCTTCCACATCTAACAACATTAATCAGCTTTAAAAAAGCTGCTAGGAGGGTAATGATCCATCAAAACCTGCAAAAGTACAAACTGTATGAACTTAAGATTCTGTAACTAATGTATGCAACACATTTTAAGTCAATGAGCGAGATGACATTTAAAGAGGCATAAAAAAATCCATGAAAGTCTGAATCTTTGAATACAATTATTCTTTGGAAAAACAATGTTTAGTGAAAAAAAAACAGACTTAAAGGTATTGAGATGTTTAGTCTTCCATACTGCATAAAGCAATGCATTGAAATATCAAACTGGCATGGCTCAAATGTATGTTGGGAAACTTTAATAACTAAAATAATTACTTTATATAAATATGTCTGAAATTATTTGTGAAAAACAAAAACTCTTGTTAACCTCGACCAGAACTGGGATCAGCTTTGTTCACCTGGAGGCGTCTTGGCGAAAATACTGAAAAATAAAACGTCTTTGGAAGGAGCAAGACACAACTGGGATATGCAAAAATACAAACAGGAACATCCAGAACTTTATGGGCCGTAAGTTAAAACTATTTATTTTTTAAATTATTCAGGTTGCCTGCAAATATTTTTTTGTTCATCTTTATGCTAATATCTTATAAAAAGTCGTGTTTTGCTGCTGATAGCCACAGAATCTTGTAATGGAAAAAAAGACTTACGATCATGTTCTCCAGAGCACCTTTGGCAAGCCAGCAGTTAAGAAACACAGGAACGAATATGTTTCTCAGTGGAGCCCAGAAGATCTTAAATAAGTAAAACATAGACAAGAAAAATATTAAAACTTAACTTAAGAGTTAGAGAAGTAGTAAAAGCATGTACTGGACAAATACTTTTAAAATAATAATTTCTGATTTTCTTTTTTTTTTTTTTTTTGCAAATAAAGTATTAAAACGTTGAGCAGTAAAATTTCTAATATTGTGCTGCTAACATTATAACACCTTCAAAATGTTTTGCAGGATAAATAAATTGGAGTAAATATAGATGAATTACTCACTGTGATTATAAATGGTACCGTATTGATCATCTCCAATATGAAGGATATCTGGAAGATCTGCTCCCAAATGTTCCCCTGTAATGGAAATACATGGAATTGATTGAATATTCTGTTTCGAGAGTGGATTGTTTTCAGGAGAAAAATAATGAATAAAAAAGATGAACTTTTACTGTATGGTGTTCAACAAGAAAAACAACAACAGAGGATCCATCTACATTATCTTTAAGTTGCCTTTTCTGCTTTTTAAACTTCTAATTTTAGTATTTTAACAAAATGCCAAGTTATGAATAGCTAATATCTCTCGGAAAAAGTGAATCCACAAACATATAAAAGCAGTCTAAGTACAGACACTGTTAACATAACAATTAATCAATAAGATTAACAACAAATTAACAGATGAGCATGTTGACCACATGCAGCAGTGAAGGAGCAAATAAAACATCTCAAAAATATCTAAGGCTTCAATTTAACACCAGCTAAGAACAGCATAACATTTTGACGTCATTCCATGAAAATTAAAATGCTTCCTAATCCGCAAACCACTCACTGGGGCAAAAGCAATATGACACGGTTGAAAATAAAAGGATTAACTGAGTATTGAGCACAAGCTTCACCGGATGACTGCAGGGGAAGAAGTTTAAACCAGCTGTACTACATGTTTACCATCCTCAGAGCGAAGCTGTTAAAGCTGTTAAAGTTCTGGATGTAAATGTTGTACAGAAAAGTGCTTATACCTTAAACCAAACATTTCTGTTGACATCATAAAGATTTACTAGTTAAGCCAATATGGATTACTGCATAATGTTCAACTGCAAAGAAAACAGTGCATAGTTATCAATATTTCTTCAATAATAAAAAAAAAAGTGTTAATTTGTGTTCACATGTCACTCAGGTGCAGAAGGAGAAGCACCTTTCACTGTTATCAACACTGTAAGTCTTTATGCATCTACAGAAGAGATGAAGAAAAAGAGAGAGAGAGAGAAAGAAAGAGGGACATTTTTCCCTTTCGCTGCTCAGCTCTCACTCTTTTCTTTCCTTTGCTCACGTCAGAGTGCATAAAAAAAACATAAATATAAATGACACCTATAAGAAAAGCAGCATCTGGCATAATATCATATATAGATATTATATGATAATAAATTATTACTTTGGTAGATTTGCCTGCAGTGTTTGGCGGTAACATTAAAAGTTTGTTTAGAAATATTATACAAAATTAATCTGATTTAGCAACAAAACAAATACATAAAATTTGTATTTGGATAAGGATTCTCATACAAAACATTCCTATTTGCAAAGTTAGATTAAAATATAAAGTTGCAGATGATAATAAATTAAAACCGTTTGGGGCTCTGTGAAAAGAGTCAAAATTTCCATCACTAATGGAAACATCATTTTTGAAGTCTTGTCCCAGGTTTTTAATTGCACATCTGTAGGTATTACATACAATTCAATCTATGAATAAAAGTTCTGCTGCTCTGGCTAAATGTTTCAGGTTGTTGTGTCTCAAATCTGCAGCCTCTTCAAAAATGTAATTAAGTAAAAAGCCACCAAAGCTGTTTTTACCTGATATAATGAATTGAACATTTGAAGCTTTCGGCTCACAAAACGTAACAAAAAAAATTCCAGCTGCACCATAACAGAAAAGAGGAATGAGAAAAACTTGTGCAGGACAGCAGTCCCTTACCTTGTAGCTGAGATATGTGATAAGCATAGTCTCCAAGAAACTGATTAAGGCCACTGTCACCTGCAGCACAGAGGGAGAAGGAGATGAATGAACCTGGCATTTGCTGACTCACCTCCTCTGGCTTCTTAGCTTTCACTGAGGAAATACAATGTGCTACGGTTTGTCTAATAAATGACAGTCAGGTTTTAGGGTTGAATTACACGTTCAGCTCATGGAGAGCAATTCGATTTATGCCCCAGAATTGCCAACAGCATCACCTGTATTGCCCACACAGGCTGGAGTCTGTTCACCCAGAAAATTAGGTTCCTGCAAAAAAAACGAAAACAACAACAAAAGAAAACATACAAAAATTTCTCTCAAAGTTCTTCCCAACTGAGAAACAACTGAACACATAGAGCTCAATAAATGGCTTTTCAGATTAAACATACCATTTGATTTCAGGTCCCTCGGTAGAATTCAGTGAACTGCTGTTTCGGCATGTTGTACTGCAAAAATTACATAAAAAAAAACAACAATAACAGCATCAAAGTAGGTAAATAAACTCAGGACCAGACACATTTATGAGAAAATTCTCTCATAATTATGCAGATTAATAAAATATTTATAAGTTAAACAGATTACTACCAAAATAAGAGCTGGGAAACAGCTTGGGAGGTAATTCTGGCACAACAGAGGATTTTGAGCTTCACACATCAGATAATTAATATTTTATTCCACTGTGGGCTGTCAGATATTTTGTAAAATAATTTTCAATGTAATTACTTTACTAAATTGTATTTAGTAAATACAATTTTTTCACCCTGTTTAATAAATATATATTACACTTGCTGAATTAAATTACTGAAAGTAATTTAATTCTGAGTAAAGCTTCTTAATGGTAATATTTCACTTATTTTAAGATAAACTTTTTTTCCTCACCAGAAATTGATTCTTTATGGAATTACTATAATGAAAAATCACTGGAGTGAACATTCATGCTTATATTTGTTTATCTGTGACTGAATTATCCAGCATGCATGCTAAACCTGGTCTGTGTGTTCAGCTTTATTTAAACACACAAAACAAAACGTCATCATGTCTCCAAGTCAAATAGCAGAACCAATGTTTTAGTTTACAAATGATTTATCATAAATATGCAACAACCTCATATAAAGAAATGAAAATGCATTAATGAGGTCTGTACTGCTTTCTTAAACTGAGTAAAATTAAAATGTGCAGCAGGAACTGCTGAAAGTGAAGCTCACCCATTGACACTGTTGTTTTCTGTGGGATTATCCAAGCTGACTCTCACAATGTAGAGGGCACATGTGAGAATCTTCAATGCAAAGTTGAACAAACGGATTCTTAGGCCTGTGGAGCAGCAAAAACAAACATATTGTCCTGACTGATGATACACTGCCTTACATGTACCTTCAGCAGACTTTGCAGCAATCTCTGCTGTTTGTAGGAAAGTATCAGAAAGAAAAGAGGATTCCTGGTGCAACCTGGTGCAGATGTACATGTTATCCAGGGGATGGCGCTAGCTGCAATAAACATTTCAATCAACCTCAGCAACAGCTGATAAATCTGTCCAGATGGATGAAGTCTGCATCAATGTCTGAACGGTTTAAAACCAAACGAAAGGTCATCGGCCTGGAGGAGATCTGTTCTCGGACTTTGTTGCGTTTTTTTTTTAAACTTTGATGGCTTACAGACAAAAGCAAGTTTGGAAAACGTCAGCAGAGAAGAAGATATGTTAATAGCTTGTCTTGCTGGAGGCTTTTTGCTGTGCATATTTTCACAACTAGATGCAAATGAATAAGTTGCAGAGACAAGACAGCAAAGTGTTGATGTGAGGCTGTTTTGGCAGATACTGAAGCAGAGTCAGCGCTCTAATAAGAGAAACACTGCAGCTCAGATTCCTCTTAGAATATGGACCATAATTTGTACATCAGGCCACAAAAAGCAAAGTCAAGACAACAAATAAACAAGACAGAAAATTTAATACCAATACCCTAACAGAAACAGTAACCTGATCAGGATTGCTGAGTTCAGTTTCCTTCTGATGCTGTTATTTGTTCATTATCATCATGCAGCAACGATCATACAATTTTCATTACACGATGAGAGGAGAGTGGCTGATGATTCCTATTTGCTACTTACTTGACCTTTGGTTTTTGATGAAGAAAAGCTTCAGCCTCTCCTTGAAGGTGTTTTCATTCACATAAAACTCAACCTGCACCCTGTGGGAAGAGGAACAATCAGACCTGAGTTAAAACATGCACAGCAGAGCCTGTGGACTCCATGCACAAACAATCCACCCCATAAATGAAGATAACTATATGTTGTGCATAAGGATTTAGAGAAAAACTGTGACAAAGTCATAAATATTCAAGCTGTCCCTCCACCCCCATACAATGTATTTGTTTTAGTGTGCTGTATAATTGTGGTGCTTGCTGAACAGGTGGTACACAAGCTTTGTTAGAAATTGTTACAGAGAAAAATCACAAAAGGTTAATGATGCCACATCTGTAGTAAAGGAAAATGCAGCTGCCCAATATCTCCCTGCTATTTGGACATCTCACTGCTTGTATTCGTCTACTGAATAAAACATGGCTGATTTGGAGTTGCTAGTAGACTTGCTTCTTGCTTCTTACATTTATGATGCATCTTAATTATAATAATGCGTCACGTTTTCAAACATCCCAGTGTAAGCCTGTGTAACAGCTCAGTTTAAACATCTGTGATGTGAGTGCATTATGTAACTCCTCCTTTCTAATGGATGCTAAAGTATAAATATTGATCCATTTCGCCACACAACACTCTAATCACAATGTACTTACCTTGATGTACATGTTTAATCTAAAGACATGATGCTTATTGAGTTTAAAGTCAGGTAGGTTTTAGATTTCTTCACTGAAACGTCAGTCCACACCGTGAAGCTCGAGCATAAATCTCCAAACAAGGTTTAATTCCACCAACTTGCCCTGAATAATTAATGCGTGCTTATACAATCCAATTGTATCACATAAAATGTATTGGCACGCCACATACTTTATGTATTAAAATACTCTGTGTATTTTAAGAGACTCGGGTGCAGGGGATCTTAGCTAAACAATCACTAAGGAGGCCTGGTGACGTAGCCAGAGAACTGTGGGAAGGTTAGATGATTGCAGGCATGAAGCAGCCCTATTGTTCGTTTCTTTAAGGCAGGGAGCTTGTTGTCACTAATGAGTACAGAGGGAAAGTAATAATGGCCACAAAGCGGCTTCTTGGAGCCGTCTGATTGCATGAGAAGATGAATACAGGGCAGGAAAAAAAAGACAGCGACTTCGTGATCAAGCAACTGGCTAATTATTATGGGAGGAGCCCAGCATGTGTGTGTGAATAGAGGATTCAAGAAATAATGAGATATGATGCGAGCTTTTCCCCTCCCCCTTCATCCAGATTCATTGCCATAGAGACAACCGACTGCAGGAAATGCCCCTGTCTGTGTTATGCTCTCGCAATTAGAAAATTAAAAGAGATGAATGCAGAAAGCAACAACTTTTGCCTAGAAACCCCTTCTAACTCCAATTACTATGAATTCTATAAATGCAAACAAATTTATATGATGCATTATACCAGGCAAGATGCTTTTATTAAACTTTCTGTCAACTGAGAGGCAGGAAAGAAATTAATGAAGGCAGGGGAGGGTTTGTGTTTACCCAGCAAGCCTACATAAGCATGACATCAATATAAAGCAGTTCTGACAGTGTTATTTGGATTACTGCAGTGCACAGAATGAAGTAAACACCTGCAATTCACACGGAAAGCATTCAGAGAAACATCATTTATGTCATAGCCTTTCACTTTTCTCCTATTATTATGAGAGTATAAAGTTAGAACTGTTCTTTTTTAGGTGGCTTCCTGCAGTAGTTGGTATCTGAGCTGCAGCTGATAGCAGATTGATCCCAGATCAGGGAATCAAGAAGAAATGTAATTAAAAGAGTCAAGCTGAAAGCTACAACCAAGCAAAAACCAGATTCACACGGTGCAAACTTCAGTTGTAAAAACCCAAACTGAAAACCCACATTTAAAATCATAATAAAAGGAATCATAATAAATGGAAAATCATAATAAATGGAAAATGATGTGTTTTGATGATTTTGATGAGAGAACGCGACAAAATGTAATGTTTGGTTTCTCAATTGGCGACTGTTGATTCTATGAATTTTTATTTTTACATATTTATGTTCTAAAGCACTTCGAACTGCCTTGTTGCTAAAATATGTTACACAAATAAACTTGATTGATTAATAATGAAAGAAATGGAGGGAATATTTTTGACTTTTGTTTTGCAATCACTGACACTCGATTTAGCATTTGAATAATAACCCAAGACGAACTTTGATAAATATGGAGCAACATCAGGATCTTATTCTGATACAAGCTTTGTCTTTTTGCCTCCTTTATTTCCATCTGATATCTGTCGATTGCTTATGACACAATTCTGATGCAGAAGCAAGAAGATATACAAGCCGGCAGCATCTATTGCATTATACAGTGTGAAGTGAGTTACTAACAAGCTTTTCAGAACGTTTTTTCATATATTTGCCTGTTCACACAGTTTAACAACATCAACTCTAAACTTTTAGAAATATATTTTCCCCAAAACAGAAATATACCCAATCACAAGCTTTCTTTTTGTTTTTGTTCCTGCTCTGTTCTCTCAACCTCAAGTTGGGCGCATACATGGTGGCTCACACTGTGCCTGGTTCTGCTGGAGAGTTTTTCCATGTTTAAAGGAAAATGTTTGTTTATCTCTTCATGCTTGGTCATGATGAGAAATTTCCTTCTCAATAAATTAAGCACTTGGCCACGCTTCCATTAATTATTTTTATGACAATTGCCTTTGATTGCATTGTGTAATTATTTTGTTTTTATTTAATTAAATCTAAATTTACCTATATACTTATATTGTATCAACATAAAGGAAACTGACTAGATTAAATATTTCTGCATATTTGTATACGGATTAATCTGTTTGTCTTGTAAAGTGCATTGGTATCCAATTTGTTGTTTCTGAGTTTGATCTATTTGGTAAAGAAAATTATTTATCACTGAACCAGTAAATTAGTGTGAGTCCTGCAGTAGTAGAGCTTCCTGGTTTCATAGACTGACCTCTGCATAAAAACACAGAACAAAATGATTTCTTTACTTAAAGTAATTGTTTGAATAATAAAAAAAAAAATTAAAAACTGAGTTCATGAAGACTTTGAAAGTATTTTTATGTGCATTGAATGAACCGCATAGGTATTGATTAGACTTTGTGTTGTGACACATGGTGTTTCAATGATGCCTTAAGTTAAAGAGTACTGATTTACAATTTAGCAATTGAAAATCAATTGCTAACAACATTGGTGTACAATTTCTGCAAAAAAAAAAATAAAAAAATGAACTTTTCAAATTTCAAACCCTGTTTCAGATTTTCAGAACCTAACTAAAAGGAAACGAGTTGAAATCAAACAGACAGACCTCAGCGTGGGTGTATTTGTTCACATAATAGGTACCAGAACACAGACAATGACAAAACACCCTCCGAGCACAGTGCCTTTCATTGTGTTTACAAGTACTGCACTTCTGACTAAGGCAACAAATATAATTAGACGACGAGTCGCAGCTAAAGAACCACAGCAACACCATTTAAGTACTCACCGTCTTTTCGGCAGCAAATCTAAAATCTGCAAACCGTCACTTGCCATGTAGGGACACCAGCCACACTGTCTAACATAAACAGGAGCTGGGTGCACATTTCAGAAGTCACACAGCATCTGCAGCAGGCTGAAGAAACACCCACTTCACTAAATTATAACAATGCCAAGCATGGACAAGGATGGATGTTCACACAGAGTCGTAGTATATGCATTATAAGACCTTGTGCCTCCATTTTGCAAGTTAATGTCACATGTGGAGCTTCATATTAATTAAAAAATAATTTAAAAACAGATGAAAGAAATGAAGAATGACGGTAAAGAGATGTTCCAGTTCTAATGTGAAAGATAGTCCAGGTTGCAAATGTACACAAAATACAGAACAATTTTCAGTTAATGCAGCCTTGCCTGAAGCAACCTGTTAGTCTCAGTCTAATTCAGTGTGGTGCAGGAAAAGAAAACACTGATAGTTGCCAGGTGCTTTGTGCAACACAGAATATTTGTCCAATTCGAGAGCAGCAGCATTAGCGTCTTGAAACTTAAAGGTTATATTATAATGAACAGTTTCTTGAGTATTATAGTGGAGATTCTTTTGCCTCTGATGAAAGCATTTTATTTACATAACCCCAGTTTACCTCGCTCAACCAGCTGAAATACCCCAAAACACTAGCTGCTGAGATTTTTCTGCACATGTATAAATTGAGTAACAAGTTTAGGCGACTTTCCAATAAACTGGAAGAGTCTCAGTTTAACTCAAGTTCTGTTGCATGTCGACATGTCAGTGAAAACTTACACTGTTCGACTTAAAAAGAACTTCAAATAAATGGATTCAGAGCACGTTAGATTATACACACATTCATCCATTCAAACTCATGTTTACACCAGAGGATTGGCGTTAAATGCCTTGCCCAAGGGAATATTAACGTCAGACAGGAAACTAGAATCGAATTGACAGACTTCCAATTGCAAGACAACACCTTCAGTTGCTGAACCACACCTTCATGTACAAAATGTTTATCATCGATTTGGAGTCTTTTAGATAGTGACCAAGTAAAAAACACATTAAACCAATCATTAGAACCTTAAAGTTTAAAAGCATTATATGAAGGTAAACAATTCACAGTAATGACAAATATAAAACTGCAAGCTGTTTGATAGAAATAACTAACTGGATTACAGTTTGCGATGAGAAAACACAAAAACACAGTTTTCTCAGTAGGACGTGTGAAAACACAACCTGAATATAATTTATTTAACAACATTTGTATCAGGTTTGCTTCAATGCATCACTTACAAGACAAAAATGGTTGAAACAGAAGATTTCCCATGCATCATCACTTTGAGAGGTATCTGACCTAAAAGCTTCAGGGATCCAAAAATATACTTGAATATTAAGTAGACAAGTTGCTGCATCCTTTGAGGAGAAGCTAAAACTTTTTATAATGAGCTGAAGAGTAAAGTCCAATAGTCCATATTGTGCAAAAATAGTTGAAAAGACTTCAAGACAAAGCTGGGCTGAAAGGACCTTGAAATACAGTCTATGAAAATGAAATATAGCCATTTTACAGGTGCTAGGGGGAGCAGAAAGACTGACAAGGCCAAAATTGATAAAATATGAAATATCATGAAAAGATTTGTTAAATGAACAGAGCTCCTGCTGTTTTTAACAGCTGATTTAAATAATTCATCAACACAAAGAACTGAATATATAAAACAAAGCCAAACTACTGTAATAAGTTTGCATTTAGTGGAAACAAGAATTAGCAATTTGAAAAAGAAATCTTATTCATTTCTGGACAAAGGAGGATCGATGTTGAAAGAGTCATAACAAATATGTGATATTTTAAAAAAAAAGTTTTGTGAAAGTCATTAGAGCAATACTCCTAAGTCACGCTTAAGATTCATATAAGAAATGACAACCTACCCATTGACCATATGCCTTATGCCCCCTTCTCATTGGACATAGGGCACCATGGCATTGCAAATCAGCCAGAATGTGGGAGGTCTTTGCAAAGATCCTTTGGAGTTGAATGAGACTGAGCATAAAAATTCCTTGAGTGTTTTAGACTAGTAAGAAAACATCTGTGGTGAGGAATGGGATTGGTGACTGATGGTTCATTTCCAGGTGGCAGCTCATCCATTTCCTGGATGCTGCTTGGCGGGAAACGCCAGCAGCACTGGTCCAGCTGCACCTGCATGGTTTGGTCATAAGAGAATTTGAAGCTGAAGTCATGCCAAAGCTGCAACCCAATCATGCTCATGGCAGGCAGGCAGCACTCCAAATAAGTTAATTTAACGCAATTTGCGGCACACCTGCAATGCTCACTGCATCCAGCAGCTGCTGCAGTTGCAACCAAAAGGATCTCATCCAGCAACTGCAAACAACTCACAATCTCAGTACCAAGAAACACAGCTAGCTCCTTAATCAGGCTTGTTGCAAATTGAGGTTGATATGCACTTGGCTTCCCGTAAAACAGGGTCATGATGGACAGATGGGAAGAAGTGCACACACCTCCAAATCGTGCATATAGGTTAGTTGCCTGTCAGCAGCGAAAGAAAGTTGTGAGGGTTTCAAGGTGCCGTTCTAATGCAAACGCTGTCAAAGGTTAAGTCCGGTATCACATTCAATGATTTGGAGGGATCAGGAAGACAATCAGGAACAGCAAATAAATATAATTTCACAGCCACAGCAGAACTTCCTTCCTCACAGTTTTTCTGCGTGACTGTTTCAGACTGCACCAATGAGAAGTACATTTTGTTCCAGGTTAAATTTATTCCACTAAAGGGCAACTGATTAGCCACAGTCCTGCAAGATTTGAATGATCCTGGAGGTCAAGCATAATTTATGGTCATTTTAATCGAGTGTGAAGGGAAGTTTAGAATCAGATACCACAAAGGGCAATGTCGGAACAATTTAAACGCTGCTTTCAAATCCTTCTGGCAATTAAAAAAACAAAGTAAAATGCTCATCTGTTTAGATTATAAAAAAAGGAAAAAAAAGTGTTTGACAGCTTCAAAACCGTTTCTGCTACTGCAGGGAATACTTCAAGGTTGTGTAACAAATGATAAACTACTGCATCAGGAAAACAATTACCAGCACCTGAATGTGCTTCACAATGCAGTTAATCATTGTTCCTTGAACCTGCAAGCTGAGATGTGTTGCCTTGAATTAAACGATTCCAGCTGTGAAATAAAAGAACAGTTTTTAGTGCATAGCTTTTATATTAAGCCAAATGTAATAGGCTCTCTGTGGCTACATTTCAATTAAGATAATTAAAACAACAAGAGAGGTTGATCATAATGAAACAAATGCTAAGGCAATGAATGTTGACCTATTGTATAGTTTATCCTCCCTGATACTCATGTAATTTTCAGCACCAACAGCGATGAATGATAACACTCCCAGAAACAAAAGAGGCGGTATTTAACTCAGCAGGAGGCTTGCTGCCAAGACCTAGCATCAAAACTTTTCTCATAATGTGCTGATGTTTTATTTCTTATAATAATGCAGAGCGTTTCATAATGATCCAGCAGAGACACATTCCACTGCTGAAGACAGGTGTCTCATCCCATCAAAATAAAAAGGCTGAGATAACTGCAGACCATCGCTTGTCGTGATTGTGAGCTGAGATGAGGATGATGCTTTTATTTTTAGCCTTTCTATTCGTGTGACTGAGGTGTGAGTTTGTCTGAGGCGATGTGAGATTTAACCAGTACAAAGACGAAACAAGAGCTGGAATCAGTTCAGAAAAACATTTTTCAGGCCAAAACAATCTCATGTAGTATTTAAATTTGTCCTTATAGTGAAAATATGAACATTTAATGTGACTACTTTAAAAATCCATCAAAGCTGAAGGGCATATATTATTAGGATTATTTTAAGGAATATTCACAAGCCTCCATTGGGTAATCAGCGGAAGTACTTCAACAGGTGAATTACTTTCAGAGCTGCTAGCAACAGGTGTGAGAATCAGTAGGTGCCTTAGTCCAAACATTTGTGCAAAATGAAGCATCAGTATTTAGAGCAGAACCTGAATCTTTGACTCTGACACTAGACATCGCAGAGCCTTTTGATTTAGCAGCACACCAGCTAGACACAGCTTTTGTCATGTGTGTCAAACTGGTTGCATCTATGTGGAGTATCTATCTATCCAGGCATATACTCTACAAATAGTAGCCAAAAATGTCCACTTTGGAAAATATTTAACAGCATGTGGGCAGAAGATGCAAAAGCAGCAGAAAATATCTGTTAAGGAGGTCACAGCATATCTTTTATGGTAAAAGTCTCTCTGACATCTAAATGAGAAGTTTTACTATAAACCCCTTTGATTAGCTGTACAATGAGATGTAACCCATGTATGGCTCTGATTGGTTGATTTGTCCCTCTTGAGGGCTCCTTTTCCAGGAAGCAGGCATCTTCAAATCTATGTTTAAACCAGTTCAGAGAGGATTGATCAAACTTAGGGATTGATTTATTTTCACTTTATTTGTTAGTATTCTTTTTAAACCAAGTCACCATTACTGAAAGAACATCAGAAAGAGTACTTATTGATTTTGTTAGTGTTAAGGTCTGATTCTTCTCATAATCTTTAATTGGATTTAAATCAAACTGATTAGAAAACATTTAAAGGGTTTACACATCATCTGTCTTTACTATCGATTCACAAATGACGTAAATCCCAACATAACTTGGTTTTGACAAAAGTTGAAACGTTTTTTTTTCTAATCATGCAGCTGCACACAAATCCAACAGTAAAGCAGTGTATTCCTCAGAGAAGACGCCTTTCATCTGTTAACATGGTTTATATCATGCACAAGCGGAACCACTATTGCACAGTTATGACATTGGTGATGCAACTTACAAACAGGATCCAATATAATAATAAAAAATAAGGCTTGTCTGCTTAACAGTGCCTTCAAAAAGTGTTCACCCTGTTGGATGTTTTACCATTTTTAAAGCTTTTACAAATTCATCATGATCAATAAGATGAAAAACCAACTTTAATACCAAAGCTAAAACTAATTACATCCCTATAATAAGTGAAAAACTTTATTAGCTTGATGGCATAATGGCCTAAGTCAAAATGTAACATTTTTGGAAAATGAAAAAAAAAAAAAAAAAATTTGGCAAAATTGATTTTGGGCTGTAAAAAGTAAAAATCAGAATTTCCTCCAGTTTGGTTTGGCTTGTGGACCCTGAAGGGTTTGTGCCAAAACAAAAATTTTGAAACTACGTGGCAGTGCGTCAACAGTTCAATGCTGTGCTCTTAAAAAACCAAACTCTGTTCGTCATAATTGATCTGCTAAAGTAATAAAAAGGTTAAAACATCCAAGGGGATGGGAACCGTAAAATCTGGTGACTTACTTTCAAATTTAAATACCTTTATAAAACAGCTGAGCAGAACGTTTTAGTTAAGAGGTGGGAACATTAAACAAAATCTGAAACACAATGTTAACCCATTAATTTTATACTTTCATTTATTTTACATTGAAAGTGTTTTTGATAGCTTCATTAGAGATTTTCAAATTCCCAAAAGTGATTGAAGTCCAGGTGTGAAAAGACTGGCGTGCACATTCAATCAATACACGAAGATACGCAGATAAACACTCAAGCTACCTTTTCACCTTGTACTGTAAAATAATAACATAAAAATTCTTCTGTGTGCTCCAAAATATTACCAATACGACTGGTGAAAAGGTAGCAAGGCATGAGAAATTTCCATCTTTAGTGCAAAATCTGTCACATTTATGAATAATTTTTAAACCCAACGTAAACTGCAGTCCAGTTCTCACTGCAGACACAATCCATGCCATGCAAGCATGATGCTGCCATAAACTTACTGAGCATTGGTTGAGTCCATACTGTACTCCTCTTGGTACCTGGACGCAGCACACATGAACACAGACAGGCACATGTTAGGCTGAGTCTGAGACAGCAGGCGAGGGAAGGAAAGTGTGAAAAGACAGGAGCGAAGACCACTCGGGATCCCACTTCAGTTTATTTGCACGTACTTACAGCTGTTAGGAAAACAAAACAAATTCATAACCTTCACAAACTAAAGCGGTTTATGCAGCAACAAACAACAAAGCAACAACTGGTGCCAGAGGGGAATCTCAATATGTCAGGATATCATAGAAAAGTTGATTCATTTAAAAAATTCAGCTTAAAATTATAAATTAAATATCTGTTTACTTGGGGATTTCAATAATTTACAGCTATTGAAAAGCAAAGACATAGTTTCTCAGAAAACGAGAACACAAGATGGAGCCACTAAAAATATATATATTCTCAAAGCAGACTTGTTATGTTTTGGTAATGTTGTATCTTATATTTCTCCAAAAGACAGTTAAAAAGCATGCAATGAAACCTAGAATTATTATTATGAAAATTTTAGGAAAGATGGTAAAAAGCCAGGTTTTCAGTTGAATGTTAATTTTTGAAAATTTAGGCCGTAGACCAAAGCGACTAAAGAATAATAAAATCCAAATAGTTTAAGATCAAACGTGACATTTCCACAGTCAGTGACGTCTGCAACCCGTTTTATAACAAGAAACAATCAGCACATTTTAGTGCACTACATGCTTCCTTACTTACTTACAAGCTTACTTGCCTAACAAGTAAGCCTGTCACAAAACACAAGTAATCAATTAATCACATGAAAATTTTAAATGAGCTCAAAAATTTCCATTCAGGTCATTAATCATTTTTGAAGGGTCATTTTGTTGACAGAATGATTTATGGTTTTGGTTGTAAGTTTTCCATTTCTTATTTGTTGTTTGTTTTTGCTTGTTTCATTTCAGTTTAGATTTTTAAGATATCTTCCAGTTCTAGTGTTAACCTGCATTATTATTATTATTATTATGCTTTTATTGATATATTACTTGAAGCAATATTATTGTTTGTTGAGATAACAAATTATTGTGACATTTGTCATGCAGCAAGATTTGTTACGACAGTCCAGCTAACAAGCTTTATAAGGATCCTGACTAAAATTTTCAGCAGGACTTGGCTCCTGTCCGCACTGCCAAAGGTATCAGTATCTGATTTAATGATTATGGAGTCGCTGTGCCTGATTGACCATCAAATTGTTTTGACCTGAATCCTGCAGGGAATATTTGTGCTTCTGTCAGGAGGAAGATGAGAAACATCATCTCCAACAACGGCGACTAATGGCGCTGCCCGGGTTCCTCAAATCCTCAGCAGTGCCACAGACTGATTGCCTCAGTGCCACGCAACCCTGATGCAGTAATTTAAGCAAAATGAGCCTCGACTAAATACTGACTGCATAAACTGTATATTTCATGGGCAAACTTTTCAGTAGACAAATAGTTGTTTCTTTTTTTTTTTTTATTGGTCTTATGTCACAAATTTTCAGACGGACGCAAGGCTGAATTAAGATTTGAAACATGTCGCTGTTTGTGCTATAAATATATGTAACATTTCCTTTCTTAATGGAACTAATAATTTTTTTGATGAAATTCTTATTTATTGGGATGCCACTGTATATTATATAAATTATAAAAAAAAGAGTATTCTTGCTAAATTCAGTCAGATGAATGATCAAAGTGCCCAGTTCATTACATTTCTGCTGCTGATCCATCCCTAGCAAGGATTTTAATGAGATCAGCTTCCACAAACCAGCAATAATTACGTATGATTGATTGAAAAGAGTTGCTATTTACATGTTAGCAAGAGAAATGACAGCTAATAGAAAATGCAAACCACAGGAGATCAGTAAGAAAAAAATGTGACAAAAGTGGGAGATATACACATATTTATGTAAAGGACTAATTAATGGACAAAGCTCACAGAAAAAGGCATAAAGTTTCTTTAATCTGCACTCTGCACACATCAATTTTGCAAAAGAAAATAAAACCAGCAAATAAATATGCTGATAAAATGAAGCAACATGCTCCACTTATGAATTGTTAAAAGCCGTAGATATTTAATGCAACCAGATTTTTATTCCCTGCAGGGCTGCAAATCATGGTCGAGTATTAAGCCTTGAAACAAGGTGTTAATTAAAAGATCAATATTTGGCAGTGGATTTTGTTCATCCAATAGAAGCATCTATAAATGTAGCATCTTCTAAGTTGAATGTGGTCAAAAGGGCAGAGACTCTCAATCATTTTGTCAACCACAGAGAATAACTGATTCATGTTGTGTGGACAGTTATCACAGAAGTGGAAAAGCTTTCAGCCAAAGCACTTTCTAAATATTCATATCAATAATGGCTTCACAATGTACGCAGCCTAAGAAGAAAATGAATCATTTATCATAATGTATGTGAAAAAAGTTTTACAATTGTGTAAGTAATATGTCAACATAAAGTATGGAGGAAAACAAAAATAATCCTTAAAGATTATAATAATAATTCAAAAAATAATTTGTTTTATCATAACAAAAAATAAAATCTCTATATAACCTAGTAAATAATGTAAAAAATATATATTTGAAAAATATATTCTTATTGTAAAACCGATACTTAAAACAAATTCCTACTTTGAAAGGATGTGAAAAGATCCTTTCAGACCTGCAGAGATGAGCCTGCATGTTTACTCAGGTATGCAGTGTTGGAATATTTACTCTTTCATATGTTTCTGGCCCTTCTTCTATCTGGATTTAATCGTTTGGCAATCAAAGATACAAAAATAAAGCAATCAGGAAGTGATTGCTCACCTATATCTGGGATATTACATAGCAACAAAAGCATTAGCTCCTTGTTTCTGCTTCAACTGACCATTTGTGGCTATTTGTCAGCACTTTGATGTGCAATAAAGCTATTAAGAGCTTAGCTAGTTCAGCTGTAAAGAGAACAGCTGCACCTTTAAGCTCTGTTAGCGTGCAGCAACTATGATCAACATACAAAAAGAGCTTAAAACTGAAATATACTGAAGAAACCAACATTTGTAAAGAAAGTGTTACATGCTGTCATACAAAAAATTGTCATTCTTATTATAATTAAGATAACTGAAGTAAAATATATATGTAAGAGGTGAAATGATCCTTACCTCCTATGAAATTTTGAATGGCACCTATGAGCTACACTCCTGAGGACCAGCATTTTCGTAGCGTGCCTTGAATTGCTTTTACTGAGAACCGCCTTAAGGGCTGAAACTCTGAAAGTGGGAGGACCTGAAACATGCATCTCCACATCCGTTCCAAGCAAGAATCGATTTGTTGTTTTCACTTTATTGAAAGCTTTCCAAAAACTACATTTCCCAGACTGCCCTCGAGAGAACCCTAACCCTGGAATGCATACATGATTTCTCTCAGTCTGCATATGTTGGACTCATGACTCTGAGATTTATAGTCCATTCAGTAGCTCTTAATCACCACTGTTTTCATATGGGGTGGGTTCGACGCCCTCGTCTATCAGAATAAATTACTGGCGCGTCCCGTTATTCACTTCACTCCTAGAAACAATGAGGCCACTTTCCCCTGAAATGGCCTGAAGTGAAGAGCAGACGAGGTTTTTCAATATGCTGCAACATCTACCGCCAATCAGTGGCACAATATCTTAAATCTTCATAAAATAATGGGTTTTTAATGGGGTTGGTAATGAGTATATTTGATTATAAACACTTTTTAAAAGCGATGTAATTATTGAGTGTAAAATTGTTTTGGTGTTGCTATCTTGGCCAAGAGTCATAGTTGGTCTCTTCCTGACCATTTTATTTATTTATTTGGTTTACATGTTTTCAACAGGAATGTATCAAAAAGGGGCAGGACGGTGACTTTTTCTGACAGGAGTTGGAGTCCCATGTCATAGACTATAGTGCTCTGAAAAAAGCTACTACAGCATTTCCAAGCTTAAAAGGAGAAAAAAATATACATATATATGTAGCCATTATACATTTTCTGTATTTAAAGCTCTGACCTGAGAGACTTTATTCTGAATGTTTGAAGAACAATTATGACAGATGGCATGGAGTTTACTGCAATTAAATCCCTCCATTGAGTTTGGGGTGTTCAAATCAAATTAAGCTAATTACGGCATGAAAGCTGAGAGTTATAAATAAACACGAAGATAAACGAGGACGACCTGACCTTGCTCTAAAATATGAGTAACACTGAACAGTATTTCATGAAACAAGCAAGCAGTAAATTTAGAAAGGTCATGAACAAGTGATTAGTTGAAAAGCTGTTGAATTTCTGAATCTTTTCAAATTGTGAACAAATGAGAAAATGGTGTTGAGAGTGATGGTGAAACTAAATAAAAACAGTATAAAGAAAGTACAACAAAGATTCAGCTGTCATTTGTTTTCCATCCCTACAAGCTGGAGTATTTTATTCCTCTTATCTACCTGACATCTGTTTGTGACTTACATGAAAACCCATTTCATTCCAGTTTTGCAGACAGATGAAGACACATTACCTGAGGCGACTTGCAATTTTAGAATAAAGTCTAGTTAATATTTCACTCTTAAGCACATCTATAAAACATCCTCAGTATAAAGTACCCCAAGGATAAAAGCTTGAAGGCTCAATAGAATGGGATGATAAAAAGGTTTAAAAAAGACTGGAGGGATCATGAACCTGGAAAAAGATTAAAGTCAGTTTAAGTATCCAAAAGAATTAAAATTAATTAATAAGTGTCTTCAAAAATGCTGTTTTTAAGCTTTACTTACTAAAGTAGAGTTTTGTTGTGAACTGAGGTTTAAAAATGTTTAAAACATCAAAATGTATCCAACAATTTTAACTTTAAACTAATGAAAACCTAAAACTATTAGTACCAAAAGACAAATACTGAGAAAAAAACCCAGCAGCAAATGCACATAGAGCCTGTTAGCAACTCAGACATAGCACCTGTCACACATAAAAGTCTCATTATAAATAAATCAGAAAGTGCTCATCTGCATCAGCTCCATTTGATGGGTCAATTGTATAACATTGTTGAACTGCGGACTACAGACAATAAATCCAAGGGTCGCACTATCGACATCCATGTTAGGGCTGCACAATGTCAGAAAAATAGATAATTGTCTGTCACTAAATAACATTTTAATAATTACCTTTCCTCTCAGTCAGTTTTCTCATTCGCTGTGTGTAACACAAGGATTGCACAGCTCAAAAATATAAAGTATTCTGGCTACACGGTTACTCCTTCTAACCTGCATTGATTTGGGGACATGAGTTTATTAACAAATACCCAAATGTGATTGTTTGGAGGCACAATAGATTGATATTCCTACAGTTTATAGAGAGCACAACCAAATCGTCTTATATGTGGCAGAGAGGCTATATAGCATCAAATAGGAGCTGTAAATACAAATCACACAAGTGCAACTAGGGATGAGTTGCAGAAGAGTGGATTTGATTTTTTAGGTATAGATAATGTGATTGTGAGCTTATTAGTTAAGAGCTTTTAGCTGCATGTTGACCACATGGATACACTGCAGACTGTAGCCTTCAAACAAGAAAGGCTCAATAATATCCAAAGGTAAAACATAAAAAAATGTATCTGACATACAGATACATTTTTATGCATCTGTATACATAAAAATGTATACAGATACAGATACAGACTAGTCTTTTTAAAAAGACTAGTCTGTTGTTGCTCAGCTGAAGTTTTTCCATGGGTTCTTCAAAAACTTTTAAAAGTGTTCTGTTATTAGTACAACAAGGTTTCAAAATGACATAAATCATGCAGATAAAAGTTTTCTATTGCTTATAATATGATTGACTTCATGACGGACTGCACTTCCAACGTTTCTCCAGCCGTCTGAACACAAATCCCTCACTGATCACATTTCTCAACCGAGGAAACTGGAACTCCAGACAAAAATCCAACCAGGAAGCAAAAAGTATAAATAAAAACTGTTATTAAAATATTTCAACTAAATAAAGCAAAACATTTACAGAGAAAAACATTATTCTTCTCTAATTTATATCCTATAATCTTCTTGCCAACAATAGAAACCTTACCACAACAATGGCTGAAATCTGGTTTCCTGGGCAACCAGCCAGATGATACATTAGGTTTTACAGCCTGAGCCATTCAAAGATATTGTGTATTAGATTAGAATGCAAACAGATTTATGTATGGGGAATATCACTAAGCTACTGGGTTTACTAAGAGTCAATATGTTCTGCTTGACTGCTTTTGGAATTGCTGGTTATAAGAAAATAGATTTTGATCAGAAACAGATAATCACTTATCAGTACGATCACCTCCATCACAGCAGCAACACCAAATCTCATTTTCACTCATGTAATCCTTGCAAATCATTTTTGGGGTTTTTGTAACTGCTTATATTATCCATCCTCTAGCAATTTCATCTGCTATGTATCTGTCTGCTTTCCTTTCCATGTCCATTACCACCACTTCTATTAACATCATCACCACAAGGGATACTGGTATTTACGCTGTTGATCATTTTTGATTAAATTGACATTACTGTCCTTTATTCAAGTGTTTCCTGCTAAAAGAAATAGAAAAATAAACCTGGAAATTTACCAGCTTAAGTGTCAAACTCTGACTCAAATTGTTCATTTTAAGTTCACCTGGATGTTTAGGACATTAGACAGTTGAGCCAATTCTCCTAACAAACCGTGACATCCGTCCAGTCCTGCCATCAACAATAAAAGGTTTAAACAAGTGACATTTGCCCCAGAGGGTAACACGGAAATGGCATTTTCATTCAATTCCCTAGAGAACTGTCTTCAGCTGACTAGAAAATATTTCTGCTCAACACAAACATCAAGAACAAATCAACTATTGGGTGAAATATGGAGGAGTAAGTATTTAGAAGAGCTACATTTTTTAGAGAATTATTCAAAAAAATAATAACATCACAATTCTCACTGAAATGTATTGCTTTTTGCTCAATAAAAGAAGATATGCATAAGTAAATATGGATGCATCACCAGCATTTTTGGCTGTGCAGAGCAGCTTTATGCAACATTGCAAAATCCTTCAGTTTTCAGCTTAAGCAGCCTGATGATAACAGAGACAATGTGAAGCATGAATCTGTCTCTCTGTGTGACAAAGGATGAAAAGTCCATCGGTTGTTACACAGTGAGCCATCCCACATGAACCACATCCAATTTGTTTACCAAATCAAAGGAGAGCGCACACTTCTCTGGATTCTACACATGTTAAAATAAAACATGCTAGTAGAGTATGTTAAACATAAAGACTTACATGATCTCATGTGATTTGCATTTTTATTTCATCACCCATTCTGAATGTAGTTCATTAGAATGTGTCCATAAAACTGTTCAACTTTAATTAAGCAGTGATCTGGTATATATTTGACCCAAAAAGAGAATCTCAATTCATAAAATTGTGATAGGAATGCAGCATCCGCTGAATTATGTAAGCGCTACACTGCAGCCATTAAATCACAGGGATGCTGTGAAGAAAATGACTGGCAAGTGTTTGCAAAAATATAGATCTGGACTTTAAGGCTGACGTAAAAGTTGCCCAAGATTGAATAATCTACGAGGTCTATCTGTTAGAAACGGAGCGTTACGCTTCGACACGTACTAATAGATTCCTATGGGGGATGCAGATTTACGCATAGAAAGCGTCAGTAGTAATGCAGCGTAACTTTCAGTCATGCATAATTACGAAATAAGTTGTAAGACTTGAGGCGCTATGCGCACTCAGTATCGAGTTATGTCGTGGATGCTGCATTCAGAAACATGCCGCTGCGGTTTGGATATGCGGCTGCTACCTTTGGCCGACATCGCTCCCAAAAGAGCCCGTGCTCCGGAGAGGGTTGGAGGGATTGACCCAGGTGGGCTCGGGGGGTGTCTGCACGTCGGTCTTGACGTCTGGGTCGATCTCCGATGGCGAGGGTGTCAGTTTAGCGCCTGCCATGCTTGCCAAGTGATACTTCCAGCAGTGCGATTCCTCCTCCTGGTGTCAGAACAGGCTCGGTTCAGGCGCCGACCCTGCCGAGGAAAAACTGCATCTCGGTCTCACTGACGGTGCACGGGGACTGAGGGGGACGTCTCCCTCCCTGCCGCATCACAGAGTCCTCCGATGCTCTGAGGGGGAAATTAGCAGGACACCTGGTCGTGTTGTGGAGTCTTCCTCCATTCCTGGTGGAGATAAGAGCGCCCTGTGCAGCTCACATTCACACGTCGTCACGATCCAACGTCAAGCGCTCAACCAACCCGACGGGCTTTTCATCGGGTTACATAACCAATTGCAAAGTTAATGATCGCGTTTTTCTTCTCATACGACCAAGAAGCTATTCATTTTCTTGATGTGCTGAAAACGGCATCATATTCAGTTGTTCTTTTAGAAAAACAACTTGGCGAAATAATAAAAGCCAAGACAACAATGCAGCCGTCCGTATGAATCCAATCCACGGTTCAGTCAGGACTAATGAGAACCCGCATATACAAATGAGCAGGTGGCCCAGGTAAACACTCCACGGCACGGTCCTGCTGGTTTGCATAGGAACACAGATCACCCGGTGTGCAAACACCATCATCATACAATTGCAACGCCTGTAGATTATTAATACGACAGCAAACCTTTCAGTGTTTGGTCTCTATTTATTTCTGAAATAGCAAGCAACGCAAAGGCAGCATATGCCACTCCTATGCAATCACATTTAATTTAAACGTTCACATATGATGCAATAATGCTTTTTAAATAAACAGTAAAAGGGCAACTTTTAATATATATATGCCAGACACTACCTGGCTAGATTTTTTCCCTCCCTGAACATCTGCTGATTCTTATTGCCAGCATAATAAACCATATCTCAAAGTTCAAATCATTTCATTTGATCCCATAACAATGAATTTACTCCAGTGGCATTCAGAGTCAGATCGATAGCAACCAGAGTATCTGTGGGATGTGCAGCAAACAACCTGCAACAACTATGCAGAAGCTGCTTGATGCTAATAAAGCAACATGGTTTAAAATGTCAGAGGAATGTTTCTGCTGCTTCAGTACAAGAATATCTTTTTGTAAAACTTCATTCTTTAAAGTTCAAGAACACATTTTTGATTTTCAAGTTTGGAAAAGAAAGTTTAATAAACAAAGTTTTCCAACTAATGGTTCACAAATGCTTTGAACTTTTATGATGCATATCTAAACTGGCTTCATTATGAATCCATTTACTTTTTCCTTTTATATTCTATCAAATCAATCTTTCTCTGAATCTTTTAAAGTGCCATATTATTGTTAAATCACTACATTTTGTAGAAATTTGATTATAAAATGTACAGGTGCACAGAAGCGATTCTTTGAGCCTTTGTTCAAGTAAAATGGGTGTGGTGATGCCTGTTGGTACACATGAGAGACAAACAACTGGTTTACTAAAGAGTAGCTGATCTAATTTTCCTCGCTGTAGCTGTAATAAGAGCAAAGAGCCGAGTTAAATTAAGCGTTCTGTTGTTGTGGAGGCCAGCAGTGCTCTGATCTTTTCAATCAGAAAAAGACAAAAATACAATAGAGACTCTGTTTAAGTTGATTTGCTCTTCAGTTGACATGATTTGTGTTTGAATAGGTGAATAAACAGAAAATAAATAAAACATTTAAATCTGGATTTGAGGAAATGCAAACAATTCACATGTGTGTTATAATACAAACACTATTAGCTAACCACTACCACCACTAATAATGTTTGAAAAATCTAAAAACCAAAAAAGACAACTAAATCTCCCTAAATCTCTTTTAACACAAACAGTATTTTATATCGCCCATTTCTATTCTCGATTCTTCTTACATACTAATGACCTAGAGTTTGCTAGATGATGTTTTCTTCGTCATTATGTTTGTTCCTAATAATGTGCCTGTGCATCTTCTGCACAACTTCCACAACTAATGCATTTAGGAAGCTCATGGCACACAGTATGTTCAGTGCAGATGATATTTTGAGTTTTGCCTCCAGGAAACACATTACCCATCTGGTTATGTTGGGATGCAGGAGATGGGACTGTGATTATTTAATCTCCAATTGGATGTGGGGTCTGGAAGATGCATCCACTGATGTGAGATCTTTTCTATCTATGAGCTGCTTATTATCTTTGAAAAAGGTTGGTGTTTTACATCATTATGTTTTCTGAACTGAAATGACTTTAATTTAGTAGATTTTCTCTTAAATCTCCAGGTTTTATGACAGAATTAATGCCGATTGTTCTATGACCAACTCAGTCTCAAGAAATGTTTTTTGCACGTCCCAAATCCTATAAATCTCTGTGGGCTGAGCTGAGGAGAAGAGAAAGCATGAGCTTCCTTCTTATCATGTACTGGATTGTAAAAAGTTAAAGCAAATGACTGTGCTGCCCCGTTGGCAAATAGGTTTGTATAAAGTATTTACAACAAATGTGCCAATTCTGGTGTTTTATTAAAAAAAAGACTGAAAAAAGGATTTTCTGAAATTAAAGTTTGGGTTCAAGTCAAATGAATTCAATGAAAAGTTGAATTTTAAATAGATGTTCTTTCTAGGATTAACATTGAACTTTTAAGGGCTAAGCTAATAATTTAAAATAAACAAGAGAGAACACCAGTATTAAATAAATGAAAATGTTCCATCTAAGAAAGTTAATCAGAAACAGAAATGAGAACACACTTGAGCACAGAGACACTATGTGGCTGAGGGAAGAACTACAGACGGTGTGTTGCTGATCTCATAACAGAGCGAGAGACGGAAAAATTAAAGTCACCCTTTGCTTCATGTGTTGTACAGCTAATGACAGATGGCAGTATAGCTCTAGGTTTTGTTCTCTGTGAGGATGCACGTTTGGATCCTCAAACCTGTTCTTCTTTTCCAGGCGCATCAAGAATTTACACAATAATTTATAAATTGAACACTAATGAAGCAGAATGAGAAAAATAGTACAGATTGATACGAGGGAAGGTTAATGCAGCATGATAAATCAAATACACCGTCTCATGCTCACACTTCATATTAATACACATTATGTCAGCCCCAAGGTAAATCCTGATGCAGATATTAATGCAGGCACATGACAGATATTGACATGAAGCAGCAAGGCATATTAGCTAAAAATTGACCACAGCTCAGGGGAAAAAAAAAAAATCATCTTCAAAATGCTTGGAGTAGCTTCATGAATTTTGCAAGATCATAACTATCTTCTGACATGATGGCACAAAAAAATGGAGACGGAAGTTTGAGAGAGCTATGATGTCTCATAGCTGCCAAAGATCTGACATTATGAAGTATACTATGAAGTACAAAATACTGAGGATGACTGATTCAAATTCACTATAGTTGCTTTAGATAAATGGTTATACAATATAAATAAATGGGAAAAATATCTTGCTTTTGGCTCAAACCGGGGAGAATTATTTTGCTTATTAAAATGGTTGAAGATGATCGATTAGCTGGTGATCCCATCAGCAGTCACTGGGCACGCCTCAGCTCCAGCTTTACTGCATAAGGGCAATGAGAGCTGTGGTAATGTTTCCTCTGTCAAAACATATTAGGGCGGTGAGCTGGTGCTGCTGTGGGCGAGCTGTCTGCCTGAGCACAGTGTTGCACAGAGAGGAGGAAGAAGTCTAGCCAATGGCACTGGCAGTCTTACACATATACACACTTCCAAGCTGCACAGGCAGTTATTTTTTTCCCTGCTGCTTCGTGGCCTGTGGCTCATTTGTGCAAAAAGGCTAAACTAGCCATTTGTTTGCTGCAACCTTGTGTAATCTTTAAGATATGACAGGCAGTGGGAATGTTCACTCTTGTTAGACGAGTGTGCTACAGACAGTGACCGCTTCAAATTTCAAAGAAAAATCTGTCATTTTTGCAAAATATCTCTGAGTGCTCCTTTTGTTGAACCTTTGTTATGCCCTTTTATGCTCCTTGCATGAAGCAGAACTCTCTTTGTGCGTCCATATATATAAAAATATATAAATGTATACATTTCTTGCAGATTCTAGATTTCTTTGAATCTCAATATTGTTCCCAAAAATAATGACCTAGCTTGGTTTTTTGTTGTTTTCCCCTCTGCCTCACAAAGGGTGAAGGAAGATATTCTATATTTCAAAATAATTTAGCACTATTTTTTCTTATGCTGTAACATGTGAAGCTTAAACATTATATTTAAATATATATATATATATATATATATATATATATATATATATATATATATATATATATATATATACATATATATAAAGGCAAAGTCATTCAAATTCCCATTTCATACTATTTCATCATGAAATAATAAAAAGTCCTTAACTTTTTATACCTATTTGCATTGCATATTTTATGAACTGATGCAGAGCTTATTTTGTATTGTATTATGGAATTTAATATTTCATTTATTTTTATAAATTGTGTTACATTAAGTAATTTCTTGGATTCCACTTTGGGTTACAGTTGTGTTTGGAAAATGTTGTATAAATAAAGTTGATTTGTATCAAATTAAACATAAATCAATTATCTGTGATACGGCGCCATCTATTGAGAACGTTTCAAATATTTTCTAACAAACACAAACCAAATCTTTTAGCCTAACACACTTCCCTCTTTTATTTCCATGGCTAGTATATATCACGACACTCTGGGATGACATAGTAAAAGTATCTTTTTTTTTTAAAGACATTTCTAGAAAATGCCAAAATCATAAGGAATCTTAGAAAAGATCAATCCAAAGATCGCTTCAGAAGATTTCTTTATGTAGGAAAGATCTAAAACCCCTGAAGTTTATGTCTACCTATCTATGAACATGTAATCAAATAACGATTTGATTGAAGAATCTTGGACACCAAAACCATCTCTATCCCAGCATTCCTTAGCCTGGATCTACTTCTAATTGTAGCATTATGAAACACTTCCCTCAGAGTTTCACTGCTTGTTTATGAAGTTGTCTATCAAGCCACTTACTTGGCAGCATTTTAGTGCAATTAAAAATGACATCTCTTTCCTTTGCTGTTTTTCTTTTAATTAACCTATCTGCCTAACACACATTAACATGCAGGGACAGGACAAGCAACACTGAGCTGAAACAGCTAATGCTTAATAATTAGATAAAGTAGATATCTCCCACAGTATTTGCTGAGTATTTAGCATGCCAAAAATATCTACAAATAAATACACTCAACTAAATCCTGGCTCTGACTGGTTGTTTCTGACTGGGAGCAATGTATTTCTGCAGATAGCAGTAGGACCACAGGGAGGAAGCAGAGGAACTCAATAAAAAAAATAAAAAATAAATAAATACTACAGCTTTAAGAATCAGCTGAGCATCTGGCGAGAAATTTAACACTATAATAATAAAATACTCAAATATTTTCCACCAAATTAATTCGCAATTTACGCAGGAGATTTGCATCAATTTTGTAGCAATGGTGCTTATAGTTTTGAAACAGTGCTGGTCTGAATTCATGTTGATAGAAAGTGAAATCAAAGGAAATATCTTGAGTAACATATTTGGTGATATGCAAAATAAGCCCTAAAATATCTGACATTTCCTTTTTAATGTGTTTACTATGAATCATATTTGGAAACAGAATTGTGCTAGTATGTATTTTTTAATTCAGAACATTAGATACACTTAAGAAATGATGTAAGAGCGGAAATAGTTCTTATGGATTTGTTTTTGTGAAAAGATTCTTGGTGCCATTAGGGTCAATCTGACCCGACTCGCTTGCGTGCGATGCACAAAGCTGGACCAAAATATGACTCGGTAAGTAAGATGTTTAGATAGATAAGAACAACAATTTGTGATTAATTGGCTTACTTGACAATTTTGAAATGGAGTAGATGTCTAGTTCACAAGGTCCGACTGTTTTCTGGGAAAGTCCAACACACACCAAGATGTTGACGTAAAACCAAGAGCAAAATGTGCATGGTCAAGATTTCCCAACACACACCAGTAAAAACAGGAGCGTATAAAAATGTTTGATGTCAAGAATACAGGGAGATTTTTGGGGAAGATTTTTGGAACCTTGATTTTGTACTGATGAAGCTGTAAGATAAATCCGTGGTAGAGGTGTTAATAAATCTCAATGTCCTTTACTGGCTGGCAGTAAAGGACACGTCTCTGAGTGTTATTTGTTTACTTGTATATTTAAGAGTTTAGCACCTTTCCATTCCTTTAAAATAAAATAAATTTTCTCAAATTGCACAATGTGCTGACTCCCAAACCCAATTTACTGTTTTGAATTAGATCCAACTTACAGAAGCCTGCATGAGTCCAACCAAAGAATGTGAGGCTTAAAAGTGACCAGATTTTTAAATAGTGAGCACATGAATTGCATTCGAAAGATAACGGAAAAAATGCTGCAATTATTAAACTTTGACTGTGTTTTTATATGAAATAATATAAAATACATCCAAGAACTGACAGGCTGCTGAGTTTAAAAGGCTGCGACTGGGCGTTTTTCTAAACTAATGCTGCAAATCCATAATCAGCAAAGCAGAATGTGACAGTGATTATGACACATTTCCCTAATTGCTTTGGACAATGAAAAAATAAAAAGCAGGCAACTGAGGATGGATTGATTCAAAACTACTTTAAAAAGCTAGAAAAAAAAAGACAGTTGCAACTGACCTTAATTCTATATTATTATATGCAAGAGGAAAATATTTTGAATGAATAAAGCCATTTCTGAGAGCTAGTATATCCATGGGTGAAAGCTGTACAAAAAGGCAGGACACCAAAATCCTCTCCAATGACCTGCCTCCATTATTGCCGCCATTTAAGTCCTGACAAAATCACCTCCACTGATCTTAATTACACTGGCAAAACAAAGCAGTAAAGCAGAGGAGTTAAATGTTAAATGCATCAGAGAGTTCCAGCCAAAGTGTTGTAAAGGTCCAGAAGATGAGCTAATTCTATGGGGCACATAAATACAGATTTTTCTCTTTTCAGAGCCTGTCCCCTGATGATTCTACTTTTAATTAACCTTCCCATGTGTGTTATTCTCCTGGGAAGTGCCCTGAAATGGTCACATAATCCCACATGTAGACGACTAAAAGCCCCTTGGGAGACATAAATCAGAACAGAAAGTGCTAAAAATTATATTTTCACAACTTGAATATGCCTGTAACAAAATTCCTTCAGCCACTGCTAAACAGATTGTTTATATTCCCAACAACTGACTCGAGAAAACACCCTTACGCAATACCCAGCATAATCTAAAAAACATTATGCGGACATATTTGGGTTTTCTGTTCCACTGCAGTACCAACAATAACCCTTGCACTAACAACATGTTTAAGACACAGCCATTAGGCTGCTGATGAGAACAAGTCTGGAGGACTTTAAGTGTCGCCCACCCACTCTGTGCTGATGGTGATGACTAATACCACCTATGGTCTGAACTGCAAGCTCTAGTAGCTCCACAGAACAGAAAAGTAGCCAGAAACAACAGCCACTTTAAACGCAGAAAATCTTTCTGATGACATTAGTAAATTGGATTCAAATGTGAGTAGCTCTTATGAGTTATAAACAAATCATTAAAAGAATGATCTACAATAAAAACAAACTGTGTTTTATCTATTTGAACTTGATTTTTAAATGTAAGGATAAACTGTAAGAAATCAGGTGCTCAGTTATCAGAAACCATATTATTTATTTAGGACTTTCAGTAGATATCATATCTGCTCCTCTGTTTCCTTCCTTTCTCTTATCTGTAATCAACATAATCCTTGCGTTCCTGCGGGTTTTTGGGTTTACTGCGCCTCATTTCTGTTTGTCTTTGTTCCCGGTCTTATCAGCCTCATAAACACACTGAGATAGAAATAATGCAGGCACGGAGTCCCAGCAGTACGCTCTGCTACAGAATCGGTGCAAGCAAAACAGCTGCTGCCATCAGAGCATGACTATTGTCTGAGGACATTTTATTTGTGCTTATGACTCTGGATAGCAGTATCAGGCTGAGTCAACCAGAACCCCCTTTAATCAAACATGTCATTTTCATTTACAGTATCATTAGAATTGGGCTGCTTTGAAAAACATCCAACAAGTTTACACCACTTCACATCTTTTGCTTCTTGTACAATTTAAACAAATTTCTATATTAAACGTTCAAAAAACAAAAGGAATACCAGAGAGAAACCAATATCAGAGAGTAGCTGCTGCTGTCAGCATTAGTGTTTCATGTTCCTTTCAAGTGCCACATTTTGACACTGAAGATGCTATTAAGAGTTGATTAAGTGACCAATTAAAAGTGTTCACTCTGTTTACACTGTGTCAACAACACACTGTCTTGATTAGATGAGAAAACCCCCAACATAATGACAGTTATGCAGAGGTTTTATATGCATGTATGTAAAATACAAAGGCATCTCAAAACATTTATGCAATTGTACTAAAAAAGTTAACCAAATACCAAGAGTCAGACAGATGCTTATCATTACCTAAAGATTATAACTCATAGAAAACACCTGAATTTCAGTTTATGAGAAGAAAATATAATTCCATAAGACAAAAACAGAATCACTTTCATGCAAACATTTGTCCATTTGTGGTCTAGAAAAATCATAGGGAAGACAGTTGGCTATCAAAGTGTAAGAATGTTGAGTGGAAGGAAAAACTGCGTTTGTGTGTTTTATGTCATACTGCATAAAACACTAAAACACACATTGTTGCAATAATTTGTGCAAAAGTATGAATGATTGAGCACCTATATTGTGCAGTACAAAGAAATGTTTTGCTGGAGGTTGATATGTCTGTATTAAAAATGCCTTTTATTTTATCATTTTCATTAGCTAAAACTTATCATCAAAATTAACAGGCATAAATTCACAGATTATTCTGTGTGTAATTAAATCATAAGATAAATATTTTAAGATGCAATAAAATAAACTACTTAGTGGTATTCAAATTTTGAAATGCGCCTGTATGTGGTGCCTAATTTCTGTTTACGACTGAATTTTTTTCCCCCTTTCATGAATGACAGTGTGAGAAATAAGCTCCCATGAAGAAGCCAAGACACTCAGTCACAGATCCACAGGTATGCACACTACTGTACCCACACATTGTACCCCCCCACTCCTCCCACCACACACACACACACACACACACACACACACACACACACACACACACACACACACACACACACACACACACACACACACACACACACACACACACACACGCGATCTGACACACTAATTGCTTGTCAGACACATAGCTTCAGCTTGATTGTTCCTCTTCAGCCCCCACATACTCAAGTTGTCATTACAGCCCTCTGACACTCAACCCTTATAATAATGACAATCTAGGATATTTCATGCACCACACACACATGCAAAGATTCAAACTGTACTCTCATTTCCACATTGGAGAAACAAAGACAACAGCACAAGAAGTCACTGATTCTAGCAGCACAGAAGGGCATGATACTGTAAAAGTGACAAATGTCAACAAACTTTGCCAAAGCACACTCTGGCAATTTCATTCCCAGTGACAGGCGTTGATTCACACATGATTTGGTGAGATTAGAGCAAAGTAAAACTTGACTCCTTTGAAGATGCAAAACGTTATCAGGCCGAGATAATTACTTTAAGCCGAACTAGGAGCATCAGCCAAGACATGCAGATAAGATTAAGATTATAGCTAGTAGCTTTTTAAAGTATGGATAAGGTTACAACTTTCCTTACAAATCTACATAAAGATAAAAACTTAATTTTATTTTAAATGCTTTTAATGTGATGCTAACTTTGGGGCATGAGACATTAAAGTAGAGCATGTAGTGAAATAAAAGGGAAATTATACATGGTTTTCAAAACAGTTCATGAATAATAAAATTCAAGGTGATGCTGATATTTTTATTTGTCTGAGACAAGCAATAAAATATATTATATTGCATGACTGTAAAAACAAATCTGTGGTGTAGATTTGTATTCACTCTCCTTGAGTCAGTGTAAAACTCAATTTTCTTGCAATTACAACTGCAAGTCTTCTGGATTAGTATCTTTCCACCAGCTTTAGACATATAGAATAAAAATTACGCCAATATGTTTTGCAAAGTCACTAAAGCTCAGTCTGTGAACCTCAGTTATCTCATTTTACCACAGTTCATGTTATTTTGTAAGAATTGACATTGCAGGATGGTGTGAACTGAAAACAATTTGCAGAACTGGATGTGCTTTTACTGTACTACCCTCAGAAAACTCCTGAATGTTAGGTTTTTGGATGCGTTGGTCCTGGTTAACACATACAGGC
The DNA here is from genome assembly GCA_911649635.1 of Poeciliopsis gracilis. Lineage (NCBI taxonomy): Eukaryota > Metazoa > Chordata > Actinopteri > Cyprinodontiformes > Poeciliidae > Poeciliopsis > Poeciliopsis gracilis. The sequence continues at coordinate 1,502,352 of CAJVRI010000715.1, forward strand.
ATCAAAATAGATTCTTCAACGTGTGAAGGATATATAAAGACAGATAAAATCAGAACAACTTTGAGAGCTTTAGCTGAGATCCTCAATCAAAGCCTGTGGTTTATTGGAAGTCTGAATAATCATCACAAGCAAAGAACAACGTAACAGATGTCAGAAAACAAAACCCACTGAGTTAAAAACCAAATACTACCAGCAATAACTGGGGTTCATCTTGTAGTCCAACTTACTCTAGACTGGATATGAGGCAGAACTGATTGAGTTATTCTTTAAGACTTACTCACATAAAAAGAAGGATTATCATTAAGGCAAAAAGCTGCAATTTTCTCCTCCACCTCATAATTAATCGCAATCAGTTCTACTAAATTCCAAGCTATTCTGAAAACCTCTGATGACAAAAACTTTTGCAGCTCAATACAAGTTTTATTGCATTGATGTGTTGAATGGATGTACTTAACTTTTTTAATACAGCTGATATTAGTAACTGCTGTACTGTGGCACAGGTGGTTCAAGCCGTCTGTGCACTAATCGGAGAGCCGGGAATTCAATCTCCAGCTCGTCCACATGCTGAAATGTCATTTCAGGAGGGACAGTTTCTCCTGAGGGCAGCACAGGAGATTGCATTTCTTGTCTTCACCAACGTTATGAGACTGTGTGAGAATGGAATTACTGAGAAATAATATTAGAGGTTTTGATCCATTTTCTGGTTGAAGATTGATTCTCAAGTTGCTATTACTTTAAGGGTTAGGCATTTCACATTCCAGTTAAAGGATAATCTTTGTTAAATGGCACATTTTAATTCCTTGAACTTTTTCACATTTTGTCATGTCATAACCATCAAATTTAGAGCAGTTTTTCAGAAATTTTTATGTTCTATAGTAACACAATATAATCTATTAAATGGGGGGCTGGGTATATAGCTTTCAAAACATTGTATTTGTAACCAACACTACAGATCCCCCCTTTTACTGGATTGTGATTTTTTATTTTTTTTACTGTTATAGGTAACAATAGGCAAGCTGGTCAGAGTTGATAGGAAGATGAAATCCTTGAAGAAAATCCTTGCAGAAAACCTTTGCAGTGTCTCACAGCATTGCTTTTGGCCCGGGGAAGGATGATTGTAGTCAGTACACATCCGATGGGCACAGAATATCATACCAAGACTAAAAGAGGAATTGTTTTTCTTTCGTAACCTTTTTTTTATTTTTTTTATTTTACACTTTCAGAGGGAGAGTATTCTAAGAAACTAAAGCTGGAGGGAGTGTGATCAAGGTCTGCAACGTGCACTGAAATACTTTGGAGGAGAAATGGACACACTTGCTACATTTTCCCCTTAGCTAAACTAAATGTTAACGATAAAGAGCATTAAGTATTCATATACATTCATTTTGTATATCAATTTGAAAATCTCCAAAGATCTGTCGAATAGAAGACCATTAAGCTAATGCAATGTCATCTGAAGATTATCTAATCATTATACATCAGAAAATCAAGTGTTTATATCAACGTCTTATGAAAGGTCAAGCACAAAAAATTCAAACAAAATGCATTGGACTATGTGGCTGGAACAAACTGTAAAAACGTTCAAGAAGTTTCAAATGATGGCTAAAGAGTAAAAATGTCATTGTCTCTTTTAGATGATTTGACATGCAGTCAAATCCAAAAGCTGCTCATCTTAGAAGAATGAGTTACAAATTGGTCACTCTAAGGCCTTCAACAAACTGAGACAAGCAATATATACATTTATTACCGATTAAGAAAAAAATGTGCGTCCAGATGACAGGATGCAGCAGCACAGAAAATTATGTTGTTGGTATGCCAGGCCAATTGGTGGCGCTGTAACACTGGCTCAGAATAATACAGAAAATACTGAATGCTGCCATTTTTGTTATTTGTGAGAGTGAGGAAACAGAGATGGAGTTATGATGCCACTGCTTTAAAATAAGACATGGCTGATATGGCCAATTTGTCTACTCTGGAACTCGGTTTCAAAAATGATCGTTTCTGTTTTCCCAAGACACTGAATCTGTGTGGATTCACAGCCTAAACGACTAAAAGCCTTTGCAGAAATACCCAAAATGGTCTCTGTGTGGACAGAAGCTAACCTGATTGAAAGGGCTGACCACAAAGGAACACAATCAAATCCCACGGACAATGCTGGAATAAAAAAAACAAAAAACAACAACAAAAAAAGATGTGTTAGAAGGAGACCTTCAACTGTCAAGCAGTAACAACCAACTGGATGACTTCTCAAAACCAATAAAGAACCAGATAAAGGTTTTAAACTGATGGCAAAGATAAACTATAATTACATGCAATAAAACCCATGATTTACAGGTACAATCCTCCAGTGAATGATGCCCTCACAATCTGGATCACTGCCCCAACAGGCCCAAGGCAATTACACTGGACCTCTTTACAGGCCAGCTTACAACCACAATAGTTCTGGGCAGATATAAATCACCTCCACCTCTGCTTAGAAGTGATCCCAGAGGACAGGTAGCTGGCAGAACCCGACTGCTGGCACTAATTATCTCTCACCTGGCCACTGGCAGTCAGATTCATGCACTGCTGCTGTTCCCTCTTTGCCACTGGCTGTATCAGAGAAAATACATGCATGGTCATGTTGGACATTAGTGACTAAAGCAAAAGGGAATAAAACAGAGGAATTTCATAGATAGATCATTGTATTTTCGTAAGGTTGAACTTTACATCATTTTGAATTCTACTGCAAAGCTAGTTTCAGGAATCAATATTCAATGGATTATTGTCCCAAGAATCATTAAAAATATATTTTTATTTTGTATTCCTTACATTTTGTTTTGCGGTTCACTTTAGTCTTTTATAACTGATGATAATTCATACTTAATTAAGATGGCGGCGCGTGAACAACGCGAGGCTCAGTGTCTCTCCAGGACCTGCTATTTAGTGGTTTTTTACCTATTTCTCATCGGACTTTTTTTCAAGAACTGCACCGCATTGCAGTGCTACAGCAGACAAGAACTTTTGGACCTTTGGAGCTACAATCCTGACACTTTTATCGCCGATCTCAGACTTATCCCAGAGATCTCCAGAACACCGGAGGCGACCCATTTCTCTCGACTGGGCGGAAGTGCACGTAGGCGGAGACGAGAACGTAAACAAAGGCGGGGTAAGCGTGGAGGGGTGCGAGCTAAGCTAAAGCTAACACCACACCGGCTCCCTTTACCGAGCATTTTCCTCGCCAATGTCCGTTCTCTGGCCAATAAAATGGGACGAGTTACGTCTGTCCATCACTAGTGACAGACGGATTATGGACTCAAATGTCATGGTTTTCACCGAAACATGGCTAAACAACAGCTGCCCGGACAATGCTATCCAGTTAACTGGACGCCATACACACCGAGCCGACAGGATAGCAGATGACTCCGGTAAGACCAGAGGCGGAGGTCTGTGCATTTATATCAACAAAGCTTGGTGCACAGACTCTGCTATTACCGAGAGTCACTGCTCACAGAATGTGGAGTTTTTAATGATCAAATGCAGACCTTATTACCTCCCAAGGGAATTCACTTCGATTATTGTCACTGCTGTGTACACCCCCCCGGATGCTAATGCCAAGCTAGCCATGAAAGAACTCTATGCGGCCATTAGCAAACACCAAACTAAACACCCCGAGGCTGCTTTTATTGTTGCGGGTGACTTCAACCACTCCAACTTGAAGACAGTCCTCCCCAGATTCCACCAACACGTCTCCTGCCACACCAGAGGAGACAAGACCCTGGACCATGTCTACTCCAATCTGGCTGGAGCTTACAAGGCGACACCCCTCCCCCACATCGGACAATCAGACCATCTCTCCTTGTTCCTCACACCGCGGTACTCACCACTCATCCAACGTGTGAAACCCACTGTGAGGACAGTAAAGGTGTGGCCAGAGGGCTCAGACGCTGTGCTCCAGGACCAGTTCAGGAATACAGATTGGAATACTTTCCACCACACAGACTTGGATCAGTACGCCTCATCTGTACTGGACCACATCTCCACCACCATAGACTGTGTCACCATCCACAAACGCATCACCATGTACCCCAACCAGAAGCCCTGGATGAACCGAGACGTTCGTCTCCTGCTGAAGGCCCGTAACATCGCCTTCAGGACAGGGGATGCACAGACCTACAGTGCAGCCAGGGCTGAGCTGAAGAGGGGAATCAAGAAGGCCAAACACCACTACAAAAGTAAGGTGGAGGATCACTTCTCCAACTCCAACCCCCGACGCATGTGGCAAGGCCTTCAGATTCTCACAGATTACAAGAACTCCAACACCTCCACTGCCTCTGCTGATGTCTCCTTCCTCAACGAGCTTAACAACTTCTATGCTCGTTTTGAGAGAGGGAACACTACAACTGCAACTAAGACAGCCACCACCCCAGATCAACAGCCACTGACTCTCCTCTCCTCTGACGTAGAAGCGGCTCTGAGCAGGATTAAATCCAACAAGGCTGCGGGTCCTGATGGCATACCTGGTCGTGTCCTCAGAGCGTGCTCTGGGGAGCTGGCAGGAGTGCTGACGGACATTTTCAACCTGTCCCTGGCCCGCGCCGTGGTACCGACCTGCTTCAAGTCTACCTCCATCGTCCCAATTCCTAAGAATTCCAACCCGACCAGACTCAATGACTATCGTCCGGTAGCCCTCACTCCCATCATCACCAAGTGCTTGGAGCGGCTGGTCCTAGCACACCTCAGATCCTGTCTACCCCCCCCCCACACTGGATCCCCACCAATTTGCATACAGGCAGAATAGGAGCACAGAGGATGCAGTCTCCATAGCACTGCACTCTGTTCTTTCTCACCTCGACAACAAGAACACTTATGCCAGAATGCTGTTCTTAGACTTTAGTTCAGCATTTAACACTGTCATTCCATCACAACTCATTACCAAACTCACAGACCTCGGCATCAGTTCACTCATGTGCAACTGGTTGCTCGACTTCCTGACCAGTCGACCCCAACACGTCCGGCTGGACAATCACTTCTCATCCACCATCATCATAAACACCGGAGTGCCACAAGGCTGTGTGATGAGTCCCTTCCTCTACTCTCTCTTCACCCACGATTGCAGACCTGTTCATGGCTCTAATGCCATCATCAAGTTTGCCGATGACATCACGGTGATCGGCCTCATCAGAGACAACGATGAGGCCGCCTACAGGGAGGAGGTGGACCGTCTGGCTGAGTGGTGCGACAAGAACTACCTGCAGCTGAACACCGAGAAGACCAAGGAGCTCATCGTGGACTTCAGGAGGAACGCTGACCTCCACCCACCCATCCACATCAAGGGAATAGCGGTGGAGCGTGTGAACAGCTTTAAGTTCCTGGGAGTCCACATCTCCGAGGACCTGACCTGGGACGACCAACTGCTCCAAACTCATCAAGAAGGCGCACCAGCGCCTCTTCTTCATGAGGACCTTGAGGAAGAACCACTTGTCCTCAGAGATCCTCACCAACTTTTACCGCTGCACCATTGAGAGCATCCTCACCAACTGCATCACAGTTTGGTATGGGAACTGCTCTGTCTCCGACCGGAAGGCGCTGCAAAGGGTGGTAAAAACTGCCCAGCACATCGCCGGGGCATCGCTTCCTGCCATCAATGACATCTACAGGAAGCGGTGTCTGAAAAGGGCCGGCAAAATCACCAAGGACTTGACTCACCCTGCACACACGCTCTTCTCTCTCCTGCCCTCTGGGAGGCGTTACAGAAGTCTACGGACCAGAACCACCAGGCACCGGAACAGCTTCTTCCCCACAGCTGTTACGCTCCTGAACGCCTCCTGACACAAACTATAAGGACTGTACCCCCCCATCCCTGGACTGTTCCCCTCACACACATACACATACAATCTTTATATAATCTGTATAATCTGTGTAATTTGTATAGTATGTACATAAGCTCTCATCTATATTTATATTGTACAAAACATTTTATTTATAGCACGTCAATATTATTCTGTTTATATCTTCATACATCTGTTTATAAATATTTATATCATGTATAGCACTTCTGGATAGATGCAAACTACATTTCGTTGCTTGTACATGTGACATTGCAATGACAATAAAGTTGAATTCTATTCTATTCTATTCTATAAGCATGTCAACCTGGATTTGCTATCCAGGATCTAATTCTCAAAACAACCAACAATTAGTTCTTAAAAATATACAAATCAAATACATAACGAATACATTCTCAGTGATTTAAAATCAGATGCCATATGAATACAGAATTTAATTATGTGTTGGAGTTGGCAAGGCAGATAAATGTGTAAGTATAAGTAGAGCCCATGTTTTCAGTTCATTATCCCCATTTTTTTAAATGTTAGGTCAAATGACAATATTATGTTTAAGATGAAAAATATCAATTTTTACAGTATGTGTTTACCTCTAAAAAAGTCAGTCAGGATGTTGAAAGCAGAATTTTCATGAGACATCACAGGACTGAGAAATGGGGCGTATGGGGTTTTTCTTTAAAGTGCAAGTACAAGTTGAAAAGAAAAAAAAAAGAGCAAGAAGCCAGAAGAAGCAAAGGCAGAAGAAAAACAAACAACATCCACACTAGACCTGGTTAATATTACTATGGTGTTCAATAACAAATCTGATAATCAACTCATTTTGCAATCCACACTAATTTCTGCTGCCCTTTGCAAACTAAATCAGTTATCTTCGAAATGAGAAAATTCATTTCAGCTTGAGTGGAAATGATTAGCCAAACTTTGGGATAGTTCACATAAGCCTAAGCAGTTTAACTGTGCTATTTTCTAATTGCAACCAGATGCTAATTTGCAGAGAATTGTAAATCAGGGCTCTAGTGGGGGCAATCCCAACACAAATGGGTAATGCATCCTACTGGTGTTTTTCAGCTAAAATTAAATTGGTGTTTTGAGAAGGCAGCTTCTTTGTTGCTTGCTTAAATGGAAATCTCGATGATACAAAACACGGATGAAACCAGAAACTACCAAGCAGGCTCATTTTTTATTACCCTGTAAATGTTAGTGGCAAAGTGGAAAAGACTAACCCGAAATAGGAAAAATGTAGAGAACACATTTATTGTCCAGCAGCTCTTCAGTCAGTTTTCCAATAATAAGATGTGTGGATTTATTTCTACTAAAAAACAGAAGCCATGGTTTTACCTCTCAACCCAATAGACTTGTTTAATGTCTGTGTCTCTAAACACGACATTGCTGCTGCAGTCCGCACCCCTTTCCTAACGAGTTTAGAGACTGACACAGAGTAATGGTCAATGGAAGCAGCATGGATTTTGCTACTGAATACATTCTCACATATAAGACACCCTGTTGCACCTCAACATTTTTCCTGACATCCATTTTTTTAATTACAAAACAATTGTTTTAATTTTTAACTCATGTTATAAGATAAATACTGCCAGGATTTGAGCAGTGCATATGAAAGCTTGGAAATCATGCAATAAGCAGTGACCATTAATGTTTTTCCACAGATTGCTGCTTTGATCTGTAACTTTGTAATGAATATGAATACAATTGGTGAAAACAAGTGGATGTAAAACAGGAATGTAAAGAAAGTATCTGCTTTATCCACATTTTTTGTTGGTATTAGTAATGTATTAATGTTTTGCCAACACCATTAGAGAAAACAATGTGGTTAGTGAGCTAGCACTTGCCCCTGATAATAACATGGAAGCCATTATCCTTTCTACTCAACACCCAGTGTAATAAATACAAGAAAAAAAAGACTTAAGGCTATTAGAGCGTTGGACTGCCGATTCTCCTTCTTTGCATGCACTGCAATCCGACAGACAGCAAATAAACTAAAAATTATCATCACAATTAATGTGCATAGTCACAATCGAATGAAAAAAGCTCGGTGTCATGGTTTTAAATTCTACTTCAGGAATTAGGAAACTGCCCACTCCTTCATATACACATGTGAAACTGAGCTTATCTGATTTGAGGAAGCAAAGTCTCCTCTGTAATGCAATTTTTGGCCGTGTCTGAGAAAGATATAGGTCTGTGGTTGCATCCAGCGTACATACACTCACACATACACATACAGATATACGTGGATGGCAGCATTTTCTCAACCAGTCATTTGTTGGTAGCCCAGCAACAGGCTTTAATTACGCTTTGGAGCTAAAAAGTGATCAGCAAAAACAGGAACCAACAGGAGGAAGCGTTCATATGAGCAAAAAAAAAAAAAAAAAAAAAAGGAAATCACAATGCTCTAATAGATATATATACACAACATGGAACAAAGCATAAATAAAACAGTCACTTCAAATAAATACCAGATTTTTTTCTACATTTTTTATCTATAAACTGTTGAATTATCCACCCTACATTCAAGCCATTGATAAATTTTTCAACATTAAAGAAAAAACTGGCACACACCACTGGAGAGAATATACCTGCCAACAGAGAAATCACTGGACCTATTGGGAAAGAAAAAGACCATTTGTGGGGGAGGGGTGGTCAAAAGCCTTGCCATTCGAGATGCTGTGTGCAGACAAAGGCCTTGCACTGATAGAAAACCTACTGGCAACAATTTACAGCAGAAAGCCCCAGAGACACAGAGAGACTGAAGACACAGAGGCATGAGAGCGGCAGAGCTCTTAAATAGAATCGTACATTTACTTGTAAATATTCCGACTCAAACTGAAACCTGATCATGTTTATTTTTCATTCAGCTCAGAAAGCCTAAAATAAATCATCATGTCTTTACCTGACTTCTGTTGAGAACAAACCTAATGTTCAGCTTTTCAAATTATACATTAGCATTAGTATTACAGTAAAGTCCTTTGTTCTGTCATTTTGAAAAGTACAATTTTGTTTGTCTCCCAAAATGGTGGCAGTCCGTTGGAAATCTTGGTTAATTAAGGTAAGGGTCTACTTTTAAAGAGATTCCACACAAAGCTATATTTTTACAGTTAGTGATGATTATTATGCCAAATTATTTTTGTGTTACTTTTATTATAAACAAATGATGTACGACTCAACAAGATCATAAAGGAGATGCAAAAGAAAGAAATCTCAAACAAACTGTAACTAAAAGTAACAAATCTGACCCTGAAAAAAGCCTAAATGAGGTATTCAGTTGCAGACCTGCTCACAATGGGCCATGAGGCAACATTCCTTTATGATTATGTCATATGCAGCTAGTAGATTAAAGTACAAGTTAACATGTGTAAAACATGTTTATTGCACTCCATAAAACAATAACACACAGCAGTTTTCTGTTTTTCTCGCACTACGGCCAGAGAAACAGTGACTGCTGATCCTTCAGTGAAATGACTTCATTTCAGCACCATGGAGAGGTCCTACGGTACTCAGTGGCGATTCAGGCTAATTCTTCCTCTCACGGGTCATAAACAGCATCTGTTGGTCTGCCTCCCCAACCGCAGCACTGACGAAAACTCCTCCCAGTGTTAAAAGACTCCCAGAGTCCCCAGCACTAAAGCAAACGCATAATAGCATACAAGAAAAATGTTTTTCTGCTCTAAAAGATTTCATATTAAAAAGGACAAAAAAAAAAAGTCACAGTCTGGTTTTTCTAGCTTTTTTTTCAGCTACGTCTGTTTGGTTTATGGCTTTGTTGTTTCAGGGACAGATTACTTTAATACAGAATTTACTGTAGTTAATTCTCTGTCTTTTAAGCACAAAAAAAATTCAAAATGAAAAAAGTAATTAGAGAAGGTTTATTAAATCATCCAAAAAGTGAATTTCTCTGCTGCCATTTTGCAATTATTAAGTGTGAAGCAGTCAAGGTTTGAAGAATTGCAAGAGCCTTTTTCCCCAAAGAAACCTCTTATAGCTCTGTTTACTTTGTATGTTTTATTTTAACTACACATATAAAACCAAAAGATAAGGTCCTGCTACTGCCTCTAAGGGCTCATAAGAAAAACTAATCATGGAAAATGCAACAAAGCCAAATAAAAAAGAAAGAACAAGTATATTCATCCTAGGAGAGAAGAATTCACTTAATATATTCGTCCTAGGAGAGAAGAATACACGCGTGCACAGAGGCCAGTCTAGAAATATCCCATGACAAGCAATCAAATGTTATAGCACAATAAATACAAGCTTTTCCTGCTACCTGTCATCATTCTGAAATGTCTGGTCCCCCAGCAGCAGGTCCCTGAAGCGGTAGCGAGGTGGAAGAGGAGGCACCTCTGTATCCACATCTGCCATCTTAAGAGACGAGATATCCAGAATAACACCAGAGTTGCTGCTGTTGTTTTTCTGGAGGGTCTCAGAGGAGGATCTGCACAACAAGAAGCACAGCAGCACCTGTTCCATCAACATGTAAGCTTTTGTAGAGCCACTGTGAAATTTTAGCATAATTTTACACTAAAACCTTATGTGCTAGTAAGATGCAAATTTGGATATATTAGGATGACATCCTGAGAAAATGGAGGATTTAAAGTTTCTTGTAAAAGTATTAAGCAAATGTCGCACTTCAATGTATTTTACTAGAATCTTATGTGACAGATTGGCACAAGATAGTGGATAGTTTTGAAAATGACACAGTTTTCAAATATACAATACATAAAAGCCTGAAAAGTGTAGCATGAATTTGTATTCAGTATCGCTGAGTCAATATTTTGTAGAAATCACTTTTCACTTTAATTACAGCTCCAAGTCTTTTCAGGTACAGTGTTTGTCTGCCTGCTTTGCACATTTGAAGACTGAAGTTTCTGCTCAGTCTTCTCAAAATATTCCAGACTGAGTCACAGCAGATGGAGAGTATTTAGACATTTGCAGTTGAATTTAGGTCTGGTCTTCAACTGGGCCACATAAATGATTTAAACCTCCATCTTTAGGGTTGTTATACTGTTGAAGATGAACCTCCTCTCTGGTCTCGTATGTTTTGCTCTCTATGACAGGTTTTCTTCTCTGTGTTTAACTCCATCCGTCTTCCTGCCAGCCCTGACCATGATGCTGTTTAACAACGGGAAAAGTGTGCTGAGGGAGATAAGCAGCGGTTGTTTCACTTCAAACAAATTGCTGTCTCTTCTAAATGGCTTGTGTGAAAGAAAACTTACTGTCTTTGTAGGCTATCTGTTGTTCTTTCCATATTAAATGATGAATGGAACAGTGCTCTGTGAGAAGCTGAACACCTTAGCTATAGTTTTACAATCTGTTTAATTTATCTTCAAGGTGTTTGTTCATTTATGTTCTCTAGTAAACATCTTAGGCTTTTGGAAAGGAGGATGTTTTTTTTTTTTTACTAATTGGGTGAATTCTGAAAACAGTTGTTTTGATTTTGAGAAAACAAAGTAAAGGAGATAAATACAAATGTAGCAATTTCTTTATACTACCCAATGATACACTACTTTGTTTTGAACTGTCACATAAAATGTGAAAACAATACAGGTTTGTTCTTGTAACATTACATAATCTGGAAGAGTTCAAAAGGTATGAATACCTTTCCCAGAATATAACACTGTTTTTCAGACTAGTAAACAATCTGCAACAAAACTGAAAAATAAAGATTAAAATAAATCACGATGTGGAAAAACGTGTTTCTGTTGGCTGTTTCTCAAGAGTAGCATACTTTTTTCATAAAACAATTGAATATACTGATGCAATATCAGGATTTTTTTCAAAACACCAAACCGTTTCCCTACCATCAAAGTGGACAAAGTGTTAGACAGTTCATATACAGAAAATTATAAAAAAAAGTAACCCTCCCACAACATGTTGCGTTCATGTCTGTCTACAGTTTTGACTTCAAAACGGTGCTCTTTACTGTTCCCAGCACATCAGAGTGTCACATGTTGGAAAATGCTTCAGGAAATTACCTGTCGCCATGGGAACTTGATGATCGGCGTGGAGGACTCATGATTGCCTCTTGTTGGGGGGATTGAAGCAAGAAATGAGAGAAACACAAGAGGAAGACACATGAACAAGAGGATTCAAAGATGATTATTGAACTTTCACTTCTTTAGGACTTTGCAGGAATACCATATGATTACATGAACTGTTTCTCAGTTAAAGACTGCCCAGAGGTAAGCAAGCTCTCCCTCTCTCTCTCTCTTTCTCAGGTTGCTGCTCCTCAAACCGTGAAAAATTACACTGACACACTGTAACGCAATTGTATGGCTTATGGTGTACCTTCTGATGACAAGGAAACCAACAACGCTGGAGGGGTTAATTGGCCATTATCTACATAGAGAAAGTGTTTATTAAACCCACCCTGGAGTAGAATTTAATTCTGGAAACATGGGAAGGTGGAATCCTCATGTCAAGGGAATTATAATTCCATTTTCTGCTTATGAAGCAAATGGGAAAAAATAAATAATTTCAAAAATAGGACACCCATTTCTGTTGCACCTAAACTCTATACCTACCCAATATAAGAGCTGTTACACTAAACATATTGAGACAGATTTGTATTTGTGGAACTTTATCGCTTTTGTTTTCATTCATTGCTCAATCACTAACTAAGCAAACAGTAATGTGTGTTAGTGTTTCTACTATCACCAGACATGATCGCCCTCATCAGTGCTGACAAAGACCTTAACAAGTCCTGACAGAGGAAGGGCAGAAAAAAACCAAACTGGAAAACCTTAAAGAGAAATTAGCATAATGTGGAAATCTCCCCTTTATTTAAGAAGGTTAAAAAACTAACCGATTCTTTAAAGGTTTACTTAATGGATGCTTTCAACATGGACTTTTTTTATGCCCACAACAAATCTAGCTCTTTGTAATCATGGCCATAAAACTGCAGGAGACTGAAGAAAATACTGAAAAATAAAGATTATGGATCAAAATGTGGTTTAATTTTGATAAGTGATATGATCATTGTTTTCTTAATATTGTGCAGCCTAATTTGATATCTGTAAAAGGCAGCAGATGTGCTTAAAGTTCTGCTTTAAAAGCCACAACTGTTTCAAATTAACTTAGCTTTGTCATCATGTGAAAAATAAATGTGCTTCATGTTAAACCAAGCTATTTAAAATGCTGGCTGTAGCTGATGCTGTTCATTCTGACAAAAAAAAAAAATAGTTAAAAACATTATGACACATTTTAGGGAAACACAACATCAAGGATTATGATTAAAGAGCCAAGAAACCTGAAATCATCAAAGTGTGATATATTAATAAGTTGGATTTGTGTTTTCCATTTTTTCATGGTGAAAAGTATTTTTAAATCACATATTTATGGTATAAAAAGAGTTTCATGAGTCATACCCATGTATGAATGATGAAGCAAATTGACAAAACAATCTTTCTTTTGGATAATTGTGGAATCAAAGTGCAGCTACAGAGATAAAGGATGCAGAAAGCCCCTTTACTACAAACACAATTAATGCTGGGAATGTGGATGAGCTCAGTGGAAGTAAACAGATGAAGATGGCAGGTTTCTACTCAGCTATCAGAAAAACTCTCCTTCTAGAACCAGGTTTAGCACCAGGATTAAATAACATTGAATTTAAAGGAATAGACAACCTGAAACATTTAATGCCATGGCAGAGACAGATGACTCAGGCAGGGAAGCAACAGTCAGGCCATCATGCAACTCTGTGCATGCTTGTGAATACAACAGTTACCTGCAGAGGACCACACTTTTTTTTTCTCCGTATCTGAGTAGGGAAAAGAAAAAGACAGAAAACATTTGACTGCAGAGACCTGACCATTTTAGATTCCATTTCAGCCTCCACATATGTAGCATCGATTTGAAGCGATCATTTTGGGCCAAAACTAACTGCAGAAAGGCCTGCTGTGCTCTGGAGTGTGACTGAATTGTCCTCAGAATTATGTTTTTAAAGCTACAGTATTATTGCACAGATTCAACCTTACAAACATCTATAAAAAAACAGCAAATATAACAATTGCCAACCCATTTTTAAAAATGTAAACTGAAAAGAATCTTAGTCAGCTTGTGAAATATCATAATAGTTCTGCATCACTTACACCAAAATCTTAAAATAAATAAATAAATAAAATACGGTTGAAATCTTTGACCAACATTAGGATAATGCTTGTGACTTCTGATAGCACTGCAACAAAACTGGCTGCCAGCAACATGAAGACACATGGATGTTGCTTCTTGCCACTTGTAAGAGCAGCATCTCAGGGACTGTTTCCAATAAAGCTTTAAACCTTTCAAATTGCCTTATTAGTCAGTATGTCGTTGCTGCTATCTAAAGAAAAAACATTGGATATGAGTAGTTCATTAAATCAATGTAGTGTTATCAATTATTGGCTTAAATAGGACCTAAAGTAGATGGCGACATTTAGTAGCGCTAGAGATTTAATTCTCTTTATCTTCCAATTTGCTCCCATATTTTACAATATATATGTAGTTTGATGTTCATGCTCACAAGTAAACACTGATTAAAGCAAAGATTGTGCAGTCACTGCATGAGGAGTGCTGACATTCAGACGCATACCAGTAACAATGCTGTTCAGAATTGGAGCAGAAATTGTTTCTACCTGAATAACAGAGTCACATTTTTTAATAACCAGCAGTTATAAACTACTGCAGTCAATTACATGCAAACTGAGCTCATTAAGAGAGTGGAGTGCTTTAAAACTCCTGGGTAGTGTGCTTGTCTGGTAAGTCTTCAAGCTACTGTTCTCAAAGAACAGTAACTGTTTAAATTTCCTTTAAACAGAAATTTAAACTTTAAGATCTCACTACTCTCCTTGTAGCCATTGTGCAATGCTTTGATTCCTATTTTTGATTACATTTCATGTCACCTTGTTCACGTTTCTTTCCACATATTTAAAAATGTATATTTCTCAATTTAAGCAATGAAAATGAATGACTTTGTAAAGGTTGAAAATAACTGAAAAGAAAAAGATTTCTTTTTTTAAATTGATTGTAGTCTATAAGGAAATATTCCATGCCCTACTTTCTGTGGAAAACACGCTATACTTACGAACATCAACAAAATAAGAAACAGATTATATTTAGGAATAAAGACATCTCGGAAATGTTGTGCCAGATAAAACACCAGGAAACATGCATAATGTTCTTAGAGCAACTTTGTTTACCCAAAGGTGTCCCCCTAGAAGTGTCCCCTTTTTTTAATCCGAGGTCCCATCATCCTAAACACAGGTTGGGTTTAGATAACCTGCTTTAAATAAACTGTGCATACTCCACTGCCTCCATAACGCAGTCTGTTTTCCATCAACAAATCCCAGCCAATGCTCTGCCATGTCTAAATGCTGACAGTTACATGCTGGTTGAGGTACAGGAGAGGAATCCAGATCCGGCGCTCAGTCCAGCGGGGTTACCTTAAAGATTCGGTTCATTCAAATCCAGCGTTAATCCTTTGCACAAAAAGAAACGATCAGTTTTACATATTTACATAGAGGCCCGCATGGTGCATTAGCAGGTTTGGTTTTAGTTGGGGAAAAAAAAAAAAAAAAAAAAAAAAAATCCCAGCACTAGAAGCTGATTGGTTGACGCACTTCCTAAAGGTTACGGCTTTCACCTGCACACCTGACAGTTGATTTAAATATCAATACGCGACCCACCAATGCACCGCCGGGGTCAAGACTTCGCCGTCGCTTAGCAACAACTTTGTTTGCTGCTGTTGACGAACTACATAACTTAGCGGAGGGACGGTTCGTGCAAACCTAACGCTATTTTTAGTCCACGTGCTGAAGGTTAAAACTTGATTTCTCCATTTTCCTTCTTTACAATTAGCTCGCATTCTCTGTGTGACCGTTTTCAGCCGCGCTTATATAACAACCGCGTTTGATCTAAAAAAGCAGCTGCAAACCGAGCCGCATCTTGGCGCTTTCTCCGCTGGAGTCCTCTGCCATGTTGTCTCTGCGTTTCACGCAGGGACGTCATGAAAGCGGCTTGTCCTCCCGGTTTTCATGCACCCCTGTCCGCATCATCCCTTGAACAGTCACAGCGGGGTAAGGCTGCTGATTTCCCAAACTGAAGTCACTCGCTGGAGTCTCGCCATCTACTGGACAACCTTGACGTAGTGCGTTTTCTCCGGAGGAAATTGATGCGTTTCATGTTGAGAGGGATTCTTTCATAAAAGGGCTTTTAGTGGAATGAGTTAGTCCTGCATAAATCTTTGTCCCTATTCATTTAAGTACTCTTGTCGATTCTTGCATGAAAAAACCTGCTTCCTCTTGTTACTGTAACAGAGTGAAATATCAGTGTTGCTCCATTAAATTCAAATGATGCCCACATCAGTCAGAGTCATCTGGTGGTAAAGATGGAAAGTGCAACTACGGTTCTACATCAAGGAATATTACTGCGTAAATGTAACCGTAAAACATGTAAATCCAGATTTGATCAAAAACATCCCCAAAACAGAACCAACGCACAAATTACAAGTTAGTATTTGTTTCACCTTTGTGGTTCAATAATAGTTATAAAGCCACAAGTCTGCAACAACTTCTGCTGGCACACACGACAATAAAAGTAATTTATCTCAAAACGTACCTGCAACAGCTCTGTCTTCTGCTATTTGTCTCACAATAGTCCCCCTCAAGTTGAAGAAAATATTCATTCTGTGCGCACAAACAGGGCGAGTGGGAGACGCCGCTGCTTCAGGAAAAAGCCGTGCCGCTCTCTGTGTGCGCCTTCCTTGTGTTCAGTCCTTCCACTTTTCAGCCCATTATTCTCCAGGGGGAAAGAGCTCTGAGCGTCATCATGTTAGAGCCCACACAACCACTCATGCTTTCACTCAGTCGCTTTATCTCGACGAGGATCTGGATTCCCACAGACTTCTGGATCACCTTTTGATCCGTCTGATTTGCTGCACGACACAGCCCATTATGCGATTCTGCTGCCAATCAGTGGATGTTTATACAGTTAAATCAAGAACTGTGATTGAGTCATTTGTTCCCTGTAATGGTGGTTTATAGAAAAATATCCCATTTTTCCCTAAAAGGTTTAGTCGTAATCTAAAAATGATTTAAGAAGCTTTGTACTTAATCATTTCTGCACATCTTCGAAGCTCAAAGTCCACAATCAAGCAGATATTTTATTTCACAGAAGAAGTTTCTCATGAGCTGTTTGAAATGCCTTGTTTATACTTTGGACTTTTTCATCTTGTCAATGTCATCAGTGCATATCACAGTGAAAGCACATAAACAGAATGATTTTACTGTGGCTAATTTGACACACTGAGCAAAGACAGGATCAACGAGGGATGCAAAAACAGCAAGTGTTTCAGCTGCATCTTAACTGACTGGTGGTTTGCTGAAGGCAGAGCGTCTCTGTTTCTGTAGAGATCACAGCTGAAGTTGGTAATATTCTGCACAGCTCTGGATTCTGACCTGGAAATAGCTCAGCTAGTTCAGAAACATAAAAACGACAAGAAAGATTTACATTTAAATTAAATCCAAGCTGAAGAGTTACGATTTGTTGACTTATATTTACATAAATCATTCCAAATGTAAGAAAAAAGGTATTTTAGAAAGCTTTATTATACTTTTTAAGTAAGGGATGAATGATTAAACTTATATTATTTAAAGATGGATGAAAAGACTCATAATTTATAGAGAGTGAAGAGTCTTAATAAATTGATGACATATTTGAATAATTATTTTATAAGAGATATTGTCATTTGGCACTCTTCACTCTCCTTAAGATTCAGGACTTACTTATGCATCAGTTTAGTATTAAGCTTTGAAAATATAAATTAATTAAAAAAAAAGCAAGTTTATCCTTACTTTACGTAAAAACGTAGGGACATTGTATATAAATTATTTTTGCTGTCTGTCTAAATCATTCTTGAACTGTTATAGAGATAAACTGGCTTGTTCTTAGAAAAATTTACATTTTGAACACTTAAAAAAATGATTCAGTCCTACATTATAAAACATAAACTATTGCTGTTTCTCTCAATTATTTATATAGATAAAACTTATAGCGCTATTAATATGAGTTTTATTAGAGGCTGTGATTTAGATTGTTGCTTCTCCCTACATCCAGAGGCTGGGGCATGTTGCTACAATCAATAGTAGCCACAAAGGCACACCCACTAGCAGGAAACAAATGCACCCAGTTCAACGCTTTTATTCTATTGGTTGAGCGGTGCATTTTTTTTTTTTTTGTTCCAGAAGAATCAAGCAGAAAATGTTTCACAAGCGAGCAGCGCATCGGAGCAGAGACCAAGTACGAGCACGAGGAGAAGTCTTGAGTTCATTACAAGTTTCTTGAAAGACATGAAATCTTGCTTTTAAACTAAAAATGTAAGCAAATGTAATAAAGGTTTTGAGAATAAAATACATGAAATCCTGCTTTCAGACTAAAAATGTGTGCTCTTGGATTATGGCAGAAAATTTCCCCCATACTGCACCAGTATGAGAAATAAATAATAGATAACAGAAAAAAGATAGCAGGAGTTCATTAAGTTCAAGGCGAGGAGTGAGGAGTCCTGTTCTAATGACCTTCTCAGCTCCCCTCACTAACCTCTGCAGGGCTGTCTTATCTCCCACATTGCAGCTTATGGGCCACACTGACACGCAGAGCCTCAATATTATTTCAGTTTTAGCTTGACAGAAAGTTATGAGGATGCTGTTACGTATTGTTCTTCAGAAAATGCAGGCCCAGTTCTGTTTCAGTACTATGCATAAATGTATCCGTCAATTTTTCTCAGTGGAAACCTAACTTATTAAAAGTTGACAGAAATTTGACTTTTAGTGAATTAAAAAAATATGCAATACTTTGTTCATTTCTGTTCATTTCGTACATCGGATTTTATGTTGTTTCTTTTGTGATGCCTTCATTTCCCCATCATTTTCAAATAACTTCATGTTTTCATCAATTACCAACAAATACATTTTATATTTTTTTACTTCATCAGAAACATTTAACTCGATAACAGCATATATTTCCATCACTCCATGTAATTGTTATGAAACATAAAAGCCCTTCAAACTCTTAACATTTTGCTTGTTTTGGGTTTTGGGTAATTAAGAACCAGTCAAGATCTACTTTTGGATACTTGAAAATGTGATACTTTTATGTAAATCCATTTTATGCAATGTCATCTGCACACTTGGGGTTAATTCTGTGAGACAGAGAATAAAAAAACAATGATTTTTATGCTATATTGTGCTTTCATTTACTGAAACTCCAGCTGTCAGCTCTGACTAATGCAGCTTTTGGAAAGAACCCTTCAGTTATGCAGTAATTCTGCTGCTTCATTTAAATCATGGTGTCTCCTACAACCTGCATCCATTAGGCTAATAATCTCCAACATGTGTTCCCTGTTCACATTTTATGAGCATTGTTGAGTCTCAGCACAGCTCAGGCTCTCTCCCACCTGGATGCTTTCTCTTTATGCTCCCAAAGTGTCTAAAAACGGATTGAGGGAAACAGGCTCAGTTAGATTCAGTGAGCAGCCAAGAGGCATATATAATAGAAAAATATATAGGAGCATTACATGAGCTTGGTGGATGAATCACAATGTAATTCTAAGCATTCTGTCTTCATTTAAATGATAGTTTTGCAGCCTTTGCATCTAATATAAGTTCACTATATGATTATGGTTTACATAAACATTCTCATGGATGTGCCAGCTAGGTACACGTTGCATTGTTTGCTCTGTCCAGCTCCATTTATCAGATTTATGTTTTCTATGCCTTGGTTATTTATCTATGATACATTGTAACATATAATAAGTTATATACTTTGTGTGGTGCTGGAACTGCTGTTGCATGCTAGCTCTTGGGTTATGTAATTTAAAATTGTTTCCTTTGTGGCTCTATATTGCACAATGGCATGACAAAATGCTTTAAAGTTGATTTGTTATGCTTCCTTGAACAAGTACAATTGGTTAATTTTTTACACAAAATCATTTTTAGATAATGAAATTTTAGTCTGATTAGTTCAGTGTATTGAATTCCTTTCAGAATGTTTTAGGGCTTCTTGTCATTTTAAATCAAATAAACTGACACCCCGCCAACTTAACGTTTGCACTCACATGTGAAAATGGCTGTAAACATTAGTGAAACCAGCTGTCCAAACCTGCTGGAACTCAGTTTGTGTTGTTAGGGGATGGGTTAGGCTTTGCTGGGGTTGCTAGGTAACAGAAAGTGCCTACTGGTTTGTGACGTTACATTCCTGAGGTTTTTGAAATGAGTCAATTTTCAACCTGGCTGGGTGTTTTTTTTTTTTTTTTAAGTGCTTGGGCTGTTTTCAGAAGCAGCAGAAACCCCAAATGGAAGTACAAAAATGTGCAAAATGTAAATTTTGCGTAATATGTTCCCTTTTTAAGGTTTTTTCTTGAAAAATTCACAATTAGCTTCTTACTGCCTTAAGGGTTCTGAGCTCTAAACCTGCATCATTTTTAGATTTGAGGAATCATGTCCTCCCATAGCCAACAAAGGTATTGCTGATGACTTAAGGATACCTGAAACAAAATACAGATATACAAGACAGAGGTATTCAGGAAACGACTTACAAAAATATTCGGCATAGTTTGAGAGTTGAGGGGAAAGTTTGTTGGAGGGTTGGTTGTTTGATCAAAATGCAGGATCACACTGAAACCATTGAGTCAGCTTTAAGGAATAATTGAATCATCCTAGAATGCCTGGAAGAAGCTTATGAGTAGCAGACAAGGAAGTAATCTGAAGCAGAAAAGAATGAGGTTAGTGCAGCTCTGGGGAATGATATACTAATCTTGATCATTCAGGTTTTATTTTTCAAAGAGGTTGCTACATTCACACTGCAGATTTAAGTGACCCAAATCCATTTTTTTTTTTTTTTGCCTTAATGCAACATGTATCTGATCTTTTCATGACAGTCTGAACAACACAGTAAATTTTATTTTATTTTTCTCAAAAATATGAACTGTGGACCACATATCCAGACAACATCGATGGTCCTAAAACCGGTACGTATTGGATCTTTTCAATGATCTGATGCGTATTGGATTTATTCAACAATCCAATATCTAGACTTGAGTCGCATTCATCCGACCTGAAAGTCATTGATACTCAAAAATCGTCACTATACAATGAAACATCATTGCATCCTGATGTGCAACCAGGAAGCAAAATCAATGAGGATTAAATAGGATTAAGTAGTTAATGTGCTGGCTCTGGTCTAATCAACATGATTCATTTTAGAGGTTCTCTTAACATAAAAATAACCCAGGTACACAATACAACCAGCGAGTGGGAACAAATTTTAAAGATGACGTCCCACTGAGGATCTCTTGGAGAGGAGAAAGGTTTCAAAGGAGAATATCTAACATTATACATGCTGCATGATTTACTTTCCTAACAGTCACTGAAAATATTTACTCAAATGTGACAGCTATACTGATCCAAATGAAGTGTATATGCTCTTCTAAAAATGTATGAATTGTTTATATAAATATAGTGTTTGTTTCTTGAAAAGGACCTGACCCAGAAATACCTTAACTTCCAGGCATAATTTAAAAGCATGGGTCATGATCTTAACAGGAACCAAAATTAGTTGTGGGAATTTTCTTGACGTATGCTTCTCACAGACTGAAATAGTCACAAATGGTAGCACAAAACAGTCTTTGCTTATCTTTCTAAAGTCAAGAGGTTAGAAAGTGTGTGTGTGTGTGGGGGGGGAGTGCAGTCATATAAGGGCAAAGATCTTTATACTAGATCAGTGTAAGATTGTGTGTGTGTGTGTGTGTGTGTGTGTGTGTGTGTGGCCTTGTATGTGATACATTGTAAGGACCATTTTCCTAACATATAGCACATTATGGGGACTGGTTGTTCCTTATGGGGTTCATAAGAAGAAGAGGAGTTTTTGGATTAGGGTTATGTTTAGGACTAAGTTGTGAATTGATTTTAGGCTATGTTTAGGGTAATGGCAAGGGTTAGGTTATAGAAATGAATAAAAAATTAAAGAAAGTCAACGCAAAGTCCTTGTAAAAATAATAATAATAAAAAAACATGCTATGTATGTATATGTGTGTGCATGCTTTGAGGGTGTTTAGAACAAAAAACTGAATTTTGCTTTTAGATTTAATAATTTCAAATGCTAAAAGGCAATAGTACCAAAGACCTTGACATACTGGGGTTTAGCTCCTGCTTCAATAGGAAATGCGCCAAGATCATGTTTGGCGCTGAACAGAGACACAAATGCATAAATGGAGAGAAAAGGGTAGGTGGGAGGCATTAGATGGCAGATTCACTTTCAATTCCTCACTTTTTATCTTCCCACTCACTTGAAAAAAATGTATGATTAGAGATTCACAAGGATAAAGGATATGGCGTGTGATCAAAATCAAATAAAAACAAAAATGATGAATAACATGGTAAAGATAAGAAAACTATGAATCCATCATTCTTGATGCCACTTTGCACTGACCAAAAGACCAAGGCTGCATGATAATCTCAGAATTTTTAATATGAAAACAAATATTCTTAATGCATTTTTCTTAATCATTCTAACAATTTAATCTTTCACTTCGACTAAAGCCTCATTAATCCGACTTGTTTGGTTATTTTGATGTCGTAAATCAAACTAACTGAAATAAACCCAACATGCAGATCTGGCAGATAAATGTTAGTCTAATGTGGAAATAATGATAAAATTTACCTGATGCCAAAGAAGGTTCAAACTAGTGATGGCATAATCTATTTTCTTAGGTCCTTTAGAATGTATCTTATGTGATCTTTATGAGTTTCCTGATAAACCACAACACATGATACCTGTTATACTATTTATGAATCCTTGATTTTAGCTTGCATGGGTTTCATTTTGTTTTATGTTTTTGTTACTCTTGTCAGTAACATTTATATTGACATGGAGGCTCCAGATATGGGCACTGTGGAACAAATTAAAGAGGCAGTGTAATGCGTTGGGCAATATTCTCCTGGGAAACATTGGATCCTGCTATCTGTGTACATGTTACTCTAACATGTATAATTTATTGTTTCAGACAATCAAAATCCTATTCACTGAAATTGTTTCCTGGTGACTGTATCTTGCAGCAGGATAGTGTTTCCTGTCACAATGCAAAATGTTTCAGAGGAGCACAACAAAGACGAAGTATTAAAATGCTCTCCAATTTAATTCAATTTAAGCATTTGTGGAATCAAAGACAAATGAGTCTTGCCCATTGAAGCACCTGCCTACCATTTTTCAGGACTTGAACAACCTGCTGCTAAATGTGTTTGTGGGGCTATGATTGCGGTGTCATAAAATCAGCCATGTAGTAATTTAAAAAATAAGTACTTGTCACTTTTATCCCTACTAGAATAGTACCACAGAACATTGTGATAAAACTCCAAATCCGTATCCCCAACAGCTAATCCCTAGTTTAAGAGAACAATAAGAGAACAATTAAAAGTTACCACATTTTTTGGCACTCTGACTTTACAGAGTTGTTTCACAGACTCTTCATGTCAGTGGTGCCACCATGTCCTGCAGTATTTCACAGGTGCCTCTGCATTCCCACCAGACACAGTCTGCTCTGGGGGTGGCTCAAGGGTGCTACATCCAGCTGTCTGTGTCAGGGCTGGAGCTGATCTAATGAGAGCCAAAGAGCATGTGCATGTGGGTGAGGCTTGGGGGTGGAGGTTGGTGCTGATGGAAATCACAATTTAAGCAAAATCAAAAAGGAAACATGTTTCTCTGTCAGTGAACTATATTGATCATCTGTAGGTTCTAGTCTATTAAAAAAAACATATTTACTTTGTCTTAAAAGATTGCTGAGTTGAAATCAGAGTCACTAATTGTTTATGGCATTTAAGATCAGGTGGAAAACTGTTTCTGCCAGTATATTACTTAGTGGAATTTCAATTTGGCCCCCAAAACAGTCATATTCAGTAAATTTGAATAGACATTCAGGTGAGGCTCATGTGTCAGATTAAAAGTACCTTTTGGAAATTACAACCTGGAGGTATTACTTGCCATTAAACCTGCATTTTAATTATTTAAATAAACTTTTTTATTGCTCTGAGGAATTATTCTAATTTTACATTTCATGTTTTATCTAACTCCAAGCAGAAAAAAAAGCATAATTAACATCAATAAAGGATGAAAAACATCGGTGACTGTGCAATTAATCTATACAATGTGTTTCTCTCAGTGATAAAAATCCTGAAATAAATCGATTTCTCAATATTCTAACTTGTTGATGAGGCTCTGTACACAGTAGAGATGCATCAGTGAAAGAGGAGCTTCAAAATCGTAAAATCTAAATGTCTTTGGTCAGGGTGGTGAGACACAGTCATTAGAAAAAAGTGCTGAAATAATATTTCAGTTGAATGAATAACATACTCATACTTAATGGAGGGTTATTATGGAAACAGTCATCTCCCTAAAGACTTCTCAGAATACAGCAGGAGAGAAATATATATGTAAAAAGTTTTCATTTGTGAAATTATTCTGCCTACGAGCAATTAATGTAGAGATATAACTGAAGATAGCATTTGGAAGATCTTTGGACCGTTAATTATTACCTTCCTATTTCTGCCTTAACACTGACCTCTACTGTATAATGAGGGACACAACACCAACTCTAGTACACAAATGATTCGAAAACAATCAAATCCATTTATCCTTTAATATCGTTCTAATTTGGTCTCCAGTGTTTTCACAGAGTGCTGTGAGTGGAGATCATTGACAAATGACAAAAACACATTAATGAGAAAAACATTTTGACAGCAAATTCACAACAGTTCACACCTCAAATTTAATAATCAATATTTTTCAAGCAGCTGAATGGTAAAAAGTTTAGTTTTCACAACTTACATTTTGTCTTGCTACAAAGCAATTTCTTTTACTTGAAGCCATAAATGCACTCCACCATCATTTGTAGTACAAATACCATTGGTTAGAAAAGTATTGACAAAAGCAAGTGCAGAGACAGTTATGTGTATCAAAGCGTGGGATTTATCCTTGCAAAAATAAAAAGAAAGGTTTGCCAAAAGGTCCTAAGTTCTCAAAAGCAAAAGAAAACAAAAACAACAAAAAAACAACATTTTGGAGTATTGGGAGCCCTTTGCGATAAAGACCCACAGCCAAACATTTTGGCATTAAAGTAAATGTTGGGTTCAAACTACACCTTTAGTTTTTATCTGGATAATTCAAGCTATTTCTATAAATGTAAATATAATTATGTTTTTTTTTATCAACTTAAATGATTTGTTACTTTATAAATGAAGCTGTTTTCATTTTATGCCACGTTACATCTTACTACAAACCCACCTTTAGTTTTACCTCCTTCAATAAAACCTTTTTCAAACTTACCAGTGTGTCTGAAATTGTTGTCTACCTTAGAATCTGAAGAAACAAAACAAGACAGATTGGATATTGAAACTTGGAACCTTGAGCCATGAAACTCCATAGATCTTAATCCTTTTAAGGCCTTTTCTTTTTTTTTCTTCTTCTTTTAAAGTCAGTGTTTCACCAAAAGCCACCAAACTGTGATCAACTTCAAGCCTTATCAAGACAAGTCTTTGGAATAATCCATCAAAGCTCCTATTTGTTTAGACTTAATTTAATGGTTTATCTATGTTTCAAAGTGACTGCTTTCAACCTCTAACTTTAAATGGTTTAATGCAATAAGATAGTTAAATAAAATTAGACACATAGCTGAACTGCCTCTTATAAAGTCAGTATTACAAATTTGCATTCAACATCAAGATAAACGTCTTGCATCACCGTGTGAAAGAATATGCAAAGTTATTCCACAGTGTGGCATTTTTGGATAACTGGAAAACAAAGTCAACATGTGCAGTTAGTTGTTGACAGATATCAACTGCCTCCCTCTTCTCAGCACATATTTGACAGAAGTAAGTGTGATAACAGCAGATTAGCAGACAAATCACAGGAAAAAAAAACATTTTGAAACTGTCATTAGAAGGTGTGGAGCCTGTGGAGGAGCTTTAATGTTGTTTTGCAGAGAAGCCCGAACCTCTTTGCTGCTATGTGCTTTGCATGGGAGTGTTTTTATGTTTTCCCTCCCACAGATCTCTAGAGGACTTTCCTTTATTGTGTTGCCCCTCAAATTGAGCTTTTAAACTTTCCTCCCTTTCATAGACATAATGGCACAAAACCAAACATTAATTATTAATGGAGGATCCTCCTTAGCATGTACAGATCGGAGCAATTACAGCAAAAGATGTCAACAGCACTCTCCTGATTGTAGAGCACAAGATTACGCTATCCGGCCTTAATGGGGCTTGTCAGAAGGTGAGCGGAAACGTTCGTCTAATGAGCACTGTGCTGCATTTCACGCCCTTATAACGACATCTGTCTTGGGGATTTGGCATTGAGCAGGTGGGATCACTGTTACACAGTGATATGTTGCAAAGTACAAGCTACAATAACTAAGCAGTCACTGACTTTTCCTGTAAATCTTCAGGTGGATGTGTTTTCTTCCTTCATTGCAAAGTAATCTCTTGGAGCACACATAAAGGCATGGGCAAAGCATATTTTCTGAAATTTGAAATGCAACTTTATGGTATGAATTGTGGTGGTTTTGTGTAAAGAGTTCAAGCCATAATTATCTACAGTGATGGTCTGAATTACCACAACACTTAAGTTCCTTGTGGGATTAATAAAGATATGTATTGAATTAACTTTGAATTGAGCTTTTAAAAAATATATAAAAAAGGTTCCAAGTAAATTACAAAAATGACTAAGCAACCTTTTTGTTCCTGAAGCTGCTGGGTTGAAAACATCCATTCTGTTTAAAGAGGTCTTTTTAGTCGGACCAAATGAATCTGATTACAAAAAATGAATAAACACTTAAAAAAAAAAAAGATACTCAATAAAGTCTAAGAAAAACCTCAGAGTTAATGTCATCTTAAATGTGTATCTGCAAGTTTTGATTAAACACAGACAAAAATGATACTAATTTTAGATAATTACCAGACTTTCTGTTTGTGGTACAGGAGCAGCTATAAGGATCTGCTCATTTTGGACATCTTTTTGGAGATTTGCCCTGAGTTGTGTGCAAATCAGGACTTTTACCAGCAAATGGTCTGGCTGTGGCTCCACAACACCTGCACTGTGGAGATATGCTGAAATTGTCATCAAAAAGAAATATATTATATCAAATACAGATTTTTAGCTATATTTGGGACTTGAACAAATAGTTGCTTCACAAGTTTCAACATTTATTTTAAAACGTTACATAGATGAAATGTATGAAATTAAATGCTCCCATCATTGTAAAATGTCAAACCTCGTCTGCTCTTAGCTTTGCTCAGTGTGATGTTAGAATTTCCTTGTAGCAGCACCTTAATGTAAGTCGGGTCTTTTGCATCCTTATCAGCTCACACCATGCTGTTGCCAGCTGTCTGCTTTCAATAACAACTCTTTACAGCTTTTGCCTGTAAAGGGCGATGATGTACAAAGTCTTCCCCTTGGAAGCCTGGCAACTTCCCATGGTGATTCATCCACCAATCCTGCTGTCTGAAAATCAAGACTTCACTTTCACATCTGAGAAGTTTCTGTCGACGTTTGTTCCAAAGAAATTGCTCACTTGCTTAAGTGGGGTTTTGTATAGCATTGATGTTGCTCTCTGCTTTTAAATTTTCTTTGTAAATTTGTAATTGGAGACAGTAATATCACTTTACAAGGCACCAGGGTGAAAGTAAACTGCTGATTGTGCTTTCTATTGATAGAGAGTATTTAATGGGATGCTGCTAATGAAGATTTACAAGAGGTATGACTATAGAAACAGAATGTTTTGCATTTTGGTGATCTTAAGTGTGCTGGCAGGAGTTAATACATCAAGACAGAAGCAAATCAGCAATGACCTCACAGAAAATATACTGCTGCTCATCAGACTGAGGATTGCTTTTTTATTTTTGCAAAAATCTAAAAGTGTATATTAATATTAACATTTCCAGAAAACTCCCTCCAAAGTCATATGCAATGGTCAGAACGCAGGTCTGCAGAAGTATTGTTTGCTTGGAAAGGCTGTTAGGAGAATGCCATGATAATATGGCATCTAAAATGAACAACAAGACCTTTGAAAGGTTTTGATTTGGACATATAAAGCAGAGATATTTGGTAAAAATCAAACAAGTACACAATTAACTCCTCTGTAAATTCATTGCTTGCCCAAACACAGTGAAAACAATTCAAATTTGACGATTAGTTTGCTATAAGTACAAATCTATCCAGGCACATTTCTATTCTTCATCTACTCTTAGATTGCCTTGTAAGAGTAGAAGCTACTCTTAGAAAATAGTTTTTAAGAAAACAGAATTTAAATTATCCCAAATAGTGAAGATTATTTTTCCCATCATGTGTCCATGAAGAAAAAACAAAATAGGAAATGACTTTGATGACAGCTTTCATTTGGTCACTTTGTGATCATGGCAACACATACCAGCCTGTGGCCCCCTAAACCATTCAGCTCTAAAACTCAAAATTTATGTAAGGTCAAAGGTTAGATAAACTCAGTGGGGTTTAAAGAAAATGCTGATGGGGCTTCTTGGGAAGCATCTTTGATGCCTATTGGACCCTGTGGAGAGAGATTTTTCAAAGATTTTCTCAAACCTGTAAGAAACGGAGTTAACTTTTAGAACCTGGAAACTGAAACTGCAGTGCAAAGGAAAAATATATAGTCTTAGTTGAAATACATAAAACAATTATGTGATGCTAATGAGCAGAATAAAGGAAAAACCTTTTCACTCCTTGTTTATTTGTCTGTCAATATTAACAAATCTCACCTTGCTTATTGTTGGTGTTAAATTCACTCACACTTCCCAGGTTCATTATCAACCTTACATAACGTTAATATGATTGCTGACTAACACAAATCTCTGTGATAAAAAAATGTTTATTTGTGTTGACAGAACAAACCCTCTGCAGCACCAACGCACATAAAAACTGACAGTCTAGACAGTTTAGATTATTGTTGCTGTCAGTGATTCAACAGTAGCCACAATATCATTGTATAACCGTCCCACACAAACTCCTAGAATAGGAAGGTCAGTGTATGCTGGAAAATCCATCTATTTTGAGTTCCTACAATGCAGAACAAACAGTGTTGAAACAGTTAAATAAATGAGAGCTAAGTCATCTGGTGGGCGGCCATGACCCCCCATGTCAGACACGATGCGAAAGGGTTGCAAAGACTTCACACGGCGCCTGCAGTTGGTAAAAAGTGCTGAAATTGACACCATAGCTAAGTTGAAATGAAAATGAGATTGAGATGCTGACATGGATCTCTGGAATATGGATTCATTAAATGGCTTCATTTAAGTCCACATGCTAAATGATCCAATAACTTTGTGCATCCTGCTGTTTTTCTGAGAGGAATCTGAGAACAAAATCTTATGAAAGAGCAGTCCATTGCCTTTATGTATTTATTTTAACGTTTTCATTTTCACAGAAATCTCTTCCCTATTCCAGTTTGTGTAAATCACACAGAGCACATTTACCACATTTACACTGAGGCACTTCTTGTAGATATATATAAACGTGTGAATGTTTGAATGTATGTACTACATATAAAGTAAATTCATTCTCTATTGCAACAGAAAATTCTCCCGCTGAAACTTCTTGGAACATGTAACTCTTATAATGAACACATCAATCAGTAAAGAAAAAAAAGCTTTTAATAAATATTATATTTTATATATAAATATAAATACTATATTTTTATTTGAACTTTGCTTTCTAAGCTGCTCAGCTTTTTGGAGGAACATTTTATTTATAATTCATAACTTTTTACTTGGGATAAAATATAAAGCAATGTAGAAGCGTCAATAAAATCTTAGGAGAGATGCCATTGAAGTTTTTTTTTACTGCTTTGGACCAGTTGGACAAACATCCACCACATACCCTCTAAAACGATTCACCGAATGTTTTCCCAAAGTCTTGGGGTCATCAAATTGTTTTTTCTTTTTTCCACAAATGTGAGTTGAATCTTTGTTTTCTTTTTAAACTGCAGTGCTTTTTGCCTTAGCATTCTCCCATGGATACCAATTTCATGCAGTCTCTTTCTTGTTGTTGAATCATGTAGAAAACGTGAGACCTGCAGGATTTTAGATGTTTTGTTCTTTTGTCCTTGAGTTGTGCTGCTGGAGTAATTTTGGTCAGAGAGTTGGTTCAACTCTTACACTTACAGATGACTTTATAACCCTCTGACAGATCTCAACTTAGTATTTCTTTTAATTTTGGCAGATCTTTATATTGTCAAAGATATATTTTTGAAGAGGTAGGTATATATTAGAGGTGGGTGGACTGATCCAAAATATCAATAACATCAATACCAGGTCGGTGTCAGTATCGGTGTCAGTAGTGTTAGTGTGGTAAGATCAATACTTTAGTTTCAGATATCATCTTGAAATTTAATTTTATTCGTGTTTTGGAGGTTCTCAAATTAGAATTGTTTACATTTTATGTAGGAGTAAAAATAACATACATTTGTTTTGTTTTTCTATTTTTTCTGTTATTAAAGTATTTTGTAAACACCTATAAAAGTCTTCCAAATTTTATCCTATGTATTATCAAAAATAATTCAAAGGAAAATCACAAAAACCTAAAAAATCAGAAGCTTGTTGATATGTCAAACTTAAATAACAGAAATGATCAGTATCAGTATTGGTACTGGTGGTTCTGGCTGAGTATTTACTTTATATCGGATAGATACCAAAATGTGAAGCATTGCTCACCTCTAGTTCATATAGCTTTCAAGAAATCTAAAACAGTTTAATATCAAAGGAGATGATTGTTGTATATACATCTCACAGCCCAATGTTATATAATGCAGGCGTTTCAAACATGCTTTCTTCAGGCTCCTGCCATGCCTAATCATAACCTACTATAAATATTCAAATTATATTTCCCACATATAAATTTGAATGCATATTATTTAAAATGAAGAAATTATTATGGCTATAATCAGAAATTGTCGGTAATCCAGCAACACGAAGCCAGGAGAAAGCCAGCTCACAGCTGAGCGTGGGCAGATGAAGTGCTCCACACCAGAAGCATGGGATCAGTGGTGTAGTCCTGAAGCACCGGGGCTCGGTATTAAGATTCACATCTTTATTGAATTCTCAGACATGCCTCAGAAGAGCCTTATACATCCAACCCACACACCACTGGAAACCTGCATGGCACTCTGAGGAAGCTGACTCTACACAGGGGTATAATTTGAGTGTAGAGTCTCTCGGTGATTTATTTAACACTGTTATGTAAGCGTGTCATCAAATTATAACACTGTTTGATGAAGCAAGGAAATCCTTTCTGATGAGTTTTTTAGTTCATTTAGTAAAATGAAAAATAGAAATATAAAAAACAAAACTATATTTGAAAGGTTGCTGGTGTCATTTTACAGGACTGCTGACAGATAATCTTCCCCGGAGAGCTTTTGACGTGATCAGTCACATTTGGACAAAGGCTGTAAAACTGGAGATATAGTTAAAAAAAGAGAGTTCAGAAACTATGAGAACATCATAATAAAAATAGAATATAATTCAAAAGTTAATTTATTTCTGTTGTCAAATTAAAAAAATGAAACTCGGTTAATCGTTTTGGCATAACTCACAAAAATAAAAAGTGAGTTTCTTAGAGAATTTTAACATGATATAAGAGCAATTAAGAAAAGAATTTAGGAAGGTTGGACTACTCAGAAATATGTCTACATAAAGCACCATACATGAAGTCAGTATCTGGATGGGACTTCATTTGATACATCAGTAATAATAATGTTACTGTAAGACTTGCAGAAAGCTGTTTTGAACATAGTGAAAGATAAGAATGCACTGCCACAACATAAATCGTTCTTGATTATGAGTCCAAGTGGACAGCAGGAATAAAGCAGATGGGAATAATAAAACAAACGATTTCTCTGAACCATCATGTGGGAGCAGCTGATCAGGAAGTCCCACAGATGGCACATTCTTTCTTCCAGAGGTCCATGACATGTCAGCGCAGCACGATAAATCAAACCAGGCATGTGTCACGTGGAGGTAGGGTTCTTAATCAGGGTAAAAAAATAATTTATGGCAGGATGCTTTAGAAGGAATCATTCAGTTTTAAATCACAAAGTTTTATTGTGTAAACAAAGCTTCAACTTATTATGACAGCAAAAATTCCACATTCTAAATTTGTCACTTAAAAAGCCTGGCAGTTTTTAGGAGAAAATAGTCTTTCTCCTTTTGGTCTGGAAATCAGTTATTTTGATACAAGAACACAATAAACTACAGGTGACTCTGTGCATCACTTCAACAGAAGGACTAAGGTCTTATGTGGAGGATCTCTATGGTTAAAACTTGAAAACCCTCTAGTTTGGCTGAGTGGGTCAACATTTCACATGTTCCACATCTGTTTGAAACACAGCCCTCAAACAGCTGGCCTCTTTTATCCAGATGAAAGCAGAAGCTGTTGAATTTGAGTGAAATAGGTCATTCTAGACATTGTTCAGCAGAACCACATACTTTGATTAAACAATTGATTAGATTTGGGGAAGAAAAAAACAACAAAGAGCAGAAAATAGGAGGCTGTTGAACTAAACCAAATCCAGAAGGATGTGGATGAAATCAGAAAACTACCATTAAATTGCATCAATAAACAGCAGAAAAATAATCAACTACAAAATGATGAAACGGTGATCAAAAGTTTTTAATTATTATGCCAGATTTTGAGGAAATAAACTGAAGCCAATTTCCTTTTCAGATTTTCCAGATCAACTGTTTATCTGCCACAGCTAGGTGATTCACAACCAACAAAACAATCTAAAATCAGAGTATTGCTTTTTTTTTTTCTTATAAATAATAGAACACATTAGCCAACAGTAAGAGTTTTTCTTTTAAGCTGAGCTTTCGCAGTTTGCCTGCTCCATGTCCCTGTCAAGGAGGTGGCAACCTGCCACATGGCGCTCCTGGTCTCCATCTGGGACCTGCTCCGCCACCCCTGCTGCTCCTCACAGATGGACCAGGCTCTGCACAGGCCATGCTCCGACTCTATCTGTTAAGTCAAGATCTGATCAGGCATGCGGGTTTGCGTGTGTGTGTGTGTGTGTATTAAGGTTGATCATAATTGTAGTTTTCAAACTGCTTGGACCCAGCAAAAACAGTTTTTATGTATTTTTTACTACTACAGCAAATTAAAACAGATTTTTAAAAAAATCAATTATTTATTCCATCCATCCAGTTGGGAGGGGTGCGTTTGCCGATCTCCAGCTAACGTTCCAGGGTCAGCCTGGTTACCCTGTCTGTGTCGCAGGGCAACACAGACAGACATGACAAACAACCATGCACACACACCTAGCGAGAATTTAGAGAGACCAATTAACCTGACAGTCATGTTTTTGGATTGTGGGAGGAAGCTGGAGTACCCAGAGAGAACCCAGGTATGCAGAGGGAGAACATGCAAACTCCAGGCTGGACACTGAACCCAGGACCTCCTTGCTGCAAGGCAACAGGGCTACCAACTGTGCCACTGTGCAATTGAAATTTAAAAAGGACTATAAAAACTTTATTTTAAGAAAATGTTAATTTTGTTTGAATGTTTGTTTGAGATATTTGAGGAAAAATAATGTTACAATGTAGGAAAGAAACATAAAAAATTCCTTTGAAATTTACAGATTTTTTAATGTTGCAAGTAAATGCGACATTCACAAATACAGAATTGACATTCTTATGTATTTACAACTGATATATGTTGATAACTAGCTCCATAATTATCCAAAACACACATCACCCCTTGTGTGGGTACACTATTGAAAGGCAACGTACCGATTATAAAATAAACACTTTGCTAACAAGTGCTTTCACATAAATCTTTCACACATCAATGCTAACCACATGAGCTGATGCAATAAAGGTCAACTGTCAATGACAGAGTCCAGCTGGACTGCAGTGAGCTGTGGGGAATATGTTTTTATGGGATTGTGTGCGTGCTGGCATTCAGACTGCATTTAAAATCCGTGAAGTAATTAGGCAGAAAGTACTTTGTGCAGTAAGTCTAGTGATTCTCTTTCAGAAAATATGCTTAATGTTATTAAATTATTTGCACCGTAGCACGGATGCTGATGCTGAACGCCGGCCTGACACAAAGCTGGTTCACGTCATGCTGACTAATGACAGAAGTGGTGCGAACTGCAAGGTTCAGAGCTCTGTTGAATGCATTTTGGTTCAAATAGTTTTTCTAACAGCAGGAAGAGATGAGGCAGCAGTTCCCACAGAGGAAGTTAATTAGCGCCAGAGGAACAACATCCCACCAGGAGGTTTAAAAAAGCTGCCAGCACACTTTGTCTCAACGTGTGAGAGAGAAGATGAGTCAGACTGTGGTGCTGACAACCGAATGGGCTTCTTCTGCCCTCATGTGGTGAACAACTGCAACCACATCATCTTTAGCTCTGGTAGCTGATGCTGTGAAACCAGAAATATTCTTCTGTTTCTAACATTTCTGAATACAGAAACAGAGAAAATGTCATGGCATTACATGAAATCTGAACCACTGCTTTAAATACATAATAGCACAAATAAATATCCAGCTTGTTCTCATAGATGAGAACTGAATTGCTCATGTTATAAGTAACAACTAGTGAAATCTTTGGCGTTATTCTGATGCTACTTTAAGGTATTTTGTGTAAAAAGGAAGTTGCTAATTAACAGTTATAGGTGACAATTATTGGAACCCCTAGAGAGCTACTGAGTGTCTTTAAAGGGCTAGTCATGGCAGACTGTTTTGATAAAATTGATAAACTGTTAAAACATCCACAAACACTTCTTGAAATTAAACCACATTAAGCATGTTTTTATATTGAAATAAGAAGATGCAATTTGACATATGTGCTTTAAGCTGTATTTCAAATTGCTCAGATATTGTGAATATTCACAATAATATATTATAACATTAATTGTAAAAGTAGAAACATTTCATTGACTTATTGTGGGTATGTTTTTACTGATGCAATTCACATATTTATCCATGGGATATTTTAAGGTTGTGTTGATCCAATCAAGAAAAAGTTATGTTTGCTTTGTAAAACATAGAAAGGCATACTAACTTCCTTTAGCTAAATAATGCAGCATGTTTTTCAGTCAAATCATATATTTTCCTTCCAGCCTGAAGCAGAATATAAAGCAGGTTCCTTGGCATCATAAAAACGAGAACTGGGATGTGATCTGGACATGAACTCTGTTTTTGTATTTCATATTTCCTTCCCTTTTTATATAAACACATATATTTTTGACAGGTTTTTGAAGTTTTGTCTAACAAAGATAGTTTACTGAGAACAGTTCATTGTTCTCAGTAACAATGAACTGCCCTGTTCACACACTGACACTCCTTCATACCTGGGTTCGTACCTCCAATGAAACGGCTGACTGCAGATTTACTCATTCCTCTAAGGGTTAATGCTGGAGGGCACCTCGCTGGAGGTAATGAGCCAGAGGAAGTAATGCCCTTTCACTCTTCCAACTCACAGTTGTCCTGCTGGTTCCCAGACATGAATCCTCAAGTTTCTGTTCTTGTCTGGCTTTTCTGAACTTTAGACCAGAAATCAAGTCATGGGTTGTTGTTGAGGCTGCTGGATTTAGCCAAAGCATAAACAGGATGCAGAGGACAATAACTAAAGCACAAACTGTGAATACAGAGAAAAAGCTCACCAAGCTCACTAAAATCCACAATATTTCTTTATCATTTCAGTCATTTCAGCTAATGAAGGGAATCTGTCCATATCCTTTTAGAATGAGCAATGAAGAAGAAAACATGAGTGAGGGTTGATCTAGAAAGGTTTGGTAAGAATGAAGGTCGTAGATCCCTTTCACTGTTTGCTCCAACTTTGAGGAATGTTATAGGAAACTAAATGCTTGTCTCTTGGCAAACGTTTTCCTTTACTAAATATTACATTTTGTTGGAGGCAATTAGTTTTTTCCTTTCAAGAAAATGTGCTGAAATTAAATTCTTAATTATTCAGTGGGGCATAAATGACTTTTCAACAGCTTGATCATGGTCCCTGGCACTTTATATGAAAGAAAATGGCTAACATGGAAAGAAGAAAATCAAGAGTAAGATGGTGGGATCTTGAGCCGCTCCTTTCTGTGGTTTGAGCTTCTGATGTTCAGTATAGGCTATTATTATACAGAGAAGGCAGGAAAATTGGAAAATCTAAAAGACTACAGTGAAAAGTGGAACACAGGATGACTGCTAAGTGATTAAACCTGCCCCCTAATAGCAGATAATTACATAAGCTGCCTGCAAAATGCTTTGATCACTTCCAAGCTCTCGCTACTATCTCTCATGCGTATTTTCTTGTTGCTAATTGATGACATTTACAAACCTCGACCCTCAAAGAAGGTGCGTTGTGGCAAAAGACAAATCACAGCTCCTGCAAAGTTCACCTCCCATAACGCTCCCCCATTCCAGGATTGTGCAGGGAGGAGGTGTGTTACGAACCAGTAACAAACTGACACATTTCATCAGTGAACATGGCAGGGAGCAAACGTTGTGCTGCCAAGCCAAATACGCTCAGACCCCCTATCAGTTTATGAATGTAATGGATCCAGCAGGCAGGCTGAGAGCGTGGCCTCCCGAGGCTCTTTGAATGTGCCACAGCACATAAGAAACTGCAGAGAGCTTGTAAGCGCTCGGCAGGCCAGGCTTTTTTTGGAGACAGCTGAGGCACAGTAAAACCATTTAGACAGGTTACAGAGGAAATGTCTTAAAAAAAGAGCAGGTCTCTTTGACAAAGGGTTGAAAAGTAGCTATTATATAAATGATGATGCCAGAAAAACCTATTTTAGACCATAAATGCTGGTGGACTCAGTGCACAAAACAAAAGCTTCCTATCTGAGATGTTCTTTAGGTTTTATTTTAGATAGAAAACAGCAAAAAATATGCTTTTTTTTTACTTAGTAACAAAGTAAAGATCAAGGTGGAAGATTTTCTGGTGATGTTTTAAAAATGTTTCGGATAACATTCTTAAAACTATTTCTCAAACCTTTGCCTATTAAGAACTACTACTATCCTGTTGGTCATGGTTCTCTGGGATTTGCATGTAAAGTTTTTCTGGAAAGCAAGCAAAACAACTCCTCAGAGACAATAAAACAGGAAGAACCACAAGATGTAAACCCATGTAAAAATACAAGAGACCAAGAAAAGAATAAAGTTCAAAAAGTAATTTTGAACAGCCTCAAAATAATGACAAACAGGGATAACAAGAAATGAAACACAACCCACACAGTAGTAATGTGTTACTATACTGAACTGAACTGAACTAAATAACACCTATGAAGGATGGGAATACAGAGAATAATAATAATAAAAAAACAGAGATATTTGACCAAAATAAAGCCTCCAAGTTACAAAATAGCCAAGAAATGCAGGGCAAGGAAATTTCAGAAAAAGGGAGGTTTAACAGTGAACAACAGTAGAGGTGCAAAATACAGGAATGAAGGTCCTGCCAGTGTGCCATAATAACATAATGACGTGTCGTAGCACTTGGGATTAAGCAGCACACCTTAACCTGACCCAGGAGAAAGATCCAGTACAATGGAAAACATTCTGCCTGTTCCAGGACGCAGCAGTTCTTTCTGACTGCAAACCTGCTGCCCAAGAATCACACACCATAAAGTTTATTTGTTTTTCAAATAAACTTTTAAATGCAGAACTTTAAAACAAAAACACTCATAAGATTATATTTTTCAGACAGAATAAGAACCAGAATTTTAAATGTTGCACTTTTGTAAGTAAAAGTAGTTCTTTTTTTTTTTTTTTTTTCAAAACATTTTAAGAAATGCAACTGAAGAGTAATAAATGAAGGTCAAGCAAAATTAAAGATGCATGAGCAACCAGTGTCAGGACGGCAGCGTTTCAGTGCCAAAGGTGTGCACTGCTCAGGTGTCACCGGTTGGCTGCGTGAGGAGAGCAGAGAACAGGAGATCAGCAGCTGTGCAGGTATCAGATCACCTGGTGCAAAAAGACTCTTTCAGCTCAGACAAGGCAGCAGGTAAGGTTGTGTGGTGCATTTAACAGAAAAGCATTGAATCAAAGAAGAGATTTCACTTTTTAAACCTTAACCCTTTCATGCATGAATTATGATCCTTTTTTTTTAATTTTCTTAAGGCATAAATTTTTTTTTATTTTTTTTAGATGATCAATTGTAATTTTCTCCAAGCACAAAGTTGTTATTTGAAAAATACATCAGTAGTAATGTTCTTTAGGGGTTATCTGTCACAATATATTTTTTACCTGCAATATTCGTCTAAAGTAGAAAGAGGGACTGGGTTGGATGGCATGCTTTTTTATCTGTCGGCCATATTAGATTTAACAAAAATAATTTCTTGCATTTGTAGCTGATGGCTAGTAGTTGACACTAATGCATTTTATGATGCATTAGTGTCCACTTCAGTGGTCTGTGTGCATTTATAACACAAAAATCCACAAGAAGCACAAGAAAATGGCTTTTTGATAGTTATTCACTGTAGTGGCCACTATGCATGAAAGGGTTAAAGTTTTTTTTCTTTTCTTGTTTTATAGACATGGTTCTTAGACCTGTTTTCTACTTCTAAAATTTGCATTTCTCAGATAAAAGAATGTCATTGATCAGTAGCCAGAGTGACTCCTCTTTTAAAATGCAGCCTGTTCCACACAGAAGCAGTGCTGCTACAGAAAAGACTCCATCACTTCTGCATTCAAGCCAGGATTCAGAAATTTAGTGGAGCGACTGATTCGTTGACCTTGGTGCCCTGGCTGGAGTGTAACTGTGTTAAAAGTTCAGGCAAGTAATGCAGTCACAAGGAAGAGTTGAAAAACAAGATGGTTAACTTGTTAACCATCTTGATACGCAGCGGTATCGCCCAACGGTAGTAGGAAGCGGCAGTTATTTTGAGGTGAAGAACAATAGGTGCCTGCCATACATTTCTATGGCAGGCCCCAACTAATGTAAATTTTAAATTGTTGCTATGGAGACTTGGTAACCCTGAGACACTGGATTTCTCTAGGCCTCCTTTATGGTTCTCCTCATTGTGTATAGTAGAAAGAAAATCTGTAATCCTCTTGCAGTCATGTATGTCACAGTTCCAGTTTTAAGCTTATGAATTATTGATTTTCTTCAATATATAACCACATGAAAGAAAATGTCTATTTATTTATTTATTTATTTATTTATTTATTTATTTATTTATTTATTTATTTATTTTTTGCTGTTTCCTGATAGGCACACATCTATCTGACTTAAATGGGATGTTTTCTTATCTTTCCCATGTTAAAGAATGACCATAAGGAGAAAAACAAATTTCTGTTGCATATTATTACCACAGGGAATGTACCTTGTAACTCTGAATGTGACAGCATGTGACTGCAATTACAAATTAATTTATTTTAGGACTTCATGTGTATCTTTACCATGTGTTGGGATGATATATATCCGCACTGTAAATATATGTTCGCTGCCTGCTGTCTGTTTTTCCAGAATCCTTCAATCCAGATACAATTATTGGGTTTCATGTTCCACATCTCAATGTCAGGCTGCAAAAGGAACAATGGAGGCTTGTTAGTGAGAAGTGGAAAAAAAAAAAACAAGATCACTGTCATCTCAATACATGCTTTCTGTGGAGTTTTTCTTTAATACGCTGGGTACCACAGAGCAACTATTGTGCCTGAATGAATTCGCTGAGCTGCAGGATCACAGCGGTCCCTCAGCTCAGGTGAGAAGAAGAAGACTAAATCCATTTCCACCCTCAAACACTAATCTCATGACTTCACCTCATTCTGCTTGAGTGAATTACTTTCCACATCGTATCCCAACCAGGAAAATCTATTCTTTCCTCTGTTGGTTCAGTGTTCATAGTAGATACCAGAAAATCACTTTGTCATAGGCAACAACTGTACAAATCAGCATGGTAACACAAAAAAGAACGTTTCACAAATAATTTTATTCTGTCAGATAAGTAAATACCTAGCCAATTAGCATGTTTTTATGTCTTTGTGATAATCAAAATTTAACATTTAAATGTTTTTGTAGCTCTTTGTTGCACCAATTTACAAAAATTTATTTGTTTTTAGGAAGTTAATTTATTTCTTTAAATTTTTTTCCATTGATTCCCCAGCACCAGTGTATTTAATATTTTTGTGATAGTTTTGAATAATAATTTTGAGTGTGAAATATTTTATCTCAAAATCTCCTTCCATATTTTACAAAGCAAAAAATTTAACGTATTCCTATCCAGTTAATAGATAAACATATTGCTGTGAAAAAGTGTTTGCCTTGTCACAAATTTCTTCAGTTTTCACATTTTAGATGCTGCAAACCATCAAATAGCTGCAGCTGATCATTTGTGCTAATTGAAAACAAGGGTTTTATTTTAATTGAGCCATTAAATGGTATTAAACCATCATGGACATGTTTTAGGATCATCTCTTTGAGGAGCTTTTTCCCCCATAATAAATGATTTCATCATTTTTTTGTGTGTCTTTCTCATATATAATTTTCACATCTGCAGAGAAGCCTTCAAAATTTTCCAGGATGTCAGAATCAACAAATGAACTGTTCTATTCAATAGAAATTGATTTTAGTGTTCCACAAAACAAAAATGTTTATATGCATCTGTCTCAGACTTACTTGTGATGGAGACAAATCAGAACAAGTCAATGAGAAGAAGTCGGAGGAACAGCAAGTCTCTTCTTCAGGATACGTACTACAGGGAAGTTCCTGGAAGAGATAGAGACACTCCTGTGAGTCTTCATTAGCATATCTCTGTACATTTCATTGTCATATTTAGGAAGATATTTCAATTCATCCTCCACTGTGTGTGTTTGTGTGATTGTTTAATTTGTATGTGCAGATCCCAGGAAAGCCAAGAGATGCTAAAATGATTCACTCCATTGCAAGTCTGATCAGGGCAAAGAGTAAACTGCTCCTGCTCGAGAACCCTGATACTGTGGAAATCTACAAGGTAAAATACATTTATGCAGTTATAAGTAAGTTATAAGTTGTAGACATTTTTTACACTGAAAGCTATATTTTCTTTTCAAGTTTAAAATTGAGTTATAAAGAAGAAACAACATTCAATATTCATTGAATGTTTTATCATTCAATGAATATAGTCTTTGAAACAGAACAATGCTGTCCTATGATCAAAATACCACTTTGTTTTACTTTCATTTTCCTTTTTATTGCTTACATTCAAATGCTTCTTGTGTTTTTAAGGGCAATATCGATTTAGACTGGATTTAAAAATAAAAGCAGTGCCCTTCTTCATTTTAATGTAATTTCTGAAGTACCACCCATTACCTTTGAGAGGCGCCAGAGTACAAGACGGTTAAAAAGAAATGAACAAACAGCTGTAAAGGCTGGTTAGGTAAAATAAAATGCATTTTTTCTGAAATATTGAGCCAAAACATTATTGAAGAATCCAGGTAATGTGAAACCGATATAGAGACATGAAGAGATGTTTGACAGGACTGAAGGATTTCTTATTCAGAAACTTTAATGGTTCTGTGCACAATCAAGGTGACAGCCATCAGACCTTTGCACACTTTTAAAAAAGCTCTTTTTATTTGTTTGTGTATCCCGGATTTAGCTGAATGATCCCACAGCTGATACCAGAAAGACGGCGAGAGGTGACCTTTATCTTCCAGCCATCTCAAAAAAAGCTCCAAGCCTGAACTCACTCAGCAGAGCACTGAGTCAGTCCTGCCCTTATCTGTATGACAAACGAAGAGGATCCTTTTCATCAGTTACTTCACAAAGAACAAGAGTTCACACAGAAAAACAGGTGAAGTGACTGTTTATCAGATTCATGCTGAAAAAGATTTATACTGTTATGTACCAACCCGTAACTTTATTTGGTGTATCTCTTACAGTAAATTAGATGATTCATGTATCTTTCAATTCCAGATGAACTCAGCTTTGTTTATCAGAAACTGCTGATCTGCTGTGATTTATACACATAGCTATTTCTTTGGTTACAGAGAAGGTTTCAAAAATTGTAGCCTGGTCCGATGATTCTTCGGTTTAGCAGTAATAATCTGATTGCCAGGTCAGACTTTTATGCCAATAACATAAAAACATGGCTCTATCCTGCTGTGTATCAACATTTTACTACAGCTCAGACTGTATAAGACTTTTGGAGCTGATACAGCCCTTACCTGTCAAAGCATCGGGTTTGTTTGCTCATTTTTTTTGCTTTAAACACATCAACTTTGAGAACATCTTCATTTATAGCACAAATGCAAATATGTATGAAGTGTCTTTCTTTATAACAGAGTAACCTAAAGGCCCAAAAGGAGGCAAAGAAGTCCAATGTGACAGTAACTATGACTTACCTAGGACCAAGTCAGCGACGTTCACTCTCAAAGTCCACCAAAGATGAACTGAAGGTGCTTCAGCAAGTCAATGGAGGAGAAAATCTCTGTGTCTTTAAGGGCCTTGTTAGCGCAGGAGGTAATATACAAATCTCTTATAACTCTGGATAAATTGAAGATGTTAATTATTTAAGATGAAACAGATTCAAAAGCTAATGTGATATGTTACAAGTCCAGATTTTCCCTAAGTAGCTTGTAAGGTTTGACTAGCAATGGGTTTGCTTAGAAAGATCATTACTTCTCTGTATCATTTGTACAATCCTGCTTTATTCTTTATTTTGTTAATTCTAACATGCTGCCTTTCAAATTGCTCATCATTTATTTGTTATGAAACCTTTTGTGCTTACAGCTATTTAGATACTCTTTTTAAATTTGCTGTTACTTTTGTTTTTTTCCACTAACTTTGGTAACTTTCTCTCAATTGTTTCTCATTTTACCAGTCGTGTTTCCATCAAAGTCCTACTTTACTAAACAAGACATTAAGATGCCAGTGTAGGTTTACTGTCTTCGACTGTGTCCACATGATTTGGCTGTAAGTTCCCTTAACACCAGACTAAGACCGGACCACAAGATTAAAATCCACCAGAGTGTGGATGATGATCTCTGCAGGGCCGCAGAAAGGTGTTCTGGGGAGCATAAAGATCGTAATCCACTCTCCATTAAGCGGGAGGGATTGTGAGAGTTCCTTGAGTGTTTTGAGCTTTCACTAAATGTTTGTGGAGGCGCATCACTGCAGACTGGCTTTAAGAGTATCTGAAGCTGCAGCACCTGTTGAGTAATCTATAATTTTCACAACAACTCAATAAAAAGCGCTGTGCCCAGGTTTCTTGCACATAGAAATCGGCATGTGTTTCATTCCTGGGTAGTAAGGTTCACATTTGTCAAGAAGACATCCAAATTGCAAAAAATAGTCTAATGCTGGGGGACTGAAAGAAACTGTGAGTTTTTCATACTGCAGAGAAAATGCAAACTGGACGCATGCAATGCTGTCAAACAGAAGTCCTGGCATCGTATTGGCAATCAGGAGGAGAGTGGAGAAAACCGTACAAGATGCAGATTATATACTGCAATACAATACTGGGATGCCCTTTAATACTGAGGAAGTCAGGGAAAGCAGCAGGAATAACATCGATGATGACCAAAAAGCGACCAGTCCGAAATCATGAGAGTGAAATGGATTTTACAAATTTTCTGCAATTCAGCAATGTTTGAATACTTCTAACAATCCTAGACGCCATTCGATTGACTTAATCTGATGTGACAGAGCTTTAACATATGTTTACTGAAATATTGAAATAAACCCAACAAATATTTTGAATCTAAAGAGTAAAGAATATAATTGTCCTGTATTGATGGAAATGGGAGACCATCCATTTTAACCAAAGGTTGAAATATTACTTTAAGTCTTATCCACTTTTATTTTTCAGAGCAGTTTCAGTTTGTGTCTCAGAGGCACAGAGGTTTTCCCTTCAGTGCCACCTTGTATGTC
Source organism: Poeciliopsis gracilis (assembly GCA_911649635.1). Lineage (NCBI taxonomy): Eukaryota > Metazoa > Chordata > Actinopteri > Cyprinodontiformes > Poeciliidae > Poeciliopsis > Poeciliopsis gracilis. The sequence continues at coordinate 1,546,059 of CAJVRI010000715.1, forward strand.
AACGGTATCATGGTGGCTCGGATCAGCTCCTGCTGTGAGTACCGCTACGCTCCCGGCTTTCAGCAGGGCAGGAAGAGCTACTTCAGACTGAGCTGGCTGGCTGGTGGGACCCCCTGCTACAGGTCAGGTTTCATCCTACAGTGAAGGTACAGCCACATGTTGACAGAAATTTAAAATTAGTTCCAGAGAAATAAAAGTAGGCAAATCTAACACTAGACATTTGAGAACAAAAGAGAAAGACTGCTTAAAAAAAGTAATGGTAGTGATGATGGTGGCACAGGGGAGGAAATATGACTTATGATGAAAGCACATTTTTCATCTTTTTCAGATGCACTAGTCTCCGAAACAAATACAGCTCCTGCCAACAGCTGAACAACGGCACAAAGGAAAACTTAATTCTCCCTCTCGAGCAGAACACTGGCAATGGTACAAAGCCTGGAAATGAGTGTCTCCATTTTCCATTACTTCCCAAAGCTTATTCATCAATATTTTTTGACATTGTGCCCACTCCTGGGTTTCAGAGGACTAGTCTAACTGAAAAATCTACCACACAGGCTTATTTTCTTTCATTTTGTCTCCCATAAAGGCACCATCGAGTCTTGTCCATCATCCCCTCTTTTTATCCCAGCCAAACCTGAGAAGATATCAGTGAGGAGAACTAGAAAACACGTTAAGGAACGCAGCGAAGAATCCACTGACAGTGAAGAGGCTATTTTTTCTGGGATGAAAGAAAAATTCAGGAGGAAAAAACGCAAGGGTCAAACCGATCAGAAAGAGAGCAAAGGAAAGACAGGTGGGAAAAGCAGAGGGGAAGATGAGCAAGGCGGCAAGGGCTCAGAGAGATCAACAGTACCTGAACAATTTGAAGAGCAGACAGGACAGAAACCCAACCACTCAAAAACAATGGGGAAAGTCACTAAGCTGCAGACAGAACAGCTGCCATCAAACAAGACAAGTAAAACCATTGGTGAGCGCTGGATAATTCCTGTTGGTTTTATTACTGTGAAACAGAATGAAAAAAGGTGTCAGAGCCAAACATTTTGGCAGTGAAACCAGTGTGTTTTTTTTTTTTTTTTCACCTCAATATTTAGTTTACGTCAGTTATAGAAGCATAAAAATAAAATTGCCAAAACCAAATGTGAATGTAACAGTACTGACTTTAAAGAGTTCAATGCTACTAGCCGATAGTCTTGTATGTCCAAATTAATTGTTTAGGGCTTAAAATTCAAATGTTATGGATTTTGGACATGGCTGACTTACACTTTGTGACTTTGTACTTGATCTGTGACCAACTTGATCAAAGGACTTCTTTTCAAAATGGTTCAGTTCAGCCTGACGTATTTGATATAAACTTGTGAAGTTGATCAAATTTGTTCTTTCAAAGAATTGACCACATGTTCTCATTGGGTTTAGCATCGGAAATGTTCTGACCATATGTCCAAAAATTCAGTGCTTCATCTGTGAACCATTTCAACCTGATCAGAGCTCCATCACACTGGAAAATCCTCAGACGATTATTATCTAGTGTGATGCAATGACACCACTCTTTCTTCCTGGCATTGTTCTTGGGCAGAATTATTAAGCTCATTCTTTTGGATGAGAAGCAATTCAATATGAACAACTCACTTGTGGCATGACACAGGACAGACAATGCTCATCATCTCTTGCCTGGAAAATTGGTTTTCCAGATGCTGCTGAACTATAAACTTGTTCAAAAAGCAAAGTTTTAATTCCTGCAGTCAGAGAGCAAAGTGATCTGTTAGGAAAATATGGAAAATCTCTAATGTATCTATATTATTAAGGGATTTACTAGGGAGCTCAAATAGGAGAAATATTATCTTTCTTTTTAATTATTGTCAAAACTCTTCCAGGAGGGTTTTGGATCAACCAAAAGCTTTTCATGCAAATGCATTTGGTGGACTTCCTGACAGTAAAGAATTGCAGTCCTCCAGCCTTAAAGTAACAAATGCATAGACTAGTTTTACAGTGTCACCCTTGGACAGGAGATGTAACTCAACCCAACAAGATTTGTGCATGTGTTATTTCTCTTTAATGGTTTTGCAATAAAAGAAGAAGAGCATTTCTTTTTACAAGATTCATTGCAGGATGAGGAGGGACTGACTAAGCAGAACAGAAAGGAGCAGCGAGACTTCAAATCAGATGGGAAAAGCAGCGATGGGGGAAGACTGAAGGACTTCTACAAAGAATGTGTGGAAATGAGTGTTGAATTGAACCAGAGCCCAAACAAACACTGGTTCAAGGCAAACAGTGAGTTCAGGCTTTGCATAACAGCAGAATTAAAATGAGTCCCACTGGAGGGCTGTAACTCATTTACATAACACAATTTGGGGGGAAAAAAATGACTGAATTTGCAAGAAGCATGCAGAGCAGCGTCTGCTTGAAGGAAGATTGATGATGTGTGGGAGAGATTATACAGATGTTGCCTACACAGACACATATTCCCACATCTATAAATCTAAACTGTTTCACTTTCTCTATTGCTTAATGGATGCACAAACAGAACATTATTAGTTTGACTCTCGTATGTAAATCTTGTGTTCCTTTAACACGGTTTTATCACCCATTAGTTGCTTAATTCTCTCTTTAAGTCCTAGAGAGGTGCCGACTCCAGAAGAGGATGTCGTCATCATGCCCCAAAGCTCAGAACTCTGATGTGGAGCTGAGTGCAGAGAGTGACACAGTAACGCAGCCTGATGGAGAGCCAGCGGAGGAGGAGGAGGTGGGCACTGCAGTCCAGGATGCTGCCAAAGAGGAGCCTGTTCAAGAACAAGACCTGCAGGCACAGGTGTGTGTCCAACACAAATCCACTGTGGAGAGAACCTGTGTTTCTGCCAGAAGCACTGCTGCCTTAAAATTACAAGCACAGGCTGTGCCAGATGACCACATTTTGAGATTACTGTATGCAAGCATGTTCATTGGGTTTTTAGAGTGAGAAATGCAATTAAAACAATAGCTCTCCACATTTAGTTTTTTAGTATTGTTTATTATAATTGCTGCAACAAATCAAGTCAGAGTTGATATCAATCAAAATGCTAAAGTTTACAGAGATGGATTGAAATGCCAGGGAAAGAAAAGAGTGAGGAATGAAGAAATAAACTTCCCCCCAAAAAACCATCAAGTGTAATGTATTCATGAAATATATGTAATATTTTTATACATATCCTTGATTAAAACTTAGATTAAAATAATCTGGTGTTCATGTTCAAACCAAGGCTTTTAACCATTTTGATGGTTTCTGATAAGAATATACAGCGGTCTTGAATCTTCTGAGTTGATTTGCTGTGTCTTTAAGACGATGATTTTCTCTTGCTGATGAGCATCAACATCTCTTCTTAAAACCTCTTGTAATCTTGTTTAGTTGAGTCTTGATGATGTGATCGATTGCTGTTCTGCAGATAAATTAGGGCAGCCACTCACCTCTAAAGGTCATCCCATTGATCGGGCTCGCTCATTTATTCTAATTGCACCTTTGACTTAATCATCAAGTTGAATGCTTACACCTTCTCATCACATATGAGTTCCCGTAATGCGCAGCAGCACCAAGGTTCAGTAATTAAAAATGATTACATTATCATGGAATTTGCTTTAGTTAGTATCCTCATGTTTCTTACATCAAGGTTTCTGTTTGCATCCATCAATGTTAAACTGGCACATTATCAACAAAAAGTGGTTGAAGAGTGAAGCTCAGATGGGAAATAAGGAAAAGAAAACAGGAATAAACTAAAAACTTTGCTTTTTCAGAAGTTTGAGAGAGTATTTTTGAAAAGTGGTAGATAATAACAAAGAAAAGCAAATACAACATAAGTGAAATCGGAAAAATTATTATAAACATTGTTATTTGTTTTTGTGAGATGGAAATCTCAGAGAAACAAAAGTCTTCAGAGCGTAACTGCAGGCCTCTGCAATGTGGAGCTTTGCAAACACGTTTCTTATAGGTCATAATAAATTACGTTGGTTTAGTACCGTTCTGTTTGTTTATTGCTGAACATAAAGTTTGCACCATCGTAACTTTGTTGATGCATGAATTGCTTGGTGAAAGGATTCCAATAAGAAAATAGTTTGTAAATCAGGGATGGTTTAAACATCATACTTATAGGACAGAATGCTTATGGACCGGTGACCGGAACATGGTGGACGCATCTTTCACTGGAGAATTTTACTAGAAATTGCATCTATAAAAAAACATTTTCTTCATTTCGCATCCTAATTGTTTTGTCAAAAAAATCATAACATCATGAACATATCATGCAGTCACCAGTTGTAAAACACACATCAGATATTTTGGCCAATATTCCAGTTATCATGGGTCAAAAGAAGGTTTCTAGCATTGATTTAAAGGAGCTCAGTGTTTCTGCTGTTTAGCAGTTTTCTGGGAGTTTGTTCCCCTTGGTGCGGCTGGCGTTTATGGGCATACAGGAACCAATCAGTATTGGTTAAATCTCCTTCTCGCTTCAGGAGTCGATTCCAGCTTCAGGTCAAACAAATCCATGAGAAGTAGAGAAACACCCTGAGAGCATACTTTAGACATAAACTGTTGTACTTTGATCAGACATTACTTCAGATGGGACAAATGGACCAATTGACACAAAACTGCATTAAAAAGGTTTTTAAAGAGCTAGCGACGGTATAGATTTGTTTTATAATGCTGTATTCAGAATTATTATAAACCATTATTTTGCATAAAATGAAACACATACAATGATAGATATGAATGAACTACTTGAACATTTTAGCATCATTTTAAGTTGAATTCTTTCCACCTTCGTCTAGAAAACTAATATTCTTACCATTTTCACAAAAGTGTCAAAATTACTTTTGAAATCTCATAAATTTTCTATAAATCCAGGCTACTCTAATTTATAATTAGATGCAGCAGCTAAATGCTGCTTTTTCTGCAACATATAACAGTTGCAGCAAATGGTCCTTGAACTTTATCTAAGGTGAGCAGATCAGGATGTCACATAGATCAGGATGAAAAATCTTCAACAGTGCCTGAAGAATTCCTCATGCTCTCGCAAAGTGGCCAGGCAGACGTGGCCGACAGCCAGACCATATGTCTCCCCTGAACCCTCTTCTCATCTCTGTATTTAAGCCTCCAACACCTGTCTTCCTCATATCTCTATTCTACAAGCGTCAAGATGCTCTGAAGCTGGGCTGCTTCCTTTTGCATGAACAGTTAATATCTTATTTTTTGTTTGTTTGCATAATTACACAAATTTATATCCATACGAAGGAGAAGATAATCCACTTTGCAGTGAACTTTGAGATATTTCTTACTCAAATATGTTTTACAGTGTTCTTCTCTTTCATTCGACATAATTTCCTGCAGAAAACAAAATACATAAATAAGTAAATAGGCAAAGAGTGTATATTATGTGGACCCTTTAGTGCCCTGAATACATTGAAGACATGACTCTTGCTATATCGATGAAATGTGTCAAAAGTTATGTGGAAAACTTCTCCATAGTTTGACTTTCTGATATTTTTTCAACTTGTGAAGCTAAACAAGTTTTCTACACAGCAAAAATAAAATCTTCGGTCTAGTTTCTTGTGCAAATATCATGGTACACTTGAGATAAGAACATACAAATTTATATTTCCTGCTGAAAAGTTACTTGTAATGTATGTACATTATATTCATGATATATTTCCAAAAATGCTCTGCGACAGACTGGCGACCTATCCAAAGTGTTACCCGCCTCTCGCCCGAAACTGGCTGGTGCCTATCTCGCTGGAGATAGGCACCAGCACTCCTCCCAATCCCACTGGGGATAACGGTGTTAGAAAGTGGATGGATGGACTAAACCAAAAATCCTTGAAAAGATTTTATGTTTTAGCTACAAAAAAGCTAAATTACTTTAGAACTCAACATCTTGCCTTAATAATGCAATACCTTTTGTTCTTGTGTTGTGAACACAGCTTGATGCCATGATGATGGTGTTGAGCACATCTGATGAGGTTGAGCAGCTGGTTCTGAGGAACACCGAACTGACAGATGACCTTTTGTTCAGTCTCGCGGGGGTTCTGAAGAACAGTGCGTCTGACGTCACGTTGCTCAATCTCAACCTGAACCTCATCGGCCCCTACGGCGCTCACATCCTGCTGGACGTCCTGAGAGTGAAGCCGCAGGTCCAATGCTTACAGTAAGTCCATGGTTCCACCAAATCGCATTATATCAGATTAAAATCTGGTGGAGAAATACAATATCTAAAAATGACAACATGTCATGCAGTCATGAGATTGTTTAAAATAGCTTACCCTGACTAAGAAGACAATTATATAAATCAAAGAGACAAGGCAAGGATTTCTACTGGCAAATGTTGTTGTTTTTGTATGAACAAAGAGATTCCCCAGTTTACCTCTATAAACTCACCTCTATAATTTTCTGAGTTATGTTCTTTTTCCACAATAAACAGTCTTTAAAGTAACACATAAAAGAAATTATTAACTACTCAAATGTTTGAAGTTTACTGCAATTGTATAAATATTTATAACAAAATTTGGAAATAGGTAAATAGAAATATGCATTTTCCTGCATCTATTTCCTACATTGCTTCTTCTGTATTTTTGCAGCTTGTTTGGGAACAAACTGCGTGACCACGGCGTGCTGACCCTCTTGAGTGGTGTAGCGGAGCTGCAGGATCAAACTGCAGCAGCTGCCGCAGCCATCTACCAGATGCTGCCTTTCCCATTAGAGCAAAATGCGGTGCTGCAGCTCCCCACCGGGTGGAGCTCTTTTAGGGCTTTTACACTTCTGGAACTGGATATAGGTGGAAATGGGCTCAGCAGCGATGGGGTCAAGGTTTTAGCATCCTACATGAGATCCCACTCACAGCTGCAGTACCTGGGGCTGGCACAAACAGAGAGTGCGGATCTGTCTGCGTGGAAGGAACTTTTCGACAGCCTGAAAGGCAACAACTCTCTGACTCAGATCATCTTAGATGAGAACAATCTGGGGGACCCCGGAGTCAGGCTGCTGGCAGACATGTTGAAAGAGAACACGAGTCTGCAGCAGGTGGACCTCGACAGGAACGGCATCAGCGATGTGGGAGGAAATGACATCATGGGGGCGCTGCTCTGCAGGACTCAGGTATCCCTGACACATCTTAGCCTTGATGAGAACACCATCAGTGAAGGATTGATGAGCAGGATACAGGAGCAGATAAAATGGAAATAAAACCTGCAAGAATGACTGAGTAAGGTTGAAAAACACCAACAAGTTGTGCAAATTAAACTGCCTTGATCCCTGGTGTTCACTGTTTGATGACAGATGAACAAACTGACTCATTTATTTGTTTTATCATCAAACACATGTACTCACACAAATGTCTTTTCCTTCCTATAAGTGGGTGGCCCTGCGAAGAAACGCTACCTCTCGGTTTGGTGCAGGCAGGCAGTGTAGGAGGTCTGTTTGCTTTTGAGCCGCACTGCAGTGTGGAGGCATTTTCAAAGACGTTTCAATGAACTGAACCTTTCTTCTGTGCAGCGAGGTTACATCTGCACCTTCACCTTCCCAGCAGCATGCCCTCCTGCGACTCAACACCCACCTCTTCTAAAACAGACTTCATCGCGGGGCTCACCAATCCTTCTGTCGTTTTATTGTATAATTTGCTTCCTCTTCACCAAAAAGAAACCGCTATGAATCATTCCACCCACAGTATTTATGAGTGGATAACTTACCCATAGAATTTCCACCTCAGAATTTTACAGCAGTCGTCAACACATGCCGATCTTCACTCCTCCAAATCAGAAGATTGGTACAGACGGTAAAGCTGTGACACATCACCAACCCTCGTTTAGTTCTCCTTGTCTTTTCGCGTGCTAGACAGAGCTTCTATTGAGAGTGCGACAGAGGAAAAAAAAGACAAAACTGGGGAGAATTTATGTGAATCTCAAGGCCATCATCTCATTGTTCTATCTTCACAGACATTCTGAAAATAACTGTACCTGTGATCAAAGCTTGTCAGGATGGTAATTATCTCATCCTCTCAGGGCTGCCGTCGGTGAATCTGCCGAAACCAACCTGTCCATATTTCATCTGCAGTCTTAGCAAATTCCTTTTTGTGGAGCCCTGATAAAGATGCCTCCAGAAGGATGACAGATAAATGAGACTGACGTTTCTAAAGATCGCATCCATGCTTTGCTGTTTTAGACTGAGTTTCTGTTTGGGATGTTACAAGGTGCCATGAAAAAGTTTTTGCCTCCTTAAACGGTTTGTTCTTTCAGCTTTTTTAAACCACTTAAATGTTTCAGATCAACCAAATTTTGCAGTCAGATCAAAAATAAAATGCACAAATCAGTAATTCTTCAGCAAGGAGGCTTCAGGTAGCTGAGTTTAGACCAATATTCTGTTCTTCACAATCGTCATTTGAAAACTGCCCGTTGTATTTAACCAAATACTTATTCAGGACACTGTACATTTTTCAGCCTAGGAAATTTGTTAAGACACAGATTATTTTCCTAATTTTTTACTATTTTAAGGTCTCTGTACTCACATTTGAATTAAAGAAAGTGGTGCACCATTAAGCCTGGATGAGCGCAGGCTGGTAAACAGGACCTCCCCTGTAATTCAAAGACTCCTTCAGTTAAGACGTTGTGCGTCTCTGTTACAACTGAGCCTCACATCACTGATCCCATTGTCTGTCTGCTAATGTACTTGAAAGAAATCCTGCAGCATCACAAGCTTCTTTCAGCTATTTTTCAAAGAACAAGACCTTCAACCACAACGACTCAATCTGGAAGGAAATTTCTGTGCGCTGTTCAGCCACCTGAGGTTGTTCAGTCTGTCCATTTATTGTGGAATAATGAAGTTAAATTCACAGTTCATTGGTTTTTTGCAATTGTATGTGTTACTAGTGAATAAATGCCTTAAGTCTTTGAAAAGAGAATTAATTATTTTTTTCGTTACATGATAAATTCCTTGTTTGTGCACACAATCTGAGCCAATAAAGCTGCTTCTGATTCTTCTGAGCAGGCTGCAGCTGATGCACAGGTACACAGGAGTTCATTTTCAGGTAACTGATACTTTGCTTGAAGCAAGCTGCAAAATAAAAAAAAAAAGTCTTGGAAATTGAGTTTCTTGACTCTGACTGAAGGCAAAAATAAAACAAATAAAGTGAACAATGGTTCACTGTTCAGACTTTGTTTAGGTTTTCAGGGCAGGGTGATGTAATTTATTCTCACTCAACTAAAAGGTCAGTGTCTGTTTGCTGAACTGGTTCTTTTTTTTATGTCCTTACAGACTCAGTTTTTGGATGAATAATGGTGCGCTTCAGAAATCTTTAGTCATTTTGCAGAATTCCTTTTAGCATTGCTGTGAGTAAGATCATTCTTTACAATAGTTCAATCTGCAGATTCAGGGAACTTTAAAATGGGGTAAACAGGAATTGGATTCCACAGCCATGTTTATGACAACATCTCATGTTATGCAGTAAGAAATAATATTTGATAGTTGTTTACATAGTGGCTTCAACTCTAAATTTCCTCTGAGTTTCCCTTTCATCATTTTGAACTAAGTTGCTTGAGTATGTCTGGAACCATTGCTTTTCGATCTGGACAAGTTCATACTTTAACACTTTTTCAAACAGGAAAGTATTCTTGACAGCGGCTTTTAAATCACACTCCTTCCTAATTGAAGACTAAAGTTCTTCATAACACAAACCCTGTTCCATGATAATTTAGATCAGAAGGGTGGGAAAATCAGTGTATGTTTGTGAACGATAAACACAGCATCCAACTTTTCATGTGGTATACTTTCATTTACAGAAAACCAAGAATTGAGGGGTAGCTGCAAGGTGGTCAAGCTCTTTATCTCTTACAAGTTGGCCCTGCATTTGTTTTATCCACTCAATCCAAAGAGTTTTTTATTCAGCATCTTTTTTTCCAACTACCCTTCAGACATGCTGCAAGCCCCAAACTCTTGCCAGGCTTGGTTGCATGCTAATTAGGCAGACTCAGTTCAGATTAAGCCAATAATGAACAAAGTAAAGCAGAGAACATCTGAGCTGTTGTGGTAAATAGGGAAAGGAGAGCAGGAAGTTCACGTCGTCTTATATTTGAAGCCTGCAATGCAGCTGCAGGTGAAACAGCATGACAGAGGATGAATGTGGGAGTCTTCTTTTCCACTGAAAATTAGGATCATGTGTTCAGGCTTAAGTAAAATTTGTTTTTGTTAAAATTGGGGCAATACGCTGCCACACAAAAACATCAGAGAGGAGGTTATATAACTTTTCCAAGTCCTTAACTCTTAAGACTAAACTTTTCTCTGTTGTGTAAACTGGCACGTTCTCTGCATTGTAGAACAAAACATTCTGGTGTTGGTGAAATGAAAGTTTCCCTGTGTACTCCTGAAACAAAGGATCCCGCTGCCATTTGACATTCGGCAGAGAGAGCTGGTTTTTCAAGATGGATTATTCATCAGCAGTTTTATCCTCTGCTCAAATGTCACCACAACAATTTGTCCAACTTTGCAGCAGCGCTCGTCTTTCTGCAGCTCTGCAGGCTATGTGGCCTTCAGACAGATTAAGACGTTTTTGTCCACACACATTGTTTTCCATTCTATTGATGAAGTAAAGTCTTTGTACAGAAACAAACAGTTTTATGAATAAAATTTAGAGATCACAACAAAAAAAAAATCTAAATTAACAGGGTTATGTAGGATACAGAAAAAAAATTAATGACAATAGATTTTCAGTAACAAAAATATTGAACTGGGTCCACAAATAAAGTGGACTGATTTATGTAAATATGTTTAGTGCCATTAAATTGTGGCTCCTGGAAGAATGTGCCTTTCATTCAAGATGCAAAATAAGTACACAAACCATAAAAACACTTTTACATGATCAGGGGCTTCCCAAAGCCTGCAACTCATTCTCTCCGATGGACATATCACATTATATCTGAATTAAGGTCCTGCTAATTGAAAACAAGCCCATGGGTCTTCAAACTCAAGTAATTTTCAGTTGTTCTTGCATTAATTTGGTGTGAAATGCTTTAGATGAGATGTCTATAGTACCATGAGAGTGAAATACAAATATTCATATGTTGCAGCCCTAATGGAAGGTAATAAAAGAGTTATAAACATGGTGAAAAAATATGTGCTGCAGGTGGGTCCCCTAAACGAATAGACAGGAACACAAATTTATCATTTCTTAAGAGTTCAGTACCCCTGTTTAATCTCTGATTGATTCAATAAAACTTTACACACCATTGTTTTTGTGTACTTTGCAGTAAGAGAGAGCAGCAACCTTTGCTAAAAAGCTGTTTGTTCTCAGTCCACAAGTAATTGCAGTTTCTTTCCTCTTTTAACTCTGGTTTATTGATTTTCTTTTTTTCATCACTTGGGGTTGCACAATCGGCTGTAAAAATACAACTTACATCACCGCATAAAGGTGAAAATTGCTCTTGTTAGCCAAAATTTGCCTTTTTACACATTTACCGAAACACAGGGCACTTTATAATTTATTGGAGTTGGACTTTGCTCCCTTGCTGTCTACAAAAATGTTCTACTCAGGTAATGACCAGCCTTTATATTCATAAATCTGGAGCTTGTATAGCCTTTAAGGCACTTGTTTCACTCAAATATGCTGCTAGTAGTGGTGGAAGCAGTGACATTGCATCATATTTGCTATGCTGCGTGGCAAAAAGCCCAAACAGGACAACGAACAAACTGTTTATTTGAAGGAAGACAATAAAGCGTTAATTAGTTTTTACTAATTACTCTCTTGTTTTTGAGCTGCTCCTGGTCATTATTATCATTTATCATCACTCAATCTTCCAAATATTTCAACCTGGGGGTTGGTGTGGATCACACTTCTGCTGCTGATGTACTTTCCTCATACCTTCACCTTTATACCTGCCTTTAGGGAAACTCCTGCAGTCATCTACACGTCCCTTCCAGTTCTCCTCTGACCTGCTTCACCTCTATATCCCTTCTAAAATCTTTGACCTATTGACGCTGCTGGCAGATGCCTTTCCCTTTGTCCAGTTTTCTCTCAGGGGAAAAACAGATTTCAAAGTCCAGTCTTTAACCCTAATAAACCCACACCCTCATTTTCAGTACTACTGATCTTAAGGGGCAACACAACTCAATTCCAAGTTCATCTTTTATTTGTGTTACTTCCTCCAGTTTTATTTGCTCTGTGGAAACCATTTTGTTGATTTATGAAAGGATAGGGTTTAATTTTTCTTTTAAACAAAAGCAACAGTTCAGCATGTTCATTCATATAGGCCACTCAAAAGTAAAGCAAACAAACCCTGCATTAATTTTAAAATATAAGTATTATATTAGCTTTATAATTTGATAATAACATAAGATTTTCTGCTTAAGGCTTGACTTCTTGTGGCAAATTTCCTGTCCTAATGTATGGAATGAGTAAATGGAGCACCAGGGCATGATCTTATTGGATCCAGCTGTGCCTCCTCAGAGGTTGCCTGCACTCAAATTCCCAGGATACAAGAGTACAACAACAAAGGTCTGTGTTTATCTGACCAGAGTTTCCGTCACTGGAAAATGGCAAGGAAGGATGTGTATGAAATGGATTTTTTGGTACTTCTTGTAAAAATAAACTAAGGAACTCCAAGTGCTTTCAATCTTACCAAGAAAGATTGAATATAAATCTATATGTAATAACATGTCAGTCATTCAGTGAATAAAATAGAATTAAATTGATATTTTACACAGCTGATTTTGACACTGGTTAGCAGGAAAATGCTTTCTAAACAGCTGGCAGGGAATAATAATAATAATATATTCGTAAAATACTTGTTTAAAATATAAGCCTCCATTAGTCAGCACTGCATTAGCTCTAAAAGTTGTTTCTATCCTGGACCACCAGCATGACTCTGTCTGCAAAAACAATACCTGTCTCTAGAAAATCTTTACAAGAAAAAGTTTAGCTAAGTATCTTTTAAGCAGTAGTCTGTGCCTTTATACATTTTGTTCAAATTGACACAACTTAAGAGTTAATTGTTTGATATGACTCTCACTAAATGATATTATTGAAAAATGCCTCAGTAAAATGTAAGAAACCTTTATATTCTCAGGAGAAATAAAAGGTCTTGGAGTTGAGCCCTTGGGAATTCTGAAAGAGTGACAACTGCACTGATGGTTTTGGTTGTTGACAGTAAAGCTTAAGCTGCAGGAACCCTTCAAAGGTTCCTAGTCCATGTCTTTCTGGATTTCCATCACAGCAACCTTGAAGTAAACAGAACACCAAGTCAACAGAGCAAAAAAGTCTCTACTGGGATGATGAGAGAAGTTTGTAGGACAGCAAAACAGTCAAAGCACTTTATATCCATATTCCTTCCACCATTTTATCATAATAGTTTATCATAACAGTTAAAATGCTTTAAAAATATACTGTTGAAATTATATCTTCATATGATGGCATGTGAATACTTTCAGAAGCTTCAGATTTGTGGTGTAATTATAATTTTCTTGGTCTTTCTTGGACTCAGGAGTGACTATAATGTCTGTAATTATCAAGATATGAAAACATAACCTTCATCACAGAAGATCCTTCATTACCTGACCTCTCCTCCACCTTAGCAGAATATTAATGAGTTATTTTGGCTCCCCATAGTTACGTATTTGCTTTTTGTTTTCAATATGAATAAACTTGACTAAAAATAAAAAGGGATGAATAGTAAATTCCAATGTATGCTAATAACACTATAAGAAATAAGACAATGAGAAAATTTCCTTGTATGATTTGAATGGAGAGGACAGAACGGAAACCATCGCTTGCTCTGTTGCAAAACTGCAAATAAAGCTCTACAGCTCAATAAAAACCCTTTTATGCCCAGGGACATCTGCCATGTCGTTGTGTTCAGTGTAACAGAACTTATTCAGCTTTCAAACCCGAGTCTGAAAAGAATTGTCTCTAGCTGCTAGTGTTTCTTAGATCTTTCTTTGATTACTTCTATTTGGAACGTACAACTCCAGGTTAAGCAGTAGAGTTCAGTGAGTTGCTTTTATGGGGACAAAGCACTTGATGGGACATATTCCTGTCTTAATTCCATTAGCGGTCCTGAAACTGAAACTTGAAACAATAAATGGGACAAATTAGTGGGGCTTCACAGCAGTTACTTTTAAGTATAAACTGCAGAAGTGAGTGAAACATTCAAAATTCATAAAACCAATTCATGGTTTACTTGCCCAAACTATGCAGCTTTAATTAACATGCAAAGTTCTATTTACTGAAAGGTTCATATGAGAAACTAGATAATATAGGCAAATATGTGATTTAAAAATAAACTCCTAGTTCTTGTTTCCCAACTTTTTGAAAAATCAAGAGCGTCTCCCCTGAGAAATTGTGCCAAACTTAAGTTCCAGTTTGACACACCAACCTCGTGAAACCTTACTCTCCAGATTGGAGATCTTCATCTCGGCTCCTCCACGCATTCTGAGGACATTGCCTTTCCTGTCTGTGAACTTAAATTTGTGGTAACAAAAGCTGACATCTGATGTTGCCCAGACAGGTAGATGGGAAGTGATCTTTCAAGGTGGTGAGCTCCCTTACTTCCTGACCACGAGACGATGAACTGGGTTCTGTGTGCGGAGGAGGGATCCAGTTGCAGGCAGCTGAATCAGGGCTCTGTTGGTTCTCTCCTGGACACTGTCACAGCGTGTTTGTTGAAGGTGGGTCAATGAGGACTTTCTTTGGCAGAGGAATTTCACTTACACACACACCAGAACCTGTGCACCATAAATCCCTCTATGTACAATGAGAATTTATGTGAATACAGGTGTCAGGTGGATGGGGGTTGTCAGAAGTAGGCATTATGATAAAAGTGTAATGTTAAATTAAATAATTGTTCAATTCCATTGTCAGGTTAGTGCCATGGTTTCTTTTGCTTAATTAGACCTAACACAGACAGAGCAGGTGTGAAGGGCAAACAGGCTAATTGTTTGGAGGTCAAATAACTTTCCAAGTATCTCGCCACAACATCACTTATTTTGGTGAGTTGTGACCAAATGTGACGTGTTTAAAGCCAAAGAGCGAGTGGGTTTAAATACAGAGCCATGAAAAGATATTTATCCCCTTACAAAGATACATTTTTTGCTACACTTATGTTTTTTAATGTCAGCCAAAGATTTTAATGCCAGTAAAAACAAGATGCAGATAAATGACAGGATGTTTTAAAAGTATAGATAAAAGTCACCTATTTTGTCCAAAATTGATACTCTTTGCTTCATTTTATGTCTTATTTTCTGTTAGAAACAAGCATTTGGGAAATTATCTATCCATTATTCCAGCAGTGCTGCGAGGGGGCTTGTAAATGAGGATTTCACATCTAAATCACTCAAATGCTGTAACTACTACTAACCCTAAAAAAGTGGAAAAAAAATAAGTTTTTCTTTTTTTTTATTTTAGTGATGGGTGGGCACTGTGGGGGCTTTTGCATGGGTCTCTGGAATGCTTGCTGCGGCCCTGTGCACGTTGTAAACGTAACATTCACGCAGTAAGGAAGAACATTTTATCACAGTGGAGCACGTGCAGTCTGAGAAGGTCCTGCTTGCTACGAAGACACACCTTCAGCTCCAAAATGTGTTTCCCTGGATGTCAGCTGAGGGCGACAGAGGGATTTGCCCCCTCCCCCATCTCCCCCACCTTCCCCCGGTTCTCAAGATTTCCCTGAGTCCACAATAAACTTTCATTTTGGAAAGTCGTCACACACTTACACACTCATCCTTGCGCGTCATCCTGTATCGCCGGGAAAGCTGCACAGCATTTTTATTCTCGCTGTTGCTTATTTATTACAAAACGCATGGAGAAGAGACGGAAAACTCAATAGAAGAGCGCACAGGTGGAGCGTCTTTTTTTTTTTTAATCCAGTTGTCATCTTCTTGGAGACTGCAGAGAAAATAAGGACACGACAATGACATCAAACGGCATCATCAGTGTTTGATTCTTGCTTTGTTTATTTTTAATTCTTACTTTATTTTATTTTTAAATTTTTGCGCTTTTGCTCTGCGCACAGCTCCCCAAGGAACACCTGGGATGGAAAAACTCTGCCTCCTCTGTATTCTGGATAATAAAATCTCCCGGGAAAGAATGAAGTAACCGCTATGGAGCCGGACAATGCCCCGAACTCCAAACTCAAAGCCACTGGAGTCGGGGGGTGAGTCGACAGACTAAATCAGCGCTTTCCTTTAATACATTTCATGGTTGAAAGGCTCAAGATGAAATCTTAAATGTCTTCTTAAACATGCCCGAGTCTGAACTAACAAGCGTTTAGAGGGGGGGTGATGTTCGTAATGTGCGTGTAACGTTGTAAAAGCTCGCTAAAGTCCTTGCTGAGCCGAGGAGAAGTTTAGATTTGTATGCAGATATGAAGTGGAGCGGGCGGGATACTTTAATAAGTTCCAGATAAACGTGTGGAAACCATCCCGGCTGTTCTCCCTGCACAGTTCAACGAAAGTCTGAGCTGTTCGGCTGAACTGCTCCTCAACTTGTTTCAGAATGAATTGCCAAACGATCTGGGACTGATTTGTGGGAGATGTGCGAGAGGCGGAGACAGTAATCATCTCCTCCTTCCTCTTCCCCTCTCATCCCGCTGTGCGTCTCGCTCAGCTGGCCGAGCGGCTGTCCCGCAGGGAGGGGGGATTATTAGTTTTTAGAATAAGGCCAAAATGTTGCATCATTCTAAACTTGTTGAACAAAAGAGTTTTGGTCACACACTGTTTCTGCTGCTAATTTATGTTTAGTTTAACAACTAAAGTTTATTAAAGGGGTTTTAAATCGTTAATCGGTGAGAAGAAACATTGTTCTGACTCTGCAAGGCTACAAATGTTAAAGATTTCCTGCCACAGCTTCCACATTCAACAAACACACTACAAAACTGCTAAATTAAACCTTCAATCAGTGTGTTTCAAAAACATTCAACATGTTCCAGACAATAGATTGTGATTTTCATACTGTGCAGTCTAGTTGGATTAATATTAATATGTAGTTTACTCAAGAGGAAATCTCTCATGGGAAAAACAAAACCTAAACAATGCACTGTACAGATGTGGCTAAAGGGAGAATGTTTATTGGGATTTGCTGATCTATATTAGTTTTCACTTTACAGAAATATTCACACTTGTGAAACAATGTGTTAAGTATTGTATTAGATTGTGTTTTTATGTAGACCATTTGTAAGTAAAACTTTATTTTCACCCGCCTATTTCATTCCTGTATTTCGGTCCAGTTCTTCAACATTATAAAACAATTTTCAACACTCAGCTTACAATTATTAACTCTATATTGAATGCTCATTCACATAAGCATTAGACAGCACAGCTGTTTACATTTGTGTGTGTGTCACTTCTGCACTCCCCTCTCTCTTGCTGCCCGGGGTAACTGCCCATATGTCAATTATGGAAAAAGCAGTCATTGGCTTTGCTTGTGTGTTTAGGGACAGTGTCCAGCTGGAAAGTGACCTTTTACCCACTCTCAACTCTTTTCATCCTCTCAGCGATTTTCTCTTATGATTGCCCAGTATTGATCTCCATTCAATTCTCTGTTAATACTGATCATGTTTCCATGCATGAAAATGAAGATACTGCCTCTGCCGTGTTTCACCATGGGGCCGGTCTGTTCAGAGTGATATGCAGTGGTAGTTTTCTCCCAATATTTGCATGTTGTTCTCAAAGTTTGGTTTTTATTTCATCAAAGCACCATGGTCAATTAGCTCTGTGTAACTCCACTTCTTATAGGCCAAAAGTACAAAGTTTTCCACTGAAGACGACCTACCATATGAGGTGTAGATCTCTACTGTTCTATGGTGATTTATAAAGGTTGCAATGAATTGTATGTCAGGATTTAAAAGACTGAATACAAATTTACATTTGTAAAAATGTGAAAATAATACCTTCTGCCTCCTAAATGTAATAATTCACACAGCATCCCAATACTATACATTGACCAAAATGGGATACCAATGCATGAGAAGCAATGCAGTAGTTTATCTTGTTAGGCAGAAAGAGAAATAGATGTCAGTATTTAATAAAATGACTAATTTATGATCAGGTTTAGAGAAAACAGGTCTTGTTTTGTTTAAATTTATAGTCCAATATATGAAACTGAAAAACAATAGTAAATGTAACAGTTAAAATATCACTGTCCTGCTGACCAGGCTTTCAAATGAAAAACATCAGAAGCACTGAGACTTTTTTGAGACTTTTCCACAAAATTTTATAGCTACAATTTTGAGAAAAAGATAAAAACTTCCTTGGACGATTAAACAATGAATATTTACTATTGGTGATGCTTTCCAAACTTCTCTGTCCTTGTTTTTAGGAGAGCTCTGATTCTTTGGACTGTACTGGTTTCCATCTGTTCTGTGAGGTTTGCACAAGCACAAGGTAAGAAAACAGGAGAAAGATGCATAAGTAAGAGTTTTATTCACTGTTTACCTGGTGATATCTGAAATGTGAGAAATACAGGATTACAAATTTGGGATGCCTTCAGTGGATTGAGGTTTAACAAGCAGGACAGATGAAGTTTGAAATATTAATGTGGAACAGCAATAAAGCATAGGATTTATGTAGAAGAGGTCAACATGACACAAATTGTTGTACATTTTAATTATATCAGGGTGATAAGCACAGTTAGTGGCTTGCATTATTCTTTCAGAAAGTCTCTCTTATCAAACCACATTAGCAATATTGATGTTGCTATGTGATGAACTCTGATGTCAGCAGTTTTGTATTTGCAACCCAAATTTTTAACAAACTTCAACCTTGTTTTGAATCTTTTACAAGTATGTTGCATAACTTTTAAGTAAAAAGAAATGTTAAAATCCTATATTTGGACTTCTTAATCTGACAAGATATTTAATATTTTTTTTTTATTTTTTGTTTTAAAATAGTCTCTTTTTATAATGTTTTTCTTCTTGTGTTTTGATGACTGAAGTTTGTCATCAAAGCATATGCACTGTGCATGCTTCTAAAGGAACAGATTTTATAGAAAAAAAATATGCTAATAAAAGTAAAGGGCAGAAAGTTCTTGGATTGTAGCTAGTTAATAAAAAAAAAAAAGCCTCCGTTTTCAATCAGAGCCTTATTATTCCATTTTTTAGTGCTGAGATGATTAACAGGGTAAAAAATGTTTGGAACTATCCAATTTTGAAAACTCAATGCAATATAGTTAAGGTAATCTGAGTTGAAGGTACTTGTCTTTTTGACTGCAAACATTACACAGCAGCATGTTTGAAGACTGAATATACTGGATTCATGTAGGGAAATGTCTAATATGTAAGTCTTACTCGCACATAGATCAGAAAGAAATCCTAGCGATATTCTAACCTTGAGTAAAATACTAGAGTTTCACAGTATATAACTACTTACTCAGATGTTTTAAATAAAAACATGTGAGAAGATTCAATCCCTTTTCTTTAAAATAGCATAGCAACAAAGGTTTATACAGTTTATTGATTATTAGGTTATTTTATGTCGTGTGTAGATGCCGTCAGTGTCTACAAGTAAACTTGCTTATTGCAACATACATAAAATAAGCATATGCTGAAATTGTTTGAAATTATTATATTTCCAATGGTTTGTCTTGTGTGTGTGAGTGGAGGGAGTGGGGGGAATGAGGGTGAGCGGTGGGTAAGGGAACACTGTACACTATATCAACCATCTGACTCAGCAGTGCACAGCAACAGGTAGGGGAAGGGCTGAATTTTGCTATTTTATAATTCATACAGTCAGATAAATTGCAAGTCACTCTGGTATTTCCTCTGCCATCTCATTAAAAGGATTCAAAACTTGAGATTTCATTCTCAAATTTAAAAGGAAAGTAATATTTAAACATGGAGAACAGTTACTTTATTACTTGATAGTTTTCTTTGTTGACAAAGTATTCAATGAGAATATTTCATTCATTCAGATCTAGGATGTGTTATTTGAGTGTTCCCTTTATTTTTTGAGCAGTATTTTTAGTCCCTCTGATAATTTCTACACATGCAAACTCCAGACACTGAAACCCCAGAGCAGGATTTGAACTTCTTGCTGAAAAGCAACAATGCTTCCAGCTGTTCCACTGTGCAGCCCTCTAAAGGAACAATTTCTTTTATTTTCCTGTCGTACATGCAGAGAGAAACTGTAAAGGAACTGTAAAGTCTGCACTGAGTACAGGAGAATAGACTCAGTGGTTGTTCTTCTGTATAAGTTTTGCTTTCTGATTTAGTTACTTTTTTGCCAAACTTGTCTTTGCATCAAATTTTTATGCGTTTAATACTTTGTTATTTTTGTTCTGCTCATCAGGAGGCCACCAAGAGCCGCAGGCAGCCCGCCTACCCACTCAGATTAAAACATGATGTGCAAAAAACCCTGAGAAAACACACCACACAATCAAAGAGCAATTTCTCTTTCTCATACCTTATTAACAATTCAAATCAGTGCTGCATTAGAAATTGAGTGTACATGGTCTTTTTATGGGATGTCAGGGACGTTTTCTACATTGTTTTTTCTCTATGCCTGAGTTTTGAAGTCTGGCTGATCTCCCGCTGCCTCTGCAAACTGAGCAGGGTTTCCCTCCTCCTAACAGGATGTGTGTCTATTCTTATTTTTCTTCTGCTGAGCTGGAATTTATTATTCAGCAGTTTAATTCAATCTAGCTCACATCTGTCTGGTAGTTATTCAGAAAAGAAAAAGTATGAGGTAGGGTTTTATGTTAACATCCAATGTATGTGTAGGACCCAAAAACACAATAATCTGTTTTAGGTTTGCAGTGGTTAAAAAAACTCCCCTCCCATTTTCTCTTGTATGTTTAAACCTTTTATAATACAAATGACTGAAAGTGTGGCCTAAGAAAAAGAGATGAGTCGGTAATGGAAAATGTCCTAATGAGTTTTAAAGCCACAAGGATCAGTTTTACCCTCACATTGTTTATTTGTAGACAGTGGGCTAAGACCTGTTTTCTGTTTTTATAATTCATGAGGCCTGAAAAGCAATTTGAGAAACCACGAATAGTTCTTGCCTGATGCTTCCTATAATCAAAGTTAGTTTTGATCTTTGAATTATTTATTTGAATCGTTTTTATCCAGGGTGGAATAATAACAAAACAAGAAACTTTATCCGTCCAAAAAGATAAAGATGGCTTCAAAAATGCACAGGTGTTAACCTTGAAAGCACATTATCCTTTACCAGAGGTGTATGTATATATTTGAGACTGCATAGAGAAAATCCACAGTAAACTCAAAGTTGTGCACCCAGTTCTGTAAAAAGAAATCACTGATATTCGTTTAATGTTCAAGTTTGAAAACTTGTTAAAATAATTTCTGCCCAAAGGGACTGCAGCTGAATCTCTGATTGGAACACTGCATTCTTTTGTACTACAGTTTTCTTGTCCATGCTACGGGATGTAGTTGCTTTAAAAACAGACATACTCTCTGGAATGCAGCAAAAACAAAGTCTGCCTCCTTTTAAACTGAAATGTGGGTTTAATTAAGCTCTTCCTCAAAGGTGTGAATCCAATTTGGAGCAATACACCATGCAAGCAGCACAGCAAGGTGTGAACATTACTCACATTTTCCTCCCATGAGATGCAAGTAGCAATTAAAACCTGCGGCAAGCACTGCAGTATGTTTCTGAGCACAGGCTGCCGTCAGAGGAATCATCTTTAATCAGCAGTCATTACCAGATAACATTTCTAGCTATGCACCTTACATTCCCACAACCATCCCCTCCGGGGAACTGTTCAGCTTCTGTTTGCTGAGATTGTCCTAATTAAGTCTTGATGTAAGGATTACATAATATCCAGCAACCCCCTAAAGCACAGGACGTATGACCCTATATGCGGAGACTTTAATGCAGTCTTTTTTCTTCGGGTTTTCAATTAATATGGCTTTAAAAAGGTAAATTTCCAGTATTGCTTCACTACATATTAAACATCACTTCAGTTCCTGCTTTTTAAATTTTGTTCAGTTAATGCGTTGATGCAGATCACTGGAGTGGAAGACTGATTGAAGAGTTTCACTCACTTTTTTTCTTATACTTTTCTCTGCAATGCATTGCAGTATATGGAGTCATTTTGTACTTATCTAGGTTGTACCTCCATCAAAGAGATGACACTGCAAAAAATAACAGCAGTACATCTTTCAAATCCCACCCAAAACACAATGACTCCTCTCCTGTTTTTATTACAGATGTTGATATCTTGCAGCAGCTGGGGCTTTTTGGGCGAAGGCCAGGTGTGCCACCACCAACAGGGACTCACTCCATTCCTGTTGGTGTTATCCCCGTTAAGTCTGGCTTCATCCTCACTCCGAGGGCCCGGCTCCAGGTGCCGCTCCGCTCCATCATCCCTGCTAGCTACAACACCGGCAGCCTCTCCCTGATCATCAGCCTCTCTGCTCATCGCTTCAACAGTGCCTTCCTTTTCTCTGTTCTGTCTAAGAGAAAGAAAGTTCAACTCGGAGTGCAGTTCACACCGGGGAATGTTTTAGTGCACGTGGGGCACAAGAACTCTGTGAGTTTTGACTACGATGTCTACGATGGACAGTGGCATAATTTTGCCGTGGCTGTAAGAGACCGTCAGGTATTTTTGCACACATCCTGTGGTGAGAAGAGCTTTCATGGAAATTTGTCCTCTAAAAAAGACCAGAGCCTGGATCCAGAGGGCTCCTTCCTGCTGGGCAAAATGAGCCACAACTCAGTGCCATTTGAAGGTGCAATCTGTCAATTTGACATTTATCCCTCGGCTGAGGCAGCTCATAACTATTGTGATCACATTAAGAAACACTGCAGAGAAGCTGACACATATCGGCCCGTTTTTCCACCAATGCTACCTCTATTTTCAGACCCGGATATTACTTTAACTCATACAACTTCATCATCACTGACAGAGAGATTTTCAGCTACAGAATATGCAGTTGTGTCCATTTCTCCACCAGCTAATGTTGGATTGGAAAACCCTCCCAAATTTTCATCTCCGACTGTTACTGCATCTCTTCGGATCATAAATCCACTAGATCAGAAACACTTTGTCAAAAACACAAATCGGAGGGATAGTGAGTCTTCAGGAGCTTCTGGGAAAAGTTTACTTCTTCCTGTCTCTGTCAGACCATCAGTAAATCTCAGGACCACGGCCTTTTCCACACAGGCATACGTTCTCCATGAATACGAACTGACCACAGAAGCTCCAAAGAAACCTGAGCCAGAAGTGACCAACAATTTCAAACCAGCCACATTCCCTGCGGTGACTCCAGTTGCAACAGATGGCTTTCAGACATTTGACCTGGAGCCGACCCAGTTCTCACTGCTAGCTGGACCACCTGGGCTAAAAGGAGAACCAGGACCACCGGTGAGTTGTCAAACAAATGTGTATTCGAAATCTTTGAATTGATGTAGTCCTGAAGAAATGAGACAAGGTGTTAGAACTGTAGTAAATCCAGAGTTTTGTTTTGAAATTTTCAGGATCACAGATAAAATGAGCAGTTTATTGTTTCAGCGTTGTTGTGTTGTTTTCTTTTTGTTCATTCTTTGCCTGTATCTGAAACAGGTGCAGGCTTGGGTTATAAAACCATTAAGCTGTGTGGTTAAGGGAGCTTGACAGTGTGGCTAATGCTAATGGTAGAAAGTTTTCCACTTGCCTCAATCCTTGTTTATTTTCCAAGTTGCCAGTCATGCATGTGTGAGGTCTTAGATGCTACCAGTACACACCACTTTGGTGCTCATTATTGGGTGATCATTCCTTTCAACAGCTGTGCAATGATAGCACTGTGAAGTTTACTTAGTAATGTGTGCAGTGAAGTGTAAGATTTCTCCGAGGTGATGTGTTACTTCTTACTCCAACATCTGAAATGGGTTAAAACAGTTTAAGGGATAAAACACTACTACACATTCAACTATTAAAACTTTGTGTTGTGTTGAGGGCGTAAAGTATCCTATTCTGGCACTTCTGAAAAACATGTAAAAAGCCTTGAAATAAACTCATGATGTAAGAAAAGCACAATCTCACCCTGTGAATTTTAGAATAAAAGTAAAAAAAAAATTCATGTTTGAAATAATGTCTTATAGATGCCACAGTTAACATCTTTGACAATTTAAAATAAACTTAGCTAATTTCTTTTACTTAAATTAACTAAACTTTCTTGAAACTTTTAATTACTAATTCACAACTACATGTTTTGTTGGGGAATGCAATACATTTCTTTTAGCAACACTTCAAGTTTGAGAAGACAACTGAACATGTCATTTCAGTAATGAACACGTGTTGCCCGTCATGTATAAGAAAGCTCCTCATGTAAGCATGTCCATCATTGACTTAGCAGAGATTTAAAAGTTATTGTAATCGACTATGGACACACAGGAGAATGGTAAAAGAGTTAAAAGATATTCTACAAATTTCTCTGAGAGATAAAGCGAAATGTTTCCTCTGGGTCAGAATCTAAAAGATTGTTGCCAGGTGAAATCCCAAATCAGACTTTGCTCAGCATGTTTACTGAGGTGTCCTCACCGCCACATTTCCCTCCTTTGGAGAGCTTTCAAGGCAGACTTGTGGTCAGTATTAAAGCGCTATCAGGCTCAGGTAGGACTTAGTGGCAGCGGGATTCTCTCCATTAAAGAAATCTGTGCTTAAATCCAGTGCATTAATTATCAAAGTACTATTGGTTTTCATTATTAAAAACCAATAGTAAAGCAGTTTAGTTAAAAAAAAAAAAAAAAAAAAAAAAAAACGCTAATGGCACCAACAGATCCAACAAAGTTAGAAACAAGTGAATATCTGTCTTTTTAAGGTGTTGGGTGCATTTGTGAATTTATTACAGCTCCACCCCTTGTTGTTCACTTCCATTTCGAGAAATTTATAAGGAAAAACAATACAAATCTGTTGCTATAATAAACAAAGTAACTTGGCAAATTTATTATAGACTCATCCAGTCAAGGTTGGCCATATATTATTTTTGATTATGCTACATTCAATGGTAAGGTGGTGTTATTGTCTAAGTTACATTGAACATGCTCCTTTTTTCTTCAAAAAGATTTTATTAATCTCCAACAAGAGCATATTTGGAACAACCATCAATTAGTTCTTTGTCTAAAGTCTACTGAGTGCTGTTATTTTCAGTTTTTAGATTCTAAATCAACTTAGTATTTTCTGCAAGTCCAACAAGAAGTCTGTAATTGTTAACTCTGTCAAAACAGCCGGACTTCCTGTTTTACTCCAAAATAAAAACCCCAAACATTGATGCAAAATGTTTGGGGTTGCATTTGGGGCTCATAATAGCTTACACTTATTACACCTAATGTCACATAATGACAACACTTTGCAACGTCATTTTGTCAAGCATACTATGACACTTTCGTATCATGAGACTTTTTGGCAGTCTGGTTTGGACTTTCCAAAAGTCCTAACAAAAAGTCTTAACCAATCCTAAAATGGAGAAAAATCACTATCCAGATGTGTCCAACATCAGTTCTCAAGGGCTGGTATCCTGCACGTTTTCGTTCTTTCCCTGGGTCAACATCTGAATCAAATGAGGGTGCATTAGCAGACCTCTGCAGAACACTAAAATTTTAAAGAGGTAGTTGGACCGTTGGAATTAGCTATGCTGGAGCAGAGACACATGTGGAACTGCCAGGCCACTGGAACTGATCATGCATGTACTACACCGACTGGCAAGATCTTGTTCAGCCAAGTCTTGGTGAAGGCTGGATTACGCTGTCAGATGCAATTGAAGAGTGACTTCAGCTCCAATGACCTGCAAAGTTGATATTGCAATAGAAAGTAGTGCATGCAGAATGCATCAAAGTTTGCTGTTAATGGAGCAAGTGAAAGATTCCCTGCTGATTGCATCCATCACCAAAACTGGTTCCAATAGTTACATGAGAATCAGAACAGGGCCAATGAGCAAGGAAATGAAAGACATCATCTAATAATTCTGGTTTTCTTTTAAATTGTGTGTATATCTGAGTTTGTCTTGCTTGCTCGTTTGAGAAGTATGGCAAGTTTGAGGTGGCAAAACCTTGGGCAATGTTCTGCTAGAAAACCTGAATCCTGCCCTTCAAATGACACCATCAACTTTGCGGTGAAGTTTGAGGTATTAATTTATCTTGCATTGTCAACAATGTGCAAAGTCATGTGCAATCTATAGGAACCACACTGACCACTGTTGACTATCTAATTGATCTGCAGACAATAGGTTCATACTAGTTGACCTCCAAAGATGCAGTGGAGTTCACATCTGAATTGTCAAAGTTTTTCTTGCAAGATAAAAGTTCACCTACTCAGGTGCTTACAAATATAATATACTGTAAATGCTTGCGGATACAAAATGCAAAAGTTTGGATAAGTTCTTAGGAAATTGGCTGAAGCCGTGACTTGGCTCTGACCTGATTAGTGACTGAAGCTTAAACTGCTTTATCACGTGTGAATCGCCTGATGGATGCAATCGACAGGATCTAAAGTTTGCTAAAAAGCTTTTTGGCTTGTTAGACTATTTGCTGGTTAATTATAGTCAAACATGGGATTCTTTCCAAGAGATGTAAAAGTCGTCAGTGTGCTTGGAATTATTGCATAAACCCAGAAGACGCCATCGAGTTGTTCTTGGGCCTGTTCCCCTTTTTTTCGTTTAACTGCTTCAGCTGTGAGAAAGTAACTTGAATTCCCAAGATATCCAACAAAATCAGGCTTTAAAGACTTGACCCTTCATTAAATGTGACCTTTCAGAGCTTTGTTAATCCATGTGTGAAATTGTTTTAAAGCTAGCTGATGCTTGTAATTAATGTGATTGGTTGTGGCTGGAACCAGCAGCGACCTCCCAGCCAGGACAATGACTCAGACTTACAGTCTATGCAGTGTTGAAATAATGTTGGTTGAATGAGGGCCTGTATCATCTTTTAATAGGAAATCCTCACACATGGAACAACACAGTGACTGCAAGTAAACCTTATCTAACTTCACCAAACACGTGATAAAGTGGAAAAAATGTATTTAACTGAGGGAATATCACTCTTTTTGTGTTTCTCTCCTGACATGCCTAAAGGCCGTATCTTTGATTTTGTCTTTTGTATTCATAGCCCTGATTCATTTTGACTCTTGACTATTTTTAAACCTTTTCCTTTCAGGGTCCCCAAGGATTTCCAGGATTGCCAGGAATCCCAGGAAAAAGGGGCCCCAGGGTAAGTGAATCACATGCGTAGGTGACAAGTTTGTCATGTTCAGTGTCTTACTCCCCTTGAACTTTCTCACACTTTGTCAGGGTTTCAGCACATAATTCAATGTAATTCTTTGTGATGGAGCAACACAGTTTAGCACATAATTGTCAAGTGGAATGAAAACAATAAAACTTTAAGCTTAGCTTTCCTTTTTTATTCTTTTACAATAAACACCTGAAAACTGTGACATAGTTTTGTATTCAGCCTTTCTGAGTCAATTATTTTCAGAACAGTCTTTTCCTCTAATAACACCTACTTGTCTTTTGTAGCTTCTAATAGGTTTTCCTTCAGAATTAACATTAATTTATCTCTATCCATCTTCCAATCAGTCTTTTCTGTTGCTGCTTAAGAAATACATTCCTATATAGCCACTTTCTGAACATATTCATGAGGATGGGGGGTGTAGTTTTCTGACTTGTGATGTTCAGCCTTTACTGTCATCTGATCAAAGTTGTGGTAAACTGTATATAAACATAACTCTAATGACTTCTTGTGAATATGTCTTTCTTTGTTCCACTCTTCTTTAGAGGTCAGATATGTGGAGGCTACAGTTAATAGTTGTCCTGCTGCCAGATACTACAAATTTAACTCAACTCAAGGGACATAGAGAAAACTAAGAAGTTAGTTTTCAGGATGCAGCTTCATTGTGGACGGATACATAGACAAGTTATTTTTACATCTAATGGGCCACTATTAGCTTGGGCACTGCCATCCTGTGCAATTCCACTTGATTAAAATCTGGCATTACAGACAGTCTGGGAGAAATTGTGGGCGGTGATTTTGATTTTCTGCATCGTTTTGTAATTGTAGTCTGTCTGTAGTTTTAGCATCAGCAGCAGAGAAGGTGAACGAAGCCGTTCAGTCTGTGTTGGCCATGCTTCCAAAAATTAAATCAACATCTACAGCCATCTTATTCGGCTTGGCACTTCTCTCTTTGCTGTGGAGAATGGTTGTTTACATGCAGGCAATTGCCGTAAAGCTTCATAGCGTTGAATCGGCAGATTACATATGTCACAACTCACTTGAACAGAGTCCATGCCTCCAGGAAGAAATCAATAGCCAAGCGTCTTGAACCTCTGTACGAAGCAAATAGCGTAGAACAAGAGGCTGCTGTCAAAAAGAAGCTAAAACTGCTGTAATATTATCTCTTGAGTGCACATGGAGCCTCACAACACCTGAACTATGACTCTTCAGCTCTTCCACAGTTACGCCGAGTTCCTCTTTTTGTTGTTTAGTCTTCCAGTTTACATAGATAATGTCAGGTTTATTTAAAACCTGACATTGCATTAAACCCCACAACTTTCTCCCTTACTTTTCTGCTATATTCCCCAGTCTTCATGTTTGTTCACTCTTGCTCCCTAAGAATACTCAGAGGCCTTCATGGGACAGCTGTGTTTATAATGTTTATAATGAGATAAAAATACATACTGATGATCTCTGCTTACACAGTTGCAATACATCTCATTTAGATGTATTCAAGTAAAATGGGTTAAATATTGCTTCTCACCTCACAATTATGTCCTGTTTGTTGTTGATGTGTCAGATAAAATCTCCATTGAATACAATAAAAGTTGTAGTTCTTATATGATAAATTGTGAGAAAAGTTCACTGTCTGTCTTTTGCGTGGCCTTATACCTTCAGACAATTACTCTCCTTTCCATTTTCCCTTTTTAGTTCTCCTTTAATATTTGCTGCATTCTCTAATTCCTGTGATGCTTTCATCAAAGCAAAGTGACACCCATTAGTTGAGTACTGAGATAGAAAACTTTTTAGTTCTCCGCTTTTGATCACACTGAACATACAGAAGGCTCTTTGAAGTGTGGAGAATTACTTAGCCAGGCTTTGGTTTGCTTTGGCTCTGCGTTTGTTCAGGCCGCGCTTCACTGCTGCCAAGGTCAATTTGTAAATTTGAAACGCAAACAACCACAATCTACAGATCTGTGGACTGTCTGTGTATAAAAAGGATTGAATGTGCAACCTGGAGGGTAGCATGGATGGGAAAAAAAAAACTGATATTGCTACCAGTGTGCATTTACATTTTCAGAACCAGCAAAAATAATGATTGTTGCAATTATATTATAATGCAGGCCACATGTTATAATGGAGGGACACTTCTCATGCACTGGGTCTGCAACCTTTCCTTTAAATTCAAATGAAAGTTTATTTGTATAACAGAAACAAGGCAGTTCCAAGTACTTTTAACAAGAAGAACTTTGTGAGTATTGATAATTTTAACGATGACAGTAATATGTGTATATTACATTTTGTCAAAGGCCGTCATCAGAATCATCAATGCACATCAAATAAGCAGGTGGGATTTTAGCATTGATTTAAAGGAATCTAGTGTTTCAGCTATTTTACAGTTTTCTGGATGTTTGTTTCAGAAGCTGACTGCTTTAAAACCTTTAATCTGAGCCTTACATTGAGCCTAGGCTTTCAAACAAGTTAAAAATCCCAGTAGAAACTGTTACCAATGTGTTTTTATATTGATGCTGCATGTTAAGGCAGCACTCACCTGTTGAATTAAATCAAGCAAAAGTGAAGCTCGAATTTCAATGGATGCCTGTTAGCAGACCTTCTGATGGAGACCTTGCTCTGCTGGGATTTGTCTGTGCGCTACCTACTGTAGCCGAGCCGTGGGGCCTCAGGGGAGGGTCCAGGGAACCCAATCTCTTTAAACACGGAAGAAAGAAAGCTTTGTCCTCATCTTATTTAAGGCATTTAAAACCCTGTCTGGAGCTCAGTCATCCTGTGCAGTAAAATCTATAGAGCTCATTCATCATCAAACTTTTGAAATCCAACAAGTCATGCCGGCACAAAATCGAAGAGTATTTAAGTTTCCTTAACTTTTAGTTTTTTTTTTACTTTGTGAAATAACCTGAATGATTCAGATGATTAGGGGGAAAAAGGCTCAACAGCTCCACAACATAATCCACAGAAACTCACATGTGGACTCTGGAATAAGGAGTTTCCTGATTCTATTTTTAGAGTTTACACTTATTAAATGGACATCAAGACTCCAATTTTTCCTATTTGTAACAATTTGTTTAAAAAGAATAAATAGACAAATCTTTGAAGAGAAAAATCTATTTAAAAAAATGACTCAAATTACAGAAGGGCAAAAATGTAAGCCTGTTAACCAAGTAAAATTTGATTCACACAGAAACACAAGTTGAAGCCCAGGCTACGCTCACTGATGGAAAGTCACTCTTTCCCATAATTCAGTAGCACCATTAGCTGTGACCTGAAGTCATCAGTTTCTAGCAAAGCATTTTATCCAGGCTGAGGTCTGGATTTTGACTGGGCCACTGAAACACTTTGATTAATTTATTTTCCAGCAGTTCTAACTCATGTTTAATCTACTTTCGATATTTATTCTGTAATACTTTGGCATATATGGTTCATGGTCAGTTAACTGGCTGAAAGCTGCCAAGGTCCAGTGGCTACAAAATAAAATTTAAACTCATCACCCCTTTGCCATCACAGTTGGCAGTTGGTGTGAGCTTTTTGTGCCAGTACGCTTTATTCATTTTCAGCGGACATGGTGCTGTGCATTATGGGGGAAATTTTTTTTACCGTTAAAAGGAACATTGCTACAGATATTTTGTGGTTTATTGAGCTGAATCTTTGCAAACATTTTGTATTAAAACTGGAGTAAAACAGTTTTATTTTAAGATTTGTTTAAAGAACATGTTGCATGGAAGCACAAATGGTCCCTGATTAAGAATTAATGGATGCATTTACAACTTTTACAGCGTTGACTTTTTCAGTAAGTAAAGGGGAATTATAGATCGTTGGTCCTCTCATCAAATTTTATTCTTGTATGGTGACAGTTTCTGAAATCCCAGTTATTCCATTTGAAGATATATACTTTTAAACTAAAACACTTGACAGCATCTTGGTCCTCCTCGCATTTATAATGTGTAGAAGATTGGGATGTCTGTGTTGAATTTTATCCTCATCAGGAATCTCTGATGTTCAAAGAGAAATCCCAATCTGCAGCAGATCATGACCTCAATCCAGCTCTTCTTCCTCGGCTGGATATTGAACAGATTGCAGGGAGGCACAAACTAAGCAACTTGAAAATATTGGCAAACTATGAATAAAAATGTCCAGCATGTCCTGAAAGCTGCAGGCATTCTTACTCATCATAAAAGCTGAAGCAGCTGGAATCACACAGGGCTGTTAGGAGTGTTACCTTTCAGACAGCAGGGTGTCATGTCTGACTGGTCAGACGGTCTCACCACTGCTTCCACCTTGCAGCGGCTCTAACTCATGAAAACATCCACGTTCCGCAGCCGGCTATAAGCCTGCAGAGAGCCAAAGTTTAGCCGGCCCTGTAGGGAATGCTTGAGAGTGGATCAAACGAGGCTTTGTGAAGGGAAGCTGACCTGCAAGCGTGCAGTCGGTACGTGTTGCAGAGTTTGTGCAAAGCAGGAACCATTTGCATAAATGTCTTGAGAATGATTGACACAACATAACATAAATCTCTCTATAGAGATTAGAGTTTTGGCAGCACTGTTCTGCCACTGTTTGACTGGTGAAAATAGTTGAACTGATAAATGAAAGTCATGTGTTTGCATGCTTTCACAGTTCCTTGGAGAGCTCCATCGTCATTATTGACTGGGATATTTTCCATTGATGCTTAAGCTTTAGCTAACTGGGAGCACATTTAGAGCTGAAATTACATTTTAGAGGCTTACAAAACATTCTGGTTTTGCGATAAGCAATTTATGCCATTGATTAGTCATGCAAAAGTAACACGTGTCAATCTGTAGATTTCAATGTTTTTAATTTGCTCAATATTCCATTGATATTCTAAACATAAATTCTCTGTGTGACATAAACTTAAGAGATGTTTAGTGGTACCAACATCTGGCTAGCAGACATTACTTTTGGTCCAGAGGGGAAGATTTAGTTCACATTTCCATCTGTTAGAAGCAGATGTTTGGTTAAAAGAATTTCTGAAATGAAAGCATTAATGTTATTGTTTATGAAAATTATTGCAGCAAGGAAAAGGTGAGAAAGCAAGTCAGATTATCAGTTTTTAAATGAAAAGACAAAACATTTATTAGTTTAACTACACAAAAATAAATGAGGACTGTCATCAAAACAATGTTGACATGGAGCCAAGATTTCACTGAAGACCTGATCATTGAATCAGAGGAGGTGATCAGGTCAAAATGTTTTTATACCACTTGACCTTGTTCGGCAATCAAGTGCCGACCTTGTTCGGCACTTGACCTTGTTCGGCAATCTTATATTACAATCTTATACTACAAAATTTGTTACATTTCACAAGGGAATCTCACTGAAACAAAGACCAATACAAAGGAAAGCAAAAGTGAAAAATCAAGCTGTTTCAAAACTTTAATACAATTCTTAAGTGTGGCATGCACATGTCAGAGTAAGACCATCTTTTGCTGCTCTTGCCCCAGATTTGTACATCGTGGGAATGGATTGAACTCTACACTTTGGTTTTCCTCCCATCCATACATTCATCTTCCATAGTCACCTATTCTGTAAAAGTGGCAGGGGAGCTGGTGCTTATCTCCAGCGGTTATCGGGGAAGAGGTGGGGCCGCCAGTCCATCACAGGGCAACACAGAGACACACAATGGAAACAACAATACACACACACTCTTTTTCCCAAATGCAATAGAGAAAGATTACAATCAACCTACAAGCCATGATTTTGGACTGCGGGAGGAAATCAGACAACCTGGTAAGAACCCACTCATGCTAAGGGAGAACATGCAAATGCCATGCATTAAGGCAGGGATTTGAACCCAGAGCCTTTCTTGCTCTGAGGCAACATAAGATCCACTCTAGTTCCCAATCCTTTGCAACCTCTAACAGGATGAACTTTATTTAGCTCTGTTCATCTTCCCATTAGCTTTGACTACCTTCTCTGTCTCTGCTGGGAAAGGAATCCCCAAAGCATAATGCCATCATCACCATGCATCCCAATGGAGATGTTAAGGTTTAGACAGAGTATCCCATTAGCAGCTTTTCCCAGCTGAAAATGGGTGATTTATTTCTTTTTGCACTCTTCCTGAAAGTCCAGATTTTTGGAGTGCACCAGTAGTACCATACATAATATTTTTGTGGATCTCTGTAGCTCCTCCATTATTACCATGAACCTCTTGACTGCTTCTCTAAAGCCCTCCTGGTCAGACCTGTCAGTTTAGGTAAATGGCCGTGTTTTGGTATTGGTCTTTCCATTTTAGAATAAAGGTTTGGACATGCTGAACAAGATGTGTAAAGCTTGGCATATTGTTTTTCCAAACCCAACTCTGTCTTATTTTTCTCCACAACTTTTTTCCCTGCCATGTCTGCCAAAAGTCTGGGGTCTTTTACATAACCAGAGTATGTGTACTGAGATTAAAGTATACACAGATGAACTTTGTTTAATGAGGAGGTGACGTTTGTGTACCGTAGTAAAAGGTGGCTGAATACTGAGTACTGAACTTCACTGCATTGTTTGAAAAATAGGATCAAGTTGAAATATATGTCATTGAATCTGTCTGGATTATTGGATGATTTCGCACCACGTCCCTTTTTTTGTAAAGTACTTGTAAAATTGAACTGAAAACAAATGGATGCTTTTCACACTTTTCCAACCGACTTCTATTTTTGTTTTATTTTACATTTTTGTGCTATTTTTGTTGATGTTTCACTTAAAATCCCAATAAATAGAAGAAAGTTTGGCTTTGATAGAGTGAGAAAAAAATATTTTTGCAAGTCACTGTTTGGCTTCAAATGACTTACTTTGAAATAAAACAAATGCAACCTTTTATCTTTTATAAAACCCCCCAGTTGATAATTGTCATGCTAATGATGCAGTGTTTCCAGTCGTTGTGTCCAAAGATTCAACTGGTGTGTTCTGACTTTATGGCCAATAAAAGCAGTGGCGCTCTTATAAGAGCCATCAACTCTTGTTGCAAACCAGGCACACAGATGCTGCTCCATCTGCAAGCCTTAGGTGTAACAGTGTGTGTGTGTTTCTGTGTCTTGTCAGCGTTAATCTGCTTATGTTTATCTCCTGGTTCCCACCTAATAGTTCCTTATCAGGAGCTTATTCCAGAAATTATTCTAAGCACAAATGATCTCCTCTCACCTACCTGAAGATGGATGTACTGAGAGACTCATTCTCACCAATATTCCTGTCCCCACTGGGATGCCACCCGCCCAGCCTCTCATCAGCACTCTGCCTCCTTATCTTACGTACAGCAAGAATGCAATTTGTAACACTCTGTCCCAGCCTCCTTATTTCTCTCCTTCTCCTCCTCCTTTCGCTCTCTATTTTGAGGTAATGACTTCCATAAGTTTTAATATTGCAAGTGAAAGGGGGAATGGTTTGAATAGAGGAGAGGGTGGAGGAAATCTATAGATGAGCTTCTGTTAAGTGTCTCCATATGTCCAGCAGCCAGCGTCGGGGAGGAAAGAGGCTTGGCCAGCTCGGGGGAAGAGGAACTGCCTCGGCTGTTTGACTCCTTTCCACAGCGTGATAACAGACAGACGGTGTCTGAATCCACCCAGCTGTATACTTACACCTCTGCTCCCTAGTCTGCTGCGCTCACAGTAATTCTATCCGATGACTCCCACCTCCGGCTCAGTGGGAGGAAAAATGCCTTTGCTTGCAACCCATGGAAATTCTGACCAAGATGAAAAAACTGACAGAAGATACAGTAGCTCGCTTTTCCAAGCCATCTGAACATGTTTCAGGCTTTTTCGTTTTTGCCTGAGGGGATTTTTCCATGCTCAGCATTTCATTAGCGCTTCGCACAAGCACCCGGTTGAAAGGAAAACTTTTGGATTGATGTTGAAACTTTGATTTCTCAAATATTTCCTCTTTGTCAGTGATTATAGTCAAACCACCAGCAAAAACAAAAAAAAAGAGAAAAAGAAAGAGAAAAATCCCTCTTTTGTCCTATTTCAGAAAAATATGTAGATAGAGTGGTTATCATTTGTTGAAGAATTAGGATGAAGATGGCACCTTTACTCAAACCAAAAGGACCTCCCAGGTTGAGCTGTGGAATGAGACCAACACACGTAGCATGTAGCATGAACTCCTCCTTTGACCGAGAGCCTTCCAAATCATCCACATGATCATCATCTCCATGTGTCCTTCTAATTCATGCTTTTCTTTGTTTGCAGGGCCCTTCTGGTTCTCATGGAAACCCTGGTCGTCCCGGACCACCGGGAGTGAAGGTAAGGACATAAAAGTGTCTCCGATTACGTTAACACAACATTTTGCAATACGCTCTACATTAATGTGATCCAGAAAACGCTTGCTTTGTTTTGTGTTTTTTCCAAGTTGAAGATGAAGCTGATTGCAGTTTGGTTTCAGGTTCCACAATCCAGCTTTAAATTGCTCTTAAGTCTGTCATTCCTTTAAAAATATGGCTCCTAATGAAAGCAGTCTTGTGCTCTGTATGCAATTATGGTTATAAATGACAGAATAATACTGGGGAATTTTTTTGTTCTTCCTCTCATCAAAAAAAAAAAGGAAAAAAAAAACTGGAACTGATGATAATTTTTTTTCTGACAGTAAGCATTTCCCTGTTTTTTGTGCAAAGGGCCACAGTGACGCTCTAAAAGAATTACATCAGGGTTTTTCAAGATTGTTTTAGTTAAGCAGTTGTTTTAGTCTATTGCTAACCCGTTTTTGTAAATACCCTAATGTGAACATCTCTTGATCTGTGTCCAGTAAATGTGTTTTACATCTTTCAATATATGGATGCCATGTAAAATCTGATTCAGAACTGTGTGAGAAAATTAATCAGATCTTCGGAAGAGTAAAATTGCTGCACGTTTGTGCTGTTTGTTGAATATCTTACCAACCTGAAACCTTTATTCTGAACTATACAGTCAGAACTGAGACAGATCAGATTATTTATGTCATCGTTGAATCAGGAGATATTTATAACTTATAGAATGATCAGCTGTTGATTTACATGATCAATTACAAAAAACTGGTCTGGATTTTGTAGCTAGATCGCTGTCTAAAGTGTACACAAGTTTTTGAGACTTTAATGTTGAAAATGTTTCCAGAAAAAAACCCAAACAAATAGAGGGAAAGAGGTAAAAAGCAAAAAGCTGTGATAACCTTGCATATAGGTGTGTAAACCCTGATACTAATATTTTGTCTATTTAATCTCATTTAATGAAAACATCCTGTCTTGTTTAGCTCACCTAAACAAGTTAGGAAAATCTAACTTCATAGAGAGATTTTCTTGACAGCTCATGGCGTTTAGCTCACCATGAGCTGTCGAGAAAATCTCTCTATGAAGTTAGATTTTCAGGACTATCTTTATAATTGCAATATGACAACAACTTGCTGTATTCTCCTTTAGTCTGCATGAAGAAGTACAGTCACAGTACAAGAAACACCCCTTGTATTTATATGAAAACATAATTTAGTCATTAAAATCTTTCGCAATTTGTTATAGTCCAAAGAACCAACCTGGATCTCAAACAGTGATGTTACACAGAAGCAACAATCTGCATCACTAAAAAGATCACCACAGAAAATAAAACAGGGTATTGGCAGCATCATGCTGTGGGGGTCACCTTTCTTCAAATAAACTTTATTTTTTCTTAAAGTGGATTAAATTATGAACAATTCCAAATGCCATGTAGTTTTGATCTTTCAGAGATCTGCTTGAAAGATGAAGAAAGTTTTAGTATTATTTATCATGTAAGTGTATGGAAAATAATGGGTTTTATAGGATAATCAAAATGAGATAGTAAATGTTTTGTTCAATGTAGAAAAAGTGTGGAAATTATTTATCATGACCTAATTTTTTTAGATCCCAAAAACATATAACTTTAATAGGGGTGTATAAACTTTTGAGAGCTGTGGCATTTTTACATTCTGCCTATACCAAAGCAACAATTAAGATACTTAATGTTTAAATTAGTTCTAATAGTTTTAATCATAAACGAGGCTAATTCAATTTGTCCATCTGTTGAACTGACAATGAATTCCATTGGTGTCTTAACGTGTGTGCATATTTTGAGTTGTATTCTTGCATTTCGAAACATCTTAAACAGAACATTTTGTGCCCAAAGGTCTAGCAAAAGTTTATTGTGTGTAAACATCTAAAAACACAGAATGTTGTGGTTCCAAGCCAGCAGCAAATTACAGTTACACTGGTGTTGTTTCTTCTTTTAAGGTTCTATTGTCATGTTAAATCGCTTATTTTTCTGTTTAGGGATATTTTGAATGGATTTTATGCATTTTGATGATATTCTTGTATCTCATCCTAAGTTTGGCTTCTCTGTTAGCTGGTTTTGTCCTTGGAGGTCATCATTGCCTCATCTTGTTCCTAATTCAACTTGGCACCGCTCGGTACTCCTCGACAGCGACTCAACCTCTTTTATATACTGTTCCTTGTTGGATTCTTGTTCTCTGCTTGTCTGCCTGCCACATTTTACTCTCTCAGGAAATCCATGCTGTACACTGACCTTGTATGCTGTGCAGTTGGAGTCTTCCTTTTCTTATTTAGAGCAGCAGTAATACTCAAGCCAGAAAGCATGCAAGGAGTTGAGAGAACACTGTGGTTTAAAATGCAGTTCAAATGAATTGCCTGTTCTTGATTCATTAAAGTTCAGGGAGTTCAATAATGACATTGTTATATCAAAATCACTAACACCTCTTATAAAGATGTGCAAAAAGCTAGATGATTACAGCTGTCCCAATAGGGGTATTTTGTATGAAATACTGATCTGAGTCATTCAAGTTAAAGGGTTTCCCTAAACCTGCTTCATTAAAGTTAATCAAATTATGTTATATTCTAGAAGACCAAGAAACTTAAAACCAAATTAAAACCACACTGCATTTCATCAGCATTACCCTACTCACTCACCAAGAATGTGGTGGGCACAGCCGTCTGGTCTATTTATGACCTTCCCAGAGTTTCTGCAGATCAGTGTCAGTGTGAACCTACAAAATGCTTAAGAAAGCTACAGAAATGTGTCACCTTAAACATGCGTCACTTCATTAAATTTGTATTCACTCCATGTGGAGCCATTTGCTGAAGCGCTAGGCTAATGTTAGCATGCTTTCTCCTTGTTTTGATAAGATTCATTCATAATCGGTCTCATTGCATTTGTAAGGTGGTAAAAATAATCTTGAGTCTTTCTTTTAGCTGTTTAGGCTTTAAGTATAATCAGGTTTGGTGAGTTTTTTTATTTTTATAGTCTTGGGGAACACCTCCCTTACTTGAATTAGTTAATTATTACTATTTGTTAATAATAGTAAGATAATAACATATTTTTAAATGAGGGCAGTGAGGTCAATTTTTTGTCGGAAAACAATGTCTGGTTAAAAACGGTTAAATAAAATTTTTAAAATGTGTTTTCAAAAAAATACTCTTAAATAACTTTTATGTTATATATTGTTACACGGTATAACTTTAACAATGAGGAACATTTTCATAGCAGGAGCCTTAAACAAGATAAACCAGATATCGTAAATGAATAAAGGAAAGAAGCCTGTTCCCGTGTTTTTGTGTCTTAGTCATCCAGTGTTTGTGATTTTGCTCACTTTGCATTTTTGTGGTGAACTCTTCTTGGCTTTCTGTTGCTTTCTCAAAAGGTCATTCGTTTCCTTTCTGGGAGAAACTAACGTTTTATTTTTTTCTCTGTCTCACTAATTTGCATGAACTCAACACAGCCTGTATTCCAGCTGAGTACTTCTGTCAACAGCGAGGTATTTTTAGCCTGACATAAAAAAGAGAAGTTTCCTCTAGACAATATCACTCACTGTTTAACTCAGTGAGTGATCAATAAAAAGAACATTAAATTTCTGCTTTTCAAATTATTTTTACAAGCTGAAAAATCACAATTATCAGGTTCTCTGGACTTATAAACAGAACGTGCTCTTTTTTTGCTCATGGATATTTGCTTAGCTAAGCAGGAAAACCTTGACTTGATTTAATCTGACCTTCTTGCACACAA
Organism: Poeciliopsis gracilis; assembly: GCA_911649635.1. Lineage (NCBI taxonomy): Eukaryota > Metazoa > Chordata > Actinopteri > Cyprinodontiformes > Poeciliidae > Poeciliopsis > Poeciliopsis gracilis. The sequence goes on from CAJVRI010000715.1 coordinate 1,585,194, forward strand.
ATTTAAAACTGCAAACTGTATGCATGAACACAGATCTCTAGATTTATAAAGCTGACCCACACAAACAAAACCGTATTGTGAGATAAAATAACTTCATCTCTCCCAGATTTTACATGTAATTATGATAGATTTTTGACTGGGTCATTTTTCAATTATCTGCTGCTATAAGTAGAATGGCTTTGAAACTATAGGCTTCTAGGTGGATGGCCATGTCTTGCAGTTCAGCCATGCCATTTCCATTTTTAGATGATAGTTAAAAAAACTACTGTGCAAGATTTCCAACGTCAGGAATATTATTTTATCACCTAATCCTGCCTTTACTTTCATCACAACATTATACCTGACTTGCTAAGTACTGTCTTTGGTTTTCAAAATGCTGTTTGATCACTTATACAAACTTCTCAGGTCTCCACAAATAAGAGATAAAATTACACACAAGTGAACTCTTTTTTTTTTTTTTTAAATCTGAGGGAATTTCATTGCACTTTTTTTGTTTTAGGCTGTTAGAGGAAAAAGTGCACTGAATACTTGCCTTTTTTTCTTATTTCTTATTAAATTTTGTAAAATTCTTTGCTACTTTGTGTTGGTCTGTTTCAGAAAATCATAATTAAATGTTTTGAAGTTCACAAAATGTTGAATATTTCAAGGCTTTTAAATGTTTGCAAAAGTTCATTGAACAACTGCATAGACAATTGAATTACACAGGATTTTTAGATACAATGTTTATTTATCTCTCTTGACATAAACATTTTAGACAGTATATTTGAGATGAATACCCGCTAGAAAAACAACAAGAATGCATACGATTCGAAGCTTTTCAGATTTAGTTTTTGTTACAATTTCAGTTTTGTTTGTTGAAATTTATGAGTAAGATAAACACAAAATAGGGCAAAACTGTGCAGTAAAAGGAAAAGGGTGGACAGTTTTCAACATTTTAGACAAATGCAATCTGTGAAGCATTTATCTAAAATCTGTTGCTGTTTGTTCTCTGTCAAACCTCTCAGGGCCTTTATAGAAAAGCTGCGTTTATAGTGATGTTAAGTTACACACAAATGAACATCTGTAGACAGTTTGTTGCATTTATTTTATTGAGTGGCATTAGAGAAAGTGGAATTGATTTCGAGAGCACTTTTCCAAACCTTTCAGTATTTTTGGAGGGGATATATAATCTTTGTTTTTATCATTTTTTATTGCACTTCATAACTTTATGTTACTTTGTGTTATTATGATAGAATTTCATGCAGAATTTACAAAAATAAATTGGGATGAATGGAGATTTTTGTGTCAGTTTCGTCGGCCAAAGATAACCCACTCATGAACCCTCCCAGCTGCAGGATTGTGTGAAATCCATCTCCACAGTTGTGTGATTTCATTCCAGCCAACTCAATCCTGGTGCATTTTTACTTGTGTTTCTATTTTGTGATAAGAAGTCACAGAGGAAATTATCTGGTCCCCCTCGGAGCTGTTGTGTTGTAATTGCTCAGGTTACAGGGAGGCTCCTTGAATGCTGACCCAGACCGCTCTGACAGGATTCCCACTGCCTGAAAAGGGAGAAGAATGTTCACCATTACTCCCCATCACTTCTTCCTGGCTTGTTGTAAACTGAGTTACAGGAAGGAATAAACTGACTGTTCGTTTGTGTAAATACAAGCACTGGATTCCTCCAATAAGTGCAATGAACTCATTACACTGTGATAGTTTTAGTAGATTGTAACAAGCAAAGTTTTATGCTCCTTCTCACAAGAAATATTGTTGCAATGCAGAAAATATTCAATAAACACCAGATCCTGTTTTAGCAAATATGTTGTAAATTTTGAAAACAGAATAATTCTTTATTGTTTATTTTGCAGGGACAAAAAGGAGACCCTGGAATGTCACCTGGTCAAGCCCTGAAAGGACAAAAAGTATGCAATGGTACCATCTTTAAAAAAAACAACTTGACATTGTTATGACATTGTGTGTGTGTGTGTGTGTGTGTGTGTGGGGGTGTGTGTGTGTGTGTGTGTGTGTGTGTGTGTGGGGGTGTGTGTGTGTGTGTGTGTGTGTGTGACCTAATTGATATTTTCAGGGAGAACCTGGTATGATCGGCCCACCTGGACCACCTGGCCAAGATGGACGAAAGGTAAAAACATTCAAAGTTAACAGCTCTTATGTGTGAGTAAGATTTCTGAGTCTAGTGATATAATTTAAATCATAAGAAATGAATGTTATGCTTGTTGAAATTAAGTGAACATACACTGCCAAATTGTGATGTTTAAATGGTCCAGCCAAGTGAGCTTGTGTGGAAGCTGAATGATCATAACATATGAAAGACTTATCACACCTGCAAAAAGTTTAAATAGGATTTGCTGTCTTGCATGTAATACTGTAATATATCATCAGTATTACAGGCTTCTGATTTTCTAAAACATCTCAACTGAAGTGGATGACTGGGTGAAAAATTTCACATGCCATCTGCAAACGTTATGTCACTCATTCCCTGGAGAGCTCTCCTCTGAAAAGTGGGACAAGTTGGGAATGTGTCTCAGTTCTGTGATGTGATCCTTCTTATGATGTAAAATATTTGACTTTCTCTGCATACTGCTGAGTTGTTGCTGCAGAGAGAGAGAGACGTTTTGCTGTAGTGTCTTCCATGGTGTTATTTTATTACTGGCCTTTTCCCAAGCTCCTCACAGTAATTACAGACATCGATAGGGGAAATTCCTGTTGGCTTTTCTAACAAGAATTATAGGAAACGACTAATTTTGTTTTTCCATTAAGGGTTTTTTTTTTCTAAATGAGTTACCTTTTTAAATTATTCATTGTTTTTTTTTGTTTTTTTTTGCTAACCTTAAGCACTTTCTATTGCCTTGTTGCTGAAAATGAGCTAGATAAATAAAATTACCTTTACTTTTTACCTTTACCTATGTGTAAAATAGAAGCTCAGTTCTTACTAAGGTTTAAAAGCGTCTTAAAGGGAGGTCATGCAAGTAAACACATCCCTAACAGGACAAGTAGACCATCACAGCAGTCTGATGTTGAAGTCAATTTTATTTCCGTAGGAAAATATGGAGTATTTGTTTAAATTTGCTAAAGCAAGAGTGTCTTTCTTGTGAATGTGCCCCGCTGCTTTTCTAATTTTGAGAATTTTAATTTCAAATCTTTCTATAAACATTTCAACTACAAGGATAAAAGACAGTTCTTCCAAAAGGGAAACAGATGATCAAATACAGTATCCTTATGTACCCTGTTTTCACTTAGTGTTTGAACATTCTGTGTTATCCAACCACTGACATCTTGTAGACAGCTAAAGAGAACATCCAAAATGGGGAAACAAGCATATGATTTAAAAAAGAAATAAACCTGGATGTCATCAGCATAAAACAGAGTACCATATTTCGATCTTTTCTCTCTAGCTAATAGAAACTAAATAAATCATCTTGGTTCTGCTGAAGATTAGCATATGGTTCTGCTGAAGATTAGCATATACCTCCTTGCTTGCAGCTGTGTTTGCTCTCAGTAGTTTTGTTTTTTTTGGATTATTCCCAGTGACAGAAAGTTCCTATAAAGCTAAATCTTGCTGCGCCAGAAGCATTTGCTCTTTAGTTGTCCAAGCAGCCAGTAAATCTCTGGGTCACTTCCACCTGATAGAGCTCTTACACCGAAACGTGTAACTCCAGGGGAACAATGGGAAGGAATGGAGGAGAGGATGTTAAGTTATTAACCAAAGGAGCAGGATTTCCAAATACAATGATTTTGTGTGAAGCACACTTATACAGCTAAATGGAGGTCACAGAGGTTGAAAAATATCAAATTTAAAAGAGAAGTAAATCTGAACGTCATCAGCATAGCAATCAACAAAATGCTTGCACTTCCTGCTTTAGTTTTATTCCACAGAGTTGATTTGTCAGAAGTTTTGGTTTATTTAATCTAGATCAGTTTTTAAATGGTTAAAATGTTGGTCACTTTGTTGGGTTCCTGTGCTCTATGGCTTTTATTCCTATGCTTTATTGCTTTATTTTACACAGAATTCATACTTTCTAAAAGATGCAGTTTAAACACAGAAACATTCCTGTTGAGTCTCCTTCTCATTAAAATATTTTAATGATCCTCATTAAAATATACTCACTCACTTTCTCCCAATCAGATTAAACCTTTCTTTTTTACAGAGTTTTCCAAGCTGGTAAAATACATTGTTCTTAAGAGTGTGAAGAGTTAAAGCTCTTTAGACATTTGCCAGCAGGCTGAGAATTGAATTGAAAGTGTCTGGTGGATAAAATGAGACAGAAGAAGGGAAACTTTCAATAAAGAGAAACGCTGATGTTTTGCAAAACAGCATAAATAATTATGACTGAAACTAAACTTTTTAATTACTCTTGAGGGTTTATGTCTTTTGAAAGCTGCTGTCAGAGTCAACCCTGGAGGAGATGGAAGCAAATAAAAAGAAAAGGTTGTGGGGTGAGGATTTAGATGCCGGATCTGTGGTAATTAAAACAAAAAGCATGACAAAATGAGAAAATCTTTGTCATTAGCTTACTGTTTTCACAGAGAAACTTTCTCGTACTATTTTAAATCCATCCTCAGCATAATGAGGTCTTTGTGAGTTCTCCAGCCATTTGTTATGCAATCAGACGAAGCTGACAGGAAAAAATTCTTCCATTTAGGAACGTAATGGGAAGCGTTATGTTAAAAAAGAGAGGATCACATCTTGTGTTATGACTCATGGAACATGGAACCATGGGAAAAGGCTGATCATCTCCTGACTGATTCATGGTCAGCGTGGACCTTTACCTGACATAGAACAGCTTGTTGTTGCTGCTACGCGCCTGTCAGCTAGGTTTCTCAATCCACTGTTACAAATCTGTAAGAATTCATCTTTGCACAAGGATCAGCTGACAGCCATACAACGTATTACAAGCCTTATCTAGTTAATTAAAACAAGACAGATCCACTTGGCTCTGCGCAAGGCCACCAGACACCTCCTTGCTTGCAGCTGTTTCTACTCTCAGTATTTTCTTTGTTTAATCATTCTCAGGCACACAAAGCCCCCCATAAATCGGAGTATCGCTGAAATTCCACCAGATGCAGATGAAACTCAAGCATTTGCTTTCTAGCTGTCCAAGCAGCCAGTAAAACTTTGACCCAATGCAGCATGATAGATCTCTTATTACTGAGTTTTCTGCTCAGAAAGTGGCCCACTGCCAAAAAAAGTCTTTCCTCACTGTGGGAAATGTGTAACGATGTAATGGGAAGGTTGCCTGGGAGTCATTCAGTGGTCTGAGCTGTAAAATAGGAAAGGACTCGTGTATGTGTGTGTGTGTAAAATCCAAACACTGTGGAGAGTATTACCAATTCTGGACCTCAGAGTCTTTTATACAGCCAGCTTAAAATTTTGGCAGACTGAAATAAAACTGTATTTTTCATGAGGTGTGCAGTTTTTTTCCCTGTCCTGCTCCCCAGTTTTGCAGAGTCAAAGCTGTGTTTGCTGATTGATTTATGAAAGGGAACAGAGAGAGGCCTGCCTGTTGGGACTGGGGGTTTGTGTCACATTGAAAATAAAAATCTGTGTGAAGAATAATGCATTATTTGCCTGACAGGTATAGTCTGTTTCTTCTGCTGTAGACGGGGGAGACAGTGAAGCTGGCCCAGTTTGCTGGTGGCAGCAGGGTTGCTCTTTTGTGATTCAAATCAATAAACAGCAGCTTGAAGTTGTTCACATTTTGTCACATTACAAACTCAAGCTTCAATGTATTTAGGGGGGGATTCATGTGATCAGCCAATGTGACATATGGATCTGTTGGCTCATTTCCACATCTAGAGACAGATTTTTGGCTATTTATCTTTTTCAAAAATAGATTAAGCTGAATCAGATTTATTTGAGTGTCTAAAACAATTGTTTTCAAGTTCGGCCAAACTGCATTTGAACTATGACTGGTCCATTCTACAGGATTTGATCTTAATCAGTTAATTATAACTCTAGGATGTTGGCTGTAATGTTTAGTTTGCTTATGCTTTGTTCCACATGTTTGATATGCCTTCTACATGACTTGTGGCAAACTTCTTTATCCTGCGGCTTTCATTCAATGTTGGCTTTCTTGCCACTCTTGAAAATTGCCAGCCTTGCTAATAATTATCACATTGATAGATTTTGCAGCCCAGAGTTACCAGCAGGAGGCACAACGTTGCTTTAACCTTCACAGCTTCCTCCCTGAACTGTTTTCTGTGTTCCTTGGTCGCTATGATGCTAATTGTTCACTAATGTTCTCCAATAAGCCTCTGAGGCCTTTACTGAACAGCTGGACTTAAAATGAGCACAAGCAGACTCTACTCAGTAATTAGATTACAACTGAAGCCATTTGTGTTCACTGAATTGGATTTAGGAGTATCAGAAAAATTAGGGTGAATACAAATTCACAACGGCTTTTTAGATTTTTACTACATGAAAACCATGCTGAAATGCTACATAAAAACCATGTAGCATTTTACTTTCACTTTGCAATAATGCACTAATTTGTGTGGATCTGTCAAACAAATAGAAGTGTAGTTGTAATGCTTCAGAATGTGTGTAAGTTAAAGTGATAAGCAGTCATTTTGCAAGGTTTTACATTTTTCCTTTATTTTGTGCCTCACAAAAACATTTTCGAGTTTTCCAAATTACTGCTTCATTTTATCTGTTTGCAGATAAACAGCCAAAAAAGATGTACAATTCAACTAAAGTAATTAAAATTCTTGGCACCTTGAAAAGAAACAAAGAAAATGGCTGCCTCCTCTGTCTGTGTGGGGAAGTGTGGAATCAGTTGTAAGCTCTTTTGAAAGATTCAGGCCCAATTTCTTGTTTTGTCCTTGCACCTCCATTTCGATGGATTACAGTGCCTCTTTTCTTTTGGGGATCAAGGAGAAATGGTCATTCAGCTGTTTAAATGGGCCCACTACGTCCCGACCCAAGGACTCCTTTTAAGAGGGTCACCTTATTTTTGTCAAAAGGAAAAGTAAGGCCAAGTATGGGATTGGTTTTTTTTTATACTCTTAGCAAATGCTTTGAGTATCTTTGTATTGTAAATTGCTTTGATTGCCTGTTATCGATCTATTTTTTCAGTTAAATATATTTTTGCAGTGAGTAACTAAAAATGAAATGACCTTTTATCTTATTCTGAGAGACTGACCTGTCAGGATGATTTTTCTCAGCAGCTTCCTGCCTGTCAGTTTCACTCTGCTTCAGACTTTCAGATCTGCCTCTGTGTCCATCAATATTAACTTTCACTATGAAGTCAAACTATTTTCAAACCAAAATTACCTCTCAATCAGCACCATTTTACTGTGAAAGGCTGAGACAGCCATATGGAGGGAATAAAAGTTGGTGGTATGAGTGTTTTAGAGCTTCCTGGCCTTCCATAAATATACTATGCATGTCCGACATATGCTTCCTCTTCTGCAAGACACATTGAAGCAAAGGCTGTTACACTAGCACAGCTTGCAGCTTATATAAACTGTCCTGCATGTTGTGTGTCTGTTGAATATGATGAATAGGTTCAGCTGAGTAAATGCTGATGTACATCATCATTTAGATCAGCTGGTGGAATGACGTGTGAACTGCACCTGACTGGGCTTGCCTGGAGTAACTTCATGACAATGGTGTCACAAAATAGTTTTTAAAGGCAGATGTATACTTCTCAGGCATCTCAGCTGCAAATAAGCTACGCAAGGTTTTATCTCAAGCTGCAGTTCACAATGATTCTCTGTAGATATCAAAGCAAAGTCAAGTTTATTTGTATATTTCAGTGACAAGGCAGTTCAAAGTGCTTTCCATCATATAAACATGAGTTATGAAACAAACAATAAGCATTACATTTAAATCATATGCCATCAAAATCATAGCAAATGTACTCTTAATCAAAGGAAACTCTAAGCAGGTGGGTTATAAGACTTGAGTTAAAACAACTTACTGTTTCAGTTGTTTTGCAGTTTTCTGGAAGTTTGTTCCAGATATTAACTTGCTACCCAGACTAATCTGATATTTGGGTTTCAAACATTTAATGTCTGAAGATATACAATATGTGATAGTGCTAGTGAATGTTCCAAGGATGATATGACTTGAGATAAACAAGGAAATACTGAAATGATGGTTTAGGTGTGTAATTTTACTACTACTAATAATAATACCAACAAAGATTAGGTACTGGATGATGCACTGTTGCCTTGCAGCTAAAGTTGGGTTCTGATCCTGGCCTGACGTCTTTCTGCATTCAGTTTACATGCTCTCTGTGGATATTTCAGCCACCTCCCACAGTCCAAAAATACCGCATTAGTTAAATTGGTCTCTATTTATTTCCCTTGGGAGTAAATGTGTGTATATGGTTGTTTGTGCTGTGTGTGTGCCCTGTGATGGATTGGCAACCTGTCTGGGGTCTACTTTACCTTTGGTCCAATGACAACTGCATGGATAACTGGGTGTAGGTAAGTGATGGATGGGACAGTAAAGCAATAACAAAACATCTGGAAGTCCTTGTAAAACATTTGCTGCTGCATTAGAAACATCACCAACAGTTTATTGCCATAGGAAGCATGAATGCCTGGTACACATTGAATAAGCCACTGCAGTTCAAGTAGTTCTTTCTGTTATTTATACTGATGACAGTCAAATGACAATGTCATCCAAATGCATTTACCTTTAAAAATAAATATCTGCATGCAGGCGAGTGAATGGCCTAAATGAGAGAATATGCCCTTCTCTATTTGGAAACCCAATAATGACAGGAAAAAATTCTCCATAAAAAATGCAACAAATGCAAAATACTTGATTTTATTGCTGGCAAGCACTTAAAAAGTGTAATCTAAAAATGGCAGATGTATATTTCATAGTGTGATGCACTGAAAACCCGTTTAGAACAAAAGTGCTTAAGGAGCTTTTTCTTCTACAGTGAAATTAAACGACTAATAAGCACCAGCTATGATTGCAACTTTCAACCCTGTCACAAGCTTGTTTACATTTTTCTAACGTTTGGATCTGTCAGTCATGCACTTTTAAGAGCTGAAGTCTGCTTTGCAAACAATACTTTTACATATCTCACAGTTCACTCACGTAAGAACATTTTAATATTATCTTCTTTAGTACAACCTGCTGACAGGAGTGCATGATTTGTATGATATTATTGTCTACATTGATGCTACTTTTCCTGCCTTTTGCCGCCTGTTGTTTACTCGATCTGCCACTGACAGGCTGACACAGCTGGCGGCTAATGACTTCACACTTGAGAGGACAGCCTTGTTCATTCCTCAGAGATAATTTCACATCTCTATCTTTGCTACTTGTGAGCCTTGATTGGGGGAAGATTAATATATTTTATAACCAGCTGGTAGAGCCATTGGAGATCACAGGGTGTGAAGATGACCATTAAATATCCTTCTGGGTGTCAGGTGTTACTGCTTAATTGGTTTACTGGCTTTATTAATTTTAAGCAGAGTGCAGAGGTGGCAGTTACTAAGCAAACACACCAATAGCTGAGCTGCTAAAATTAAAGTCAGTATAACTCCTGTGTGTATATAGTATAGAACTGCTTTATTAAGGACTACACAGTCAACGCAGCTGATAAGTGGTCTATTAGTTTAGCAGCTGTTAAATTTGTCTTACCTGAGCAGTGTTGTAAATGCATCTCTCCGTACTTTATTAAAGTATTTGTAAGCAAACAGAAGCTCCTCTTTTGTATGGGAAATATAATTTTCTCCTATGCAGTGGTGACTGCGGCACTCAAATCGTGATGGGTTCCAGTATTGTCATCAAAACGATGTTTGTGTTCTTCAAAACACATTTTGAATGGTGCCTTCTTTTTCTTGTTGTGCCTCGTCCTTGCTGGCTCAGCTTCTCTCACAACATTGTTGGATGTATAGAAACCTTACTGTCGTGTAATTCATTTTTTTGACCTCTTGAACGTGTTGAATGAGAACAGGAACAAGTATGGATTGAGCTTCTAAATTGATTTTAGAGCCAAAATGAAGCTTTAACAATTAGAACCGCAGAGTTCTGGTTTGATGGTTTGTTCAGAAAACTATGATTTAGATGGCATCTGAATTTCTTGAAGAGGTTTTGGTGCCAAAAACAAGAAAATGATAAAGGGTTGATTAGAGATGTGTGTATTTGCAAATAAATGCACTTCACAGTACCTTTGTAAAAAATAAATAAAATAAAATAAAAAATAAGGAAGACAATTCAGAATTGCAAACAGCTAAGCTATATTTTTTTTTCTTTATCAACAGGGACAAAAAGGCTATTCTGGTCCTTGTGGTCATCCAGGTGAACCTGTGAGTAAGCTTTATTTCAATTGATGCAAAAGGTGCTTTAGAGTTTCTCTGCAACAAGAAAGCAGCTGTTGCTTCTATGAATGCAGAGACGTCCACAGAGATGTGACATGTTTAATCCTTCATCTGAAGACTTTCTGTGCCTGCAAGACCCAAAGTTGATTGAAAAGAACCATCAGTAAATTGTTGTTTACAAATTAAAATAGAAAAATATGTTGCTTTTTTATTTATTTAATTGTAGTCAAAACATTCCGACAAGCTATATGTAGTTCACAGACAGTTGTTAGTATCAGCAAGAGATTTTTGGCTGAAGTACAAGTAGGGCAAATAGTTTGAACATCAAGAGTCATTCCTCCTCCACATTATCCTCCTTCTCTTCTCACCACTTTCTAAACTTTGTGTAATCTCTCTTTTAAGGAATGTGCTGTCTCACAACCAGAACAGGAAGAAATTTCTCCTTTTATTTTTTTAACTAAATTATATATTTTAGCTTAATTATGTGTTTTAAGTTTTTAACAACTCACAGTTCCTTCTTAGAAAGGTTTTGATATGTCTTCACTAATTCAGTTCCTGTCTGCTTAAGTAGGTTTTTTTTGTATATTTTTTTTGTGTACTTAATAACCGAATATGTTAATAAATTCTTACTGGATCACTGTGGAATAAATTACATATGTTCCATAACCTGTGGCTCTTGGACAGCGTGTAAGATTGTAGGGTTTGGAGCTAGACAGAAAGGCAAGAACATGCTGGGATTTGTTGCAAGGCAGGGGAATTTTTTAATTAATGGAAAACTGGATCAGGAGCCAACTAACATGAACAACAACTGACCAGATGTTCCAGGGTCAGGCTGGATTCTGAAGATGCTTTAAAGGTACAGCAAATGCTCACTGGCAGCCCACAGACAACCCCACAAAACTTAACCTCAATCTTCAATATCAATACAGAACATGACTTGTTCTTTGCTTGAACTTACAGGTTATTTTCCAGAAGCTGCAGTTAAGGGACTTTAATGTTTTATTTCTTTAATTCGAAGGTTACTTTTCTGGGGTTTAAAGGCTGTATAAAAGATCCCTTATTAAATTATCCTTGGTTTTTTCCCCCTATGTTTAAATTTTTTGCGGTGTAAACGTTCTGTTATTTCTTCCATTTGATACTTCAGAATTTTTGTGCCTCTTAATGCATGACTTATTCAGTTTTAAAAGGCCAGTGAAACTGCAGAGATGTAACTGTTGCCAGCGTATGTCATAAATGTGGTTAACTGTGTATATACTGTTAAAACAACCTATAATTTGTGGCATGCCTTCACTTATTGACTTTGTTTAGATTTTCTTCTAAACGATATGTAATATTGAACATTCCTCTGAGAGACACGCATTTACTTTGGTCTTGCCACAAGGAAGGAATGACTCATGTGTTCATCTGTGCATTATTGAAGATAAATGGATGAAAGCCAAACTGTTCCCACTGTTGACCACATTGTAATCTCACTTGCTGTCAGATTAAATAGTCTCAATGGTGATCTTTGTTGTGGTGCCATTAGACAGAATTGACTTGACTAAACAAAAGTCTTTAATTGAAAGTTTGGAGAGTTTAATGGTGTAATATCTGCAATTGTTGCAACACAAACACATCACTTATCATCAAATTTAATTTCTATCTTTGCTTGTTCTCTGTTACTGCAGTCAGGCTGAAAGAGAAGCTATATGCACATAAAAAAAATAATTTTCCAGAAAAATGCTGGCTTCTTCTGCCGATCAGCTGCTCCTTCTTCTTTTCATTTTCCACCTTGATCCTTGTCCTCTTCTACCTCTGACTTCTGTGCTGTCTTTGTTTTCACAGGGTGAGCAGGGAGATGATGGAAGCCCTGGGGCCAAAGGCTATCCTGGCAGGCAGGTGCAGTAAATCTAGTGTTGCGGTGCTGATTGAGCAGGGACAAACAGAACGCACACTTTCACACACACACGCACACGCGCACGCACACACACACGCACGCACGCACGCACGCACGCACGCACGCACGCACGCACGCACGCACGCACGCACGCACGCACGCACGCACGCACGCATGCACATAGAGTGAATAAAAGTTGGTTATATTTTTTTATTGATATTTCTTCTTGAGATTTTGTGCTTCCTTTGGCTTTTCCAAATTGTTTTTTGATAACTAAGACAAATAAAAATAAGGATAAATAAAATCCTACATCCAGAAGTCCTAGCAATATTAATGTGTAAGGTATTGTTTAGTACAATACAAACAAAATATCCTTAAATTATCCTCTCACATAAATATTAATCATATTTTGACAACTCCAACTGAAATGTTTTCAGCGTTCACATAAAAGGAACAAGAACCAGAGCAACAGTGCATGAAATCTCTCTCTGGAAATTCCAGGACTTGTTAGGAATAATGTCAAAGGTTTCCAAAGTAAGTGGTACCCTGAAAGGAAGAGAGTAATAAAAGTGTGACTAATGCCAAAGCTCTTTGGGTACAAATAGGCTTCCTGTGTTGAATTGTGGGCGTCATCTTCTGTTCCAATTCGTTGTAAAGTCGTAAGAAGTCAGAGTTGTACAGCTTTACAGTTCCTTAACATTTAATGCATGTTTTGCCTCAGCGTTAAGGAAAATCCATTAAAACATTTGGATGACTGCCAACGTCTTTTCAAGGTTATGATATAGTTGGGGCGCAAATCACTCTACTTTCTGCTTCATCATGCACACACAGTAAAGTGCTATAGATTAGGTTTAAGCATTCCCTTTAACAGGCTTTTGTGGTCATCATTATGATACTCTGGTGAGAACTGTTGCATTGAGCTCAGGATTTATGCTTTTGATTGCAGAGTGAGTATGGTGAATTAAATTATTTATAGATAATAAAGTTGTAGATGTTGTAAACTACAGTCATTATTATCATCAGATGTTTCAAAGGCTTAAATTCTTATTGTAATTTATTCCCATACATAATTACTTTGATCACATTTTGGTTTTTTTTCAATCACAATAGGTAAAATTTCTTTTGCTATTTGCATTGACAGAAATGTTTTATTGTGTTTAACCTCAGGGTTTGCCTGGACCTGTAGGAAAAATTGGACCAAAAGGTGTCAGTGTAAGTCGATACTAAAACAATATCCAGTGTTTTTGTTGTTCCCTTTATTACAGACTGCTTGTGATCCAGACCTGAAATATCTCTACCACACTAATGACTGTGTAATTGGTTGTACTTCATGTAATTGTTATGCCTCATTTAAATAAAATGTGAAATGTTTACTGAATGCCTGTTAACCCAGTGTAGCCACATACTGTAAAACCTACATAATAACAAACATTCATAATACTTTGTAAAATGATTCATACTCCTTGAACTTTCTCATATTTTGTCTTGATTATTATGGGATAATGCAAGATAAATTAATACATATTTGTAAAGTGGAAGGGAAAAAAATACAGTTTTCAGAACTTTACAGTTTAAAACCCTGAAAATGTTGAGCCAGTTCCCTCTGATATCCCTGTGAAAGTTGACATTCCAATAGAACTATGAAACTGAATGTGTAGCTGGAGATGAAAGGGAATAGTTTAGAGCAAAGTGTGTTCATGTGCAAGAACAGCCGAGTCAGAGTCATTAAACCGGCTGTTCATGGATGTTTTCCATCCAGTCTGTCAGAACCCAGGGTGTTCTGCAAAAACAATGAGGAACAGTGTCAGACTCCACATGTAAAAAGCTGACAGAGACAAACAGCAAAAAATGTGACTACAAACAGGTGCTGTGTGCAGTGCTTTGAGTTGTTTTGTCATGTTAAATCCCAATAAAATACCTTGAAGTTTGATGTAATATTATAAAAAGTGTAAAAGTTCAAGGTTGTGAATACTTTTGCAACACACTGAGTTTGACGTTGATGAATTCTCAGTGATAACAGTACACAGTTTTTTTAGAAAATGATTAATAATTTTTAAGTAAAAGTAGAGTAGATGAAATACAATATGCTGTTACCATTTCCACTTTTCCGCTGGTTAGGTCTTACACAAAGATCTTCAGAGATCCCTGATGCGAGGGTATGTGCCCTTGGACTACATCGTGGAAGCCAGCACCATGCAGTCCATGGGCATATACACTTACCTCAAGGCCTGGCTCCTCAAGACTTCAGCCTGTGTCAGAGACCTGGCAGAACTGTAACAGATGGCAGAGAAATCTGCGTTAGTTGTTCTGATAACTCACCCTCTTGAACAATGTCACCTATCTTTTTCTTACTCCCACTTTGTCCTTTTTTATCATCCTCTTTTTCATTTCATTTATGTGTGCTTTTTCCATTTCTTTCCTTCATCTTTTATTCATCTCTCCAGGGTCACATTGGCGTCCCAGGGCTTTTTGGCTTTCCTGGTCCTGATGGAGAGAGAGTAAGTATTAGTGGCTGTGAGAGTCTTGCCTGCAGGGTTGCATTGTGGCACTCCATGGGCCAAATGATGAAATAGAAATACATTTCATTGTTGCAGAAATGAGACACTTGAGGCAGATTTTTACCAAACTAGTAGTCTTTAAATAGTGTTTGGATCGGCCCTCACACCACAGCGTACGTACAGTGGTGGATAATTCTTGAGTGTAGAAGATGGATGTAAATTTATAGAAACCCAGCTATAAATCAAATCCACACCATCAAACCACTGAATCAAAACAAAGGGATTCTTGTGACTTTATTGCATTTTTTTACTTGAGCCGATGTGGAAAATGACCAAATTACCGAAAGCAGGAGTAAAACTCGTGTTTGTATCTGAAAAAACAAGCGTTATTGATTTTATCATGTGCAAATTTGTCATTGTTGCCTCTCACAGCCTTCATGCTCTGATTTCTGTCTCCTTTACAGGGAATTCCTGGTGTGCATGGGAAGAAGGGCAAGATGGGTAGGCCGGTAAAGTTTTCTCTCAACATACTTCTCATTGTTAAGGCAGCCTTGTGGCAGTGACTTTGTTTGTGATCTATGGGCTATAACAGTAATGCAGTGATACTGTAAAGTCTTTCAAAATACCACTCCTTAGGCCAACTCTTTGATGGAAAATCCCTTTTGGCTTTTCGAGTTGATATGCAGAAAATGGTGCAGAGTAGCAAGTTAGTGCCCTGGCTTGTGGGGAATGTGAGTATTTTGAGGAGGCATGGTACAACCTTGCAAAAGTATTCATACCTCACATTTTGTCACATTATAATCTTCATATATTTCATTGGGATTTTATACGATTGAGAAACAGAGAAGTTAATAATTCAAAGTCATTCTATTGTTTGTCTTTTTATTTTAAGCTATACTGTTGTAAACTTTTGCAGCTGTTTTCAGGCTTCTTTATTCTGATACCCCTAAATGAAATTCAGTGTGATGTTTAGAAGTCACCTTATTGTATTCAGACCGTTTTACTCTGATACAATGAAGTGCAACCTTGAGAAGTGTCCAGCCTTGCAGCTCTTTTGTGAAGACCTCAGGGGTATTCATTCGTTTCTACTAAACAGCTTCGTGAATGTTATTGGGTCATGAAGGTTCATGTGTCTGCAGTGCATCGTGGCTCTTGCTGAGTTTCAGAAATAACTTGGCCCATTTTATACTGGAGCTCTGAGATTCATTTTCTGTTCTTGGCTTTAACAAGAAAACTTTGTATTTTTGACAGTTTTAAAGGGCTTGTGGTGACATCTATCTATCTATCTATCTATCTATCTATCTATCTATCTATCTATCTATCTATCTATCTATCTATCTATCTATCTATCTATCTATCTATCTATCTATCTATCTATCTATCTATCTATCTATCTATCTATCTATCTATCTATCTATCTATCTATCTATCTATCTATCTATCTATGTTATGGGTTTGGCTTTCTGATGACTTAACCCACAGTCAATGAAAGTTTGATGTCATTGGCGCCTGAAAGCAAACTTCCCATCGTTCCTTGCTAACGTGAAAAAAACAGTAATGTTCTCATGGGCACGTGTAGAAACGAGATACTTCCCATGTGCTGTCTGGTAGTACATGATTACTAAATATTGTTACGCAATTATGGTCTGTGACATATCCTGAGGTTGAAAAGTATGCGCGTAATAGCCAAGTCATGAGCGTGGTGTCTCCTCCTCTGCAGTGGAAAGCAAAGTCTGGTGTTTTCTTTCCTGAGTCAGGAGTAAAGTGGAAGAGAAAAGAGATAAAAATGGAAAGTTGTTATTCAGCGAAATCGCTTCTGGAAGATGTGGAAAACGGATATTTCAAACTGATTTTATTGTTGGGTATAAAATGTTCCTGCAATAGTTTCTATAGTCAGCTCTGGATTTATAGTTTCATAAATGCTTTACAAAAGTATTCATAAGTTTTCACATGTTGTCGCATTGCAACCACAAATGTGTTTTATAGAAATTTCATGCGATGCACATAGTAGTGCAAAGTTGAAAAGTACAAAAATTATATTTTTTACAACTGAAAACCTGAGAAGTTTATTTTCATCCTAGAAGTTTGACTTTTTCCAGAATTACCTCGTATTTAGCTCCACTTATTTTTCTGTCAACCCGAATGAACTTTCCTTTACTTGGTGAAGAAAAAGGTCTCTGCTGCATGAGGCTGCCTCCACCATGTCTCAGTTTATGTAGGACATTGGCCCAGAGGAACCAGAGGAATCCTCTTCAATGGGAGAAAGCCCAGACTGAGCTGTGAAGTGAGAAAGAAATCTAGCAGAATTTGACTAGGAAAGCAATGGGTAGTCTACACTAAACCTGTGACTCTTCAGTAATTTTTCTAATATTGCAATGAAGACAGTAAGATGTTCTTAATACACAAGATCTTCTCCTCTCAGCTTGCCAACAGGGAGTGAGGGGGAGATCTCTTCTTTGCTGCCATCTGTCATTTGTGTCCCAACAGCACTCACGTACTGTAGCCAAGCATTGATTCATGATATGTGGCAGATTGCATGTTGACCTTGGCGTTCTGACAGGCACATGATGAGCATGTGGCGTCACGGCTGCATTACATACCTCTTGATCTATTTCTACAGTTGAAGACAGAGGACCATGCAGCAAAAAATAAAAAATAAAATAAAAAAGGCACAGTCAGCAGTTTCTTGTCCAAGGCAGCTTTATTCAGCCATTTAGGCAAGCTCTGGGGGTTTTGCTTTGGGAGCTGCGCGAACATATAGACTCTCGTCACTTGAAAACACTCAGCCGCGGAATTTCCTCAGAGTCTCCCAGGAATGAAAGCACTGGGAGAATATTTAATGGGATTTGCTTGGCTTGACTCTGCAAACTTCTGTTTTGGGAGCCACTTTGTCGATCCCTAGTGTTTGGTGTAATCACTTAAATGGCAAATCATGTGATTTCTGAATATTTTCAACATTAAAATTAACAGTCTGAGTGTGTAAACATTGCAACGCCACACAGTTCCCTTTCTGGTTAGCTAACCATTTTGTTTACGTGTTTTCTCAGGGGTTTCCTGGTGACTTTGGAGAGCGGGGACCGCCTGGCCCTGATGGGAACCCAGTGAGTAGAACTACATTACAATGAAATACGCTTTTCATGCAAACACAATTATACCCCAAAGAGATTTAAATTGATTTCAACTGCTGATTATACAGTGCACTGTAATTTCACACAAAAATATCAACATTGATTCTCATCCCTTCTCCTGCAGCTGCAAAAAGCGGCATAATTTCTCGGAGATCCAGAGTAACGCAGTCTAAGCTTTCTTACATATTCATTCACAGCAGGACCATTTCAGTGCGATTCAGGAATGACCACAAAACAACTCCCAGCAGTTGTTCCACTCACCCATCATCATCCATGCTGATGGAAGGGCAGCAGCAGTTTGACTCACTGCTCCTCTTTTCGTAGTTTGACCCTAACTGCTTGTGATTGACAAGGTCAGTGTTAGATTAAAGACTGGCTGACCTCCAACAGTCTGCTGCAGGCTACATTTCCTCTCCCTGCAGTGGGAACTGGGGGTTTTCTATTTGGTCTGATTCATGTTGTTTCATTCAAAGAGAGACCCAAGGAGGTGACAGGAAGGCCACACTGTGCTGTGTCCTCCATCTCTCCCCTTTTTGCAATGTTTAGAGTGGATGGAGGCAGGGTTTGGACAACAAGCCAGCCTGTATTAGTGGCTAAATAGCTCCCTTGACAAGCTAAAGATAGTGGGAAAGAATTTTATTCAGCTTTTTTAGAGGGCATAGGACAAGCATTTATCAAAAGAAATATAAAACATGTGTAGGAATTGAGAAGGGAGGGAGTGCTACTAATCAAATGACCTTTAATAAGTGAGAATCAGCAAGATTGACCAGCTTTAAACATCTTTCAAAACCAGCAGAAAGTGTATTTTCCTTGAAAGTATGTTGCTGTTTATTTTAGCATTGCACGGTTTTATCTGAACAAAAGAACAGAGTAATTAGGAGAGATGAGACCAAAGCGTGACATTTCATATGACAATAAACAAACATGCAAACAAAACCCACCACCTTGGTACAAACACAGGAACTGGGCACTGTGAAGTCACAAAGGACCAGGTGTTGTGTGGTCACATGTGAAGCCAAAAGCTTCACACATTCACCAAAACCGAGTAATCAACAGCAAAATGATCCCAGACCTCAACATGACTGAAATGCTCTGTTGTGATGTTAAAAAGTGTATATTACCTAAAATTGACTCTTTTTTTTGTTTTGCTTTATCTCATATATTCAGGTATGTTGTTTTTATTATCAAAAACATACCTTCCATCTCCTGTAGTTTTGCTTTGATTCTTTCATGCATTTTAGGAAAATCCTTGAATCTGCCATGGCAACCATTCTTGGCTGCATATACATTTACTTTTACAAAACTCCACACCTCAGCAGAAGTCTCCAACTGAGCTTCTGTCTCACAGGGCCCACGCTTCCCTCACTTAGCTCCTTCAGACTAGTGGCAGCAGCAATTACCCAGTCAAATTACACATTTACAGAGTTTATGGCTGGAAACATCATAATGGAGGAACACTGTTGTGATGAAGATGGATTGTCAGAAAGAACAACAGCTTCTTAAAGAGACAGAGGCTCAATTTCAAGGAGTCAAATTGTAAAGTCTTTCTTTTGAGTTATGTTTGATAAAAGCAGCATTTTATAACTGAAGGTAACACATGTACTTTAATGTGTGTTAAAATGATACGATGTGCCTGAAAAATCACAATTCCCCCCCCTCATAAGAATTGTTCAGCAATAAAATTTTGCCAGTATAATGAGCGATAGCAATGGAAAAAAAATAGGCCAAAACTCCCCCTTAATGATTTGAGAAATGGATAAATTTATACGAAAAATAGTTCAGTATACTATATCAGTAGTTGCTGATGAAGGAGGTTGTAGAAAACATTTTAATTTGATTAACCACAGGCCTGTCATGCAGTGTTTTTTACATTTTGGCTGCGTCTCTGTTTAGTCAATAACGGCTTGGAGTTTTACTTGCTTTGTTTCACTAGATCCTTTTTATTAGGTTCTAATAAGTTCAAGATTTGAACTGAAAGAAGGTGCTTCACCCTATTTCCCCTGACCACATAAACTTATCTTAGTTGCATCTAATCTCCTGGTTCTTGTTTGTTCAGGGTGAGCTGGGAGCCCCAGGTCCATGTGGAATCACTGGCCTCATTGTAAGTGGTGATGAATCTTTTTCTCCTACTGATGTTTTAAATACACTTTATTTTCTTATGTAATGTTGCTTTGAGCTGCAGTTTTAAAATTAAATTGAAGGCATTAGCTGAAATGAGCAACTACATGTAACAATTGTCTCTCTTTAATTACAGAGAAGTTAATGGAAAAAAAAGGATTAGTTTTTCCAAAAATTTGTGTTTGAATGTCGTGTTGGTTTCAGGGAGACATGGGCCCGAGTGGCATGATGGGCTTACCAGGGTTTCCAGGACTCAAGGTAAATCCCACAGTTTGGTTTGTAGATTTGGTACATTATGACAGATTTAGTTGCTTGGTGAATTATGATTCAAATATGAGTTTTATTGATCAATTAATCCTTTATCTTGATTTTTGCTTTGCTTTTGCTTGAAAGGGAGTACCTGGAAATCCAGGTGTAGCAGGACTGAAAGGTGATAAGGTGATCTGCATATGTATTTCTCATAATATTATTTATCTGTATACAGGAATATTTGAGGTGCTAATATATAAATGTAATTTTCTGGACTCTGATCCAAATGAATTCACACCTTGTGTAGCTCATCACTGACTGTACAAGAGGAGTAAATTGGTGTTTCCTTTGTGAATAATGTTGATGCATCTTGTTTGTCAAAGGGGGACCTGGGCTTAACGGGAGAACAGGGAGAGTGCGGATTCCAAGGGGATAAGGTACGAGTTTACTGAGCTGGCAGATTGTTTTTCAGTGACTTTACCTGGTCTGCCTGGAGTTAAATCAACTGTTTGTGTGTCAAGGACAAAAGTGTGCTTTTCATTATTGTTATAAACCTGCTCCTGTTGTTTGTTTCCTGATGATATTTAGAGTAAATATTAACTTTATGCTGCAGGGCAGCCGGGGTTCCCCTGGGTTACCTGGTCCTCGTGGAAAACCTGGACCACAGGTATTTTCTGTACATCTATGACATACAATAAAATACTTTGAATCATAGAAGTTGTAGGAGTCAAATTGTGTATAACAGTTCCTTCAAATGCATATTCTAACTTTATACAGAACACATACATGTCTGAGGATAGTTTTATCTTTTTTGATCACCTGCTAGCTTTGTTGTAGCATTTGTCTGAAGAGTTTTAAAGGATTTGTTTTATTGTTGCATGAAAGAACATCAGTGGCACTGGTTATGTTATATATTAAAATTGAGTAACACTTTAAAGAATGAAGAGCAAATAAACTTTATGATCTTGCATTTGTGACCAAGTATTTAAATGATCAATGATGCCAATTTACCACCAAAAAACACATTTTTGAACAGAAATCTCAGTTTCTTGTATTTGCACCGTGTAAAAATAAACCACTTGTTTCCTGTGTAATTCTATGAATTACAGATCTTTGTCTTTTTAATGTACAGCCTTAATTCGGATGGCAGATAATTGTATAAAGATGGTGTGTGTGTTTTTTCCATATTTCACAAAGTGAAATGCTAGTATGTTTTCAAATAATATCTTATTCACTTTAACTTACCAACTTATTTTCAAGGTTTTAGTGATTGTGTCTTTTCATAGGGCAAACCTGGAGAAAAAGGCCCTGATGGAATTCCCGGCCCTCTTGGTTCAGAGGTAAATTAACCATATGTCCTACTTCTGTAAAGAATAGCTAAATATAATGAATAATTTCATCCAGTATATGTCTTTGCACAGTTGTGTGGTCATAAAGCAGTGTTTCATTTTCTGTGATTTTCATAGGGCTTCCCAGGTGACATTGGCCCACCAGGACAAAATGGTCTACAGGGACCGAAGGTTAGTAGAGGAACATGTACTCATTTCCACCAGAGGAAATGAAGTGAATTTGTGCCCTCAATGTTTCCTCCACAGGGAAAGGAAGGGACAAGAGGTTTGCCAGGTCCAACAGGAGCACCTGGACTTCAGGTGAGGTTACTTGTACTTATTCTCCAAACAAGCTAAATTTGTGTGAAATGTATTTTCCTTTCAGCTTCGGCAACTTTCTTTTCATCAGGGTGATGAAGGACCAGTTGGGCCAGCTGGACCTGCTGGAGCCGAGGTGAGTGCTGATTGGATAAGCTCTGCAACCTAACACCAGACAGAAAATAAAATGACACTGCAGGAACTCTTACAGACCACCGTAAAGCATGCTGCGCGGAAGCACACATGTGGCTCTGCCTAAATTTAGCTTTGGATGAATGAGTAGTTTGGGTCTGCTAGTTCTTTGGCTGACTGCTCTTTCTATTGTTGTAAAGCTGTTTTGAAAGCGGTCTTACTGGACAATGTGTCCCCATACTACCAGACTGGTCAGCAAATTGCTATTTACTATGATTGAAAAATATATATAATTGTAAACAAAAAGGGTTCTAGAATTTAAACCCAATACCAGAGAAAGGGATTGTTGTTTTAAATCAGAACTTTTCTTTTTTTTTATTATAATGATAGACCAAGTTTGTCTTCCTTATTATGTAATATGCTTAATGTATAGTACTTACTATATCACTGTCTCAACATTAACAGTAGGGAGTGTATTCAAGTTAACTTTCTTTTAATTCAATGCTCTTTACTTACTATTGGACCAATGTCCCCTAAAGTCATTTTACAAAACAAACAGGTTCAGTTCATGTCATATCATATTGAAGCCAAATCAGACCAAACTAAAGTTTTACTGGTCCAAGATATTCCAGCATAGCAAGGTCATACAATCATTTCCAATGTATCTAATTCTTTTACAGTGCAGTCAAGTTGGTAATTTACTGCCAATTAGTAAAACGTATCCACCTAAGGTATTTCAGACAATTGCATTGAGTAGTTGACTTTGCAGAAATCCCTCTTCTGTAGCAAACATGAAGAATGGCAACAGCAGATGGGCCCCCCAGTGGAAACAGACTCTGCATGAATGGCCATTTGTCATCGCTGGGGGTAAAGAAGAGAGACACAGACAGAAAACAACAAAAACCTGGATGGCTCATGCATACTTTCTATTGGAAAGAAATCAAGTGCCTTGGATAATAACAGCAGTATGTTAGTTAATGGTTCAAACAAGGAAAGGGGCACAATAAATGACATCTACAGTGGTCCAGACATATATTTTTGGGATGAAATACAAAGCATACACAAAGTCAATGAGCAGTAGCTTGATCAGTGGCAGTGTCAAGAACGTTAACTGAGCAAAATAAAGAAGCACAGGGCCAGGCGTACCTTCTTTACTAGGGCAAACAGAGAAAGGATGCAAAGTTAATGTCAGAAAAAAGCATTTGTCGGTACACAAACAGTGGCCCAGAGGTACCTTCCTTCAAAAGGAAAATACATTTAATCCAGGAATTTAATGGCACAAACAGCTCTGGGAGTGAATTTCAAGAAAGCTACCGCAACCAAACACATAGACTAGGTATACCTTCTATGAAAAGAAATCAGCTTAATGGCAGCAAACGCTCCACTAATGACTGTCCAGGACAATAACACTATTAGGCACAGAAATGCTGAGTTGGGCGTATCTTTTATGTGGAAAGAAAAACAGAGTAATAACGCAACTAACAGCATCAACACTTGTCAATAGCTCCATCAAGGAAAGGGTGGGCACAAATTTAATAGCATAATATAATGCAGAAGAGGAGAGTATCAGGACAAACAGCGACAGTGAAAGTCTAAACCTGTAGCCACATAATTTAACATGGAAAACCTGGAATAATTATCTAAACAAGTTCTAATCTTCATTAAAAGAAAGTTTTAAAATGAACCACCAGGAAACATTAGAGAGTGGTCCTTTGGAGTAAGTACAGATCTTTAAATCTAAAATGGAGATTATTTACTCAGAGCGTTAGATGTGGAAAGAAGAGTTTTAAATTGACTTTTGGCATCTTTTTCCAAATATATAAAAATGAAAACATTCCTCTAAAGTTAAACTACTGCACAAACTTTACCAGATTGCATCTCTTTGAGGTTTACTTTAGTTTGCCATCTCCCAAAACCATAAATGATAGAAGAAAACAAACACAAACGAGCAAGAGTTTTGTTAGTAATGAGGTCTTTGATGCTGGAAACAGTTCTTTGTTGAGTGAATTATTAAGATTCCTTGAGGAATCTCTTTGTTTTGGCGACAGATGTTGGTTTCTTTTGTGCCTCATCCTATGAAGGGAGAATTAGACTGACACATGACATGCTTCCCGGTAGAGAGATACTTTATTTCAATTTGTGTGGAGCTGTACACTTCTCTGATTTTAGTTTTCTGTTCAGGGCAGGCCTGGGAGGCAGGGAATCCCTGGACTGATGGGCTCAGAAGGACCCAAGGTCAGACTTAAAAGTGGCACAACCACTGCTGAACTACTGTCATCTTTAAATGAACATTCTCTCTCCAGTTCCCTTTTATAGCAACGTATCAACGGAGTATGTGTAAATTAGATGTTAATTCTCAGATACCACAGGGGAACTAACTTCTAAGCTCATTTCATCTGTACCAAAAGAAAAAAAAGAACTAAATGGCTGAATAAGTTTGTGAAATGTTAATTTAGCTACTTTGCTGTAGGGCGAGTCGGGGATAACTGGCGAGGTCGGCAAGCTTGGCGAGAGGGTAAATGCTTTTCTCTCTGTTCTGGTAATTTGTGTTTGACACCCACTGTGTGTGTCTGTTTTATTTGAGCCCCTTAGATGAGTTGTCATTGTTGGGAAGTCTATAATAAAGTTCACAGATTCAAAACACAAGAAAGACTATTTGTTTCTCTTCTTTAGGGACTGCCAGGCTTTATCGGGCCTATTGGGGAGGCAGGAATGGCAGCAGAAAAGGTTACTCTAGTCCTGTTTCATCATACTTTGCATGGATTCTGACACATTCACCTCCAGAATATGTCCACTGACGATAAATCAGTCAAAGGACAGAAAATGGCATTTGAAATTCAATATAACAACATGCTTAGGAAACATGGTTATCTTTTGTTGTGTGACATTTATTGATGACCTTTGGTTTCTCAGGGGGATCGAGGGAATACGGGTATCCCCGGACCTCCAGGTGAACCTGGGCCGATGGTAAGGAGTAAGTCTGGACCCCGTCTCTTGTACCAGGGAATATTCAGTTCAACATTTAGAAGGAATGTGGGAGAGATTTCCTCAAAAACACTAATTTAAACAAGTATTTCAGGATTCAGAATCAACTTTTTCAGGGTTTCATTTCATCATTAAGTAAGTAAAAATTATTATCTGATTTGCATTGCATGTTCAATCTATCAGGGTCACTCTGGACTACCTGGAGAGACAGGCCCACCAGGACTGGAAGGGATTCCAGTAAGTTTACTATTACTTCAGGTTTATGGCTTAAACCCACATTTACGCCATAAACCAGAGTTTATGGTGTAACCAGAGTTTATGGCGTAAACGTGGGAAGTATTCTTAATGTGAAAATTAAGAAAACTGGCATGCAACTTGGAGATTTTCTTTTTCCAACATGGCAATCTGCCATGGGCATCAAACCTTATCAGTTGTTTAAAGAAAGGCCAAGGAATGGCAGGACAGAAGAGGTCTGTTCTGTTCCTGTCTTGTTTATACGTCCGAATGATAACTTATCATGGAATAATTTACAAGAGTTTGATGTTTTTATACAAAGTGTCAAGTATTCAACAATTTGAGGGCGGTTGTGGTTCCTAAACCCTATAAATACTGGGTTACACTGTATTTATTTAATAGAAAGCTAGTAGACATTTTTTCCAACTTCTTTCTGTAATGGATTATTCTGCTGCCATAAAAGACACTATACTTTAAGATTTTAACAAAACTTAACTACTGGTGCCACTAAGATTTGAGGATGTTATACAATAAGACACCTTATCTAAATTAAACAAATACCTGACAATAATGTACACATCGAAAGTTAACATTTTTAAATCAGATGCTACCTTTTCTCATGCTGTATTGCAGAATGTCCATGAAAATAAATGTGTAATTGGTGACTCATTTCAAAACAGATGGATAATAGTCGGTGTTGGTGAAACTAATGGTTAGAAAATTAATACTGTGCTTTAACTCCCTTCTGTGTTTGTAATTAGCTTCCTACATCTAATTAAGACAGGAACATAGCACTCACTGTTTATCAGTTTCAATAGTATTGGATGGTTGAGCTAAAATAATATTTTTGCACACATTCAGGGCCCACCTGGTTCACGAGGATTTGCTGGCATCAGAGGACACAAAGGCAGGAGAGTAAGTAACTGGAGTACATATTAACAGTAGTTCACAAATGATTAAATATTGGTGCTTCATATGATATAATGATGTGATTGTTAGTACTTCTACTGTGCAGATATACACAAAAATGGTACATTTAGGATCTGACTAGTTATTTCCTCATCTCACAATAAACATCAGCAAAATCCTTGGATTTCTGCATGTTGTTGCCATCAAATGGAAAAATTTTTCAGGAAAAGAAAATAATATCTTACTTCTAAATCTACATTTTTGCTGCTTGGCAAAGTTACATGTGTACAGAGATTATCTAGATTTAGTTTATGTAATGTATTTGACAGAGACCATGACCAGTACCGTCATGCTTTTTACCAAGCTTCAGCTCTTAGCACTAATTCCCATCTGCAGTTCATCAACTTATAGAACATTTCACACATATTGTAAAAAGTACATTTAGTAAAAGGTAATAAAAACATCTAAAAAAAATGATCCTGTATCTATTCTTCATCTTTTTGTTATTATCTAATCAAGTAGAGTCTCAAGTAGTTTTGTGTCATTTTGGGTTTGTTTATTTTTGGGCTTTTTTTGTTTTTTTTTATGCTGGCACATCTGCATTCCTATAAAGTCTTGTTTCAAAGTAAGAGTGCACATTTTCAAGCCTTTGTGTAATTCTAGCTATGTTAGGAGTTTATTCCTTTCAGTGATAAAGGAAAAAGGCAGATTGTCCTAATACTGTGTTTAGGACAGTTTGAGAATGGGACGTTGTGTTTAGTTGCTATTACTAAATATCTGCCGATGTCGCTACTTTCTGCTCCAGAGTGTTGTTAGTTAAACAGTTAGTGCTTGTACCATTAAAACAAACATGAATAAAAAACAAGCACAGGCAGTTATATTGCAGAGATTTGTGCTTCTGTCTCCCTTTTGGGCAGTAAAATGAAAGTAAAATGACTTGCACTCACATTAACATTAACAAGTGACAATGCCATACAACAAACCTTTCTATTGTGAACCGTCATTAATTCACTCTTTATGTGTGAAATTTAAAGAAAAGCCAAAAAGCTAATAAATAAAAGAATAAAAGAAGAGTTTACTATTTCAGCGTAACAAAGAAAAAACATATGTTAGTGACATTTCTAAAGCATTTAAACTTATATTCATATCTTGTCTTGTTGTCTTTGAGTAGGCTGCCATCATTTCTAAATCCCTTATGCTCCATGGCAGACAGAGGATGAAAGTTAAAAAAAAACACAAGCCAAAATTAAATAGTCTGTAGGGAGTGTATTAAAGTTAACCTTTCTGTTGCTTCTCTGTTCACCACCAGCCACAGAAAATTATGTATTTTGGGTTGGAGCTTCAGCACAATATCTCATCCAAGAGTTAAATTGGATTAAAAACATTTATCTTTTTCAAATGTGTCATCTCAGATGAAACTTAGAGGCTTCTTCCTTATTTTTTGGCTTAACACTGAAGTTCAGCTCTACAGCTGTCTCATCTTGGCCTTCAAATTGTTTTTAAAAGCCACATTTTGCTGTCAGGAAAATAACTCCTCAAAATTCACATAGTTCTCTGGGTTTAACATGATGCATTTCTGCTATGATTTGGGCTCTTTGTAAGTCAGTCATCACTGTCATTTCCTCTCATGTATCTCTACTGGAAAGGCTTTCCAAAGTTAAAGTAATAGAGCTCCAAGTCGACTGAGTACTTGTTCCATTCATTTGAAAAACGGGCAATATATGTGGAAAAGTAAATTAAATTAAATATAAATGAAGTTTGTAGGCATTCGTCTCTCTTTCCCTCTCTTGCTCTGTCGCTCTCTCTCTTTCTTAATGAATAAAATCGATCAGTGGGGTATCTGTCAGCTTCTAGATTAATTAGTTTTCCTCATCTAGGAGCTCTAATTGGATATTTGGCAGAAAGGAATGGAGGAGATCTGTATATTATAAATGTGAATTTTGAAAATACAATATTGACATTTCAATTGGACTCACATAGATGGACTACGAGATGCTTCTTGATTCAATGATTAACCTACTAGTAATTCCATGATTAATTAGGTAAAGAAACAACACAGTCAAAGAAACATCAAACTGCTTACTATGTCCAGTTAAAAGACTTTTATCAACAAACTCATTGACCTAGAAACACTCAAATAAAATACTAAATTCAATAATTTCATGCATAATTTGGAGGTATAAGCATCTGACTGAAATCTGAGGAAAAGTGTGAAAAAGAAAATAGAGAGAATTTAAAAAGAGGAATTCGCTATGGTGAGCAACCTTGATCTGGAGCTCAAGGTACCAGTAAATCCCCCTGATAAAACTAATGAGGAGACCTCACTTAGTTCTGAAGTCAGATTGATGTGTAACCTCTCTGGGATGGCTGAATCTGAGCCTCACCAGGTGTAATTTTCACACCATCAAACTTTGTCAACTGGAATATCGCTAGAATTAAGAACAAAGTCGATAACAGTCTAAAACATAACCTTGTTGGATAAGATGGAGCCTTAAATTTATGAAATTTGTATGATGTTATAAAAAAATTACCCTTGCTGGAACTTTAATTCTTTATAAACTACAGCCACAAATTTGCCCTCAAATCATCACATGTCCTCCATGAAATTGTGTCAAACATTTTTAACAGAGAGACAAGCAAGAGATTCAGCAATATTAGACAAAAATCTAAATCTCAAAGACAATTACATGCCACCAAATCTTTAACAAGTTGATTGGGATTGATAAATGTGATCTAGTTTTTCTTGGTTCTGTGTGTTTTCTCAGACCATTCCAAACTCTTCTGTGTGTCTGCATTTGACAGCTAACA
Source organism: Poeciliopsis gracilis (assembly GCA_911649635.1). NCBI lineage: Eukaryota > Metazoa > Chordata > Actinopteri > Cyprinodontiformes > Poeciliidae > Poeciliopsis > Poeciliopsis gracilis. Next base: position 1,614,064 of record CAJVRI010000715.1, read on the forward strand.
GAAGTCAGCCACTGTGATGTTTTCAAGCTCTCATCATGGACGAGTTGGTTTTGTGCTACAGCACAACATTTCTGTCTGTAGCCTATTATTTAAGTTTTCAGGAGGAGACATTTTCAAGGCACTATATGATATGATGCAGGCTGACAAAAGAATGTAGAGCAAGAGAATGTATTTGGAAAACATCTCAATTTCTAATCACACATTAAATCCATACTTAAAATGATAACTGATCAGACAAAAATATGAACAATTTCAAAAGATTTCTAAGCAGGCAGAAAAAGACCATTACATTAAAATGCATGAGTTGACATATACTGAGATGCTTCTAAATGAACAAGCCTGACAGCTTCTGGGTCATAAAAAGTTTGGAGAATCTCCTCTGGAGAACAAAAAACTATTAAATATTAAAATATCAATTTTAGTTGATGAGCAAAGCATTTTGCATACATCTTGCTCAGAGATGATTCATGTTTGTACATTATATAAGCTACTCATATATGCATACCGATTTTATGAACAAAAACAGCTCCCTTAACTCCCAATGTTACAATGTCTCCTGTGATATGTAAAAATCGTCTGTGATAAGTTAACTGTATAATTTATTTATGATGTTACTGAGTATATTTGATCTGTGGATCATTAATAAGAGTTTTAAATTCGTCCTGTTACTCCATGTTCAAAAAACTGATTATAAATTCTATTTGTAATCTTGCTTTTTATCACTTTAGAGCCGTTTTAGGAATTATGTACGAAGTAGTTTTATTCTGGTTGGGTTCAGTTTATATTTCTTCCTTAAAATGTTTTAGGAATATTTCCCAAAAAACTCTATTTTTAGACTGAATAGTTTGACTCAATTCTAGGGGAAAGAATAACTGAGTTTCAGGACAACAATTTCACTCTGCAGGCAGTACCACAGTTATGACTGTGGAAAAGTGGGGATAACGTTCTGCACAGTGGGATTTGGGCACACTACGGAGCTAAATTGCAGATGCCAAGCATTTGCTAAGTAGCTTCAGTCCATTTCTCCAGAGTGGTAAAATTTAAAGGACACACTACTAACAAAACTCTCCCAGTTTTCCTTAGAGGGGATGATGGAAATGCAATTTGTTCAACATCAACCCCAGGGTCATTAAAAGACATCTTTCTAATGCTGTTGATCAGTGATAACTATTATTCTTTAAACAGGGTCCAAGAGGACCTGATGGTCCACTGGGGGCAAAGGGGTCATCAGGGGTCAAGGTGAGCATGTGATAGCGTGTGACAGTAGCTCAAAATATTCAAGAGGTGTTAAATTATGGTTGATTTTTTTTCTACTGAGACTTACTGTGAAGTCTTTCCTTGGGTTTTCATAACTGCATATATAAAAAATAAATAAATAAAAAATTTAGCCGATAGAAAACCAAGAAGTCTGTTATTCTTAACTCTTTTTTTCCCATCTGAAGGATATTGCAAGACACTCTCGTAAATAAAAGCCTAAAGTGCAGTGTTGTTTATCAAGGAGCTTTAAATAATAATGATGTTGGTAGCACATTATGACTTGAGGGGGATTTCAGGAAGCTCATTTATCCCATGCTGTTTCTTCACAGGGGCCTGATGGTCCACCAGGAAAATTGGGGCTCCCTGGGGAAATGGTGAGAGGAAAAAATCTATATTTTTCTCTGCTAACAAAAAGTGTTTGAGCACAAACTCCAGTCCCGATTGTGCATTTGTTCAAGTGGTATTTCTAAAAACTTCAGCTCAAAGACCTAGTGTTTTGGCTTGATATGTTATAATACAAATGCTATGTCTGTTTGATCACATAGTAAAATCATGTGAAGTTAGGACACCCCTTTTAATATGCAGTACTAAACAAGGAAATTTGTGCATATTAATGCCAAATCATTTTTTATGCTTGCAAAACAAAAGAAATTTAACTTCTGGTGAAATTTTCTCCCAAGTTTGGTATAAACTTGTTATTATTATTATATATTTTTTTTTTACTAGAATACCCACCTTGAAATAAAACAGCAGTTCTCTTTTTCACATATTTTCACATTACAACTTTAAATGTAAACCAACTAGAAATGGCAATTATGCTCAATTTGTTAAATATCTCTGCCAGGGCCTTTATTATTATTATTATTATTATTATTATTATTATTATTATTATTGAACGTTAAAGTAATTTACACTTAATGACGGACAAGTAACCAATAATTACCCTGCATTTTATATTATATGAGTAATATAAAACTCATAATTTCTGTAGAAAATGCCATATTAATCATACTAACCTAGAATATTTATCTGGTGCTGTGATAAATTTTTTCCATTTTTGGTTTTGCTGAAGGGAAAGCTTGGTGAGCCAGGCGAAGCCGGGCCGAAGGGATTTCCAGTAAGTGATTAAGGCTAACAGAGTTGTCTATTAGATTGGGTTTAGTTTTTAAGGATGTATATGAATACCATCAATGCCATAATTTCAGGGTATCCCAGGGCCCTCAGGACCACCTGGAGTCAAAGGAATTATAGGAGAACCAGTGAGTTGAGCTTTTATGTATTTTAATCGTGTAACCCTTTAATTGCCACTCTAAGGGAGAACTACAGTGTTAGTTATGTTTGTTGGCTCTTGCATAAATTCTTTTCTTGAAAGTCTTTTCCTGAGTTTTTCCTACAAACTTCTATCCAGTTGGAAAAGCTTAAAAACATCCTAATCCTCTTCTTCCCCTTTCTCTGTCCAGACCTCATGGACATGAACAGCAAAGTATGGCAAAGCAAGGACAATTTGATTTACTCCATTTCCTCTTTGTAGAGGCAGCTTTATTGTAGTTTCAGTGTGCCTCTATATCAGCGGGTCAGTTTTACTCACATTCAGAAGCTTTGGTTTATTGTTTGAAAGATTCTGAGCCTTCCAGATGATCTTGCCCCCACAAATACTCACTTTCCCCTGAGTTCTTATCCATTCTCCCATTTTTCCCATTTGCTGTCACTGTCGGAGGTGTTTATCTTATGCCAGAAAACACTCTTAACCATTTTTATTGATGCCTCTGCTGTGCTGCTGCAGGGGTCATCAGGGCCAACAGGAACGATTGGGCCTTTGGGGGCTATTGGACCAATGGTTAGTTGATCACACAGCTGGCATCAGAACTCAAGCGGTGTTTTACATTAGTGACAAATATTAAAGGCCATAACTGTTTCTGAAAGGGACCTGCTGGAAATGCTGGGGAAAAAGGGCCGCCTGGTGAATCTGGAGAGAAGGTGAGGAAAACAAGATATGAAAAACGAAATGCCATGGAATTATAGCTGCTCAGTTCTCCAGATGCATATGTGGAGTTTTATAAACACACTGCCTTTGTTATTGTATTCATATCCCTTAAACTGAACCATATTTTATCCTGTTACAAACACAAACTGCATTTTTCTTAACTGGCATTTAGACCAACACAATGTGGTGCAAATGTGTGATGTCAAAAGAGAGCTGTACTTGGTTCTTAAAGTTTCTTTAAGTTTGATATGCATATAACTTCAACCCTCTTTTTTCTTAGACCCCAAAATAAATTCAGTGGAAATCCAGTTCTTCTCCAGAAATCTCAGAGGTTTAATACAGAACATTTGCGAAACAAACATTATAAAGACCAAAATCATTAAAACATATTAAAGTCAAATGAAAGTCAGTAGGACAATTTGAAGATTGATGCTCCAGGTTTAGCTCGTTGAAAAAGAAAGTTAATTTCTACGTATGCAAAGCTGGCTGGGACATTAAAAAAAGACTGTAAGTGTTGTAATATAATTTTATTGACGTGGGGGTGGTTAATGCAAATCCACGCCACTCATCTGTAATAAAATATGAAAAGCATGTCATATTTTGTAAATGGTATAATTATGTGGACAATTGAGGTGAATTATTATTTTTAACTCCAGCTTCTTTAATTTAATTGACATGTTTGGGTATGCATCCTTCAGGAAAGTGGGAAGCACAGATTTAATTTTGCAGTCAAAGGTGTTTTGGGGCACTGAAAAACATAAAGCAAATACTTCAGTCTTGATTGTTTGCTTAACAGGGGTCTGTTGGCTCGCCCGGCAGCATTGGGGAGCAGGGCTTGATTGGCCAGAGAGTGAGTATAATGTTTTCTTTACGTAGTTTTCACTCTGAAAAACTCTCAACATTACTATTATTCATTTTCACAAAAGTGAATGCTAAAAGGAGGATCAAGCACCATGATATCACAGTTTAAATGTGCTTCTTGTTAATTGATTTTTCAGAATAGAGTGAGATTTTGTTGTCGCCTTTAAAACTTACATTGAACTGAACTCAGGTTGTACCTATTAAAGTGGCATGAGACCTATGAGCTTCAATATTTATTGTCTGTCAAACATTATTTCTAAATGACCATTTCAAGGATATGTTTTTGAGGAGACACCTGGAATGCATAATGTGTAAAGAAGCAAAAACATTGACTTTTTAAATATTTACTTGCCATCCTTATATATAAAAACTATATATATATTTTATGATTTGTGTTTCAGGGCGAGACAGGCATTGATGGGGAAGCTGGACTAAGTGGACCACATGGTACTATGGTAAGTCTAAAAAAAAACACTAAAATTTTACAATTTCAAACTTGTTGAACTCTTTTTTTTATTGCACTAACTTATTACCACTAAATGAAGCGTATTCGGCATGTTGGCTGCACATTGTTGATGCTTCTGGAACAAAGTGAGCAGAAGTTATTAAAGCTGTCTGTCATACATTGCAACTTGAGAAAAAAACTGTTTCTAAAATAACTGAACAGAACCAGTCCAAGAGTCTGCTGAGCTTATGGCTGTACAAGGCAGTTTTAGTTACACAAGATTGGAAAATGCTGCAAATGGATCCTGGCCTTCGTGCAACATTTTGGTGGAAATCCTGAAAACATTTGCAGCTTTTGTTATTTTTTGAGAGTTAAATTTTGTGTGCTTGTGGAACATCCAACTTGAGATTTTACAAAGAAAAACAGGGAGAAAAAATCCAGTATGTTGATAGAGGAACACAATGAAACTCAAAACCTTATGCTTGGCCATTTTAGTAACGAGCCAAATTTGAGAATACTATTTCTTATACTTTTACTATATCTGCAACACCTCAACTGCAGCAGTTGCATTTCTTCACTTAACTCTCGTTACTATCTCCACCTTGAGTTTCAATGATGTCCCAGTTGCTCTGGGACATCATGATTTGGTTGAGGGCAAATGCTTACAGGCTCTTTAAAACAGTGCACTTGGAAACAATGGGGTTGAAGCTGTGCTTATAGAAACCTCTCATTGCTGAGAAAATAACTGAATAAACATTTTCTCTAATGACATTTTACATCTACATCTAGATATGCTTGCAATTATTATATTTAGCTTCACTGTTAATGTTAATCTGCATTAAGATTGCATTATCACCACAACAATGAATAAAATACACAAATTAACCCCTAAGCCTAGCCAAAGTATTTTGTCTGATATCAATTTTTGGCCCTCTCTAAAACAGAATCAAAAAAATAAAAAATACATAGCTTCTCAGATTTTTATCTGTTTACACAAATAAAAACACTTTTATATTCTAAAATAATATATTCTGACTTATTAAAATAAATCGGTTAAACACACCGCTATTAAAAAATATTTGCAATTTACAGATTGCTTTTTATGTTGCACTTACATGTTTCAGATCATCAAGGAAAACCAGAGACAATATAAAAAGGCGTTTCGAAAAGAATAACTCTATTTAGTTTAAAAATTCTGCTTAAATTAACCTTAGCTTTTGTGAAAAAGTAATCACCCCCCCTTAATTGAATCACAATGCTGTGTTTTGCAAAGTGTGTTCGAATTTCATTCACACACACCTACATGTGACCTCTGACCTGTAGAATCAGAAAATTACTTAGACAGAACCTGTCTGTCAATATAAGGTTAGAGAAAATATCTTAGAAAGCAACAAAATATGTAAAGAAATTCAAGAAGACATGAGAAACAAAGTCACTGAATTCTGTCGGCATGGAGTGAGTTACAAAACCAATCCTAAGACTTTGAGACTCCAGTAAACCACAGTGGGAGCTATTATCCACAAAAGTAGAAAAGATGTGGCAGTGGGAAACCTTCCCAGGAGCAGCCCGCCAATCGAAACTGATGACTCATCCAGAAGGTCAGAAAAGAACCTGAAACAGAATCTGCAGCTCTGCAGGCCTCGCTTGACCCAGTTAAGGTCAATGTTCTTGATTCAACAGCAAGAAAGAGGCTCTGCAAAAATGGTATCCTGAAAAAAACATAAAAGCCTGTTTCACATGAAAATAAAATCTTGATTGTTCCTTAAGAATTTGATCAAATATATACTGTGGACTGATGAGATTAAAGTGGGACATTTTGCAACATCATAGAACAAATCTCATGCAGACACTCAAACGTGGTGTTGATATTGTGATGGAACTTCACAAATTGGACAATTTGATGTAATTTACAGACTCATGAATTCGACATGTACATGGGTACACAGCCCCCCAATCGGTCTGTGTACCCATGTACCCAAGCTAAGGTTAAACATCATTAAAATCAGCTTCTGAGTGGCTTAAAAAAAACACGATGAAGGCTTTGTAGTGGCCTACTCAAAGTTCAGAGTTGAATCCAATTTAGATGTGTTGGCATTACTTTGAAGAGACTCACGGATCTTGCTGCCCAGAGAGAAACAATCTGATATTAGGTTTAGGATACCTTTCACATTGCGCCAGGTTGGCTTGGTTAGCTTTTTCCCCCCTTAATATATCAAGCTAACATTTAAAAATGTCATTTTTCCCCTTTAGCCTATCTTTGGGGGATGTATTTGTTTTCATGATGCAAAACATTTCAGAAGCAAAATCAAAAAATCTGAAAAGACATTTTCGCACACCATTTTACGCTCGCTAACTTCAGCTTGCACTCAAAATAATGTGTGCTGCAGGATTTGCCACTGGTCAGGAATTGACTGTAGTTCAGCCTCTTGGACACTTATCCTGTTTTTCAAGAGATATTTTACCCACTTCATGAATTAAATGTCTTCCTCCTTTAGAGTGAAACAGCATTTTTTATTTGCATTTCTATATGCTGCAAAAATACTGTACACCTTGGAAGGGAATACATTTATTTACTTAACAGGTTTTCCACCACATGCTTTTCTTGCAAACACATGCCTTGTGTGGGATACAAACAAATGCTTCTTGTTCCGATAATCAGACAGGAAATAGTGGGAGAAATGTGTGTGAGAAAAAGTGTGAAATAAATAAAAGAAACAGTGAAGATAAAAAGAAAAGACTTGTTTTCTATTCTCTTTGAAGAAATAATATTTTGGATTTTTGGTTAAAATCATGTGTTTTAGTCTTAGATGCACCATTTTGTCCCTGTATGAGGTTACATCTTTCACTTTCATTTCTTTTCCCATTAATTTTTTATTATATTTCCTTTGATTTTACACAGAGATCTGTTTTACGGTTGCATTAATTTGGTTCTTTAAGAAGAGATTTTTAATTTAAAAACTCAAAAGGACCAAATGCTTCCTTCAGAAAAAAATCCTCTAGGACTGAAATTCTTGTGCTTTGGCCTACTTTTCTGTGACATAAAATGTTCAGGGACCATAAACACCTTGGAAAAAAAATATGTCAAGTCACATTTCTGTATTTCATCTTTGAAATATCTCCAATTCACAGCCTGCTGTGTCTAACTAATAAATAAGTCATGGTTTTGTGTCATTCTAGTACCACTACTGTGACTCTTTGTTTACATGCCTGAGCTGTCATTGCAGAAACTTCACACTGTTGCTCTGAGCGTTGCAGCAAAACTTTTAAGTAGAGCCAAGTGAGTGTGAGGCACACAACTTCTCACTGTGGGCCTTTTCAGACGCCTGTGAATAATGAATACATTTTAGGGTTTTCTTTGTAACCTTGAGCATTTGGTTGATATTAGCACCATTTGCAGCTTCAGCATCTCTGTGCTCATTAGGTAAAGGTTTACTAGCTATACTACTGAGAAAATAGATGAATATAAGAGGCCTAACTTTTGTGGCTGCGGATCCTCTGGCTCTGCAGTAACTCGTGTTCTGGTATTTGTTCATTTGATGATGTAGAAAATTTAAAGTGGGGAGTATAAAGCTGAAAGCACCAGCTAAAGTTTTACTGCACCACCACCACTTTTTGGCTCTTGGGGGTAAAAATGTGTGAAAATCTCAAAGATAAATTACTTCCTTATTGAAGCAGCTAGTATCTCACATTGAAACAGTTAGTTCGAAAAAAAAAAAAAAAATCCTTCTATAATATGAGTAAAATTATTTAAAGGGGAAATATTCCAGTGCTAGAAAAAATCTATTTTTATAATGAATCATGTATACATCACTTGCTATCATTCCTGCTGAAAATATGTCATATAATCTCCTTTTACCAATTTATGCGCAAGATTTAATTTATTTTAGGAATTAAATTAACTTTAGCAACATCTTTTTGACATTTTTCTTAGATAATGAATGATTTACAAAACTACGTTCCTTTCACTCATTTTGAAAAAAAAGCAATTTTTTTGTCAAACATTTGACAAACCAGCCCAATAAATGTAAAACTCTTTCAGGGCATCTACACTTATGAGTGCTACATTATTTTTTATTTTTGTTCATTTAAATCATGACTTACAGCCAATGAAAACCCAGAATTCAGTCTCTCAGAAAATTACATTTTCTTGCATTGTGATCATTAATTAACATCAAGAAAACCAAGAATTTTAGATTCCGAAATTGGATCCAGGTGTATGAACTCAGTGGTTGTTTTGGGCTCCTTCAGCATGAATTACAGTGAAGGATGTCATGAAGCCGGTGGTTCTGCTGAGCTGTTAAGTAAGTCCAGCTTGCTGTAATACCTTGGATTGTAGACAAATGCTGAAAAATGTAATATGAGGTCGTTATCTCATAAAACTTGTCAGCAGGTGGAACTATTTCCTGCCACTGACTTTATGCTGATTTTCTTAATTTCCAGAGTAAAAGCTAATTTTACTTTCTCCTGAACAAATTATTAAATTTGTGACATTATGATATCTCAGAATCCCCTCGGTTTGTCTGATTTCTACCAAAAGCAATGCAGCTTAACTCAAAGGTGTCACCTTTTTACTTGCTAAGGGCGAGAAAGGAGATGGCGGTCCAGATGGGGCCGCTGGGGACAGAGGTGAAATTGGCCTGAAAGGAAAGGAAGGCAGACCTGGTCCTCCTGGACTTGTGGGGGTCAGAGTGAGTATCTCAAGAGCGATCTTTGATTCCCTTTTACTTCTAATGAAGACAGCTCTTTTTGTCCACTTAAAGCCCTTTGCTCTGACTCCCGGTTAACAGGGTCAGGAGGGCACGCCCGGCAAAATCGGGAAAAAAGGAAAGCCAGGAGAAAAGGTCTGCCAGTTCACTTGCCTGCAGCAAAACACACTTTTCATTGTAGTTGGCTCTCCATTTGCTCTGTTGGACAGGGACTTGAATATTCCTTTGATGTAGTTGTAAACGAACTAGGAACTTAGTAAGCTCCAGAAGTGGAGGTTCTTGTCAAAAGGAGTTTCAGGATTGAATGTTTGAATTGTCAGATTCCTCCCACATGCGTTCAGGCGTGTTTGTACATACCTGATAATTGGTGTGCTTTCTCCAGGGGAGCAAAGGTCAGCAAGGTCATTTAGGTGAGAGTGGACCAATTGGGGAGCATGGAGAGCATGGATTTATTGGACAGAAAGGGGCAAGAGGAACCACCGGCCCCATGGTATGCTTTCATCTCAGGGAAGGACTTTGCCTTTGAATTTTGGCCAAATTTATTATTTCTATTCTATTTTTTATCAGGGTGTTCCTGGAAGAATGGGTCAACAAGGTGATCCAGGCATAGCAGGTTATGAGGTAACACGTTTTAATCAGAAGAATCTATGATAAACCTTTATGCTTTTTGTTTTAAAGCTAAAGGATATGAAATGCACTTTAGCCCTGAAGACATTAAACAGAAAGAATGATAAAGATCAGATTGAGAAAAAATATTTATTTAAAAAAATTAATATCAAAAAATATTTTTATACATTGTGTCCATAGCTCAAATGACAAAATCAAAAAATAGTTTAGTAGAGTGTTATTTACTTACAAACAATTTAAAATGGTGATTTTATTCTCTAAACCTTTTAGTTGTCATGGTAACTCTGTGAATTTATCCTGCTAGGTGGCAGGATTCCTTTACAATTCACTCCTGCTGAGCCTGAAGCAGCCATCTGCCACAGTTTCTTTTCCTTATTTATCTTTACAGGCCTTTCATTTTGCATATGTTTATAGCTTTAGAAATACCATCAGACAATGGATCATAGCCCACCAACTGAGTTCAACTGAAATTATTTTAGGAATAATTTATTGATGTCATAATAGAAATCAAAGTTATTTAGCATTGTGGCTCAAAATCAGAAGAAATCTTTCTAACAGTGAGTCCAACTGTGAAATAAAAATGTTTCAGGGTAAAATATAAATATTTACCAAGTTCTGTGTTGGATTCAAATTCTTTCTCTTGATGCCGTAATTCACACAAAAGAAGTTTTGATCAAGCACTTTAAAATTTTGTCTTCTTAAAAATCACTCAGTATTGGCCTAATGTAATTTTGAGAAGGATTAATTCATATTATTATCAAAATGAGTAGAAATAAACACCTGAAATATATTACTTTGTATATAATAGTGCTACATAATGTACCAGTTTTATATTTTAATTGAATACCTGAAATAAATTATAATTTCAATGACATTATAATTAACTGAGATGTAACTCTATTTGCACGACTTTGCTGATAAATTTGAAAATTGCATTGATTTTGCTACATTTGTGTAAAAGCGTAGTTTGTCGTTCTGTTTTTGTAGGGTTATGTGGGACCATCAGGACCGCTTGGACCCCCTGGATCGAAAGGTGAAAAGGTATATCAACCATGTATTTATTCGCCTGAAAGCCACCGGCTGTCAAATTGTGTTATGAGCCCCGGGGGACTTGTCATATGTCAGATTGTTTTGGTGCACAACTCCTTGTTTGAGACCAGATCTGTGTTCCTAATTATTGCCTTCTTGGTCTGTCTTAGTGTCATTGTCTGTCCCCGAAATTACCCCTAATTTAATCTGCGGTATGAACCTGGACAAATCCAATTAACTCAGCACACTCAAATATGTATAATTAACCAGGCACCTGGACTTCTTCTCATAATTTTACAGATATTAGCCACATAATTTGTGTTTATTTGACAGAAGCACTGTGTAATATGTGTATACACTGTGCACCAGAGTTTAGTGATACACTCATTTGCATTTTTTTAGTCCCTGGGCAGAAGCCATCTGGATGCGGTTATTTGTTGTTTTCTCATTCCCAGTATCCTCAATATAATTGCTGTTGCCTGCACTCTAATTAATGCAGTATCACGCTATCACCCTGGCCATTGTAGAATTTATGATTGTCAATTTAGCACCAGGTACTTCTGGCACTGAAACTACAATGTCAATACAAATCTAAATTATAGTTGAAGTTACGGCTTATTTCATTTCATCTGTGCAGTTGTCAGGCGTCTTTGCCCTCTAGCCTTAACTATTTATCCCTCTTATAGTTTCATTGTTGGGTTCTGTATTTATTTATTTCATTCCCCACATGTGCAGAATGTAATTGTTTAAATTATGTACATATCCATTTCTATTGTTTAATGAATATCACTAAAGCTCCCAGAGCAAACCAGCTTCATTTATGTGTAATAGGATCATTGCAGGTAATAGTTTTGGAGAATGACTTGCCTTTCTTTAAAAGAGGACCCCCTGCTGTTAAAGAAACATGTAACAAAGCCACTCCTTCTGTTCAGGCCATTGGATTTAATAGTGAAAACCTCTGACTGTTGTCTTTGGCTTCTTGCTTAGGGTGAACAGGGAGACGATGGCAAGGTAGAGGGTCTTCCAGGTCCCCAAGGAGACAGAGTGAGTTTCCATCCTGCACCAGATCTTTGTCTACCATGTTTTAGCAGGTTACTGCACACATTGTTTTCATCTGAATTCAGGGCTCTCCCGGAGACAGAGGAGAACGAGGAGAGCCAGGTGACCCAGGGCACATAGTAAGTTGGCTTGAGACAACAATAATATCCCCCAAATCTATAATTACAAAAATGAGCTAAAACCAGAGACAATTACCTTTTATAGGGTGAAATTGGTTTCAATGGGCCTAGAGGTGAAGCAGGTGCTCCAGGTCTTCCTGTAGGTATCCACTTTCTGGCTTCTAACATGTTAAGTATCATTTCACCAGTCATATATCAGCTAAATCATACAAAGTCCAATAATGTTTATATGAATGATCATGTTCAGGGACATCCAGGGCTGAAGGGACAACCAGGTCTGAAAGGATCCAAAGGTGATCAGGTAAAGACATAAATTAAATAGTTATGTGGGATTGAGTGAGAAAGTGAGATTATTTGTTCAATTTATTAATTTCTTTTTGACCCCAAATTCAGAAGATGACTTTTTGTTGCTTTAGGGTCCTAAAGGAAAATCAGGTGTCGCAGGAGCATCTGGGATCAGAGGACCATCAGTGAGTTGCACTGACATTAGGTCTAAAGTCTATTCACCCCTTAAGAGCCTTTGTGCTTATTTCTGACAAAATGTGTCCTGAAAAATAAAGACGCATTAAACTGGTTGTACAAGAGTGTGCGTCCTCTAACTGATAATGTGCTGAACGTCCACCTTACTGCCACCTCTCAGCTTACAGAGGTCTGTCACACCATCCTGCAGAAGTGCTAGTCTTGCAGATAGTTTAATAATCTGTTGTTCAGTCTTCCTCAGGTCATCCCACACAGTTTATATCAGAAGTAGTTCTGGACTCTCCTGTTGTTTTGGATGTATGCTTGGACTCACAGTGATGCTAGGTGCAAAAGGTCATGAACATGCTTTCACCAAATATTAGTTTAACTTTGTGAACACTTATGCAACCAGGGTTTGTAAACTAGTTTGCAGAATAAATTTGCTTGTTTTCATTTATAGGACAAGGTTTTGAATATTTCAACCTGTTTTTCTACACCACAAAAATTATCTTTTAACAGGGGAGCCATACACGTTTTAGATCTACCATATTTTTGTCAAAGAGTTGTTTTACATATTAAATATCTGCTTAGCAATAGTATTTATTTTGAGTTTTTTTTTTGTCCTAAGGGCCCACAGGGGCCATCTGGCCCACGTGGGGTCCTGGGCAGGGAGGGACTGGAGGGCCCACCTGGGATGGATGGCTTACCTGGTAAAGATGGAAGTAATGGAGTCAAGGTGAGCTCATTGTCTGAGAAATATACACAAACAAATGAGAGAGAAATAAAAAAAAATCATTTAGTTTTTTCTGTTGCTCACTATTGGTGCTGTTTAATTAGGGGGATCAAGGAGAGGATGGAGAAGTTGGTTTACCTGGAAAACCTGGGATGCCAGGCGGAAAGGGGGTGACGGGACTTTCAGGAAGCCAGGGCTCCTTCGGCTTAAAGGTATGAAGGCTGGGCTAACAACATTTTTTTCATTTTAACTGGTTGTGCTAAAAATGATAAAAGGAGCTTTTATAAATAAGAATGCACAAATGTATTTCCATTGACAGTCATAACAGTCACAAGCTTTAATCTGTTGGAACAGCCTCTCTTGGCATTTATGTAGCAATTGCTGCCTGTTTATGATACTTTTTTATTGTGCCTGACTCCACTTCAAGACTCTATGGCTTCTCTTAAAATAGCCCTATTCAAAGCAGTAATCAGGGTTGCAAAGTAGATGACAATATTTATTTGCATGGCCATTCCAGCAATATAAAAATGCAAAATTCATAACATTTGAGAAGAGAATTAATAACACCCACAGAGAAGCTGCATTTATTAGTTCTGCAGTAATAATCAGTTTTTATCTCCTGGGCGACTCCTGGGATAGGAAGTAAAACTCTGTTTAGGTCATGTTTTGGAAACGTGTTGGATTTATTAGAGTTGAAGCTTTGATTGTTGTTTTGTACTCCAATGTCAAATACATATTTTAAGAAAGCACCTGAATGACATTATGGAAAGTAACTTGGGAGTTGCATTTTCAGCAGTAATATTTCCATGCAGGCCACACTGACGGGGTTGTGAACTATAAATTTGCTGTAATAGTAACTTCTACTGGTTTGTCAACATAAAAGTGTCAAAGCTGTGAAGTAGTTGCAAAGGAAGATGTTCATGTGTGTGTTTCAGGGGGACAGGGGACTGCCAGGACAGGTGGGCCCAGCGGGGAAGAGAGGTTTTGTCGGTGTGAAGGGATTACCGGGAAAGCCAGGAGACCTGGGAGCAAAAGGCCAAACAGTTAGCAGAGATTTCCTTTAATTGACTAAATTCCTATAAATGACACTATTATATGATTTTCTAATGTCTGCTATTTTATTTTTGTCAGGGGGATAGTGGTGAGCAGGGCTACCCAGGAGTACTGGGCATGTTTGGCCCAAAGGTGAGTAACCAAGGACTCTTTGTTTCAAGGGTTCAACTTTTGCATTTCCAAACATTAGACTGGAGGCTGGAGAGAATATCCTAAAAATTATGTTCAGGGTTAGCCAAGATACTTTTGTTAAGATTAAATACCTAAAATTATCTGGAAGTACCAATGATTGTGGTGTGTTTGAGAGAATTAGGCATCGAACCTAAGAGTATTATTGTATAAAGCCTCTGGGTGGCCTCTGCTCAGCTACAACTCGGTTTTATTTTTAGCCATTTTGCACTTTGGATAAAACCAGCTGATGAAACGGCATGGAGTTTATTAGTTTAAGTCTTTTACATGAAACCCTCTGAGTGACGCCAAAAAATGACCTTGGAGCTCTTTGTGAATAACTATTGTTAATGCTCAGTAGTTGATCTTACCCTGAAGTTTTTAACAAAGACAGAAACAGTAAAAGTGGGATTAAAGTGTAGAGGTTCTAAAATGTCTAGTGATTGACTGGTAAAGCTATGCTAGTGGGGGATTTGAAGCTAACCCTGCATTTGAACTTTCAGTAGAATAAAATGTGTTGTGCCTTTGGTCACCTTAAGACTGTAAAAAGCAATTTTTTTGAACTAGGGAATTTGGAGTAAAAATGACACATTAAAGTAGTTCTGACAATCAGTGCAAGAGTAAAAAGGGTAATCTGCTCTGTCTTGTGTTTAAAGGGTGCAACAAAGTTAAAACTGCATTAGAATATTGCTTTTCATAAAACAATTTGTCTCATAACTTAGCAAAATCAATCTGAAGAGAAAAGACTTCATTTCCAATCATCTGATTGTGTCACATTGACAGAGAACATGATGATATTTGTTTATTTAAAATCAACACACAATTTGTTTCAGCTATAAATGAAAATGTTTAAAATAATAAACAAAATTAGCAATCCAGTCAATATCAACTTAGTACTGATGAACTGATATCCCTCATGGATTTCTAAAATAAAAGAGATTTTGACCCAGATAAACTGTTTTTAAGTTTGTGAATAAAAAGGTTACCTAATCCCGGGTTTATCAACCTTTACACAAAATAAATAAAAGTATGATGCAGGCAATGAATGATTTAAGTTTAACACAGTCGAAGATAGAAAAACAGGCACTGTGGAGCTTTTGGACGACTTCTGAATTCAGCTTAGTGGAATAGTTAAATTTGGAGGGAGTTGAACAACTTCCTACGAAATCAGTGTCTCCTTTCATGCATAAAGACTGTACCATAACTGCTTGCACATGTGCTATCAGGCAAACCAACAAGATAATAACAACCTAACTGGATCACAAACTCTTCATTTGAGATACTCTGCTCTCATTAGTGTGTTACCTTTAACTAACTATAGTCTTTAAAGGCCGTTTGAATTGAAAGATTACAGTTTATATCTGATAATCTCAATATATCTTTTGCTCCACAAAGATTTCTTGTTTCTTTTCCCGAGGTCTGTTTTTTAACTTGCATGTCTTTTGCACTGAGATGTTTTGATGTGTTTCCAGGGACCCCCAGGGGACATTGGCCTGGCAGGAATACAGGGACCAAAAGGACCACGAGGTTTGATGGTAAGCTGATAACAAATAACAGCTTGCCAGCTCAGTGCAGTATTTCAGCCAACTCTGGGCCACTGAACTCTCCCAAACTGCACATTTGGCTTGAAAAATAAGTGCTGCCTCATCAGAAGCTTCATCACATGTGTCCTTAGTCACTTACATGCTTCTGCTTTTCAGGGTGCAGTGGGAGCCTTGGGCCCCGTTGGCATCATTGGGCCCAGCGGTCATCCAGTATGTACCTCATCCCTCATCCTGTGTGCCAGGCTTTATGTGACTCCTCTCTGCCATCCCAGCAGTGATGGAGTGATCGTCTGTCTTTTTTCTCCTCACCAGGGACCTCAGGGTGACAAAGGAAGTCGTGGGGAGACGGTGCGTGGCGCTGTTTTGATGAATCCTTGTCTGTCTGTTCTGTGAGCACAGAATAGGATACTTAGCAAGGAGACAGCACACCGCTCAGCCTCCTCCTGCCCTTCAGCACTTTTCATTTCCTATTGTGTTCTACTGTTTGTTGTTACACTCATTGTGACATTTAGCTGCTGTGGAAATCCTGTCAGTGTGATAAATGTAGGCCTCTTGCACGTCTCAGAGCTTTTTAAGAGGTTTGTTGAGCAGTCGCACACAGCATAATTTACGGGCGCTCTCCGAAAACGCCTACATTCACATCCAGATCTGTAGTGTGAAAATTGGATTTGCTATGTGGAATAAGAGTTTTAAGTAAGAAGTTGCAACAGGGAAAAGAGTAATCTTAGCAATAAAATACACCAGATAAAGATGGTGAGTTCTATTTTTTTTTGTGTAATGATGAAGCTTTTCTGCCTTTATTCTTATTTCATAATCAGTTTGTTTTCTTTTTCTTCCTAAGGGGTTATCAGGACCAAATGTAAGTTGTTTTTAATATATGTATAAGAACAAAATTACTATATATTGTTATATAAAATGTAAATCTTTTAATAAAATTTTTTTTTTAGGGATCTCCTGGTCCTCGAGGACCACCTGGGCCACCAGTAGGTTTTCCTTTTTGCATGCTAAACATATGAATAATACATAAATTACTTTCACGTCCATTAATATTTCATATATAGTCAGCTTGTCACAGTCTATAGACAACTTTCAGGTTTGTGTTGTGCACGGATTTGCAAAACTACTATTTAACTTTTCTACATTTGGCACACTAAAGACACAACTTTCAATGAATTTCTATTGTAACCATTTGTCATAAACCAAGCACACACCTAATGTTGTAAAATGCCACTATGTGCCTGGAAAATACATAATATTGCACCTTTAACTTGCATACAAAATATATATGGTGGAAAACTAACACTGCATTGTTACGTTCACTGACGTCTAGGGATTTTCTTCTAGTGGTGGATGTGTTCCAGCTTATCAGCAACAACATAAAGTGTGTCATAACATAGTGTTACTTCACTCTTTCTCCCTGGGCTTTTATTTGTGGCTATCTGGTGTCTGTGACACACACAATGTGTGTGTGTTTTGTTTTTTTTTGGTGCTTTTGATGAATTTTTAAGACGCAGATCAGTGTTTTTCAAACCACACAGAGGAAGCTAGTAGGGACTCTTTTTCTTTGTTCGTTTTTTTTCCTGTTTTGTGGTCAGCAAGGGAGCACAGTCTTCATAGTTTTTTCAGAACTTAAAAACTACTATTCAAAGATGCTGTGCATCCAGTATGACTGAGCTTTAGCTGTATTGCTAAACTAAACCCTCCTATGGTTAGCTTAATATGAACAAATTTTATGTTTTCATATGTGAAAAAATTTCACAGTTTAGACACATTCTTGGTGGAAAACTATTAGAGGAATAGAAATGCTGGAGGTGAACTGTAACTGTGTTATTTGGAGCAGATAATCTTTCTTTTCAGGCCTGCTTTTGTTCCTTTGTGATCAGCTGTGTTATAGCCGGCCACTCATCTCCTCTGCAGTCATGGATAATTTATTTTCTATTCATGCATTATTTCCTGCATATCATTAATTTGTCTCTGCTTATCTTCACAGTTAGTGAGAATAGGACACCATAACTATCAGATTATTGATTATTATAAAGACGCTTGACACACACAATAGGAGAAAGCTCACTAGAAGAGCAGATAGGGCTGAGATTGCTGTATTAATGCCTCTTTTCTTTTGCTGGTTTGAAGGGCCTTCCGAGTTCTGAGCATTTACTAGTAAGTTTGTTTCTTCTCACATCATAATTTAGGGCTTAATGCTGACAAAACACAAACTAAATGTGTCTTCTGACTGCAGAGAAATGAAGCTCTCAGTCCTGTTTTGGAAATCTTCATGGATCCTCCTGCTGTTCTACAGCAAGAGGTCAGTTTTTAATGGAACTGTAAGCCATGCTATGATTTTCTTCTACTATAAACTGCAGAACATTTTGACCCTAAACTGTGTAAAAACTCACATTAACACTAGAATTATCAAAGCATGGACTTGCCCATGTTAGACCAAGGCACAGAGATCTTGAAGACGCTTCACCACCTCAGCACGTTGATCCACAGCTTGAAGAACCCGCTGGGAACCCGAGTCAACCCGGCTCGAATCTGCCTGGACCTTTACAACTGTGAGCAGCGGATGTATGACGGTGAGGAGTCGTTTAACTGGATGTTGTGTCAATCCACTTGTTCTGTGTCAGTTAGTCAGACTTTGTTTTCTTCTGTGGTTGATATCTTTTCACAGGAGCTTACTGGATCGATCCAAACCTTGGATGCAGTGCAGACAGCATTGAAGTGATGTGTAACTTCACTGGTGGAGGACAAACTTGTCTGAAACCTGTTACAGTTTCAAAGGTTTGAACTTCTTTGCATTCTCTCTTAACCAAATCTACAGGGCTGTCTTCAATGTAATGACAAACATAAATGTTTATATGATACGTATAGAGATTGGCTGAACCTTTTATGACAAATGAAGATCTAAAGAGAGAGGCATGCATTTGTTTCCAGCCCCCTTTAGTCTGTTATCCCTAAATGAAATCTACAAATTTGACTTATTGTGCAATTGCAAGAAGAAAGTTGTTGTTGAAATTCAACTATTTGGCCATTAGAACTCTTCATGTTGTGAAAAAAACTGACATCCCACATTAATATTCAGATGGTAAAAAATGGTGGGATGATCTGGGCGTGGTGATGATTTCCTTCAGGAGAGACAGGGACACTAATAAGAGATTATGGGTAGATGGAGGTGGTAAATGCACTACCTTTTGTTCATGGAACAAAAGGTAGTACTGCTTTGTAGGATCACTTTTCATTAGGACAAATATAAACTTTCAACTAGAATATTTATATTTAAATTAGATTACTTTGATCTGAGATCAAAGTAATCTAATTTAGAATTTATGATATGACTTGAGAATTGATATTCAATACTGCCTTTCATCCCATTTGACTGAGCTTGAGCTAATTTGACACTGAAGATTGTGAAGTGACAAAACGTGAAAAACTCCTAGAGGGATGATGAGTACTTTTACAAAGCTTTGTAGATGAAGCTGTAATGAACATTTACCACTCAGATTCTACAGAGGGTAGAAGTAGGGGAATGAACACATAACGGTAATTATCCTTCAGGGAAATGCTCCAGATAAATCTCAAAAAGGGATATCCAACAAAAAAGCTGAAGAAGCAAAGACTGTAAATATCACTTGTGACAAAAAGGCGCATAGCCGTCCAGGTTTTTGCTTTTAAGCATGCTTTTGGAACAATTTGGATGGCCTGTTAGAATAGTAAATCTAAATGTATTGCATTAAGTTTCCAGAGTTGGATACAATCAAAAGCACTTTCATCTGGAGAGTAAATCTTTTTATCTAACCTTCATCTGTTGGAGTTATTTCATTTTTAATATACAGGGTAAAACGTTTGGATTCCACACAATGGCAAAGTCATAGGCCAGCATATTTCCAGCAGAAGGAACAAAGAAAGTTATAAAAACATAAAGTCATTCTTAATTAAGAATCTGTCATTCAGATGCAAGTGATTCATAGAATAACTGGTTCATTTTTATGCTTAGACCAGCAAGAATGACTTAAAACTTTGAAAAAGTAGACGTTGACCAGATTTCTCAGTTAATTACGTCAATGTAAGTTCTGTTTAAAAGAAAGCACACACATTAGATCAAACTAGACCAACAACATCTGCAGTTTATTTGAATGTGGTGAAAACTTATGCCGTTTTTTAGGGGACATTATAAAAAGCTTAATGTGGCTTAATATATCCAAACATCTATTCATTTACCCACCATTTACCTGTAATTGTTTGTCTGTGCCAAGTTACGGTGAGTTTTGGTGCCTAGGGTAAACCCTAAACAGAGCTGAACAGAAACACAAAGACACACTGGTCAAACAAACATTCACACACACTCATAATTGCAAAGACCATTTGACTTAAGAGTCATTGTTTTGGACTGTTGGAGGAGGCCAAAGTATCCAAGCTCAAGCTTATGGGGAAGACATGCAAACTGTTTGCAGAAACATCTCAGGGATTCCAACCCAGAATGTTGTAGCTGCACAGCAACAGTGCTACCAACTACTGTAACTTCCTCCCTGAATCCAAACAACAACCAAAAATTACTAAATCTCTCATACACAAAAATGAAGGCCTGGTGAAAAAGCTAAAATGAAGCTCATAGACAATAGAATATATTACATTGAGTTTTTTGATCAGTTCTATATTCCAAGGATAAAAGCTGAATGTTGCTTTATGCTTCAGAATTTATTTACATATAAAATATCCATCTGCTGGTGAAGACCAATGACTGCTACAGTCAGAGTCATCATTTGTTGAGCATGCAAATATGTTACGGTTTTTCTTACAGACTGTGACCTTAAAAAAAGGCATAACGTAAGACAGTATCTATAGAGCATATCCTTTGACATTTTCACATTTTGTCACATTACAAACAAATATTTCAAGGTATTTCTTTGAGAATTTATGTGATAGACCAACAGAAAGAAGTGTTGGATAATTGTTAAGAGCAAGAAATTTGTAATTCACAAATGTATAAAGTTTGGAGTCCAGAACAAATGAAGCAGTTTATAGTTTATAGAATCACATTTAACTGCGGATCTTTTTGAGGTATGCATGTGCCATCTTTGCATAGTGAAAGACCAAATTGGAGCCTATTCTTTGTAAAGTAGTTCAAGCTGAGTCAGAATATATTGGAAGTATCTGTAAACATAACTTTTCTAGACCTTAACTGGTCCATTTTTAATACAATTGCTTTGATCTAAACTTCCCAATTTCATCTCCAGCTGAATGTTTAAGAATTCTTCTTGGAATGCATTCAATCTAAGTAGGTGGCCAGATCTTGGTAGGTCTGCAGTTGTGCCAAACTGTTTTCATTTTTAAGACTTTGGCTTGCAGATATGAAGTTTGATTCTAATTGTTAATAATTAGGTAATGTATGAAGGGAATTGGTTGTACTGGATTTGATTTGGTGGCATCAGAGTAAAGAGGTTTAACTTTCACACTCTACTCTGTGCAGCGTATAAAAAGTATATATAAAAAGTTTTTAAAGGCACAACAGTGATTGAGAAATTTTAGCGAGCTCTGATTTATGTTTTTGGTCTGTAAGTCGCCTTAGCTTTTTCCAGGCAAATGATGATGAAAAACTTAATATGATATCATTGCAAAATGTGTCCATATTTTAGCACTAAAATATCCTTTTTTGATA
This sequence comes from Poeciliopsis gracilis, assembly GCA_911649635.1. NCBI lineage: Eukaryota > Metazoa > Chordata > Actinopteri > Cyprinodontiformes > Poeciliidae > Poeciliopsis > Poeciliopsis gracilis. The sequence continues at coordinate 1,635,764 of CAJVRI010000715.1, forward strand.
CACTAAACCACGTTAATCAGTCTCAAGTGTTTTCCAGATTGTTTTCATTGTCTTCCACTTTTTCAGTACTGGTCATATGTTTTCTCTGTAGCTGGAAATCGGAGTGGGTCGAATTCAGATGAATTTTATCCACCTGCTGAGCACCGAGGCTGTGCAGCACATCATAATTCACTGCCTCAATGCCTCAGTGTGGGCCGAAGGTCCCACCCAGCAGCCTTCACCCAGGTCTGTAAGCTTCAAGGCCTGGACCGGGGAGGAGATCCAGGCGGGGGACCTTCTGGAGCCTCAGATACCCAGGGACGACTGCTGCGTATGGCTCTTTTTATTAACACGCTGTACATACATTGACACTTACAATGTGATGACCTTTCTAACTTTAAATAATTACTAATGAATGTCTCTAAAGCTGTAAATTGGGATACTAATATGTAAACATTTAGCAGATCACTGCCTGCACAGTCTACCGCGTACCAAACTGATGAACTTTTCTATTCTGATGCTGTGCTGTGACAAGAACCATAACTAATTTGCAATAATGCTGATGTTTATGCATATCAATAAGTTTGTGGTCTTAATAGCTACAGTAATGGAGATGTTTAGACTTTTAACAAAGTTCCTCTGATCCCTCATTTAGCGCCTTATTGGGGTTCAAATGACTCCAATATTAAAGCTTTAGTAATCAGCTTTGATTACTAATAGTGCCTAAATTGTGTGATGAGATGCATGTCTCACAAATTAACTGATTTTAGTTCACATTCAATATAGTAGGGCTGATTTAACTTTGACAAATTTATTCAGCAGCAACCCTTATATATGAAGCATTTTTCAAAGCTTTTCCTCCACACAGTTGAAGCTAATTTTGTTTCTGGTTTTGCCTTTCATCTTCACAGAAAACAAGCGTTTTGGAAAGCTCCCTTCAGGGTTAAGATTTTCATTAATTCTTGTTTGCAGTATTGATGTCTAGACAGGAAAACAAGAGACTTTTGGCAAGTTTGCAGTGCAATCGCCTTTGTTTACAGGAGGTGATTCCTCTGGTGCAGAAGCTGGCAGTATAATTGTTTTTTGCAATCAACCATAAAATACAAAGAAGTAAAAGATGGAAAGGGTCTGTTAGCTTGGCAGCTGCTGACAGCATTTCAGTTTAGTTTTTTACTTTGTTTTTGCATTTTTACGTGGCCAGACTTTATGAGAAACAATCCTCTATAAGAAAGATGTATTTAAGAAGGAAAGGGAAAGGTTGTTTTAAAAAAATACCTTCTGTAGAACTGGCTCAACTAAAAGTCATAAACTAAGCAATTTCCCATCTATTTTATCGCTAAACAGTAAACAATAGCTTTTTAATTAGATCCATAAATACATAAAATGTTTGACATTTTTATGAGTTTGTGCATGAATGAAACATAATGCAGCTTTTTAATGTGATTCTGCTAGACCATTTTAGATAGTTAAGCTGAACTACAATTTTACCCTTTCATTAGAAATGCACAAATTGTCTTGATATCAAGTAACATGGCATTTTCTTTGACAGAGATACTAGTTTGGGATTCAATAAAAAAACAAAATGATCTCCTTTTACATTTCAGTTAGAAATGGCAGAATGCATTAAGCTACAACTCTCAGCTTTCTGCTTTAATCTAATCTTTATCTCTGCTGTAGCTGCAAACACAAAGCTGACTTGCCTGCAGCAGGCTCCTGCACAATAACAGAGACCAGGGCACAGAGGCAATTAGCTAACTTTAATTTTTTGACAGTAGGCTCTTGGTTTTTTGTCTTATTTTAATTTATTTTGCTAAAGTCAGAGCCAGAGGAGAGACATACTAATCAATAACAGATCTCCACTAAGATAGAAATACAGTCAATCTTCACTGTATTGGCCACCTTGCTAATACGGGGTAGGATCCCCATTTTCGGATAGATTTTTCTTAATTCTTCATTTGCATAGATTCTGATATTATGATGGCCTCAAGCAGTTCCTGCAGATTTGTAAGCTGATCCATGGTAGGAATTTCCTGTTCCACCACATCCCAGAGTTACTTTGGATTGAGGTCTGGTGACTGTGAAGATTTCCGTTTTATTTTTAAGGCCAGATAATTAGCAGTTTCTAGAATACTTAATGTTTGAACATGGCAATTGCTATCATATTCATGTGCTATCAAATTCTCTGGAATAGAAATCAAAAATTTGTTTCCACTTTCGATATTCCTGTAGAAAGAGTAGAAGTGGATTTTTGTCATTATTTTGTCTTCTGCCTCATGTGTTGTTATATAATTGTGTCTTTCAGATCAGAGACGGACGCTGGCATCAGACCCACTTCATCTTCCAGAGCCAAGACCCAACTTTGCTTCCCATCATAGATGTGCACAATTTGCCAGCCACAGAGCCCGGCGCGCGATTTCACCTCGAGGTCGGACCCGTTTGCTTCCTGTAGCGCCGACTCTGAACACTTCATAAAGGAGCAACTGCATTAAAGCTTTGAAACAGAGGAAGAACATCAAAGATTTTGTACTTTCCAAAACAACGACACCCTCCACCCTCCCTATGAAAAATGCTTGGACTGCAAAATAAAAACAAGACAAAAACAACAGCAGGGCCACAATAAAAAGACAGCACATTGAAATTGCAGAGATAAAACTTCTGGCCCAACTGAAAACAAAGACTTGGTTGTGTGATACAAGCGCTGGTTGCTTCCTTCGTAAAAATTAGATGAGCATCTTAAACTTGTCATCTCTGAAACCTTGTTGTATATTTTTAGTCATGGTCTGACGAACCATTCTGCAAAAAACTGTACAGAAATACTGAAATTATACATCTTGAAATGTACTATTTATAGATGTAAATGTACTCTGTACCGTGTGTTGAAGTGCAATTGCTATAGTTTGCGATGTGTAGGGATATATATCACCCATTCAGGTATGCAGTGTTACTCCAGGTGTTTCTGCGTGAGCCTCGGTGATGAGTGTTTGTGCAGGTATGTTCACAGTGTTGTGCGGCACTTTTAGTGCAAACGTGGAGCAAAGATGTCAAAAATGCTACCTCGCTCTGCACCACTCAACTCTACGCAAACTGAAGCCACGACCTGATCTAATCTGGGACAACATAAAGGTGACACCTGGTGCTGAAGCTGTTCACACTCTGGGGATAAACTCTTGTCAGCGCTCATCCAAGCTATCTCTGTGCTTTAAAAGGGAAGAATGTAAAGTATATACACACACACACACACACACAAACACGCATAATTTCTTGAAGTATCATCTTGACAGTTTAACGATTATTTGTATAATTTTCAACACTATAAGTTTTTTGTCAAAATGTAACTTTATTATCTGCAACCATTTAGTATCAATAATTTCTATTTAAAACTTATTTAAATGTTCATTAGCTCTCCACCTCAGAAACAGGCACCAGCGCTTTAAAGGTTATTTAAGATGCAACAAATATGATTGGTCTCACCAGTCTGTGAACTCAGAGGACTAATAACATGACAGAATACAATGTAAATCTCACAGTGTTTGTTGTGTGAACAATCTTTTTTTTAATGCTGAATAAATTTTTAATGACTCCACAGGTAATTGAGATAAAGTGTGAAACTCTATTTTTGTTTTGACAAGATAAAATAATTTAAATACAATTTTTCAAAGATTATGAAAAACACGACTCGATGATCCTCATAGTGTTAAATATCCAAGTTTTCATGAAGTTGTAAACTTGCATGGTAAAAATGTTTTATAGTAAATATTTAAGATACAATGAGTATGTTATATAGCACTCATTTTCCTATTTTTAATGAGCCCACTATATGAAAAACAAAAAAAGTCCCAAAGCCCTATTGATATATTGTCAGCTGCATACATTGGATTTACAATACATTTTTAATGCTATACCTTTAACATATTAACTGACAAAATGTTATTATATATAACAATGTTACACTTTGTTACATTTTAGATGGCCAAAATGGTTACATTATCTGCAGACATTAAATTACTCCTTCCTGGCTTCTGTGATAAACCAACAAAAAACTCACTGAGACACTTTATTCAAAAAGCCTTTATTCTCAGGCTTTTGCATGTTAACATCCCTCATCTTGGGCACATGGCGTGGCGACCCCCATCAATCGGTAGGTTCACGCCAGTGATGAAGCTGGCAGCGTCGGACGCCAGGAAGGCAATGCTGTGCGCCACCTCTTCCACCTCACCCGGCCGGCCAAGGGCGTGCGTCTGTTTGCACTTTTCAAGAAACTGCGGATGGAAAGTCGACGAGGATGTTTGGATGTGTGAAGAGTGATAGGCAAATTCATGTAACAATGAAATCCAATTGAGACAATAACAGCTAATATTTTTGATAATCAAGTATTTGTTAGAACGTATAATAAATGAAGCCTAAATAAACTGCAAGTGGTACCGATAAATGGTCTGGAAAAGAAGTGTTACAACTACTGACTGTTTTACACAGCTTTCCTTTATTTACCACACAGTATAATAAATCTGTTTTAACAGTGGTGTGCTTGCAGTCCAATTTACACAGACTGCAATTTGAAATTTGTTTCAAAAAAGCCCACATCAGGTAAAACAGACACCAAGGACATAAAAGGCTGTCTGTTTAAGAGTCCCTCATACAAAATGGACTCAGTTCGACCAGCATTTGTTGCTTTATTACCTGGACATACTGGTCCTCATCCAGCCCAGCTCTTCTGTGGACATCTGTGATAATCACTCCAGGACTAAAGAGATTAAACAAGAAACACAAATACAGAATAAACATCACATGAAACAGACTATTTGGTTCTGTAAAAGTAATAATTTCAGAAAAAGAAACAGCAAATGCTTCCAGTCACGTACCAGACAGAGTTCACTCTGACTTGCTTCGAGGCCAGCTCTACAGGTAAAATGAAGCAGTCATATAAAGCTCAGTAATGCATGTAAATGCAGTGCAATACTTTCTATTAAAAACAATATTTATCTTACCAAGAGCTATACAACGTGTAAACTGGTCAATGGCGGATTTGGACATGCAGTAAGCCAACACACCAGGGAACTGAAAAGAAGAAACATCTCAATTTTTACGTTGGAAACAAAATATATGATGCACATGCTTTACAGTCGTTCCATTAACAGTTTGCATCCCGATGACAAACTGTATCAATCCCTCAAAGGAAAATGTATATATCACAGCAGCAGAAAAACAAAACTGCAAACTGTAATAAACAAGTCACAATGGCAATCAAATCACCAAAAAAATCTAATTTCACTAGAAAACAATAGAAAATATAACATAACGAAAAGCCATACACCACGTAAAAAATAGTTGATTAAGAAGGATACCCACAGATCTCTGTCCGTTCACACTAGAAACATTGACGATGGATCCTTTGGTCTTGATCAGGTGGGGTACACAGAGCTGAGTCAGGTGGTAGACTGATCTGATCAGGGAAACAGAAAAGATATAGTCCCTAAAAAAATCAGCTTTAGAATCAAATATGAAGGCACTATCATCTAAAAGTGGGTCTAAAATGACAGCTTCCTTGGCAGCCAGGGTATTATTATTGCAGAAGGGAAAATAATCCCACATCTGTGACTGGATTCAGTAGTGTGATAACAGCAATATCACACCTGCCTACAAACATTCACACGATTTGTGTCAGGCAGCTTTTTGCTGCTGCTGAGATCTGATGTTTGTGTTGAATTAATGCTGTTTGGGAAGCTGTGGGTAAAGAAAATGTTTTTATGACATGCTGTTTTCTTTCAATGTTCACCTTCATTTAACACACAAATTGAATTGATGTTCTAGAAAGTGTGATAAATGAGACAAGAGAGAAAAACAAATCAAATGCTACTCCAAAGGTCTCTTTGTCCTTCATTTCAGTTCATCTTAGTTTATTTATATACCACTCATTCACGATTGTCTCAAGCTAAAACATTTGTAGTTTATATATAGAAATACGGATTCAAGCAGAAATACAACAAAGAATCACTGGCCCTGGAGTACTTTCTATGTTAAAGGAAAAACAAATTCAAAAGTTTATTCCATACTGAGAACAGATTAAGTTACAGAAAGCAATAGCTCAGGTTCTATGGTCGAATGGTGTCACAGCTGAAAAGAAATGCTGTGGAAGATATAATATGCTATAAAGAGGGAAAACAGAACAGAAAAGTAACAGAAGCTATAACCTCAAATAATGAGTAATTGGAGAGTAGTAGGAAAAGATTGTACAGTGAGGAAACACGTCAGTCAGTATGTATGTTTATACTGGAATGCCTTAATGTTTTTGAGTGAGTCAGCCAAAGTCCCGACCTAAATCTGACAGAGAATTTGTGGGAGAACTTATATGTGGAATGTAACCCAAAGCCCCTAATGGCAAAAATAATCTTATGTTACTTCTGGTCATAAACAAACTTATTGCTGGCTAAAAGATAATTCATTTTGGAGGGCTAAAACCTATTTTACTCTAATGGAGCAAAATAATCTACTAACAAAGCAAAAGTCTATAAAAAATTTCATTTATCTATAGAAAGTAGATACATGAGTTTAGATTTAATGTCCTATTACCAGTCATAGCCAATAGTCCACAATTGCAAAACAGACATGCAAGACTAGAAAAACAATAGATCAAATAAAAATTTACTAAGCTTCTTCAATAAATATGCAATGACAAAAGGATTTTCTTAATACAGTGGGTACATCATCAAAAACATCTTCAAGACAATGTTCACAATACATTTGCATAACAGAAGTTCTTCAACTTTGAATAAATACACATGTAAGACTGAAAAAGCTGCTTCATGGTGGGAAAAAATTTAGAACAGGGTTTTTTCTTTTTTATAAAGTCACAGATGCCACAATTATCTCTACCTCTAACAGCCACTAAAAATAAACATAATTAAATATTTATCATTATTATTATTATTATTATTATCTATATTTTACTACGACAGACTGGCGACCTGTCCAGGGTGTACCCCACCTCTCGCCCGGAATGCAGCTGGAGATAGGCACCAGCACCTCCCGACCCCGTTAGGGAGAAGGGTGACGGAAAATGGATGGATGGATGGATGGATGGATGGATGGATGGATATCTATATTTTAAATGTTTCAGATGATTAGATTATTTTAATTAGTAATAAAAGACTGTTTCTATCTGGGGTGTAAAGAGACCTCATTTCTTGGACTTTGTCCACCAGGTCGCATGAGTGTCATGTTAATCCTGTCACCATGTACAGCATGGAAGATGTTGAGAGGTTAAGAAACAATATAAAAGAAGAGGACACATCTCTTAATATAACATACAGGTATAATTAATGCAAGAGGAATCAAGTGATGACAGTTTGGATGCTGAGGAAAATGAGACTAAACCTATCAGTTTGCAAGCAACATGAAACCCTCAGATATTTTTTGAGAGAAGTGAGATTTTTGTTCTTGTAGTTTTAAAACTGTAAAACATGTGATACAAAAACACCAAATGCTAAACTACAAATTTCCCCCTAGACTCATCATCTGACATATAAAGGAGAACACAAGAAAGAAAAACAACTGATACCAATCTGAGATTATTCCTAAGAGTCGTTCTTTTAATAATCAAGAAGGCAATAAAAGTCTTTTTCCCAGAGCTGCAGCTGCAGCAGTAACAACTCAAGGAGAAAAATAATGAATTTTTATCACATGGAAAACAGAAACACAAGGTTATAATTAAAAAACTCTTTTTTTCCCCTAAATTGTATTCATAATTCTTCAAATGATGTGAAACTTTCATATTATAATGAATGTAATCTATTAACACCTATTTAGATTTCTTTTTAACTGTACTCAATGGCTGCACATAATCAGAAACAGCATTAGGAGTTCATACAATAAGGATACAAACTTCCATTATTCTTTCAAAGTACATGAAAGTAAATTAAAAAATGATTAAAAACTTTTTGCTTCCAGTAATTGTTGCAGACATGTGTGCTTTCCTCTGCTGAAAAGCTTTCTGAAGGTGCAGATTTCATCTTGATTAATGACTAGGGAATATCTATGTTTGACTTGCCAGGAAACAGATGTGACCATAACCCAATAGTGGTTATATGGAATGCTTTTCAATAAGAGGATGAGATAAGCCGAACACAACAATACAGGCGAGCTAAAGGATGCTATTAAAGCATCCAGCGCTTCCTTGGCACCCCAGGAACAGATCTGTTTCACTCTTTCAGCTAATTTGCTGAAATAAACGTTTCTATGATATTTAAAACTGACAAAAACTCATCTGTATTTTACAGAAAATCACACGAGCTCTTATAAAAACAGTCCAAAATAAAATAGTTGAATTTTAAATCTTACAATTCCAAATGTACTGAAACATTAAATCTGTAAGCAACAATATCTGATGGCTGAAAGCTTAAGCCATCAGATATTTAAGATTAAAGGCATTACCACTCTGGGAGAAATACATAAAGTGTATTATTAGAAACAATCAACATAAAAACCAGACAAACTCATTAGGCATGCGACATAACAGACGAGGCTGAAAATAAATATTAAATGGCTTTGAGTACCCTCAGAAAGCTCTGGAATAAAGAGAAATAGCAGTGCAGAGGAGAGTGCAGCAAGGCCTAAAACACTGTTTAAACTCTTAGCTTAAAATAAACAAAACTTCTAAATTATCAAAATAAATAAATGCAGCTGCTTTGCAGGCACTCTGAGGTCACATAGACTGGACTAAAGTGTTGAAGCATCTTTTTGGTTGGACCACACAAAATAACATTTTAAATACAAAAAAAATTAACATGAGATTGATTTCAATCTCATGAGAAAGGTTCCTATTGCAACATCTAAATCAGTGTGAAACTGAGTATCACAAATATCTTCTGGGTTTGATTTATTAACTCAATCTGTGGTGACTGAAAAAAAACAGACAGATTAGAGATTTTAACAATGCATTTCTATGTATTTTGTATACTCAGAAATATAACATTTAGCTGACTTTCTAAATGTATATTTGCTCTACATTCACATGGATTTGAATAGTGTCTCCCGTGAATCCTACCTGACGTTAACATTCATGACCTTGTCATACTGAGCCAAGTCTGAGGTCTCAATGCTGCCCATAGCCAGGATGCCAGCGCTGTTAACCAGGACGTCCAGCCGACCAAAGCGACTAATGGTTTGTTCCACAGTCTTCCTCACTGTGTCTTCATCAGTCAGGTCTCCAGGAACAAGCAGAGGCTGCAGAAGAAAACTGTCACTATATTATTATTCATTTGATAAAAAAGAAAATCTAAATTTTAAACTTGAAGCAATTTTTTTTTTTTTTTTGAAGCAGAAACATTTAGTTATGGTGAATTAATTGAAGTTTATTCTGAGTTTTCATTCATAAAAAAATAATGACACGCAATAAAAATGCTTAACAAATACTGAAACCCTAGCCAATCTGCTGGTATTTACTAAATATTGGCTAATATAAACGGAAAATGTTTAAATGCACCCTCGTATACTTTTTTTTAAATACTATTGGCTCAATGCAAATCTGTACACAGATCTTGGGAAAAGCGTGTACCTCAGCAGCGCCACATTCGACGCACTGCTCGGCCACTTTCTTGAGGTTTTGCTCGTCTCGGCCGTTCAAAGCCAGCAGAGCTCCTAGTTTAGCGAACAGCACGCTGGTACCAGCCCCGATCCCCGAGCTGGCTCCCGTTATCAGGGACACCTTCCCCCTCAGTGATGACACCTGCAAAAAAAACCACCAACATACAAACTGAAACTATCAGATGACTCTGCACACAAAGGTAAACAAACATGCAGAAGGAAGTTTTTCTTCAACTGCATTTAATGAAAAACGCGAAAAGTACGACTCACTTTAAACGCGTCTTCTGAAGCCATTTTTGAAGGTTTTGCTTATGTCTATGGTTTCTAATCCAGGACCAGCAAAGTCTGTCCACCACTGATGACGTAACATGACGAACTAGCACCAGATTTGTAGTTTGTTATGCGAACGGATGCCACAGGTGCCTCCTAAAAACACCTGATCAACTCTAAAAGTTATTACACTCAGTGATATAATTTGGTAGTTTAGTTTTGTTTATTTTAATAACAATGGCGTCATAAGACTGATCACAAGGTCATTTGCGGCTACAATTCAAGAGTGGTGCAAATTTGCCTCAAATCAGGGTATTTCACTGAATTGTGACAGTATTTCTACAAATGGAACATCTTTGTACATCGCAACGTATTAGCTTTATGTTTTCATTTTGACATGAAAATGTGTTATTAGGGCCACATGACAAAAGGTTTGTACACCCCTGTGTACAGGTAACAAAACCCCAAATCCCTTGAACACATGAAAAAATGTAAAAATAAAGATTTTGGTATCACATACGTTCCTAGAATTATTGGAGACAATTTTAATCCAATAATAAATTCTTCAAACATGCTAGAAACAGTCAACGGAACACTCCAGGTTTGTCGTATTGACATTATGACATGATAAAGTTAAAAAAATAGTCAATTTTAGAATCTAAATCTACTTTAAATAACCCACAAAGTGGATTATTTAAAGTAGATTTAGTTTGTTTTTAAACTTGTAACTTTTCAGCAGTAGTCTTGACCACATATATAACGTCATGCAGACTGTGTCCATGCAACGCTGCACCTAGGCATTAATGCACAAAGGAGTCCTGATCAAGTATTGAGGACATAAAGAAGATTTTTCAATAGGTCATCATTAATCAATTAAAATATTTAATTTTTTATGTATTGTAGAATATCAATTTTCAAGCATAAAAAAGTGCAAGAAATATATCCTATGAATCAATAAGAGTTTGACTTGAGTTAATTTATAGAAACTGATCAACTTTTCAATGACATTCCAATAAAGTGAGATGCACCTGGAATTCTGCCCAAACTTAAGCTTCTCTGCAACTTTTCTCAATAGCATAATGCAATACCAGACAACACACAAGTATACTGAAAAATGTATTTAGTATAAAATGTTGAATTTTATTCTTTTTTATTAATATGATCAAAAAGGGAAAATGAAGCAGAAGCAGGGTCTGACTACATGTCCAGGTTGATTGTGAACAATTTTAGAAGAACATAAAAAAAGAAAAACCTTTTATGAAAGAACTTGAGTTTCAGGCATGGTGCTAAAAAAAGTGGCTAAAGCACAAGCTGTGATTTTTTTTTTTATCAAGTTTTGTATTTCCTTATAAAAAAAACTACTAAGAACTTTGGAGCTGCATAGTCAGTTCTTGCCTGACTTACCCAACTGTTTTTTTGTTTTTTTTGTTTTTTGCTGCAGTTACTTTTCTCCCTTTGACAAGCAATCCATTTTAACTTTGGAAAGGCACTGTATCTTCTGCCTCACTGAAGCAACAAAGAACAGGTCTGAATATCTGTGGCGAGAATCGTCTATCCAGCAAATGGGTTGGCATGAATGGTCACGTCCTTTATCCGGCTCTCAGTGAGCGGCCGGAATGTCTTCTCATTCACTGGCAGTTTCTCCAGCTCGTCCAGCGTTTCCAGACCGTCGATAATCCTACAAGTCAACGGGAGAGAGAAAATAAAGTCAAAAGGAAATGAACTTCAGAAGATATAACAAAAGGGTCTCCTTTAGGTTTGAATTAGAATAAATCAATAGGTAATCTCAGAATCATTACAGCTGTACATTGTGTAAGTTTCATACTTTCCAAACACTGTGTACTTCATGTCCAGATGAGGTTGTTTGGCATATGTGAAGAAAAACTGGGAACCATTCGTGTTGGGGCCATTATTTGCCATCGATACTACTCCTCTGACATTGTGCTAAAAAGAAAGAGAAATCAAGTAATCCTGCTACACTCTTACATTTAAGATGGTCTCAAACAACACTTTGCTCACCTTTAAGTGCTCACTGAATTCATCTTCAAATTTACGACCCCATATACTTGTTCCTCCTTTGCCCGTACCTGCAGAATAAAACAAAATAAATCAATAATCTATCAAGAAAAAAAAATCTAGAGGTAATGAGAATGTCAGGAGAAGGGTTGTGTTCATGTTTGTGTGTAATAAACTCCATACCTGTCGGGTCTCCGGTTTGAACCATAAAGCCTTTTATGTTTCGATGAAAGGAGCAACCATTATACAACCCACTTGCACACAAAGCCAGGAAGTTCTGTAAAGTAAATAAAATCCCAGTAATTTCAACATGAAATAAAGATCAAGTCTTCTGCTGCCTTTTCTACTCTAACTTTTTAGGTTTGGAATCACAAAACTGCCTGCTCTGGATCTTCAATTACAACTTTCTACAAATAAACATGTTCTCACACTTGGTATAGAATGTAGAATGACTTACAATACATTCTACCTTTACTGTAGCATGTCTCACACTGAAAAATAGCAATATCAATACATATGAAAGAACTTATGTTGAACAACTGCGTGGCAAATAAACAAATAGAAATCGAATACCCTTCAGTTTGAGTACATTCATTCACCCCTATACAAATCTTTACTAGCTCAATGTTGTTAGATTCTAACATTTATTGTCCCTGCAAGTTTCAATTGTCTGAGCTCAGGCTAAACATACTAATTTAGTGAATACAGCTTTTCCACAGATGAGGCTTTATCAGATTAAAACCAGCTGTAAAACTCACCTCACAGGATTTAGGCGCTCGCTCACAGAACAGCTCAATCTTAATGTCTCCCAGATCTGTGTGGAGGGTAACTGCCTAAAACATGAACAATATATACATATATATTACAAACAACGGAATCAATGAGGCTGATTTGACATGCCAAGGATTTTAGCTCAAATTGACAGATAACCCTGTTACACCCGCGGTGTTAATATAGTCATTACGTCATTAGTATCTGTAAAATACGCCGTCCCTTAATCGATTAGGAAAATGTTAAACTATTCGAAACGCATCCCAAACTTTTTATAAAACGTTACAAAGAAATTACCATTTCGAATGTTGCGTCTGTGCTGTTGTGCATACAACAAACCCATCCGGCTGGAATAGAGTACCTTGTTAATGGTTCCGCGAAGAACCACTGAGCGTGGTTATCAAGACCGTTCATGTCTATGGTCAGGGGAAGCTGAGTAAAATTTGAGTCCTGTGTAAATACATCAAAACATTTCTTTTCGTCGCATTATTTTGTTGATTTAGAAAAAAATTAATCAAATGTTCACAAAATAGTGTTGTTAAGATATTATGTCCCAACAGGATATGGAACAACTCATCCTTGTAGGTCTAAAAAATCTGACACCTGCAGCTGGTCCAGAATGCCATTGCTCACATTGTAATTAAAGTTAGCAAAATAGAGCACAAAACCCCTTTAAACTAGTTCCGTGTAGAGCTGAAAATACTTTTATTAGTTTAGAAATTACTGAGTGACTTACCACCAAATACATTAAATATCTGCTGTTGTTTTCTTAGCCTTTCAGATCATTCAGTCCAGTTTCAGAAACCAGGATAAATGAAAATTCTAAGGAAGATCTGGGACAACTATGTGCAAATCCTGGGTTTTCACTTTCAGAAAGAAATAATTAATTTTTGTTTATTTTAATACATCTGGAAAATCTATGACAATGAAGAGCAATTTGTACCAGAAACGAAAGATCAGACACTTTTTTTCAACCTAGTTTATTTTGTTGTACTGGGTGGTACACAAGAAAACAAGATGCAGGTTTAAGTAAGACAGCAAAAATTCAGGATTCTTTTTTTCTCAAAAAAAACCAAATTTGTTTTGGCAACAAAAAGTTACTCAACAAAACTGAATGAGCACATTTTATTGGAAAAGAGAAACTGATGATTTTTGTACCCACAAAAAAAGAGAAAAAAATCTATCATGAACAACAGCATGAAGAAAGCCCTATAATTCAAGCACAGACTTTTCCTTTGTAATACAACACATCTAAAAAGTAGCTTTATTCATGTAGTTTATACATTATCAATGGTAAAAATATAGTTAATTATTAAGCCAAGAATTTTTTTTCAAAACATATAAAAAAAATAATGAAAACAGCACACAAAATGGTCCTAGCAGTTTAGATCTTAACAAAAATCATGTGTATTACAAAAAACGAACAAAAAAACAATAGGCAACCAATAAAAAAAGAAGAGTTCTAGCTGTATTCCTGAGAAACTATTTCAATATAATACCTGACATAATAGAAGAAGTTATAAAAAGTTTAAAAAAAGAGAAAAAAAAGAGACAAAAACACTCTATACACATAACTATCCAAGCAGACTATGGTAAATGTTTACTCACTACAACTTCACTTTTTATTTTACAGTTGGTCAAAAAATGTTGATTGTCTTAGTAAGAGGACTATGTCCAACAGGTTTTGTAAGTATTAAAGGTAATGAATCCTAATTTACACACTTTGTTTTTATGGTAAGCAATCACCCAAGAACAAGACAAACAAACATAATACATCTCATATATGTTAGTTTTGTGCCATTATTGCATTTGCAAAACATTGTGGGAAAATGTGCTAGAGTGCAAAAGCATTCTCCAGAAAAACATAATTTTAAATGACCTACTTCATCTACAATATTTTAAATCCCTGTAGTAAAAAAACCCAAAAAACAACAGTGCATCAAAAAGGATGCTGATGCCCCCAAACCTGTAAAACCCACATTTAGTTTAAAGGAAAGCAATATTGCACAATTTATCGTAACTACACATGCTACTGAATTAGATGGACATGGCTTAAATATGTTTAATACTTTTCAGCAGTTAAAATAGTGGAGACTGCTACTTGTCTGAGTGTTTTTTCACACTTTTATTCAGGGAAGAAAAACAGTCTTCCCTTACTGCATCACTTCATGAAACACCAAATAACAAAGGTTTTTTTTTTTTGTGTTTTTTTTTTGCTTGTTTTAATATTAGAAACCCTAGAAAAGTGACCTTCAAACATAAGAACAAACCCATTTTACTTCAATTTGAACATTTACAACAGTTAAGAAAAAACAACAGTTTTAAATTACAACATAATTGGGTATATAAACATGAGATCCATGTGACAAAAAAAGTGAACAATAAATGAATTTTGCACATTTTAGTTCAACGAGCTCAAGTTAGATTTCCAAACCTTTACTTGTTAGCTTATATAAAAATAAAGTTATGACCGGTATTGTAACAAAGCAAGAATGCAATATTAGCTGCAAAAGTAACTTCCGGTGTCAAATGTAGAATGAGTGAAAACGACATGAGTTACACAAAAGAGCAACACAGAGCAGGAGTATCCCCTTCTATACGTAGTGGTGACTAAAAATAAATATTTGGACTAAAGGATGACATAAAACAAAATGTCTATCTGTGTAAATTAGGACTGGGCCTGTGTGATGGTATCAAGGTACAGAAAAGCTTCAAAGAGTCACTCGTGAATATAAAAGTGATTGCAGTTTTTCTCCAACATGATAATAGACTGCTCCTGAATTTTTTAATGCTTGCAGAAAAAAAAAAGAAAACAAAAATAAAGACTGTTCTCAAATATTAATGGTCACAAAAAACCACAACAGTCAAGGTCAACATGTGGGGAGTAAAGAGAGCCCCAACCAGTCTTACTAAGGTAAGTCTTTCATGCAAACCTCAAAATGTCTGGAGAACCATTTTAAATAAAAGCATTCATGCTGAGAAGTTTTTATTTAAAAGTTTGTATTAATACCATGATAATATTAACCCATAGCATTTTAGTCTTGATTATACCATAAATATGTCATAGTGGCATGCTGTACTTAAATACTACATAACACCAAACCACACAACAAAGACAAACCCTTACTGTTAAGACAGCTAATTCTACAATTTCTTTATTAATTAATTTGAAGCCATTTTTTTTCTTTTTCCACTTTTATTAAATAAAATGTAATTTTTTTGTTCAAAAATCTAATTGGCTTTAATTTCAAATCATGAGAAATTTGCAAGGGTAAAAAATCCCATGAACTTATTTTAGTGAATCTAATGATGAATCAACTCTTCAAACATTTAATTTAAAATGACAGTTTCACTGAATCTGTACAAAACTGCATTTATATCATGAGGTTTGTCAGGATTATCCAAGGGGAAACATTTTATGCGTTACGAAAGATATGAAGTTCATATAAGAAACTTTAAACAGATTTGAGTGATAAGTTTTGTATTGTAACAACTTAGTTTTTCAAGAAGATAAATCTAATCTAAATTTTTTGTGACCTTAAAATAAATTAACTAACTCAGTGGTTTAAAAAAAATCAAAGCTTTCTCAACAAATGGTCAGATACTGTCTGAATAACTAGAATTTAAATATATGTTATGCTAACGGTTAGTCAAAGTCGAAAAGTCAAAGCCAATTTCTGTTACTTGAAAAAGCCAATGTTAATTTATACAAACACAAATTTAGAAATTAAACTGTGCCCTTCTTTGCATTTAAATGCTATTTAAATAGAAATTTTGTTACACACAACTAGTTTGCAACATGTTTCACAAACAATGCAACTGGCAACAGGCCACAAAAATCTTGGCCACTTAACATGGCTTTTTATGTAAAGGAAGTTGTTCACAAAAGTGACAATGTGCAAAGGTTGAAATATCATTATAGACTGCTAAAAAATATTTATCTTGCCAAAATGTTTTCTTGGCCCATTCTTGGGTGTTATCTTAATTGTTATTGGATTGAATTTATGCAGTTCTTTTCAAGTTATACCTATTACTCAAAGAGTTTGTGGTTAAGTGTGTTGCCCATGGGAACACTTAAGTGGCAGATCCTGGATTCAAACCCACAACTTTCAGATTACAAGACAACTACTCTTCCTACTGGACACAAGTCACCCTGATTAAATGATCCAAGTCTCTTCTCTAAAACGTTATCAAGACCTACAGCAAGTAAGATATTAACTGTTCTCATTTAAATCTGTTCTCCATTAAATCCAACTTCAAAAGTCACAAATTTTTTTACATTTTTGTTCAAAATCTACTTACATTTTAATTTTCTTTTTAAAATACAAACAGGACACTGAACAGAATTTGATCCACTCCACCTAAAAAAAAAAAAACCCAACACACCCTGAGACTTAGTTGTACAAAACATTCCCTAATGATGGCTGTTTAAGTAACATTTTGTGGAAAGATTTATCCTTAAACTTGAGGATGAGAACACAAACAGCTTCAGTATGAGGTCAGAAATCCAAATTATTTTCAAACCTCAAACCAAGTCTGACCACGTACAGTAATGCCACCAAAATTTACCCAAAGACAACTTTATATCTCTGCCGACAGCACTTTCAGTTACCTCTAATGTGTTTCAAGTCATATTTTCAAGACTTTACCAACCAAGCCAACACAGGTATCTGAGAACCACAGCCCACAATGAAGAGCAGAGACACTTTGATCCATGTTGTAATTAGGTTAACATTAGTGTTGTACAAGAGATAAGGTGTTACACCTTGTAGAAAAGTGTTTACTTTGTAAGGTTGGCAATTTAACTTTGGTTGTTCATATAAACCTCCAAGAGTAAACATAATATTTAAAAAAATATAAATAAGGACCTATTTTAGAATTCAGAGCAGTCCACATATGTTCAGTTGGCCAGTAATTTTCTTTTACATTTTTTTTTCTCTAAACCGTTTATACCACAAAATGATACTGTAAACAAAATATCGAGATCATAATGGCACTGGCCTCGGAAGTTTTACAAAAGAAAAATAAAAAACAAGCAGCAGATGCCAGAGTCAGCATTTGGTCTGCTAAACTGGCACTGGTTTAATACCTAACTTTACTGGCAGTACACTGAAGCGGGAGCACATCCTGTTTCTTTCTGCCTCAGGGACACCATGGGCTTCCACTCTGTATCCTGACCAAAGCGGACGGTATCGTTTGGTTTCCTCACAAACGAGTTCATGCTTGTTCTTTGTCAGCTTTCCACAACTGCTCCTTAGCCTCAGTGGGCAGCGTGTTGAAGAGGTCCTCTTCGACCACAAGACCGCTTCTCTTCAGCAGTCTGCACTCTCCCAGCTCCACAGGCAAACACTCCAGACGGTTTCCTCTGAGCTCCAGCTGAGTCAGTGCGGTCAGCTCTCCGAAGCGTGATGGAAGGGACTGGAGGCAGTTGTTCCCCAGGTTCAAGGTGCGAAGTTTTTTGCACTGGAACAGCTCATTTGGCAGTGTCTCGATCTTTATTTTACAGAGGGTGGAGAGTCGCATTGGGGCCAAAAAAAAGAGAGCAGAAAATCATTAAATGAAGGCACTAAAACTTAACATATGTAATAGACAATAATATAAAATCGTACATCTTGTAAAGGTTTTACCATTCATTGAACATCTCCACATTCTGTCACATTTTAAACATGAACCTCAATTTATTTTACAGGGATCTTATGTAATAGACAAAGAAAAAGCAGTGCACAGCTGGAGAGACTGAAAAAATGGGTTGGACTTTCTGCCAAGGTACTGGCCTAGTTCAAGTTTTACTTAAAAAAAACAAGTTATTCTTTGTGTTACTACATAACTTTTCATCTGAGTTTTTAAGCTTCTTTAATTTGAAGCAAACTTTCATTAAACTGCAAAAATGCTGAGTTCCTTTACATCAAGGCTAAAATCCCATTAGAGTAACTTGTAATAATTATTGACCAGGACATCATTAATTTTTGTCTGTATTTCAACATTTCATTACTTTCCGTTATTAAGCTACTTCAGTATAATGTTTGTTTTATGTAACTTTTCCCCACATAAAGCACTTTGAAATTCTTGCTGAAATGTGAAAAATAAACTTCCTGTGTCATTGCTTTGATAAAATCTCAAATAAAATAAAATGTGTGGTCTTGTGACAAAACGAGGCAAAATGGTCACATGAGACAAAATGCATTCTTTTGCAAAGCTGTTGGAACACAAAAGGGTGGATTTCAACAACTTACCCGGTTGGCTGTCACTGCCATGTACTGTAGATTCTGAAGGTATCCAATATCTGTTGGAATGTACATCAAGTTGTTGTGGCTTAAGTCTAAGACTCGTAGCTTCCGGCAATAAAACAGCTGGCTGGGAATCTTTTCAATCTTGTTTCTGTTCAGATGCAGCTTTTCCAGGTTGGTCAGAGTGCCAATCTGAATAGGAATGTAGGCAATCTGGTTGTACCAGAGTTTTAAGCACACCAGCCGATGAAGGTGCTGGAAGCTGATTATTTCCTCAATGGTCTTTAGGTTGTTGTCTTTCAGATCAATCTCCTGTAGGTTGTGCAAACTGAAGATGGAGTGGGGGATGCGCTCCAGGTCACAGCGAATGAGCTCCAGCTCGGTGAGGTTAACCATCTTCTTCAGGCTGTTCAGCACCATCAGTTTGGTGCCTTCATTGTTGATGGAGAGCTTCTGGAGGTGTAAACCCACGTCGGTCACAACTTGAGGTAGCTTGGTGAGGTTGCTCTTCAGGCGGAGAACTTTGAGCCTCTTGAGCTCGCGGAGCCCATCAATGACAATATAACGGTTATTCTCAGCACTCAGGTTCCCTGTGAGATGAAGCTCACTGAGGTTCTTTAAACTGTAAATCCATAAAGGAATTTCTTTAATGTCAGTGAACTTGATGTGAAGAGACTTGAGGTTTTCTCGCAAAAAAGCCAAGGCAGGAGCTTCGATTTTGGCTGGAGTGTGATAAAGCCACATCTCTCTGAGGTTGATGAGCTGCGCAATGATCGGTGGGATGGTAACATCTGGGATAAGCTCCAATTTGAGAACTTCCAACTCCATCAGATCAAACACTGTATCTGGAATGCCGCTCAGCATGAAAAGGTGCAACTCCAACTTCTCCTGAGAGTTCTTGGTTATCCTCTGCCTGAGCTTGTCAAGCGTCCACTCATTGTTCAGGTTGAGCTGTCTCAGCTTATTTTCACTGACTTCTGAGAGGAACACAGCGAAACGTTTGGAGTATAGAGGATCATACTGGTCTATCATGTGCAACATAAATGCAAAGTCATTCTTCACGTCGGGTATATCACTGTAACTGCTCTCTTCCCTGATAGATTCAAAGGAGTACTTCTTCAGAGAGCGCCGCAGCATCCAGCAGAGTGTGTACATGCAGATTAGTCCGTACACGACCACTAAGGAAATATAGAAACATGCCAAGATTTTAAAAAGTGTCGCCAGTGGATGAGCACAGTGGTACACTCTGTAACCAGTCAGGTTTTCTATATTCACAGAGCAGTCCACATTAAACTGAATGTCTTGAACATAATACCCCGTATAGCAGATTATTAAAATGAACTTGATTACTTTGATGATAGTCTGACGGATGTATAATCTGTACACGATGTCTCCTTCTTCCACATGGATACGGAACTTCTTCACTTTTTCAAATAGGGCTTTTGCCTGTTCTCCTTCTTTCTTGTCCAAAACCCCCGTTTCAGTTCTGTCAACGATGCCTTGCTCAAAACGCGTCTTTGTTTTCTGAATCATTGGAACGCTTGCTTCAACATCCTCACTTATCACAGACTCCTTGTGGTCAAACGATCCATTCATCTTCATTGGTTTGGGATCACTTTCTTCGACCACCGTCTCCGACAGTGCCCTGGTTGTCCATGGAGAGTCAAAACATTTAAGCAAGATGGAAACAAAGTGCTCCAGTTTGGAGCTAGTCCGAGGAAATTTAAACCAAAAGTTGCTACAGGCTAGAAAAATAAGAGTGTGGAGTAATACCAAGTAGGGGAAGTACTTGGCAAACCAGTGTAACTTATTTTCATAGCACACTGCATCAACATAATTGTACTGATGGCGATCCAGATTGTACTGGATCCCTTTAGGCTCCAAAAGGAAGGATGTGGTCAGGGTGGAGCTGAAGTTCTTTTTACAGGTTTCATTGACGATCCATTTGCAGGGAAGGCAGATCATCTTGTCCTGGGTGATCTGAAGTGTGCCGCCAAACACCGAAATCATGAGCATAACAATGGAGATGTAGTCTGTGAACACATCCCACCATGGTTTTAGGATGCGGTATGCTGGCTGTGTGTCCACAAAATACCGCAGCTCAGTGATGGGGATCATGGCTCATCTGTGAGAGTGAAAAAGAAAAAGTTAATGTCACTGGTTTGCAGGAAACAATCCCTATGTTTCAGTTCTGACAAAAACAACAAATAAAGCTGGAAATTTAATACTTTAATAATTCTGCAAGACCCCAAAAATAGACTGGGAAGCTAAGGTTGGTTAATATTTTAAAAAGTAATATACATTGCTTTTATGAATACTCCAGTGATAAAGTCACTCAGGAACCATCGGTTAGAAAGTTGGCCATTGTTTCTGATTATGGAGATTCTGCACTAAACAAAAGGTACTTTCAAATAAATAAAACCATGCATTTTACAGGAGGCACACTCTTTTCACAACCACTCTACATAACCCACTTCCACACACAACAAGGCTTAAAGGTTTCTAAAATAATAGAGCAAAGTATGAGGAAAAAAAAAAAAGAGTATATTGTCGTATAATGTTTCAGTTTCAATCAGTATTTCCATTAACTGAGTGAGCTACATTTTTATTGATTCAAGCACTAATTAATAAGATCCGATTTATCTAGCAACAAAGGGAAACTGAAGAACATCTAAATGTTACATCAAATGTCAAACCACTCATTCATAAAATATAAATGTCAATTTGTTTTGAATTCTAAAATTATTTATTAAAGATAATGACCTGTCTATATTAAGAAAAGCAATTGGAAGAAATTACAGGCTCGGAGATTGGTGCTTTCAATATAAATTAAGGCTATGAAAACAGCCTGTGCCTGCTAGAGTTTCAGACCAGTGTGACTGGTCAGATTGTTATAACCAGTTATTAAAATAAAACAAAAATAAATGACAGTTATAACCAGTAAAAAAAATAAATAAAAATAAAAAATGGTCATATATTAGCATTATGCAAACAGGTTAGCATAATAACAGAATTTCAGTGAAGAAAACATACAGAAAAACGTATGCATTCAGAAATATTTTACAAAATGAAAAAAAAAAGTTATATGCTTTGAATTCCCTTTATGTATGTCAAAGATTTAGTGAAATTCTGCAACAACATTTAATAGGAAATGTGGAACCTGACTACAATCAACAGCAGTGCAGGTATTTTTCTTGTTCTGCAGCTAAACATTCAAAATTAACATTTTCAACATAAAACTCAACCATAGAGCTTGCATGTTGCTCCTTTAATGGAAGTATTTAGCACTGATGTTGAACACATATTAAGCAGATCCATTACTCTTCTCATTATGGTAATGAAACCGTGCTCTCATCATGATTTTTCATCACTTTTATCCACATGGAGCGGTTAGAGCCATCCTCCCATTATGACATATTGTTAAATCTCCACCTGTTGCAGTTTTTATTACACCTGAGTGGAAGCCTGTCATAGGGCTGCATAATAAGGAAAATTATACAGCTGTAATATTTGTTTTTTTTGTAATGTTACTGCACAGTTCAACAATTGTAATAGCCACTTTTTTAGATTCACATATGTGAGAATTCTTTTTCAATTTGTTTTCAAGAAATTGTCTAATCACTCTACATTGCTGAATTAATTTAGGTTTTATATAACATTCTACATTTAAATAAAAGAAATTGTCTTTTTTTCCAGTTAAGGGAAGATTTAAAAAGAAGGTATCACGTGATATTTTGATTTTTCCAGGCAAGTCAATTTTTGAAGACCAAAATGCAAATGCATTTTTTTTTACATCAAAAGATTGATGATTTTAAATAATTATCAATCTTCCATGTCAACCCTGTCCCTGCATCGTCCCAAAAAAGAAAAAGAAATCCAGATTACTCTTTTTGTAGGTCAATAAAAAGACCTGTGTGATTCTTTATCAAAATCACACAGATTAGAGAAACACAATTTTGATTAATATGAAATAATTGCTTTGTATTTAAAGATTATTTCAATAGCAGCATCAGTCGTAATAAGAAAATATTTTTCAAACCCTTTGTTGTTTGTCATTTGTTGCTTCTAACTTTTTCTGTGACCTTTAGCAATTGCGGTGCTGTTACTCCAGCTAGGTTTCTGGATTACCCTAAAACAATATTTTTTTGAAAATTATGTTACTGACTGATCATCTTACATAATTATGCAAACATTACATCATAACTGATGCTGCACATGTGAAACAAACTAACCCCACCTAATAGAAAGGTTTTAATCCACTGCTAAGCAGGAATAAATCCTTGCTGCATGCAAATTTAATCCACACGGTAAGCGCAGTCGTGAAATATGCCCAACTCAAAACTAGCAAACTGCAGACAAGACATAGATGAAATATAAAAATGTCTTAGATGGAGATGAAAAACTGAATTACTTACAAATCCAAACTGTAAAGCCCAACAAAGCCATTTATAAAGAAGAGTAGAACTCTCCGCAGCCACCGTGCTTTGTCTCTGCTGTCCATGAAAGCCTGATCTAGCCCTTCGGATCAACCTCTTGCGTCGTGTGACTGCACCACACCCAACATGCACGCCAAAGAAGGCCTTCTTGTAAAGAAGACATTCCGTTTTGGCGTGTTTAACCCAAACAACGTGAGCGCCAGAGGAGCCACCTCGCTCCCCTCCTCTCTATTCTTAGCCATTTCCGTTAATAATACCCAGAGTATTGTCTGTGGGGGCCTTGAGAAGCACCTCCCTCGACCTTCAGGAGAAGATCCTGTTTACCTTACGGATGCTTCTGTCTCCATCCACTGTCTCTCCGGAATACTCAGTCATCACCCCTTGAACTCCCACCTCCCCCAAGACACACGCACGCACACACACACACATAAAAAACAAGAACAGGGGCAGGCATTCATCACTGCTTGTACTTTGTCAGGAAACTGTAAAGTCGAGGAGCCGAGACGCCTAGTGTGATCTTTTGCCAGAAAAGCAAGTACACTCAGGCTTGCTTTTTTAAAAGTTCCTCAGTGCTGAGGAACTTTTACTCACCTAACAGCATTTCAGATGCAGCAACTTGGATCAGTGGATAGATTAAGCAGCACAAGATGATAAAACACTGGCCAGTTTGGAGGTGTTATCTGAGCTCCAGCCCCTGATGATGTCCCGGGTGGAGCAGCCACTCTCTCAGTAGCCAACAGTCTTCATGGGCCACCTCCTTTTTCATCGCCATGCCAGTTCAACGGGAGATCTGAACAGAAGACATTTAGGGAATGAAAATGTGGTTCCTGCTATTTTCTGGTTTATATGAGCATGGTAAGGTTCAACAGACCTGATAAAGAAATTTATTCAAGCATATATGATGCTTTGAAGAGAGCAACTATACAGGTTCTTATTTTAAAGTTATGAGCCAGGGCAAAATTTTTTTTTAAAATCAAACCACAAGGTATAAGTAAATAAAGCAAGCTGGAGTTTAAATTTGTAGTTTTCTTGTTCAATGCACAACAAAACCGTCCTGCAAAAAAGAATCCCGGAGCTGTGTTGGCATTTTCAAAGATTTACTTCATATTGAAACGAGATATTCCACTTTTAACGTACAAAATAACACAGCTAACGAGACGGTAAAACAATCAACTTTCACTTTTCGTCAAAGTAGTTGATGCAGTTATTGACAGAAAGTTTGAGGCAGGTGACTTTTCTTTCGGAATTATTCGATGAAATTATGCGATGCTAAAATCTCACCGGTATCTGATAAAGAAAAAAAAAACACCTGACCAGCAAGGGATTTAGTTTTAGCAAAGATCAAAGAAAAAACAACAGCATATTTGCAATTAAAGTACATCAGCAAGCAAAGCTATCCCAGCCACTAGCTCATTAGCTACATGCTAGCAGCTCCCTCTGTTTCTACAATCGGAAGTTGGCATTCTGACCATCGCTTTGGCTCATAGGAATGGTGGACTTTTCATCCTAAAATGAAGCTTTTGGAATCTGTAACTTACTTCGAATGGCGATCCACATTCGAACCGAACGTTAAATTTTAATACTATTTATTGCTGACTAAATATGCGCCTGCTAGTTAGCCATCGTACAAGGCATATTTGCAACTTTCGTGACTGAAACGAGCGGTGGCGCTGTGGTGCGCAGCGGATATCGAAGAAGAAACTGTCTTCTTCTGCTTTTCGCTGACAGAGAGCTATTTGTTTGGATCCAGAGCTTTTTATTATTATTTGGTTGACATCACAGTAGCTAATAGGATGTTTCACACTAACTGTCTGCTGCGGGTCTCGCCTTCGCTCCGGGCGGCACGCTGCCTGATGCCGAACCGACACGCTGCTCCTAAAACTGTTACATGTTCAAATCGCTGCAGGTCAACATTCCTCAGAAAGGACGCTGAACACCGGGATGCGAACTTTGGAGGACCAGATTACCGCACCAATAAGGTCTTTTCGTCGAGGAGTTATTCCACAAGCGAAGCTAAACTTAACTGCTGGAACTGTAAACAACTTCTTGACAGAACTCCTTCCTTCTTTTGCGACTCATGCAAAGCAATCCAACCCCCCGAGGAAGGGGCGTCCTACTTCAAGATCCTGGACTGGTTAGTGTAACACATTGCATCTTTCTATTTGTCCCACTTGATTGTGTCTATATCAGTTTGTAAGCAAAACATTTGAGTTTCACCAGGTGTTTCCTTGTTTGCAGTGACTACACATTCACACTGGACACGCATAAGCTCCAGAAAAGATACTTGCAGCTTCAGCGGACTCTTCATCCAGACAACTTCAGCCAAAAATCTGTGGTAGGCAGATGATCTTGTAAGGTGCAGGGAGATCAGCTGAGTCGGAGAGGCTTTCCTGTATGAGTCACGCTGTGGCTCAGGAAAGCTCAGTACTCCAGTGTCACTTGTCTTGTTTTCCTGTTGCCCAGTTTAATATAAATTTATTTAGATAATAACTTTTTATAGCAAAAAAAATCCAAAATATAAATAAGATTAACACCATGTTTTAAGTAAAATGTTAATAAATAGAATGAGAAACACATATGTTTTATAACATCAATGTGCCAATATCAGTCACTTCATAATATCCTAAAATCATAAAGTATTGTTTGATTATTTGTATTGACTATTATTTTTTTATATTTCTTGTTCTATAGTCTATCATAAAATGATTAAATCTTTTGCTATGACCTAACTAAATAAACCCAGTGTGGGAGGAGATTACCACTTAAATGGAGAGCGAAGCTTTTTTCGGCAGAGGGAGGTTAGAGATGACCTTTCAAGAACAATCCAATTTTATGACATCATTGGCAATGTTAAGTTGGACTAATTACATGCAAAACACTGGGAAACAGATATACAATCTGGAATTTAACATGTATAATGATTCGGAATAAAAAATGGTGTGGCACTTGCATAAATGATGCCATTGGCGAGCTTCAACTGCTGCAACTGAATCATTTATTTACTTTCACAAATAGATCGACTTTTTCAACATTGTGTTGTTGTTTTTTTTAGTGGATATTCAGTGCTGGTTTAAAATCAATAAAAAGTCCATAAAATCTGGTTTTCATGCTTGGCTTAATTGGCCCCAAGGACAAAGAAGAGAAAAAAACATTGAATATTTCTTTTAGTGTTTTCAGAAAAAAAATTGAAGGTTACAGTTTTCTTAAATATGTTTTTTTTAATAATCTCTGTCCAATATTGATTCCACATTAGGATCTGAAAATCAAAGTAATCTATATTTTGGGCTGGAGATTATCAAATTTAACGCATCCATACATGGTGTATGATTGCTTACCTTTGCAAGCAAGCATACATGGGATTAGGGATGAGGACAAGCAATTTCACACTCATTCACATCTAAGAACACACTCAAAGCAGAAAGACCCCAGGTCAGGATTCAAACAACCTTCAAAAGACCTTCTTGCTGCAAGGCAAAAGTTCTACCATCATTTTGCAGGCTACAAAAAAAATCTATCCAGATTTCTTAAAAACAGTGGAAAATCCCTTTAACTTAATGACAAACTGGAATCCATGACTTTGGTATATCTTCTTACAGTTCCTATACTTTGAGAGAGAGGCTCAAAGATAAGGAAGGATTGTAAAACAATAAATAGAATAAATAAACAAATAGTTACATGATTATCTAATATCTATCTAAATAGTTTATCTAAAAAGACTGTTTCCAGTAATAAGTTAAAAAATAAACTATGCGGAGAATGGTCTATGGCTTCAGAAGTTAAACAACAAAAACATAAGAAAAATGGTCTCTGCAACTTTTTTTTCATCCCATTGTACTTTGATTTTATTGCTTGTTTTACTCCTCCTGTTAGAGTAGATTTGTGGTTATAGCTGATTCACTTGAATAATTTAAAGGGCAAAATATTGGCTCACATTATTCAAAAGAGCTGTAAAAGCTGGAAGATCTGCTTGGTCAAGTGAGAAAAAGAGACTCAGTAGGCAAAAAAAATATTATTTTAGAACTAGAGCATATGAACAGCTTAAAAGACATCTAAGAAAAGAGTTCTGTCTTCTGAGAGGGGTTTAACTTTAAGTGGGCATCATTTGAAAGGGGCACGATTTGAAGATGTTCTGTTGCAGAGAATTGCCAAAAAAAGAACACAGCAGATAAATTGCTAAAATAATTTAAACAACCCTGAATTTGAACACAAAGTAAAAATATACAAAGCCTGGCAAAAATATGTACGCCTCTTCAACCTTTTTATATTACAGCTATTTCAGTTCAGCTTACTTATACAGCAACAATTCACATCGCAAGGCACTTCATCAAAATAACCCATCAATTTATATACATGAATACACAATTTCTGTATATATCATTCATATGGATTCAAAGTCAATTAGATTCTAGTTATTAAAGGTCAGTTTATTAGTCAAATTAGTAGAACATGTTTTCTCTCTCCTGCTCCTGATAGGCATGTAGTGACAGTGGACAGCAGTCCCTCTTGCAGAGCATTTCTTATAGCCTGTAAGAGTGTATGTTCACTTTCCAGCAGGCAACAAACAGCCACACATAGAGTGCAATTGCTTTGATCGTAGCATGTGTATGTGTTAGAATGGTGCAGTCCAAGTCCACAGTTAAATCCAATTGAAAATGTGTTGCTAGGTTTGCAGATTCCTGTTTATCGATGGTTTGTCTTTCTGTCCAGTCTGATTGAACTCTGGCTGCTTTGCAAAGAAGAGTGAGAATAAAAATCATTGCTGGATGAGGAAAGCTGATAGATACCTACAACACAATTTGCATTTTAATTGCAGCAATACTTCATTCTACAGGTTATTGACTCAGGTGGACAGAATAAAAACACACTGTCATATTCTTATTTTTATTTCTAAAAAACAAAACAAAACTGAATTTTCCTTTTAGTTAACTCTTATGCAGTGCTTTGTGTTGGTCAATAGCAGTAAGTCTAAATAAAATTCAATGAAGTTTTGTGGTTGTAACATGACAAAATGTGGAATAAATAAAGGTTCTGACTAATTTTGCAGCACTTTATATTGCCAAACTCTTAAGACTTAAATGTTTTCTATAAAATGGCATAATTATAAACCTTTATATAACACGTAGAAGCAATAACAAGACATCTCTTATTTCTATAAGACTCTTTGAGAAAGAATTTAAAGAACAAATTATAAAGAAAGACTCGGAAATAAGCTTAGTCATCACCCAAGTTATCTTTATAGGGTAAGCATTTTCAGATGTATTAATTAATTTTTCTTTACAAAAATGCATCTTTTAGCATTGTTCATATTTTACAGAAAATGATTTAATTATTTAGATTTAATTAAGCTTTGTGCTGCCAAATAGGAGCTCTGATGAAACTTGAATGGGATTATTTGGATTTAATAATCTTTAATTACTATTTGATCTTTGTTTAAGGATTGTATGCAATTATTCACAGCCAACATCAAAGACATGAGGATACTGTGTTACTTAGAAGCAGGATAATCAAAATAATGGTATCTTGTATTAAGGTCAATTAAAAAATAGAAATTTAGCTAATTATGAAGTTCAGTTCCCAAATTGTTAATAGACTCTCTCTCCTGTTATCGCCCATTGTCAGAGCATCCAGCGCGACTGTTGTCAGGTCGCGGGGATAACAGGTTCAGGAAAGAAACCCAGACACCCTTTTCCCTGGCAACACTCTCCTTCTCCACATTTGGATCTCAAGCTGTTCCCAGACCAGAAGGTGTATACAGTCGAGTTCTTGGCTGCCCCCAGGGTCTCCTCCTAGTGAGACGTGGCCAGAAAACCTCCAACAGGAGCAGCTCAGGAGGCATCCTAATCAGATGCCTCCACCACCTTCACTGACTTCTTTCAATGCAGAGGCGCATCGGCGCATCACCTGTACACTATATTGTAGCACATACTAATTCTCCCAGCTGTTATTATAAACTTATAACAGATAGAAGATATATACCCCTTTATTTGTTGACCCATTTGTGGCCTCTAAAAAGTTCCTCTGCAATAAGACTATTGATTGTTTTGCTAGAACAAACACAGATCTATCTGTGTTTATTTCTTACTTAACCTTCTTTTGCCGGAGTAAGGAGAAAAAATCAACATCTTAGTTTTTCATCTACCATTTTGTGTTGTAATACAGAGTCTTTACAAGCCAACATGCTATGATTGGTTAAACAATGAGAAAATATGATTAAATGCAATCAACAATTGTCACTGTTGATTTACATGCTGATTATTTTCCTTATTAGTCATTATGCTGTTTTCCTGCTGAGGAGGGCTGCTACTTAAATGGAGTGTTTCGTCACATGTAGAGGATGAGATTGACTGGATCTACCTGGCCTCGGACACTTGTTGGCAGCCATTATGTGTAAAAGGATTCAAATAAACGGATCATTTGCTGAAGCAATCTTTAAAAATTCAACCAATCCCACATTTAGAAATAAATGATGCTACAGTTCTAGGCACATCTAGCAACTGTTATAAAATAAATGTGACTGAATTATGCTTTAGGTTTTGTTCTAGTTCATGAAGTTTTGATGTAGTTATCCATGACTCTCCGTCAGTTATGGATAACTAAATACACAGATTTAATTATACACAGTTTCACCTGGACTTTCCAGAAAGTTTCACATTTTTCTTGTGAATACTTTCCCACAATTCTTTGTAAAATGGCCATTTGTATTCTTTTTAGTCAGCAGGGGTTTCCACTGTGCATTTCCTATATAGATGTGATTTTGCCCAGTCTCATTCATGTTTTAGAATAATGAATATTGACAATAGCTTTTTCTACAAAGTGGTTCTTTTTGGGACATTTTCACATTATCTAGAGTTTTCTATGGATATCCATATGAAAAAGTAAGCAGATGTTTTTAAAAAGTAAACCGAGTCCAAGGATAGAGAGGAGATTATCTTCCTTTTGGTAAAGACAACCGGATGCTTTTCTATTCTCACATGAAATTAAACTAGGAAACAGCTGAATGCGTGGTGACATATCAAAGATATAAAACCCAGCTTGTCCAATATTATCTTTACTCTGTTTTATTTATCACCCCCTCTTATCATTTTTTAATAACTAGGCATATTCTTGCCTCAGGGGTCTTAAACCTATACACAAAGAAGCTCATTACTTTTACAAGGTTACAAGGCAGCCGCCTACTCCATTGGTTATGACTACTGGAAAAGATTCACACTACAAGCCTATGGGCTAGAGCGTGAGACCATTGATTTTCACTAGAGCTGACAGACTCGATAGCTGCAAAATGTACTAAGATATTTTTCTCCCCCGTCTCATATCAACAGATCTCATGTCAAACTCACACTTGTACCCATTGTAGAGCCCCAAACCATGAGACTACAAAAGATGCTATGTGTCATGCATCTAATTGTTAGTATCCCCAAGGATTTGGTGTTTGGCAGTGGTGTAGATCACTGTAGTAAAGTAAAGTAGTAAAGTAGCTCTTATTTTGTTCTGTTCTGTCAAAGTTTAATGTTTTTCACTCTGCACTGAGATTGTTGCTTATTTCAGATAAAAAGCATGAATACTGCTATTCGATGTAGATATTTTAAAATTTTTAATGACTAAATATAAATTATGTTGCTTAATTGAACTGAATGGAATATTTTGCAGAAAGAACAGGAGTATTCAGAAAGCCAGTCTGCCCTCGTGAACAAAGCATACAAGACTTTGCTGAAGCCATTGAGTCGTGGTCTTTATATGGTGAGTGTAAATCTCTTCTTCATCTTCCAATAAGTAGTTAATTTTATGAACGTATGCTCTGATCGCCTCACTGTTTGTTTATTACAACTTTACAACTAAGCATTTATTTAGAAGAGCAGTGAGTTTGATGGACTTCCTTTGTGTGTTGCAGCTGGAGCTTGAGGGCATGCATCTGAAGGAGGGTACTGACTCTGTAGCTGAGTCACACTTCCTAATGGAGTTGATGGAGATCAATGAAGCCCTGGAGGAAGCCCAGACTCCAGAAGAAGTCAATAAGATCGGCCAAGACACAAAAGGTAGAGGTTCACGATCCTAAGTTCAGCTGATTGTCATAAAGTTGCAAGAAGGAACACATGATTAAGAGGAAATGTGTAACCTACTAATATCCCTCAGATATGAAATGATTTTAAATTTTCCTGATATTGTCTTGCTAATGATGTTAGCAAATTACAAAACATATGAGATGAAAAGGATTCTGGATGTAAATGTCTCTTTCACAGTGTAGTGGCTAGTTTTGAGGACTAAGGTTTTAATTTTACGAACACTTTTCCTCTGGGAAATTGTAAAGCTCTTTTTAGTAACATTAAGACTGGTGTACAGCAGGGATATCCAACTTCAGTCCTCAAAGCCTCGTCATGTCCCACCGGTTTTAAATGTGGCCCTGCTCCACCTGAAGTAATTCAAAGGACTCCTCAGCATGTCACCAACTTCTGCAGGAACCTGATAATGAACCAGCATTTGATTCAGGTGTGTTGAACCATAGGATGGTGTCAAACATGAAAGATGCCAGCCTATGAAGATTGGCTTTGGATGGCACTAGTTTATAATCCCACATAGTTTGGAAAAGTCTGAAATATAATTCAAGTATTTCTCAAGGATGACTAAGCATGACAAAAAATTAAAGTACATAGTTGAATTTGCAGACTTTATTCCATCTAGCCAGTGGTGATTACAGGTGGCTTTTATAGAGATATCCACATAAATCCGTGATTAAATTTTGGATATTTTTATGCTTTATAAATGGTAAAGAAATATGGAGGACTTTGGAAATTTGGGTGTTGAGAAGAACCTAGGAATCCTAAATATAAGAATATCCTTCGCGAGTAAGAAAACATGAGATGACCTAATTTCTGTTATTCCATCACTCAGTTATGTCTGCTGTTGGATCGACACGCGGGTGTCAAACATTTCACTGATGAAACCTTGGGCCAAGCTTCAACATTATTGTGCCATTTTCATTTCTAACCTTTTCTAATCTGCGCTCTGATGGTTCTTCAATTATGTGTTAAGTATCACTCTTCAGCCCCAATAAGAGCTTTTCCAAATATAGTCTCTTCTGGCTTCAACTGCATCAAGGTGGTGACTGCCAAATAAGGAAAATAAAACTTCCAAAAAGCAGCCCACATACCAGTTGGTGATACCTCACAGTGCTACATCCTGGTCCTACTTATAGTCTGAATAACATGCAATGATATCATCTAAAAATAATCTGTAGATTTGAGTTTATTACAGAAGTAACATGTCAACCAATAAAAACAAATGTTTTGGCAGCCTTACCTGAAAAGTTCTGCATTGTTTAATCTGTTTATCATTATTTTGACACTTTTATTATTGTTAAAAATAATTATATTACTATAAATATTTTTAGTATAGTAGTTGTTAAAAACAACTGAGCTTAATAAAAGTTGAACAAAGTGAGTATAAAATAAAGAAATGCTTACGTTTAGTTCAGAACCATCCTGCATTTTTCATTGTTGAAGGAACACTAACAAAATAAATAAATCCGATCAACCAAATGTAATGTATGTTGTGAAATGTGTCCTTAATTTGAAACTGATACAGCTGCTGTATCTGATATCATAAAGCAGCTGCTTCATAAACCTGGGGGAGAAATTAAAAAGGATGTTTCTTTAGTGCTTAAAATGTGATCTATGAACATGAAGAAGAGTTTTTTCATTGATTGAAGAGCTACAACTGAGAACAATTGTGGTGTTTTGTCTGAATGGAGATCTGAACCTAGAGAAACTTTGTGCTTTTGAGACATGGAGTATGATTGTATGGCTTGTTGGCAAGGAAACAAGGACGTTGGCGTCTTCTGTAAATGTTATGAAGTTCATGCCACAGCGAATAATTTTGTCTCATCTCTTATCATGACCCAGTTCAGTTTCAGTTTAATTACTTGAAATTTCTGTTGCGGTTGTATTTGAAAAGTATCCATATCTGATTTTTGGTGATGCCTAGAAAGAAAAAACAAAAGTTACCTCAGCTTAGACCAGTGGTTCCCAAACATTTTCTGGGTCCCCATATGAATTACAATAAAATCCCCCCCCAGAATAAAAAAAAAAATCAACTGGGCACACATATCGTCCAACCAGACATAAACCTATATACATATTTTGTTTTCAAACTCCACTGAAGTTTATTTCACACTTCAAGTTGCAACAAAATACTGCAAAAGATCTTTACAGTGGAACTGTAACTGTATTTATGTTCTTATCCATCCTTAGAGCTTCACATGCCCCGCCTGGCACTACAGTACCACTGGCTTAGACTGTGCCATGCAATAAAAAAGCAACTTCAGGATATCTTAGCCGTGATTGCACCAGCTGGCTTGATTTGTGCCAATTTGACAGACAGAAAACATTCATGTGTTAGAATGACTTCATCAAAGTCTAGTCTATTCTTTCTAAGAAGATTTACTTCTGCAGTTTTAATTCGATATACTTAACAATTTGCTCCACCGTTGAGTTTTACACTGCATATTTTAAACTGTTAACAAGGCGCCTGTCTTTGATTCTTACAATTATGGCTTGTTACTTCAGATAAAGCAGGGAGGCTTGTGTGCTGTTGGGTGTGTAGGAATAAAAAGCAACAGACTGAAAATGCCTCATCTTATTAGCACATGCAGAATTGGAACTTGTCTTCTTCTCCCCTGCAGGAAAACTCTCACACTTGACGGAGCTGATAGATGCTGCCCTTCATGAAGGTATTATGATCAGATCTTCCCATGAAAACATGACGTATTCCTCGCACTTGAATATTTTGTTTGCGTTTTGATCTTTGATCTCTTCTTTGTTACCGAGTGAGCGATTGATTGAGCTTTCTGATTTTTTTTTTGAACAGGGAAGCTTGACACAGCCAAAGAACTGCTCACCCAGATGAAATACTATGCAAACATAGAAGAACAGGTCAAGGCAAAACTTTCAGATTTTATGTAATGTTTTTCCTCTTTTTGTTGTTTAATAATCTCTTTTAAAGCTTTGTCTTAAATTGCATAAAATATTGCATATTATTGTCATTATGTTATTTTATGTTTCCAGTGCTAGAATAAAAGTGGATTGTATTCAGCCTAATTATTGAGTATTTAATCCTAAACTAGTCGTTTTAGGTTAAAAACAGTATAATCCATGACTGTTAATTACATGCATACATTATCTCCCTGGATTGCCGCTAATTTCACAAACCTAATCATATCCTCTTCTACCTAATGTGTCATCAAATGAGACAGAGATCTATAATTGGCGCTGATTTAAATGCTGCTCTGTGTTTATATGATTATCCTGCCTATCAGTTCAGCGTTTCATCATGTGGAACACACACAGATGCAGACGCTGGGCTCTTGCTTAGTTTTTCAGGTTACCTTTAGGGGGAGACATAGCACCTTGACAACCGTCCTGCAGGAGAGCATCAGACTTTGCACTAACAGAATATGAGACCTGACTAGAGGGAGGTCCTTAATTGAGGTAGACAAGGTCTTGAATTATTAATGGTGGCTTCCTATGTAGCATTAATGCTATGATAATCAGGAGAACCGCACTGAATGAAGATAACTCAATGAGCCCAAACATCTGTGATCCTTGCAATTTAAAACTCATGAACTGAAGTGGATTTATACCGTGCATTAATGCTCGCAGCACATTGATAGATGCATCAAAACAGAAATCCATCTATCCTCTCATTTAATTTTCTTCTTATGTTTTTCAATACCAGTGATGAAAAAAACTCATAAAACCCAATTACCTCCAAATAGAAGCTCAAATCATATCAGGGCCTTTGATCTGAGGAACTCTCCTGAAATATGAGAAGTCTTACATATTCTGACAGCTTGGAGTTAACCTTTAGATTACATATCAAGTATTATTCTGTGGTTAAAGGTTTCACACTGGCGTGTTAAACATTGTTTTTGTCTTGCTGGAAACTCAGCCTGACTGCCTGTTTATTATGCCCGGAACAACAATGTCATATGTTTGACTCTGGTGTTGCTTTTTTTAATTACGGAGAAGCAGTAACCTTAATATACTTGGATAGACAGTGAATTAAACGGGAGCCTCTCCCACCACAAGGAGACTAAAAGACCTATTCATTATTCATGTCGTTATCGGAAGGCATCTTCGGTGGCTTTAAATTAATGAGAAAATGTGATTGGACAACACTGAGGCTCACTGCTGTCTCCCACAACTCTTTGAAATTGAGTTTGAAAGAGACGAAATGGGGGAAAAACTCACTACAGCTGAGCTGTGAAATTGACTTGGATGGAAAATCTTGGCAATTGAACTCAGTACATGGGACCACCTCGCAGCTTCTGGAATGACTTAGGTCAACAT
Source organism: Poeciliopsis gracilis (assembly GCA_911649635.1). Taxonomy (NCBI): domain Eukaryota; kingdom Metazoa; phylum Chordata; class Actinopteri; order Cyprinodontiformes; family Poeciliidae; genus Poeciliopsis; species Poeciliopsis gracilis. The sequence goes on from CAJVRI010000715.1 coordinate 1,671,383, forward strand.
CGGGCAGACTAAACAAATTACATCTCCTGCTGTAGAATTTGAAGTCACAGTTGACGAGGTTGTTTCACCTGTTTCACACAGGTAAGCAGGACGCCAACTTTTAAAACTTTTTGGTTATTACAACTGATTTAAGCATTCAGAAAAGTAATAGAACTAACAGATGACAGTGAGTTGTTTAGACCACTGATAAAGATGTTTAAAAGCCCTGCAAGTATTATTGATACATCTAAACAAAAGAAATAACTTGAAAAGGTTAGAGTTACTATTATTTTCCTTGCAATAAAAATTACGTGATTTTTTTTCCTGAAAATTAACTCTAACTTAAGTGTCAGCTTTTTAGAAAGAATATTAATATGGAGCTTAAAAAGAGATTGACACTAAGTAAAAAGAGTGATTTTTCAAAAACAAGGGATACTTTTTATAGATTCAGATTGATGGGAGCACAGCTGGTACAATCTTTTAGTTATTACTCAACATGCCCTCTGTTTTCTCAGCAACTGAAATAAATCATACTGAATGTGCAAACTGAAAATGCTGGAAGACATGAACAGTTTTTTTTCACAGCAGTACATCATCAGCATAGAGCTTTACTCAAACAGTTTTAGTACTTTGACCAACCTTTTCTATAAAGGTTATTAAACAGTGGGTTCTTAGACTGACACATGTGGAGTGCCTTTGACAAACATTAGTCTGATGAAAGACCATTGCAGAGCACAATCTGATTAGAACCTAAAATTTTGAAGTTTGAAAACCAGTCAAAAGTTTAGTCTGAGTAGCTTATATCCAAAAGTCTATAACATAAAACAATGTGATTGACCAACTAAACAAAAAGGCTGTCCAACCTAATGACTCATCACCACTGATAAATCACTTAATTAAACATCCAAAACCCATAAAATTATGAGAATGGTTTGGGTTCTGTTAAACCAATGAAGGCTTTTCTACAGATTATCAAGGGATCCAAATAAATTTTAAGGACCATTTTTTTCCCTAATAAAATGTATACAATATAAACGGCCTATTTTTTTAAGTTGACATTATTAATGTTTTGTTTGAATGAAGACAGATTTTTAATAATTTCTTAACTGTAAGTGGAACCTCAGCAATGATAGGACTGCAAACCTTGGATTGGCTTCATTTCTCTCTCTGAAGTCAGTGTCATGTAAGTGTTGTTTTTTCACATGACGAACTTTTAAGTGAGAGCACATCATCCTGAAATCATTGAGCAGAGTACTCGATCTAAGAGTGGGAAAAAAATGTATCAACATTGCTAATCATGGATAAAACTATAAATATTCTAGAAGAATTTGATTACTGAAATAACTAAATTCTTAAGTAGCATTCTAATTTACTGAGATGCTTCTTGATCACTTTGATTTCATTCATACCGTTTTGTTTTTATTGTGACACATAGGGTGAATGAAATAAACCAGCCATACTGTTAAAAAAAAGCTGTGTTTAATGCATTGAATTGATACAAGGTTCAATATTTCTCCAGGGCTTATAAGGGAATAATCATGATAAAGGTTAAAACTTTCACCTTAGTTTGGTTCTTACTTGTTGTTATTAGAACGTTCCTCATTGCTTAATGATCAAGGCATCCTCACTGTCTATTCGGTTGGGTTCAGGTGTACAAAGTTAAACTGCCTCACAAAGCTCAAGATAACCAGAAAAATAAGCCTTATTAGCACTGTAGTCTGAGCCTCTTCGCTCACGTTAGCAGTACAGCCTTCATCGTTGCCCGGGGCAGGACCTGCTACCGTGGTAACTCACCAGGCTGGTCTGACAGACAGATGTAAATTGAACAGGACTTCTTTACACGCTACAGCTGCTGGAGAAAAATTGTGCCGCTTGCCAGGGCTACAAAGTTCACACATTACTATGCTTCACTTTACAAAGCATTGTTAGGATGTGCACAATTCAGAAGGCTTTTAAATTAAATTTTTGTAAAGGATCAAAGTCTTCCTCAAAATATATACTATGGCACAAATTGCATTCTTTTGTTTTATCTGAGACTGACAGTTCTATAAAAACAAAAGCTATTAGGAAATAAGCAGTACAAAGGAACTGCTATTATTACAATTACCAGCTCTTGAACAAAACAGTATCTATAGCTTTCCTGACGAAAATGAAGCGTAGCAAATTATGCTCACATGCAACTAGAGCTTCCAGAAGATGGAATAAACAGTGTCCCCCTTTGGGAGAAATAACCATAGGAGATAAGAGAAGCTAATAAGGGCAAAGCTGCGCCATCACAAAAGTGTTTCCCCGTCGCTGCAGCCTGAGGACAGGAGCTGCAGCATCTAACTTAGAAAGCTGCAGCAGTGTCACTCCAGAAAGGATTTAACGCCATCCATGTAAGAAGCAAAAGCTATGCATTCAAAATCTAGATTTAATTTCCATACATGCATGCAATGTTTTCGATTTAATACACTTTACATGTAAGTTCATAGTGAGATTCTAGATTTTAATTTTGTAAAAGACATAACATGAGACTGCTAGATCTACATTAAGATTTCTGTTGTAACCAGCATTCTTCCTGCAGACTTACGTTGTATTGTTTAGTTGTTTTTCTGATTTGCTGTTTCCCACCAGTGTGTGAAGAAGATCAACACAGTGGGACAGAAATCCAACCACCAACCAGCATATTAATGTAAATGCAAATGCATTTTATTCATCTGCCAACACAGTTTTCTCCAGCAATGAAATGCAGGCATGGCTTTGGGATTATCACCAGAAACAATGTCAGCTCAAGAAATAGTGCTGTAGTTTTTATTTCAGAAAAAAATTTGCAATTCTTTATTCAAATAAAGATGGCGAACATTGGTCTTGCTGATAAATATTCAAATTTTTCTCACTGACCTAGATTGTAATGCATCTTTAAATGAAAAGATTATTAAGCTTTTATCAACAATCTGCAGCCCTGGTAAGCCCAGGCTAAAATCTGGGCTTGATTAGCAGCACAAGCCAGTAACAACCTATTTCTATCCATAAACTACTGCAGAAATACTATCCAGTAATTCTTAGATGCATTCCCACTTCTGCAGACCTGAATCAAATGAATGGCCTCTGCTGAGCTAAAATATGCTGATGAGCCTTTAAATTCAGGTGCGTTGGATAAGGGAGGCATCTTAAAGTTGCAGGATAGCAGTTCTTGAGAGATAGACTTGGGTGCCGCTGCTCTACTCGTGCAATTTTGAAAGCATGCCCGCTCCAACACACTTGAGTCCAATGAATGGGTAATGACCAGGTCTTTGCAAAACTTGCTGACATCCCAAGGTGGTAATTCACCATTTTGATTCAGTTGTGAAGGAGAGGAAATGCTTTCAAAAGTTGTAGGACAGTGGAGCTCAAGGGCTGGAGTTGTAGACCCCTGGCTTTTACTGTTCGTTCACTTCTTACTGTAGGACTGAATTTGGGAGTATTCTTGGTGTGATTTTTTTTTCTTCATTGCGAACTTGGAAAATTTGACTTCCATTATAAACAGTAGGCAATATAATTGAAGACACATGTAGCTCAGGGTTTGCCCAATGTCACTTCTTAGCCTCATGGCACCCTCTACAAATAACTGATTGAAGGAAAACATGCATTCCCTCATTTACAGCAGTTTTGTTGATTTTATGCAGCAGAGGCTATAAGCAAGCAACTGAGAAGACAATAAACAAATGTGAAAGAGCATGGCATTGGTATTTTATGTGATTGTGAAAAAACATCAAATGTAATGGTTTATTCATGATGTCGACGCATGGACTCAGTTTACAGCACCATAGAGAGAATGGCTACCAAAAGGAAGGTACTTGGCCATTTGAGGCAAATTTGTAGAGCCATGCAAGTGTCTTTTAGCTTTTTTTAAATAGAGTATACTGCAAATTCTTATAGTGAGTTTCAAATTGAAACTCAGTATAATCAAATAATCTCAATCTCAAAGTTAGATTGGTTTCAGTGAGGAAAAAAAGATCTTGAGTACACATGAAAATTAAAACAGGCAAAATGGGACCCGCAGCACATGTTGTCACGAATGCTCTGGGCAGTAGACCCCCCTCCTTTCCTTAATGACCAGAGCCTGAGTAACCCATTAATTACTCCAGACATATCTTGTAACTGGGTGAGAAATATAACCTGCTCTCGAGGCTGGAGTCTGCATCAACATGACCGATAGTGGGTGTAGAAGCCTCAGCATTATCCATCTCCAAATGACCTTAATATTTCAAGAATAATGTGTTCTCTTATCCCCGTTGTCTTAATGTAATAATTTCTCATAATAATATAAAGGCTGTGGTATTGTTGGGACACTCATATAATTGCCTAGCAGGAACCTAATGAGGAAAAAATCCCAAACCCATAGATCCTTTGGCATGTAATGAGGTTGTACAACCACTCTGGATTCAAAATGATCTTTTAGCCATGGCTACCAGCGGGTGCCAGATAATGATCTGATCAACAAAGGTTAAAACCTGTCAGAGGATGGCTCGGAGGAGGATTCTATTCTCCTCACAGCTAAGAAACAGTCTTAAGATCCTCGCCCCTCTACTTAGCTTGTGTGTGTGTCAGCTTCTGACTTTCAGTCCCAGCATCCCACAACCACCCCAAGGCCACTGTGTGTGCTTGTGTCTCACCAGGCTGTAATACCATTATAGTCTACCTCTATTAAGCTTTCTTCCCCACCCTTAATCCTTGTTTTAATTTTGTTTGCCTGATCTCTTCTCTATGAAACGTGTTTACCTTTATGTGAGGTCATATCTTACAAAGCTGTTGACTGTATTTTGACAATTGGTTTTGTCCAGTTTTAAATTTTCCGTCATACTTTCATGTTTCGGTTCAGAAAACAGTACAATCATACAAAAGCAATGACGGTAACTCAAATACAAATTACGATTTTTAAGGCAAAAGAAGCTTTTCAAACCAACTCAGCCTTATGTTAGAAAGCACTTTCCCCATAAACCTCATAACTAATGCTTCATCATTGGCCGCATTCATAAACGTCTAGGTTTTGTAGTAACCATTTATGTTTTTTTGTCAGGTGGTACCTTTGTTGGCGATCTGAAACATGTAATTGTGGCAGAGAAGGAAAAACAGGATAAAAAGGGGGAGAATACATTTTCAGAGCAAAGTGATTCAAAAATGCCTTCCTCATGAGTCCTCCCCGAATGACTGAGTTCAGTCTTCGTTTTCCTTTGAGCTTTTTTTTTCTTTTTTGGTCTACAGTTTGAATCTTCCCAGACTCTGCAGTAAAGTTTTTATCATAGCATTCACTGCAAAAATATGCCCCAGATTTCATGATTTAAAGGAACTATGGAAACAACAGCTGACAGGACTATACCCACCCAGGAAGAGTATCGTTTTGTCTTTAAACATGCTCATAAGTGCTCTTGCATTTTTCCAGTGATTGCTGAGTACTTTATCGGGCCATTAAAAGTTAGGTGTGACATCTCATGGCTGTCAAATTGACATGTTTTTGCCATAGAAAGTAATTTTTAGTCAAGCCGAAGCCCACTTTGACGATCCGTGCTCTTGTTCACAGCTATACGTTTGTAAGGAATATTCCCAGAGGTGTCAGCCTTGTCAGCTTCCCATATAGGTCCTGGTGGGAGGCTTCTGCAGGAAACTTTTGTTTCCTCTGCAAGGGGAGGTATGGCTGTGCATTTAGACATTGCTTTGTTTGGTGCTTGCTGGTGTGTTTTGAGGACACGAGTGTTTCTGTATCATGGCATTGTTTCAGCAATAGGGAGCTGCCAAATAATCCATTTATTATTTGCATTTCTGATAATCTCCTCTTATATTTCTTTCTGTGAACTACACAGGGTTTGATATGGTACATGGTACCAATCAAAAGCATTTCCTATTTTATCTTGTAGCTTTTCATCACAAATTACATCACTTACAGGTTTTGGGTGTGACAATAGAAAATGGGAATAAATTAGACTGAATACATCTTCAAAGAAACATAATCCAGGAGAACCAAATGTCGCATATTTCTAATGTTTACACATTGTTATGTGTGTATAAGAGTGTAATCTGAAAAGCAGAAAGTGGGATAGAGGCTTAATTTTCCATCTCTGAAACAGCAAGATGCAGAGGAATATGTAAGTTAAGAATTTTTTGGGGTTTTTTTGGTGCTGAGGCTTGTTGTTGAAACAACAAGAGATATTGCTTCAAAAAGGTCCTTTGTGGTCCTTGAGTTTGAAAAGTCTTTGAAGGTAAACAACTGAAGGGGCTTTAAACAACGTGTCTATGTGTGGAAACACAGATCAACCGTTCATTGTCGGCTGAGTGGAGTGCAAACCACTCACCTCTGGTGAGATCTCGCTCTCCTCACCTTATCTCCTGAGCTGTGCTGAAAAACAACCCCCCTCCAGTCACCCCTGCCTATCTCACAGCAATCGCATTTTCCTCAGTTCAGATCAGATCCGTTCGTTTCACATCTTCCTCTGAAAGAATTGTATTTCACTACATAATAAAGCTCTGGATTCCACATAAACAGCTCATGTTTCCTTCAAACTTTTTTAAAGCTCTGCAACTGAATAAAAGAATTCCCCATGCTATACAATTTACCCCAGTTCTAATTTGCCAGAAATATTGGGATTTTAGGTTAAGGTGAATTAGATTGCTCCTTCATTTCTATGGGCTGAACTTACAAAACCAGTGAAATGAAGATATATGATCCAGTTGATAGCAGAAGGCCATCAACAAAACATATGCACATATACATATTCACATACATTACTGATGTGGCTAGATAAAGAAAAATAACCAACTTAATTTCAGGATCTGTAATTATTTAATCAAAATAATTGCATTTTACTTGAAAACCATATGTCAACAAATAAACATTACATACCTTTGTTATTCTTAATCTTCTGAAGTTAATCAAATTTAATCAAAACCATATATTGTCAAAATAAACACTTTCAATTAAAAAACACTTTTTGCTCCTGAATTACTGAATGAACAGACATATAAGCTCAACAGCAAATTCAATCGTCAGTTTGGTGCAAAGTGCTATGCTTCCCATTCAGCTTTCAAGAGTTTCAGGAACCTCTGATCATTCATGGAGCTTCTTTAGAAATGTGAACTGTGGAAATCTGTGTTGCTGTGTCATGTTTTGTATTGAGATCTCTTTTATTTGACTCCCTTTAGCAAAATTGTCAAGCAGCCGTAGGTTTTACCAGCATCTCATTAGATCGTTTTTAGAAGCATAAATGAACCCCCCAACCTTCGCTTTGATTGTGGATTAGTTATAGTTTGTGCATCAGATTTATGGGTGTAGCTGAAACACACAACTAAGGTGTTAAATTGTGTTAAAATTTTTTAATGCGCTACAATCTGTCAAATTGAAAGTAAAGTGTTGAAGTTCCACCCCTAAATTATATATATTTTTATATAAATTATAAATAGGGAAATTTGTATTTCAAATCATCCATCCATCATGTCTTTTGTATTTATGCTTTGTACATGTGCCCAACTGTCAGAAACACTGATTACGTGACTGCTTCTATAAATCAGAGACAAACTAAATCATTGAACACTTTTTCAGTTTATCCACCGAATAATTACAGTTGTGAAAAAAAAAAAGCATTTTCATTCAAGATTACTCTTTGAAAATCCCATATCAGCCTAAGTCTATCTTTAGGTAATATTTGCAGCTTTTACTCACCTAAACTGTTTTTGATACCCGATTTTGCCACAGTGTTGTTCTGTAAAACACTAATTTCATGTCAGAACGTTGAGATGTGGGCCTGGTGTTCAATGTGCTCAATATTTCCTTCAGAGACTGTGGGGCATGAGAATCGATCTGAATCTGTGTTCACATTCGCTTCTGCTGGAGTTAATAGACCCAGAGTCGTATTGAAATTGAAAACATGTTGCACTGACATACCAGCCAGCAATCAAAATCTAATCTCTTTCCAAGAAGGCTGGGAGAGACATGTGCTAAAAAAAACTTTGCCTTGACAGGCAAAGTGAATTCAAACAGTTTCAGTGATTAAAAATTATACTTTAAGGTTATTTTAATGTTATTGATTTAAATTTATAGAACCTCTTTCCTCTGTAAGCCACAGGCAGCAAGACATATAAACTCTATGACATGAACATTAACTTGAAAGATGAAATGAACGTTGTTCATTTCAATTCTAGTTATCTGGAGTCTTATTCAGTTGTTTCACCCTTTGTCAGAATTGAAAGGGAATGTCTTGCACATCTTTTGTTTTGAGTTAACGTTTGCCAAGTGACTCAGGAGTCACTTCAGACACACTTCTACAGAGGCAATAGAGCATAGAGTATGTCTAGCTGTCGAAAGAGCTCCCTGCTGTTTGTTTTCCTAAACACATTTTCTTGACCCTGATGAGAAACATCACAATCAAATGAAGCAGATCTTATAAGGACTTGGGGAAACAAAAGCATGTTGCTAAAAGAGAGAACATAAGCTTTGGATTAAGCTGTTATTGCTTTGGATTAAGAAAAGAAGTCTCAAATAGGTGCATTAGAAACATTTTTTTTTGTCTTTTCAATATGCTGCTTACATTATGAAATGATGTAATTTTCCTATTTTTATATATTACCATATTTGCAATATAGTTAAAACCAGGCGTTTATATACACCAAATGAAAAGCCATTTGCACCCAAATTTCAACTTAGTGGTCAAGTACACTAGATGGTGGTTCACCATCTGAAGTCCTCATGATGACATCTATTTTTTTGAAGTGCACCAATTCTTCCAGCAGTAAAACATCCTCACAACATGATGCTGCCACCGGAAGCATCATGTAGCCCAGTAATTTGTAGAAAAAAGGAAAAAAATTGTCCCATTTTTCTCCCAATTGAACAACTTCTGTGGCCTTAAACTACATCCAAAAGTTTGCTTTCAAATAACTAAAGTGTCTGAGAAGTTTCAAATACCATGACATTGATATTGTACCTCTGATTTTAGAGATAAAGATTGAGTGTATGCTTATGATTTCAATTTCAGTATTTAGATGTGCAAATCTGGCAGAGACATACCAGTAAAAACTTAGATGGGTCTGACAAACATTTGTCCATTTCACAATTATGAAATAGTCTGTGACATAACACCTCAATAAAACCTGCTCAGGTATATGGCTTTAAGGTAACATATAATAAGAAAGTCAATGGCACTTAAGCTATTTACAAAAAGCAAGACTTGTAGATAGCTTTCAAAAATACATTTGAAAGCTTGCAGTACTCTGAATAAACTGCAAGGCAATGTAATTGTTTCCATTTGAGAAAAGATGGCTCTCCATTTCACATTTTTCTGTCATACCATTGTAATACAGCAGTGAAGTGCAAACACTTGTTAAAAAAAGGCCAACATTTTAGAGATTGTCACCGCTGCTGGAGGTGCCCTGAAAGCTTTCCTAGGTCGGAAAGAATGCTAATGTGCAATCTTTAAGTGAGAAGGCATCACAGCGAAGCTTTACTCCAGCTGGGCTAGACAGGACTCATTTCTGAGGGAAGACAAAATGATTGCATTGTCCTGCAGGTACAAACCAATTGTGTACTTTGAAAATTCAATTCTGTCATAGAGTTTTATTGCTATGCAGGAATGCATCTAAATCCCCACAATGAGAGCATTATAGTGCCTACACTTGATATTGTCGAGTCTTACCATGTTCTCCGTGCTTTTTCAAATAGCAGGAGAGAATTTGTAAGCACCACTGCACATTAATTTGTAAGGCCATTCTTTTTAAGCAAACAAAAGAAGCAGCGCTCCCCTCTGTGCTTCTGCTGCTGCTATCTCTCATAATGATGACTCTCTTTACTCCGTGCATCCTACCAAGTTCACCAACAATTTAACCTTTTTTTTCACAGCAGCTGTTTCTATGGCAACGAAAGACCCTGCTGCAACTTTAAAATGTGATAAACACGACAACCAGATAATGGATTTGATTAATCCAGCTTGCGTCTATTCACTAAAACCAGATAAGAACCACAAATAAAAATGTAATAATGCTCTTTTCACTATTCAGACATTGTGGTGTGAATATCTCTGAGCTTTGTGTAAAAAAAAAAAAAAGAAACAAAGCTTCCTATGCTGTGATATTACATCGAAAGTGAGTTACAACACTAACATTTTGTGAGCTGGTCACAAACGCATCCGGCATTGCACTAATATCCAAGAAAACCTCTGAGGTAAAGCTGCAGAAGGTCTTTCTGCGATATGAAAATATAACTGTGTTATTGCCTTCTGGAGGTTTATGAGGTTGTGGTTTCAAAAAGGGAAACCTTGGGCTTTTCTCTGTTTTCCTCTCTTATTGCATTTGACAGTGACCACATATATGTCCATCCTGTCACCGGTTTAAATTGAGAGTTTTGAGAAATGGCTTTTGCCACTGACCACTGTGGCTTGACTAAAATCATCTCGTAAAATGTTGCACAAATAGCTGCTGCTTTTAAAAGGAGCAACACATGATTACATGTGGCCTGATGATGATGCTCCACCCTCTGAATCTGCCAATCACGAAACTAGAGTGAAATTAATCACTCTTTGGACTGTCAGTTGGCGTCAGTCCGCAGACATTTATCTTTGAACTCATGTCAGTAATTTGGCAATAACAGTTCCTTTGATTAATTCACTGCCTGAATCTCTGCCAAAGGAGCAGAGGTTCAGAGACAGTGACAGATTGATGTTGCTTGTACCCTGTAATTCTGTGGCCCTCAAACTTTACAATGATTAGGCTTGTGTACAAATGACAATACTGATAAATGGCATGCTCCTAAACTACTCCTGTTATAATATAGTGTGTCTGGATTATTGTTTGCATACAGCTCTGTATTCTGAGGTGAGTTAAAGCTACAAGGTTAGATACTGTCGGGAACGTACATTTGATTTTATGGTGCATTGCAGCAAATTGCTTTCCAGTAACGGTTCACTGAGTCCCCCAGATCAGCTTTAGTCATGCTGCTTTAGTAAAACTGTTGACACATCTTAAACTAACAAAGTTAATTTGTGAACCGAAAAAGTTCAGCAGAGAGGGGAAGACACCATAGTTTGTCAGACCTGTAAAAGAAAAAGCTAATTCAGCTCATGTGGTTTTCCATATTGCCAGCTCTCCTGCACAAGCTTGACACTTACTTCAGTGGCTCTCATGGGGTTTCCCTGAGAGGTAAGCAAAACTCTTAAGTTATTCCAAGTCATCTGACAGCTTAGAAAATAGTCCCAGATTTCATTTTATTTTTTGTTGTGTTTATTTTGTTTGCACAGATTTACACACAGCATGCATTTTCTATGGGCTATCTGGAAGTTGGTGACTGTTATCTTCCGCTCTTTTGATTCCTAGGGAGAACTAGTCATAGTTTTAGAATTACATAGCTACATGCCAAAGTTAAAGTTTGTGCTAATTGATCTTTTTTTTGTCACCAAATCATTTAAAAAATAATGCTTGTCTCCAGAGTTGAAAGGTGAATGTTCTGATCTGCTCCCTATAAACTGAGACCTAATAAAATAGTAAGTGATTTGCTAAATGCCAGTTACCCACATAGTTCTGGTTTTAGGACTACAATCATTTTTTTGTGTTTAGTGGTTGATGGGAGACGTAGATCAATAATACAGGAAATAAAAACCCATAATTATAATCTAATCTTTAGGGAGCAACATCTATCACAAGTTTAAAGAAGCATGATCAGTTTTCTTTTGTTTTAACTAAGTAAAAAAAACGAAACAAAGGGATAGATCTTGTATTCTGTTCTCTACCAGAGATAGCAACTCAAGTTTGAGACTTAATCCAGTTGCACCTAAACCACCACAATGAAATACTTCAGACTTGACGTAGACTTGTGTCCTAACTTAGGACTTGACTTGGACGCCTGGCCTCAAACTCAGTTCATACTTTAGTCCGAAACCTAAACCATAACCTAGAAACAGTTATGGGTCCCATTACATGCAGTCAGTCCCCACAACATAGTATTTGTTGGAAAATTGGACCTTACAATGTAAGAGATACTACACACATAGTCCCACTAACCACACTGCATTTGTGAGAGAATAACAAAATGAAACATTAAATAAATTTTTTGCAAAACCATAGACTGAAGTGTAACCCCACGATGCAAACAAAAACATCTCCAGAATCTCAGGAGGATGATCAAGCCTCAGTTCTGACTGGAGGACGTTCTTGTTTTTTTTTTAATGATGCAGTTTCTGTCTGTGTGTCAGATCTCAGCTGCTATGCAAATATGCTGTTTCTGGTAACAGAGGTGTCATGAGAACCTGATCAAAAGTGAACTTCAGGAAATGTGTGATCTTGTTGTAGGTGTTAGATAATAAAATAATTTAATTGTTAAAAAAAAAAATAGAACATAATATCCTGAAAATCTCCTGAACACCATTAGCAATGGATAGAGAGTTTAGGAGTCCAACAAGGGCATTTTGAAAGGTGTTGATGAAATCAGTAAAAATGTTTGTAAAAGGTAACAGGTTGTTTTATACATATAAATACATGACCATAAATTAAGTAATTTACATTAATTTGACATAAAATATATTGGATCCCATTTTACTATTAGCTACTACTAACATTTATTTTAACTCAGTATATTTATTTATATAATTACAATTGTTATATAAATGCAATTTTTGAAGACAAACTGGTCCAATGTCTAGTTTTGTAGAAAACAATCATTTACGGATAGAAAACTCCAATTTATTCAGATACATCCCAGTCAGATCAGATCAAATTTCCTTTTTACCCATCATTCCTATGTAGCTGAGTATTATGTCCATGTTATCATCATTGTTAATGTATATAATTCATTGTTCATCATTGTTAATGTAGCTATAATTCCCTAAAGAAACCATATGAACAAAATATATGTGAAGAGCTCACAACCCTGTGGAACTCCATCATTAATTCTGAAGCATGAGGAAGATTTATCTTTTGCATTATAAAATGTCCATCAATTCACCAACAATTGATTTGACAAATAATATATTTAAGTCCCTCCAACATGTATCTTATTGTGCAAAATACACCTTTCAATCAGCACAGAAAAGGAAGTTTATACTATAAGGTCAAAAACGTTGTTTCGCTATTGGTTTTCTGCCTTCAACAACTTTATAGCTCAGATTTCTGGATATTTTTAATAACAGATTCTCTACCACCCCAGAAGTATGCAGTACACAGGATGTCAGTAACTTGACTTCTTGACACTAACACAGTCCTGCTACTGCTGGAAGATCTGTCTCAGAGAAAAATGTAGCAGTAGTTTGAGAACAGCACTGAACATTTCATCTTAACAGTTTTATACTTTTAATCCACAGAAATTGAAATCTTCATTTTCAGGTTAGCTTTGCTCAGTTTGCTTGTGTTGATTTTTGAATTATTTAACATGGATAGTTGAGGTGCAGGCAGGCAGTTATTATAAAAAAAAAATAAAGAAAACAGATAAGACAGAAACTCTTCCTCTTAGTCTCAGCTGTGATATGTGTCCAAACTAATGTGTGCAACCATAGCTTTTCTTCTCACTGGATACTTTCAAGGTCACAGATGGTTAAACTCTGAATGAAATTAGACCAGGTTTCCTTATTTTGTTAGTAAATGGGCAACATGACTATTTAGTCAAATTTCATTCTCTACCAATCAGCCAATTGAATAAACACATATTCCTGGGTCGACTAATATGATTCCTGTTTTCTCTGCCTGACAAATACTTGCCAGTTGATGTGGAAAATATTTTGAAGTCTTGTCACTGTGTTGTGAGCGTGGGCGTTATTTTTCAGTCTGTGTTTCATTCAGCTCTCTGTTTCTGGCTGTATCCATGGAGATTCAACTGTGCTGTGACCCCTCCCCTAATGATACCTTATTAAAGTGAAATTTTGTAATTTAATAAAATGAAATTGCTGAAATTAGATTAGTCTACTATTACAGCCATTATGATTATCTTCACAGCTCTAAATTTCTTAAACGTTCTGCTCATTGGTGAATTTTCAAGGGCTAAGACAGCATGTCTTGACAGTCATGCTGTCTTAGTTCCTGGCAGAGCAAATGCATGTTCATGCTGCAGACATTAGGGAATAACTATTGATATTAGCTATGATGACCTTTTTGATTTATTGGTCATAAAGCTTTATTTATTAAGATTGTGCTAAATAAATTACCATTGCAACATTTTGAATTGCTACAAGGCTCCATCTTGGCATGTACCCTTGGCTTTTTCCAGCTGTCTGCTTAAAGCATTAAGGAGATTTGCAGGCCTGGAAAGATGTAACAGCTGACTTAACATTGGACTGTTTAGGACAACATATGGCTGAGATACAGAGAAATGCTCAGGACTGGTAACAGGGAGGCTTAAGGATGTTCCCTGCTTCATTATGTCCCAGACAAGCTTTTGGACTTGCAAGCCAAAGTATATTTTCTGCCCACTGCCCACGCATATTATAAGGAATGGAGATAGAGGGCTAGGTTGTCCAGGTGTGAAGAAAGCCTGCTGCAGAATGTGAATTGGCTGAATTCAGATAAACTGGGTGTCAACTTAGTGACTCTTCAAAGAAACGGGAGAAAGTTCAGGGGCTTGTACAAAATGGTGGTAGGTAATACAAAAAAATGGCCTAACATTCATGCATGATTTCTAACAGAACTTTTTTGACTCGGACCAAATCACATTGCCCACAGGATTTAATCTTCAGGATGACAGTTCGGTATAGGATTTTCCAGACTGGAGCGATAAAGGAACATTGTCCAAAGAAGGTGGTGACACTCACTCATTGGATAAATACCGAACAGGCGTCTGCAGCCTTTACAATCCCAGGAGCCATTTTCCCCCTCAGTCCAGCTCACAAAGGAATGACCTTTTCTTAAAAAAAGAAAGACGGCTTACAATTTTTGATAAATGTCCACAACTGGAAATTTGTGGTCTCCTCACCAGAGAAATGAAAGAGATTAGAAGTCTGGAACAACATTATGATTGTTGTTGTCCAATATTTTATACCAAAAAACTTTAAATGTTTTTCCTTTGCAGTCCACCAAAAAAAAAAAAAAAAAAATTACTTTTTTTCAGTAATGTGTGACGGGAAGAGCCAGTTGTAGTGCACCAAGTTCACCAATATATCTGACTAGAATCATTAAATATTCAACAAGGTTAGAGTTTTCTGTGTCTCACAGTAAGAATGCAATGGAATTAAATTAGTTCCAGTTTATGAAGTCAAAATGTTTGCTCCTTGCTCCTAAAGCTCTTCTGAGACCAGTAACACAATGATGAATGTGTTCACCTCCTCACTCACTATTAAAATTTAAACAATCCCACCTCTTTAATAATTTAATCCAGGTGGATTTTTGTATTATTTGAGAGAACAAATCACTACCTTTTAATATACTGGAATTTACAAGGGGAGGGGAGTAGAGAGAGGGATACTACACAATGACATGTTTCTACTTAGACAGCATAATTGCCATAGTTTTCCATTCAGTAATTACTAACATAAAAGAGTTCAACAATTGTAAAAAGAACCAAACATTCAATGGCCTGACTAATGGCTAGCCAGAGGCTTTATAAGACTCCTGTTCACATAGCAGAGTGGAGTCACAAAAGATTTCATGCAAAATCCAAATGCACTCTCACATTTCAACGGTTCTTTCACAAACACAAATTAATGAGCTCTGTGGAACAGGGTGGTGTCTATAACAAGCAATTTCCATCTGGGCTTCTGTATGTGCAGAAGTGTTATTGATATAGTTGCACACTGATGAAACTATGATTGGCTTCCTCCTGAGCTCAATTCTCAAATGTCACCAGGCTCCTCATCTTAAAAAATTAAAGGTACATCTTACTGAGAAGAGTTGTGGGAATCTCAGCATCACTAACAGATCGTTTGACTCAAACGCCACAGGAAAGGGACAGATCAAAAATAATGTTTTTTATCACAAAACAATTTACAAACCAAGTAATTGCCAGAGAGATCCAACAATATCCTTGCATACTGTTGAGATACACACAACTCAGAATACTGCTGTCTCTAAATTCCAAATTAATTTGTCTGTAAAGCAAAAACTAAGCAGTAAATATATTTTTAGAACATAACAGTATCAGCACAATTTATGTACACTATGGGGTATATAGGGTTGTAAAAATAGAATCACTAGAGCTACTACACATTCTCTGTCTCATTTAAAACGGTTTGAGCTTTTAGAAAACGGAAATCTTCTTCCTAAAAGGCTTCTGCCTCCAGCTCTTAATGACAGGAAACGTCAAATTATCTTTTGGAAGAGGATATCTGCTCTATCAAACTGTTGACATTTACACTCTCTCAGCTAATCAGAATAGAAGAATACAATTCAAAATGTATGTTTGAACTAAAAAAGCATATATCATTTTCAGCCCATAGTGATAACGTCTCAGTTTGGTTCACAGCAGTGAAATAATTCAACCTGGTGTTTATGAACAGCATCTCAAAGTGGAGCTGTTTTGGAGAGCAAGGTGACTGTTTTGGACGAGACATGACTGGCCTGCAGAAATGAGGTGACTACTCTGACACTCCATTTAGTTTGTTGTGGTGAAAAAAGAGCTAACTTAAAAAGAAAAGCTTTTCATTTACCAGTCCTGCCACATTTCAACCGTCACCTATGGTCAAAAGAAATGAGTCATGCTAGAAAGTAAAAGATCCTGGATAAAAGCAGCAGAAATAAGCTCTCCCTTAAAGCTGGACTCCTAGAGATGGAAAGAGTTCAGAGTGGAGCTGCTGCTCTTCTGCATAGGAAGGAATCAGTTGAAATGGTTCAGGCACCTTATTAGGATGCCTTCCTGAGCCTGACCCTTTGGATGCATGTCCCTCTGGAGGCATGACCTTCTGGGGGGAGAGCCAGAATCTGCTGGAAAGAGTATTTATCCCTTCTGGTGAGAGGGGAAGAGGAGATGGATGTCAGGGTTTCTTACTCCAGCATCTCAATATTAGATAAGTAGAAAGGTAGTTTAAGGATAATCATTTCTTGTCTTCTTTAAGTGGGATTATGCAGGTGGATTGCAATAAAATGTAACATTACTGAAATTTCCACTTATTTCTCTATTCACTAAATGAAGCACGTTATACAGATTGATTACACACAAAATGTTGCTTTTAAGCCATTATTTCTGTTAATTATGGTGGTTTTCTACTGACAGCTAATAGAAACACCACCTTTAATTTTTTAGAAGATTAGAACCAAATAATTTCAGACCAATAATTTCAAAAGACACTTTTAACTTGACAAATGAGCCTTATCAGAAGGCGTATTCCAATTTAGTGAATTGTACCTGTATGGTACAACACAGGTTTTTTTTTTGGTTTTCAGATCAGATAATGACAATATTTGATGCCACATGGAGCACAATATACATGTTATTGAGAAGGGGCTGAGAAGGAGTGAGAATGTTTTGTGCTTAGAGATATTAACTTAGAAGTGATATAAATGAAACAACTACATCACTTCTTTTTACCTCCTAATTTTCATCTCCTAGATAAAATGCCTTTTTTACAACTATCAGTGCATAGGTTGTTGTACATTTAGAAGTATGAGGCTGTTGTCTTTTTCATACTTTATTAATATCAATGTCTCTGAAACCAGATAAAAATGCTTGTGCATTTGCAGTTAGCACTCACGCCTCTCTTGGGCCTGAAATAAATATTATTAATGAAAGTCACACATATAGATTTCAGCAGATTGAGAAACAAAGGTCTCTTACAGAAAACTAGACAAGAGGTATTGATCCCAACATCACATGGAGAGGCAGATATCATGAGATCAGGTCTGCTTCTTTAGGGAAAATATGCTTGGGGAAAAACACGGGGTTTAAAAGACAATGAAAGAGTTATGAATCCCAATGTGATGTGATATGTATGTATTCGTAGTCCTACATAACAAAATAAATCACAGCAGTGATCCACTGCATGTCCTTCCATGCAGTGGTTAACCAATTAGCCTACCTCTGCATCTCTTGGTACTTTGGCACACCACAAACCTAAATCCTGAATCTGTGAAAAAAGATCATTTATTTCCACTCACAACATAAGTACCATAAGTATCGTAAATAAAAAAATAAAAAAAAAAAATCAGCAAAAATTTTATTGACTTTTGAATTGCTTTTCTAATTGAAAATATCAGAAAAGCAAAATTCCTGTGTAAGACCTTGAGGAACAGGATGAGATCCGGCTGCTGTTAATTTATCATTCCTGTAAACAATCTCTGCACACTAAAATGTTTAGATACACAAACCAAATTTCTATCACTACATATTTTCAGTTAATATTCTGGCACCTTTCCTTTGTGACAGTAGCTCTTCTATGCATCACTGAACTTTTATTTTGTTGGATCTTCCAGCAGGTTATCTTTGCCTTTCTTTTTTATCTTTTTGTTGAAGCTAGACCAGTGTTAACGATACATCGGCCTGGTCATCACTGTTGCTGGTTCTTTTAGGGTAGATTGCTGTGATTCACATGAGTGAGCCATTAGGAAATGGATGTTTTCATGACCCTGTGAGAAGGGGAGTGAGTGGGTAGAGAGAGACAGGAGCTCTAATAACCCGTATAACATCTATGTCTGAGAGCCAGAAATACATGTAAGTTGAAAGCTGTGTATTTTTAATTGCCTGAAGGATACAATTAAGTACTAATTTGCAGTGCCTTGCAAAAATATGCAATACCTTTAAACTGTTACATTTTTATCATGTTACTACTGCAAATCTTAATGTATTTTTTCAAATTAATTTGCATTGATGGACCTACATAAAATAGGATATAATTTAGAAATAGATGAAAAGAACAGATAGCTTTTTAATAAAAAGCAATCTGTAGTATTTCCATTTGTATTTCACCATAAAAAACACCATATGTAAGGCAAAGGGACGTCTCTGCTGACAGGAAAATGTCAGTGTGACCATAATTAAAATTTTTGGTTGGGCCTTTCAAACAACCACATGAATATGGTTGTATTGTCAGAGCCACTCCTTTGCAGCTCTGGCTAAATGTTTGGGATTGTCCAGTGGGAATGTCAGCCTCTGCTGCATTTGCTCCATCCAGCCTTCGATTAATTCTGATTGTTGTATGAAACATGTGAAACACGGTCTCTTCAGGGAGATTAGTTACTTTAGTATTTTTGCCAGACGCAATGTTTTGTATGTATGCAAAAAATGCTCAATTATTCTGACCAGAGGACTTTTTTAGATGTTCCAATGACGTAATAAACAGTTCCCTGTTTAAAAAGCCAAACGTTTTGGATGTTGTTTTATGACCATCCTTTAACAGGTTGAACCGAGCTTCAACCTGACATGTCTATTATATTTCTTGGTCTTCATAATGTTCTTTTTGTTCACTTTTGGTCTCTAACACACCTCTAATTGCCAACCTCTATTATTTGTAAACAAATCTGGAGAACAAAATATTCTTTCACTTCCTTCTTTGTTACGTTCTAATTTCTATCAGTGTGCAACAAACATGTCCATAAAATACATCAATGTTTGTGGTTGTAGCATGCTGAAATGAAAGGAAGAAACTCACTGCTACGTGTATATCTTAGGTGAGGTGACAAAGCAGAATGTATTCATTATGAATAATGTAGAAATCAAATAACGTGGATATTCATCTTGCTTCTTAGATTGAAAAACCTTTTGACAAGGTTTGTCTTGTTTGGACAATCCGGTCTGGTAAAAGCTCTGAAAAAACATGAGAAACACTTAGTCCTTGCAAAGAAATACCTGTTGTGTACAAAACTCCAGAGCTCTTAAGGATGCGGGGTGTGTGGTTTTCTTCCTTTGACTCATAAAAGGCTTTGGAGTAAAAGGTTCTGGAAGCCGAGAGAAACACTCACATATTCTCCATTTGAATGCGTAAAAAGGCATCTTTAGCTTGGTGTGTTTAATTCATTACGTCCTCTCTCTTGGTTAGGTTTGAACAGTGTTTCTTGCTTCTTTCTTCTGCTGCTCTGTGGTAGCTGCTGGCTGGGCGTACAGCCACAATTCAGCCAATGAATTCAGAGTCAGTACCATGTCTCAGTGCAGGTATCCCTCCCACTGAGAGCTGAGGTTTGCCACAAGGATGACCCATCACATCCTCTCAGAGCAACACCGGGGCAAAAGAGTTTATTGACACACTCGAGAGATGCCCTTTGGGAAAATTAGCCGCTTTTCTTCTCTTCCTGTACTTCTGTACCTGCTGCCCATCATCCTTCTCCCTGCACTGTTCAATACTGTAAAGGTGTGGCTGGCTCCCCCTTAAGGGAGCTATTTACCTTTGATAAAGCCTATTGCTATGGAAATTGTGTGTAATTTCAGGGCCCATTAACGGTGAGAGTGCAGGCGTGCATATAGAGCGCTGTTATCATCACTGTGGAGCCTACGATCACCCAGGGCTGAATCTCATATTCGTCGCTCCTTTGCTAGTCTTGCCCCCCCATAACAAATCATCCACCAGACACAAGCAGAATAAGGAACTGACAGGCTGAGGAGTGGGCAGCTGGCACCAAGAAATGTGAGTTGGACAGAGTAAGTGGGAAATTTGAAGAGGAGGCAGCTGTTCTGAGCGTCACAGGCACCGTAAAGGGAAGATTGCAATACTATATGCGAAAGATGGAAGCAGTAGCAAAAAGAGCGAAAGGGATAGGGGAAGAGGATCCAAGGAGAATCAATATTTATACTGCGAGGCGAGACAATTCAGAGGCAGTAATTAAATTGGTGTGTCATATTTCATTCCATTACTAGGCCACGCTTGCATGCAAATGATCCAAAAGGCCTTCTTTTCAAGTGGATTTCATTTCTTTTATGACAGTGAGTAGAAGTGAGCCAGCCAGAGAAAAATAAAGCACCATTCCACTATTCATGAGCCTATTGTTAGGAACACAGGGGGGTATTCAGCAGTAGTTCAGCAGGGGGTAGTGTCTCCACTGCAAAAGAATTTTAGACCAAAACTTAGGATACAGGGTTGAGAGGCAAATCCATCCCGTTTGAATGATGATTAGAAAGATGAGGCAACACTGCTGTGTATTTGAATCACTTTTTGATTCTTGGCATCACCTCCCATCTTCCCCTCTCCAGAGTCAAGAAAAATGAATAAAACATATCAAAGTAAATTTTACATTGGAACACTGCCTGCACAGACATTTTGGGTCAGATATAGCCTCCTTTAAACATTTAGTAACTACACATCCCCAGTTATTTACATAGATTTGGAATAACAGCTCTAGTATTGTATTGGGTACTTTGCTTGCGAAGGAAATTGCATGGCTGACTCTGGAAGGTGACCGCCCTCTGTAAACCCTGCCACCAGTGTTTGCTGTAAGCATTAGTTGCAGGTGCTTGCCTCTCCATTCCAGTGTTATGCATTTCTGACAAATGGAATTTGAGGGAGGGGGGGGGGCAAAACAAAACACAGCTGTACTCAGAGCAGCCAATTAAAAGTTTCTCTTCCATCTCTTTGCTTCTCAGAATCAGCTGTTTTTGTCCTCCGCTTCAACTCCGCTGCACAAAAAAAGAGATCAAAGGATAGCGAAGTGTTCACCGTAGTGACTAACTTTTTAACTGAATCTTTTTTTTTTTTCTACCTTTCTTTCTTCTTGCTGATTTTATTTGATCTTCCAGGAAGGATGAAATGACCTTGACCCGAAAGTGCAGGCAGAAGCAGTTTGTGGTAACGGCTGTAAATCCTGTGGAGCAGTGCCATGCTCCAAGTCCAGGTTCTGCTAGTGGCATCTAAAGTGCTGCTAGTGGGAAACACAACATTTGTGGCTTCGGTGGCAGAATAAACAACAGCTGCATATGCTTTGCATCCCCATGCTGGCAGCCAAGGGGAATTGTGGCTGTCAGATAAAATGACTGCCTCTACAAGTTCCTGGAATTTCTCTTGGTGCATTATTTCTAGGAAGATTTCTAGGAAGTAAAAGCCATTTATTAAGTGAATATAAGCATATAACTTGCTTAATAATTTAAATCTTTATCTGACAGAAACTTGAAAAAAATTTCTGAACAATGTTTCTGGTTTTCAGTGTCCTTGTTATTTTGAAGTACAGAAAATATATAATATTTTCAGTGATTATAAAGAACATTTTTATAATGATCTGCAATAAAAATAAACAGTATGTGATAGATTAAAAAAAAGAGAAAAATGTGGCAAAAAACAAAAGAATTTCCGACCACACATATTTCTTTACAGGGTCATAGGAAGAGACAAGCTACACCTGGGTAGGTCCCCAGACTGCCACAGTGGCACACAGAAACATACAAACACGCATGAATACTCTTTCACCTATGTGCAATTTACCATGACCCAGTGACCCAACATTCATATTTTTGGACAGTTGGAAATTGACACAGGCTTTGAATCCTGGTTATTTGTTTTGGCAAGCAGGAGTGCTAACAGATGTACAACCCTGTCAATATCTAACCATCCATCCTTCCATACTGCAAATCTGTGCAAGGTCACAGGGGGCGCACCTATCTCCACAGGTCATTAGTTAGGTGAGGTGGGGGCTACACTCTGGACAGGTCGTCAGGCCATCACAGGGCAAAAACAAACACAGGAAAAGTAACAATGCACACTCCAAGGGCAACTTTTGTCTTGTTTCCACTGAGTGATATGGCACAAGTCTGTGCTGTTTAGTATACTATTTTGCCTGTCTCCATAGTAAAAATAGCTCTGTGGTACCTTCAGTAGTAGGTCTATAGGACAATAGTTTGATACAGTTAAGGTGGGGCTAGACAACATTAATTGGGGGATGGAAATACTGTTTTTGATGCGTTGCATTTGTCATCCGACTAGTATGACTTCCATTCATCATTTGGGTTTCATGCCACCTGGCTAGTAACAGGCCAAGTGGCAGTGGAAACACTCTCCTGAATATGCCACACCATGTAATAGCTTACTGCACTGACCGATGTGGTGCTGCTCAGCAGAAATGAGGCATTAAAGAGAAACCCCAGGGGGAACCATGCATTCACAGGGAGAAGATGCAAACTTGCCACAAGCTGCACTTCCATTACAAATGTTTGCAAAATTTTACTATTCCGCTAATATTGAAAAAATACGTCTAAATAAAACAACTTTGATACGGATAAAAAAAACCCAGGAAAACCTTTTATGAAATTTTTTTTTTTTCCAAATGATTGTTTCCACTAAGAACATTTCTCAACATGTCAAATTGTGGAATTATATGGTTGATAGAAATGCATCTACAGGTTTTGCCCTCAAGTCATTGTGCACCCCAGCAAAATTCAAACAACTTTGCAACCCCGTCAATTCATGAGTAAGAAGGAGATCCCTTCAAGAGTTTATTAACCAGTAGCATATTGAACAGTTACTAAAGTCAATAAGGTCAATAACATTCAAACATGTTATTGACAACATGCAAAGAGAATGGATATCTACTATCTAGGGCTTTGATCCATGAATAATCTGGTCTAATCTCAGTTGAAGAAAACCTTACACTAGAGATTAAATATGACTATTGATTACGCAGACTGAATATCTGATTACTCTCATTGGCAGTGTTAGTTGCTCATTTTACCTTGTCAATTTTTGAGTACTGCGTACTGTTTGTAAATGTTCTATAGAGTTTATTCAGATACAAGTCTTGAACCTCAATCTTGGCAGTGTTTTACTCCTGTGTTCAGTGTTCAAGGTCCAGCCTGGACAGACTGTTGGTCCATAGCAATGCCTTTAAAGGCGTATAAACAATCCATGAATGAATAAAATCACAATGAAAATCTAACATCACTATCTAATTTCTGAAGGGCAGCTGTTAGTGAAAATATTCAGCTAATCCTTTGAAATCTCTGGAAAAATGCACACCCTAGAAACCAATATAATACATGACAACTTGTGCCACTGAATGATGTAGTCACATGAGCCTGGATGTACTTTAGAAACCCATTCTGACTAAACACAGTCTCCTTCTGTGTCAGCAAACATTACTTGGAATTCTGTGAACAAAGAAACAAATCACATACTGCATCAAGCGTATGTGTGAATGCTTCAGAGCTATCTGAGCACTGGCGGTAGGTGGTAAGCTAAGTTTAGAGCTAAGTGTTTTCTAGAGCAAAAAATGAGAAAGATCTCAAAGGCTGTTGCAACTGAAGGTGTGAAAGCTATCTTTTGTGATCTAAAGTCTTATCACAACACAAGGCATCTGTGACTTGTGTATGAATGAATTCACCAGAATCAAGGTAGCATTGCATCCTTAGAAAGTTGCAGAAGTCTACCTTGAGCAAGATAACAGGAAAATAGCGTAAATATTAAAAAGGGGAAATTGTAAAGATCTGTAACTAGTTTTCTTGATTTTATATATTGCAGGAAGTCGATCAGTTCCTTCAGCGCACTAGTAGGCAGAAAGACATTCCCTGACAAGATGTTAAGATATTTCAGACTCTTTGCAGCTTTCTTTCATTCAGTCTTCAGAAAACACACATTTTGTACCTGCTCATGATGTTTTTATGCAGAGGAGTTTGCTGAAGTGCTAACATGTTTACTTTCTGTTTTGACATTAATGTGAAGAACATATGTTGGTTGTTAAGTCAACAAAATTAAAAAATTTGAATGCAGCTCTTTGAATCAATTACTGTAAGTCCTTTAAGAACTGAGGCTACAATTTGTGCAGGCTCAGAAAAATTGAACAGTGATAGATATGGACAGTTTTGTCTGATCATTGTAGTAATGACGGCAGCAGAGTCACTAAATTTTAAATTTGTAAACTGCAACAGTCAAATGTGCCAGTCAACCAAAACTGAAATGTAATTTTTAAATGAATAAAACAAAGGTATCACTGACAGACTGAATCTAACTCAATGCATCATTTTTCTCATTTTCTCTCTTCTTTTGGCGACATTTGGGAGAAAATTGTGAAAATTTCTCTAGTCAGTATTGAGTCCAAAAACTGCAGAAAATGTCAAATGCCAGCGCAGTGAGGGATAATCATTCTGCTGGTGTCGACAAGCTGATAAAACTTCATGCATGGCTTAACGCTTTGTCAGGAGCAGCCAGCCGGAAGAATGACATATCTACTCATTAATGTGAAGAACATATGTGAGGGCACACAGCTGCCAGACACGGGGGACTGGTGCGTGGCGGCCCTCGGCAAGCCTTCTTACAGCTTCCCAGCTACAGCTGAGGTTTAATAAAAAGCTTGGGCACTCAGTGTGACTCTGCAGAACGCAAAATATGTCTTAATTTCCCTCTGACAAGCCTTAATCACGTACAGCTGAAAATAGATATTCAGCCATTACATTTGTGTCAGGGCCTTCTTTATTTCTGGGTCATGGACAGCTGCAGCTCCACTCAGCCGACGGCAAAGAAACAGCTGATCATTGACAAATCAATTATTCATAATCAAGCAATTGCTGCTTGATGGCGAATAGATCTCTTAGAGTGGTGTGAGTAAAATAGGATGATTATACAAAACCCAAATTCTTTTTGTTCTGACATTAAAACTACAAAACCCCTATGTATCATAATTATAACATTAGCATTTTATGGCCCTTTCTGCCAGCCAGCTCTAGATGGCACTGGAGACCCAGTGGACTATTTCCCCGGGTGTGCAAATGCATGTATGTGCGCTTTGCCTTTTTGTATGTGAGTGCAACCACGTCTATGCTTACAATTGCATGCATGCCTCCCAGATTCAATTATTCATCATTTCCAGAGCAAATATGGCTTTCCTTTTCTCTTTATTTTTTTGTCTTCCAGTTTTGTTTATTATTTATAAAGCAGAGTCTCACAATGTTTGGGTTGCATACAAAACTGGGAAGCAATATTGTCACTGCGTGGGTGCAATAATTATGTTCTTATACAGTCAAACAGGAAAATGTATTGCTCATGTGTCGTGGCACCCGGCGCTGTCGAGTCAGACACATTCCTTTGCCATGTGTTTCAGTGCTGATAGCCAGCATCTTCAGACTGTGTTGTTCCACCAATAACTAACAGACATAATTCTGACATACTGCAGCCTGGAATGCATATCAGCCAATAAATCATCCTTCAATTCACTGTGGATTTATTTTTTTCTGTCTGATAGATGCATTTCACATAGAATATTTCACATCTTCTCATGACACATTTATTTGGAAAAAGACTTTCTATCTTTAATGCCCAACAAAAGCATTATTACCTGTTAAATTCTGAAATATTTGTTAGTGTAGCAACAGACTTCAGCATATATTGTACTGTTTTATTTTGATTTATGTGATAGACCAACGCAAAGCAGTTTATAATGGTTAATTGAAATAGAGTTGGATCTATGACTTTACTTTTTTTTTTTTTTTTTTACACATGAAAAATCTGAAAAGTTTTTTGCTCATGTATAATCAGCCCCTTTTGTTCTGATACACCAAAACAAGACCTAGTTAAGTCAATTGCTTTCAGAATAAATGGAGTTCATCTGTGCAAATTTCCATCTGAGTGGAAATCCATCTGTTGTCTGCAGGACACAGTGTTTGCTGGAGAACATTAGTGAACAAACTCTCCAAGGCTGCAAAAACACGAGGAGGATGGGATTCACCTTCTGATGGATTAAAAATACTAGACATACTGCGAGGGTTACAATGGAATGCTTTGGATCAAAGCATTTTCTGTGCAAGAATGACCTACACGCAGATCTAAGTGAGAATCTGTGGCGCTACTTGAAAATGGATGTTCAGAGCTACTCTTCATCCTGTCTGACTGAGTTTGAGCTGTTTTGTAATTGAAATGTGTAAAAAATCAGATTCTATGTGTGAAGCTGTTAGAGTCATGCATCTGTAGCTGCAGCAAAAATGTATCCAATGTATTGGGGGTTGAGAATGTCACACTTTCCCCTTCTTGTTTGTAAAAGTTTAGAAACCATTTTAGGGATATTCATGCTTTTGTAAGCCACTGTATATGAAATTCATGAGTCATTCTACACTCATGAGAAACACATTTATTGATTGTTAGGGATTCCCATTCATCTTTTTGGCACATGCAAAGATTTATAACACTTTCTTAAATTAATATGAAGGATGTCATGTTTGTCTCACTGCTCTCACCAAGTTGGGATTTCTGGGCTGATAGTCACAAACATCTGCACTAGAGTCCCTGCAAGATTAAAAAAAAATGTTTGGGTGTCTCATGTTTTAAATAAGATTGTTCCAGTGACTCAGAGTGACAATGAGGAGACATATTTACTTGAGTTTTTTTCTGTCTTGTCGCTGAGTGATTGAGGCATCTCAGCATGACTCCTTCACATGCAAATGAATCCGATGCAATATAAATTACTCCGTAATAAACTGTCGCAGTGACTGTCTTCCAAATGAAAATCCATCCTCATTAAATATTTAGAATGATTAAATATTTGGAAAGTTGTCAACACGACTCAAGCCTGTAGTACAAAGGCCAGAAATAACCTCATTCAGTAAAAGCTGGAACAATGTAAATGTGTGTTATCTCTGACAACAACAGAATATCCATTAATATTAATTTCTGTCCATGGAGTTTACATAAACCAGGTGAAACTGAGGATAAAGTGTATTTAAAGTCAAGATCACCGCAGGGACTAAATTCCAACAAACACACTTCAAACTCCCTGTTGTTCACATTGCTTTCCCTTCCCTCTCAAATGTATTTAAATGAACTTTAAACAGCCAAAACAATCATGTTTCTTACCCTTCAAAAACTCCTCACAGGGATAGTCATCCAGTGTTAAGATGCTTCAAGATGAAATTTAGTTTTGCTGGGATTTGCAACAGCTACTTGGTGTCATCTAAACATGAGTCATATTTGCTCTTTAGGAATCTACTTTTTGATAATTCAAGTGCATAATGCAGAGTTTCCCCAACAAGTGAGAGGAAGCTGAGAATGAAGCAGCATCCCAAGCAAAGTTTAGGGTGAGATTTCATTTTTAAACAAGCTGGATCTTTGTAGTTTCAAGGACTTCAGAATCATAAATTCACTCATCAGCCAAATATTTTACTGAATGGTCTTACCTTGGCTTCCAGAGTAATTTTATGAAACACTGACATTTTTATTTGCTTTTCTAAGAATTAGTCTTCAATTTATTTTTATCTTGTTTTTCAGAAATAGTCCTTTGTATTTTACGAAAAACAATAATTTTGAGAAAAGTGTTTTTTGTGTCGCATTCATGCTCCATGCTGGGCTATTGCAGTCTGACTCATCCAGTTCCATGAAAGATTCTTAAGTGATCTTAACTTCTGTAGCCAGAGTTCTGTGATGTACCGCTAAGTACCTTCAATATCCCCACAACATGTCTTTGCTTTCAGAGTGTAAGTTTTCATATGGTCTCCTGAACCTTGTCTGAAGCACCTCACTAACTTCCTGAAATGTTGAGGAGCAGCTGCTCTACCCTGGAGTCCCTCCGGATGACTGAATCCAGTGGCTTGGTTACAAACATGGAAATGCAGGTTTGTTAGCCTGGTGAAATGCCAAAAGGTTTATTTCATGCTGATTTCATATGCAAAAGTGCATAGGTTATCATCATCATCACTAAAAGTGAAATAGCCTTAGGTGTATGATGATGAAAGCCCAAAACTAAAGCTGTTTTCCTGTTTTTCACCAAGACAACAATTTTTTCATGTTATTTTATTTTCAAAACCACTGTTGGGTCACATTATTTGTTTTTAATTTACTGTTTTTATTTCACTGTTAAGGAAATCAAGGATAAACCTTTTTGTCAGTAGATTAGTTTTAGCTCATGTTCATTGAAACATTGATTTCGTGACTTGATTGACTTTAAATCACATGAACACAGAGATCATTGTCCAGTTGGCAACTCGGATCAATCGATCGACCGACCGACTAACTGACCAGCCGATCGATCAGTCAATCAAGTTTATTTGTAGCACATTTCAGCAACAAGGAAGTTCAAATTGTTTACATCACAAAAATGCAGAATTATAGTCATGTCCTATTTCTAATTAAAGTGATTTACTCAACCCAATGCAACAGGAAACAACAGTTTAATAACAAATTAGAACACAAACAAATAAGTTCCTGTTTAACATGAACATCTGTCTGTTTTTAAATATACTGTCACAGAGAACTTATAGATTTTCAAGAAAAAAATCACCTGGAGAATTTGAACCTTGTTTTTGAACTATAAGTAGCAAAAAGCCTTCTGAAAAAAATATTTTGAAAGATATTTTCAAATGGTTAGCTTTTTAAAAAAAATAAATGACAGATGATAATATAACACCCAAGACACAGAAAGTCAGCTTGTCATTTGAAAAACACTTCAGTTTTGGCAAAGTTAACTTTCATAATTAAAACAAAAACATATTTTAAAACTATTCCCAGTGTTTCCACTCTACTCCAGGAACAACCACTTCAAATTGAATCTGACACCAATACCACTGATGATGGATTATGTGTTGTGGGATTTCTGAGCTTTTTTACTGACTGGCTGAGTAATTTCAATCCCCAGCGACAATTCCCTAGATATTTAATTTTATAGTTAGACTTTTTTCTTTCTTTCATTTTTACTGTTTTTAATAAATCTTTTTTTTTCCTCAAAAACTCAGGAATTGAGATCCAAAACATTGTGATACCTACACTACGTTAGTAAGTGGCAACAATGTTGTTATAAACATCGGATTTCAAAAGAAGATCATGCACATGGCGAAGGAAAACTTTAAAATAAGTGATGCAGTGTTTTACACTGTTTAGCCTTTCCTCTTAGATATTACATTGACTTCTCAAGGACTAATGAAAATATATTCACCACAAAGTGAGACAGATGGTGACAAAAATCTAGAAACAGCTCTACTCTTACTGAATCTTTTCTTTGTCAACATCTGTAATTAGATTTCTCATCTATATTATTCGCCAGTTTTCAAAAATCCTCACTTAGGAGACTTAACATCTCTGTTCTTCCTCAAAAATGAGCTTCTGTAAAAATCAAATAAATCTTTTTCATCAAAGCAGAAGGTCTTGAGCCGCTCTTTCTTCAAGAGGTGGTTTAATTTAGCCCCATTTGAGGATTTTTGAAATATGAACGAGCTTTTTCTTGATTCAACAATACCTCAATAAAATTCTCAGATTTCTTTCAATATAAAATATTTCTTCAATTTGCACGTTAGGCACTGATCAGGTCTGGATGTGTGCCGGAATAGAATTCAACTTTGTGAAAAGATTAGATAATGACAGTTCATTTGTGCTTAAACCAGGGTAGAGGGAAGGGTTGCGACTACTTTTTCACATAGAAGAAAAGGTTAGTTTAGATAGAATTGTTCCCCTTAATAATTATCATATAAAATATTATTTTGGTATTCACCCAGGTCATCTCTGTTTGACATTATAGTTTGTTTCAAGAAATGAAACATGCAAGAGTGACAACAAAGCAAAACGAATCTTTAAGTGGACGGATACTTTTCACAGAAGCCTCAGATATAACAGGTTCTCTTAACATCCACTTTGGCTCGACTCTCCAGCTGCTGTTACTGTCAGTGGGTAAAAACACACGGAAAATGAGAATTTTACACAATATTCATTTATCTATCCTGATATGATAGAGATGGATGGACAAATCACCAGTCCATCACAGTGTCGGCTCTTTTCCATTGAGCTTTTATAATACAGTACTTTTATTTTCAGAGGTTTCAATATATTTACTTTAAGTGGCAACAATGGTCTTTTGTCATGTTGGTGAAAATCTAGGCTGCATCAAACCAGCTGTTAGTACAATTACCACTGCACATATAGACAAGACGTCTGTGCCCTAACACACCTTGCGTAGTAAAATTAAACGCCGTCTGTTTGCTTATCCTCATAAAGATATGTTCTAAAAAACATCTGGATGTAGAAACTTAAAACCCTTGTGAATATTTTGTGATACGTCTTTCTTTAATTTCTCGTTTCCCTTTTTCTCCTCAGCTCTTCTGGGTTTTATTTTTGTTTGAATATATAAGGACATATCATCCAGTTACTTGGATTCCATTTTACTCACGGAAAAAATTTATAATAACACTTTCGACAAATCTGAGGGTTATTTCCTACTTTAAAAGAGGAAACTCACATGGATAAAAGTCGTCTTGAGATTTATTCATTTTTATGCATCGAACACTCTTGGTTTGGTTTTAGAAAAGAATTATGCTGTGTTTCAATCACATTCATTTATTTATTATTACAATGGAATTTTTGGCTTTTGCACAACATAAGTCTGGATAATAACCAAGAGGAAATGTTTTCTTCTGTTCGAAGTTCATGTTTCACACAGGCAGAGTGATGCTTCTGAACTGCGTATTACATTTATTTCCCATTTCCTCATGGCTTTCTATGTAAGTATTTAATGCAATAATTCTGAGTGCCACATTGCCAGACAGCACACATTAAGAAAAAAAGTACTTAATGCAAATCTGTCCAGGCCCGAAGGCCATATTTGAAGCACAGGCCTTTATTTGACATGGCTGTTTTTGAAAGCTTGCCAGTATATTGTGGAAAATTATAAGTGCATGGTTCATTTCACTTAACCAAATATTTGAAAGTTTTCTAAGACCTTCCACAGCTATGAACTTTACTCCCAAACATTTGTGGCTTTTGTCAACCTGATAATTTGACACAAATTTTAGCATTTTTCCTGTAAGAATATAACTTTTAGTTAAGTAAATACAGTTGAAAAGACATGTATATCTTTTTTTTTCCACACTGAAGTTAAATCAGAGCAAATTTCTTTTGTTTCTGGTCATTTGTTAATTGCAAAAAATATTTTTATTTGCTAAATGGCACAAAAATGTCAGGAAGAACATGTAAGAGATTTATGTATTAATGTCTTTAAAAATGTAAGTTCACATAGAGAAAGATTAATATCTCTTTAAACAATGAGGGAATGCCCAGATGATGATGTTATGACTTTGGAAACTTCTGATTCATTAACTGGCATGTTTGCCAGATGTATTTTAAGGCCACACCTGGTTCATCCTTGGGAATAATCTTTAGATGCTTGAGGTTTCTGTATTCATCTGTTCCCCTTTTGGAACGGGTCCAAATCAGACTTGCTGTTCAGTTCAGCCTCCAGGACGAACTAATGCTCAGTCAAAGACCCTCATTCCTTGAAGCTTTCACAGGCAAAACATTTGTCATGCTCTGTCTGAGTGAATTGCCAGTTGAATATGCTGCTAGGTTTCCAGTAAACTACAATTATTATTTCTGCAACCCAAATGCTGGTATTTTTTTTTAAACAGATGTACAATTTGAGCTGCACCATACAACAAACAACTGAATGTTTTGGTTATTAAAAAGAAATCTTAGTTTGAGTGTTGTAGAAAACTGAATAGTTTGCCTTGGAGGGCAAATGTGCTTTTATCAATCAGGTATAAACACATTTGAACCAAGTTTGGCTCTCTGAGGTTAAGCAGAGAGCGCTTAACCTCAGAGAGCCAAACTTGGTTCTTGCAGGTTATAATTCTTGGCCTCTTCTTGTACCTCAGATTTCATTATCCTTTATTACCTTTAAAGTTACCTTTCAGATTAGAAGAAAATCAAGCCTCTTGTCGAAATTAGAAAATGAAAATGCTTAAATGTAGTAAAAGAAAACTATTTTTATCATTAAATACAGATCTTGCTTACATAAACAAGACTTTTCTTAAAAACTGTCAAGGTGATGTGGTAACCTGAGGCTTTTTTGGTAGAACAGCATATAGTTCGGCTTCATGGGAAGATAACATGACAACATAATTCCCAGGAGCTTCGGCTGTTATTTGGTTTTGTGTGTTTTATCCTTGAAACCTTGTGTAAAATCTAAATTTAAAACCTTGTTGGCACTTAATATATAACTTCCTTGGCCATATGCAGACATGTACACATACTGCTTAAATGCCTGAGCAGATTAGATCTTTTTTTTCTAATCTATCAGCTTAAGGCAGATGCTTTGCTTCTATTCCTTCTCCTGTCTGCATCTTCCCAACCATTGGCTGGCAGGTACATGACCCCTCTGAAGCCCTGAGACAGGAGAGGCAGATAATATGGCAACCAGCTGAGGAAATGTAAGTCCTTACTGTGTTTTGGTCATGGTTGATGCTGCTACATGGAGACTGAAGATAAGATTGGAGCCAGGATTTCTGCTTAAGACTAAAAAGAAGGGAGGATTGAGAGAGACAGACTGGAGAGGCAGCATTAAGGGGGAAAAGGGGAAGTGACAGAGGAAGATAAGCGAAGAACTAAAGGCAGGAAGAAAGAATATTCTTGAGCTGAAGGAAACAGGAAAAGTAGCTTGGAGGAATAGATTTAGGTAAGAGAGAAGAAAGGGTAGAAAGATTGAGAAAGAGAGAGAGAAGAAGCACATAAAAAACAAATTTAAGCCATGTTTGAAGACACGATTTTAAAGAGAGAGACTTGATTCCGGCGTTTCCACTTCAAATGAACTTTTACTACAAGCACTACAAATATTTTAGCATGTTGTGATTCATTAGAATAATTCACATCTATCTTTTAGATGTACTTAGGGAAAATCTAATAAGGTTTGACTCACTGAATAAAACTGAATACTGACATGTAAATGCCTGCTGGAATTTGTTTTTAACACAGTAATGGTTTTACTGTCAGAAATATATATATATATATATATATATATATATATATATATATATATATATATATATATATATATATAT
Source organism: Poeciliopsis gracilis (assembly GCA_911649635.1). Taxonomy (NCBI): domain Eukaryota; kingdom Metazoa; phylum Chordata; class Actinopteri; order Cyprinodontiformes; family Poeciliidae; genus Poeciliopsis; species Poeciliopsis gracilis. Next base: position 1,704,921 of record CAJVRI010000715.1, read on the forward strand.
ATATATATATATATATATATATATATAATTTTCCTGGAAAATGTCAGATCCCTTAGTACCAACTTTACCAACCCAAGATGGCACATAATGCTTGAGGATTGTTGGTAAATATATGTGTAAAAAATGTGGCAATGAGTTCATTGTTTTGTATTGATCTCCACAAACACCAGAGCTCAAAATAACAGCGCACCTTTGGTGCGTGGTGAAGCAAGAAATTTGTTTCTCTTTTGTCAATATGGAAGAAAACTCTAAGGAGCATTCCTCATATATTAATATTTGACTATCTTAATTATTGAAAATCTTGTTACTTGACAGATTGTTATGGTTACATTTCAGAAAGTTAATACATATCTTTCAGTTTTGATCTATATCTGAAGACCATGAGTAATGGTCGAAACATGACGGACTCGATAATAGAGAGTTTTTAATTGGTCAGATTATTCACTGTGACAAATTGGAGCAAATCACACACTACTGCATCCATCAACCTATTTATATTCTGCTGCTTTCTAACAATACTTGTGAACAAGACACTAAGATACATGAACTTCTCTGCTTGAGGTAGAAAATGACAGCAGCCCACAGGGAGCAGTCCACCCGTTTACAGTTAAAGACCGAGGCTCAGGCTTAGAAGAGTCAAATCTCATTTCGGCCTCTGCACAGCGAGCTGTGAACTGCTCCAGTCCTGGCTGAAGGTAATGGCTGGAAGACACTAAAAAACCCATATTATCTGCAGAAGGAAGAAATGAACCCCTAGGGCTCTTAAATCAGACACCCACCTGTCCACCACTATGCCCTAGGATCCTGTTCATGAACACTACAAACAAAATCAAAGGTAAAGGGCAATACTGGTGAAGGTGGACCCTCAATGGAAATAAGTTTAAATATGTCTCACTCCTTCAGCACCCTCAGGGTCAGAAGCCTTCCCTAGAGCCACAAAACACAGACTGACCAGACAACCAAACTCCACTGACACTGACTGTAGTTCTGCAGGAGTAAAGATCTGGTCCACTGGATTCTATGATAACATTGGTTCCTGCAAAATCAATTCCCAGGTTTGGTAGTGTTTCCTGTTTATAAGGTTTCAATGAAAATAAAAATGTTTAAAAAATGAGGGAAAAGCTGGGTCATTCTCTCTTCAGAGTGGGATTATGACTTTTATTGAAGCTATGAAAGCTTCTAGCAAGCCTTTCTGGGTAGAGAAACGTAACTTACATTGTGATAATAAGAGAATGTTTTTGTAAATACCAGCCTTTTTCTTGAAATGATAAAACTCCACAGTAGAAATGTTAAATTCTTAGAGGTAGAAATACAAAACACAACTGTACTGAGGTTCAGAAAATGTCATGTTGTTGCCCTAGGAGAGTTCAGCTTGCATTAGCAACAGCTTATGCTTGTTACAGTAAGAAACAAGGAAAAAAAGGCACGTTTTCCCCTGTTATCTTAGTTAATGGAGCAGCTCTGGGTTGTACCTATGTATGTGACAATGCAGATTAGACTTTCACTTCTTTGGAGCAAAGTTTTATCAAAACTCCGCCTGAACTTTTCAGGGCTCAGGATGAACAGCACACATTTTCATGAACATTTCCATTTGAAGGAGACCTCTGCATGAGAATATAATAAAAAAAAAAAAACCTCTTTATAGTCTTGTTATCTGGATGTGCAAACTATCAGTGCTGATGGTTGTTAAGGCAGTGAGAAAACCCCTGACAGTATTTTACAACGCTTCAGACACTCATCTGTGTACTGTGAAACTACAGCATTGTTGCCGACATCCCCTGCTGACACAGTGACGTGTGCTAGACTGCTAAAAAGGAAGTGCTCTGTTCTTCCATTCATGCTGTATGGACATCCAGGCCTCACCAGCAGTACAGGAAGAATGCTGCAACGTCTAAAATGTGCAGATACGCACGAGATTTGATGTTAATCTTTTCTTCCTTTCACATAATAATGAATTCAACATAGCCACTTATGCAGTTGTATTAAAATGAATCCTAATTACTTTTTTCAGCCTTCTTGTGTATTTCTTGTTTGCTTTTATCCAATCTAAGTTTACTTCAACAATGTAATTTCACAGATGGGACCGTTATGTCTCAAAGGTAAGAGCAGTGGAAGTTAATGAGAAGGAACATAATCAGAGTTCTGGTTCTTCTATTGAAATCGAGTGATGAAGCTCCGTTTTCAAACAAAAGGCTTTGTTCACATTCAGTATTTTAGATTAAATAGTTTAACTTAGTCTTAACTGCTTAAACAAGATCCCCTTTTTACTCACACATCTCATATAAAAGAAGCCATTTTTTAAAAGTTTGAAATGTAATACATTCGGCTAAATATAGAGACGAGGCTTTAATTATCTCAAACTGTTAGGAATACAATCATTATTTTAATCTTACTTTCAGTTTCACCTTTTGTTGCATCGGAACACAAAATTTGGAACAATGAACGTTGTATTAAAATTAAAAAGTGTATTAAGCTGTAGATTGGTGAGGTGACAAGAGAGCCTTCCCGCCTCAAAGACCTGGAGCTCATCACCAAAGAGGATTCTTCAAGAATGTCAGAGGAAACACACAAATAGCTTATCCATGATGACAAGAAGTGTTTGATGCTGTAATGTCATTAAAATCTAATTCTGTCATGAATGTTGTTGTGACCCAAATGCAGTAAGAAAGGTTGGCTGGCAGATTAAAAGCAGATGAAGTTAAATAAATTACAGGACATTTAAAAAAAAAAAAAAAATCAAGAAACCTACAAAAGGAAACTGGAGAACATGAGACACAAAACAGTGAATGTTTTGTGGCTGAGGAAAAATCCTCAGCAGAAAAAACTGAGGGAAGGTATTTATCAAAAAAGAAAATTCAAAGAGAAAGAAACAAGACAACTAAATGAGCTTAATGAGTAAAAGCTGGATACCAAATCAATCGATACCAAAATAAGACTGAACCTTTGAGTCTCATTTTGCCTAAATTTGGCTATTATTGTATTTACATGTAAATTTATTTTGTTTATCAAAATCTTAACGGGTGTAATAACACTCATTAGAACCAGAGATATATAAATAAACATGATTTCCACAAATTGTTTTGGTCACACTGGAAAAAATATATTACCTACCTGTATTACTAGTTTTTTCATCTTTGATTTATTATTTACAATACACTGGCCAGGTTTTGTAGCATTTTCTTGCACTTCTGTGTAAACAAACCTGTTGACGATCACAAACACCCTGAGGCAAACTCAAGCTCGCTACACAATTTATGACTATTTGTTTTTTCCTTGCATATCTGCCCTCCAACGTCATTACTCCTTTATTAATAAAACATGTAAATTATCTAATTATTATAAATGATGGGAGTGTAACATGTCAGTCTGCATAATTTGAAAAAAAAAAAAAAAAACAGTTTTGAAAATACAGAATGTAACCTGTAATTCAATTTAACGCCTTAATACATTAATTGATTGATCACTACCTGCAATTACAAGCACACCCTCATAACTATTATCAACACTAGAAGCAAAGCGATGCAGATAGTGATGCTAATTATCCTCTTAACATAATTTTCTAATCTGACTGCAATTTATAATAATCCGTTCCTCGTGAGTGAAGTACATCTTAAGAGACACTTGTAGGAACTGCAGCGAGTTTTTCAAAACGATTGAATCTACAACTCAGAGTTTAGATAATCTTGTTTTAAATGAGACCTAAAACAGAACAGGAATTACTCCTCAAAAGCATTAGCATCTCCTGTTGCTTCTAACAAACTTTCCCTGATATCCTTGAACTTTTTTTTTCCTTTAGAAAAATCTCATCTAAGTAGAGCCAAGAGTTGGCTAAAAGCTGCCACACACTAAAATGATTTCCAACATCTGTATAGTTAACCATGCTGCTAACATCTGCTCCCTTTAATCACATTAGGTATTCAAAACTGTAAAACACGGGACATCAACTCCAGGCCTCAAGAGTTACCTTTCTGCAACTTTAATGCCTTCTCCAAAAACACCTGAATCAAACAGCTGAATTCCCTCATCAGTGAATCATTCAGCTCTGGAGAGGCCTGGTAACGACCAGTCCATTTCATTCAGGAGAGTCCGAGAAGAGACACATCGAAAAGTGACAGGATAGTAGCTCCAGAGGAATGGATTTGGGCACTTCTGCTGTAAAGAAATGCATAAAAACAGTAAAGACTATTTTCATCTGTGAAGCCAGCAATGTTTGTATAGACAAGTTTACAGGTGTAAGGTATTTTTCTCGAACCTACAAAAATAACCACAGACAACGTATATGAATTAAATATGGTCAGGCTTCTGCAGAAGGAGAAGTCTCCATGAACAACTTTCTTCAAGCTGTCCACAGAGAGTTCTGATCTGCTTTCACGTGAGCTCCCTCTTTATTGTAAAAGAAAACAATCACATGGTTCAGTCAGGAAACAACAGAGGTCGTAAAACACTTGACACAAACAGACCAACAACTCAGTTCCAGGTGTGATATCTGATCTACCATCTAAGCCCAGTTCAGCTCTAGGTCAAACTAGCAATTAAGGAAGTAAGCAGATAAACACACAAGAAGAAATTAAGGTCTGAGAACCATAAAAGTTTTACTACCTCTGTGAAGACAGTCGTCAGTTTATACACACACAAGAGAGGAAACACTTTGAACTAAAAATCACATTAATACTGATTAACATTAGACTGAATATAAACTAAAGTAATAACAAAATGATAATACTAAAAAATCTCTAACAACAGGTGTAAGAATAAATCTCTTCAAGGCAAAATAAAGATTTTATTTTTTTTTGTCATGAACTCTTATTATGTGAAATACAAATGGCAGCATTTTCTTAATTGTATTTTCTTTAATCTGTGATGGCTAAAAACAATAAAATTGCAATAAAAGTTTAGTGGTATGTTAAAACTTGGTATAGCCAGTTTGATTTTTTTTCGAGTGTCTATACACCACGATGCAACATAGAAACACAATGCAATTTAATTTCAAGCTAGGTAATTAAATTCAGCTCATCATGTACTGAGCTATAACAGAAAAAAACTCAATTTAGAAAAGCTAAATCACTCAAATGGAAAATTTAGAATAATTTATTTGCTCAACATGTGGAATATACAAATATAAATACATTTTTATTGACAAAAAACCCACAGAACCCAAAGACAAGCTGTCTGGAAAATAATGTTAAACCGTCTGAGTTGGCATGGCAATATTTATGTCTTGTTTTATTATGAATACTGGTTTCTGATGCAGAAAATGCAAGGGCCTTGATAATTAATTTACAACTAACTATAACAAATAATAAGCATACATGTAAAACATGGTATGTTTTACAGATTAGCAAATAATCAAACCAGGATATTCTTGAAGACATTCAAGAATATTCCCCCTGCCTGCTCATCTGATCAATGCAATCTCTGTGTCCACCAGTTTTTCTGTCCGCACATTGAATGCTGCCATTACATAATGATTGTCCTTTGATCTCCCTCTAAATCTCCCTTTGAAAGGCTTTTTCTCACCTCAACACTTATAAAATAAAGTTAGCCAGCTGCACATTCAGTCCAATGTTCTTTGTCTGGCTCAGAACATGGCTGCTTTAAATTAGGTTGTATAATGTTACAGCAGTTGGAAAGCAGGCATTGTTTGTGTTTGAACATCTTGCCTGCGAGTTATTGATTTGGGAGGTTTTACTGTGAATATTTTGAAACGAGTGCAGCTGCTCTGTTGTGCTGCCTCTTTCTGTGTGCACACAGTTCAGACGTGCAAATTAACCAAAATGTCAGAACAATCCCCAACATACTCAAACAACATAAGTGTGTGTGTGTGTCTGTGTGTGCTGCTGTGCACATGTCTCACATAATATGTAAATTTTGCTGGCATGGAAAAGCGCCATATCTCTGTCTGATCAAGCTGAAAACTTACTGTCCAATCAATGTGTCTCTCGTTTTGTGCACAGTTTAAAAAATAATCGCTGTGATGTGAAATATCGAGGCAAACATTTGGTGGTTAATTAAATAATGGTTTAAAATGCAACTTCACAAACTGGTGCCGTTTTTTTTTTATTTTTATTTTCCTGCCTTTATCTCTTCAGTCTGCCTCCCATGTGCACCCCGCTGTTTTTTTTGCTAGTGCCCATGTCCTGCTCCTTTGAAGTCCCTTGCTGGAACACTCTGCACCTGGTCGACACTGCCAGTGCACCGGGGTTCGTGGAGCCCGGAGGAGGTCTGGTGTCTGGGGACCTGTCACTCCAGGCCTCTCTGTCAGAGCAGAGCAGAGCAGCTCACAGCTGCTTCTAGGATCAGTGAATCTCTGACTGCTGGTATGGAGAGAACAGCCAGGTGTAGGTGTAGACCCACTCTGTGTCTGGGGGTATCTCTGTCTCTTTTTTTTCTTTCACTCGCCTGAGCAGCAGAATGAGCCCTGCTGGCAATAGAAACAGTCAGTCCAACTGTGAGGCTGCATGTGTCTCTGTGAGCGATTGCTGATTGCTTGAATATAAATTGGATGTGCTCATTCACGTAAATCAAGGCCACATGCCCGGTCCCACAGTAAAGTGCTCTGAGCGCGATGAAGCGTTGTACTGTATCTGCCACTCAGCTTCGGAAATAAATCCGACCACTTTTCCTGGCCTACATAAAATAGTCCCGGTAACCTTCAGAGATTCCCCTGTTGATGGAAACTGACTTTTTCACTGACCTCATTTTAAAAGGTTTTCATATTTTTCAAGAGCACATTTAAGCTATCAGGAAAAAAAAAAAAATGTTTTTTTCACATTGGTCCTATTTTCCTTTAGAAATTCTCAATTTAATGTTGATTAATTAAAAACACATTGAAAAGGTAACTGCTTTTTAGCTGCATTGACTGTGGATTTTTTAAAAAACAGTGAATCAATACAATTAGATGAAACTGCACAACAAATATCATGGTGCCTTAAATACATGAGTTAAACTTTTTAGTTTAGATTCTTGATTATATTTAAATTTAAAATGCAGCTATAGTGCTGGGATTCTTTTGTCAAATCAATACTCTTTATGTTTCTAGGGTTAGGGTTATGAGGGTGCAAAAACAAGACTTAAAAAAAAAAATCAACCTTTCATTGAATTACTTAAGAAACAGTTTAGACAATCCTAAAGTCAAAATTTGGGGATGCAAAGATGTAAATAGGATGTTTTTCAGCTGGTCTACTTTCTTATATAGTATATAAAACTCTTATCTTCTAATAAAACTGTGAAAAAAGATGCTAACACCTGAGCAGTACCATGGGCCAATCCCCTCCATGCCACAGCAAATTGATGCAGTAATTCAAGCAAAGAGCCTCAACCAACTATTATATGGGTGTATTAGTGAAACAAGTCTCGTAAATATAAACACAATGGCAGCTTTGGCAGTTTGCCCGTGATCTAAATTTGTGATACTCCAAGTTGCAGAGGAGGGAATTCGACAGAGAAAAGTGCTTGGGTTCATGTGCTTCAAAGATGTCTGGGTTTCTGAATAACAAATAATCTCAGAATTTTCTCTCACTAGCAAAAATTCCAGAGTTCATCAGTAGCTTTGAAATTGTTCAATTGTTCAGTCTTTCACAGTAGAACAAGCCCTTTCAGCTTCATCAGCTGGTATGTCTGATAGATCTGAACAAGGCATTTCACAACTCAGTCTCTTGTTTTTTACCTGACAGAAAATAAAGATAATAAATGATTTATCTAATACATGGAACATCATTATCCTGGTTTAACCTACAGAATAAAAGAAATTACTCCAGTTATCGTCGTAACAAACGCAGCTCGCTAAGTTCCTAAAGTGGAAACATGGATGTTTAATCAGAAAGTTCAAGTCCAGCTATCTCAGGCAAATTTTACTTTTAATTGGGGCTGACCCCAACAGGCACAAAAGAAAATCTGAGTCCACTATGTTTTTTCAATCACTTGGGTCAAAAGCCAAATAAAAGTACCAGAACCGTACAGAGGGGGCCTTATTACATAGAACTGTGTTACACTTTTGTTTTTACAAGTACAGTAAAAATGTCAATAAATCAAAAAGTCTACCAGTCATAACTGCTCATTTACTTGCAACAGTGGAGCCCAGGGAACATTGATGTAAATAAAAGAAAATTCAAGAAAATGAAAACTGTTTGCTTTGACTTATGGATGCAGTTTGTCCAAAAATAGTTTTATCTGAGACTCCCCACTCTTGTTAAAGACATGTCTTTTCCTTGTTAAATGTTTCTCATACTGGCGATTAGTATAGGCCCTCTATGGTTGTCAAAAATATAAGTAATGAATGAGAATATGAGCAGTTCTTGATGCAGTTACTGTATTAAAGTTATAGTTTCTGATTCAGATGGCATACAGGCTTTTTTCTTGTCATCTTTAGTTTATTTTGTCGAATGTTATTTTCTGACAGGACTAGGAGATTTATGTGTCTTTGGATTGACCCACATTTTGTATTGATTGTGTGTTGTACATAAAAATTCTGAATTAAGTGCGACAGTGTTAGATGTGGTACATTGCTTTTGTTGTGGAAAAGCAAAAGTATGTCACTTTTTTCAACAAATCAACTTGGGTGTCAGGTTTCAGAGTTATCTTTTGGGTATATAATAGCATGTGTCATTAAGAGTAGAGACAGACATAAAAACAGCGTAATTCAACTTGGATTGGACAAAACAAATGTAGGTAAATTATAGGATTTACATAGGCAAGCACATTATGGTTTTCTGGTACCTGAACAGTACCAAACAATTCTTGGTCATGGTAAAATAACTGGCTATGCTTCATATTAACATATATTTATTTACAATTGCACATAGAAAATATTGCAATATCAAAAAAACTAGCAGCCTTATTCCTTTCAGACTACTATCAGAAAATCACCTCAAACTGCTTCTGTTCTTTAAGCAGCCAAGATGCAAATTAGTCACATACAATGAATCAATCATTTTCCCACCATCTAGCTGTCAGAATAAGAAAAATATCCAGTTGTGCTTTCATAGTATTAGGCTGTTTTTGAAATACTGTCATGAGGATCAGAATGGACTGTGCAAAAACCAGTTTTGCACAGTCCATTCTGTGCAAAACTGTTCAATTTCAAAGCTCCATTCATCAACAGCAACATCAACAAAAACAAAGTTTCATGCCAGAGTGAGGATAAAACCATTACAATTTTTTTACTCTTGGATCTCATTTACATCAAGCCTGAATTTATATCTCGTGATTTTGTTGTATTCAAATTTAAAAAATCCATCATTTAACTTGAGTTTTTTTTTATTGTTTTCAGCAAAACCACCACTACAACATTACCCATAAGACTTCTTAAAAAATGGGCATTTTTCTAATTTATTTTATTTATATTATGTTTTTTATTTGATACATATTGAAAATTTTATTAAGCAATACATATCTTCCATGTGGAATCAATATGACGGCTCATACAGGTGTCAACAATAGTATCGGATGCCAGTTGTGCTGGTTAGAAAATACTTTTAAGACTTGATCATTTTCTAAAATTTTCATTTGATAAAAACATTTCTTTGACAGAGTTTTGACAGGAATGATGATGAAACCTTGGCCTATCAAGTCAAATCCACCTTTGATTCGTTGTAGGGTTCAGGATCTGACAGGACCGTGAAGAGGGTGAAGGTTTTAGTCCTTCCTTCTGATGTTCACCACTGACATCTTAAGGTCAGAAGCATCAAAGTATGTAACAGGGAAAAGACAAAAATATAAGAAATTCTCATAAGCAAGACAAGCTGTCTGGAAATTTTACTGAATAAAAATGAATTTGATTTGAAGTTATTTTCTCAGGCAAAATGAAAGTAATGTTTTTGACTTCACAAAGTGGAAACAATGAAGTGGTATTTCATTGTACATGACCATGGGACTCTTAAATCCCAGGGTCATGACAACATTGGGATTTAAGTTGAAACTTAGGTTGATTAAACATTTTCATGAAGGTCTTTGTTCCTAAACTAATCAAGTAACAAAGCAATAGACAGACAAAAATTCAAACTATCAACTTGTTGAAGTTAGTATCAAATTGCAACAATATATTTTTAGCTTTCTTTCAAGTTCACGAATTTTAAGTTTTAAAGTTTTTCATATAACTAAGTAAAAATAGCACAATTAAAAAACCCATAAATGTTTTAAATAAACACATCTTTAATCTCAAAAGATTTTGGTGGCTATTTAGAATTTCTATAGCTCGTTTTAGACAGGTTATTGCAAAAGAAAGTTAATCAGCTCAGATATTTGTCTAATCGGGCCGGCCCAAGCATCCATGGGGCCTAAAGCAAAATTTGGGTTTGGGGCCCTTTAATTCTGCTAACAATGTGGACTGGCTGCAATCAGCAGTCCAATTATTAGATCATTCACACACGTGCTATAAACTTATTGCATCTCTGACAGTGCTGTTTACATTATATCCATACATAATATATTTATTGGCCAACTGATTTATCAACCAGTTTCTACATACATTGTCAAATGTATAATTTGAAAAACAAATCACTTCATGGTGAAAATGAGAGTTTCTGATATTATAAGGACATAGAAATTATTACAAATAAATAAATAAATAAATAAATAAATAAATCAGCTCCACTGAGGGGGCCCCTTAGGGGCCTAGGGCCCCAAAGCATCTGCTTAGTTTCCATGTGCCTTGGGCCAGCCCTGTGTCTCATTACAAATGCTGGGTTGAGATGTTTTGGTTTGAGGGACTTGGTGTTTTAAGTATAAAATATTGCAAAAAAGTCAAAAAAAAGTAATTTGACTATATTTACACATTTAGATCAAGATATTTGTTCTTTGTTGTACATTTGAGTCAGGAGCCAAGTTCCGCCAGAGCTGGATCGATATCTTTATAATCACAGATGTTTTCTTATCAAACTAATCACAAGGTTTCTACCAAGTAAATTGAACATTTTGTGACTGGAAACTTTGGAGTAATTATCAATGACACAAATTAGAATCAGGGAGAAAAACTAAATCGCTAGAGCTAAATTATTCCCACCAACTTATCAATAAAGTATTGACAAGACATGAAGCTGATTGCACCTCGGTGTCAACCTGAACCAGTCTCTTTAAACAGTCATATGATGTTGAGTCACAACATTAGAGAGGGAAAGAAGATTGCAAAAGTCATTGTCAGAAGGTGCGGTGGGAGAAGGCAGTGAGGCAAACATAGAAGATTCAGATGAGATGAATGATGGTTTTAATGATAAATCCAAAATGAGATGAGCGCCGGGGCTGAGATAGATGAGTGGGTAAGTCATAGCATGGTGAACAGGACTGTTAATTCAGATGCCTCAGGAACATCCATGCTGACAAAGCATACAATCCATAAATAAATTCAAACTCACTTTCCCTCTCCTATAGTCATAAAAAGCTTCCTAATAGCATTGTCTTGATCTGAATTTCCAGATTTAATGCAGTTATCATCTTTGGTTCCACTGTGCCTGTGTAGGGTTCCCATGTACTGAGGGTAATTTCTTCTGCCAAGCCTGTGAAGACCAATAATTACCAGCCACATTGATTTTCAAAGAACCCTTACATCAGTTTTGTTTAGTAATATATTTATTTTCTGCATGCTATGTCTCCAACCCCCAGTTAGCCATGGCAGATGGGCACTTGTACCCAGTCTGGTTCAGCTGGAGGGTTCTTCCTGTTGAAAGGAAGAAACTGTCATGACATGCATTCTCAGTATTCAAAACAAATTAAAAAATTTGCAGCATCTTGGTGCAAACGGAGGTGAGCGGACCAGTCCTCCAGCACCAGGAGAAGCCTGATGGCGACTCCGAGGCGTCTTAAACACAAAATATGGCTCCGACATAATTTCCCTAAAGTCCTTGATGGTCTCTTTTAACTCTCTTCAACGTGGGGTGATAATGTTTATATAATTTCCTTTTTAGCATTCCTCACTGTACTATCTGTTCGGGTCCTTCTGTCATAAGGTGCAGTGAAGAAAGCGGTGAAGAAAACACAGCAGATCCAGATGAGATGAATGATGGTTTTAATATTAAATAGTCCAAAATAAAACAGTACAAAAATAATCTAAAAGTCCAAATCCTGGGGAACAGTGCTGAGCAGAAAACCAGGGCTCAACACAGGTAGCAACAGAGATAATGAATGGACTGAAAAACACATACACCAGACAAGGCGCCAAACAATACGAGGACCCAACGAGACACTGAGACACAGGTGACATTAAATACACAGGAGGTGATCAGTGAACGAGACACACCTGGGAATAATCAAAGGGAGGCAGGACGACAGAGAGTCAGAGACACAGAAAACTCGAAATAAATACACAGAAAAACTCAAATCATGACAGTCAGAACATATATCTTTGCATAAAAAATGTTTTATCATTCCCTAAAAGATAAAAAAAAATTATTGAAATAACTAATGTCTACAATATTACAAGCTGCAATATCGCTTTTACATATTTCAGCTTTTCCTAGCATCATTAAATATTGGACTCTGCATGCATAATATAGACACTTTGTCAGGAGAAATTTAAATCAGCCCAGTATTTTTGTATTCCTACTTGTATCTGCTCTCTTGCTGACAGATTATGAATCTATGTTTCATCACACAGTTATTGGAAGAAACATGAAGGTCACAGAACTTTGTTTTTGGTGTTTATTTTATGTTTTACTTGGGCAAAACTAAAACATAAATTCTCATGTGAAATTCTCATGGTATAACACTAGTTAGAAATCGTCCCTATTTCACAATTCCAATTATTTCTGGTGGTATATGTATGGTTTTGGGACTGCATGTATCATTTTGACTAAATTTACAATAAACTGTTGCTGTATTATCAGACCACCATGAAAAGAAATATGGCATTTATGCCTATGGTGCCTGAATGGAAAGTTCTAATCAGGATTGTGATACTGCAATTTAGGATTGCCTAGTTTCCCTAAAGAGAAATGAACAAACAAAAAAAATAAAAAAAAATGATTGATTAAATTAAGAATCATACTGGTAATTATGCAGGACGCCTATTACATGAACCAATGATGGTGAAATGATGGCCATAAAGATTAAAGTAATTTATTTCTCTTTAACATATTGACAATGTTCCCCTGAGCTCTCTGAGTTAAAATCAAATTATGCTTGCTCTGTTTCAGGCGATAAAGTTGAAATCGTTTTTCTCATGCTCCATGAGAATTCGCATCATTCATACAGAAAATTTGCCTTGGACTATGTTGGCTTAGACACTCAAAGCCAGAGTCTGCCAGATATCTGGAGGGCTACCTCAGCCCGGCTCAGTATTGCTCAGTGTTCACTGATTCTTTATTGAAACTGTGCAGTGTGCTGCCTGATGACCTTTTGATTTGCCCCTCACTGTATTTCATGCTGAACTCATTTTTCTCAAGTTATTTAAATAAAGTGTTTAGACATGCAATGTATGGAAAGAAACTGACAGAATTAGCCTTTTGTTTTTGCTTCATCTTCATGGAATATCAAAACTCTGTCTGCTGTCTAATAAACAAATATATTGCTTCTAATAATTAGCTGACCAACACTCCCACAATCAATTAGTTCCGTTTAAATTAATTCAAAATTTATATAAAGAAATTACAAATAATTTATTTTGCAAGTGTGAAATAAAGCTGGCATAAGTAAAATGCAAATCAAATATTTTTTCCACAAAAGCAGGAGCATATTAGCTTTAGATTGGTTGTGTTTCTCCTTTTATCTTTGTTTTTAAGAACCACAGTTTCAGCTTATTAAAAAAAGAGGATAATGACACAACAAGCATCAACAAGCTCTATTCTATTTTATTGTATTCATCACCACTGTTATCCCTTGCAGACTGCAGGAAGACGAGTGTTTCTTGGCGGCTGTAGAAAAACATACGATTTTTTTGTCCATTTGGGTGCAAACATTAGTGTCACTATCTGGAGTTCCAATTATTTTTCTAAAATAAAAGCAGACCTATGAAATGCATGCATGCACTTTAGTAAACTGATGTGTTGAAATTTTCCAGAAATCCTTGTTTTGGCATAATGTCTGCTATAAATATTTATGACAGTGCATTATATCCAGCCTAGCAGTTCATACAATGAGGCAGTCAATAATCTTTGTAAAAAGAAAAACAATCAAACATAACATGCATCATAAAAATGATTTGTTCCCCCAACTTGTTATTTCACCTCCTTTGGGGTGTCAGGAGCATATGGAACACCAAAACACCCATTTCCCTGTAATTCACATGGTGCATAACATACTCCTTATTCATAATGTGTTCAATAGAGTGATATTGCTTTAGACATTTGTAGCTTTGCTATCTTCAGAAAGCCTTCAGCGTATCAGTCATTGCTGCGGAAGCCATTACTTTGTTGTCCACAAAGACTATTTCAGCCTTCCTTTCTAAAATGACTGCCACCTGCAGAAACATGGTCTATCTTCACATCGACATATAGTCAGTACATCTAACCTTGTTTTTCTAAAATAAGTTAGAAAAAGCAAGATTACTTGTCAGTCTGATTCACCATTAAACAGTACAAATAAAACTGGTATTACCTAATGGAAAGAACCTCCTTTTAATTACGTCACACTAAATTCTTCTAAGAGTAATATTAGAAAGATATTAGAAGTGATATTGCCTTTTTTATTACATTTATACAGAAAATAGAAAATAGAAAATTGGACCACAAACCAGCAGATTTTGTGGGCTTTGTTTTGCTTGTTTATTGCTGGTAAATTGCAGAGTTACCAGAATCATTTTGGTATTCTCAATGTGTGAATTGGCTCATGTCATGCAGCCCCATGGAGTCTCTCCCTATGTCAAATAGAGTCAATATTATGGCAAGGTCAACATTACTACTGTAACAATATCTGATGCACCAGATATTGATGATCTGGTGCATCAATATTACTACTGTAATATTGACCATGCCAATATTATTGCATGGTTGTAAGCAGGCTACAATATTGAAAATCACTATTCAAAGTCACTACAGTAACAATCTGGATATTGTGACCATTGGATCATGAAATTAATGAATGAATAAAAAATGAATGAATGGATCCAGTAGCTTTTCTAACATCTGGTATCAGCTGGCTGTGCTGTAGTCCTACTACCTTGTATATGAAAGGGATTAGGTGTAGTTCCTTTTTAGGTGTCTATCCACTCATTGATCCATTGACAAATTTACTTTGCTTGGGAAAAGCAACTGTGATTATTAAATTACATTAGCTTTCAAAAATTACTGGGTTACAAAACTACCTTAAAGCCATTAAGTCTTTTAGCATGTATTCAGCCAGTCTATTTGTGAAATATTTGTAGGAATTCAGCCTCTCTTGATGCTTGGCCTCCAGAGGGACTTAAAAAGTTGCAGCGTGTACTTATTGCTCACGACCGCCATGTAGGGAATAACAGGTCCAGGAGGGAATCCCATTCCTTTACCCAGAAACACTCTCTTCTCTTGATAGGAATCCAAAGGTGTTCCCATCCCAAACGGTCCACCCCTGAGGCTCCTCAGTTTGACATGTAGCCAAATGAAATCCTGGCCAGCTAATGCCTTTCAGTGCAGAGGAGCAGCTGCTCTATGCCAAGCTTCCCTGACCAGATCTTCTTTACTTACATCTCAGCCCGAGCACAGCTGCTCAACAGAGAATCAAGACCTCTTTCTTTTCAGCAGTGTTATTTTGAATTTTTGTCCTCCTCTGCAGCAGTTAATGACATGTTGCCATCGCTTATTGTGAAGAATTATGTTATAATATATTTTTAACAATAATTTTAGCCTACATCTTAGTCCACTTTCGTCTACGGAGTTCCAACGTGAAGGGATAGTAACATTATTGTTCACTATACAGTGAGTAAAACAACAAATTTATTAAAGTCTTGCCTTTGCAGTTTTAAACCAACCAGGTATAAAAAATGTTAAATAGCTTTAATGCTTTGCGTGAGTGATCTGGTGCATCAATTTTTTTTAAAAGTACGGACAGAGAAGTTGGTTGTGCTGACCTGTGCTGGGCCAGCTGCTTGTAAATAGATACACTGCTGTTGTCCTTCTCTAAAGAGAGTTCCTCAACTGTGTAATTCATCCAAGCTGTTCTCTGATTTACGGAGAGTCGCTTGCAGACAGCCAGGGTGGTGCCTTTATCTCTACCTTGTCTTGCTAAATGAATTCCAAATGGCACACTGCCCGGTTGTTTGTCAGTGCATTTGTTATCGCTGACAACCACAACCCGCCTTTAAACAAATATAAATCTATGGAAAACAATTGCTGAGCAAGATACAGCGTAACCTTTTGAAATATCACATTGGCCATCAGTTTCTGGAGCAGATCATTTCCTTCCTATACATGAAACATGAAAGTAATGGCTGCTAATTCATCTTGAAGATCACTTTCTCCCTCTAACTTGAAATGTAACAGTAACAGTAGCAAGTGCCATTACTTCTCAGAACCAACTTGGCTTTTCACTGACAAGTAAAACAGTTATAATTGTAATAGTGAATTTCATATTAGTCTACAAGAAAACATGACATGTAATAGAAAGAAAAGGTTTGATAAAATAATTTCAGTGGCAGCAGTTTAGGAGATTTGCATTTTATTCTGAGGGAAAATGAAAAAAAAAATGACAGCTTGCCTTATTTTCAAATGATGAAAAGCCCAGATGTTTGAAACTTTGCGAACGTAGTGATAAAGTGAAGTTCAAAGGAGGACAAAAGGAAGACAGAAGAGGGGGATTTATCGAGAGACATCCAAAAAGTTAATAAATGTGCTTTTTTTATATCAACCCCCCCATAAACGATTACTCACCATAAATGACTGTCTTTTAATGACAGAAGAAAATCGCTGATGTATAAATCTTATTTATATTCGGTTTATTAAGTTTTATGGTTTTTGACTGTAAAAAGACAAACTGCTCCATCCAGGATAGGAGTGAAAGAAAGGAGCTCATCGACTTTGGTGTTTTTGTTACGCTGGGGGAGGATGAATAAAAATATTTGGCCTGAATCAAAAAGTAAACCTCCTGACATACAGGTCAGTCTATTCTGACCCCGACAAATGGTCATAAAGTATGGATGAAGAAGAATAACATCCGTCACACTAGATGTTAGAGAATGGCTTCATGTATATATATTGTGGGTCCAGAATAAAATGTTTTCATAATATGTGTGACCAAACATATTATATGAAATTGGTTTCAGAGCAATGCTCTCCTACGTTCCATCTAAGCACACCATTTACTAAAGAAATGTTGAAAGAATTACTTGTCCATATCTAATGGAAATTATCCTTGGAAATTAGAGGTTTTTAAATTGCCTTTTTAGTTTGAAATTTCCATTTGAAATCAATTTTACCCCCCACACACACCTTCTGCACACATACACTTTTGAACCAAACCATCCAGTGATCAGATCCCATTTTAACTTGTGGATTTTATATGACATTCACTCATTCTGCCTAGATGCATTTTTAACACACATTTTCTTCTCCTGTGTCATAATTACCACCAGCGTTCAAAGGAATGTATGTCAATATGAAGGTATTTACTGTGTATCGCTTTGACTCATTCAACAAATTAGAATATCGTTAAAAGGAAATTTTTTCCTGTAAATTTCAATTTGCTAAGTGAGAAACATTACATAGATTACATAAATGCATTTGCCATCCTTTATTCCTTTTAATTATGGTGATTTTCCACCTATAGGTCTTAATAAAGCAGCATTTAAAATTATAATATTACATCAAGGCAATTTAAAACATTTGGAAAGGTGAATCTAATAAAAGATGTGTTTATACCTGCTGTTATGACTTGTCTAGACGAGGCCAGACAGTAACATAAAGGTCATCCATCATCATCAGACCTCAAACAGCCACAATGCTGTAACCTCAGGGAGAAATCTGTACCTAAAACAACGAACAAGAAGGATTTATATGAATATTGACCACAGTTTTTTGTTTAAAATATGTTGAAAAATGACAAAAAAAATCCCACCTAGCTAAAGATAAACCAGAAAACACTATATTTAAAATAAAAGGCAGTTCACCCTAAAAGCTCCTTTTTTATGAAATATGAATATTTACAGGTGTTCACAGAAGTACTATGTAAGCGAAGGTGTTGTTTGGTTGAGCAGGGAATGAGAGATGGACAATCAGAGACAGCGTCTTTTACACAATACCTGCATACTTTGTATGCTTTGTGTTCTGGATCCACCAATCAGGGAAAGGAAGCTGCACATGCACATTAACATTTTAGGACAAAAACACAGCATCTTATGGAAGCAGTCGTAACACGGCAGGATGTTATTTTCAAATTTTACTTTGAATCAAACAAACAAGTCGGTGTACAATTGGACATAATGTACACATTATATATCATTTCAATATGAAAAAGTGCATCAGCACCAAAAAAAGATCTTGGAACAGATCTGCATTCTTGTCTCATGTAGGAAGTAAATTGACATTCAAACTTGGCCAGTTTCAGCACTTGCAGACATTTCTGTGAATTTTACTGTGAGACTGAAGAGCTATAAACGGGATAGTTGCTTTGTTCTTTCATGCACGTTCGAGGTGCCCTTGAATCACCCATGGCAACCATTTGGTGGTTCCTAAACGTTTGCTCAAAGTGGAGTCTATTGCATTAAACTGTTTTGGAAGTAGTAGGAACTTCTTATAGAGACAGAGACAAATTTCAAAATGTCCAGTTGTGAAGTCAAATTTCTTTTAAGTCATTTGTCATATGTGCTGAATTTTTAAAACAACTGACGACTTGATTACTTGATAATGTGCCTGCAAAACATAAAATACTCCTCTTTCAAGTCAAATCATAAATTTACCAAACAATAAAGAATATTTACTGGATTTTGAAAAATTCACTGGACAGTAGAGGACATTATATTGACACTGCTACAGCGTAGATGGGAATGAATTATTGGTAATCCATTTTAACATGCATTAGCCTATATCTTATACAACGCAAGTGAACTTTAAATATCCTTCCTGTTTTAATGAGATGTTTATCTAATTAATCAACATATTGTTCAGTCAAAAATAATTCTTATTTCTCTACTTTCTCACCACCATTTTACAAAAAAATAAATACAAATATAACAAGTAGATTACGTTCTGCAGGCTTGAGTTCAGTTAAAGGTATTAGTCTCACTTAGAAACAGCATGTCCAGCCTTTGAGAAACTTTAAAACCAAGAGGGATAAAAGCATTATTTGTCACGGATCTTCTCTTTTTTTCAGTTCCACTTTAGCAGCCATTTGTTGTTGATCCATCATTGACAAAGAAAACCTGGTGGAAATTTTTGGTGGGAGCACCTGCAGGATTCAATAACACGGGCTGACAGGTCAGCACACCCCACCGTTCACAAATATCTCTTGGTAAATAAAAACAGAGGCGAGATAAAGCAGCTTAAGCTCTTCAGAGAAACACTCTAGGGGGTGAGAGGAGGTGGAACTAATCTTGTGGTTATGTGGTGGAAGAAGGGGGGCTCAGCCAGAGAGAACATCATTCACAGGCCGACAGAGATGACACTGAGATACGTTGAGAGCAGAGGCTGTAAGACAGGTTTGCAGAGATCAGTCTGGAGGTTTGACCGCGTGACATTTGTTTGTCGGTGGTGTTCCAGTCTTTAGGCCGAAGGCTGAAAAGTTGTTCTTTCTTAGTGGTTGCATCATCCTGACTCCCGTTGATGATAGTGAGTGATCCAACACAACAACATCAATCACTCTCTCACTCAAAGCTGGGACTGCCTTGATATGTTTGAGTGTAGAAGTGGCGGGATCTTATATAAGCAAGAATTCCTTTCTTTCTTTTGCCACCCTCTCATCATTATCAAAGAATCACGATTCCATCTATTTAATTATGCATAAGAGACTGAAACGGCTCAGAATGATTGATGGGACCACACTGAAACAGATACAATTAGGCATAATTAAATTCCGGATACTGCATGTTGTTTGCCAATTGCTTTTTGGGAGAGGATTTTACTTGCTGAGGGGCTTTGGGTATCTTACACAAAACTCAAACAAAAAGGCATAATCCCTTTCTTCTTATATTGTGGCCCATTTATATGAAATACATCTGTGGATCAAACAGATTGCATTTACAGGAACCCAAAGGAAGGAACAAATTGACAGCTGAGAGAAGTGATAAATAATTCAGCAACTTTTTGATAGCAGCTTATCAGTTTTCTTTTTTTTTTTTTTTCAAAAGAGCCGATTCTTTTTGTGTGAACTCCAGTCCTATTAGCATTATTGTTTGAGTTTATAAAGTTTAGTTTTCTGCGCCTCTCATGAGACAACACCTTGACCTTGCCTAATGTGCAAGATAACAAACCTGACTGCTAGCTTTTATATAGCAAGGTCCATTCACATTCATGTATTCGTCTCTGGAGGAGTTCAAATGCTGAGGTTTTTGTGAAAATGACCTCATGCCGGGAACAGACAGAATTGGCTGGTGCTTATTCTAATCCAGACCAACTGAATAAAAGACAGTAAACAAGCTGAGACAAAGGTGTTAGATAACGCCACTCAAAAAATAGATAGAAAAGCAGAAAGCAGAATTGTAAACTGAGGCCTATTAGGTCCAACTTCCCTACAAAAGATTTATTGCTTCATATAATAAAATGTAATAAATTAAATATTAATGACTGTAATGTGGAGGGCAAACGTCATGATTTTAAGATTCCAAAGCTGAATATACCTCAGAACGTTTAGCACCTCAGTTCACTTGGATCCTTTGGTTAAACTCTGATATTTTTCAGTATAAAAAAAAAACAAAACAATATTTTGAGTCTTCAGCTTTTAATGGTATTTTCCATTATGCTATATGTCTTACATGTTTTGTCATTTTGGCAAATAATAAACAATCTAAGTAAATTAAATGAAAATTTACACCCATTCTTTTGCAATGGTCTATCTATACCGATAAATAGCTATTTCCATATGTGCATGTGCGACACTAACAACGACCAAATGACCATCTTATATAAAGATACATTGCCCAGCAAAACAAATCAATATTTTGCTGATCAATGTTGATTTATGATCCTCTGTATTATTCTAAAGACCACCACATAAAACATGAAAAACAAGTTTACTTTACATTCCTTGACAGAGGTAGTGGCTTTTTCCCAATGCTGTTAATAAATTACAAGATCAATGACATTTAAATGCCAAAGCATGCAAACCCCATGCAGAAAGACCCCAGGTCAGGAATCAAACCCAAGACCTTCTTGCTGCAAGGCAACAGTGTAACCAACTGCACCACTATGCAGCCCCAGATGCTCGTATGATCAAATAAAAGAAGACTGTGAAATAATCATTTTGTTAAGAGCTGAATTGTAATGGACAACTTCTTGATGTATCTAAAGGCCAAAACAGGCACAGACACATTTAAATAATTCCTTGTCTTTTCTCAAATAGTACAGAGTGTTAAGCCTTGTGGAATAATCCATTTCAGGTTTGGACTGCATTTTTCATAAGACTAACAATGACTTTGAAATAGAATATTTACTTCAGCTGCATTAGCTTGCCACAATGTTTTCTTATTATGCTTGCAAAATGTTCATTCCTGTCACAATTTTTTTTTAGCATATTATACCGGAAAAATAATGTCACATAAATGATTTAAAAGTTTTAGGGGCATCTTCAAATATTGTAATGTTTTAATATCGCAAGATCTTGTGCCACACAATTGCACTCTCCCTCTAGGACACAGAGTAGATTACAGAGTGGAGGTGGTCTCAAATCTAAGTCTCACAGTCCTAAGCCCTGTAGCCAAGAGTCAGAGAAGTGTCCTCACTGTGTTTGAAGCTCAATGTTTACAGAATAGATGATTCTGTGTGCCCCGGGTGCTACAGCCGTGCACTTAATGTCTGAAAGTGTTCTTAAGAACATTTTGTTAAGTGTTTGCTGCCTTGTAGAGGAAGGCCTTTGTATGTTCCTGTAAAACATCAGCTGCCCACAGAACTAAATGGCAGCTGGCCCACAGACAATGCCTCCCAGGACTTCCCAGGAGCCCGACAGGAGAGCTGCTTCAGCCAGCTAATTAAAGGGAGCTGGAGCTCTGCGAAAGGAGAGGACAACAGGAACACTGGGACAGAGAGCAGGTGGTTGCAAGGTGATCAGTGAGGGATTCTGGAGAAGCCCACAGCCCTGAAGGGGCTGAGCAAATAAGTCCGATGAACTTCAGAAAGCTGTAAAAATTGTGGAAGGAAATGTAAAAATGTAATATTTAAAATTTATTATTTTTGCCTGGGATTGTTTTTGTTATATCTTTTCTACTAATAAACTTGGATTAAAAGGCAGAATTAGGGACTTTTTTTGCTCCATACAGCCTAATCCCAAATTACAATAAATTAGAAATAAATTACAATGAATTGGAAAAGCAGCATTACTGCATGGATTTCAACATTACATCCATTCTGCTATCAATAATGCTGTGCTTTTTAGATTCATATTAGCGCCAATGTTGTCTCAGAGAATTTAGGATCAGCTCCCTTTTTCTTTAGCTGTTTTTACTTTTCTTGTTTGCGAATGCATGAATCACTCGGTTCCCTTGTGTTTCAGTGATTTATGATTTAATGGTCTGACAAGGTTTTAAGAGGATACTATTTCAGAATATCCTTTTTTTCATTTGATACTCTGGCATACATAATGGGATTCTTAGCTAAGCCAGGTTGCCATGGGGATTTTGGACCTTCCAAAAGCCTGAGCTCATGCACAGCATATGGTTGGCACTTCAGGAATTGCCCAAACTCAGGGTCCCACACAAAATTTGTAAATAATTTCTATGTGGAATCCTGGACAAAACTCAGCTCATGGTAGGTGTTGCAGATCTGTTGTCTTGTTTTCTATTTGCAAAAAATATAGGACGATCTTGTGCATAATTTCAAAATGGCACGATAGTTTCAACAGGTCATTTTGTTGATCAAATCTGGGATGTTGTCTGCTTTTACCTGAACCTTTTTACACTCATTACATAGATGTTTACAGACAGAAAGATAGAATAGCTGCAAGGACTACATACAGTATCTGACAGTGTCATGTAATGTGTGTGTATGCACAGACAGCTCCAGTCTAGCAGCTGTTGGCACAATCTAAACACCATCCATCAAGTTTCATATGTCTGTTTTTATAGTGTAGTTGCCACAGTAACGTCATTTAACTATCTGATTTGAAATAAAATATGTCTATGAAATTCCAGTTAATTCAATGGATTTTTTCTAATTAGCAAATATCCCTTGATATTGTTCAACTGAACTCTGTATGATCTAGCAAACAGCCAGGGAGTTGTTTTTTTTTCTTTGATAAAGATATTTATGGGATAAACCCTGATACTCAGGTGGTGCCCCAGTTTATCATTTGATTAATGTTATAGATTATTAATACCAGTCTCTGAAATTTATGAGTATAAATATTTAAGCATTCTCTCGGATCCTTAACAGCACGAAGAAGAAAAAAGTGCAATGGTGTTCGCTTTTATATTATTTATAGCTGTAATTAGCCTCCTATTTACAAATGAATTCTCCGAGTCACATGGCATTACTACAAAACATTTGCACCTAAAATTTTAATTCTTATACCATTGAGGTCACTCCTCCCTCTCGCGTCCTTGAAGCTCCAGACAGCAGTTCCCTAAATCTCTTCTGTCAGATAATATCACTCACTCTGAGTTTATGTGACTATCTGAATGGGTTTTTAACCTCTGGTCCTGGAGAAGAACATTTATTCCAAACAAAACCTCCAAGATGTCTTTGCTGGCTCCCCCAGAAACTGCTGCCACTAATCAGGATGTAAGCACCGTGTGGATGGGCACACTTCCTGTTATGCCTGTTGATGCAGTGTGAAAATGTGATATAGAGACATTAACAGATCTTCTATGTGAACATGTCCTTGAGTGTTGGCACAAGCTGTCCCTGAGTCCATATAGGCCTCTTTGTGGCCATGGGAAGAAAATATTGTTTATTAACAACTGTAAAGAGTCAAACAGAGACAGTCAGCACTGCAGAATCTCCATATTTAAGACATGTCTGCTAATTATGCATGTATCCCTCAGGTCATATTCAATCAAACCAGCTCATTGAATTGCAAGTTAGATCAAGACTAATTCCCCCACCTTCTTCAAGAATACTCACACAGCATGAATTGACAACGTTTTTTTTCTCATAAGAAGCTTTAACATTCAGAGGAAGCTCATTTCAAAGCTTGTCTAGTATCTTGTTAAAAGCACAAACTATAGTGGATGGTAATTTTGTTCAGAGGAAATTAAAGTAACCCTCATTTAAATTAAAGTTAGGTGGTATTGTTGATTGCATTTTCACATAACAAGGTCTGGGTTTTCATGTGCCTTTGAGTTTTCATCAAATCTATTGTTTTATTTTTTCTTTCCAGACAGAAATAAAATGTAACTGCAAGTCTTTAACACTATGCCCTCATAAAGGACTGAAAAAAGGAAAAGAAAACCTAACATTTATAAAAAGTCCCTCAGGAACTTTAGACTGAATATCGTTAAGCCGTGCCTCGTAATTAAGAAACATTGATTGCCATTTTAATGACTTCCTTCCAGTGGTCAATATATAGGCAGCGAGTGAGGCTAGTAGTGTGTCTGTTTGTGTGAGTCTAAGTATAAATGGGCATTGTGCACAGACTCTCTGGGGAGTCAAAGTGTCTTTCTCAATCTATTATCAGCCCAGATCCCTTTCATTCTCTGCCTTCTCACCTGTGGTTTCTCTCTCTCTGACAACACACGCACACACACACACACACTCCCACAGCTGGTTCCACATACACAGTGAGACCATGTTTTAGCAAGACCGTCATTGGATTAACTACTTTCAGCAGAAATGTCAGAACGAAGCAAGGTTTTTAGAACATATCAATTTGTATGTGTTTTACTCCTAAAACCTGGAAAACTAATCCTCAAGCAACCTGGACACCCCTGGGTGTTGAGTCATGTGCAACTTACAGATGCAACACCGCTGTGTCTGATAATTGCTGTCAGAGTGGAAACAGCTTTTGAGAGGTGGTAGGAAAGTAAAAAGTGTTATATTGAGAAAGTTACAGTGTTTTCAGTTCTCTCTCTCAGTGTATTTTTTGTTAGTTTGAACAATTGGTCATCTTGAACAACATCATTTATAATAATGTTTATCAAAAATCTAATAGGGCTAATATAATTTGCCGTCTTAAATAATAAACAAAAAAGAATATGCAGAAGTCTTCTATTATTTAAATGTACCAATACAAATGAAACCATAGAAAAAAGTAAAATTAAAATGTAGTAATTTATTAAAATGTGTGAAAAAACTCAGTTGTGAACATCTTTAAAACTCAATCACAAAGAAATTAAAGAAAAAAACAAACAGTTTCATGTATGCCTGGTTCATTTAAAGTACGTTGGAGATGAAAAATATATTTCTGAAAATAGGTTTTATTTATTAATAAGAAAAATGTAGTTCAGTCAATTTTCTTTGTTGCACAATAGATGTATAACAATGAAATGTATTGACTGTGAGGGGAATATAAAAGATATGGTGAGGGAAGAAGATATATTTCTGACAAAGGCAATCCTGGTCTCAAAAAAAAAAGAAAAAAAAGAAATGCAATAACAAAAAGATGGTTTAAGGCAGACAAGCCTAATCAAGAAGATTGGATCAGGATTGTGGAGGAAATTTCAATAATGGAAAAAATTACAAACAATCCTGGATTGAAAAGTGTGACAAACAGTGGGGAAAATGGACATTATTCCAAAATGGCACACACACCACTGTAAATACAGTTAAATAATTAATGAATGTTTGAATGTAAAGTATTGTGAGAAGAAATACCCAGGCTCTCTGTTGTGCGTTTGTTTGTCTGTCTTTGCCGAAATCAATAAAAATTAAGGCTTATAAAAAAGGAAAAGTATTGACTATGTTCATACAGCCTAAAATGATCCTTTGCAAGACATTCTTTTCTTTTGCCAGTCTTTCTTTCTTCATAGTAAATTGTTGTTTATATGGATGACAATCAATAAACATGGCACAGGAACATTATGTCATAAAGCATTATCTTTGCATTTAGGTATTTATGAGTCCCTTGAAATTGTTAGGTAGAGAAAATGGCAAAGCTCCTACATTTGCATCTCCAACTTTTACTGTGATTAATAATTGCAAATTTCATCTTCAAACACTGATAAAACAAAGGTGAAACACTATTCAGCGCTAGTGTTAACAGAGCAAACCTCATCACTTTTTGGAGTTTTTTTTTTTACCAATTCCACACAAGTCTGAGCCAGATGTCATCCAACTGTTACCCAAAATTTGTCTCACTGCTTTCCTCACTGACTTGTTCATGACATTAGTCTTGATGAGTGGGATAGTGAGGAGGTTTAGTTGCCGAGGGAAAAGTGAGATCAGGAACAATTTGTAGGTGTTACCAGTCAATGTTTTACTTTCATTATGAGTCTTCTGCTTCTGCTGTTTGCTGCTGAGTGTTGCGTGCTGCTTAAGGGTGCTAGCATATTTAAATAAATATGTTGCTGTGGTAGATGATACAAAAGTCCAGCAAAAACTTAACCACCTCCTGTGGTCTGCGGGTAACCTAATCAGAGCATAATGCAGTGTGCTGCATTGTCCATCATCTCTCCTGCAGGGCATTCTGCATATAGATCTAACCTGGGCTTTCCACATCAGGGTTTAGTACGTGGACTTTAATAGCCTAATTTCATTACATTGTCTTGACCAGTTATTTAAGTAAAAAGTGTTAAAAACTGAAGTAACAACATGTAAAATACAAACATTTACTTTCCAAATTTAATCTGATCTCTTTTACTTCTCTTTTTAGTCATTTTACATCTGTTCATCAATTCATTTACATCTTCTTATCTTAGGTTGGATAAGCTCCAGCTCCTGGACAGAAAACCCTGCCATCCCTCTACTTAGTGACACTCACTTTTTCTGAGGCTGTTTTAGGCCAGATGGGAATTTTCAATCGCTTCAGCAACTTTCAGGTCTGCCTAAGTCGACTCTCAATGGGAGGTGCTTGAAAAATCTCCAGAGGGAGTTGACCAGTAGGCACCATAATCAGACACCTGAACCACCTAAGCTGAGCTTCTCATGTCCCTGGAGCAAAACCCAGCTCTCTCCAGTGGATTCTCATTTCAACCCTTTTCATCCAATGACCACATTCTTTTAATTATGATGCATATCCCCTGATCACAGGTGAAACTGGAATGTAGATGGACAAATAATATGGCACCTTCTGCCCTCAGCTCAGTGCTTACTTCAGACTGGCACAATGCCCTTACTACTGAAGATGAAGCCTCAACCCATCTGCCAAATCGCTAACCCCTGATTGAGAAAGTGCATTGCATCTGCTTTGCACTGTGAGCCATGGCACAAGGCTGAGAGGCACTGTGTCTTCATCCTAACAGTCTCTCCTGTTTAAAATTGAGGGACTTGTTCTCAAAATGAAAATAGAACCACTTCATCTGTAAGATGAAGTGGTTCAAAGCCATGACTGACTCTGAGGCTTACCAAAGCAAATTCCTCCAGAATTGTGCTTTGAGAAACAAAGGCGCAGAAGGTCATGAAACTATAACAAGTGCAGCGCATTTGGCCCGCCTTGCTCCGCTCCTATCAATCACTTTTGGCTACAGCAAGTGACAAAATTTACTTCTTTAACAAAAGAAGTACATTTGGACTGAAATGGATTCTATGTAATAAACATGAATTGGAAGTCTTACCCTTATGAACTGTGTTGTGGAAAAAGAAAAAAAAAAAAAAAATCCAGGCAAGTGAAATCACTCAATCAGGTTTATTTATATATTGTGCACAATGCATATGCAAGAGGAAAAAGCATTAGTAAAGATTAAAGAGTCTTAATTTGTAGAAATATGACATCTACTTGTAACTCTTACCTGAAAAACTTCATGCAGTATATTGCACTGACATGGATTTTAACTATAGAAGTCACATATTTCTAAAATAAATACAAACACGTATATTCAATGTTCCAGTGGTGTTGGCCTGGGTGTATTACTGCAATATCATTTTAAATTTTACTTTAAAGCAAAATCACATCAGAGAATTTAAAAATATGAATTTGTTGTGTTTGTTAAGGAACTTATATTTTGCTACTAATTCAGAAACAGAAGCTACAAAGTTTTGTATTCGTTTGATAAAGTTTGATTTTGTTTGTCTCACAAAAGATTTCAGTTGAGTCAGCAAAGGAATTGCTGGTATATCGTTTGAGAAAGTTTTGATTAAACTTGACTTTGGATACACACAAAGGATGATTGGGGCTTGCATCATCTCCTTTGTAGTGATTTGGTTATATGGTCATTAGTGTCAGAGGTTATTTGACCCTTAGTTAAAGGAAAGAACACACTCTCCTTGAAAGAGCCCTGTCTTCACTTTACATCACAGCAAACTAAGATGACAGCGCAACATAACTGACTGCTAGAGTGTTACTTCCCTCAAGCAAAGTTTGCACTAAGCTCCACTCATCTCACTTCTGTGGTTGCAGGGGCCGCTTGCAACACGATCTATTAGGACAGGTTAACATCATAGTCAAAACATTTTTTGCAGCCCCCTATAGTGAGGCTCATTATGCCGCATAGCCTCTGAATCATTTATTCTCAATGAGTGCTAAGAAAGCCGTTTTTTATTTTTGGAGCAGCACATTCCTCCAGGCAAGCTGAAAGAGTAATTTGCCAGGATCTTTACAGGATTCTCCTCAGCTATCTGGGAATTCTCAGGGGAGCTAGAAGTCTTGTGAGCCTGATCTATCTCTTTATATTGTCTGCATTTTTCTTTATTGGTGGTGACTCAGTGGACTTAAACAAGACTAACCTTCAAAGTGTTTGTACTTCATCTATAAGGTCACACTGATAAGCTCACTCTACTCTTTATAAATTTCAGAAAGAACAACATTGTATCTATCATTTTCTGTAAGCACAACCAAGAGTATATTTTGCAACCTTAAACAGGCGACAGATGAGTAGAAAAAGATACTTTAAATGTGTTCAATGACTTGGAAATATCTTCATGGCTCTTGAAGTTTTTCAGATTTTTCAAAATCAGAACATGCAATGTGAATGTATCCAACTCAGTATGCTCAATATATTGAATGTATCACATCAAACACCAAGAAAATATACAGAAATCTGTAGTTGTGAGATAAAAATGTAAACAAGTTCAAGTGATATTGGCAACATTTGCAAGGTTATTTCTTCAGCTTTCAAAGGAAAAAAAAATGTCACTATTCTAATGAAGCTTGAAATGACCAACATGGTGAAGAAACTCCATGCGTTTGCCCATGTTAAGAAAACCTCTGAAGATATTCATTTTTCATGGGACCAATATGCAGCTACCTAATCTAATATTAGTAAATTAGATAGCTAATGATTCATATAGAAAGAAATTGAGAATCACCATTTTCTTGTGCTTCTATTCTCAAATATCTAATTAGCAAGGCGTTCGTGTTGGTGAGTGAACACACATTTCTGCCTGAAACTAAAGCTCTATTTACTCTAGCGTCTAACTCTGATGCTCAGAACCACGAGGAAGGAGAGGAGAATAGGAATTCACAGGTTATGATACACATAAGGAGCACATAGGGAAGTCAATGTGAAATTTTCAACACTATGTGTAATGCATAGGCTTCAAGAGATGATTAAAATTATATAGCGGTCCTGGAGACAGACAAGCAGCAGGGGGAAAATGACAAAAAAAAAGGTAAAGGAAAGTAGAGAAAGGCATAAAAAGGAGAAAGAACAAAGCAAGAACAAACACTGACTGCAGCAAAGCTTCTCCTGAGGGAGCCACAGAGATGGGCTGGAAGACAAATCAGGGCCACAGAGGTGATTTTGCAGCTGCACTTCTTCTCCTCCTGTCCTCTGCGGTTCTTCTAGCTCTCATCTGCTTCTATGCTTTATTCTAGCTGTCCTGCTTGATATTGGAATTAAAACAGCCTGCTTGTTTATTCAAAAAGTCACTGTTTATGACACACCTAGAACCCTGAGTGTGCTGCAACTTCATTCCTGCATAACTTAATGAAGTTCAGAACTAGTCAGGCTTGACGCATTCCTCATGGAACTGATCGAACAATGACTCCCAACTGAGGGGGATAAATTGGAATCCTACTGAGTCTGTGCTGGAGACCAACGCACACATACTGTTCAGAAAGAAATACACAGCCTTTCAACCAGGCTGGGATCTCATTAGGGTATGTCCATCACAAAAACCTATTCTGGGAACAACAAGCTTTGTTCCTGCTAAAAATACATATTATCACCTCAGGGGAACTGTTTATATTGTTTATGAGGCACTTTCCTCTCAAACGTGAAAAAAAGAGAAAAAAAAGCATTGCTACATGTGTCTGAGAACTAAATCTTTCAACACTTAATTTATGTTGGTGTCAAGTGGAATTAGATGGTTTCCTTGCATTTGTGCAGAGGAGGACAAGTGTTCAGAAAAAAAGAAGAGAAGCTGGAGAAGCTGGAACAGTGGCTCTGCCAACAAACTGGGAAATGGAAATTACTTTTAGTGAAAGATTAGGGACTCTAAGTTATGGGAAAAATAATTTTTAAAAAACTATGTGCACCTCAATATCCGAGCGTTTATAGAAAAAGTGCCATCAGGAATTACTTGAGTAGTAATTTTCTGTTAGACTTTACTTGCCTCTTCCTTCAGTGTTCAAAAATTTCTTACCTGAAAAAGCTTGCTCTGTTCATTGAAATTTTCAGATATTTTATCATGCACAGTTTCCTTAAGGTTCCATTATTGCACTTCAGACTAAATTCTGGACTTTGATTGGGCCATTGCAACACATTCATTCTTTTCTGTTTCATCCATTCTGTTGAAACATTGCATGTTTGGTGTTTGCAAAGACAGTATCTTAACTTCTTTTCCTTCAGATGCAATTTTGCAAATCCAAGTCCTGCTGCCATTTTGCTTCACATTTCCCAAACTTAACAATCCCCTGGACTTTTGGAAAAATGTTCTGTGGAACTATCTAGACGGTGAATGTACCATTATGTTTGGCATAAAACTAGCACAGCGTATCAAAAGAAGAACATCGTACTTAGTCAAACGTAGCAGAATTGTCTGGATCTGCTTAATGTCTTCAGGAACAGAATAATGAGTGTCCACCTTCCTTCAACTCCAGCTTACTTAGTCATGCAGCAGGAGAATGAGCTTGAAATACATCTCTAAAGACCTATAAAATGTAAGATTTCCAGGTGGCTAAGTCAACTGCCAATTGCTCATTGGCAGGATTTTAACCCTTTCATGCATAGTGGTCACCTCAGTGTACAGCTATCTAAAAGCCATTTTCTTGTGCTTCTTGAGGATTAAATCCAATATGGCCGACAGACAAAAAAGCATGCCAACCGACCCAGTCCCTCCTTCCACTGTAGACGACTCTTGCAGGCAAAAAATATGTATTGTGACATCAGATAAACCCTAAAGAACAATACTGCTGATGTATTTTTCAAATAACTTTGTATTTGGAGAAAATTACAACTAAAAAAATAAAATAAAATAAACATTTTTTTTTTTTTTTTTTTTACAAAAAATTGTTTCCTACCTTTTTTCATGCCTTAAGAAAATAAAAATAATAATAAAAAAAAATGGAAAAAAATCCTGACTCAAAGGGTCATAATTCATGCATGAAAGGGTTAAACAGGTCGTTCATCAGGCTGGAAAACACGACAGCGTGGCAGTTCAGGTTATAATTTGGAAACTGTAAGAAAAAAAGAGGAAAAGAAGTAAAAAAAAAAAAAGGTAATGGAATTAAAGACAAAAGTTAAAAGTTAAGTATATTTGATCAGAAATAGCTCATTAAGACATTTTCCATTAAGCATGAAATATTTAGTAAGTGTCTCTCATGACTGCAGTGACGGACATTGAAAAACTTCCATTTTCCTTTGACACTTTGTCTAAAAGACAGCATTTAAAGGATAAATCTTAGTCTGGATGTCTTTGAGGTCTGAACAAAAGTTGCTTCACTGATGCCAAAATCTTTATTGCAACTTCTGTCCTCCTTTTCTCTGCCAACATGCCAATCACGTTACAGAGCTGAGGCATCCACAACAAAGGCGACATCAAATCAAAGAGTGAAGTTGCATCATTTTCAAGCCGTTGTTTAAACCCAGTCTGATCATATGTGTTGCACTTTGGTTTGTTTGTTGTTGTTGTTGTTGTTTTTTTTTTTGTTTGAAAAGAAACTGTTAAGAAGGCATCAAGCTTCCAGCTTAAGTTGAAAGGCAAGAGAGCAGCCATGGCCAAGATGGGGCCCTCACTGGTACTGCGGCGGGAAGGATACTAGCCCTCAGGGAGATGCTGCAGTGCTTCGATGACATTTTTAGGGCAGCTCTGAGAGTTATGGATGAGCATCAGATGCTTTCCATTACTCTTAGGGAAACATTGATGAAACAAAAACATAAATATATATATATGTTTATTTTCAACAACAAAGACAAAGTGGGAAAAAGAAAGAAGAAAAAAACAAAAAACAAAGGACAAAGTTAATTCTGGATGATATGTTGAGTTTAGAAACATTTCATATTTTGAGATACTCCTTAATTGTTTCTGGTTCTGGTGTACCAAACATTAATCAATTAATTTAAACAGACAAGGTTAAAAATGATCTGTGCTTGTTATTTTTGTGTCCTTTTTTACTTGCACTACTCCATGAATAAACAGATGGAAACACACAAACAATGTTGCATCATTTTGTTTCAAGTTGAATATGAATGCCTGGTTGGACGGACTCTTTTTCATGTGTTACAGGCTCCCTCACACTTAAACTCAAACCCAAGCTCCTCTGCTGCTTTCGCTTCTATGTAATATCTAAATTGACTTTATGCTTTCATCCCTGCTTTTATTTCTTCACTGAGGGATATCAAACCTGTTTTACATTTTTTTAATGTGTGTTAGTGCAGGAGAACAACCTTCTCCTTTATGTCAAAGTCGTTCTATTTGTTTTTCATAAAAAGGCTGTGGTGCATCCATGTTGCACAGGTTAAGATTTGCCATCATAAAAACGTCTTTTCTGATCTCAGTTTTGTTGCATGTACATGATTTATTCATGTACATAAAACTATTTTGATGTAAATGAATAAATTATGCATATAACATTTCAAAACTCTGAAATATGACTTCTACCCTTATCTCTGAGCAATCTCAGAGAAATTTAAAGATGAATCAAACCATTTTTGTTTCTCAAGAGCACATTCATTAAAGATCACTCTGAAAAAATCTTTGCAATCTAGCCAAAAATGGAAAATTATGTCTACACAGTTGAACGCTCAACAAACTTTTGCCAACATTTTATTGATCTCTCTGGATGTTGAGAATATTAAGTTTAAGGCTCAAAATGTTGTGTTCAAAAATCAAAATTACATTTCATACATCGCCTTTCAACATCAAAACGAGAAGAATGGGAGAAGAGGGACTACTGTGGTCTGATATTGGGGAGCTGGCTCTTTCATATGCTCAAATGGGTCACTGCAGCTTCAAGGTTCCCAGTCTTTTCTTTCAGGAAAAGCAAGAACATTTTTGACCCAAGCAGCTGTTGCTAAGACTGGGAAGTCATTTAAACTGAAAAACTGTCAGTTTCGGCTCAGCATATGTCTCCTTCCTCGTCCCGGAGAAGGCACTCTACCCTTTTCAGGCTCAAGACCATGGCCTCGGATTTGGAGGCACTGATCCTCATCCCAGCTGCTTCACACCCGGCTGTGAACTGCTCCAACGAGAGCTGCAGATCATGTCCCGATGAAGCCAATAGGACCGCATCATCCGCAAAAAGCAGAGATGCAATCCAAAGGCCACCAAAACGGATGCTCTCAACACCGTGGCTGTCTAGAAATTCTGTCCATAAAAGTAATAAACAGAATCAGTGACAAAGGGCAGCCCTGGCGGAGTCCAACTCCCACCGGAAACAAGCCCGACTTATTGCCGGCAATGGGGATCAGACTCTGACACCGGTCGTACGAGGACCTGACAGCATGTATCAAAGGGCCCGGTACCCCATACTCCCAGAGAACCCCTCACAACCAAATCCTAAAGAAAGTCCAGACTTATTTTTTCACGTAGTTTGAAAGGATCTTTGATGGGTCAGCTGGCTGGGTCTAATTCTTTGCAACTTCTCAGTTATTGAACCATTAAAGACGGTGAAAAACCAATCGGAGATGAGTTTCATGAAATCTCACCTTTCATTGGAAATGGACATTGGATTCTATCATTATTTCTAAATCACATTCTTTCAGCTGGAGATACACTCAAAATAATAATAAAAAAAGGTGTCTCGTGCAATATCTAACATGTAATCAACATTTTGGAGAAAAAAATACTTCAAAGTTTACATTTTAGGAGATTAAACAGTGTGTAAGATGACAGAATATCATAAAATTCTTTTTCATGTATTTTCATGTATCACCACTTCTTATGGCCGGTGAGATCTCAAATGTCTGGCAAGTCAACCAGACAGTTCTTGTAAGTGAAAGGTTAAAATCTGATGCATTTGTACAGACACCCCTCAGTGTAAGCTGCCTCTACTGCAGGGCTTTGGTATTGCTGCATCCTCATAATTTTCACGTGCATTATGAATTTAAAACTCTCACTCTGTGAGGGAGGAAAGAAGATCTGACTTCATTTAAGAAAGGCAACAAAATATTCCCATCTTCTGACATTTTGACTTCGATCCCCTGCTTCCTCTTTGCTGTGTCACCAAACTTTTGTAGCTCTCTGTAGTAGACAGCCGTCTTAAACAGGCACTTTTTTAATGCATGGAGCAATATATGGGTTTAGAGACATTCATCTCCCTCAGCTCTCAGACCCCTGGTAGGTCGCCTGAAAAAGTGGGAGACGTGACCAACCAAACGATGGACAGTTTTAATACAGCAGCACACACCCTCTGGGGAGTTGAGTGGCTTCCCCTGCAGATATTATGGGCGGCAAAATGAAGTACATCCATTTCCTGCAGTCTGAAGGATGACATGTGGCAACTAAGGCTTCTGATGGGATTTGGTTGCGGCTTTGTGTGTTGCACAATCTCTCTCCGATTAACAGCGCAAAATGAAAGCTTGAATCCACATTTTCTCTATTTTAGCAAACAGCAAGTCCCACCGCTATTCTCACAGCTCTTATGATTTTGATTATGTTTTGCTTAAGTGCCGTAGAAAGTATCGTAAACATCCAGGCGGAGACAGTGCTGCGGTTAAACTGGAAAAATGGCTGCTTTGAGAGAGATGTTATGACTGCGACTGTTTGTTATTACTGGTTGCTGCTGCATGGAAGGGATTGAAGATTTGAAATGGTAACTGATAAAAATTAGTTGCTGGAGGACTGCAAAGATCAGTGCAGGAGCAGAAGGTTCTCTTCACCATGAGCAATCAGAATAAATCCTCCCCATAACTGCCTTTCTGTCTCAAGGCTGAAACCTCAGGGTTGGAGGAAACATGTGAATTTTCACAACTATTCATGCACACACTCACAGCCACCAGTCTCAATCAGAAAAGGTCCAAGAACACAGTTATTTTATGTTGTTAAATACAGCCTCTTCCTGCTGCAGCTGCTGTCTCCCTCAGGATCAGATAATGCATAATCAACGCCCCACTGTGGTTTGTAGGCATTGCAACGTCACTGCTTATCCTGTGGCACTGGCTTCCCTGCTTCAACACTCGCGAGGGTGGGAAAAACAGCACAGTAATGTATCCAATTAACATTTGCCCCGATGGTTTGCCGCCTTCAAATCCGCCATGCTCTCACATCTCCCTTTTAACCCTATCTACCTCATAGTCTCATCTGGAGCCTGCCAACACCTCTTCCCATTCCCTCAGGTGAACGGTTTGTGGGACCTCCATGGATTTGAGGTAAGTGTGGGAGGACATTGTAATTTGTTCACAAGGGCTGTTGAGATAAATGCTGAAAACAAGTACTGACATATGCATTGTGAAGTCCCCAGACTGGTTATTTCAGTGTATTCTGTGTGATGTTGTTATTTTTCCTACTGGTAACTGAATAAATTTATAACTGTTCACAATTTCACACGCTATATTGATTATACTCTCCCTTTCTGATGCTGAGTTGTGGGCCCTTTTGAGTCAATTTACATTTTCCCTAAGATTAAACATCTTTCTCAAAGCTGTCTTTCTCTCTTCAAGCCAGCTGTCTCCTTTAATAAGAAAAAAATCAATATGTTTCACCTCGTCACTGCACTTCACAAGAAAAGAGTTTCACTTTTCACAGAAAAATAAAAATCTTTTTCCTCTTTGAAAAGAAAAAAAAAATCTCACATCAAACTAAAAGATGGCATTTTCATCACGGGATGAGCCTCAGGTGAACACATACATTTCAGAATGTGATGCATGCTGTGCACATGTATCAAGCGTCTTTTGCGTCATGCTGCTTCTTGTGTGTGCCGCTACAACCTTAACTTTAGTCGGTGCAGTTACTTTACTAACGGCAAACCTTTTACATTGGAGCTGTCTTACGTAACCGCAGCGGAGGGCTGCTTGCTGCTTGGGCGTTATCTTGGATCACTGGCGATGTCGGAGCAGATCTGCTAAATGAAGCAGTGAAATTTCTGTTTGTTGCCCCTTGTTGTTAATCTGAAACTGTCTTTGAAACATGTAAAGTTAAAGGGAAAACAAGACAAAGCAATATGCTTGTTTTGTTTTACAAAATGTATTTTCAGACTGGAAATTGCTGATTCTCTAAAGGTGTAAATATGCACAAAAATAAAGTTAAAGGAAATAATGTTGTGTGGAACGCACAGTGCTTAAGTGTGGCCTTTATTACCTTTAACATTTTATCGTTTTACCAGTCACAGAAAGAGTCATTTTGTGACAGTTGAAACTGAAAAAAACCCCTCATATTCCCTTTTTACTGCTTCATAGCCAAAATGTACTTGGAGCATAAACTTGGGTACTATGTCAATTGCTCAGAAAGAACCCCTTTGCCTGTGGTCATATGCCTCAAATTGTTTCTGCATGAGTTGGTACTAAATCATAGCTATTACAGTATGACTTTCAAAATATTGTCATTTATAACTATTGCACAATATTTTATAGTTTCATTTGTGAAGTCTGGCATCCTTTTTCTCCCACCTCTATCATTTTGGCTTTCAATTACAATGCTTAAGATTCATGACTTGAATGAGTAAATCCAAAAAAACATTGAGCTGGAGCACAGAAGTGTGAATTCATATGCAGCCGTCGCCCTGTCATTTTCCTTCATGCTGGTTTTCAATTAAGAGATGTCAATGACTCATATCAGCAGTAATCCCTTTGAAAAAGCAGTTAACTGAATATGCCCAGTCAATACCATCATCCTAAGGCATTGTGACTGTTTTGAGGACAGCTGAAGTCTTCTGTGTTTACCTCTCACAGAAGATTGGCCTCTGATCTTCAAATCCCTTGTTTAGCTAAAGTGCCCCCCTTGAGACTGTGACAAGCAGAGATGAAAAAGACAGAGGGTGATGGAGCAACAGGGGAGTTCAGAGAAGGAGGCAAAGTGTGGGGTTGCAAAGTTAGAAGATGATAGATAAATGGTAGAAAGCAATGGGGAGATAGAGAAAAAGAAACATAGTAAGAAGACAGTGCGATAGGTTGGAGGGAGTCTTTCAGAGTAAAAGACACTTACTTCCCACCATTAGCTTCTTTTCTTCTGTCTTTGAGAAACTGATTGAAACTCCTTCTCCGGTCTAATCATGTATT
Organism: Poeciliopsis gracilis; assembly: GCA_911649635.1. Lineage (NCBI taxonomy): Eukaryota > Metazoa > Chordata > Actinopteri > Cyprinodontiformes > Poeciliidae > Poeciliopsis > Poeciliopsis gracilis. The sequence goes on from CAJVRI010000715.1 coordinate 1,742,590, forward strand.
CACCATGCATCTTTTCTAACGCCCACTGAGCAAGTGCTCCCTAGTTTTGAAAGAAAGGCTTAAGTCCTTTGTGCTTTTCCATATTTGTCACAATTTTCATTGACACATCCTCCCATTCCATCTTCAAATGGGAAACCGGAAGGGTGAAGGAGGACCGGATTCTGTTCCTTGTCTAAGTGAGGGATAACCGGATTCACACCCCAGCCTAGGCTTAGCATTGTGTGGAAACAATTGTGACATATTTAGAAAATTTATTTCTTGAGGTTTGGTTTTGTGCAAACAAGTGCACAGAGTGAGGTGTAAGGAGACTTAAGATATTTTTCTTTGCGACTGAAGGCTGAAAGTTCTTTGTGTCTGCTTTTACCTGCTTGTTTTTGGCGGCGCTGGCTGTTCCTTTGAAGCATCCTCTCACTCCCACACATACTCCACCCTACTCTCAGTATGAGTTGCCTTAGTTATGCATTTTGGAATACTAAGGAGAAGCATTGAAGCATTTCTATCCTTACACAAAAAAGCAACACTAGAAATGACTATGTGCACAAACAGCTCTGCAACATGAAAGCAGGAGTGAACAGGGAAGAGAGGCAGGAGAGGCAATCGATCAGCTGGTAATGAGGGCTCAGAACAAAAGGGTTTGTGAAAGAAATTAAGATGCATTTAAAACTGCCAACAGTGTCAGAGAAGAAAGAAGAATGGTGGAACAACTCAGTGAATACACTGTTTTGCATGTGTACATCCAACCACAGACACATGATTGTTGGATTATTGATTGATGTTTTCTCTGCCACCCCAGAGGAGTAACCAAGAGTGTACAGAGCAGGAAAGATGTCACAACTACTCCATGCTTCACGCTGCAGCAACACGAAGCCTAGCATGTTGACGGAGGAAAACTCTCCAGGGTATTACAGGCAGTCCTTTCTGTGCAGCCATAGCTATCGACCTGAACGTTGGCATAAACAGCCTTCTCTTAAAGGGGAAGGTATTGTGTAGTTTCCCAGCACATAGTGCCATTTTATAGTGTGGTCAAGTAACAATATTACCTTCAGTTTTTATGAAAATGTTGTGAATATCAAAAATAACTCTGAAGTGATACTTCACATCAAAACCACAGCTGACAACTAGAAATTGGTCTCTGTCTCTTTAAGAACCTCCAACCATTTTCCACCCTTTAGCATGTCATCACAACAATGCTTTCCATGCCTTCCATTGATGCTGTTTACAAATGTTTTAGGAGCTCAGTCAACTTCCAGCAGCTGTTTGATAACTTCTCCTGCTGCTAGTCTAGAGGAGCAGGAACTGAGCTGTAGACTGAAGCTGCAAGACTGAGCTTTGGGTAAATAGATGGTGCATTGTATAAGCAGCTGTTAAAGTGCCTCCAAGTGGTTGCCAATAGGAGAATCAAGGGCATCTCAGAAATGGATGAATAAATCAAAGCAACATAATTGGGTAGGCATACGTATGAGGAAATCACTTTATAACTTGACATACATCCAGAAAAGGTGATGCTGCAAAATACTCCAAATTTAAATTAGATTTAAATTTGATCCATGTGAGTCCATATCAGAAAAAAAAAAATATCCTTAACAGTTACAATCTACTATAAGGTATAAGGTATCTTGGATATATGTAAATTGCTAACAGTTAAAAATACAATCTAATGACATATCCCAGTATGATACAAGAAACAGTAAACATACTGGCATTTTCCATAAAGCAGACTATGATTAGAGTATGTTTTTTACATTTTCATAGTTTTATGTGTCTGTAAAACCCCAGAGAAACCTTCTTCACATTTTAATCTTTTTCCATGCGAGAAATTGCATTTAGGAGCTGGATTTAAGAGTTTCACTTTTTCTGCTCCCTCTATCTATATCCACACCCGTACGATTCAGCCTCAGAAATGAGGTGAGAAGTTCAGTTATCCTGGAACAGCTTGAACTAGATCCGCTGCTCATCCACATAGAAAAGAGTCAACTGATGTACCTCAAACATCTGAACAGGAAGCCCCCTGACCGCTTTTTTTTTTTTGAAGGTTGTAAGAGGATGTCTCACTGGGATTAGACTATATATATCATTGCCATGTCCTGGGAATATCCTGGAGTCCCTCAGGAGGAGCTGGCAAATTTTTCTATGTAAAAAAAAAAAATAATAATACTGGGTTTCCCTCCAGAACCTGTTACTTCTGCAACATAACCAGTGATTATGAGATGTACGTGGTGACCAGAAGAACCTGGTCTCAGAAATAAGAGATTGAAATGATCATCCGCTACAGTGTAGATGGTCTCTGCTTTAGAGACAGGATGAGGACCCATCATCTGGTGCAGATCAAAGTAAAGCTGCTGTGCTTATGCATACAAAGGAGTCAGTTGGGTAGTAATGGGAAAAATATGTTTCATGTAAAGTGCAATAGCATTCTCTGTCACTTCTGACTAAGGAACATGTTTTTTTGCTCTGCAGGTTCAGATAAAGAACATTCAAAGACCTTAACATCATTAAGGATTCATTCTTGAATATGGATAGTAAAATACAAAAGGAACCAAATACTATCAGCAAAAGGAGGTCAGGACATCAGGATCACTGTCAAGAGTTTTGTGTGAAAATGAAAGAGCAAAGCTGCGCGGTTAAAACCTTCTAGATAAAGAATTACTACACTAAACGCGAACACTATTCTGTAATATACAGAGGTAGTTGATTTTTTTCACCATTTTTCTAAATCTGCTTTAATTGAGTATGCTTGCATCTACACCTTAATGGTTGGATAAATCACAGCATGCAAGGAAAAACACAATTCTCTAGTTTCCATTAAGCCATAGAAAAAATTGCTCTACATCATCATAGTGCATATTGTTTCTGTTCATTTATTAATTTGGTTTAATGTGTTTCTTCAAAACAACTGTGATAAATGTGATGCCCACAATCTTGAGCAGGCACTGGAGAAACAACATGGAGTGATTGGATCTATCTCCACCTCTCCTCCTCATATACTCTTTCTGATTGAACTTGATGGGAAACAGCTGGAGAGTACTGCACTTGTCGGCCACGCCCTGCAGCAGAGAGTCTCACACAGGAACACGGAAACAGCTGCTCTCAACGCAGCAGGGTAGTGACAAAATAACTACAAAACACAAGTTTCTCTGAAAAAAACACTTAAAAACAACATAATTTAAGAACAGTGGTTAAAACCTGTAGCTAATTATGTCTTGATAGTCTCCTCTATAGTGGTTAAAACTTAAAACCTGACAGGTTGATGGATGGAAAAGTTCATATTGGATAAGCTGTTTACAAATAAATCTATTTATAACAAATATGATATTTTAGTATGAGCTATTTGAGTTGAAAAACTTATCTTATTGTGTTCAGTGCCAAAAAGTGTACCTTTCTGATGAAGCTTAGAGTTTGATTTGCTGAGATTATCCCAAGTCATTTCTTTATAGACTTAATTTCCTGGAGGACACACTATTTTCTATTTTTTCCATGGTTCCGCTACTTTCTCCTACTACTCTCCAATCTCCCACATGATACAGGTGGTGCAGTGGTTCTGTGTCTCTTTCCTATTACATTCTCTACTAATATGTTTAGTTTTTTTTCACCCCATAGATTTTTTACTAGCTCAGCGGTCTGGTATTTTCCAGGAAGATGCCAAAAACCGCAACTACACTGAAAAGTCTGAAAAGTGTTTTCACCTCAAGATGCTAGACTTTAAGATGAGATCATGGTAAATTACATTTTTCGATGGAACTCGAGTTTTTAGTGAGGTGGATGAAATTTAGAACATTTTTAGATAACGTCAGGTTTGACTCACATCCTCAATTGTCAGAAAGCTGAAGTTAAAAACGTTATATTCAGTATCAGTGAATCCAAGTCTAAAGAAAAATTATTCATTGACAAGAAAAATGCATTGTTGACATGGCCTAGCTAGTGTCAAGAACTAGACATGACAAAAACTTTGAGGTCAATTCAAGAGGCGACACATTTTTCCCTTCCAACAGTTTAACCTTTTTTGTATTGAAATGGGAAGAAAATGTCATATTTGTTAAAAGTTAGGAAATTATTCATCATATGTTTTGTTTCTAGCAGAGAACAGCCTGGCATTATTACACTTGTGCATGCTACTGTAATAGAGTCACCTGGGGTTCACTTGAAAAATTAACATGACAAGATTTACTGTGATTAGTAAAGTTTCAGCTCATGCAGTGTCATACAAAGTCTCATCTACCCTGGGATGTTGTCATACTCTTGTTTTTGATCAATCATCATGCAATCAGTCATTATTTAATATGGATAGTTCTTTTTTCTTGATAATAAATGTGAGAAGCAATTTTACAGGAAGCATTGCTTTCTTCAAAATGTTGAGAGATGTCTGTGGTTCATTCTCACCGCAAAGTTCAGTGAGTTCAGCGCAAAACTACTGTGTTTCATCCACAGTTTTATTTATCATGAGAGCAAAATAGGATTCAAATATTTTACTTATGTAAGAATCCCAACAATAATATTAAAACACAAAATGGTGTATTTTTTACAGCATGTTTCTAATACCTTGAGCAAATTGGAATCAACGTTCTGGAACTTTAATAAAAACGCCTGAATGCAGTAATGGGCATTAATGCTTTAAAAAATAAACATTGACCAAAGAAAACACTTCACAAAACATTTCAGTTAGCCTCGACCCCTCTTGTAAATATGTCCACTGAACCAGAGTGAAGTGGCTCTCTGAATGCAATGAATGTGAAAATGGCTTCCATCTCAATTGCTCTTGGACTAAAACATAACAACGACTTATTATACTACAGCGTACCTGTTCAGAGAACAATTATTCTTGGATAAAATCACAGTATTTTGTCATTTTGTCCTTAAGTGCTGACCACACAGAATAGCCTGTCATTTTTTTCTACTTTCTACTGTGAATGTTCTTAAATAGTAAACAAGTAATAAGAAACGGGTCAGTTTGAGAAATGGGTCTGTTTCATTTTTACATAAAAATGATAATAATAATAATAATTCTTCCACATTGTAGATTGTGGAAAAAGTGTTTCACTCCTTACAGATTCCTTCTACTATTGTTATCAAAACAATGTAATATCAGAAATTGGGCGGTTTTTGAGCACATTTGAAGTTAGGACACAGCATCTTAGTTGAATGTGGGTCCAGACTTCAGCTAGGCGCCTCAAAAACCTTCTTTTTTTTGTTTGTTTGTGGGTTACTGCAAGTCATTTGAGTCCCCAAGAATACAAAATGACTTTGGAAACCTAACAGGCCAATAGGTGGGAATGACATCTGCTTTTGAATTTCTTTAGATTGAAGAATAATATGTAGAGTTTTGATGCCTTTCAGTTGATTATAATTTTATATATTAGAAATATTTTTTTCATAAATTCAGGTTTTTGAAAGTGTATATAATATTTTACAAACTTCTCCAGTTTTGCTCAATCTTAATACTAACAAATACTGGGTTGCTATAATCTGTGTTGTCGCCAAACTAAAATGACCTGTATTATTATGTACATACTATTTTAATGCTCTGTCATTTTGTTTTAGGACTAGGACTGGAACTATGATGCAATAATTCTGATAAAATCAAATAAAAATATTGCGTAAAAACGGTTCAAGCATGTAATCACACAGTGAAGTTTAAAAGCACATAATGTATGCCATCCAAACTATTGTTGGGGTAAATATCAAATATACACGCCCAAGGGAATCACAGTAGCATAAACTTGAGTGAGACACTTTCTGGGCGCAGTTCTTTAAACGACTTTTCATGTTTTAAGTTAAAATTCAGTCATACTCAGTAAATTTCAATGATTCAATATACTGAGTGAAACACAAAATATATAGATTCTACAACAACTTATAACATTGTCTTATTGTGTGAAGACATAGTTTATGTAGCCAGTTCTGCTGTTACTTTTTCATTTTTGTTGAATTCCCCTTTATAAGACAAGTTGCTACAAAACCCAACATGCATAAGATTACCTGTGACATTTCCATTAAATAAACTGAGAAAACAAATTTACTTATGCAGATGTTTCAAAGCAATAAGAGAAGCTATGACTAACCTAATGACAAACCCAAACGTTGATATCATGGCCACTTTAATTCAATATGTAGAAGAGCCTTCAGATACTATAGAAAGAGCCAAGTGGGTTTGATTTAAATTGCCTATTTTCTGACATTGTGATATTAAAACATATCCCATTGTCAAAACACAATGGGTTTACTTCCATTGTATGTATAGATTTGCATATTCAGCACAGCACACAAGATTTAATTCAACCATCCATCCATATTCTGTACCCGTTTAATCCTATTCAGGATTATGGAGAGGCTGGAGCCGAGCCCAGAAATCAGCAGAAAAGAGACAGAACACACACTGAACAACAACGACATAGCACAGCACACATCCCCTAGAATATTAATAAAAGAACAGACAGTCCAAATATACCGCCACTGTACATCCTGGTTTCACAGTGAATGACTGACATAAAGCAGCAAAAACCTCTAAATCATCAAATTGGAAGAGAAGTCTTTCTCATGGTTAAGAGAAAACATATATGAGCTTAAAACGTGAACATGAAGTCAGTCATGTGTCCATACATTTTTTCTTTTTTCTTCTTTTGTTAAATATGTCCTTTATTTCAAGATATACTCACAAACAACAGGAACCGATTTTAGTGATGTCTATGTTGATACACATAATGAAATAATGGTAGCTTCACCATGGAAAAAAATCACTCAAATGAGGTGCAGGAGGGAATAATTATTTTTAATTCATCAAAGCTCAGCAGGCATCTAGAAAAAGATCACACATGACCATCATTATCCATGATTTCCTGTGCACTACATTGGTTACTCTCTTAAGCTTACCTTGTGCTGTTCTTAACATAATTGTAAGTTATTTGTTGCTGAAGCACTGGTGAATATGAGGATTATTATAAAAAGCTAATATTGGGTAATGTATAAGATTTTTTTTCACTGAAAAGAGAACAAAAATAGCAGCTAAATGCGTGACACATCTAATCGATCACATTTTGCTATGAAGCTGTTTTAACTCTTAAATTACATCACCAGCTCTTTTTTTTTTTTTTTTGCCAAATGTTTATTTAGGCAAAAGGAAAGTAAAAATAAAAGAAAGAATGTAAAAAAAATATTATTTTAGGAAGGTGATGATCTTCCACAGTTCTATATTTTATTTTTTTGAAATTAAAACAAAACTCTTATAGACTGTTTCATATTATGCAAATGTTTATCACAAATAAGTGTTTTTTTCATCCACAGACACAACCTTCACTGAATCCTGTCTCTGGTCTTAACAAGTCGGCGTATCGACTTTTTATTTTCACCGTGTTGAACGCCCGTCTCCAGCAAGATGAGTCACATCAACTCAAAGCCTATCAAACGTCAAGCTCACAAATGAATGGTGGTGTCATGAGTCAGATTTTTTATTATCGGGACAAGATCACATTTTCTACCTTTCACACATGTACACAAGTTTTCTTCTCCACTGGTTCACTAACTGGTATTCAACAGTTTATTTCACATCGACAAACAGAGGCCGGCAGGGGTCATTCAATAATAAAGTCCAAACAAGTTTGGTTCTCTTTGCAATCGTAGGTTTGATGGCTCTGTGAAGTCTGAAGCAGGTTTGTACCTGGCTATTGATCAAGTATAACTGAGTGCCTACAATTGCTTAAATAAATGTTTTCTAAGTCTCTGGGCCTTTTTCATCCCCTCTCGATCATCAGCTGTGATACTTTCTTTCCAGGTCAGTTCACATATTCCATTATAAGAAACCGTTACCAATCTTCAATTAGGAAGGGAACAGAGCTGCCATCTGCAGAAATAACCCAGGTCTGATTATTGCCATGTGACTATTTAAAGTCCAGTTTGGGAAGATTTCAAACACACGTATCTGTGTGTGTGTGTGTGGGTGGGTGTGTGTGTGTGTGTGTGTGTGTAGGTGTGTGTGTGGGGGTGTGTAGGTGTGCGTGTTTGTGTGTGTGTGTGTGTGTGTCACATGCAAACCTTTCAAAATAAGGCTCTAAACTGTGTAGATGTTAAAAACCAAGGATTGACTGAAAGCATACTTTCTTCTTACCATGACTATCTGTACATGAACTTTTTTGACTTTGTGGATGGGTGAATATATGGATTGTGTATATGTGTTCAAAATGTATTAATAAGAAAAGTTATTGGCAGAAGTGAAAAGTTTGGGCTCCGATCAAATCTTCAGTTATTGAATTGCACTGTAAAATGGATTTCATATGACATAATAAATATTTCTTTAAGAAAAGTCAGAAAACACCAAATGATTGAAGACCCATGCTTCTTTGTTGTTTAATGCATGACATCAGTCTCTGTTCTGCATAGTGCAGAAGAAAAAAAACAGAAAATCATGAAGCTGTGTGCCTTTGGACGTAGGTTAGTGTCCCAGAAATCAACCTAGATTTGAAAAATAAAACTTAAAATTTTCTTAAATAGAAACTTAATGTTTCCATGTGAATAAGCTAATTATATGTATACTTAATTTGTTCATTAAAGACACTAAAAATATTGCTATTTTGTTATTGAAAGATTCAAACTTATCACTTAACTAGACATCAAAGGAAGACATTGTCTCGCCTAAGTTTTCCTTATCTTTACAATCACGACAATAACTAATAATTTAAAAACATTTAGAACCGTGACAGACAAGGCTGGACCAGGACATTATCATTACAGAACTGCATCAAAGAGTGGTGTTGTGAGGTCATATTGTTACCATAACAACAAGTAAGTTAATGATTATTGTTGTTCACATGCTTTTTTTTGAAAAACAAAAATAAGCATGTCTTGTTTTGAGCAAGAAACAAACACATCTATGCAGATCGCAAAGATATAATTAAGGTTCAGGTTTTGGGTTTTGTATAGACAAGACTTTATCATTTTTTAACTCTCTCCAGCATTTTGTGCAATGAAAATATAAAAGACAGTATATTCCTCAAACACAGTGACTCCAATCACGGTCATTAAAGGACAGAAAGTTCATTATCTGCAGAATGTGCATCTAAAAGCTGCAAGGAGTGAGATTCAAACCTTCAGTATCCACAACCTTTGTGCAAATGCAAATAATAAAAGAAATTTTCTTGACATGTCAGTGCATGCTTAAGAAAAGAAAGTGCAAAGAAAATATTTCTGAAAACATTTCAGTTAACTTACACCCCATTTCTAAGCATGTCCACTGAATCAGACTTAAATAATTCACAAAACCCAATAAAAGCAGGAAAAAAAGCCTCTTTCAATGGCTCTCGGGCAAAACATAACAACTTACTGACCTACGAAATGCATGTTAGCACAAGAACATGATTTTTATTCATAAGAAGAAACAAGATTTCACTGCATGTTCAGCTCTTGGCGAGAGGGTCAGGACATAAAATCTTTTCCAGCGTGGTGAACCTCAGAGCACCAACAATGAGATTTAAAGAAAAGGTTTAAGGTAACATCTCCTCAGCCTGACAGCAGTGTCCAAATGTGACAAACTCCTCAAATATTTACAAAAGACCTATTTTATGGGAACTTATGCTTGTTTTTCTTTTTGTATTGGAGAAAACAAGACAGAAAATTGTTGCCAACATTCATCCAAAAATTATTAGTATATCAAAAAATTAGCATAATGGGTGTTTTATCATTATTTTTAATCTAATGTATTAATTGATACCCTATTTAGTATAACACTTCATATAGTTATGTATGACTAATCAAAACAAATTCTGTTGTTTAGAAATTTATTTAAGTCATTAGCCCTTTTAAAAATTGTTTTTTTTAAAAAAAACTATTTTTTATTTTGAAGCAAAATAAAAAAAAGAAAATCACAGATCACACCGTGACTGACTGAGAAATGTTCTAGCAACAAACTGGAGGTTGATAATTGCGCTATAATTATTTCACTGTGACATTAATAGCAGCCGGAGTGACAAACAAGTTCATTTGTTTTCAGGTTGAAAGAACACAGCAGGAGTAGGAGGGCACTGTATGTTTGCATTTTGCATGCCAGTATAAATGATTGGTTCCTCAGTCTGTGATCTCTCTATATAATTTGTGTTCCCTTATTAAGACTCTTTCTCTCCAGTGTATGCTAAAGCTGTGCTACATTTGTATCCTGAGCTGCTGGAAGTTTGTGATAAAGACATTCAGCTTGGTAAGGGGTGCTTGACTTTTTTCCGGTCTGTTGACTAACCGGAGTGTTGTTCTGTTTTAACTAACCTTGAGTAAATGCCTGGCATTTATTTCTTTTGCTGTTCTCTCTCATTGAGAATCAGACACCATTATATATCTTTAAAAACGCACGCTGTGTTGTAAGCCACAGGCTCTTGTCGACAACTGCCATTAAATTCCACTTGATCTAAGGGGGTAATTCAGAGGAATTTCCTAGTTTTATTGGGAAATGGTTGTGCTGATTAAATACGGTTTGTACAAGACAAGGTACTTTAAAGTATCATTCAATAAACAATTTAGAATATGAAACCAGCAGATTTTTATAATAACAAATAAATCTGATTTACTAAAATACTTTATTATATCTGTACTATTGCATTTCAGAAATGGAAACCAAGTTTTCTTAAAGATATAGTGAGATACAGGAATTTTCAAACTAAATGAATGCCCCATGCCTCACCTATAAGAGAAACTATAACCTTCAATGAATCTATCTAATGCTCTAGAACCATGATGGCATGGACTGCATGGAAGACCACTCAAACACACATAATCTACACCAGGAGGTGAGGCGATGCACGTTAATGGGTTTACAAGACTAAGACTAGAGGATCTTAACACAATATAATAGAATACTAAATCAAAAAAGAAATCTCTTGATTTACTGATTTGTTTGCAGGGTGGTGTCCTCCTCCTTGTTTCGACACCTGAATCTGGTTGAGTTATTTTTCACAGAACTTGTTGTGTAATTGGCTGAAAGGTTTTGAGCATGTTTTTTGAAAATATTCACTAAATGTTGATATTTTCACTTCACCTACTCCACTTCTATTATCTAATTTTTGTGTCCGCAGGCAATATGAACACTTTTGAGGTGTGTCTGTCAGACAAACTTAAGAATTATGAAAATTAGTATGATTTCTCAAAATAGCTACAAATATTGTCACATTGCTGAAACATGCCGTCGAGGAAATTGTAAAATTATTGTCCACACAGAAATACTCTGTCGAAAAGTGTGGCATTCACTCTGTGACTGTTTCATTACTTTATACGGTTACTTTATTTCTCAATTTTTGACTGTGTTGGTCTTTTATGACTTTATATGTTTGTCTTTTTACAACTTAAAGCACTTTGAACTGCCTTGTTGCTGATATAAACTCGATCGATCGATGAATTAATGAATAAAGGTGTGAGGGGTTTTTCCAGGTGGTCTGCAGCATGTGTGAAAAGTGTGTGTACATATGAATGTCTGCTCAGTTTTGACGAAAAGAATGAGTCTTTAATGGCTCCTTCTGCAGGTGCTGGGTCCTCAGGAGATGTTTGTTTATTCATGCATTTAATTTTCTGTCATTAGGAAGCAGAAAACAGGACAATTCTTAAGCAGGCTTAGGAATAATGCATAAAATAAAGATGTGCGACTGACTCTCACACTTTTTCATCCAACATTTTCAAATTCAGCGTTATTAAACGTCTAAAAATGAAATGTGTTAAAATGTGCTTGCACTACCTTTGAGAGGAGAAGTTAAACAACACCTAGATCAAGTTTGCTCAGCAGTTTCATTTGTTCCTTTCTGTGTGACATTTCAACACGTACAGCAGTTTGTTTATTTAAATGACTTTTAACAGGAGGAATTCTATTAATCTAACAAACCAAAGATTAGAGCACTAGGTATTACAAAGGTAAATAAAGCTGAACAAGTCAGACACTAACCTAATACAACCAAATGCATGAATATAATAGAGTAATCTTGTGGTAGTGGGATATTGTTGAATTTAATAATCAAGTGCTTAAGTTGTTGACTCTCTTTTCTGTCTTCTCAGAAGTGAAGATATTGGTGAGAGCCACGCTTAGATCAAATCCTGCTGTTTGATTATTTGCTTGTGTTATGTTTGCAACTTATTAGAAAAATATTTTTTACATAATAAAAGATAGAAAACAAATATGTTTTGCATTGCTTGATTTAAAGTATTTAAAAGATTGACATTGTAGATCAATGGATCAATAGATCTCCGTTTGGTTTTCACTTTAGAGCTTCCTTCAGGTTCTTTTGTTGTCGCATTTGAATGTTTTAAATCAAACAAATTGTAAAATCAGACTAAAGTTGCATGAGCAATGCAAAAGACAGTTTTGTTTTCTTACTGTATTTATTTTTTCATATATTTGTTGTTTGGTTTGGATAGCTTTTAAACACCCCCAATAACGTCATTTGATAACTGGGAACATTCTCTTCTAGATTAATATTGAGTCACTGATTTAAAACACAGGAGAGACAAACAGGCAACATGTGAATATGTTTTGATAGATCTGTAACAGGTAAAAGGAAACTATGTATATTAAATAAACTGGAATATTAGTATTTAATTGACACTTTTTTTTGGACAATCTCTAATCCTACTTGACTCAGGTCAGGACACTTATTAAAAAGTTCTTCACAAACTAAACCAATGCATTTACAGATACTAACATATTTTTTGTGTGTTTTTTCAGGCACATTGTGCAACTTTATATCACAAAACTCCAAGTATGATTTGGATGAGAAAACATAATATAAAGCTCTAAAACTTCTTTAAGTGATTTCATGTCTAACAAAAACCAGTCATTTTGAAAAGTTTAAACACATCATAATGAAGGAGAGAACAAATTCTTGGTGGCCTACATCTGAGCTCCACAATTTTGAGAGTTTAGAAAATGCTTGCAAAATCCCAAACTGTGAAACATATACAACTTTCTTGCAACAAAGCTGACTCAACTGAGAAGCATAAAGCTGTCACAAAGTCACCCGAAAGTCAACCCGAAAGCAGACAACTGGACAGGGGAGAAGGTTAATGAGGATTTATTCACAGACTTGTCAGAGGCAGAATTCCAACTTTGACTTTGAGGAAAATCCAGGCAGTGATTCTCCAGAAGAATTTGTGAACTGTGACAGGCAACCAGGAGGAAAGGCAGACAGGATGTCTGTAGCAGAGTTGGGTGAGCAGTGGAGCGGGTCTGCAGCAAGAGAAGTGTTTATCAAAGGCAACACAACGACAGAACTACAAGACTTACCCTAGTTGTTTTCTGACTGATGATAACATCGACCTGGTAAAGCGCAGCAGAGAAACCAAAGCAGTTACACGAGGTGGTGATAACATAATTACCTGTGCTTGTAAATTTGACCTGAATTCTTAATATTCTATGAGTTAGAATGGTATTTCACAATAAATAAATAAAGAGAAATGCCTCTGAATTAAACTGAGAAATATGAATGTAATTCATCATCTCATTTTTTTGGAATAAAAAATATTTAGTTGGAGTGTTTAGCCCTGCATTTCTTTATGGGGCTTTCTGAATTTATTATCAATAATAGTTTTCTTAACTAAGAAAATCTGTCAGTAATAAAGCTACTGTCAACAAAATGGGGAAGTAAAGTTGATGTCTAGAGACCAGAAGATTGATGCGTGTAAGACGAAGGCCAGGCAGGCAGGAGAAGCATAGTGTAAACAGAAAACTGTTAGAAAGGACAGCTTTGATAAGTTACTCTCACACAAGGTTAACTCGTTTAGGAAAAAATATTGACAGTCGCTGATGAAGGAAATTATTCTTCTCCTACCTATCAGCCTGATTTTGAAATGAGTTTTGATCTAACCTTTTCGGCATGACAAGTATGCAGAAATAGAAGAATAATCTTTTGAGGAGATAAATATTTTTTCACAACGCTGTACAGTCGAAAGCAGAAACCAGCTTAGCTTGTGGTAGCAGAAACACACTAACTTGTAGTAGAAGGACAGATATTGTTTGGATGACAGAAACAGTGACACTCAGTAAAAACTGCCTGAAAAAGTGCAACACATTTAATATACACTGTAAAAGGATTGCACATACAGACCCTGTTCATACAACACAATATACTAATACAGCCTTTGTCTCACAAGTTGTTAGGCTTCCACTGCTCTGCACACTAAAGGCATCCATCTGAAACAGGTAGGAAATTACCACTGATAACATGAAATCCCTTAAAATGCCTCTAATAAAAGCTCAAATTAATAGATGGTGCATTTGCTGTGTTTTTCACAGATCACACAAGAGAAAAGACCTCCAGAGAAGAGCTGTTAAGACTTGTAATCACTTGTTTTGTTTATCACTGCCTACTTTAAGAATGATTAATTTGTCTACTAATAAATTGAATTCCACTGGTGGAAGCTGCTGTCTATTCACCCACTCACAGAAGTGACCTCTGATTGAGGATAGAAATTAGCTCCTGATTACTTAATTTGCCGCTAACAAAAATTATCTCAACATTTTTCTGATGCTGTTGGAAACATCAGAAAGGGATTTTAGTCTGTGGTACAAATTTTTCTTGTAAAGTGTTAAACTAGTTTGAGGGGGAAATAAAGTGAAAAGAAAGTGCAAATAAAATGCTTTGCTATCTTCCTCTGTCTTCTGTTTTCTTCAGCTCCAAACTTCTTGGTCAGGAAAGCAAACAGAGACTGTGTTGATAAATATAGTCACCAAAGAAGTATTTAAAAAATGCATTTGTCTTGTGTTGTTCTGATGCAAATCTCACCGTGGATTTCATGACAAAAACGGATCAAATGCATAATTGTGTGTGTTCAGAGCGGCTGACATGCAGCTTTGTATTCTCTGCCTCAGACTTTGAGATTCCACAGAAGGGGAGTTAGTGTTAAAAGACAGCAGCTGCATGAAGTCGTGTGGGTTTTTTCTCCTTGCTACTGAAGCATTTTCTGAAACTACTGCTGTTCTCAGCAGGGAAGAGCGGTAAAAGGGGGTGAAGGGAAGAGTAACAGTTTTCAGTGTCACAATTTAAACTGTAAGCCTTATAAACAATTCCAAGAGCTTGAAGGGTTACATATGCAGGCCAGAGAAGACACAAAGGGAAACAAGGTGTCCTTTGTAGACCCTTTGCTTATCTCCCTCTGAACAAAACATATTAAAAAGTCATTTTTGTCATCCAAGATTTTTTGTGTTGATTTCACTGCACCACAGCACACACTAACAATATTTATTTTGGGGTCTTTTATCAGCAACCATGATATTTATTTGTGCTGTAGATGACTCCAAACAGTGCTTCACAGAAAAAAATAGTCAACAGTGTGTTCTAAAAATATTGGCACCCACTGAACAAGCATAAACTTTGAATTATTTCATTATAAACGTAGAGTATGTGATAAACCAACAGTAGTTATGAGATGCCTCATGAAAAGCATGGAAATTGTGTTGTGCCTAAGCCCCCTGAATAAAAACTTTGTAAAACTACCTTTTGCTGAAAACATAAATACAAGTTATTTCCTTTATTTATTCAAGGCACTGTATATTATGTTTCAATAAAAAAAGAAAATCCTGATTCCTCTGTCTATGTCTTATACTTTCTACACAGTATTTTCTCTGTTGGTTTTCTTCGTGACTTGTTGGCTCACCTACAATAGCTTGCAGTTGCTGACTCAACATTAAAATCACATTTAGTGATTTTAAGTCATAATAAGAAACTTCAACTTGCAAGAAATACAGTCCCATCACTGGAACTGTGATTCGCAGTATGTGCCCATTAAGACGAGAAGCCACACAATGCCTTAGTAAAAATACTAAAGGGGGCAAAGTGAATGATGAGAATGATGCGCTGAAGGTTTATATTATTAAATCTGTTCAAACTTGTTTGTTTGTTCAAGAAACTGAAGTGGTTTCTCGAAAAAGTACATTGATTTGTCATTACTGGCATTTGAATAGATGGATTTTCATGGAAAGCATTCTTTGTACAGTCCAGGGTCCATCAATATTTGTTCAAATCTAACATGAGCTAATTTTGGTTGGTAAAAACACTGAAGGACAGAGTTTATTCATCAAAACTGCTTGTCTAAAAGGGCTGTAACATGTTTCTTTGTATTTATATACATAGTACAGATGTGTTACTTTTCTGAATGATGCATCTTATTTATTTCCTATTATTGGTGAAACATGCACTGCTGCTCCCACTAGTCATTGTATCTGATCTACTGCTATGGCCAAATGTCTTAAGACTGACTGACAGAAATTTTACTTTTGCAAACGTTATTACTGCGTCAGCTTTAGACAGTGGTGTCTTTTATTCAGCCTTGGGTGATAACTGAAAATTACAAAAAGTATTTCAATTCCACAAAAAACACATTTGCACTGTGCTTCACTACTGTGGATAATAGCTCTTACTATGGCTTGATTTAGTCCCAAGTTTGGAAATTGGTTTCAAGCTCAAAGAAATGACAGCTTTTCAGCTGTTGTTGAATTTTAGTTAATCCCAGTTATTTTATGATTTCACCAGTAAACAGTAAACAGTAAACAGTCCATGGAAATTAAATGGCTCAGAGGCTTGAAATTAATCTTTTTTTTTTTTTTTTTGCACATATTATATGTGTTTGTATTGGCAGTAAGACTGCACTGAAATTAACTATTTATAAAAGCATCAAGAATTTAGAGGAGAACAATCAAATTGCTGTGAAGACAGTTTCAGGTTGCTCGGTTTTGTCCAACTAGTGCCATGTCTCTGTCCTAATAAGGAATCAGTAATGGGACTGGGTTTCCACTGGTGCAGAGTTGGCTCAGGAATTGCACCAGACAGGTGTGAGTGTTCCTTGATGCATTGTGAGCTGGTAAGGATTTTTGTGCTGACCTGGTGTCAAGAGAAAGGACAAAACAAGGAAAAACATCAGTGACTGATCTAGATTCTGCAGAAAGCAGCGGGGTTAGACTGTGGAGGACTGTGGCAAGTTTGGTTTCTGTGATGAAGTGTCTTTTAAACCTGTTTCAGTGAGACATAATATATACCTCAACATCTGAACTGATTTTTTGACTCACTCTATTATTTCTCTGCCAACAGATATTTATCCAACATTTTTCTGTTAACGAGTATTTTTTACTCTTTAACAGAGTAATAATACACTATAATAATAATTATAATGTAACAAATTGTTTTACACTATAATTACTCAGACACAGAAGAGCCAGAATTTTCTGTTTCTTTAAAAAAGATCTTGTTTTTAAAAATATATCTTTTAAAGTTACTTATATTATAAGCCATCAATATCAATGGGAAGATTTACTATGACATTTTCTCTTATTTTTCTTATGGAAAAGTTTTATTGGTTTATTAATCTGTGACTGAAGCAACATTTTGAGATATAAACCATGATATGGCTGTATTGGTTCTGGACATAACATACAATCTGAAATACCTAAGCTATAGATGAAGGTTTTTTTTTTTTTTTTTTCCAGTCTTAGAGGCATATATCTTAGTGCGATCAGGGAACATTCTATACGTTACGTGGCTAGGTTGATATTTGAGAAAAAAAAAAAAAAAATCATGTTTTTACACCAAAAAGCTGTAGGTTGGTTTGCAAAGAAAAACAAGTTTCTGAGTTGAGGGCAAAGGAAACAACTGCACACCATGTCCCTATTCATCTAAACAGAAGCCAGAGGTGATATTACCTGTGTCACTTGCAATTCATTCCTTTCAAAATGAAAGGTTTATTTGAAATAAAAGGTGTAACATTCTCAACTCCTACAGGGCATAGAAATAGAGAAAGCCAGGGGGGAGAAATCTCTCAGCTTTTACTTCTATGCAAGATTTTACATTTAACCTTATTAAGGGGTTACCAAACAACCAGTTTGCTTGTTGCTGGCTAAAATCTGACATAATGAGAAGTCAAAGGATAAAAACAGCCATCAGTCAAAAACGGGTCAACCTCAAAAGTTTCATGTTCTTGGATGTACATGGAAATAACTGACAAATATCTAACATATCCAAAACAAATGTCGTAACTGTACCATTTAAGTTTATGGGCTAATTACACTGTAAACAAACAAACAAACAAAAACACCTCATAAAGCAAGTATCATAATTGCTACTAATTCCTAGTCTGAGGTTTTCATACTAGCTGCTGTGTTAGCGATTAATTTGACATTGCATGCTTTTCAGCTTCTCTAAGCATTTGATGACCATTTTTTGTTAGTTACTTGCAGCTTAACACTATTTTTGCAAAGCCTCATATTGAATGTGTTATCATTTGAAAAAAATACACCTACTGCCACCATTTAATTAATCCAGTATTTTTAATTGTGTTTTAGTTCCACTATTCTCACTGTTCAAATTATTTGTCTTTCACTGTTCTTCTTTCAAGAAATGCCAGCAAAAAGATCATTTCTAAGTGGATATTTGTGAGACCTTACCTAATCGTTTGTCCTTGACCAGCATGACAACACCTATAATTGCCCTACTCAGTCAAAACAAAAGAGCAACAAATCAAGAAGTCGTTTCCTTCAAACTTAAAAAAAGGTCACAAAATCCACTTAGCTGTTTTAAAAAAAAAATAAAAAATCAACTCTAAAAGAAGTCAACAGATTGTTTCTTAAAAGACTGTGTACATTGATTTTTACTTTTTATAAGATTCCTTTTCATCTTCATATGACCTAAAATATACCCTTTGTTAGATTTCAATCATTAAAGGCTTCCTTTGGTCGCTCCCAATCCTTGAAACCTAAATTAAATAATAAAATGAAATGAAATCTGGCATAGTGTCTTGGCCATGGCTGTAACTCCTTGTTGTCACAGCATTTCATATTTTCTGTTTTTCATGCTCCTTCTTTGGTCCCCTATCTGTCTTGGCTGCATATGTTTAGAGGCATGGCACTCCCATCTCCCCTCTGGCTCCACTTCAGTCACACAAGCACCTGTGGTTCATCTGCTTCTTTCCTGCTGGATGTCTGCTCCAGCTCACAAGACATTCTGTGGCAGATCGTCCTATCTTTTACTGAATTAAGGTTCACTTTGCTGACAGTTATTCCTTGTGTAGCTGCTCTTACTAACTTTGCTCCCATCACCTGTCAGCTTTGGTCCACCTGTCAGCTTTGGTCATTCAGCCTAAGTCTCGAGGCCTTTTACTTCGCTCTAAAACCCATCAACCAGCTATGCTACATTCCAGCCTTTGTGTAGCTCATTCCACCTCACTACCCTGTTTTCCACACAGAACTAAAAAGAGGTGCTATATAATAAACCACTCTCTGATTGTTTGAATGCAGGCATTCGTTTGTATATCTCTTTACTCAAAAATCTGTAAAATATGCATCTGAGATCAGAACTTTCTGTGACCAGTTTGCAGTTAGTGAAAGTATATGGTGCATTAAAGCTACATATTTTTTGAAAGTTTGAAAGAAAATTTAATATTGTTTGCTATTTAAACAGACACTTTCCATGATGAAGCACAATATGTCACAGTGAGACATTTTGTGCTTCACCAAAATGGAGACACCAGGGTCCAAATATTATGTAGGGCACCAGATGCTCCTGGGCTGAACAGTAACTTAGTCTATAGAGGTTTTGTTAAATCTACTTTGTTTAAAGTCATTGGTCATATATGCAACATTTTCATAACAACTTACAGTAACATTTTTTCTTGATTGTTCTATGAAATGTCACTATGTGTCTGGAAAATACATAATACACCCTTTTAAACCTAAATCTGTGAGGGTTTTAAATTTGAACTGGAGTTTTCTGATATTTTCAGAACACAGTTATACTGCTTCAGTGAAGCAAGAATTTAGGCATTATCACAAAGCTTTTCCAATAAATTAAGTACAATAATTAAATGTTTCTTATTTAAATCATATTTGTTGCTCCATATAACTTTCTCAGCTGTTAAGCATGAAAATTGTCAGGCTATATCTGAAACCTACTGACACGTCTTCTGTTTCACCCATCCTGCCTTGCACTGAGTTTAGACACTCGCATTGTGAGATTGCCTCTTCTCTGAGCGGCTATTCAATCACTCTTTGCTCCTACCCTCAGCACAACAAAGCCTGCCATCTACTAAAGGATGGGGAAACTAATGTGAAAATCTGCCTATTTTCCATGGAGGCCATGGAAAGAAAAATCTTCCCTTCACAGACAATGAATGGGCTGTTTCCCAGGTTATGGGTGCACCAATGAGTTGATTAACTTCACAAGGACAAAATGAAACTTTTTGCTGAGCAATTTATGTGATTGGTGGCGAGCCAAATGATGTGGTAGAAGGGCAATGGGTTTCAGGGCACCACTCATCTCCCCCAAAAAAGACTTTTGAATTAAGTCAAATTGAGATCATGCAGAAATAACCGACTACCACTTTGAGAGGTCATGTACTCAGACAACTAGACCTAGTGTTTTCATTAGACAGGCTGGGTGAAAAACACAGCTGATTAGCTCTGTGTGCCCTGCATAATGTCTGTGTCATTAACAGTGGACAGGTTTGCTGGTGATGTCACTCCTTAACTGATTGACCGCTGCTGCTGTAATGACAAATGAGGTCGAAATACTCAACTTCACCTGCACACATTTGTATTCTGGTCACCTTCTGAAGGCCAAACTCACAGCCAGAAAGTTAATAAATGCATAAAGCAGGTGAATGATCTTCCAGACACAGAATTGAGTAGATGTCGCTGCAATGTGTTGTTTTTCATGGTTGTGTTTGAGAAGGGGATAAACATTTTGAACTTTTTATTGTCTTGTACTTTCTAAATATATTTTAACACTCTTTTGTGTTAAAATATATTTAACACAACACAGTAGGGTTCTGGTTTATGTGGAAGAAGGAGATGCAAAATCCACACCAAAAAGGCTGTAGTGTGAATGGAAGACAAAGCCATCTCATAATGTCGAATAAGACTCACTTTCTAACCAATAAATCTGGATAAACACTGTATGAAATATTATATAAACTGTCATCTGAATATGTTGTCTTCTTTTTCAAAGTAGATTTTAGGAAATCTAGAGTCAGATTCCATTAACTACATAATAGTTAGAAGGCTAATGCTATATTAGGTGAACAAACTTAAGTAAACTTTTGTGATGAAAACAACCTATTGACATTAAAATTATTGTACAATAATACTATCTACATCATCCTGTGTAAAAGGTTCTTTGATGTCTAATCAGGTTGTTGTTATAAATAGCACAGTCTGTGAATAATGATGAGACTCCTTCTGGTCTCTCCTCTAACTCAACAAACTGGATCAAACAAACTGAAATAAAAAAACTGGGTCAAACACTGGATAACAGTCTTTGACCAAATGCCCAGTGAAAACTGTCCAACTTCTGCCCAAACAGTGTGCGGCCTGTAAATTTTTAGAGATTATACAAAGGTATTCTTTTTTTAGTTCATTAACATCTGGTGGCAATTCTGCTCTAGCACTCCTCCAAAACCTTTTTGACCAAACTATCAATATGAATGTGATGTAACTGTAACAACAGCCCATTTTCCAATAATCTGGTGTCACTTATTGCCAAACCCTTTAAAAAGATGCTCCACTGGCCAAATTTCAATGATTCCTGGAAACAAACCAGTCCACATCTCCACTTACCAAAGTTTGAATATGTGTGTGAATGCGCGAATGGCTGGGTGTAGAGTGAAGCAGTTTAGGGTCCTCTGAACTTGATAAAGTGTTATACAGGTACAGGCCACTAAGATTAGGTTACTTCTTAGCTCTTATAATGTTTGAGATAAATGGATACACACCCACAAATATATTTTAAGGCGACTCCTTTCACTCTCATGACATGAGTGACAACAGCAGAGTTTTTCATTTTGGTCACAGAGTGGTAAAGAAAAGAGATGAAAAGTTGTGTCTTAGGTTCAGTAGAAGGACAATGCTGAACAAAGACCAAAACTGTATCACTTCCTGCATTGGTTTTGATTTCAGAGAAACAGCCCAGTCATTTTTCTTAGTGTTTCTTTTTTTATCTGGTTTCATGCTTATTCAGAGTCCTTGCTGCCAGGGAGAAAGTGTTTATTAATCATGTTTGACCAAGGAGCAACTAAGGTAAGTTGCAACTTTGATCTTAGTACAAAATGAGTGATTGCTCACAAGTGAGCATTTTCTTGCTGTGAAATTTAATGAAAAAAGGACAATTAGTAAAACTCTACAAGGATGCCAACGGTGTTGGAGCATCAAGTCAATTACAGCACATAAGGTGTTCTGAACAGAGCCCTGAAGAGTGAGCAGAGGGAAGACCCTGCTGAGAGGATTAAGTGAGACGCTTTCAGTACTTTTAGCTCTTCAATAGACAAAATTATTTTCTTTTTGTTGATTTATGTAACACATATTTATTTTGGAAGTTCTTGATGATTAGCCAAATCAAACAGACTTCCTATTCCTCTTGTTGTAATTGAGATGTCATTTCCAGAAAGAACCTATTTAATTAGCTCCAAAGACAGTATTCGTTTGTACCTCAATGGGCACGTACAGTGACTCTAGGAGGGTGTTAAGCCAAATCACTTTGAAACCTCAGCAAGTGATTTTTGATAAGGACTCAGTCAGGAACCAGAAAGATGATAGACACTTACCAAACCAAGATGAAATAAGAGAGTTTGATCAAGACTTTGCAAGTCTTTCAGAATCCTTAACAAAGACGATGTATGGTATAGTTCTGAATTTTAATGCCTGCTTTAATCTGAGAGGAAATAAAAAAAGGGCAACAGAACCAACGTGTGGAATTCATCTTGACCAAACTGATTTCAGTGAAACAACCGCTACAATAGAATAGGAGAGTAAGAAAAATATAGCACTGTTTAACTTGTACGAAACTAGTTTTCATTTCTGCTCAGGCAGTTCCCACTTCCCTCTGTCTCTCCTGGACAGTTGGATGGGTTTCTAGACAATAGAGGCTTGTGTCTGCCAAAGGTCACCTTGAGACAGGCAGGAAGTACCAGTTTCTTCCAACACTGGGTTTTTGGAAGTCTTGATGTTCCCAATGTTGGCTTGGTTACAGAAAGATGCCAGCAGATAAGAAAATTTTATCTGCTGGCATAACAGAGATTATTTAATGTTTAAAACCTTTGGGTTGTTACTTAAGCATATCCTATAACCACTTCATTAAAGAGGCTTTCCATATCTATCTTTTTCAAAGTATTTCAGTGAATGACAGGTAAGATCCAGAGTAGATAGATTAGCCATTAAAATTTAAAGGTATTACTAATCATGAATTAATTTAACTCTTTAAAATTTCTAACTTTTCAAAATAAGATATTCTGTTTAAGGAAACATTTCAGGTATTGTTCAGATTTTTCTAGCATAACATCTGAGGAAAGTAATATTCCTCACATATTTTAGGATGTTTGGTGGAGACATCTGTGGGAATAAACTGTAATATTGATTTTGAATGTGGTTTTATAAGAACATTTTGAAAGGGCCTAAGAAAAGTAGTTCTTTTAGGTGAAAGGATAAATACCTGCAGCCTGCAGATGTTATTGCTACATCTGTGCAGCAATGACAACAGCATAGTCAAAACATGTTTATTTCAAATATATGAAATTAGTATTTCAAAATGTTGAAAAACAATAACCTCAAAACAGCTGTCGTACCACAATCAGAGCCCCACAAAGTGTGTATGTGAGGATTTGAGTTTTTCTGTGTGTTTATTTAAGTTTCTGTGTTTCTGTGGAGTCTCTCTGTTGTCCCATCTACCCCTTGATTAGCTACACCTGTTCCTTGTTTCGTCTTATTGTCTCCATTTGTGTTTAAACCCACCTGTGTTCCTTGTTCTTGGCCGTCGGTTGTTCATTTTCTACCAGTTGCTATCAGAGACTTTCCCTAGATTTGCTCACTCTGTGATGCCTGGATTTTGGATATTTGTGTACAATCTTCATTAAATCATAATTTTTCTCCATAATGTGGGTCCTGCGATTCCATCCTCACTATTCTTCGACCACAATTCATGATGGTATAAGGAAGAAGTGCAAAGGAAAGAGCAGGTGGACATAGTGAGAGAGGACAGATTAATTTGCCTCAGTGATTTTGGGACAGCCTTCCTTCTCCTTTAGGGTTGGTGAACATGGCTGAGTATTGCTTGCCTGCATGCACAAAGAGAGACAGATCCCACATGGGCAGGAGACAAAAAAAATGAGAGAAGAAGCAGAGCAGTGATGGTGACAGACTAGTACAGCAGCATGTCAAAGCCTTGGGGTTATGTGAATAACTTGGATGCATTTGTGCAGTAATTATCCAAAACAGAGCAATAAAATACAGAATGCTTTTAATGAACAAATTTTGTAGGTAGTTAGCCATCATTTTTTGTTCTCCAAAACTGCATTAGTATCGAAACAGTGTAACATTTAACCATGTGAGTTTCATCATCACTAATCTGTAAAGATCGAGATTGATTATTGATTGCAAACTTTGCTTTTTAAGCAACTTTGTGTTTTGCAAGACCAGAATTGCAGACACAGCTGGCCCATTTACATCAAATTCAGCCTGCATAAAATACATTAATATGAGCTTGGGGACAAACTGCATCATCCCAGTTGCTGCTTTTACTTTGAATGAAATTCAAGTTGTTACAATTTAAAAAATGTGCTTTCATTTAGCTTAGCCCAAAAGGTTTTCATGAAAAGAGATTTTTTATTTTTTTTTCCCCTTGGGGTTCCACAAGTTATTACTCAGCCACAAACTTCTAATGAACATGCAGAAATTAACAGAACCCAGCTTTTTCTGACATGGAGCATACGTCAAGGATGATACTTGGACTAAGAAACCTTATAATGACCAATGTAATATTCAGAAACATCAGCTGTTTCATTCTATGCAAAGGGATGCAATTTTTTAAAGCATTATTACCTTTTTCCAACATTTTTAAAAACAAAAATAAAAGAATTAAAAATTTAATTGTTTTCAAAAACTTATATATCAAAAAACACAACAATTAAGCTGCACCTGTAACTATGACGGATGGTGATGGTTGCTGAAGGTATTTTTAAAAGACGAACAGTCAAATCCTTGATTTCACCAAAATTTACAGAAAACTATTTGGTTTAGATGGGACGTGGTAAATGAGGGTGTAAATGGTGCCATTATTTAGTCGCTATTATTTAATCAATATAATTTATTCATTTAAATGAAAACGGGACCAGATCCAGTCATTACACTGGGATATGCATTAGCTGAAACTCACACAATAAAATATGGCAATAAAAACAAATAGTGCAATCAAAAAAAACAACCATTCACATATCTGCTCATCTTTCTACTCAATCAAGAGTTATTTCTGTGATTAATCACGATATTATTCTTGTTGAGAAGTTAGATATATTTTGATCACAGCTGAATGGCTTTTCTGGCTGTAATTATTTTCAGTGTTTACGCTCTGTAGAATAATTTAATATTAATACTGTTACTTTCTGTTATGTACAATCAGATCAGGGTAAAAATAAGAGACTAAGGTTAATCAGTTTTCCTTGACACATAATTTTATTTCTTTTTACCCTATTTATGGCACTTGACTGTGTACACAGATTGACTTTGGATCACCACAGCACCCTGTCTTCTTACCCTCTCTTTACTGTGTGTGTCCTGTGTGGGCTGTGTATATGCTCATTCATGCAGGTGCACACATGCCATCTGTTTGTGGAAGATATGCCACCGTTTTATCCTGAATGAGAATACGTGGACAAGCCTCAACAGTGTATAAAGCAAGGGCTTAGCACTGAATGACTTGAAGGACATTGGCTGTCTTACCAGGCATAACAAGTATTCTTTTAGTACTTAATACTTTATATATATATATATATATATATATATATATATATATATATATATATATATATATATATATATATATATATATATACAGCGTCTAAAGACACAGAGCATGACTGTTTTTCAGTTTGAGGTGTTTTTTGAAGATGAATGTGAAGATGAGTTGGTCGGCCACTTATCTTTCTGCAGAAGTCAATCCTTGGATGTGATTCTGCAGCCTCGGTTGAGATTAGGAAAAAGCTTCCAGTTATTATTATATGGCACTACACATGTCTTTTATGCGGGTCCATGTTCTGGTACAACAGTGAATAAGATGATAGTAAAACAAACAGACTCCTCTCTTCAGACGCTGAACTGAGGACTCTTTTGCTCCCTCTTCCTTCCCTTCCTCCCCCTCTTCAGCTGCCAGTGTCAACGTTCTGGATCAGTGAACTGGCCAGATGGCAGCAGAACACAGTCCCCTCTCTCCCTTCATTCTTCCCCTTTCCGAGCTTCTCACCAGAGTTCCTTTTAAGCAGCCCCACCAACTCTTTTCCATCTCTCTTTTTATCTCTTCGCATTCCCCTATCTGCCCTCACATGCTCCTGTTTGTCTCAAGGCTCTGGGGCAAAAGATTCCCCATTCTGAGTAGCCCAGGGTTCTGCTGTCAAGAGTTTCTCAAGCTCAACTTCCCAAGCCTGAAGATTGTGTCTTGAGTGTCATTCCCCTGAGAAATCAAAGAAACCTATCACACCTCATCTGCCTTCTCATCCCTCTTTCATTTTACAAAGATTCAAACATCGGAAAAGATGAGCTGTAATCTGTAAATCTTTACAGTAGTCCACTTTAAATAGAAACATTCATTTTTACTATTCAAGAGAGCTTATTCTGTATGTTAGCTTACATCTCTTTGATGTTAAAAAACAGAAAAAAGCAACCTAATGGACTCCGATACTGTATGTAACAGCATTCATGTAACATGATGATAACTCTGTCAAATAAATGTAATGTGTAACTTTAGCACATGCATTTTATTTCTAATCTGAATGTGTAGCATGAAATCAACTTTTTGGGGGTTTTGATAACTGTTAAGTGCCCAAAGAATTCACAACAGAACAATATATATATATATATAAAAAAAAGTTAATTCATGGTTACAATTAGCAAGCACTGCAGATACACAAATTAAGCAGAAACAATTCACTGCAGAAAGCTTTAGAATTCATTAGAACAATTCAGGTGTGACAGCAGCATCAAATATAAAAAAATATTAAAATTATTGTGAGACAGTAAAGGTTGGATTACAAAAGCAGAGCAAATATTCCTGCAAAGATTGATTTTCAAAGCTTTAACACAATGTAATTTGTAAAAAATATATATCTTTCATTCAGATAAAAGTGATTACATTTTGATATTCTTGTGCATACAAATAGTTTTGCTCCTACTCGGTTTAAAGAGCACTTCCCATCAAAGGTAATTACGTATTGTGGTGATGTGGCTCGAAACAAGCATGAACAGATGTTAATCATGCTCCCCAGTTATAATCTGCATGAAGAAGACACCAAGATGAACAAGGTTCAAACAAATGCAGTGCAGATTTTAGTGACCACGAAGACTGTGTGTGCTGGCAGAACTAATTAAACTCCCAAACACACAAGAAGACAAAGGGTGAAAGTAATAGATGAGGACGAAAAACAAGAGATGCTTGATTTGTCAGTAAATTTGCTGTTGTTTCTTATTGGATGTTTTTTTACTACTTATAAAGAGAACAGATGCAAATCCAAAAACAGCTTTATTTTATTTCTATTCACTCCTTTTTTCCAAAACACTTTACTCCATTATAAAATGAATTGTGTTCAATCCAGATTCAGTGATGTTCAGCAGAGTTCCTCCATCATCACAAACTTCTCTGCCGATCGCTCCTCTCTCATGTGGGTGGACTGTTCACATTTTTCATTAGTCCTAGTCCATACAGAGCAATATAAAGCAATTGCATTACTTAGACAACCATCAATAAATATTAACTCATCATGTTTTGCATACAGCAGCAGAATGAATTCTCACAGCAATTCTACGCCCAGCTGCCATGATCTGTGTTTGCTGTTGCCTGTATTTAGCTTGCATTATCTCAATTATTATCCTTGTTTATTCCAACCCTGACCCCTGTAAGAGGTTGCAGCTAACTATGAGAGGAAAACTGTGGCAATGGCTTTGAGATAATTTATAAATGAAAATATAGTGCAGCCGCTGGTAAATAAACATTAGATTTATGCTCTTCACACGTAATGTGAAAGGTGAAGTGGTAATTTTTGTCTCCATTTGATTGCTTTAGCAAATCATGGCCATGTGGTGCCACAAGAGTGGCCAAGAGACATACAGTACAATAAGAACCATCTTTTCTGAATCAAGAGGCATTAACCTTTGAGGGAGCTGTAAAGTTTCTTTGATGTCTGAACCTTCTATGTTCTGGGATAATGAATGAAGAAACGCATTTTTCTGTCCACATGCCAAAGTAAAGTGTAAACAGACATTCCCAACTCTTATAAGCTGCTGTGTGTATATTAGACAGCCAATTACAGTTTTACAGCTCTGACACCAGGACACTATTTCCACAGTGACGCTGCAAAAAAAGCTGGTGTTTGTTCAGAACTGTTGTATCCAGATCAATACCTTTTGGAAGTGCAGCAGCATATGCCTGGAGCAAATGATGAAATATGTAGGAATATGTGCAAGTAACAATCCGGAGAAGTGCATCCCTGAGGCCTATCTCTCTGGAGCTAATTACAAAATAACTATTAGGCACAAGGCCTGCTGGTCTCAGCTGGAATTGAGTTTTAATTGGACCATCCTAATTGGTTTATTGCACTTGGAGGTAGAACTGAACGTGGCAGCAAAAATCTTGCTGTGAGGTGGCAAATTGGGATCTGAAATGCATCAGCTAAGTGAACACATTTGGATGTATTCATTCAGCCACAGCCTGACAGATGTTTTGTAGTATTAACAAGTTTAAGTTTGTAGCATCCCCATCTTGTGGTACGTGGTTGCTCTTTTGTCTTCACAAACAAATCCCTGCCTGTGCTCAGAGACTTAAATTAATATATTGGAGCAATGAGCCAGGCTGTAATTTGTTAAATGAAGGCTAATGGTGGGGGTGTGTTCCCTACTGACTCGGTTCACATTGAAGTTAAGTGGGTAATTTAAACAATTTTCCCAGATAGCAATGGTTAACACTGAATCATAAACTCAGCTGTCCTTTCTCCAGGAGCCTTCGACCCTTTCATTATCCACTGCAGTTTAACTTCTGACAGAATAACCTCTAATGTCTTCTACCATGGCACCTGCATGTCTCTCCACACTTCTTAGTCAGAGAATGTAACTAAGAAGTACAACTACTGAAAAACAAAGTACCACAGGATGCATGGAGTGATAGAAATTATACTCAGAGGCTTAGGTTTTACTAAGTCTCAACTGCAGATTTTTTTTTTTCATAACAATAAAAACAATTACAGCATGTTTATTATCTGATGAAAAATAAAAACTCATTTTAATTTAAATTGCCATTGAAAATATGAAACATTTCAATAGGTCACTTCAAAAGTAACACTCATGATTTATGGATTCTTTTTCAAACAAAATATGATTACACCTTTCATTGATGTTGATTATGATGAATATGACTTGTATCTGATGAAAGACCTCATTTCTATTTCTTGGGAAGTTTAGTAAAACAGGATTTTTAATTCTAAGCTGTTATGGCCTGTTGATGGAAATGTCATGGTTACCTTGGGCCTCATGCATAAAAAGGAAACAGCTTTCATACTAAAAGTTGGCAAAGTGACAATTATTGAAAAGTGCCAAACTGCCACCACAATGGAGTACTTTTATAGCAGATGTGGCCCACCTCTGGCCCAGATCCATAATCCAGCTCCAGGCAAGTAAGAGACTGGAGGTAAAAAAAGAAAAAAATCCAGGCCCAGCTTCCTGCATGGGGTCTCGTTCAAATGCTCACCCACATTTGGCCCAGAGCGGGCAAAGACAGCATTTGCTCTCAGTAAATGCTGCGAGAGAAAAAACGAGAATTCTTTACACTGTCTCACAGCTGCAACTTTTCCCAGAATATTACTCACAGATGGAGCAGCAGAAAGTGTGGCAGGACATGAGAATAATTGGACGTCTAGAAACCAACAGGTGTACATTTTTACTCTGAGATGACAACATCCAGCAGAAAGATACTGGCGAAAAGAAAACTTGCCAGGACTACTTATAGACCACTGAGGCATTCATTGTGAAGCAAGTTCAACTGGAGGTCTCGAACTGAAAACCAGTTATTATGTTCCATTGTTATCACATGCTTGATGAAGGATGCTGCATATTTATAGACTGGGTGCAATCAGCTTGGCTTCTTTCAAAGAATGTTTTACCATTTGATGCCAATAATATCCTAAATTTGATTGTATGTTATCTTAACAAGGATCAAACTATGTATCTCTGTATTTGATTTAGATCTAGAGTTGTACCATGTCTGAAAATCACCTGAATTAAATAAGACATTCAAATTATAACAAAGCAGCTAAAACAGTCTGACTACTATATGAAAATGTTTCACTTTTCTAAACAATTATGACAAGAGGACATCTGTCTACTATTTGTAAAATTATTATCATATTATGACGTTTTCAGAAAACATCACTAAGAATACTAGCTATCCCTTTAAGTGATAACTGAGTGACTTCCTCTTGCTGTGTATTTAAGTTCATGTTGTTGGGTATTTACTCTTTTCAACACTGGATACACACCATTACCTTTCTCTGATCTACCTCAGATCTTTTTAACTTACAAAGTACGAGGTACTATACCACCCCATTTACACAGTTCACAGCTGCTCTGTATTATAGAACATCTGCAGCTCTTTCCCTAGGTATTTCAGCACTTTATAATGAGCTGCAGTGCGCCTCTGCATGTGAGCATAATGCTGCGGCAAATATCTATATGACAAGTTGCAAAACAGTAGGCGTGTGTGTATATGTGTGCGTCAGGAAATTGTAAAATGGGTGATAACTGAGTGAGATATGTCATTGAAACGTCACGCGTGCCCCATGTGTCGCTTTCTTTTGTGTCACTCATTAGTCTTACATGTCAAACATGGACGAGTTCAAAAGCAGAAATATAGAAGAGGCATAAAGATGTTTTCCTCGACAGCGAATGTCTGCTGCTGCGAAAATCATCAGAATCACAACATAAAACAGAATTTTCAACAAACAAATTCATAACAAGAAAAAACTTCATGGTATGAAATAAGTCCAAAGTGGAGCATCATGACTTGCACAGATATGTGCAAAAAAACTCAAATAAATTATTTTGAATAACTCATAAATAACACTGTGGCCTTGTGCAGAACTGCAACAAAAGGCGGAGGAACATAAAATGGAAAACCAATGTCACACCGGTGAATGAAGAAGTTTTGCTTTTGGTTTTAAAGGGTGATTCCAGCTCCATTTTGAGTGTCTGAATGTTCTGAAGACAAGGTCACATCTCTGCTTTTGAAAAGACCCTGAAGTTGTTTCATACAGTGATGCTGTAGACAGAAAATCTGCAGCTCCTATTTCTGAAAAGTGTCTCAAAAAGCATGTCAAGGCTAACTGCTGTCAGCAATTAAAATGGAACATTTAAAGGGAATGTTTTGCTGAAAACCGGTGTCACAAATGGGCTTTTCAGAATGTAACAGAATGTTACAGTTCAGCAAACAGTGTTAAAACATCGTTGGATTTTTACCCAACAACAATTAATGATTCACAATTACATTTTAGATTAATATTACGTGAATTTTATGTGAAGGGAATTATCAGCTAAATTCTAACACACACTTGAAGAAAAAGTATTGCAAATGGTTGTTTTTTCTTTAGAAACCGAGTCTTGTGTGGTGAGTGTGCATACAGGCCAGGGTTGTTGAGTGCATTGCTTTTTGTTTTCTTTGAAACAATTGTACCTGCTAATTCTCAGTCTTTCTGAATCTCTTCACAAGTGGTCCTTGGCCCTTGTTTTACTTTTCTGGTAATTCATTTCACTTCTCTGTCAGAAATCTTGCAAGGAGCCCCTGGTTGTGGCCAGTCTAGGATTGAATGATCTTTCCATCTCAGGATTATGAACCTCAACTGAAACTTTTCCCCGGGGCCATTTCACATCATTGCACATCTCTGAATTTATCTGTTTTGATTTTGTTCCATGTATTAATTACGTGACTTATTACGTAATTAATAAGTTACGTAATAAGTCTACATTTTCATAACCCCTATGAAAATGGTGTGTTCTATACTGAATTTGTGATTATGTTCAAACTCCAGCATTTTCTGCATTTTGCAGAAAACTGCAAAGTTCTGAAACATCGAGTTTCTTTAAATCATGGCTAAAACCCAATTTGTTTAGGGTTGCCTGTGATTATCAATAATTTGAAAATAGTTTAATTCTGGTCTGGATTACAACTTTTCATTATGCTATTTGTGATACAATTTATGTTCTTATCATGGAAAGCACTTTGCCAAGTCAGGTGAAGTTTATTTGCTTAGGTCCTAAACACACTAAAAACACACTACAGTAACCAATCATAAGAACAAGCATTACATTTTGTCAAATACCGTAATCAAAATCATCTAACAAATAAGCATTGAATGTAATGATCAATGCTGAAATGTGCTACACAAATAAACTTGATTTGGCTTAAGGCAAGAACCTACTGTTACTTGTCATTGTTGCACAAAGGATAATTACCGAGCTCCACTAAAGTGTGGTTTGCTTTGGAAACGTTTGAACTGACAATTGCTGTCAAAGTAGAAAGAATGGACAAAGCTTTATAATGAAAAGTAAATCATCTATCCAGCTGGGTAGCTAAGCATTTTTTGACTGAATTCTGTCATCAAAACAATTTTCTGCGTTTTCAGACAACGTTGTCTTATGAAAGTTACATTGATGGCTTGGTTGCGTCAGACGATATGTTTTGAAGGACTGTTTGTCAGGTCACATATTATGGTTTCACAATGAAAGACTTTTATTGTACTCTATGTATCAAATAAGGGGCAAAATTGATGATATTTAAAGATTAGTGAGAATTTTCATTTGGATTTTTAATAGCAATTAAGAGTGAACTGCATAATGAATATTTATTATCACAAAGTAAAATATTTAAAACCTTTTCGTAATTTTGATGAATTTAAGATTTATTGTAAGATCATTTACAATGAAAATCAAAATTCAGTATCTCAGAAAAGCAGAATATTATTATAAATAAGACAAAAGACATCTAAAATAAAAAAGGTCAAATTTTTGATCAGTATGTTCATTTTTATACGCTCGGTGGTTGGTTGCTTTGTTTGACTTCATGAATCAATGGGGCAAGGCATTGATTCACCCATCACACTTTTCCCTTCCACACGGCTCTCTAGGCAAGAGCTTATGCCTCAAAGAGTATGCCTACGTTTTGTTTTTTTTTAAACACCATTCTAGTTTTCTTATAGACTACATTTTGGGTTGTTATACGTCATCCACAACAATCAAAATTATTTGAAAAAAGAACTTACAGCAAACATCAAAAGGCACGAAAGAATCCCCCGACTCACTTACTACTTGGTTGTTGCCCAGCATTAGCAGACTTCCATTTGTAACTTTTGAATGGCAAGAAGCTTAATGAAATTATGTCCCCTTCCCCTCTTGCTTTAATAGCATCTGAACAGCTGAAGGACATCAAATTTGCAAATACAAAAAAGGTTAGAGATTAGTTTTTTCATTTCCATAATTCATGTTAACACTTACCAGGAAAAATGAACCGGGTTTAAATAAAGTAAACAGGCATGAAATGGTGTTGGAAATTGGCAAAGATGTTTTGACTCAGCATCACTTCTGTCACACTGCCAGGTTATCCATTTTTAAGGTGATACTTCTATCACCAAATGCTTTTTGCTGCATTTAGGAGATAAACCTCCATGGTTGCACATCAATACTTCTTGATGGGTCATGCACAGGTGAGCTAGTAAGGACTGAACCCACAAAATCGAAAGAAACTGTCAGACACATACAGGCACACAGAAAAAGGGAGAAAAAAGTCACCACAAAACAATTAACATGAAAGGGCACCATGTCATGTTTTAATAAAGTGACCTTTAACAAAGTTGGACACAAATCAAGTGAGTGCAACTCAAAGCAATTTCTTAGAAATTGGTAGAATCATATCCTCCACAGACAGTTACATTTTGGAAAATCAAATAAATAAATATATATTGCATGTGATGTGTTCTTGTGGGAAACAAAACATTGCCTTGTGAAAACTAATTAGGAAATCTTGCATCTTTGCTAGCTTCCTCAAGTGCTGTCATGCTGCTGCTCAGTAACTTACTGTCACTGATGAAAATATATATTGTTTACCCCTGCCACATCCAGGTTTAACAGAAATGAACTTGAAGTATTCACCGTTCTCTTTAAAGTGTAAAAGGGAAGTGCAAGTGAGTAGGCTCTGCAATGTCATAATGAGAAGTGCAACTGCTGACTCCACTGAGAGATCATTAGAGACTCGCTGCTCAGTAAAAGACACTGTGCAGAAGAAGAGAAATGCCTGTTCAAACTCAAGATATACCCAAAGGAATCAAATCAGTTCCAAAGCAGAACAGCTGTGTCGTCATCAACTGTGACACCCAACTTAATTCATCATTTCCTTGTCAGATGAGAAACAGTGAAAATTAGCTGCTGAATATAAATCATAACTCATCATCACAGCTTGACGTGTGGAGACCCCATTTCCTAAATGTCAATTTATTTAAATTTGGTAAAAAAAATCGTATGTCGATGCTTCTGCTGTTTCAAACTATCAGTCATTTTGAACGGCCCACAAAAGACAACACACACACACTAGGATGGAAATCCCTTAAAAGTCTCCACATTTCTTTTTTTTAACCCTCCATTTAGACAACTACATTATAGAGGAGCATCCTTCATTCTAAACATGAGAACCTTGGGTCAGATTTTAATCATGAACTAGTTCATAGTTCCTATTTATCAGAAATAACCTAAAACTACAAACAAATGCAGTTCTAAAAGAGACATTTAATCTGAATGACCGTTTCCTGGTTAAATTCAAGGTAAAATGAAATCTAAAAAAAATAAAAAATTCAAACATCACTTACTGAACCTTAACAGTATCAAAGGAGAACATTGAGGTCTGATGCTTCCTTTAAGTCTTTGAGTTTTTAGGATATTTTTTTTTTCACAATTTTTAGTGCAAGGCTGCTCCTTTCCTTGACAATGAGCTTTTAAAAAATCTTTCAGTTCTTCTTGACTAGTCTATTCAAATTGCATTTTGAAATGAATTAAATGCACTGTGGTACTGCATTGTACTTCACAAGAGTAAAGTCTGGTTGTTTAATTTTAAGTGGTTATCAGTCAGTTCAGTTACTACCTTTTGGTGATGTCCTTTCCATGTTTTGAGGAAGTTGACAAAGAAGGTTGCTTAAAACTATTTTATAAAATGTGAGTTGATAGGATCCTATCATCAAGAAGTTGAATTTGTATTCAAACTGAAAGTACTAAATAGAAGTTCAATAGAAGCCTCTTTTTCAGACAAGCAGCCGTCTGTCATTTAAATTAATCTGTGGCTTCCTACTTTATCTCTTGATCAAGTTATGCATGTTATACATTATGTTGTGGGGTAAGTAAATTATTTGGTATTACATCTTCAAATAGTGTTGAAACAAAAGCAAAGACGTATAATAAAGAGTCAGAGGGTAGTGGTATTTACTTACCACAAATTTCGTATTGGACTTCAAAAAACTGACTTTTTTCAGTGTCAATATGGAAAAATAGATAAGCTAACCAGTATACAATCAACGTTTATATTTGCTACACTTTGCTTATGATTTCACATGGAATTACAGAAAACTGGCTTCAGTCACAAGAGTTTAAAAATCAAAACTTCATAAGGAGTCCATATCAGTGACATGAAGGATTAATTGAATACAGTGTTTTGACCTTCATCTGCTTAGACCACTGTTTGACTTCTCAAATTCCTTGTTAGCATAAGCTTTTGAAATAACAAATAGTTTCTCTTTAATATGATGCACAGAATTCATTATATTTGCAATGGGCTTTGTTTTCTTAGTTTCCCTTTCGACAGAATGCTAATAGTTTAAATCTGCTGGATTGAAAAGATGCTAAAGAAAGTTTCCCGATTTATTTTATGAGGCACAAGGTGAATGAATGCCAATCAGAAAACTGTAAAATATTCTGCCTGAAGTTGCTTCCCTTCAATGCTAAGATGTAATGATAGACACATGATTGATTTTACATTGCTGTGGTGTTTTGAAGAATCATCATGCAGCTGATTTACTACTTTTTCCTAATGACCACTATTTTCTAATGAGCAGCAGAATTGACGGAAACCATGCAAGGATTTCAAAAAAGACCCTGAAAACTTTCTTTTTCCATAGCAAATCTGGACAAGATCAGCATGAAAATGGATTATTTACAAGGTGTCAGGATTTATGGTGATGTGATGCAACAGAAAAGCTGATTCACATAGAACAGAAACAAGCATTTATGAGCACAGTAAAAAAAAAAGCTCCAAGAATCCCATAGTTTTTGTGCATTATGCATATGTACAAAAAAAAAAGAAAATTGTAAAAACCTTGGATGATTCAGTAAACATGGTAATGCTTTGTTGTTCACAACTAAATATGATGAGAAAGAAAAACATCTTTATGTCTCTCCTAAATAACACCAGTGCAATGAAAACAAGGAAAGAAAATCCCAGTGTCGGCAGCAGTAGGAGAGGGAATATGCCTTTTTTATAGCTTCTTTGACATATTTATAACGCTGTATTCTGAAGACAAAATTACAGATTGAGAAACAAATCCAATCAGTCCTG
Organism: Poeciliopsis gracilis; assembly: GCA_911649635.1. Classification (NCBI taxonomy): domain Eukaryota; kingdom Metazoa; phylum Chordata; class Actinopteri; order Cyprinodontiformes; family Poeciliidae; genus Poeciliopsis; species Poeciliopsis gracilis. The sequence goes on from CAJVRI010000715.1 coordinate 1,779,189, forward strand.
TCCATTTTTAGTAATTAAAGGGTCAGAAACAGAACAAAGTATTTGTTTTAGTATGTGATGGGATCTTGATATGTTAGGAACTTTGATAAACAAGTTTTGAGTCCTAACTCGTTCCTGAAACATGTCATAATCCTGAGGTGGTTTTCTTTTCTTTGTTCTCCCTCTTTCCTAATTATCTTGCTCTTCCGCTTTTGATCTCCCAATAATGCAGGGTTACTATTGCTGCAATTCTTATTCACTTGTGTCTATCCATCTCACCAGCAGGATTCTCATTCTGTAAATATTTTTCAACTTTAGCTGTGGTAATCAAATTCTCTTTGTACTAGATTACCAGTGACTCCATGATGGTGGCCAAGAATTACCTACTTCGGTCTCAAACATTCAAAAGAAAAATCTTCAGATCCCAGAAATGTTGTTCGTGTTCTGAGATACCAGAATATCTCATTTCATTCCACCACTTCTTCCTCAACCTGGTAGGCTACCAAAAATCTCACCTCATTCTGGCCCTCTTTCAAATTTCTCTAACCTCCACCTCTACCGGAAGACACAGGAAGATGCAATTTTATATTTTGTAGATTTGTTCTAAAGAAGTAGGTTTTACTTTGATCGGGGTGCTCAAGCCCAATCCTCAAGAGCTACCATCCTGCAACTTTAAGATGCGTCCCTGCCTCCACACACCTGAATCAAATGAGTGGCTCTTTAACAGGCCTGTTTAGAGCTGATCCCGGACAGTTGGAGTGAGGATGTTTCTAAACGCTGCAGGACAGTAGCTCTCAAGGACTGGACTTGAGCACTCCTGACTTAGATCATGATCTGATCAGATGTTCACATCATAACAATACAAATCTTATTTTAATTTGAACTAAGCTTTCAAAACATAAAATGTACAAACACAAACTTCATTTTTTGTTGTAGAAAATTGTATTCACAGTTCTTCCTCAATAGTGCTTTTTCTGCTATATTAATTCATTTCTTGAAAATTTAACAAGGAGACATTTTATCACTCAGCTTTGGAAAGGGATCAATCCAATTTATTTAAACACAGTGTAAGCCTCTATATCACTCTACTGAAAATATTTCCCTTTGTGTTACATGTACACTGTTTTAGATGCCTGGCATTCAACACTCATTGATTACATTTATGTTCTGCACAACATAACATGGATACAGTGTCAAAGGTCTATGTGGATAATATCTGTGTCCCCTTTTTAACCATCTGCATCTAATTGAACTATAAATCAACTGAGGTACTGCATAGTTCCACACTGAGTGTTTATTTGCACGTTTTATTGATTTAATGATATAAATATGTTAACTACCAAATGATAAAATCACAAATACTTGAATTAATTAAACATATCCAAATTGTGTTTTATCTTGAATTAGAGCAATAAGCAACTGAGAATACAGTCTGATAGAATGAGATAAATCAATGCTGCCAACATTACTTTTTAAACACAATTCTTATTTTATATAAAAGCTTAAATGGTGTAAAAAAAAAAAAAAAAAAGAATAATCCAAAGTGATTGGAAACTGTGGTACTGTCTTTTTTGTTGTATTTAAATTTTTTTGTTGTATGACAAAATAAAATTTTAACACTAAACAAATCATAAGGAAATTCCACAACATATAACTCTGTTGTGGTTGTCTTATTATAATATCAGATGTCAAATTTAACTAACATTAAATGTAACCTCTAATGGAATAAAACACTATTTAATGTAGCTTATAAAGTGTAAGGTTTGAGGATCAAAGCAGGGACTGTCATGATGAATGATTTTTCAGACTCAAGCGATGGCAACAATTACAGACAACCAAGGTCGAAAGGCAGAGTTTTTATTTTTTTCTTTTCACAAAGGATTTTCTTTGACAAGTTGTGAAAAGGACTGCTAGAGGAAGTCCAATCCGGGACCACACTGAGGAGAAAAGTTACAATTACTGATTGATGGGAGCAGCAGGATGTGTTCTCTCTGAAGACGGACAAAACGTCAACCTTGTCGTCCTGGGGTTGCGATAACAGGGAGCTGCAGGTACAGCCACTGAATTGAGTTTGGCTGGATGGGTAATGATTTGGCTTGTTTAACCAGGGTCATATTTTTTTTCAATTAATGCTACTGACCCCACTACCATCAGATAGTATTGTAGAACTACTTACTACTTATTTTAAAAATACCTCATGTCCTTTTTTTTTTTCTTTCAGTATATTCCCTTTAGTTTGGTTCTGGCAGGAGTTTTTAAAGGCAGGTTTCCAGAGCGAAATCATGGAGCGAGAAAGAGAATCCAAGAAACCATGGAGGAATCATTGAGGCATCCAGCTGTGAGGAAGACAGGGAACAAGGTAAGTAACATGAATAAACATAGGAGTCAAAGAAAAGCTAGATCCAGCTACCACGAGCTGTGCGATAAATGCCTTGCGTCTCAGGGAACCTGCTCCTCTAAGTATTCACAATAGTTTAATCAGGTTGTGAAAGGCTTTCTACTTCCAGTTCTGTCACAGTTGGCAGGAGCTGTCAAATTCTTATAACTGGATCAGTTTCATAACAAAATTAGGAGACCACGGCCACGGCGTTCAAAATAAATATTCATTAAAGATAAAGTATAAAGTCAACAAAAAGTACAATGGAATGTTAGTGTTAACATCAGTTGTGTAATTCAAATGCTTGGATGTGTAGTGAATATGTGTGAGTGACATGTGTGAGTGTTGTGATGTGAAAATAAAGGTAAAATTAAATATGCATGGGGAAGAGATGAGGCCCAGCAGCAGAGCAGTGCAGAATGCCACATGCACCATTGTTGCCATGGAGGGGCGAGAGAGCCCAAAGAGAGAGAGAGAGAGAGAGAGTGGGAGGAGGAAACGGGCACCCTGTTGCACTTTGGGGCTGATCCAGAAAACAGTACCCTGCACCAGGAGGAAACAAAAAGGACATGCACACCACAAGGCCTAGAGCTGTAACAAATGTGTGCACATATTGTGTTATGTTTTCTTCATGTAAAGCACTTTGAACCACCTTGTTACTAAAATGTGCTAAAAACTTGACTTAGCTATGATGTCACAAAGTTCAAATCGAACAGGTTTCTTAAATATGACAAAGGATTAGCTGTACTACAATGGACCCCTGATGAAAAAGGCAAACATTTAAAACTTTTCATGACTATTTTGCAATAATTCTTTTAGAAGATCAAGATTAGCAAGAAAAGGCCTTGGAGTAAAGAAATCGGAATTACTGGGTAAGTGTTTTAGCCTGTTATGATTAGCTTTCTGTGGGAGCAAGAGGAAATAAAAAACTGAAAAAGTCTCCTCTGAGTAATTGAAGGCCTGTGTCCTAGAAGTGTGAGACTGGATATATGATGTCGATTACAAAAACTGAGACCCTTTTATGTGACCCTCGTACAGTCGGCGAGACGCCACTTTATCACCACACAGCACACATGAGGCTGTTAGGCACTGCTGGCAAATTTACAGCCAATCCCAGTTAATGCCTTGCTATTTCATTAGGTTAATATATTCCGCTAGTGTCATGAGAAAAGATTCAGAGCAGGAGCTAATGCTGATATGCATCCACCAAATAGTGCTCTGACCCACATCTCAGCTCCACCTTTGTCTGGTACAATCATTATCTTTTCAGCCATCAATTCAAATCACTCTGCAAAATGGTGATGTCTTTGCTACAATCTATAAAAATATTTGTAATCTGGATTCTGCCAGGATTAACTGTTCATCAATGTGCATCAGATTGCACTAAGACATTCTATCATGGGAACTCAGCTCATGAAAAAGCAGATTCAAGGTATTCAGGTGTTGTTTTTTTCGTCCCCTTTGCCACTATCCCTCTTAATCCTGCTGTGCTCACTTACTAATTATTTATGAATCCCAATTCATAATGCATTACAAGGTGTCAGCATTCAGTTGAGAACCCACAGTGAGATGAATGCATTGGTGTACTGGACATATTTATCACAGACATAGCGAGTGGTGGCCTGCTCAACTAAAAAGACGCTAGAGCAAAGCTTTTGCCTGAAGATTGACTAGTGTGAAAAATTACAGGTACATCACAAGAAATGAAAATATAACAAAAACTTTCCCATATAGAGTGAAATATGAGTCTTTATTTCCTTTAGTTTTGATGATTGTGGAAAAGGCTATTGCTGAAGAAGCTGGTTGTTCGGAGGGCTTTATGAAAGCATATTCATAGAAAGTTAAATGTGCACCAGCAACAGCGATAACTGCTTCAAAAGGAGTGAATAGAGGCTAAGGTCAGTACATCAAGAACCACGAGAAATCCTACACATAATCTACAGCTGTCACATTCCTCATCTCAAGCCATATTGTATTTCTAAATTAGAAATCACACTTTTTTCATAGTTTGGCTGGTCGTGCAACATATATTGTAGTTAGGTGGGACTTCTTATTTTCCCTCTTCATACCGCATTTTTTGACTGATGCATTAATTGCTAATTCGTTCTGACTGAGATGAGTCAAATAATTACCATGTGCAGTCACTAAAAAAGCTAAACGCAGGCTGAAAGCAAGACATTCAGAGGTGGAGGATCAGGACCTGAGATGGAATGTGTTGCTGGGAGAAACAACCCTGTCTGTCTTTGAAAACTTAATCCAGACTGCTGCCTCACACCCATAACTCAACCTTGTTGTGTTAATTCCACCCAATATTGGATCCATTCATCTTAGCAAAGAAGCACGTAATGGGTTGAATATGACTGATGCCATGAATCAAGGTAAGGTACATGCTCCTATTTTACTCTTGTGAGTCTGTACTAATCATGGTAGTATAAGAAAAAATTGTCTTGCCCAGATAACTAAAGTGGAGACATTTGATTTTCAGCTTACATTTTATCTTTGCAAGTTTTTTAAAATTAGTCCTCCTACAGCATTATCTTGTTGAATTTCCTTACAATTTACAATGACATATTGTTTTTAAGGCACCACAATTTACCCATGGTGACAAATGAACAAAGCTGCAAGTTCTTCCAAATGCATTTGGAGAAGGATGGTCTAACTGGCTTGTTCCTATCAGTAGCAGACTTTTCACAGTAACAGGTAGTGTTTAACGCTGCTTGTATTAATATTTTATGGCCATTTTCTCCTGCAGAGTCGTAACAACTCTAATTAAAGTATTTAGATAAACGATAAACTGCCAAAAAACACCTCACTTCCTCAAAGATTAAGTATCCTTGATATAATATTTAAAATTTTTTTCTTTATGCAATTATTTCATGTTCTAAAAGTTTTGGTAAAACCCAAGATATAGAACTTTAACACCCATGTTGTGGTACTTGAAAGAGACATATTTCATGTAAACCAATAAGAGTGGGAGATGTTTTGTACCTACTTTATGTTTTGACTTGATGCTGATATTGTTTTTCAGTCAGACATAAACTAGTCACTGTTATATAAAAAACAAATAAAAAGTTGAACCTGAATGACAATGAGTATTGTATGTAAATGTACACACATAACACAAAAAGTTAATTTTTCTACTTGTTATGCAGAGCTCCCACAACAGAGTGGTGATACAAGTCAAACCAAAGTTTAATATTGACCAAATAATATGACAAATTTTGATTATTTTCTCATTGTCACAAGTTAAGTTAGACCAAACTTCTTTTGTTTTGGGTCAGTTAGAATTACTAATATTATTTTTTATTCGTTAAATGTCACAATAAAAATAGAAAAAATCATTCAGAGATTCATTTATTGTCTCCAAAATCAAAAGTTTACATACATTTCCTCAGTATTTGGTAACATTGTCTAAAGTCTGTAGATGGTTTATGTTTCTAATTGACTATGAATTTCACAGTGACCGGTGGCCGCATCCATTTCGAGAGGCACAGGAAACCCAGTAAAATGAAGAATATGGCACTTATGTGGGCAGCAAAAACACTCTTATGTGTCCTGAGAATACATTTGGCAATGTGATCAAGTTTTAGTTTTAATGGCAAGAATTTACAAAAATGTTGGCAAATTGATGGACACTAGAGAGGCAATTTTCTAGCTTTACGACCTACTCCAATTGCAAATCAAGCTGACACCTTCAAAGACAACAAAGGAGTAGGTGTTTTTCACTTTAAGGATACATATTTCATAGGAAACCTTATTTATTTAGATAGAAGAAATTTACTGAATGTTTGTGCCATTTTAAGGTGTTCTGAACCGTAGCGTTAGTGCCCCAGATGAAAGCTTTACAACCATTCTTGTGACAAAGCTGTTGTTTGCCATTTTTGTAGGAAAAGACCTTTGTTCTTCTGGTGTGTTGTAGCCTCACAAGAACACTAGACCCAGACAAGTGTGTATTTGTAACTCTATACGAAATGTTCTGAGTGCCCTGACATTTCAAGTGAATGGTCCAGTGGCAGTCGTTCTGAATGCCAGAGTATGCCAACAGTCTTACGTTAGATGAATGAACCAACTGAGCAGTGTTTTTATTTTTATTAACACATTATTACTTACCTAATGTAAGGAATATTTCACTGACATGTCAATTGTTTTAACAATTCAACTTGACTTTTAAAAGGCAACTTCATAACAAATAATTAGTGTTTGATCTCTAGAAAGCTGTTCAGTCTCCACAAACAACAAAGTGTTTATGTGTCATTACACATCAAAATGTTGTTAAGAGTTTAATTTATTATGGTTCAAAGTAATTCCAAACAGGTGAGTTTTTAGTCTAGAATTAAAAGAACTCAGTATTTTGGCTGTTTTACAATTTTCAGGAAGTTTTGTGGTGATTTGTGGTGCATAGAAGTTGAATGCTGCTTCTTCATGTTTGGATCTGGTCTGCTCTACATCTAGAGAAATGAAAGACCTGAGTGGCCTGGAAGGTTGTCACAACAATCAAGTAAAAAAATTTTTTTTTCTTTAATCAACACAAATGTGACTAAATCTTAAGAAAATTAATAGATGTATAACTTTTCAATAAGTTTAGACGATAAGTATATTAAAAGACATGTTTTGCCACATTATGACACTATGACCCAGTGAAAGGCCCGGTGGACCATGTGCTAACATTCTCCTTACCTAAGCCTAACGCCAAAACAGTCCTTCTTCTAATGGACCCTGGGCTCTGGGTCCCATAAGGACTCCATAAGAATTCTCACAACATTAGTATTTGTTGAAAAAGTGGCCCTTAAAAGGTGAGAATGCTAAAACAGACTTACACACGAGCTTTCGAGTGCTCCCAGTGGAGAGTCAATCACATCTCTAAACCACACCTGGTTGATAGCTTTGTTAGCTGATCATCTTCAAGCACACCACATTATGTGTATCTTTATCTGAGCTGAGTCTTTTGCTTTTCTCTGAGATAACAATTCATATAATATTGTGATTGTTCAGTTTTAAACTGAAATGCAGTTTAAGACTGCATTTCATGAAGCTGTGTGACTTGATGAGCTTGAAAAAAAAAGAAAAATCCTGAAAGCAGCCTAATCGTGTGACAAATGACTAAAGATTCATCAAATGGGTATCTAAGCAGTAGCCGTTTGGAAAAGCAATAAATCCCTCCAGCTTGGCGAATTCAGCTAAAAAGAGAAAGTATTAACTTCAAGCATGAATGCTGGATTTTAATGATTTTTAGGAACCACGAATATCTTGTTCACTCTGATTAGTGAAAGCTGTTGTTTAACTTTGTCACAGTGAAACTAAAGCTCCATATTGGCATAGCCTTCATTATTATCTTGTGTTCACAAGACAATTCAATCTCCTGGGACAATGTAGAAAAAGATCTAGTAGAGCTTCTGGATTTTGGTTTACAATGTGAAAGACCCATTCAAGCCCTGGAAGAACATGTCATTAATGCAAAGGCCCTCAAAATGCCTAGATATGTGATTTTACCTCCACAAAATATTCCTTAGATTAGAAGGCCAAGTGGTTATAAGTTTCTGATGCGGTTCCATCATCTGCGGATGTCCAAAACCAATCTTCTAACTTCCTTTGCTTTTTTCTATTGAATACTGTTAACAGAGATTTAGTGCATATGAGTTGGAGAGCATGTCACATTACTGTATCAAGTTGAGAAGTTAATAGACTGGGAAGTAATTTTAAGACCTCATCATTTATTTGTCTTGCTGAAATGAGTATAGCTCCAGACCTTTCCATTTACATGACCTTGCTTGTCCAAAGCTTGCCTTGTTCAGAGGACTAAAGCTCAGAGATTGCTGGAAACGTCTAAAAAGTCAATCTTTGCTCCCATTTTTAGTAAACCACTGTCCATATTACAAAACCTGGGAAATAGATTTCCTCTTCTGGCTACACTACAACATGGACAGACAGAATTAAGTCTTAACATTTAATCGTGAGTTGATTTGATTATTTGTTAGCATCCCTGTTTTGAACATCTTCCATACATCCTTAAATCTCTGACCATTGTTTCATCCTTAGCCCTAGTTTGTAATCTTGCCTTGAAACACTCAATTTAATGAAGTAGTTCTTCTGGACCTTGACTTAATAAAACTACATGAGTCAAAGGCCATCCAAATATCTTGACATCAGTGGATAGCAGAGTTGCTAGTATCATGTTTTTTTCACAATTAACTTTCTTGTTATGCAAAAACAATTAAGTTTTTTGCAAAAAATAGGTAAGTTTTTAGACAACTTTTAGACAGCAGGTGTTGCTCTGAATGCCCCAGATCAGAGCAGTAGAGGCACTACAGTAAAAGGTAGAAATACAATTTTCAGTGTGAATATAACACTTCACTGTACAACCACTGTACAAGTGTACAAGTATAGCTTTTGCCTTTTTGCAAAGCTGTTTTGCTTTACAAAAAGGTAACAAAGCAAACTGTTTTGAGGGCGGTTTGCTTTTCCAAACAGTAAATATTATCTTCAGTCCAGAGAAAAAGCATTATAAAACAGTCTTCAGGGAATGTACTCATCATCAACCTTTTCACACTCTTATAAAACATTCATTACACTGATTGTTTTGCTGTAGCAACATAACAAGAGCCTAGACTGGAGAAGCGTTTCCACTGTGAGCCAAACAATAGCCTGAACTACAGAAATACCATGGGTGCTTAATAACAGGATTGTATAGGAAGCAAGACTTGAGCATACAATTTTTGCATATAATCTTGAAAACCTGCTGAGGATAAGGGATTAGCTGCTGCTCAATTCCATTTTTGGAAAGAAAACAAACAAGGCAGCTATTTGCTGAAATATACAGTGTCTCTTACCGTCTATGAATTATTGATTAGTCATAGACAAGAACTGAGACAATCGCAGGTCAATATTTAATCAAGGATACAGGCTTTCTATACTGATGAGGGAAAAAATATGTCTCTGTTATTATTTCACACCTTTCTTTTGGGCTCAATTTTATCACACTTACAGAAAATGCCAGAAGAGGAAAACTTACCGTATTTTACCTCCTTTGAATTATAGATGGGCTTTTGGGTCCATGTATTTTCTGTTTGTCATCTCTCCAAATGTGATGATTCTTTTCTCATCTTCAGTTTTCTCCTGGTGAGACAGTGTATCACTCACTGCACGAATCTAAAATCTTAAATAAAAATATTTTAAAAATTGACACCTTTAGATAATCTCATTGTAAAACTTTTTAAAGATTATAAGGAGTTAAATGTTACAATTCATGGTTGACTTTGATTTGATGGAGCTCATAACTTAGCCAAACCATCCAAAAACACAGACTTGATTGATTCACATGTACAATGTTGTTTGTGGCCTTTGTTGAGCAGGACATAATTCAATTTCTTAATATCAACTACAGGAGGGGAAACACAAAGACAGCCAAAAAGAATTAGCTTGGCATGGCAAGATATGCCTGACTGTTTTACTACAGCAATAGAGGAGCGTGCAGGTGACCTTCCCTGATTGGCCTGCAGATGTAATCTTGCCTCAGCAAAGGTTGGACAGGGTCTAAAATGAATTAGCAGTGCACAAGCTGGAAGAAAAATCATTTCACTGCAGTCCATGGTTCATTGAGTAACCTTTACCATCTGTGAAACACACAAGAACAAGATGCAAAGCAAAGTGTGGCATGTTGCTCTGACAGCTTTTTCATTGATTTATTGTGTTTCCATTTTGTAAATAACCTTGTCTTCTAATGATATGCAATGTCTCCTGTCATTAACATTATCTTGCAGAATCCCGCTCAATGTGTGTAAATATCTGGATTTAAGTTAAAGTACCAACAATTTGGGCTACCGTTGGATGTTTCTCCAAAGCAGCTCAGTGAATGTTTTCACTTGGGTCAACCTTATTTGAACTTTATTGACATTTTACTTGGAAATAAGGATAAGATTTGTCCCTTTTGTTGAATTTGATTAAGTTTTATGTGTGAATCCCTGAATGTGTGTATTGCATGCTCTGCAATTTCTTGCTATATTAAAGCGTTACATTGTTTTTCAAAGTATTCATAACTTGAGCCATCCCATCACAAAAATAGCTAAATCATTTCATTGAAATTTAATGTGAGCTTTATAGATAGCATACATATGTATAACTTGTAACAAAAGATACAATAGTTTCTTTCTCTTTTTAATCTAAAACTAAATTAAATTCTGAAAGGAGCATTCAGCCTCCTTTGTTCTAATACATTTAACTAGATTGCAGTGTAATGCACTGCTTTTGGAAACCTAATTAGTTAATATATTTTACATATGTATAATTTAATCTCAGTATCAGAATAGCTGTTCATGACGGCCTCAGGTTTAATGGAGAACATCATGAAGACCAAGGAATACAGCAGACAGTTGAGCTATAAAATTGTGATAAAAGGAGGGTTATATTATAAAAACAACACTGCAAAATCCATTCGTCTCATGGAGCTTTGTTCAGTCTATCATCCAAGAATGGAAAGAGAACAGGCTGGTCAGACTTGATAGGGAGACGGATGGAGCTAAATAGAGAAACCTGCTGAAGAATACAAAAGACTTCAGACTGAATCTGAGTTCCAGCTAAAAACAACCTGCTGCACCCGCAGCTACAATGTATTGGCTTTCACATCACAATTATGCAATGCTTTATGTTGGTCTGTCATCTATGATTGAAGTAAACTGCAATAAAGTCAGCAATTGTAAATAACAAGATATGAAAAAAAAAGCATGGGTGTCCCATAAGTGAAAATGAAAAGTATGTCCAACAGTGGGGAGAGAAAAAAAACGAACAGAAAACACAATAAAGCGTCCAAATAAGTTATAATTAATAATGTGCCTAGTCTAGTGATGGCCCAGACGATGGCATATGAGCTGAGCAAACAAGATGAAACCCAGTGTATCACTTTAACAAAACCACTTGACCGATACAGTTCCTGTGTCGTTTGAATGTGACAGCGCCAAATTTTCTTGATGAGGGAGAAACTGTGTCGACATGTTATCTAACAAAACATGGGTTTTGTTAGATAACAGATACTTTGTGTCATTTGCTTTGCGTTTGATTTTTAATCAATAATTATTCTGTTCTCATTTCCACTTTTGATCATTTTCTTTCAGATTATTCAAATTCCTTTCCATGGGATATTTGAGTTAGTTTACATGGATTAACTTTTATTTTTATAGTAGGTGAAAAATGTACGACTTGCTCCCAAGTTTTGTCTTACTGTAACCAGAGCTCTTCCAAAATGCTGAGGCATCATCATGCCCGGCTTGAGGGGGATGAACCGGTTAACACTCCCGTCTTCATTAAATTTGCCTGCAATGACTTTCTAAATCCAGAAGATGTCACTGTCAGTGACAAAGCAACAGTCTTAGCACAGTGTCGACACAGTTTGGGAAATGTGCCCCACACCCAGTGAGGTCTCATCTGCCCATCACTTCCCCAAACTACTTATCATTTTCAAACAATAATAGCTTATTGGCTCTCAGAGATCACAGTAGATTTCAAAATGGCGGTCCACCTGTATACAGGTCAAATCCCACCTTCTCGGTTTTAATCGGCTAATCACCCATAATCATTGTTTCTTTCCTTTGAAACTACACACTTCCCTGAAAAATAATGGGAGAAAATGTTTTGGCAAAATATAAGCATAATCCTTATCTTGTCCTATGAATTTTTATTTTGACTATTTACATTTTTTTTTTTTTTTTGCTTTACATAGAAAAGAGTTCAACAGTAAACTTCTGATGAACGTCTGTTCTGAATTGCCTAAAGAAAATCATAACACTTTTTGAACATGAGCCCGTTGAGTTTCATTCTTTTTTATGTTCAAGCACACTGGAAGAAGTAGAACAAAATTGTGTTTACTAAATTGCACTAAATTGAGACAACAGAAGAAAGCAGCTGTTATTACCAGCTAGAGAGTGACTTCTGTCTGGGTAGAAAAAGGAGAAGAACTATTTTTTTCACATAGCCTCTAGTTGTTTTGCGGTTCAAAGGTTTTTGTCGTTTGTTTAACCTTTAGCTTTGAGGAGCTTGTATTTCAATGCAATATTGATAAAGACTTCCGACACTGCATGTTGATTTTACTTCAGCAAAATCAGCTTGCAGATCACTCCATTTTAAAGTGCACACAGAGAGCACAGAGGCAGATGTTCCATATCTATAATAAATGAAATTCAGAAAATGTCTCCATCTTTGCTGAACATTGAATAAAAAACTCAGACTGGATCTGTTAGAATGATAATTTAGAAAATTAGTCAAGAAGCAAAACTATGTAGCAGCACAAAACAGCACCAGATGTGTTATGACCAGTGGATCAGTCTTTGATTTGGTGCCTGTTTGCTCTCAGTTCTCCTCTCTTGTTGACAGGTGCCCAACACTTGGGCAGGTGGAAATCATGGAGTTATAATTTAGCCCTCCAGGATCCTGTCAAGTGGCTCTTTATGTCATGCTGGCAGCAGGAGAACCACATAAGACCGCTTCATTATGAAAAAAAAAAAAAAAAAACATAATCACAATTGCTTTATTTGTTACTGAGGTCAAACATATTACATTGAAAGTATAAAAGTATTAAATCCATAGTAACCTTAATTAAAATAAACATCAGAATTAAAAAAATAAAAGTAAATAGACTTTATCTAAAAAATATTTTGTAATGGTCTAGCATTTAGAAAATTCTGATAATGTTGTTAATTTTACCTGACATAAAGCAAGAAGTGTTTATCACAGAGAAAAAAAATAAAATTCTTGGACTTTTCATACTTTGTATGCAAGTATACACTTTCAGTTTTATGTCTGTCTGTCCATCCTCTATTCAGTTCAGTTTAATATTTTCATATCAGTTAACAAATGTAGGTCATTGGGGCGGGTATCTATTACCCGGCACTACACCATTATAACAATTAAATATCAATAAAAAGACAACTTCCATTGAAAATGGAAAATATGTATCATTTCATTAACAGGACATTTAAAAATAGTGTGTAGATTAGCTCTTAAAAACCTACCTTCTGCATTTATTCTTCTTTCTTTAAAATAAGTGAAAATATGTTTTATTACAATACTGTTTTGTGTCTTCTCATAACTCATCAGTTCAGCCATTTCTCAGAAATAGCTGATATGTTGGTACAATTGGGGTGTCTGAAAAATGCTTTCATTACTCCAACTAACCCGGTTAACAAAATGCTACTGTAGTATTGCTGATATGAGAAATCTCTGTTTTGATATGACTTGTTGACAGAATTTCATAATTTTTTTTTATAGTAAATAAAGTGCACTCTAAGTTTACAGATATATGTTTCCTCCGTTTCAAAATTAAGCGTCTTTAAAAAAAGGCTAATCTTCGAGCTCTCTGCTGCTCTCAAGCTTCTAAAAATATATTTTTCAGTGTGAGGGAGATCTGAACTGCAGGTCACATAACAGACAAATCAGAAACAGACATATCTTTGACTGAAAATATTGGAAATGAAACAAAGTTTGTTTGGAAAAGCTAAGCATTGCTAAATATTACACCATTCTTTATACATCCCCAAAAACAGACTATTACAGTGAGAGCAATGCAATGTTGCTAAGTACTAGAATTTTTTTTTTTAGGAATAATCACTTTTTTATTGTTTTTCTGTAAATTAATTTGTATATTAATTAAATAAATTTCTCACATGCACTCATTCATACATTCCTGACTCATCAGAAGTTGTTTATTATGATTTAATTGAAACTATTGGTCTCAATTTCTGTGTGGCCTTGTTGTTAAAACATAGTTTTGTGCCAAGTTGTGACAAATAGCACACCGTTGGGTCTGATTGTAGAGTTTAAGAAAAAAAGAAGAAAAGACCAATCCCTTGTCTAATCAGTAAGTCATTGTAACTTGCTGTAATAAATATGTTATTACTTTTCTATTTTGACATAGCAATTTGACACAAGGGGGTAGAGTTGCTTTGACGGTACAAACACAGTTGGGTGTTTTTCCCTGCAGCAGTTTCTAAAAGTGTGCAATCTTGGAAGTCATGAAAACAACCCCAGCTACTTGTGTGCTTATACTGTTTTCTGGTCTTGTATTGATCCACTTAAATAATAAAGCTCCCAGTGAACTGGCTGGGGTTACCTTTCTGGTTGTTAGCAGTAACTGGCAGGGTGTGGAGGAGGGGTAGATTCACAAGCAATGACTGACAGCAGCATGTTGATCATAAAAAGACAGAAGACAACGCTGAATTTAAGAATAAACCTGAGTGCCTTTAATCTACAATTAATGGCTCTTTCTTATTTTCTTTGCAGTTTTCAAACTGTTATTGAGTAATCACCTTGATTAATTGAGGTTAGTCCACACCCAATTTCATATTATCGTGCATAAACACCAGATTACACGACGTGTAAACATCACGTTGTAACATTGTAGAAAGGGAAAAGTAAAATATACAGTAAAAGTAGGTCGTATTTGGGCCTCCAGCACTAACTCATGTTGAACAAGAAATATCACCTGCTTTCATTTAACATGCCGTCTGAAAAACGAGAAAGAAAAGAAAGAAATAAGACTATAAATATTGTAGGACTTGCACCTGTTTTAACTATATATGGGCGTGTATGAAAAAAATATAAGATGGTATCAACTGTGTTTACTCTCCATAGAACATCCCATTTTCCTTGTGTATGTTTACCCACCTGTCCTTTCTAGAATGAGGA
This sequence comes from Poeciliopsis gracilis, assembly GCA_911649635.1. Lineage (NCBI taxonomy): Eukaryota > Metazoa > Chordata > Actinopteri > Cyprinodontiformes > Poeciliidae > Poeciliopsis > Poeciliopsis gracilis. The sequence goes on from CAJVRI010000715.1 coordinate 1,794,214, forward strand.
TCTGCAGAACTTTTGCTGCCAGTCACTTCATGTTCTCTATTTCTATAGAACATCTGCTTGCCTTGGTGATTGTGTGTTTAATTGTGTCTCCTCCCTGGAAGAGGCCATCAACTGCCAGTAACTCAGTGTTTTCTCTCTCTATGAAGATATTTTTTAAAGATTATTCTGAATTTACCTTGTTTCTTTCTTCAAGAAATTAAGTCCTCTCTATTTCACTACACAGAGCAGTCTTTCTCAGTGTTGGGACTCTAGGATTGAGGACATTTTCAAAGAATTTACCAGCCTAGTTTTGTGTCCATGTTAAGTGTTTTGGTTGGGGAGAAAAAAAAAAATCTGTTTTAGGATTATCTGCTTGTACACAGCAGTTGAAGTAAAAATAAATACTTCATCTGTTTTATAAAAATAAAACAGATGATCATGAGAGAAGAAGAAAAGAAACAAGAAATTATTTTGAACAAATACAGTGTAAGGAAATCAGTTTTTCCTGTGCAAGGACAGCAGATTATCCTTTAGCAACAACAGAGATACTAAATGGTGCTGACATTTTTTATTTTTTCTTCCTTTATTGAGTAAAAAATTTAACTAATCTGAATTAAGTTAGATATCCTTCCAAACAAATCCGATATGTCTATCAAGATTATATTTGGAACACTAGGATTTCTGATTATTCACCATGAATTCTGAAGTATGAAGTTTATTACAATTGCCATTGGAAACACTGCTGCTTTTATGCATCATGTAGATGATTACTTAATTTTAGGTGACTTGCAGTATCATGCAGAGCGACATCCTGCATTTCATTTTTGGAACTTGAGCTTATAATAAGCACAACTATTGCATGCTTGACAGCCCCACTATTGAAAACAGCTGGGAAATTTCATGCTCTGAGCAAATTTTTGACATTGCTAGATGTTAGTATCTGATTTGCATGCAACCCTAACCCCAACCTCCGAATGTGACACCAAAATTATGAAATTACAGTAGTAAGAAATTCCCTCAGGCTATTCCCTCAGAACAGCTTTCAGGCTACACCGCTGCTCTGGTTTGTGTCTCAGTCTTTTGATGCTAATGAGATGGTAATCTGAGTGAGGGTCAGCTGTGCTAAATGCCAATCATAAACATCAATCATATCCCTTGAGCTACTGGCAGCCGCAGTGCTGCATTTTCCAAACTATTTGTTTCCTAATTGAATTCCCTCAACAGTCTCAGTGTCCATCAAATAATAGTGGAGGTCAGCCTGCGCACAATTTGGAATTCACTCGGGTTCTTTGCGATCTGAAAGGCACAAGTAATGACTGTGACCAAGAGGAGCTGCTGTTGTGTTACAAATAGGCAAAGTGAGAAGCAGCGTGGCCTGTAGTCATGGCAGAGGCTCTTTATCCACGATGATAAACTCCTCCTGCCACAAAGAACCAGTACCCAAGGATACAAGAGGTGGTATCCAACATTGGTGTCATCCAGGATTGATCCATTCTCCAACTGGGGCAGACTCTAGTAATTACACTGGAGAGTGCCAACATTACATCCATTCCTTGCAAACAACCAAGGACAGTGCAGCTGGCAGTTCAATTAAAGGATCTCTCTCTATTAGCTGTGACTTTAGGCTTTTAATTAACAGTGGCAGAGGAGTGTTCCACTGTAGTTTTGTCTTCAAATTAGAAACAGTGAATACTGGAAATGTGCTGTACCTTAAAAGAACATATTGGCACAAAGGTAATCAAATTTGGCTTAGATAGATATATGGTATCATTGTTACTTTCCAAAACCATTTCAAGAAGAATATTGGATTTTGTGACTATCATTGAACTTGATCAAAAGGCAAAAAGGTGACTTTAAATGTACAACATATTAAAACTTAATTCGATTTTTAAGACCTTAATATATATATATATATATATATATATATATATATATATATATATATATATATATATATATATATATATATATATATATATATATTACATTTTAATACATTAAAGCTACAATTACATTTTAATACATTAAAGCTACAATTAATGTATGTTTTGGAATTATATATGACAGGTCAATACAATGTGCAACTTGAACAATAATGCAAATTCTGATTCTGTACCCAGTTTCATTTTGTGATGCATCACAAATATCCTTCATTCCTTTCTTTATATCTGCTTATCTTTGCACAAAAATTTAACCTCTGCAAAGTCACCTTTTTGTACTCATGGTAAGATAGCATAGCATTCTAGCCTCCATGTGCCTTTTTATCTCACAGGACCTAAACTGTAATCCCAGTGTTTTGGCGAACATCTTTTCTCCATTGCCTCCCAAAATACTGCCAGGCTTTTCAGTGGGATTAGAGTTCATTGCGCAAGATGTGCCAACTGACAGTGTCCATGGATTTGGCAAGGATTCACATTACACGATGTCCTTTGTCAGAGCAGCATAAACCGAGTCATGATTTGAAACATGTCTGACTGTGGAGAGCAGCTTGTGACAGCTTGATAAATCCTATAAGTATCTGATCAGATCTAAAACCCAACCAATCTATAGTCAGTCCCTCAAAAGTTCAAACCAGTCTCCTATGAAACAGGGTAAATAATAACTGGATATGATTTTACATGGAGCGAAGATGTATTAAAATTTTTCAGGAACTGGACAAATTCAAATGAGAGAATTTGTGGCAGGCATAAATATTTCAGTTTTCAGGTGGAAACACAGTTGGATTACAGTGAATTACAGGACAACAATGTCTTAGTTAATATTCAGTGCCCAAATGTCCTAAAGCAAAGTTGCATTAAGTGACTGCCTCAGTTACAGAACATAGTTGCAACAAAGAATGAAACATCAAGACTTCAGATTCTTCTCCTTGACTTTAAGGGGATTTCAGAGGAAATAATTGGTTTGTCAAAGTTGAGAGAGAAAGAAAAAGACTCCAAAACAGCCCACATTAAACTTCCAACATGTCTCGACTCCTGTGGACAGAAGAAAAAAAAAATTACAAAAGAATCTGCAAGCAGCAGACCTTATTCTTCATCTTACACTTTGGACAATGTCAAATTCTTCCAGAAGGGGAAAAAATATAACAAGTGAATAGATGTTACAACTTGATTTTATGATTTTTACACTAAACCATTTTAGTAGCAGTGTCTGCAATTGAAATCTGTTTTTCCTTTTGCACATAATTAGTTAACTAAAATCAGTTTTCCCTAATTTGAGGACTGTTAATATTTTTGGCAAAAATCCCTTCTCCACATGGAAAATTAAAAGAAACTAGAGGAAACCAACAGATCTAACAGTCATGACATGCATGCTGCTGATTTGGTGTAAACAAATCACTAATTGATTGAATAATGTTCAAATAATAAGACTGAAACTCTTTTGAAAATCACACCCAGATCACTGCAAAAAGAAAAATACTTTATTTGCTGATTACTGTACATAAAGATATGAATTAAAGGGTACAAAGTAATTGCCTTAACAAAGCAGCAGTATTCAATATGTGGTAGCATACTGTTGAACATGTTTGCTGTGTCAACTGATCACAGAAAATAGTGGAGGGGAACAGCTTTTCACAGGTGACTGAATAATACAGCACAGTGCAATACAAACCCTATGAAGTTGTCATAAACAATAAATATTAGTTCATTGATTCTAATGAAAGCCAAATATTTAAGCATGTTTAGTTTCAACAGTAAATGTTTGAGTTTGTAAATAAAAAAGCTGTTTTTTTCCAACAGCCTAATATTCCTTTTTCCCAACTTTGTGAAGAGTGATAATTGATTCAATAAATGTTAGTAGGACTTTGGGTTGTATTTACTTTTTCATACTGTTATTTGAAACAACTTTGTGCTCAGTGCCGCAGCATTCCCATCCAGCTACAGTCAGACGTCAAACATTATACAACATCTGCCTTGTCAAACAAGTGAGGCCTATGCAGGGCTGTCGTCCTTCACATTAGCCGTGACTTTGCTTATGATTGATTGCATGTCTTTTTCCTGACAGACTGCATTCTGCAGGACTGTAAGACAGGACTGGTAACCTCCACCACCCACTCACAGCAGTGTGGATGTTAAAAAAGAAATGCATGCTCAAATATGTAGCATGCACTTGAGCATGTGTCTATTGATGGCAGCAGTGGGTATTAACCTTCTCAATGTCAAGCTGTATTATTCTTTAACAGCTCCATGTGGATTAGCACAATAATTCTATTTTATTTTTAATTTGCAGACATGTACTCAACAGTGACTGTGGAATGTTCAGCATATATTATGTAAAATAGTATGGATAAAACTGAAAATTGTAGGCAGAACATGAAAATAAGGAGGATAAATAATGATATTCTTAAGGAAAATGTTGGCGCAGCAATTAAGAGACAAAATGGAATTTGATTTTCTGGGGCATGTGGCCCTGGAGATAAAGACAACAGCTGGTGAGAAGCATATGTCAGCAAAGAACATCTTTGAAGGTGTGAGTTTGAAAATTACATGAATATTAGGCTCTTGGAATTGATTACTCAACTAATCCGCTCATCCAACCTGTTTTGTTAGAACATGTGTACATGATGATGAAAAATAACCTCTGCTATTCTGCAGTTTTACTTTAATTTTATGTCTCCAAAAATTGGAGTTCTAACTAATTCATGTCATGTCTTTACTCATAAACCGCAAGCATGAAATATACATTTGAACTTTAATACACTTTTTTTTAGAATAATGTTTATTAGAACATTATTCTTTGAATTGCAATTGCATTATATTTTGAAACATAAATTTAAATGATAGACCCACAATGATATCCAAATTTTTATCCATTTCAAAGCTTCCCTTTTTCTCAGAGGTCTGTAAAGAGTTTAAAACACATTGTATATGACAGCCGGGCAAAAGAAGTCATATAACCCAATCTATATTGTTTAAGGTTGGTAATTAAAGTTACAGCTTAACTAGCTGTCAGATCCCGGCTTTCTTACATTTAACATCTGTCTTCATTTGAGGATCATAATATTCCAACATCTCATTTATTTATGTTTAGGCTTGTTACTACAAGACAGTGGTTCAGACATTACCTTAGATTCTTATTTGCTTCATTGTCATTTGAAAATACCACAGGGCTTAATACTCAGCTATTTTCTTTGTAGCTGTTGTTCTTCAGTTTCATTCTTAGCAATTGATATATAAACGGCACATTGATTATTTTCGGGAAATGAAAGCTTGGCTGGATTTTTCAGCTTCTCTCATTTTTTTCTGAAAACAATAGATCAAAGTGATTCAGCTTTTGGAAGCAATGTCACTGGTGCAATTTAGGAGTAGGACTCTTTTTATGTGACCAGGAGTCTGTCAGCAGAGTGACCTTTTGTCACCAACTTGGATTTCATCATGCACAGTAATTTTCAGCTTTTAAACTCAACAGTAAAGTCATAGAGTTAATCATAGAGACAGTTGTCCTTATTACAGCTTCATTACTGTGGCTTGTATGCCTGTTCAATCAATATTCTTTAAGTTGCTTTTGAGGGCTTGTTTAAAATGCATTTGTTGTATTTTATTAGTCATATTTTGCCTTGTATTAAATTAAGTTTTAAGTAGCTCATTCAAGTTTACTTGAGCTATTTTATGCATCCCTAGTTGCTTGTGTCTGTGTTGTCTCAGTGCTAAAATGGATTGGTGACCTGTCCAAGTTGTATCCCAGCTTATTGATTGTTTATCAATCAAAAATTAAGCACTAAAAGAAAGGACAAAATTCAACTAATGAAAAGTTGCATGAGAGAATAAGCTTTAAGAAACTTCAAAAGTAAATTATGTAGAAATATATAAAAATAATCAGCAACAAAACAAAAAACTTTACATTATAATACATCAAAAATCATTGCGTAATAATCTTACAAAGCCTGTGCAAATGCTAAAGCCTTAATGCCACTTTTTCAAGATTAAGACTTTTCTCAACTTGTTACATTCCAAGTTTACTTAATGTATTATGGCTTTTTCACAAATGAATAAGTAACAAAAAATTTTTTAAAGGCTTTTTGGTTCAGCTTTGAGACTAGACATAAGTTATAAAGCTGACTCTTCTGTATTATTCATAACCCAGTTATATTCAGTGTTAAGAGAGACAATCTCCTCCTGACTGAATTGTTCCACTTTTCGTCGTCGCACCAACTACAACCATCCCACGCTGCTTTATTTTTGACTCCAGCTTTGATTAAGTGCACTGCTGGGTTACAGGAGAATCCCCTGGAGGCCAGTTGAAAACTCAACACGTCTTGAGTTTATAAAATACTTCACATTCCAATGAAAATTTTATTTAGTCATAATGTAATTTAAACTGACATGGATGAGAGTTATAATAAATAAAAACTATTGAACATTTTAATTTTTTTTTTAAATTATTATTACTGTGGAGTGAATGCACTTTTATTGATTTGAATGATTAATTTTATGTGAGTCTAAGGCTGTAATTCAGTGGCCACTGCTTGTGGCTCCCTTAAAATCAACCAACAAAAAAGGACACACAAAATGTTGACACTACCAAAGAAAGTGACTCTCTCTATACGTATGTGTATATACCTGCTTATAAAAATCATCATTTAAACATTTCCGAGAGAGCAGTTACACTGATTTAGTCACACTGACCAAAAGCAGGACAAACTTTTTAAAATTAGCTGCTTCGGTAAAATGTGACACAAGAAAAATGCTTCTGCAGTACACTTTAATGCACTGACATTATTAATACCTCCAGGAAGAAGGGGAAGACATCCAAACCTTCATACCACTCTTTTTACTTTCTCTTTGAATTCTTCTTTCATCAGCACTTCCTCTGCAGTAGGGGGCAGACGAGCTGAAGCTGTCAGCATGCCACATAACACAACAACTCTTTCCCTGATAGCTCGCTCTTTCCTGAGAGATTACAGAAATGAGCGGTGGGTGGGAAGCTTTGGCATGCTCCATTCCTGCTTTTCCTCTCCTCCACCTCCTTCACTTTCTTTCTTTCTTATTTCCGTCCCTCCTTCTCTTCCTACATCAACTCCCTAGAGTGTCAGCTCTGCAGAGGGGGCAGCCCTGTAAGTTCCTCTTACTCACCCTGCAGCAGTTAATTGCAGTGAGAAGATATAGTGTGTGCAGTGACACCAAAGGGACACTGATCACACTAACAAGCAGGGACGAGCGGTGGAGTTGAGATGGTGGAAACAAAAACACTAGTGGGCATTGTCATGCGACTGCAGAACCCTCTTAACACCTTTGAAATACAAAACATAAAGCTGGATTATTCTGTCTGTATCTTAGAAGAGACAAATTCTAAAGTATTTTATTGATGTTATTCTATGACTCACGACACAGAATGAAAATTAGCTGCAAGGCTTTTTCCTCACATCTAAAGAAGAAACAATCCTTTGGGAGGTTTTTATTGCAACTTTTTTTTTCTGTCACTTACACGCATATATACCTGTTTTTTCCCCCATACCTCTGATGATGGCAAGAGTAAGTGATAAGAGGGGGTGGATCAATTCATGTGTACATTCAGGGTGTTAATGGCTTGTGGGAAGAACCTGTGCCTGATTGTTTGTCCCGGTTCCTCTGGACCTGTAGCAGAGGGCTGCAGCTCTAACAGGTGGTAGGTGCATTCAGGTACAATATTAACACCAGAGTTCCTCAACAAATTCTGTTAGGTTTTACAAGGCAGAGAATGGGAAACATTAGATCAGCATGTGACATCTGAATACAAATTCTGAAAGAAATTATTTTGAACAACTTGTTTTTGTAAGCCACACAGTCTGTCATGTTCAGAAGGGTAAGATATGTGATCCACAGATAAGAGTGATCTTGACTGAAATGCACACCTGTTTATGTAATCAGAATCCATAAGTTCATTCAAAGGTGTTTTAATTGAGTACATCCACTGCTTTGACCAGTGACGTTTCTGTCACAGCACAATGAGCCTGTTTTTATGAATGAATAAAGTTGAAAACAAATCTTGATGCTGGTTTTCCCATTCTAAGAACATAAAGTGTTGTAAAAGATGAAAAGCGTTTATGCTAAAAGCTATAAAGAACAGCTGAAAAAATTTCAGCGATTTAAGTTTTTCCTTTTGTGCAAAACATTCCATGCAGTCATGCATTGCCTACCAGACCAACATTGACGTTACTGCCAGACTGTAATGCACTCAATAAGCAATCCACTAATAGCTCATTGAAGAATTCGTCTTCATTCACGCTGAAAAAGATCTGGGTGTAGTGATAACATTTTACAGTGCAGAACATTCTTTAATGGACACCACTGTAACAGGAGAGGATTATCCACAACATTAGTGTGTAAAATCCTTTTCTGATTGAGGCGAACATAGTTGAGAGGAGTTTCAATCAGCATTTAAAGAAATGCAACTACAGTAAATCTACTGTTTCCATGAGAGTTTATTACAAGCTTGGCTGCAATGCAGAGAGCATTAGGCACAAAATGGAAATCTTAGCATCACCTGATATATTGTAGAACACATTCTGGATTTAAGAGGTGCAACAGCATGAGATTGAAAATATTACTGATACCCGCCCAAGGTGTCTTGAGGCAAGGCCTGAATAAATCTGGACAGTGTTTGCCTTTTATCAAAGTTGACTTTTTATAAATGCTACAGGGGAGGCCGCTACATCAAAATGCCTCTATTCTCAAGGGGAAAAGCTTTCTGAACCTGTCTCACATCTCACCATTGGAAGCTGCACTGCCCTTTGAAAGAGTAGCATTTATATAGTTTTTTAAAAACCCAAGGCTAAGAAGATGTAAATAGCTAAGAAGGACATAGCTGCTGTCACGCTGCCCTTGGATGAAGAATATTTGTCTGAATGACTGTGGCCCCTGGGTGAACTTGGCATTTGATGAAATTTGTTTGGTCTCTGGCCTAATAGTCACTGAAGGCAGCCTATATCTCTGTCAACATTCTATTAAATTATTTGTTTTATTTCATTTACCCAGTATTTTGACATTTCTATTTTTGTTAGACTACAAACAACAGTAGACATTTGCAATTTAAAATGTTTATTCTGCTTGCATATGTGTTACAGTCATTCAATCTGTCTATTTTCTTCCACGGATAGTAACATTATTTATGCGCAGACATCAGTCTGTCGAACATACAGTCGTGTGAGCAAACAAATATAAACATATCATACCGTAAGGTAATTGCACCTTGATATGCATGAAAATGTTATGCAAACATATGGAGATGTTTTATTTATTCATTCATGCAGTGCCTGTGTATTCAGACTTGAGCTTGCTCATATTACAGAGTGAGTATAGGCTGGACCATTTTAGTTTTTATTCTATTCTGACAAGAAATGTAATAGAGAGAACATTTCAATATTCTATGATTATTTTTTTGTTGTTGACCTCTCTTCCCCAGTTGTGGAGGAAACTCCTCATGTGGGTGGAACTCTTTTGCATTGTGCAGTTCTACAGTCTTGCATTGACATATTAAAGATCTGTGTTGCTCTGCATTCATCATTTGATTGATTTTGGTTGGTAATCCAAGAACAATCAAACCGATCAGCTGCTAATTGTGATATTTCTTCCTGTGACTTTGTATGTTTTGGAACCTGCCTCATTCACTGTTCGAGCAATGTCTGTGTTCTCCAGTGACTCTATGAAGTTTAATTTTGCAATAATAACACCATGGAAACTTGTCTTCAGATAAAGTGCTGCTGGTCCAACTAATATAGTCTTTTCACTTGCATTCATCCAGTATTTTACTGCTTCGACTGTCCGCTAGGTGACCTGTTCATTAAGACTTTGAAAGAAAGAATAAAAAGACATCTCTGTTCAAGATAGCTGCTGAAAAGATTCAGATTTTGACAAATAAAATGACAAATGCCATGAGGCGACAAATCTGTTAATTAAAGGCAGTCTGAAATATTTGACACAATTAAGCAGAGACCATGTTTACAGATGAACTACTTTCAAAGATTTCTTAAAGAAACAGAAGGCTGTATAGTTGGATTCTAACAACAAAGAGAATCTTACTGCACTGTAGATCAAACCCACATATAAACATGGAAGTGGGGATATTCATCTCTGGAGGGGGACACTTGGGACTTTGCTTATAAAGCTTGATTTCATAACTAAAGAACAAAGTTACATGGGAGTAGTTATTTCTCAAGTCTGACTTTCATATATATATATGAATACATCTACTAGGAAAGTCTAGACCTTGATTTACAAAATAAAAATATTGCCCGTTATGTAAGAGTTTTGCAATCTGGAGCATGTAAATATATTTGTGGGTCCAAGTCTGTGGAGAAAATTCACACAAATTTTACTTCACTATGGCAGATATTATGAAATAAGCTCATGAGAAAATCATTCTGAAACCCTTATTTATGAATAAACCATTAAGCAATGTTCTATACCTGCACTATGTAGAATGAATCTTGTTTATTGATGAATATACTCTAGTCTAGTTGTAAAGGAGGATAAAGCAAGGCGAGATATCAGATTTGATTGCATATGTTTAAACATTTTTAATGCTAAAAATAATTTATGAATCAAAAGTAAGCACCCTCTTGAGAATATTTTTACTAAGCTTAAAATAAGTCTAAGAATATCTTAGTAATGCAAGACATTTACTTAGACGTTTGAAAGCTTTCTTTTCAGTGAAACAAGGCTCCTGTGCAAATGCAACTCCTGGCCATTGTTTTAGTGATCTAATAATATTTTTTCCCCACACTAACTTTTCAGAACTCCCTCTGACAGTATTCCCCTGTGATCAAAGGTGCTTTGTCAGCAGTGTAGACAGGTGACACCAGGTCACTATGACTCCTAGTTCGAAGGTAGCAATAATATACTCCCCATGTCTCTGAAGACATCATTCTTTCAAAGTTGCAGCACACCAATTAGATTAAAGATGTATTTGACAATAGGGGTAGGGGGTCACTGGAAGAAAATCAATATTAAGTCTCCAAGCAGGATTCCAAAAAACAACTGCTGTCAGCTGGAGACGTAGTATGTTACAGAGACCAAGCAAGTGATGCTTTGGTGTCCAAAAACTCTGTTGATGCTTTTGTATGTTTGTACAGAAGTAAAGAGCTGCAGAGCAGAGTGTACTACATGCTTAGAGAGATCCTGTATTTTTTTTTTTTTGCCCCACTTACCATCAGTCACATCGTGATCTCATTATAAACTGAATAAGCACAATAAGTGTTTTTAAAATGAGGATTTCCTTTAATTAGGAGGAAAAAATAAACTGTCGCAGTAATGCACCCATAGTTAAACTATGATTGTTATGTGAATGCGAAGCTGAGATTAATTTCACTAGCCACAGCCAAATCTGACCTCTGTTTGACCTGTAGACTCAAAAAGTCATCATAGAACCTGTCTTACAACATTAAGTTTATTTATTTTTTTAACTTTCATGCTTTATCTTTTAGTGTTTATTCTTGCTGTGAAATCAATTTCCCATTTTGGACAAAAATAAATCTGAATTTGAATCTGAAGGAGGTTAAAGGTTCTGATGAAACAACAGATGAGAAACAAATGTAATAATATTTAATATTTGGAAATGGACTGCAAAGCCATTTAAAAGGTTTTAGGATTTCAGTGAACCGCAGTAAGACCTTGTATCAACAGATGTTAAAAAGAAAGAAAAAAGGCAAACCTTCCAGAAATACTTTCTATTAACAAAAAGCCAAGTTAAGAGCAGAAAAATGACAATGGCCAACTCTAATAATCCTATGTTTAGAAACTCTTTTTATATTGTAACAAAATGCAACAATGGTTTTCTAACGTACTGAGCAATATTCAAGTGGACCACCTTAGCATGGGGATGCTTGCAGCTAGGTGGATCCTGCCCTCTGGGTGTTCAGTATAAAATCTTACACAGTCAATACACATGGGATATCTATCAAACTGTTTCAGGTGAGGCACAATGAATCCAGTCAATGTGGAAACCGAGATCCTTCACAAATGCCACGCTGCTCTTTGGCTCATACAATCTCACTACAAGTTATTCAGCATCTTGTTTCACTTTACGTCTGTCTCACTGTACCTGTACCTGAGAGCAAAATTTGCTTCTGTAAGAAATAAATAAAGTAGTTCAGTCTAGAAAAAACAAAAGTACGGACGAGTTTTTGTTGGACAAGATATTTTTAATGTTGGTAATTCTGTGTAGATATAAAAAAAGTGATGGCCAAAAGATCTAAAGAATGTTACCTGGTAAAAGATTGACATAGGTAAGAAATCAACATGCACTGCAGAAATTACTAAACTATATTAGGAGCTTAAAATGTGTTAACAAGGTAATTCACACAAGATGTTGTATGGATGCATTTTAAATTATAAAACAAGTGTGATTTATGAAGATGTAAAGTTACACAACATTAATAAACACAAACACCAAGCAATCACTTATCGCCCCTTAGCAGGTTTGTGGAGCGTGCCATCCATAATCCTCTAGAAGGTCAATGCAGAGCTCAGTTCAGGATACAGTTAGGGCATAATGGGCCTTTTACACACTGAAATTAATGACAAAGATGATTTAACACTGTTTTATGAGGATGCCTGCTCTCAATGCCGTACATCTGTGGGACTTACTAAAGTCAACGTTAGTTTCAGAAATCCCAAACCCTGCTCGTAAATTATCTTGATAAGCACAGGTAAGTTTGTGCCAACCTAGAAATTGTGTCAGTAAAATGGAGAGAAACAGACACTTTCATGTCAAAATGCAATTAAATGCAGTGCAACTGGGTGTACAACAAGCCATATGAAAACAACACTAAAATATGTATAGAAAACAGATCGTCTATACTACTTTGCTCAGAATTGTGAATGTTGAACAAAGATGAATGTACTAATATAAGTCCAAAAACACAATCTTATTTAAGAAAAACCAATCTCTGTTAACCCGAGATGTCAAAGACTTTTTCGACCTGAAGTGAACATGTTTGGTGGCCAGTGTTACAGGTCAAAAATGTCTTGGATTCACATCCTGTCCAGGATTTTTCTGTGGAGAGCAGATGTGTTTTGGTCATTTACGTGCTCTCAGAGTGATCCACATACACCGTGAAGAGAAGGTCTCTACTGGAGGGCGAGGTTGGAGTCCTGCAACCCATACAGCTCACTGCAATTGCCTTCATCAGACTGATGGGGATTTAAGATGCTGTTTGATGATCCGAAATTGCCTGATAATCAGTCAGGCAATTTCCGGTTTCTCCTTGAGCCACTTCCTGATTCAGTACTTTCCATTTGTGAAAGTTTAGTATCTGCATGATTTTTGGTCTTCTGATTTCCACTCATTTCTCTGCATCTTCTAGGTTATACTAGGTTGGTTTCTATGCCAACCATGGATTCATCGAGTCATTACCTCTCTGACTGATCTGCTCTGGAAAACTCACCTTTTCTGTGGTCATCCTCTGAATCTTCTCTGTCCTCACCTGCCTACACATTCTCCAATGCTCTATACAGTTTCCTTCTCCCTACAATGCCTTCTATTGGTATATCTGCAACTACAAGACTTTGCTGGAATCCTTATTCTGGAATCTACTTCTACTGTTCATAATAATCTGTAAATAAAACTTCAACCATTCGTTTTATCATTCTGCCTCTCCCGATTAATTTTGCAGAAGATATTGTGTCTAATAACTAAGGCAGACAGTTAGCCTACTAACAATAGGGGCTCAAAGTGACTGCATAAGACATTTATGCTGGAGACACTGTGACAAATAGATATTCAAGATTTGCATGGTAGAAACGCCTATAGGAAACTTTCTAGGAATTAGAATCTATACAGAGCTTATGTCAGATTAGTGGGACAAATTTGTTCAATAACAATTATTGAAGAAATCAAATCAGTTGTCACTGGTGTTTCCTTATGGCGTCCTTCCTCAAAGTGAAAAATCTCCACTGAATTGATAAAGATGTCTGAGTCCTTGGCTGGGTGAAATAAATGCATCATTCATGACTATGTATGCTTTCATTGAAAAGCAGAGAAAAAGAGAGAAGTTTTGAAAGAAAATGTGGTTCTTGTACAGTCTGCTACTGCAGATGCTAGACATCGAAGTTATGCGCCCAACAGAAGGCAATGCAAAAAAGATTGATGCATTAACAATCTCTTCTATTTATTCAAGGTTGCTAGACAACATATTTTTTATAATCAAAACGGCAAAAGTAAAATAAATCAGCTCAATGTTAAGTAAGTTTGGATTTAAACACCCAATATCTTGCTCAGTCTATTCCTGATAATTAGAAAGTATAACCTTCCTTAAGTGCATGAATGCATTCTTTATATTCTAGCTTCATTTTTTTCCAACTACGTTTTGCTCTGACCTGTCACAGCTGTCACAAGTGAAAGTTAAATGCTACTTCATACGTACATCTTTATCTGCAGGAAATCTGTCATATTGTGTTGACTGTCTGCAACCTTCACTTGAACACAGTCTTGATGCAGACTCCAGACGTACCATTTCTTCCCAACTCATTTTCTTTTCATGCACTGTTAAATGAGCTACTTTCTATGCAGTGAATCAACATGGCACAAGGACACAAGTCTGGCAGTGAAACAAAAAGCTAGACAGCTATCTCACATAACAATGAGACTGATCAAAGCCACAGAGGAGAGCTGTCCTTATAAAAACTGCTGGTGGTGAAACTTTAAGGATTAAGTTGATCAACCTGCATAGTGTTATATTCTTTAGCCTAATACACTTCAGATGTAAATGGGGATATTGTTAAAAAAAATAAAAGATCCACACTTGTCTAAATGTCTAAACTGAAATCCTCCATATTGGTAAATCCTCCATATTTAATATTGGTAAATCCTCCATATTTAACATTCCAAACCATATAGTGCAATACCATATCACTGGTCAATCTATCCACCAAATTCCTATATTTTCTTTGTGTTGTACTTATATTCCTTGTTTTGTTCTTATATTCTGATAACACTTACTGTGTTCCTTTGTATCTAATTTGTATTTTTCCGTATTCTTTTGTGCATGCTCACTGTGTGCCACTTTTTGCACACAATGCACTTTTTTGCCTGTAAGCTGCTGGTAACTTTAATTTCCTGAGGGAGTCTTCCCAAGGGATCAATAAAGTACAAGTCTAAGTCTTTGCATATAACAGTATTTAAGTATTCAACTATCAGTTATCTTTCACCATAAGCTTGTTTAAATCCCACACTAGTTTTAACTTCAAATATAGCCAAAACTTGTAAGTTTTAATGTAGTTGCTCTTGTTCTGAATATACTAGAACTTTTGCTTAAATTTTCTGCGGATGCAAAATAAAGGAAGACCTAAGTATACTAGTCATATATCACTCAGTTTGGACGTTTTTTTCAGAAGGAAGACAATTCTAAGTTATTAAAAATGTTGTTTAAGTGGAGTGTTTAATATTACGCTTAAGACTCCCAAAAATATTCATACTTCTGGCAGATGTTGTTACCAAGTATTGCTCTGGTGTCTCTCCTCTGTATTTGCATGATGTTCACAAACTTGAGAGTTTGCTTACCAGGGATATATATCTCTTGTTTTGCTGTCACTTTTTAAAGTTGGACAACAGAACATTGCACTATGCACTTCATTCTGCACAAAAACATTCTGCATGTGTTGAAGTATAAAACAACTCTGAATTTATTTGGTAAACATCTGAACCAAACCAACCGGGCTGTGCTGTGTATTTTATGAATCCATGTAATACCATATCCTCAAATAATTATATATGTTTAACACAAATATTCTACAAATGTAGTAACATATTTTTTCTTTTTCTGAAAAATAAAAATCATGCCAGTGTAACTGTGAATGCACTTCATTTGTTCATCTTTTTTTTTTCTTTCTGGAATTGAAGCAGCGATATTCTGGGAGAAAGGGTCCTAAAATATCCATGAGATGGATGGGCTTGGTCAAAACCTGGCCTTTGAATATCAGACGGGATGGAGCATCAATAATGGATTAACAGCCATCAACATTGCATATTATATAGGGAAACGGAGACAGGCAACACTACTAAGGTGAGTGCCATCAGTAACCCTCCCCCGCTCCCTTAACTGGACCTTGAATGAAGATATGATTTTTCTCGGCAGGGCACAACATGTGCAGGAAGGTTTGGGGTTTTAAGAGTCCCGCTTTATCCATCACTAAGCTGAAATCTTTAAAAGGTTTCACTTCAGTGATTTGATTTCCGAGAGCTTGGAAGCAGCCTGCTGTAAGGATTTGTTCAGAATGCTTTTGCGCAGTCAATATGATATGAATCAGGAGTTTGATTCCTGAATCCTTTGAAAGGTAATCTCAAAGGACCGATAACAGCCTGAATGTTGCTGTACAAAAATCATTACTGATTATTCTGTCAAAGATGTGATCTTTGGCATTGAAGTAAACATGTATTTGAATCTAAGAGTAAACTGGAAACGAAGACTCTGCTTCTCCAAGAGGTAGTCATTTCTCCACAGGAAGGCTAAAACAAATACCTTCATGAAATATCCATGAGGATAAAAAAAAAAGGAGACTGATTCAGGAAAAGTTTCAATCTCCTTGAAGCCTTGAAAACTACAAATGATGCAAAAATCTATTAAAAAGCCTAAATATGTCATTAGAAGCCTTTCTTAGCAAAGATTAGTGAAAATGGAGTTTATCAACAAATTAATGGTATCTAATTAGAAAATCTCTTAAATGTGTTTCAGCCATTTGTTTTTTTTGCCACACCACAGCAATAAACTTTCATTAAAAGGTTTTGAATGGCCAACAATTCAATTGAAATTAAGCAAAATTGTATGACTTTTTTAAAGTTTAATATCATTATTGCATTTGACAGTTGATCTGATTGATTCACTGGAAAAGTGAATGTTTTTTCTATGCTTGAATACTTTGTGTTATTTGGCAATCTTAAATCTGAGCAAATATGTTACATAGCTTTTATCTGGATCCCCACGACATTGCTGTTTTTGTACATCACCATTTGCATTTACCTAATTCATAATTTAATGTCTTGTCTTTCATCTTCAGACAAAGAAATCAGCTAAATGTTTCCCTAATTGATGGTTTGATTGCAAAACAGGATAAACTGTTATTGATCTAAAAATGCAAAGATTGATAGTTACTGCTGAGGAAGTAGAAGGTTAACATCTATTTATGAGGGCAGACAGTGACTTTAAGAATCAGACGTACGTGGGAGTCCTGGCAAAGCTTTGAATTCAGACATAAAAGAGAAAACTTGATGCAAGAAACACAGAGGAAGACGACTGATCATGAGTTACATTCGCCTTTTAAGTTGAATGGTTGAAGGAAATTAAATTAAATTCAAGGTTTTGTTTATATAGAAGTATATTTTCATGTTATGTCTAAGTGGCTCAGTTTATGAAACACAAGTATAGGAATTATATCCCAAACCTACCCACGGACTGTTTCCCAGTTGATGGGCATGAAAAGATATTAAAATCCCTTTCATACAGTAGAGACCCATAATTATTAGACTATAATTTTGAGAAAAGTGTTTATATAATTTGTAGGCGCTTCGTGCAGAGATCCCCACATTTAAGCTAGCTAAAATGTGCTCCCACAGGAAGGAGTTAACTGTCCGGGTTTGTGGCTGCTTTTAACACATGTTGTTTTATGGCAGGTCAATAAGGTACAGATGCATTTCATTACAGAGAGCTCCTATAAAATGTGAGCAGAATATGAGGTCTTTGTCATATGGTGCCCTCTTGAATGTCCTTACCTTAAGCCCTTTGGAGCAAATAGTTTAATGGTTGAATGCTTATCAATATTCCACTGAGGTGAGTGATGTGATTTCACTGTTGATTACCTCTGCTGATCAGCATGATTGCTTTAGTGTTGGATAAATATGGGAAACTGCTGAAGGGAAAGATGAATACATTCGGATTCTTGCCTGTCTCAGTGCAAACAATGCGTAGGATTATGACGGTAAGAATCCGGGGATAAGCCTGAAGGCTGATTTCATTAATCCTGATGAACTCCCCAGCAACTTTTGCTGAAATACCACGCAAGGTCATTGTGTGACATTAATTGAATATAATCCAGAGTCAGTTTGGTGTAAAATTTGACCTTAGTGGATGGGTTATTTGGAGCATGCAATTTCGCAGGATTAACATGATACCAATCTCTTGCCTTTAATCTCCCAGTAACTTACACCCAAAATTGATCCATATCCCTAAATGGTTTTTTTTTTTATACACATTCGCTATATCAGATGTATTACCTCACTGAACCGCTTCAGCAGAAGAATTTAGCATCAATGAGACATTTGAATTTTCAAGCCTGCTCAGAAAGGACATTTTTCTCTGCAGTGTTTCTGAGGAGCTCGACAGAGTAGCTCCAGCCTGACAACATTACAGGCTGGCCAGTCTGAGCCATGATGCATAAAGCATCATATTGCATATAAGCACCAATCCAAACAGCTTGTCATGGAAAGATATTTACTACTCAATTCAAAAATTATTCAAACACAACTATACCCCTGGTGGATAGGGAATTGTCTTGGAGTGAAAGAAGAGCAGTCTTGGACACCTAATCTGTTCAGGATGGAAGAGGAGACAGATAAAGGTGGATACAGAAAGATGAGAGGTTAGGATTTACGTACTGTGGAAGCAAAGTGGAGAGTAGAAACATGAGAGGCTGGATTTAGGTGGAAACTTACAACTCACTCAACTGACAAAATAGAAACATAGAGGAAAATGGATGTTTCACTGAATTTCATATAGCATAAAACAGTTTGTATTAACCAAAGGGTACAGACACACAGACTAATATCACCTGATCAAAATCTTATGTAAGTGCATTTTGTTCAGCTGTTTTGTGACCAGATTGTTGGCTGAGCTTCAAAATTATTCCTTTAAAAATGTGAGAATGTTCCAGAGAAGACTCTTCTGACATAATCTTATCTGAACACAGGAGGAGTTCATTTTAAATGAACCCATATTACAAATCTGTGCACTGATCTGGGGAGACAGGTCAAACTTTAGAAATTGTGGAAAGAATTTCTAAAAGTCCCTGAATGTTAAATTTCTTTATAGAAGTACAGACAGCACATACCGAGTTTCCCATATCATATTTAGCTCCCTCTAAACTGACGGACTGCATAAACACAGTCTACTGTGCAGAAGCAGACTTTCCATCTGTACCATCTTTTAACCTGTGACTTCAACTGTCTTTCTGCACTGTTGGGCAAAGCTCTGTCTTAGAAACAAAATAAAAAAGAGCCTGTGATGCTCGGCAAGCTTAACAATAACACACTGAATCGTGGAGCTGCAAAGTTAGAGATTGACAGCATTTTGTTTTATGAGGTTCTTTGTGGTGATAGCACACCCTGGGAACATGAGATGGAACACTTTCTCATGTCAGACTGTTCATGTGTGATAATAAGAATCAAGATGTAAAAATCATATGCGTCATCTTAACCATCTATAAAAGGAGGCTTTGTTATAATTTGTCAGGAATACTTCTATGATTTGGCTTAGATTAATCTTAATTTACATGTAAATTGGTAAATTGTAATACAACCTTGGTTTGGAATAAATTCCTTAACTATTCAAATAAGGCAGAGCCTTTTTCCTGGATCATTTTCACATTTGCAATTTGAAGGTGATCAATGCACATAGGCAACACTTCATCCTTAAATCACACCTTACATATGTGTGACTCTAAGCAGAATACAAAAAAAATAATTCTATGGCACTATAAGTGACTTTTGACAATATATTTCTTGATTGACCTATGATTGTACTGATAAACAGGACAAATGACCCACACTACAAATGCAGAGTAATGTTGCATGAAGCTGGAGTCTTTTAGAGGATGAAAGGTGCTTCACATAATGCAGGCCAGGGCCCTCTAATGTCTTAGAGTGGTTTAAACGCCACTGCAGAAAGGATCACGGTTGTTACGGTAAAACCCATTTTAACACTTAACAACCGCTGAACAGAGGTCAGTTTGTTCTCAAGGATTGTGAAGTGTAAAACTATACATATTTTTATGTATTTATTTTTTATTAACCACTGTGTATGTGTATCTTTCCGTGTGCAAATGTTTGGGTCTGCTATGTGTAAATGCTTCCTGTCTGTGACAGCGGCTCAATGGTAAGATGAATGTTTCCTCCCAGCTCACTGTCCATCCTACTGGCATAAATCATTGCTGCCATTCAACAGCTATCCTCTATACAGGCCCTCATTAGTCTAACCACACAAGAGCTTCCTCTCACATACACCCATACACTGAGCTATCGGTCATACATAGCTTCCAGTAGATGTTTTCACTACTTCTCCAATACTCCACAAATTCACAAACTACTATAAATAGACATTTTAGGTCACTAAGATGTAGCAAAATACTCAATGTTACTCTAATCTAGGCCTTGGTTGGAACCATTATTAGAGGCTCTTAGAAGTAATGTGCAGGATGTCCTCAACTAATGTGTATAATGGGGTGCATTAAAGAGGCCATAAACATGGCTAGGTATGTGGAAAAATGGTTTAGTGGTTTAGAAGACTTTACAGCTTGGAGAGTATAAGAAAATAGGCAAGCATCTATAAGTTAATAGGCAGTCTAGCTTTCAGTATCTTTGTAAAGTATTCATGTACCACATAGAGCAGGGGTGTCAAACTCCAGTCCTCATGGGCCGGTGTCCTGCAACTTTTAGATGTGCCTCTGTTGCACCACACCTGAATAGAATAATTAGGTCATTAGCAAAACTCTGGATAACGTATCTACACAAGGAGGAGGTAATTAAGCCATTTCATTCCAACGGTTTTTGTACCTGTGGCACATCTAAAGACTGCAGGACACCAGCTCTTGAGGACTGGAGTTTGACAGAGCAAATATAGCAGCAGTTTGCTTTAACTCTCACATCAGTTGTGCATAAACAATCATCTTTAGCATGCTAGAAATTTTTTTCAGCCTCTTTTAGATGATTGTCATGACAAAGACTTTTCCATAAAATGTAGTTATTGTTCCCCAGTCCGACAGGGCGCCTCCCCAGCTCCTGTAGTCCACCCCCACTCAGGTAGACTGGTGAGACGTCTTGCAGGCGTTGACAGATTTGGTTTAATGCTCATATATAAGAGTACATTCACACAGCAGATCTTGATGCTTAATTCAAAATTTTTGCTGAAATTCATTTTTTTTATGTGGTCACTCATATTACATATTTCTGTTTGAAAGATTTACGATATCAAAACAACTCACATGCAGAGAAGAAGAACATAGACGTCAAACAACATCCCACTATTTACGAAAGTAACAATGGATTCCATCATCTATGGATCTGGGTTATTTAGAAATGGGCAGCAGACCCACTGGCTTCCTAAAAATGTAAAAAAAAAAAAAAAAAAACAGACTCTTAATATAGGTTTACATGCTGTTTTCTTGTGATACACTTTTATAAATAATGTTGAACCTTTGTTTAATCGCTATAAATAGGTTACAGTTTTCTGGGGGGTTTTGCGCTCCAGTTTTGCTATGAATATGAACTGAGTTCACAGTGTCATATCATGGTGTTTAGGTGGTCAGAGGAGGCTTAACCTATTTTGTACTAGCCTTTTGTCACCCTGTTAAGAGCAAGAAGGTCAAATTTGAGCCAAATTTTTCCTTTCCCTTGCATAAAAAGTTAAGGGGAAGAGCTTGTGTGAGGGTCCCTGGAGATCATATCTAGTGCTGTATGGTGTTTGTGTTTGACTCCTGGAAGTAGCACCAAAATGTGTGACAGAAAGGCAACATTGTAAATAAATAATTTGCTTGTTCAGAATCTGTGCAGCCTAGTGGGGCACACAGACATTTTGGGAAACATACAAGGTCAACATTGTTGTGCAGCTCTGAGGAATGGTGGGGTTTAAGACCACATGTGACTGTAAATATATAGAACTGGATAATGACAGATTCATCATGCATTCCTCTTATAATGTTTTATTCAACTTAGCTAAATTACTGAAATCACTTGAACTTATAAAACTAAACAAAAGACTGCTTAATCAATTTAATCCCATTTTTTCCCCTACAAAATAACTGCATGCATTTCAATCCTTGGACCTTCCTAACACAAAATATTAAAAATTATTACATTTTATGTTGGTTATGTTAGTGAAAATGTAGGTTTTATCCTCTGGAACAATTTAAAACTTGATTATGATTAAGTCAGTGCCTCACCAGCATTGCAACTCACTGCATGTCACTGGTTACACGATGTTTCTAATTGTATCAAATGAGTGTTTGCTGTTTATACATTTATAATGCACCTTTATTTGCATTTACCAGTTGCATTGTAATTGAGGTAATGGCCACAGGGTCATTACTGCTGGCAAGTAAATCATTAGATGCTCTGTCGTCTCCCAAGGACATTTCTACAGTTCTTGTTCCCTCAAAATAACCCTAAGCAAACTGACAGATCAATTCCATGTACAAACTCAATTTAACTTCTGTCTTTGAGAAAAAGTTTCAAAACATTAGCAGAACGACTTAAAAAAAAAAAAAGGTTGAAAAGTTGTGAAAATATTTCTATCACATGGCTAAGATTTAAAGCTGTTCTTAACTTTTTCTACTAATATTCTTATGGAATATTCTCCGGATGTTTACGCTGAAGAAATGTACAAAAATTAACATATGAAAAGTGCATAAAAAAATCCCCACCACAAGCCTACGCAGCATGTCAAGGTGACCAGATTGGACTTCAGAAAGAGCTGAGACTGTGTGGCCAAAACCCTGAAATTACGTGTTGCCTATCTGGCCTCTCCAGATATCCCTGTCTCAATTGCCAGTTATTCCTTGTTAGCCTGCCACCCTCTCCAGTGAAAATCTCTGCTCACCTGAGGTGCCATGCTCCTAGCTCAAGCACAATTCATCCTCCAGTCCTTCACAGCATGGCAGCTACTGCCACAGCCTGTCCAAATCTTCGCTCACATTCAGAGACATTGTGAAACTGCTGCCAGGCTCTGTTTTCCTGTTTCCAAACTGTTTTTTTTTTTTTTTTTTTTGCATCCATTGAGAATAGAAAACCTTTAACTTTTTTTAGAAGTATAAAACAAATGAACAAAAAGTCAAATTTTTTAAGTGGAACATTAAAGAAAGTTAAGAAACTGGTTATTGATTGAAAATGGATTAATCACTTGAATGAAGTGAATACATTCTGTAAGGCCATTCTGAACCTTATCACCATTTCTACAACAAGAGTAATTCTGATTTCATTCACATCAATGTTTCTTATTTTTACTCTTGCAGAGATGCTAAATGGCGTCAGCCACCCCAACTTGCTCCAAGCTGTTGTGGTTAGAAAGAAAGTTAAAAGATGCAGACGACATTTGTAGTGAAAGGTTGTCCCTTATGTTTGGATCCTTTGGCACTCACACAGCCAGTCACACAAGAAGAAAAACAACACATTATCTCACATGTTAAAAGTTATTCTCATAAAGGCCACAGTCTCTTTAGTGTTCTGGTTGTTGGATTCTTGCTCTAGCTATCTTTCATACGTGAGAATTGTTTTACTGCTCTTTTTGCTTCAGAAAAGTGTTTTTAAAAATACTTCTTTGCTTCAACACCATTGGAAATGCCAGGTGTGTTTAAGTTTTACTCTTTCAACATTTTCAGATTTTAAGGCTGTAAAATATGATGATACAGTTTATGGGGTGAAAAAAACTTCAACTACAGTGTGAGCAGAACTCAGATAAATGAGTTTATTGTAAGTTTGTTTGGCTATAGTTTCTAGGGATGTACACATATTTATGAGCAAAAAATATCCTCTCACTGGCATTGTGTTGTCATAAGCATGCTTGCTGAATGCCATACTCACAGAACTTCAGCTATTAAACCACCATAATAAAAGAGCATGTCCCTAAAAAAATTATTTTATTGAAAATGTTTTGGTTTGTAATATTTCTGGTACAATTGATTGGACAACAACATATTCTCTCATAATTGCTGTGAAAAGATTTATGTAATAGCTGCATCATATTCCACATGGTACAGATGCTTTCATGTCTGTTGAAAGGCTCCTTGATTGAAAAGTTTAATTAAAGCAACTTTTCTTTGAACAAGTCATCAACATATTCAGACCATCCTTTGTCTATTTGTACAGCTTTTTCCATCCATTGCTTTTTGTCTAATAGCTTTGTTGCATTTGTGTTCTTCTCTTGCCTGTGCAACATTAGGAGTCCTGGGCTGAAGTGCCGATGGACAGCTTGCAATGGTTTCTCTCTGCATGCAGCTTGAATAATTGATGCCTTGATTGCCTGGGTATTCATGGACACAAAAAGGCTTTTCCTATTCGCTGTCTAACACACTGCTTCAATCTTAAATAGCCCTCCCCTGTGGCACAATGCACAGGCAAGCAAGTTATTTGGCTTATATACAGTACAGTACAGTCAGTATGCTGCATCATCTGATTACCACAAGCCACTATTGTTAGCCATAACAATGAGGTTCATTTATTGGGTTCTACTTGTGCAGCTTAGGACTTTAATAGATTGTAATCTATATATTTTAAATAACACTATCTTTGCTGTATCAAATTCAGCATACTTGTCTTTAATAACAATAGCAATTTCAACAGCTCTATTTGCTATCATGCAAAGGAAATATTTTCTTCTTAACTGCCTCTTTGAGGGAACACTTTGCTCTATTTGAGATGCTCGTCATAAACCCTGCACCTTGTCTGTGGCGACCTTGCAGAATCCCACGCTCCAAGGAAGCATTAACTGACTGTGTTTTTCTCACCAGCTCTGCACTTATTTATTCATGTTTGCACTATACTCGCATATAAATCCCATAATTAAAGGAGATTTGTGTACAAAGACCTGCAATGTGCTGCAAGCTCCTAATAGAGGGTATTAGTTGTGAACAGTACCATGCTGTGTGGGGTTTTTTAGAGCAAGCAACAGGCACTGATGCAGAGAAGCTGTCCTATAGCCTTAACATAATAACATCTCCTCACTTATGTTGTGAATTAACAGACTGAATACAACCATGCTGGTGGCCTCATTGGTTTGCCATCAAAGTATTAACTATCACTCCTCGGTCCTTAAAATCCAATTACCTAACCTGGCATTTCATAGTCCATTGAAATGTAATTGCTTGCCTTTCCATTTTCACCATGGTTAATTAAACAAGGTGTGACAGATGTAGTTATGACACCTTCCAGACTTTTGTGACCTTCTCAATTGAGCTACGGATGGAATAAAAAGAAGGAATGTGCATATTTCATCCATTTTATGGATTTTTGGTGTCAGATTGACAGACAGTTCTCCAAAGACAGGTTTAGCCAGGGAATTTAACACCAATCATTTACAAAGCCTGGAATAAGGCATCATAATGTCTTATGGCATAATTTAAGTCAAAATATAATTTCATCCACAAGGGGTTGAGATTTGATATGAGCTAATTTGTAGGTATGCTCAATGGAATGACACAATAAAACCACTTGAAAACAGTCAGTGTTACAGTATTTCATAGGAAATAAAAGACAAGCATAAATAAATCTGCTTGTTTAATTTATTAGGAAAATGCAAGTCTAATAAGTGTTCCCTAGTCAAAACTGCTCTATCATTATGAACTTTGAGTCAGCTTAGTATCTAAAACACAGACCGTTTGAAGGCTCATTAAAATGTTGCAACATTTGCTTGGAAGCCTGCTTTGATTTAAGGTTAGGTCATCCTACTGCTGGTTAGCAACATGAGGCAGTCTAGCCAGGTTTTCAAGAAAAATATATGTGTCTGTTGCCAGGATTTCATTTGAAAATAATTTTATTGAATGCTTAGACGAGTTTGTGTCTAATCGCACAAATGTGTTTGGAGTCTATCAGACATAAATGCTAATGGTAAATGGCTTTCACTTGTATAGCACTTTTTCAAGTCTCAGGACTCCAAAGCACTTTACACTACAGTCAGTCACTCATTCCCACACATATTCGCACTCTGATGGCGGAATGCTGCATTGTATCCGTGTCTGCCCTGAGGCAGACTGCCAGAAGTGAGGCTGTCATTCAATTGGTGTCACCAGCCCCACTGACCACCACCAGCGGGCAAAGCAGGTGAAGTGTCTTACCCAAGGACAAAACAGTAAAGTGACAGGGGTTTGAACCAGAAACCCACCTGTTGCATGAAGGACCCCCTCCTCCTAAGCCATTGCCTCCACCACAAACCACTTCTGTAGCTTTTAGTCCGGTTTTCTTTGTCTTGTTTGCTGTGGACAAGGTCAAACGGGTGATGCAAACATCACCCGTTTACATTGCATCTACTTATGTAAATGCAATCAGCGACAACTGATGATCATCATATTTTAGTAATGTCTTATTTTCCAAAGGAATGCTTCAACCACAATCACATCAACTGGGTTTTAAAGATGACAGACGAGATTAAGCTGAGACATTAATTGTTAGGAAATTTAAAGTGCATGTCAGAGATGAAGCTTTTCAAACTGTTCAGGTATTTTCTGAATCCATTTCTGATTTGCATGCCAAGAAATATAAAGATAAAGACTTCTCAAAATACAAGCCTGTGGCAAAGACATTTACGAATTCTGAAAAAAAATATATCAATGAATCACAGAGTTTAAATTTCTAGTCTAAGAAAGGCTTGAAATACAACATTTCAACACAAAGAAGTACTTTATCATACATCTGGGCTGATAATATTGTTAAAAGACTGACATGTTTTGAACTAAGGAGAGTGTCTCAGGTGTGTGTTTTGGGCTTTAGAGAAAAAATAAAACTAAAAATGTCTCAAATGGCACAAAGGGGCATTTGTTTGATCTACCTATATAAACAAGCAACTTAATCAGGATCCTCAGCAATAGGAAGCCATATATAGACTACATACAGGGAGGTGGTACTCATCTGGGAGAAAAGGAAAGAGAAACGTGTGCCTTTTCTCATCAAGCCTTGTTTTGGCCTGGGGGCACTGGTGCCACTGTGACTCTCAAGTCAGCCCAGAAAAGGCAAAAGATCCAGGCACATAAACAGATGACTGTTGCACACAGAGCAATAGCAAGACAGAGGAGAGAAAATTGGGAGGTGGAATGAGGGAAGAGGCTTCACCCCAGGATGAGTCAGATCTCCTCACACTGGCTGCTGCAAAGAAGAGAGGCTGTAGGGAATATCGAGCTGGATTAGATGGGAGCTTCTCCACTGTCGATCCTTGGCTGAAGGCAAATGAAGAAAAGAACACATGGAAAAGTAAGCACGTACAGATGACTGTCTACTAATGGTCCCATTTGTGTGTTCTTGACATAAACACGCACACGTGTCTCTTTCTAACTTCACAAGTACATTCCATTGACTTTCAATAATTTATCATTCACTTCTATAACCCTGACACTTATCCTAAGCCAAACATAAACCCAATTCATGCCTTAGTCCTCAAACTAGACCCTAGCCAATCAACAGCACTTCATTTTATCCCATAAGGAGAAGTGGGTCCTCATAATATAAGTATTTGTTCGAAAGATGGGCCTGCTTCAACACACCTGATTGAGTTGATTACAATTCAATAAAAGCCTGTCAATGAGCCATTAAATGAAATCAGGTGTGCTGAGGCAGGGAAACTGTTAAAATATGCAGTGTGCCATGAGGACCAGGACAGTGGCTGTTAAAAATTACAGCGCTCAAAACCATTTAAAAGTTCTGTATCCCTTTCAAGCTGCCACATGGATACAGTGTAACTTATGCATAAGAATAAAGCATTGGTTCAAACTTAAAGTCCAAAGAAGACAATGTCCCAGGCACACAATGAAACCTAACAAAAAAAATACTGCAAAGAAAAAGTGTTCCTGTGAGGCAGATGATAGGATAGTTACCACTGCAGTGGAAAGAGTGGAAACACATTTTTCAATGTCGTAGAGGACTGTAGTATTCAGTCTGTTGGAGGACTGATTTAAGACAATATGTGAAGTAAAAGATAAATTCAGAGTGTTCCTCCCAACAACTTGATGAAGTGTCACTCAAAGACCAATGTCCCAGCGAGGAGAAAAACTAACCTTCAGAGAAGAGGCGGATATTGATTGGAAAGAACTTGCCTTGGAATACAGAGGCTTTCAGAGCTGACAGCTGTGGAGCTACTAATTCATAAACATGAAACCAAGAAGATTGAGTTCCGCAGAAACTTCAGTTTCACAGGCTCTATCAGCAATAGAGGGAAGTTTCTTGATACTTAAACCCTACTCATGACTGCGTGTTCCCCATGAAACTCTAAGTGGAATTAAAATGAATGACATGAATTACCACACAGGCTGTCAGAAAACATCTGATTATTTTGTCCTTGAATCATGAGAAATAAAAAGCTCCATAATCTGAGAGTTGATACTGATGTGGAGACACACAGTCACGGATATACAGATAAACCTTACATCAATAAATCAGATCTCAACTGGCTAAGGATTTGTTCTGCAATCTGTTCACTGACATGATTCAAAGGTATTTTTGTTCAAATATATGGAAATTGCCTCATCCCAGAAGTGATAAAGACCTGAATCGCTGCAGGTAGACAGTGCACTGAGAGACGATGTAATTTTTTTTAAATCTCTTTAATTATGTTGAAGTTTACAGTAAAATGTCTATTTTTGAAACAATTTTTAAAAAGGATTATTTGAAAAAATATGTCTTGCAATTCTAATTCTACATTAGATTCTGAATTACTCCAAAGAAGTGAAGCTGCATTTTCTCTAAAGATTGAATACTTTGTTAGGTTCCATGCACCATGGAATACAAATTATGTACATCAGCATTTGTAGATCGGATGGAAGAAGCTCTTACAGTTTGACTGCATATCACTTCATCTCTCTAATAGAAGACGAGTTCTGATGAAGTAATATTAGTTTCATTTTTTTTTTAAATGAGCACGCTATCTTATTGCATAAAAATATCCCAAAGCCAATTAAAATGCACATCTGTTTTATTAAAGGAAATAATTTCCATCCATCTTATCTGTCAGTGTTATCCCCCAGGACCATCATGCACATCATCAACCTCAACAAGTCTTCATGGATATTTGACTGTGGAAACTAATTGAAGCAATTCTATTTCATTTCAAAGAGATGCTTCACATGGTGGATGTAAGTTAATATTTAAAATTTACATTTTATAAATTATTCAGTAATATATGGGCACAGCAGAAAGTAAAGTATGACCAAAGAGTAAGGAACCTTAGAAATGGATAGATAGATAGATAGATAGATAGATAGATAGATAGATAGATAGATAGATAGATAGATAGATAGATAGATAGATAGATAGATAGATAGATAGATAGATAGATAGATAGATAGATAGATAGATAGAAAATTGAATCAGTAATCCTTGACGCTTTGAAGGCAGTTATGATCTGATTCCTGTCAACACTTTTTCACTACACGTAAGTCAATCATTGCTTTGTTTTAGATTGGAATTTGTCTAGCAGTGACAGTATGGTTAAAAAAACTACTACCACAGGGTTATTTGTTTTTTCTAACCTAACTGACAGGTATGTAAGGAAACTGTCATGCTTTGGCTTTGGCAGCTGCCACTCTCTTCATAATGCTTTCTCTTTCTCCCACACAGACCAGTGGCAGGTGTTCATTTTATTGAGCTTTATTTAATACAACAATTAAATAAGGTATGCAAACAAAATCAGAGTCCACTGTCAAAACAGTTCCTTGCAACACTAATTGCTTTGCTTCAGAGTAATGAATAATTGTAATAGGCTATTTTCATTGTGTCTGGAAACTGTTCACTTTTTGTGTGCAGGGATATTCACAAAAAAGCATCAGCTTTAAAACTGATAATGTTATACAACTGGGATTTAGAATAAAGTAGCAAAGCTTACTTTTTTAAAAACTATCTAACAATGCAACAAGTTCTTTCTTTGCCCTCTTTCTTTCTGACAACTCTGTACATATGGGAAATAAAGTCTCTCCCTAATTCTTTTTCTCCTTCCCTCTGCCCTTTACCTATTTATCTATGTCTTTCTCTGATTTAGAACAAGAGGAAGAGAGACTGTCATCAGACAAAGGTATATTCAAATATAAAACCTCTTCCTAGAATATGTTTTGTATTCAAAACTACAAGATCGCTGTGACTGTCAGACATGATGGATCGCTCAAATACCATAGAGAGGGGTAGTTGCAGTATGTAGCACATTAACATAGAAAAAAGATCTCAAGCTTTATATCAATTTTTGTTATGAAAAAAGAGCAATCTCAATGGCAAGAGTTGTATATCAGCTGACTATTGAAGTAATACATGCTCCATTTCTCAGAAGTCTAAATTTGTTTTTAATGGGTTTGCTCTGTTCATTGACCTGAGTTCCAGTTTCCAAGTGTCCAACAGAATGAGCGAGTCCATGGCAGCTATTTGACTATTATTCACATCAAATCATTACATCAGAGGAAAAAGTCATTTACAGGGCAGTCCACTGGTGTCTGTTTCTCCACAGTGGTGTTTTTTCTCATATTATCTTTGACATCTTTGAGAAAGATAATTTAAGAATGCTAAATTCAAAATATATCCATCTGGAGTGACAATGAAAACTAAAAAAAACAAAAAACAAAGATCATCCAGAATTCTAAATTGCTTGACAATACACACTTCTTCACTTACACTTATACACTTCAAGTGTACTTGAATAGAAATTGAAAAAGGTATCAAGTTTTTCTATATCCAGACTACACTTTTTTGATATTTTTAACATCATCTGGCATTTGTTCTTCAATCCATTGTGAAGTCCAGGAGGGTACACCGAAATTCCTCTTTTCCGTGACACTTCCAGCATATTCAAAGGTATCTTAAGGTGCTCCCAGGTTCTCCGCGTAGTATTAGATACTTGGAAAGCATTTAATGAGATGTATCCAGGATGCATCTGGATCAAATGGCCGTACCACCAGCAGCTCTATTTAACCCTCCCGCAGACTTAAGACCTGAGTGGTCTCATTTAGACTCCACATGTTATTTTATCTTATCCGCCATCCAGCGGGGTCTGTGTGTACCCTGTGTGCGCTTTAATAAGTTTTTTCCTTATATGTGTGTGGTTTCGGAAATTGACGGTCTGGCGGGACAACCCTCCCAATTCCTTGCTGTCTGACCATGATACTTTCAGTGCTCCTACCAAGCTTTGCGCTAAGACCGCGAAAGAGGTAATCACCACCAAACTACTGCAACTTATTGCAGGATCCAGCCTCGATCCAGGAGGAAGCAATCCAGAAAGAACTATTCTCTGCATAACTTAGCCTCTGAAGCAAATTGACATGGGAGACTGTGCAACTAAGAAAAGTGCAGGATTATATTGACCCCAAGATCAAAGGGGTTCTCAAACCCCTTCACCATGTTAAGATGGCAGTCGTTTGGAAGATGATTCCTTTTACAAGCTGTCTAATTTAAAGCCTGTGGATTGACCCCTCACCGTGCTTACTCAAGTTGCCAGATTAGATCAATTTCAACTCTGTCATTGCATCAGGTGTTTACAGGAGCTGATGTTTTGTTTTGGCTGATAACAGAAAGAAGGCTGCATTCAAACTTGACTGTACATCAATAGTTGATTGCACAGAAATGGAAACAGTAAGTAAAGAAATCAGACACAAATGTGAAAAAGACAAGTGGAATGTCCATGCATGGTGTTTACACTGCAGTGTCAATAAATCAAACTAATGCTGACAAACAGGGAACATTTTCCTGCTGGGCCTTAAGCATTTAGCGGACAGTTATAAAGTGGGCAGTGTGTTTTTAATCGCTTCATGGACACAGTCCTCCCTTTGGAGAAGGAGAACAAGCTTGTCGATCTGTTCCAGCAAACATCAGGGGAGAACACCTTGAAGCCTGAAGCTGCTATCTGCCATGGTGCAGTGGTGGTAATGATTAAGTATCAGTCCAGCGCGCTCCGCTCATTTCCAAACTATCAGTTTCACCTTCTCTACTACATCACATTTGTGGAGCAGAAGGTAATGATCCACTTGGGTGACTGCCAAGTTATTTTCTTTCCGATGTTCTCTTACTCTCCATTTCCCTTGGTCTCTCTCTGGCTCTGTTTTTGTCTCTACACAACTTTCTGACTTGTCTTCTGTCATTCATTTTTGATATTCATTTTCAGCAATGCTGGTAGAGAAAGAATCCCTTTGCCCACTAGGTGAGAGAGTCATTTCTGTGAACTTTCTTCAAAAGGAGGTCATTGAGAGTGGCAATAATTTTACAGAGTTCTTTATAGCTGTGGCAAGCCATCCAAAGGAGGCAGTAAGGTGAGAAAGGTTGCACATGCTGTGATTATTGACTGCATGCTCTTCCCTGTTGATCTACTTTGGTTGTCAATCAATTTCTAGATTGAGGAAATGCTTGGACACAGAAAATTAACTGCAAAACGAAATATGTTTACGTTTATTGGCAAACAAATTTAAAGACGACTCCACATAGTATTTTTTCCACCAAGTTAAATATATGGCATTAATGTAAATTTCACTCAGTTTAATGATAATTTAAAGCTTTATTCATTGACTTTTAAGTCAAAATGATTTACATGTTCAAAATCCATGATAAATACACAAACAACGAAAAAAAATGGTTGTAGTTTCAGCAAATGTGTCCCTAGCCTTCACACAAATCATGCTCCATTGCTGTTAGAATAAGACAAAAATGTTCAGAACACACAAGTTTCATTACCAGCTTTATACAGACTTACACATCTCAGATACAGTTACTATGACAGTGCTGCTTTACTCTAGTCACTGATTATTCTATGTCATTTTAGATTCTAAGTCTGAGAATCTAAGAAGTATACTCAAAAGTCAATGCTTTATGAAAAGCAGGCTTTTTTTTTTTTTACTTACTATGGTTTGATAAAGGTCAAAATTTAAATAAACTTAGTTAGCTTTAGTGTTTGGAGAGGCTTTACCAATGACAGTTTTATGGATGAGTTTGTATCAATGTATTAATCTGTGTGAAGGGAGTGATAGCCAGTTATTGATTATAATATGCTACTCATACTGAAGACTTTTTGTAGTTTCACAAATGTACCCAGTTTTGATGAAAAGAGAATCCTCTTCTTTGCATGCATACTGTAAGACAACCCTTTCCAACCATTAATTTATACTTTTACTGACCTTTGCAGAATAGAGCCAGAATGCCCCTGTTTAACACTGTAAAACATATTGCTATTTGTCTTTTTTGGCATTTCTCTAGATTAACTGTGATTAAAGCACCTATAAACTAAGCAATCCACTTTCACCCCATTGAAAAAGAAAAGTTTCATAGTTTCGCTTACATGAGAGGTGTTGTTAGAAGCTTTTCAAAAAGCTCTTTAGCGCAGCAAAAGTATTTCTCTGTGTGACATTTTCACATAAACCCGACAAACGGAGCTCCATCACTAGACTTTGTTCCCAACCCAAGCCAGTCCATTTCCAGCTAAGTGGTTATCTGCAGTCTGTTTGCTGTGATTGCCTTTGAATGGTTCCTATGGTCAGCTGTGGTGTAATGGCCACCTCCCAGTGGGACAAACAGCCTCTTAGGAATGTAGGGAGGACAATTACTAATCAATGTACACAGGTCCCAGAGCACCTAAAGAGTTGTTGAAATGCTTTTAAATTTCAGCCAAACGCCTGCAGAAGAAATTGGTCCTCTTTGACAAGTGGAGAGCTTTTTACAGAGTTCTGTAGTGTTGCTGTTCTGCAATGGGACATTTCAGTGTTAAAATAAAAACAGTGCAATGTAGTTAACTGTGGTACCTACCTTCAGCCACTTGTCCTTAAGCAGATTCTTGTGCAGCATTGAAAAGTCTGGAATTTTGTTTTGTGAATTCCAGGAGTAGAAAAGCATGAGAAGAAAATTGCATTTTGATTTTTTTTCCTGTCCTCAATTTTCTAAACAGAAAATCTATCAATGCTTAATAAATACATTGTTTTTAATGTGCTCTGTGTAGGTATGATATGCTACATAAGTTTTAGCATTCTACCCATCAGTAGTTCAAAGTTAGTTTCAGCATTGTGTTGGGTTATGATTTATTGAACCTACAGACAAGACTGCAACAGAAGCAGTTTACTTTTGTACTTAAATGCCTGAAAAGTGCTGAAAAATGATCTAGAAATGCAAATCTAGAAAAAGATTTTGAAAAAGTATATGCATGCATGTAGGGACCTTTATAAATAATGGAATATGTGAACTGACTTGGTATCCATCTTCTTAACATGGACTTTTCATTTTATTTTTTCTATTTGTGACTGGCAATTACAATTTGTTGAAATGTGTCATTTTAATCAGAAAGCTTGGATTGCAGCATTATTTACATGACAGCATTGGTATATCGATGCGAGGAAATTAGATAGATGTGCATGTAGTTGCTCTCTGATGATAATTTCAAAGGTTTCAAAATGTATGAGCCAAACATTTGCATGTCATATTATTTTTATTTGAAAAACAAAACGCCTTTAGGAAAGAAACCATTGAAGAAATAATTAAATACAATTATTAATGAGCTTACACAAGAGCAAGTAATTCATTTATGGTGTCTTTAAAATAAACGTTTTATAACAGGCCATCTTTTCTTGTGAGGCACCAGAATGCAAGAAGCCAGGGGAAAAAAGAAAACTTGCTCACTGCACCTGGCAGCTCCTGTCAGCTACAGGCTGCTGGACACCAGGCAGCCAGGGAAGCCTGTTGCCAAGTCAGACTGTGCTGCTACACCAGGGCAACATAAACACTTCCTGGGCAACACTATTCTCAGCAGTAGGCTGAAACACTGTTGTTCTCTTCATGGGCTGTGGCCACTGACTCATATGAATTTGAGAACATTTTATTGTTGATTTCCCTTGTGTGAGCTTTGTAGGTAAATAAATAAAAGAAATAAAAATTCTGTGGCAGTGGGCAAACAGGCTGCTTTCACTGCCTAATAAACAATGGCACGCATACAAACAGAGATAGAGCAATGGTATACACAGGTTCAGATCAAACAATGTTAAACAAAAATTTTACTCTTAAGAGGTTCGATTAGTTTTGACCCTGAAAATGGTCATTTCTCTTAACAATGGCCTGTCAGTGGAGCTCTCCCCATTGTCCTCAGTAAGAATGTCTTAATAATAAAGTGCAATCCTTTCTCTTGATTAGTTTTTAAATTGCAGTGTTTTCAGTGGAATAATATGGATTGAAAACTGGTATCCTTTGTGGTACTGTGGATGCAGACAAACAATGAAAGCTAGCTGTTTTATTCTTTATTCAAACTACTGCTGTTTGAAACTGAAAACACCAGAGATGAATTGCCATAAAGAGTGGCATGCTAATTTCATCTACAACAATATCAAATAAAGTCACCAATACTTACATTTTCTTGAGCTGAATACCAATAAATTGTGGGTTGTAAATGCACGTGGTTGCCAGGCACCATCTGTACATTCTTTGTAGCTTGAGGTTAACATTTAAACACACATGTTAAGCAATACAGCACTTAATGAGGCATTAATATCGAACTTTATGACTTTAGGGTACTCGTATCAATAAACCGTGAGTCCACTTGTCTGTTCCTAACAAATTCTCCTCTTTCTTTTTGTGAGAATAATGGAAGACTAATTCTATGCCACGTTTCAGCAGATGGCGGCTCCATGTGGGGCTTAACTAATCATAAACATGTAAATAATGCAAGGCACCCTGGCTTAGAGCAGTTGTCGAAGTGAGGTAGACAGAGAAAGAGACAGAAAGGAGACACAACAGACGTGGAGGCTATTCTCTTATGGCATCAATCAAGATTTGCATTTGCTTTTGCTGTCATAAATGATGACTAATGGATCTAGATAATGAGTAAAAGCATAAGGTCATGACAGGTCAGTACAGAATGATCCTGGATAAATGAGGGATATGATCACGACTTGTGATCATTTTTTTTTTATCAGTTTTTGTCTGTGTGCGAGTGCAAACCTCCTTCAAATAAGTAAAATGGTGACAGTAGTGATGCTCAGAACATTATCTCAGACATTTGGTGAGGTATTTTTTGTTTTATCAGCCAATATTATGGCAAACAAGATAAGCTAAACCAGGATGGATGTTTCATATGAGCCAG
Source organism: Poeciliopsis gracilis (assembly GCA_911649635.1). Taxonomy (NCBI): domain Eukaryota; kingdom Metazoa; phylum Chordata; class Actinopteri; order Cyprinodontiformes; family Poeciliidae; genus Poeciliopsis; species Poeciliopsis gracilis. The sequence goes on from CAJVRI010000715.1 coordinate 1,830,149, forward strand.
AAAAGTAACGTTGAGGGGGGTCTTTTCATTTGTTTTATCTTTAATAAAACATTTGGTCTCTGTTGGCTGTTAATATTCATTTTTATTTGTCAACTATCATGGCACAATATTAACACTTGATCATGGTGTTTTTTGTTTTGGTTTAATTACATAGATACTGTCAGCAGTGCACCTGCATTAATCTGTCCCACGCAGATCTTTTGCCTGCGCAATTTGTGGAACATGCAGCTGACAAATGAAATCTGCACCACATTTTCTGGGCATTAGACACAGTGCACTCAGATATGGCATTGTAACCTTGACCACATATATCAGACTGTGTAAGAATAGTTGCATTACATGCCTGAAAAGTTGCTGCTTCAGAAAAAAAAAAAAAGTACACAGTGAAAACACATTCATAGCTACAGAATGAATGTATTGTTTTGGACCAGGATTTATGCATTAATCTTTGACTTACCCATTAAGCATACAATGGAATTATGACCATAAAAGGAGATATTTACTTGCAATTACCTTCATACAGACAGACATGGTAATTATGTCGTTCATCAGTGTAGTTGTGCATTCAGCTGCACAGGTCAGTTGCAGGAATTTGTCCATCTTTAACATCTTTCCTGAATCCATTTGGGTTTTAGAAATTAAGTAAACTCTATTCCTGTCATGTTATAAATGCATGTTCCCCACTGACAGTGATTAAACATTTTTTTCTGATTGCTTTTCACCAAATCTCTATGATCACTGCACATTCGTGATGATATACTCCAACAACTTTGTCAAAGATAAAGTCTGGATAAACTGATAAAGGTTCAGTTTAAACAAACTGAGTCTGCTTGTAAGTCAGTTGCTGACAAATCCACTGGACAGATTGACAAGTAGAGTCATGTCATCTGGAAGAGGGGATCCCTTGTGTTTTGCACAGTGTAAGCACTGTGCATAAAGATGGCCCAACTATGGCCAGTGGTTAAAAATACTAAAGTTGATATCTCATTCAAAACTTTTGATTCAGAGCTAAATGAGTTGACGTTCAGTGATTCCCTGTGAGTCCCAAAGCATTAGAAATGGTTCTGTAACGCTTTACAGACTAACAGAACTTAAAAAATTCTCATCTGTTGCAGAATTGAGCTGGATCTAATTGATTTTATTGATCTGGCAGTAAACACGCCAGGCGTGGCAGAGAAAGTTTAACTCGGCTTTCCAAAAATGCGATGTCTCACATTTGATTCTTTATTTAACAAGAAGGGCATTTAACTTTTTCCTCATGGAGCCAAGTGTGAAAAAAGGAAATGGATAATCTGTAAAAGGAAAAGCACTGTTTCCCAGCACTGTGTGTAGCCAGAAGAAAACTACCAGTCCCTGAATAAATAACCAAACCATGCCGCAGGGTTGACAGTTCCGCTGGCCCATCATAATTAAATTTAAACTCATGTGGAACTTTTAAATGAGCATAAAGCCTCATTTAAAACACAAACAATAAAATAAAACACTTAATATGCCATTGTATATGTCCAATTACTTTATTCAATGAAATTAATAAAAGGAAATGAGCATATTTAATCTATTTTTATATACACGATGAAGACCTAAATTGCATTCCTCTCCACACAAATTGCTTCAATTTGTCACATTCTCAGAGCAATCCCTTAAATTAATTCAAGGCAGATTTTGAAACAAGGGTGCAGGTCAAATATAATCTGTCTGTAGTTGTGAGAAAAACGTGTCAGAATATCTCAAATATTTCTCTGTTATGCTTTGAAGAAGCTACAATCACCTCCAGTTTTATCTCTATGCTATCAGTAGATCTGAAACTACTTTGTTTCTTTTTCAGGCCAGTTCTTATACCTCGCCACTATTTTATCTTCTTTACGCTGATCTATGAATTATTCAAGGATTATATATAACAGAGAACCTATTAAAGTACATATGACAAAAACAGAATGAAGACAGCAGCTTTTGGATGTGTTCAGTCTTAATATAGGGATGGATGACAAATTAATAAAAAACCCTCAAACCCCCTCAGTGGAGGGATTTGGTTACTTCTTTATGCAGTGCTGGACGTTTCACTCTTTCACTGTGCATTGGTTGAAAAGTGATATATATTTTAACATGTAAAATCACATTGCAAAACAGAATATGACAGCATCTTTTCATCTTAATCAATTAGCTATCGGAGCACCAGATGAAGTGTCTTGTCTAGACTTTTTCAGTGCCGAGGGACTCTGGCCAGGAAATAGAGCATGAATGTTTGATGAGACACAGCGAGATGGTGATGGTATTTTGTGGTTGCAAGGACATGCACTTCAAACTAGGAAAACTAGTTCATGTGATCTATCTTGTTTCAAGGTGTCACACAGATATTTATGACTTGACCCAAGATCAGACAGGTTAATGGGTAAGAAGTTGGAAACTGGGATTTCTTGTAACTTTAAAAGCATCCTGAAATGCTGTCTTAATTTTGTGCTGGCTGGAAGCAGAAACCGTAAGACATGATGACTGTTTGGCGGGTAAAATTGTTGGACTAGACAGACAAGGGAACTTGGTGTGTCCGGGCATAAAATCTCCAGGGGTTAATACAGTCTTTTATGTACTCCAGCTGGGACTTTGTGTTACCCAGCTGGCAACGACAACAACTTGGCAAAAAGCAGAGCAATGCCCCGAGAAAATATTGAACAGGAGATGAGCAACAGCTGTGCCAGGTAAGCTGCAAGGAACCCAAAGCCACACCCACATAAAGACAAAGAAAAAGAGTCAAACATGAAAAATGATTATAAGGATGCAGACATTTAGATATTTTTTCCCATGTACTTTGAAAAAATAAAAGGTGGAGAGAACCAGGACTTCCCTTTATTACGTGTCTACAACAGCTCATTTTTTATAACTTATTGAAAGTTGATAACAAAAGTATACATTCAGAGTAAATGTAAAGATAAAAACAGCATCTCTGGCAAAGAAACATGAATATTGCATGAAGTGGATGAATAAGTTCACATTACCCACCTTTTTGGCTTTCCATATTTCACCTTCATTTACATTAGTGAGAAAAACATAAAGACACAAATGTTGAACAAGAATTAAAATGTGGTGCTCTGAGTATCTAATATTTTATTTTGTCAAATGATTTTTCCTGATTCTGTTTTGATAAAATTCAAGGTAGTTTTTTCTGGTCATGATAATGGACATTTCACTCTCAAAGACTTGAAGCATGATTGTTTTCCAATTACTTAAATTATTATTTTTTTAAAACAGAGGCCTTTATTTGCTGATCATTTTCAGTAATTTAGTCTCATTTTGCAATATTTTACAAGATTCCATCATGCCAATAGGGATTTACTTTTCATTTAGCCATTGCCAACATGCAGTTTTCTGATGACATGAAGTTTTTAGAATTCAATGTTGAAATCCATCCTGAGGTGCCAATCCAAGGAATTTAAGGAATACAAAAACTTTATAAATGCTGCAGATTAAAGACCAGTTCTGCTCTGTAGTGTATCTGCTCACAGGCCATAACACACTCTGGCCTTGTTACTTTTCATGCATCACAAGAAAAAAAAAATGTAATTCTTATACTGACAAATCAATGCTCCTTTGTTGCAGAGTTTATAAACCACTTCTCTGACTGATTCACCCACAAGTGGTCTTTGCCACGTATGAAGTGGAAATATACTATGCGTGGGCAATTAGCCCTTTCATCATAAACCAACAAAGAATACTGATTGCTGACTCTGGATGAACATCAAGGACAAGTACGCAAACTAAAGAGAAGTATTTAGCTTTTATAAATCCCAACGCCCATCTCTTATCCATTATAAAATCCCCACCTTGTCTGAAAAGTAATTAGCAGAGGCTACAGATACACTATGATTAATAAAGAGCGTAACCAAGCTAACAATTACGCAGATAATGTTGGGACTTTTGGTGTTAATGGGTCTGAAACAGAATAATGCACTGAGGAGCATGACACAGTTAAATCCTGTGCCATATCTCAGAGATAATTATCTCAGTCTCATTATCCAACCTGTTCATGAGTGTCCTCAATGCTTTTGTGTTTTGAGCTCTGGATGCAGCCATGATGCATGCAGAAAAATAGCCAGATATTCAATGAGCTCTCTTGCAATAGGAGAGACCTGTGGTGCAATAGTGAATAAATGGCATTTCAACTCAGTTTGCTGAAACCTTTTTTAAACCACACTTCATATTCTACAAGGCTGTGAAAACAGTATTTGCTCCTTTGTATAATCCTTCTGTTTTTACATTCTGTTACGGTTATTTGACTCAGATCATCAATTTAATTTTAATGATATGAATAAAGGGAATGGGGTGGGAGGTGTATTAAGAGTACAAACCAACTTGACCTTACATTTTGTTATGTCGAATTGTCAGTTTCAGTATTCTCACCTATGCCTGATTAATGTCATAAGCACAGAATCAAAAAATCACTAAAACAGTAACTTTTAGACAACATGCATGAAGTAACAATCACTGAAGTAACAATATTGATTTAAAGTTATTGAAGGACAGACAAGAAACAAAGTTAGGGCTACAGACTATTTTATTAGATGCACCAACACAAAAGTTAAGTGCATGACATTTAAAATTGCATTTTTACATGTTTTTTTTCTTTATTAGAAGCAATGTTAGTTTGTAAATTATTTGAAGCAGATATGTACAAAACAGGTAACTGTTTAAAGAGCTTCAATGTAATTAAATTAAACTTAAAAACATCTCAAGATAAAGTAAATGAATACAATTAAAATAAAGGATGAAATAGAAAATCTAATGTATTAGTGTGAATGTTCTAACTTTCACACTGAAATGTTTCTGAACAGCCCAGAAACATCTCAAACTGAACATTAAATTACATTTAAGCCATCAGAGAATTAATTTGGATTTTAATTTAGAGAAGAGAAGTTCTTCTTCTGCAGGTACTGCAGGCAACGCTGAACGAGATGACCGTCTTGGCCTTATCTGATGATGTGTGGGCTGCTGCCGGGAGCTGAGAGTACAGAGGGGCGGCGCCTGGTTAGGACAGTTATCGTTGCATGTAATGTGTTTTATAGCTGCTTTGAGCTTCTTGTTAATCCAAAGTGGGATTGGAAGGGGGTTATGAGTAATTCATTTACATATACTTTGTTACATTGCAAATAGTCAATGGGAGATGTGCGCATGAGTAGACAGAGATTCAGGGTGGAGCGTGTGCCAGAATAAGATGCATGTGTGCATTTTGAAATTTAAACACACACACACACACACCACAAATTATTATTTGTTCAAATAAATATATATTTACACCAGTATCAGTTGGGGCCAAAAAATACCTGGTGCATGCGCTCTGTTTATGTGATTAAACTAGCCTATTTGACTGCAGTACACAATGAACAGCTGGTCCACAAGCAATCAGAGAGATTATCCTCATTCACTATTTTTGATTGATTTAGACCACAATCTGATTTAACGTGTCTGTTACTGAACCATACGGAGATCTCCAGTATGGGAGACCTCTTTGTTTTCATGGGATGATAGGTACACTTTTACAACTTCAAGACTTCACATTTGTGACCAAATTGGTTGTTCTCTGAAAGTCGCTTGCATTTATTACACATGAAATTGTGAAAAGCCCTTTCTAGGGCTCTGGGATTCACCTAACTTTTATCCAGAAATGGAGAAGTCAAGGAATCCGTCAAATAGGTAACCTGAATTTTGTTCACATGTAGATAATGACATGGGATATTAAACTGAAACATACTTTTGTAGCAATTACAAAAATCCAGAGCACACCATCCACTCAACAACACAAAACAAAAGAAAGGGAAATAAAAAAATATAAAACAAATTGAAGATTTTGCAGTGGTCTAGTCAAAGTTTGGACTTTAATCCAATTGAAATGATGTGGCATGACCTCAAACAGACCATCCATAGTTGAATAAAATCAACTCAGCAGGCCAAAATTCCTCTACATTGTTATAAACACTTTATTGACAGCCAGGGTTGTAATGTGTAGAGGAAATTATTTTATCATTCTTTTTCTCTTAGTAAATCAAATCATCATTTGAGAACTGCATTTTGTAATTACTTTGGGGATTTTGGTCACCATGAATATTGTCAATTTATCTGAAGTAACAATAAATGTATACACATCGTGAACTTTCACATCTGTTTTTGAAATTACATTTTCAACTTGAATGAAATGTTCTCATAATACCTAAGCGAAACTCAATGTTAAAGCTCTGAAACCATAATTACACTGCATTAGAAAGTTTTCCTGGCTGTAGAATATAATCCCTGCAAGTCGTTTTATTTTATGAAGTGAACTTGTCCTTTTTTTTATGTGCACTTTAACAATGCACCACCATATAGTATTACCCACCACATATGTTTCTTAGGCTGAGAAGTAACTTGCAATTTCAACAAGTTGTTATAAGTGAGCGCTGCTGGAAATGCCATCATCCTTCTCTCTGAGTCACATCTTGAATCTTTAGGTACAGACTCAATTGCTGCAGCGATGCGGATTTCCTCCTTGTCAGCATCTCAGATCATCAGATCGTCTCTAAATTCATACTGCATACAATGGAAGCTTTGCTCAGAATCTTAATTTCTGAGCTATTTCTGTGAAGACAACAGAGGATGTACTGAAATCATCTAGCTCTTTTGACCCTCTTTGAAGCCTATATGTCTTTCTATTTCCAGAGAGTAATTGCTTGAACTTTTGTTGAAAAAGGTCAGTATTTGTACAGCATAATAGATCAGTGTACAAGGAAAACACTGACATACAATCAACAGTGCATTCTATCATGTTGTCTGGATCGAATCTACAGTGAAGCTGATGTGTTTGTCTGTAATACCAGACTTAATCATTTGTGCATCAATCAGGTGTAATAATACACAAATATATTTCACAAATTAGCACACAAGTAGCTTTATAATGTGTTTACATCTGACTAATTTATAACAGTTTATGACCTGAGTGAAGTTGCTCCCTGCCACACTGCTTCCTTTTTCAAATAAAACTAAATTGATATCAATCAACTCTGTTATATTTGAGCTGTAACAGCAGAAATTTGTGCTGTTTAGCAGCAGTTTGTGCTGCTTTGTTTTGAAGATATTTATTGAATACCTCATGAACGTTTCAATCGGTCATCAGTGGTCAAGTACTTACAGAAAATCAAAGCTAGAAGTTTAGGAATTTGCTGTTTTCAGTCCAGTGTCCTGTGAAGAACTTTAATCACACACTATTAATAAAAGGAGTGAAACTTATGCATCGGGTAGGTTGTAGGTGAGCACCTGTTACACCCCAGTAGCCTGACCAGCATATCCCATCTGTAATCCATTAACCACTGGAGAGAAGCATCAGCAAGGCTGCGACACTGCAAAGATTAAAGCAGGTACAGAAAAACGGATGTGTGGACAATAGTTCACAGTATTCAGAGTTGATCCATTCAAAATGGAGAATGAAAGTCTGATGAAAAACGGTAATAATCTTCTCCAGAAAATGCAAAAAGAAATTCAATTCTTTCTTGAGAACCCTGTGCAGACATCTCTATAACAATTTAGGAGAACAATTTTTAAAGAAAATCACATAGAGATTTGACATTTCGATATCCATACCAAATCAGAGGATGAGTTTCACACTGTTTTTGCCTTTATCTTCATGTGAACTTTTGTTTCAATATAGGCTCACATGTTATCTATTTTGGGATATACACTTCCATGTGGACAGCTCTATGTTTTTCATCTTATCCGCAGGGGTGTCAAACTCCAGTCCTCAAGGGCCACTGTCCTGCAGTTTTTAAATGTGCCACAGGTACAAAACACTGGAATGAAATGGCTTAATTACCTCCTCCTTGCGTAGATCAGTTGTCCAGAGTCTTGCTAATGACCCAATTATCCTATTCAGGTGTGGTGCAGCAGAGGCACATCTAAAAGTTGCAGGACAGTGGCCCTTGAGGACTGGAATTTGACACCTGTGTCTTATAGCCTCAAATAGGGAATTATTTTAATGTTAATTATTTAACCGCTGCTCTTAATTTACGTGGACTTGATGAACACTCAATTCCAAAGGTTATATAAAACTGTTGACATCATTAACTGAACATCAAAAAAAGGCTTTTTCTTCACCCTCTTTCTGTTCCTGTTTATATTTTCTCAGAAGCAAAAACCAAAGCCTCCCATATGCTGCTTCAGTTTTAGCTGCCCCGGCCTCCTCCACAATATATAAAATGCCTTTTTGTCCCAAGACTTAGCACTTTTTTCATTTCTGAACCTATCATTAACAGCGCGAGTGTCTCTGTGGTCACAGACTGGCAGAGAGATGGAATCGGCTATAGATGTATGTTATTAAACCCTTTCTTGGATCCTGCACCATTAGACATCAGAAAGTGACAGAAATTGAAATAGTTTTGATGGAAGCTTAAAAGAGAAGGTGAAACTAAATGTTGCTCAAAGATCAGTAATGGGAGCGGTAGCTCAACATCTGAAAGAGAATCAATTTAAAATTTAAAAATCCATCAAAATGGAATCATATACATGAATATCTTCAAATGCCTGCGATGATCAAAAGAAATAGGGTTGAAAGTTCAGGATATTTTGAAAAAATGGACATTTCCTTCCTTATTTCCCTTCCTTTCATGCTTTTATTTAACTTTAAACAGCTCTTGTGAATTATTTTCAATGTGCTCTTCATTAAAGCTGGTCCATATGATGTAACTTGACTTTTCTGAAATTAACCAGCAATAAATAAAAAACACAATGATATTTTAATTTTTTTTTAATTATAGAAATCTCTGGCAACTCTCACTTATATTTTAAAAATTTCAATGTATATTTAAAGAGAGTTTCCTTTTTAAAGATTTTAGAGAAGCATGATTACAATCAAATAAGATTATTCAGATTTTAAAGTGGTTAGAACATATTTCTTGTAATTTTTCACTATCAACATGCAAAGCATCTGCATAACTGTCCTTTGGTTCCATAACTTTTTTTGTAAAATGAATAAGATGATAAAAATCGCCTACTGTGGCTGAAATAGAATGGAAAATCAATCTGAATCTCAAATCTGAGGTTGTAGAAAATTGAAGAGGTTTTTCAGTTATCGACTGCAACAATTGCATTGCAATGTTTGAATAGGAAAAGCCTGAATTCATGTGCGAAGATTACTGTTCATAAAACACTCTTCCTGGATGATGTTTGACTCTCACTCCTTTGCAAATTTTTACAGCTTTTACCATCACAAAGAGACTGGACAGCTGTTCATCATTCATTTCTGTCAGAGAAAAATCTGACGAACAGTTAAGAAATTATATGCTTAAGTTTTGGGGTTTTTTTTGTTTATGTACTGAAATTAAATTATGTGCAGAGAAATTTGAGTTTGATGACATTATTGTGAAATCAATCACTTCTGCTAAGAGATAATGTGTTCTTTATGAAGCAGCAGGGGTTTGCTGTTAGTTATATTCATAATTGTAGGTCAGGAGATCTGTTGGACTGATACTAATCCATTGCAACATCTGCTGCATTTTACAAATATTTATTGGCATGCTGGAAGACAAGTCCTGCCAGACCTGAAAAATCCCCAAGCACAGTATTCTCCAAAAAGCAGTTGGAGAATACTTGGAAAAATCTCTTTCCGATATTTGACATTTATTACATTCAGCTGAAACACAAAGCAAAAATCTCATAAGAGAGTAAACACAAACAATTACAAATAAATAAATATATAAATAAATGAAAGCACCATTTGTTTCAATACCCACATTCACAGTCTTACTTGGTACACTTCTGAAAACTATTTTAGTGAATTTGATTTACTAAAAATGAAGCTACTGCATGGTAAAATCTTTGCTACCTTGTGCTAAAACCATGATTTACAGAGAGGTTAAAAAGCACCAAAGATAGTTGCAAAGATTAAGAAGTCAGGTAAAGGATACACATAAAGCATTATATGCAATGTGGGGAAAATGTAGGACAGCAATGTTAGGTTTTTCTGGAAGAACAAAACAAGAATTGAGAAACTGCTCAGCTGGCAGAATGTTTGTCAAATACTCGTGTTCTGACTGGTTGAAAAGCTACAGTTTTTGGTTTGAACTTCATCCTTCTCTCTCTGATTGTTTTTTGATCACGCTCTACTCCCATCAAGCCTCCATTTCAACTAATCTGTGATTTGCCACCGTTAATGGTGCAGTTCTAGAACTGAATTGAGAAATTGTATTCCTGGAATTAACATAAAAAAGAGGGTCATGAACAGGTGAACCTTTTTCATGTTCCATTCACTCAATAATGTTCACTGTTGAATGCCTCTGCAGTTTAATAATTTTGCTGCAGATGGAGGATCACTAAAGTCTGATTGTGACTCAGACCCAAAAATAAATAGTTGGAAATCTGCTTCCCACCACCGGGTGGTGGGAAGCGTGAAGCCAGGCCTTCTTGACCAGTTATTGATCATCTTTCTGTCAAAGTGTTGACACACTGCATAACTCCACAGCACCATCACACCTGCTATGTGCCAAATGGAATCATTGGAGAACGAATGAATGTTTGCTGGCCCACAGCAACAAAACAATGCAATAAAAAAAATATATAGCAGTATTAGAGGGGAGGGAGGAACAGGAGCAGGTCTGCATGTGTTTGTGTGTGTGGAGGAGAGTATGAGGGTGAGGGTCGTCACGATTTCTTTTAAATAAAGCACAATGATTAAATTTCCATTTTATGCGGTCCCTGAAAAACTCACATATCACCCTTTTAGATTTTCTTTTCTGAGCAGTTGGTTAGATGAAAGCAGGGCAGGAATCATGCAGCTTCTACATTCTCACTTGCAAATCCAGGGATGACAGGGTTCTTCCACTAGCTTCAATTATGAATGACAGTCTTTTATCTGCTGCCTGCTAATTAGGTGAGATGATGCTGTTTGCTCACACCAAGTTCTCTTGCCTTTTTTCCAGTTTCTTAGATACCTAAATTCACCCCTTTTACTAGTGGAGCAGATAAGTGAGAGTGAAAATGGGTCAGAAAGATTTCTCTTGAAGTTCAAAGAGTTAATTTTAATGGACAGTAAGGGAAAGCAGAAAGAGGAAAAATAATAAGCCTAAAGAACGGAAAATAGAATAAAATATGAACTGTACGGCTCCTATGGAAAGAAGGTAACTGTTTAAATGTACAAAGGAAAGTATTTTGATCATGGCATCCCTAACTTTCTCTCCCGTTACAGAGAATGATTCAGAAACGGTATCTGATATCTTAGCCAGTCATGTTTTAAATCATAAAGACCAAGCATTTTAAAAAAAATGTCAAAGGGGGCAACTTAGAAGGCTTTGGTCACAGTCGAGATGGAAAAGAAGCCGGGGTCAGTCCAACTGGATCCAATTAGCCATCTCTGACAGAAGGCCATGACAAACGAAACTCTGTAGCGACACATTTTTTCTTTTTTTTTTACTGTGGGGTTTTTTCTTCAAGAGAGATGCAGAGATAGCAAAGCTGAACAAATGGTAGAACAGACAAGTCACGATTCTAGGACAATACCTTCTGTATACTCATTAGGGGAGAATCTTTGCTTTCTTTTTCATCCTCTGGTTTGCTACCCAGCTGTCCACCTACCCTCCTTTCCCCTCCTCATCTCCCTTGTGTTCACTTCATTGTGGATAAAATGAAAGAAATACTTTTTTCAGGGTTTCTGGACATGGAACTTTTTTTCTCCCACTTAGAAGAATATACAGTGAGCAGTACTGACAGCTCTTTTGATAGCACTCAATTAAAGTTCTTTTTTTTTTTTTAAATCTTGCTGAGATGACAGTGAGATTCGTTTCAAAGGAGTGCTATAAGACATTCATAGAGTTTTGTGCATTCCTTTGAAAGAGTGATCTGTCTTTCTATCTCTCCATCTAGTTATTGTACCACTTTGTTAAAAAATGCATAGTCATGCCACAAAAAAGATGGGCTGAATCCAGTTCTAGAATCTCAATTAACTTTTTTGTTTTAATGTTGGAAGTGTGACTGTATGCTTGCCATCCCTGGAATTCATACAGTTTTATTTTATTGGACTCCAGCTTCTGGAGTCTAAATGGGTTTTTCATTATTAGTCTATTTATCTCAGCATATTTCATCCATCCATCATCTTCTGCTCATCCAAGGTGGAGCCGAGGGGTCAGCAGCCTAAGCAGAAAAGGAACGACTTCCCTTTTCCCAGTCACTTGGTCTATTATTACATTGACCCTTAAAAAAAGCATGTTTTGAAACTCCCACTGACTAAACTTTTTATAATTTTAAACACAAGCAGAGAAACAGCTATAAAGTGACGGGTTTTTCTCTCCACTGCTCTGGGGGAAAAACCCGCAGCTTACACAGAACGCTTTACAGTCTTAACACCCTATCGCATGGGGTCTTGGATGATAGCCTTGATACATGTAGTGCAAGCTGATGGGCTAATAGCATTCAGGCCTCTGAACAAGTGCCTTCTAGGTCCACTCCAGCACAGCTGTGTCTGCCTCTGAACCCCGACCAGCTGGGATGACCAAGTCTTCCAGCAAAGGTTAAAAAAGGGACAGCAGCAAAGACAGGGCTCTAGATTCAAGGAGGGAAAATTATATCCCTCACTAGTTTCACCAATAGCCAAAAGTCAAATCATCAAATAGCTTTCATTGGCTTCATTAGCCATTTGTTGGGAAATATACTGTATACGTGACAAGATAATGAACAGTATGTCAGCAGCTTAAATAATTAAAATGTGGTTTAGGATTAGAGTGTTCTGAAACATTTCAGCACCTCTAAAGAAGTGCTGTAATTTCTTTTTTGTAAAGAAATTACAAAAAAATAGAAATAAGTCAATTTTATCCAACAATTGATGTAAAATGTAGAAAAAAGATTTTAAATTCTCAGAATAGCCCTTGTAGTTAAAAGCTTTTTGTCTTTAAAACCTGGTTTTACCTATAAAAAAGGCATCTGTCTTGGAAGTTAGCTCGTTGCAGTCATAGGGTTGTTGGCCAGAAAAGACTTAGGAGCTCATGATAGACAAAAAACAGGACAATTTGGGTGACAACCTGGAGGTACAGGCCTGACATTTGACACTAATGCAAACAAAAGTATATAAAATAAAAATCATAACAAATTTACTTGGCAAGGTATTTATTTTACAGTTATACCAGGGTTACCAATACCAGTGGATACTGTATTTTTTGGGAATTCATTTCTTATTTAGAGAACTTTTTAAAAATGTGTTTCCCATTTTACTTTATGATACTAAATGTAGTTGCCTACATGTTTGGTTAAATGATTTTTCCAAAGTCATGCTCATGTTCATACCACATCCCTGAGGCAGTACATGGACAGCATGTATTAAAAAAAAAGTCACAATTTCATGCCAGCATCAGATATTTTTCTATTTGTATTTATTTATTTTTGGCAACAGGTTCCTTGGAGGATTAATGCAAAAATTTTACACTGCAGAGGCATGTTTTAGGTTAGTACAAACCATTGATCTTTCTCCTGCATTATAAGATCCATGCATCCGCATTATAACCCTCTATTTACTCTATCTGATCAAGAGCTCTTTAATTAATTTCAAAGAGAAAATTAAGCTATTTTTTTCTCTGCCATGGACTATTTTAACTTACCCCTAAATAAAAGAGGATGCGAATCTCATGAATAATCTTGCTGCTGAAAATAATTCAGATGCCATAATTACCCATTTGAATGACACACCTCTGCAGTAACAGACAGAAGCAGAGAAAAGAAATGAAGGGAAAAGCACATAGAATGTGAAGTGAGTTGTAACCCGCTTAGCTGCCGCTGACAGCAGGACTTCTCCCCATAACAAGACCGAGGCTTGTTATGCTAATTTCTGAGTATTTCTGAGTGTAAAACCAAAGGGCTGAGTGGTGAAAGCCAGAGCTTGTCTATGTAAAGTGAATTTAAATTGTCACTGTGCTGTGCTCATTGTCACTAATATCAAAACCCTGTATATATATTCTCTCTCTCAGATTAAGATTATTGGTGCATCTTCGCATCAGACTGTTGCATGTCTTTAGATATCTGAGAAAAAAGAAATCTTCAAATTCATTTGAGGTGTAGGGGATAGAGGGAAGAAGTCAAAAAGGATGGACATTTTTTGCATCCAAGCTGAGGATTGCTGTTTGGACCAGGAGGAGATTGAAAGAGTGTCCTCATCAGCCCTGAGTCAAAGGCCATGCTTAAAACACTAATCCCAAAGGATAAACGAGCAGAGACATCCACCAAAGCATGCTGCAAAGATTGGACTCCTTCTCTCTGATCACATAATCACAACACTGCACTTGTGTAGGAAAAGAGCAGCTGCAGTGGAGGTGCACCTCTGATTATGACCTTATGCTAATGTTCAACTCGTTGAACAGTTACATCCTTTGCATATTTTAAGAAAATCATAAAATTCTGTTAAAATACTATAAGTAGTTAATTTCTTACCAAAGGTAGATGTCTCTCCTTCATCATTTCCATCAGTATATCATTGTCATCTGTATGAATAACCAGACAATACAAACCTCACAATTGTTTAAAGGTTCATGAAGTATTCTTTGCAATTAAGTTTTTGGGGTCAGATTTGTTTTGAAATAGTACAACATTTACAGGTAGCATAGCCATCTTGGGAAACGCATTATTTTCTCCTTCCAGCACCAACCCCTTTGGAGTTATTCCTAAATATGAACACAGAGTGAAAGCCTTTAGTGCAGATAGGATAACTACTGAAGGTAAGATATTTATTGTGCATGATATTTGATTATAACCTTAACAGAACTTTGGTGTTGCACACGTGAAAAGAAAATGGCCATTGATTAAATGGCAGCACTGTGTAAAATCAAACAGGTGAGTTTTGTTGAATGGAAATTAAAAAGCATTAGAGCAACAGTTACCATAAGCCTCGCCTGCAGGCATCACTGCTAGATTAATTATTGTTTTCATGTGACAGAAATAATTCATTGGAATGCCAGAGATGCTTTGCAATTATCAGAGAATTGCATGTTTGGCACTGAGTGCAAACTAGTCCAGTGCTCCTTTAGTAATAAAAGAAAAAGTGTTGCTTCTTCAACCTTTTTAAGCCACCATTAATGCTGGACTCTGTTGTAATTAATGGCTCAATAATGAAACAAGTGCTGTGTTTAATTGCTGGGGAATCCATTAAGATGTCTCCCACCCACTAAAAATGTGGTCAATCTGGGATTAAGTTACTGGAGTATTGAGCCGACACCCACCATTAAACTCAAAGTCACTGGTGCACCCTTTTAGAAAAAGATATCCAATGGATCTAAAAAAAAAAAAGAAAAGAGCTAAATAAGCTTGACTTTTGTAATCCCAAAGATAATGAATATCAAACTGGGTCTAAAGTTTTATCCAGGTTCTATGGGGATTGTGTCTTAAAGCAAATAGAAACAAACAACAACTTTAAGCATTAATTTGCTTCTAAATTTCAGAACAGAAACATTTTCTTTTCATTTTGTCTGAAAACTGTCTACTTTACTCTTCTTTGTGGACATGGTTGTTTTGCACCAAGCTTCTCAGTGTATACACCAGAGAGAGAGAAGCCTGGAATTGATCTTTTCACTTCTTACTCTGCTACTGCTTGCACAAAAAGGACTTATGTCATGCAGCAGCTAGCATATCTCAGGATGCATTGCAGAAGATATTCAAAACCCTGAAGCTCCTTGCACCTGAGAGAGTGCTGTTCCCAAATGTGCAGTTGGCTGCCTTGAAAACAGTCTTTATGTTTGACTCCTCAGTCTACAAATGAAAGAGAAAAATAGGATCTCAAACAAAGCAGAAAATTAGTCTTGTAACTGATGGCGGACTGTCCAGATGTAGCAGATTCCGTTAACTATTTGTTAACTTTATTCTCATTTTCTGCCATTTGGGGCAATATGACATTTGAACCAGGTAGAAAAGATATGCATTTTAAAACATGGTGATATATGCAAAGTTTCAGATTTATTTGCATTATGAAGAGTTTTGATGATTTGAAGCAAAAACATGGACATTCTTGCTAAATACTTCTTCAAGTTTCTTCAAACCAGAAGCTTGTCTTTAGGTACTCAACAGTGTCTAGCATTATATCCAGTCTTGCTTCATTAGAGGACATAGCAGGAAACTTTCAATTCAACAAGGCCCTAATATCCTGCCTTTACATGGTATTAAACATCCTCAGAAAACGAAACATTGGATGTTCTTGGTCATCTCACACTGAAGCATTTGACGTTAGAATTGTTTACTTCAAAATAAAGGGATTCAACAGAAGATTTAGATGAGAATATATTGTTTCAGTAAATGTGTTGATTTCATAAAAAGTTGGCAAACAAATGGCAACAAAGCATACTAAATTAAAAGCAAATGTGCACAGCTTGCCGTAAAAT
This sequence comes from Poeciliopsis gracilis, assembly GCA_911649635.1. Taxonomy (NCBI): domain Eukaryota; kingdom Metazoa; phylum Chordata; class Actinopteri; order Cyprinodontiformes; family Poeciliidae; genus Poeciliopsis; species Poeciliopsis gracilis. Next base: position 1,846,504 of record CAJVRI010000715.1, read on the forward strand.
GCCATAGAGATCCTCTAGAGTCAAAACTGTCTGGCCTCTGGCAGTCTCACGGCCTTGAAGGTCAGCTTCTCAAAGGAAACTGATACCCTTGACTGAAGCTCTTTTTGCTCATCATCCGCTTTGGCAAATGGCAAGACTGGGCTAATCAATCAAGTGCCGTCAAAAGGCCAAACAGAATCCTTTATCCTCTGTATTGACTGGTTGGATTATAGCGGATCATTCCATAGGCTCTCTACGTGAGTTGGCTATAACTCTAATGCTTCTTTTTTGATTAGAATAGTATTGGTTTGCACCAGTCCTCTTTCTTGTTCACCAATCTCTGTAATATGTTGCACATGTGTTCGACTTGTGACAGGTGAGTTTGAAGGTGGTGATGAGAAAAAAAAAACATATTCAGTCACTGGTCACTACTGCAAACATATTTCTTGACAAAATAAAGATGAAATAATAAATAAGAAAGATGGAAAATAAACTGTCACAAATGCTAAATACAACTTGCATAATGTTGCATGTGAATGACAATTGAACAATATTTTTTGTGGAATTTTCTGTCATATGAGCAATTTGTCTAATTTTTTTAATAAAACCAAACTATACATGCAATTTCTTTGTGGTTTGGTATGATTTATGATGTCATCTATTGACAGAAACCCTGTGAAGGTTGGGACTTCTTTTGAAAGTTTGGAAAATTAATCCAATTCTTTTAACTTCAACATTTCTCAGTAAAACTAAACATAATCACTTCATCAATATATTTTGCCACCACAGGTTTTCCTCTGAAGAAAAACTTGGAAAGCATAGTCTAGTCAGATGAGTTCAAACCCAACTCTTCTAATGTCATTAGAAAATATGTTTGGAAAACTTGTACGAATTAAAATATGACCTGATAATGTGGGGATTATTTCAGCAAATGGTATTGGTACACTTCTTAAAACTCAAGGAAGGTTGAATGAATGTAAAAATGTACCAAAACAGTTTTGATCTGAATCCAGGGATATAAAGTTAGGGGATTTTTTCAAAAAGATCAAACACTAAAAAATAGCAAACATACAGGCAATGAAATTCTCAGCTGATGTTAAAGGAAAAATGTCAAAGCTGCTGGCACCACAATAAAATCAAAAGACCTTGTGAATATGCTGACTGAAGCTGGTAGAAAATGTCACTACTGCAATGAAAACTAAATGCATTGTGAGTGAAAAACATAAGCAACATTTCATAACACAAGACACAAAGCTAAAATTTGGATGAAGTGACTTTAAATGTTAGGCTAGTGGCTTAATGACAACAAACAAACTGTCGCAAATGACTTAAAACCAATGAAGTCAGGTCTAGATTAACCTTAGAAAATGAGAAATGGTTACATGAATAAAAGCATGTGGCTTCAACTTTGTGTACCAGAGAACAATTACTCAGGTTGTATGAGGGTCCAGCCAACACCTGGAATAAGACTGATAACCAGGGATGTTTAGATCGAGCATCTCATCAGTGTCAGTAGCATTTTACCAGAAGGGAAAAATAGCCCAGTTGGATGAATGATGTAACACATTGTATTTACCTTTATGGAAGCAAGTAATGAAAAAGTAAAAAAATTGCTATTCTGCACAAGAACAAAAAAACAAAAAAAAAAAAATTATATATATATATATATATATATATATATATATATATATATATATATATATATATATATATATATATATATATATATATATTCTTGTGTCAGCAATGACCTGTAATATCACTCCATAGTCCTTCCAAAATCCTGCTTGATAATTGTTTGGTCCACCATCTATAATCATTGTTTTAGTCACGTAAAGGAATTGGCATCAGAAATTACAAAACAGTCCCCTGTCAGCTCTGATGAGCCTCCGGCGACTGATAATCCAAAGGAAGGTCTGTTGAATATAAATATGACACTGGGTATTCTGCAATAGTTACTGCGATTCCAGACATTTTGCAAATCTTCAAGATCAAACATTGTACCGCTCCTGTGTCAACCCTGTCAGGATCTTTGAGCCTTGTTGTCTAAGCTCTTTGTGATCAATACAGTCATGAATTCTCCTTGAAACAGAAAACTCTGTTTTAGTAAACAGGAATTTCACAAACTTACATCATAAACTCGTCGTTGCGGGAAGAGAAATGTTTAAACTTTATCCATAAATCACACTGCTCTTTTTATGTATGTATTTTGGAGTACCTAATTAGGCTACATTTCACTGTAAACGGTTAACAAAGTTGCTTGGAGGTTTAATGAATTAATGAAAAAATGTTGGACTTCATTATTTCTCAGTGTACAGCAATTCCAATGCAAATACAAGACCTGCTGAACTCTAGGGATGCAAAAATTTAATTATTAATGCTCCCATACTGATAAAATATTATAGATGATCTTAATGTACAACTTTTCTACCCATTTCCAAGTAGAGCTCACAATAAAAAAAACGTTATGTAGAATGTGTACAAAGTTTGTTTGAGCAACTTAAAGCATGAATAAAATATTTAGGATTCAGTCTCGTCAGTACAAAAAAAAAAGACTGAATGTCCTCCCATCTGTGCAAGAATGGGAGAGAATGAAATAACATACAATATGCATGATGCCAAAGAGGAAGTTGCAATGCTGTTGCACACTGTGAGCAGGTGTCGAGCTGTCATACACAACTGCATAGGTTATTTGTCTTTTAATGCCAATGATAAATCATGGCAATGACTTCATGCCTTGTTCCTCCTTTTGTTTTTTTTTTTGTTTTTTTCTCTTACAGAAACTGTTAGATGTGAGCTCACTTTGGTCAAAATCTGATAATAATTTTCAATAAAACATATACTTCTTTTGCATGAACTAAAAGAGCAATACAGTATTTTCTCCAAATTAGGTTGTCAAGCTGTATCCATTGTGATACCTGGTTACGTCAGACAATTTCTGCAATGCACAACTTCTCTTGCCATTAACTGCAGGGCTGCAGTCACAACTCTATTCATTGACTTGCCATTTTCCTCAATCAACTGAGCAGCACTCAAATCCACCGATGCACTAACCCCTGCACAGCTTTGTGGTTTCTTGGCATTTAGGAAGCATGGCCTCCACCCCATCTCTGTAGATATACAATCAATTGCACCTCTTTGTCTTCTCTTCTCTAATACCCAAACTTTGTTCCATGTTCAATACAGTTAAGGTTCAGAGCACTCTGTTCGATGTTTTCGCCCTATCAGGTGCTCTATGGATCGAATGTCAGTAGTGTCAGGCAGCTTGTCTCTGTTTCTGTTGATGAATGCCAGGCGGTTACAGTCTCTTCATCTTGTCTCTTTTTCTGTACCTTGTCTTGCATACAGTTATGGCTGCCTCACCTTCTATGTCTTGTTCTGAAATGAAAAAAAATGATTACTATTACATGCAATTCAATTTCCACAGTTAGTCATGCATAATGGGCTTTCTCAAATAATTTTTACAGTCATTGTCAAATGAATACACTGGCATGTTAGAAGCTTTATCCTTTTAAAGATTAATAAAAGAAGTTAAGGCTCATAGCTCTGTATGTAATGCCTTTCCAATTTCACACAGTAATTTTAATGTCTGTAAAAAATTCCTTTTCAATTTTCTCTTAAGATTCGGCCACAGAGTCTACACTATGTATTTCCCTCTTTTGACATAAATGTGGAATTAAATTCTTCAGTGCAGAAGCAGTTTCTTTTTACCATCTGGTTTATTCAGATGTGTTAAATCCCTCTTACAGCAGGGAGTCTGGATGTGGTAAATCATCTTCCGAGGTCTGAACAAACCTCACCTTTGTAACCATTACCAAGTAGATACGTTGGAAAATACCTCATTAGTAGCTTAAAAAGTAAAGGGTTTTTACCATCTCTTGGGTTTAACTATAAATATACGTGGATATTATTTTTATTGATCTTGTCTGTATGTGTTGATATATAGTCTCTATCTAATTGCAGTGAGTGAGGTTTTTATTGGGTGGTTATTCGGAAGGACATGGATTGATGTTTGGTCTCACTTACACTCAACAATAAAGGTGTTTCTATGGTACCAGTATTGTTTGTTGTTTTTCCTCATCGCCATCTTTAGAAAGTAAGTCAGCATATGAAATTTTTGGAATATATTTCAGACTGATTAAACTACAAGCTTAAAATAAGCATGAAGAACAGTCTTGGCTGCATTTACGTTCTCATTTATGAGGTTTTCTGCGATGTTTCAATAATTAGTACTTTATTCAATAGAAAATATCAGGAAAATTGATGTCATGATTTGTGAAACAGTAGATGGACCAAAACATAAACGCTGAGTTTCACAAAATGTACATTTATTTTTTTTTGCGTGTGTGTCTCTTACACATACAGCAAGCTACAACAAATAGTAAAGTAACAGCTCAACACTTTTAAGTTTACATTCAGCAATAAGAATGGCTGTCTTTTTTAAAAGGCTGTCTTTTAAGTGGCACTCTTCTAATCAGTCTGCAAATAAATTTTGATTCAATAATGTCACATTGATCACACTGCGAATCAACCTAATTTACTTATCTTATTTTACTTGAACAGAGAAGGCACCTTTTCATATCATTTTACCTAATGGCTCTTTGAGTAGAGCTATTACTAAGTGCTCACTTCCTTAGTTTGAAAATTCAGACAAAACTTTCAAAATAAGTCTCAAACATGCCTGAGTTGAACTAAATAAAACAGAGCACTTTCAAAATACTTTTGTCACATCTCTGGAGTGTTTGGGGAGTAATGTGGAGCGCCGGGCTGTCATGATTGTCATACTTTACAAAGAGAGCTAGAAAAGTGACAGTATGACTTCATAATCCCTTGCAGCATTTTGTAAAGACCCAGATTGTGAAAAGTATTTTTTAACCTTCTAAAGGAATGCCACAAAACAGTGTGTCCCACTGCACTTGGTGAATATTCAAATGAAAAACATCAAAAGAAAAGGGAAACATCACAAGGTTACAGAAAATCATTTTCACTATTCATCTTTATTATAGCTTTCATTGAAGTTGCTTCCAAATTTCCAATGATTAAAGTTTGCAGTGTATACAACAAACATGCAGCAAGCACAGCAAACAGCTATTTGTAGAGCTTCACACATTTATATGCATGAACAAAAAGTAAATATGTATCTCAAAACATTGTTTTGCTCGAATACTTCCATCCATCCATCCATCCATCCATCCATCCATCCATCCATCCATCCATCCATCCATCCATCCATCCATCCATCCATCCATCCATCCATCCATCCATCCATCCATCCATCCATCCATCCATCCATCCATCCATCCATCCATCAAAAATAGGCTTATTCATATTTATTTTCACTGCTGTCTAAATCTTCAAGTTACATGTTTAATTATTCTTGGAAATTTGCTTGTATTACTGCACCTCAAGTCTCAATAAGTAAATCTTACAATACATGTGATTTTATGTCCTTTTCTTCTCTCTGACACTACGTAAGGTAGACAAAACTACACAGAGATCACAGTTGTTGCATTTCTTGTGAGGGCCCCATATGGTCCCATGATCTTTTCAGAGATCAGCTCAACACCTGGCTGTTGGCCTTGGTGAACATTAGGCTCATTAAGTATATGAATCTTCTTTGAAAACTGTGGATAATCATCCTTTCTCCATGCTGAGTCCGTGATGTAAGAGGTTACAGAAGAGTCAGTGAGTTGAATTCTTGAATTCCATTTATTAATACCAAAATACAGCTAATCCATTTCACATGCCACCTTTAAGAGCTAGCAAGACAAAATAGCACCCCAGAACAGCTTACCATTCCCTTTGTTAGCCTCTCTTTGAGCTGCGCCCCAAAGAGGGCGTTACATTAGCTTTAAGGGCGTTCCTAACATGTCATTTCCTGTAGCTTTAGCTTTAGCTTTAGCTTTGCGAATAGGTAAAGGAGATAGAAGGAAAAAATAATTATTTATTCTCAACAAAACTTAGTTTGATAATTTACCTATTATTCTATTCTGCAGTTTCCTCCAGGAATTTTGCAGCCCTCACTCCACTTCATCCTACATATGAACTTGAATACATATGAATTTATCGGCTTGAACCTCCTGTAGGATATTTTTCCACCCAGACCAACCTGCTTACACACTCTCCTCCACCTTTATGACTCCATTCCTTTGGACCTCCTGGATCTCTGCAGGAACCTCCAAAGACCCAGACCAACAAGTTTCCATTTAGGTTCTTTTATGAACTTTTCCTGAAGCATTTGCTTCACATGGTATTGATTCTCCTCTTTTCCCCAGACTCAGACCAAAGCCCTTGACCTCAAAATATATCTCATTTTCTTATTGTACATGGAATGAAACATATTAAAAATGCTATTCTTGCATTTCTTGCTCAGCTATTTTATATAAATGTTTTTGATATTTTTTTTTGTCAACAGAGGTCAAAGCTGCAGACAAGCAATATTTGTATCTTTTTCAACCATACTTTTATAACTGAACTTAGGACTAGACTTGTTGCAAAAAGGCTCTAATCAGAAAGATCATGTGTTTCTATGGTGCCAGTAATACTTGTTATATACATTCATTTAGGAAACAAATTATGTAAATAATTAGTGCAATTTCAGAATATGGTATGTTGGGTTTTAACAGAATCCTTTAGAGAATTTATATTTTATTTTGTTGAATTTGGGTCTCCATTACCCGTTGCCGTGACAATGGCTACTCTTCCTGGTTCCACATCATAAAAAAAACATGAAAACATTACAATTACAGCCTTTTCATTCATACAATGTTTAAGATGTGCATGCAAAATGTTGTCAAACTCCAAAAATACATCAATGTAATTAACATTTGCATGTATATAAACTACAAAGCTATAGATATTTTTACGTGTGAAATTACGTTTTGGCTTTTGAAACATACATATAAGAAATGGCATGACATGACAGAAAATAAGAAACCTTTGCCACACACCTGGATATGAAAAGAAAAGCATTTTCTTTCTTACAAATTTTTAAAAGACAAACTTGAATTATTGGCTAGTCTCTTGTCCCCTTGGTGTGAGACCTTTTTGCTGCAAGTCTCAATGCAATTTCCATCCATGTAACACATTGGATTAAAGGCTACTTTCCGAGTCCTGCGAGTCCTCCTCTAATATAATGTCAAATTGATCTGTCAGCTCGAGTCTCTGCAAGTCTGGGACACTTTAGCCAACCTAAAGGCATAATTAGCTATTAAGATGCAGTACTACATTTGCCGGGCAACTGGTAGCTGCTTCTGGGTGATCTTGTAAGAAAATAAATGTTGTAGTTTCACTGATCAGTGCATGTCTGTGCTCCCAAAGCTGCTGCTGCTTTTGTTCTCAAAAAATAACTCCACATTTCAGTATCCAGCTGTGAAAAAGGATATAATTCGCAGAGTAAGTGATACTTGGCTATGTACTAAAATGTACTTAATTATTACAACATCAATGAGTTTAAATCTTTATTCCTTCTGGCTTTTACTGTGTTTTCTTAATGTCACCAGAGGTGAAGCGTGATTATCATTTTGATGCTGTTCCTTGTCAGAGAACAGTACGTTCTTTGGTGTATGGCAGGAATGTGATATCCTTCCCCTGAAAGCACCTGATATGCCTGTCAGAGATAGCATAAAATGATTGTTCTATTGAGAAGGACATGAATGGGCTGTTTTTGAGCGTATCCCATGAGCTTTTGCTTACCACATGCTTCGTTGTGCATTTACACGGAGAAAGACTAGAGGTGTAAAGAGGTAATCATTTGGAAGGGCAAGAGTGATGGATTCAAAGTCACGTCTTGGCAGCGTTGGTGTGCTGTAAGATGGTCAACTAATGAGCTGTAGCAAAAAGACCATTTCTTCTGTGGTATCTATCATTTCTTAATCAGAATTGACCCTTTAAAAGGCACTCTTCCGGATGTTCTTTGATTGAATAAGCGTACATGATCCCTATGAACAATAAATGTGATTAACTGCGCTACGCTGAGTTAAAACCTGAATTTTTATGGCTGTTTTTTTTTTTTTTTTAACAGTTATTAAGATTTACCTTAAGTCAATTAAATGTTCACTAAATTATGTTTAAATACCTTCTCAGTCTTCATTAACTGGACATAGACAGTTACTCTTAGTCTGAAGCAGAGATGAGCTTTTCTTGCATGAACAGAAGCACACCTTATAGTGGCAAACATTGCTGACATAACATGGTAGATATGATCAATTTAAAGGATACAAAACCATCATTTAGTTCAATTACTGCATATTTAGTCATATTTCCCTCAAGTCAGGATGTGTAATCATCAATCACCAGTAGACAAAGGATTTTCTTTTTCCCTGGGGAGACTCATACACTAGAATGGAAAATTGCTTGTAAGTGATTTAAAGAGATGCCTCTAGGGGGGCAAAATACACCTACTGAAGATCTCTCCCACACTGAAGAAAAAAGGAAATTGCATAATGTTTATGTAAATATGAATTCATATGAAAAAGACACTTATCATATGACCTTTATAACTTAAGTCCCTTTGTTATTAATACAACAAATTGCACAACTTTTTTATTTGTTTGATTACTTTTATTATTTGAAAACTATAAATATACAAATTCTCTTTTTGCACACAACAACAATTTTAGTTTGGTTATCTTTGCTGTACTTTTCACACATACATGAGCAAACTACATCAAAACGTTTTGCTCAAGTGCAAGAACAAAGGATTTAGTTATATTTGTAAAATCTGTACAACAGTATTTATTTTTTTGTAACACTAAGAGATTTATATTGTAATCCTGAGGGTGTTATTCTCTCCTGTGTTACAAAGCTGTGCGTTTGCCAATGATTCTGAACTGGCTATAATACATAACAGGAATAACATCTTGACCATGTTTCTATCAAAATTTGTATCCCTCTTTTCCTGCCTAAGCATCTCTGACTGTCTGAAGCACCGCCATAGAGCCCTGCAGGTGTGCTGTGGTATCTGGCAATCAGATCTTAGCAGCAGATAAGTGGTGTCCAAAGACAGTCCTCAAGACCTACTGTCGTGCATATTATCTGGTTCAACATACCTGAATCAAATGATGGTTCATTTGGAGGCCTCTGCAGCACTTCATGACATTCTGAGGAGGTAGTTGGACTATTTGAATCATCTCTCCTGGAGCAGATTCAAAAACTGGCCCTTGAAGACTTGAGCAAGACACTCATCCTCTGGGTCTAAACAGTTTGTAGGTGAGGCCTGAGTGGATTCACTGCAAAAATATAAAATATTATCAAATAAGTTTGGTCTGATTTCTGGTGCAAATATCCTAGTGCATTTGAAACAGGACAAAACTAACTAACAAAACTAACAAGTAATTTCCCAGAAAGATGTAGAGGATGGTTTTTAATAAAAGAACTGATTAAGTTTGATGAAAAAGAACTAGTTCCAAAGGCAGATAATTTCACTGATAACATGGGAAAAATGTTTTGTTATAAGTAAAATTATCTGCCGATGGAACCGTTACTTTTCTATCAATATTAAAAAATAAGCTCTTACATCTTGCTGAAAAGTTATCTATAGGTTAGTTTTGTATTATTTCAAGTGTACTGAGACATTTGAACTAGAAATTAGACCAGATGTACTTAGTAAGAGTTAGTGTTGGACCTTTTTGTTCAGCACATCCCACAGATGCTTGACTGAACTGAGAGTGGAGATGTTTGCACTCTGGATCAACACCTCAAACTTGTTGTGCTACCTAAATCATTCCTGAAGCAATTTTGCTTTTTGTCAGGGCACACTCTTCTGTTGCCATCAGGGAATATATTTCCATTAAAAGGTGTGAATGTTATTTTGTCCTTGATCTGCAACATTAGGTGGGTGGTTCTTGTCAAAGTAATGTCCACATCTTTGACAGCACCCATGGGTTCCCAGCAGACCATCTGCAAGAGTATCACATTGCTTCCTACAGCTTCTCTTCCTACCAACCTCTGTAGTGCCATACATTCTCCAAATAAATGAGGCAACAACCACAATGTTCATTATTGTCGATTATTTTATCGAGTCATCCTATTTCATTAGATTTTGGTCTTTTTGAAACGCGCACAAATCTATACGAATTCACATTTTTTCTGCTCCCAACACAACTTTTATGGGGAAATGTTCAATATGTCACCACCACTATTATCTAAAAGACTAAAAGTCCCACAGTGAAAATAGTTTTTTCCCCTATATATGGAAACATAGCAGCAGTGACCAATTAGTATCTGGTTTTTAAACGTTATCCATCATGTGTTTTTTGCCAGATTCCAAATTTCAAGGTAGGAAAAGAAACAATATAATCTAGGAACATCTGTCACTGTTGTGATTAAGATGTATTTTTAAATTATTTGGCTCTGACATGGACATCAAGCACATCAAAAATACACAAAAAGGGGCTCCAAAAATAGATAAAAGTTTATAAATGTCTAAAGCATATTTTTATTTATTGTTTTCAGGGCTATAAAATACCTTTCATATATATGACAGAAAGGTAAGGCACTTTGGATGGCATCATTAATGTCAAAATAGACTAAACCAAAAATCAGCCCCTCAAATGTGAGTGGCAATCGGAGTGTAAACATTGCACCTGTCAGCTCATTACTGGGGCCTCAATGTGGCAGCGAAGCTGTTTGGACGATGGACAGCAGTTGCTTTGCAGCCGGGGTAAATACCTTGCCCTTCTGCTCTATTCCCTGGATTCATTATACTGAAGAGCAGCACAAAGGAGAATCTGTCAGGAGTTAGTGTTCCCATTACCTACTAAATCCTTTAACAGGAGCCTTAACTTGTTGAATCAGACTGCTATTGATTTAGGGCGAGTGGTGAATATTGGGAGCAGAAGATTGGATGATTCAATGCTCTAGTAAGAGTGAATCCTTCAATAGGATCCTTGAAAATCCGATTATTCACAGCACATCATGGTTTATCTGCATCAAGAAAGTTGGACTTTTGTTTGCTTAACAAATTTTAGTAATTTGATGACACTGTAAAACGTATCTTAAATGTGTTAAATAATCTAGCAACTGAGAAAGAGCAATATGTTTAGCTGTACCCAATGTAAAAAAAAAAATTCTCAAAACAACAAGTTGGCTGTTTCTTCCCAGCTGGTCAAAATTGCCACTTACCTCCTCCTTGCTGCAAAGATCTGGATTTATCTCAGTTGCTCAGTGCAGCTCTGAGTCTCAGTACTCACCTTAGTGCCTGCTGTCAATCAAAAGTCTGTGTCACCCTCACAAATCTGACCACAGGATGTATTCTGGATCTATTTAAACAATCTTCCCAGTCACACCACCTACGAGACCTTGCTTCCTCCCAAAACATTAAATCTGCCTCCAAACCAGTAGAATGTCTCTCTACTTAAGTCTAGCCTCTTGATCTGCTCAAGTCTAAATTCAATCTCCCATTCAGACTTTGTTGCACATGTATTAAGTAAATTTTCTTATTATCTGAAACCTTTGTTCCATGAGCTATTCCACAAGTGGATTAAAAAATCTCCTCAGGACATGACAGTAATATAAAAATATTTAATAACAATCAAAGGACAAAGACTACAGGGTCATTTATTTTCATTAGCAACAACAAAGAATGTCTTAAATCAGGATAAATTACTCAGTAATTTGTGATTTACTTTGACATTGGGCCCTAAATACCAATGACTTGACAATGAGTTTTAAACTGGTCATCAGCAACTTCTCTACATTTACCTGTAAAACCTGTTTTTGATTGGATTCTTCTGAAGTATTAAGATTTGGGATTAAAAAGAGAAATTAGTACTTTGCATTCTGTAATGTTCTTTAATTTATAATTACTGTCCACTCATTTTGAAATGAAACTTTTGCAGAAATTTCTTTAATAATTTTTTTTGTCAACTTTTCTGATACACCACATAAAAACAGAAATGTCTTGTCCTTTTTTAGTGCGTGTTGCCTAACAGATTATTGAGACAACTTTAAAAACCCTTCATTTCTCATTTAGATACTTTTTCTGAGGTCAGTTTAGGCTGTGTTTAACCCACAGAAAGGCTTTGTCTCCTAAATGCTCCCCGGCTGCCAGTCCCCTCTGGCTCGGGTGTCACAAAATGGTTCTTTGTGACCAAAGAGCAGGTTAATGTTCCTCATTAGTGGGGTGACCTTTTCTGGAAACTGCAGTGTTCTCGCCTCACTGTCCTCTGATTATCACAGTTACTCTGGTTAAAATCATGCTGCACAGTCATTTCCACAAGCCAGGGCAACATGTTTTATCAGTGCTTCTCTTGGCAGACTTGCTGGTAGAAGAGATAAAGGGAATAGGCCGACAAAGGTAGGGGTCATGAGAACTATGTTTGAGGTTAAAGAAACTGATAAAAGCTGGACAAATTTGCTCCATCCAAAAGATAACAGAAAAAAGTCACTTTAAACTAAAAGATTTTAGAAAATACTGCATTCATGTGTTCTAAAACAAGAGACGAGAGCAGGGGAGAATGAATCCTTCATAAAATAATGTTACCCTTCGGCAAAATTTTGCCCTGTCACATCTCTGCAATGCATCCTTGTAAATGATTCAATATTTTTAAACAGAGAGAAGGTCATAAAGAAACAATTAAAGTGCTTTAACTTATGACTTTTAGAAAGTCATAAGGGACTTTTAGAAAGTGATTTCTAAACCCAAACTTTGCAGACTTTGTCAAAGAAAATTATAGCTTTGCTACTTGCTGCACAGTCACTTCCTGTTCCTTTTCTACCTGGAAAAAAAAAATAACATGTGAGTAAATCTTAATTTCTGATAATGTAATGCTATTTTTTGCTAATTGAATAATGGACTTCTAAATTAACTAGTTAAAATTCAATAATTACGTAACGTTTTGCTTGTTGCTTTGAAGCAACAGTGAACCATGATGACAAGAAATGTTCTTGAAATGTGGTTAGATAAATGGAGGTCTTCTCGGTATGCCTTTCAGAGTTTTTTTGTTATGCAGTTTTACAAATTTCCTTTTTTTAGATATCAACATCAACATACTAACATCATTCTATTTCCCTTTAAAGAAAACGAGAGTCTGAATCATAGCTCTGTTTTAGAATAGTGAACATCAATCAAAAATAAAGAGCAATGAATGTGGCTACAATAATAGATGCCATGAAAATGGGAAACATGGGTGGATAAGAGCGGGAATCCAGGTGAGATTGAGGGCAATATAACCACATTGATCATCTCAGAAATGAAACTGGTGACGATTTATACATTTTTCTGTTGAAAGTGTTTCATTTGATCATTTTCCATGCATGTCCATCTTAAAGTCTTGTTGTAAACATTCTCTTGGCCCCTACAACATACCTGTTTTTTTGGGTTGTAATTAATAATTTGACATGTTTTACTGCTTGGACTTGAGAAAATATGTTTTATGAATATTTACTGGTGTTGACTGGAAAAAGGGTGATAGAAGAGATTGCAGGTTAGTCTCTCCTAATTACCACAATGGGAGTTAACTACCATTGTTACGCTCTCTGTCTTATCCTAGCAGATTTTTTGCAAGAAGACACACCTCCATAATCCTACTTTTCTGTTAAATTTCACCTTTATTTATATTGTGCAAACTCTGTATTATACAGGTTGTAATACTCTATCCCTTGGTTTCATATTAGTATTCTGAAAAGTATGAATTTACAAAGAGAAGCTTTATCTGGTGCCACTGGGGAATGATTTAGAGATTTAAACATGCCCCATCCAAAGCATGGAAAATGATTGTGATAAATTATAAGTCCTGAACTTCTGAAAAACGTTTGAGTCATTACAACCAGCCAGGTAAATAGTAGTATGAAAAATGGAATTCACTCCGAATAAATCAATGCATGGTGTGTTCATCCACCTAAAGATAATAGTCTTAATCTAATATTGCATATCAATTACAGCTGTTGGCAGGGGGACCACAAAGATCCCATTTAAATTCACAGATTTATGTAGGATTCCTCTTGAGCAACTTGCAGCTGATCCATAGAGATGACTTTTTGTCTTTACTGCTAGTTATAGTATAGTGTCAAATCGAAGACTGTCCCAAAGTTGACTTTGAATTCTTTATTATTTTATTTGGGTTTACACATATACTTATGAAAATATACCTTATCATGTGGCTTGCATCTTATAATGTTGTGATTATACTTCTGAACCTTAAGACATACACTGTGCTGTTTGAAACAAATATTGTTTGTTTTGTGAGCATTAATTTGCTTAGTATTAAGTATTACATTATGAAATATTAGTTGCAATGAATGGCAAAAGTTTGCCAGGAGTTCTGTCAGAGAAGAGTTGTGAGTTAGAAGTTTGTTGGTAAACTATATTCACATAAATCATGGTAATAATGTGCACAATCTTGCTTGATTGGTGAATGATTGGAGGTGCGGAGGAGTATTGCAAAACCCAGAGAGTTGGAAAGTGAGTGAGATGACTAAAGAATGGTACGAGGCTGCTGATTGTGGCTGATCGAGGACCTATAGATAGATGAGATGGAGGTGGATGGCTGCGTGACGAGAAATACAGTGGAGGATTCCTCTAACGAGTGTTTTTGGATGAGTGCACAGTTGTAGGCAGTAATCTGTGAAGACACATAGGAGATGAAGGTATCTAGTGCACAGAGGAGCATAACATAAGCACTTGAACATAAAGCGATACTTACATTTTACTTAACAAAACTTGTAAAATTTAGCCACAGGCAAATAAAAGGAGGTCCATCTCATGCTGAACAATGTTCCTGTTGAAAGAGTGTATGAAAGCAGATTTCTGGGATGATAACTGGTCATAAATTGTGCTGCAAGCTTCATATGAATGCTGTAATAAAGTAAATGTCTAAAACCTCTGCAATATCATATAAAACCAAAGACATTCAAGAGCATAAAAACCTATATATGCTTTACTGCTCCCTAATGACTCTGTGTGAAAGAAAGGGGTACAGATAAAACTAACACTAAACCAATTTGTGTGCTACAAAAGAAAGCTGCAAGAGTTATAACTGTTTCAGATCATGAAAGATTTATTAAATGACAAGGCTTAAAATTCTACGATATCAAAAGATTGAGTATAAATGAAGCATATTTTTAGAAAAAAGAAAGGAGAGGACAAATATTTAAAGAAGTGAACAGATGTCAGAGGGCAAATGTATGGAAAAACTATGAATAAGACATTGTAAATGTTAAAAACTGTACAAAAACATGAGTATTAAGCAAATATGAAACTCACAATGAGATTTGCTTATTTTTAAGACATGGTCTTGACATAATTCTGAGCTTGGGAACTGTTTTTAGACGCCGCTGTTTTGATTTTATTAGGAAATAAATCCTGCCATATGGTCGTTTAACTGGTGGGTAAAAGAAAAAAGGGAAAAGGAAAACATCACGACAGAGATACAAAACCATTTTTAATTACTTTTCTTCTACCAGGGAGACAGAGGTAGAGATTTATACAAAAAAAATAAATGCTGCTTTACTTAAAATGGTTATATTTACCTCTACAGTGAATTTTAACAAATGTATTTCAGTGAGGGTCACTGTGCTCCAGTAATTTAGTGCTTTGATTTTTTAGAAGCTGATAGAAAGGATTTAACCCTCCTGGTGCTGCTCGGAGCATCAGATATCACATGATATTTTTTATACTTGACAGGTTTAATCCCGCCACAATTACTTTTATTCCGTTTCATCAAACACTAACAAGAACTAATATTAAGTTCCATTTTTATTTAAACCATCATTCATTTTTTCTTCCTCTTTGAGGAAGTTACAGTTGCAACATTTTCAGGAAACTTTTTAGGATTTTCAGCGTGTTTTCTGGATTTCTTCAGTGAACTGGATAATGCGACTGTGATGCTTTAAGTTATTTTGTTGTGACTTAGAGATGCCTTTGCTATAAGCTCTGAATCTTTAATAATCTTTGTTTTTGATTTCATATTTACCTGTTTCACACAAGTCTGTCTTCGGGGTGAACACTTTATGTTCATTTAATGCTCAGATCATCCAGAACATGCAGGGAAGTGTAGGAGGACATGCGAACCAGAATGTTAAAGGAGATAGTGCAATAAATCCAGGTTAGAGACATTTCCTTATTCAAAGATTTTGCAATCTTTGAATAGACAGCACCTGGCAGCACCTGGCAGCTTTTAGCCATAATCACACATCGCTCGCTTACATTTCCAGCAATGTGCTGTGCAGTCTTGCAAAACAGCATACAAAAAGTGTGAAGAAATTCACTTAATTTCCATATTAAGTTTGCTTTTCAGGACCAATAATCTTCAAATTTTCTGAGGATGTACAATATAAAGAACCTTTTTAAACTTAATTATCAGTTTAAGTTTAAAAACATTGCTTTAATTCAATGTGAAACATTGAATTAAGTGTGAAATGGTCATCATATTGAAGGAGAAA
Source organism: Poeciliopsis gracilis (assembly GCA_911649635.1). Classification (NCBI taxonomy): domain Eukaryota; kingdom Metazoa; phylum Chordata; class Actinopteri; order Cyprinodontiformes; family Poeciliidae; genus Poeciliopsis; species Poeciliopsis gracilis. Next base: position 1,862,866 of record CAJVRI010000715.1, read on the forward strand.
ATACCAAATAAATATTGTCAAATCATTGTTATGAATCAATAACAGTGTCTAGTTATATTTTATAAATAGTATATGCTGTTTCTGTTTTAGCAGCTGCTTACTACATCAGGTTTTTTCTTCACTGAGTGTCAGTCTGACATCACTATTCTTCTACTTATTGGTTTTCAAAGAGAGTCTTCATCTGGCACAACATGTAGCCGTTTAGATACAAAAAATGTGTTTTTTCATTCATGAAAAAATGATAGGGATAAATAAAATATGCGGACCACCTGCAAAAATGGAAACCATTAACAACTCGCTGGTAAAATGGACAATTTAAAAAACAGTGGCGATGCAGCTGGTGCTAAAGGAAATTCCACCTGAATAAATCAGCATATGATGGAACTCAATTGGGACTCTAGAGAAAGTGAAGTCAGTTCATTCTTGGCTGTGCCAATAACAGATATCACTGGAGGCACATCAGACAGATCATGGTGACATACCTTATTGAAGACCCGGCTCCAGAGGAATTTAACTGCAATGGCCATTTACTATCTGTCCCCTTTCAGATTGTAACTGGCCGAGGACAGTAATGGGCTTTTTATACAACAATTCCCGGGTCGGGGTCTTTTTGCATGGAGTTTGCATGTTCTCCGTGTGCGTGCGTGGGTTCTCTCCGGGTTCTCCGGCTTCCTCCCACAGTCCAAAAACATGACTGTCAGGTTAATTGGTCTTTCCAAATTCTCCCTAGGTGTGAGTGTGTGTGTGCATGGTTGTCTGTCCTGTTTGTTTCAGACTGGCGACCTGTCCAAGGTGTACCCCGCCTCTCGCCTGGAACGCAGCTGGAGATGGGCACCAGCAACTCCCGACCCTAACAGGGACAAGGGTGGACAGATAATGGATGGATGAACAGTGAATGAGGGACTCTTCAGATCCACTGTGATACTTCCTGTTCTACGCCATCACTACAGAAAATAACTTGTAAAATATGAGTTAGAAGTACATTTAAATTTTCCTTTTGGATTAATAAATGACATTTGAATTTAACTGAATTCTGAAATGCTCGTTAGGAACATACCACAGTCAGTTGGTCTCAGAGAAAATTTGGCCAGACGAACAGAGCATGTCTGAATGTCTGATGCCAGAGGTGGGGCATACATCCATATGGTTTGTTTTTTATGAGTGTAAGGAGAAGGCAGATGGAGCTTGGCACAGAGTGGTGGAACTTTCACTTTAATCCTTATTCCCTTGGCTGAAGTCTTTCTGGTGCTATTAACAGTGGCATTCTGCTCCCAACCCATTAATTAGCAGAGTAACAGAAACTATATGTACTTTGCTGAAAAAAGATGAGATGAAAAAAGCTGCTTATACTGCACCATATACTTACACATTCAGTAGAATACAAGTAGGTTGAACAGTTCAAAAGGGTTATTGTGAGAGCCTCAGATTAACACATTGAAACTTTTATGTAAGCCTGTACAATAACTGTATCTTGAATAAAATTAACATTTCTCCTCATCAGCTCTGGTCCTCTGAAAAGGCAGGCCTTTTTGACCTTGAGATTTTGTCTCTCTAATTTTCTGAAAGTTAAACATTTGTTAAACTTGAAATTGTATGGCTCTACATGAAAGAAAAAAAATATCAAAACATTTTAAACATGGATCACTATTTTTAAGCTGCTAAATACAGTGGTACCCTTGGTGGTAATTTCACATATCCCTCTAGTTTTCACCACTAAATGCTGGATTGATGAACGTTATAGTTGTAATGAAACAGAGAAGTGATAAGACTTGTGAAATGTAATACAATCATCCAGCTCACAGATCCCAGTTATGAGTCATAGGCAACACTGATGTAAAGCAGTTCTTACCAACTGTGGTTATGAAACCAATTAATTCAGTGATTAAAAAGAAAGCTAAGTTTTGAGCATTTTTCAGTTTATGCCTTAATTATTTCAGTTTGTAAAAACTCAAGTATTATATTCAGTATTTCTCACTACAGAATGAGAGCAAAATATTATCTTAATGTTTTGATTGGATGAAAAACGTCCAGTGATCCCTATGTTTCTATAAGAAAGTAAAGGCAGTTATAAGGATTTTGATCTGTACGCTCAGATAGTAATCAGATAACTGACCTACACAAAAGTTCTAAGGCTTGTAGAAAATTTGATAAAAACCATAAAGATCGTTTAAAATTCACCCAGGGATTAACTTTGAACTCTTGAAAATAACAACCAGGACAATTGTTGAGACATTGGTATTGATCAGTCACTCTTTAATACCACTTTCTTGAATTTAAAATCTAAAATAACATTTACTGCAATGGGACTCTAAAAATTCTGCTTTGTAGAGTTCTACAAACTGTAATACATGGCAAAGCTTTCAAACTAAATAACCTCAGTGAATAATGACTAACGCCAAAATTGAGAAAAGGCTGAGCAGAAATATGGAAAAGCAACTCCATTATGTGTATTATGTGTTATGAATGAAGTATATTTTCTGGGTCAGAGCTGGTTTACATCGTTGGGAATTGAGCCCATGATTACTTTCCAGTCAATGTGATATTTGTTCTTCATCTTAAATGGAACATTTGGACTCTGACATTTTAACTTTATTCTTTTCCATATTTCCTCTGCTGGTTGTTATACTTACAATAAAAATGAAACTAAACAGATCTTTGTATTTTGCTCCTGACAAAACTTATAATCCATATTATTTTTGCAGGTTTCAGCACATTTCAAATCAGATGTTTCGTGTCTTAAGACTTGAGCACTTTGTTAAAAAAAAATTCTCAGTGTTTTCTTTGCCTTGCACAGAAAACTATATCAACTGATTTTGCTATTTTCTTCAAAATCTCCTCAATACATCTGGCTTAAACTCCCATAGCCCTTTGTGCGTAATAGTGCTGGCTCAAACAAACATAATATATGCATGCCTCTGAAACAATCAGTTTTGTTTATTCAGAGCCCTTGAACCTCCAGGATCAGAAAGTTTCAGCAATGAATTCTGATTTGCTAAATCCCAGTCCTATAAATTGCCTCAACTCTCCACAAACATGAAAACAAACTCCCCCTTTTTCTGCCTTCAGCTGTTAGTTCTGTATGTGAGTAGCAGCGGAAAAGCAGCTGGATGATAGAAATGAGGAGCATTTACAATTTTTTAATATTTCATCTTTATTCTTTCCTAGTGCCTTATTCCATCTTCTTTATTTCTCTTCTTCTGAAAGATATTTACATCTCACAACTTTTTAATATTACTGCCTACAATTGAATGGTACTTGTTTTTGGTCAAGTCAAACTTCACTCAGTAATTATACCTGATAGAGTATGTTTTAAGTAAAGACAGGAAGTACTGTGAAGGAGGATAACTGCATAATGTGCAACTTATGTTTTTTGAAGTACAGTCACTTGGTAGGATCCACAGCTTTGCTGAAAATGCAAAACATCAGTTTATGGTCCAGCTGTCATTTTTCAACTTGAATGAGAGTGGATTGAAAATGTAATTGGAGGAGTCGGATTGTGCGTCGATTGCTGACAAAACACCGTTGCTATTTGAACATCTGCTTACTTGTCATTGTCTCTAATTAAGATGATAGATGATTAGGTATGCAAAACCACTTCTCTTAGATTTGGGAATGGTGGTGGAAATGTTACATATGTTATTTTTCTTTTGTCTCATTTTCCAGTTGTTGAATGATCACAATTTCTAGGTGACTTATAATAGTAATAAAAAATATATGAATATTTCTACACAATATTCTAAGAAAAATACTTTTGTTTTAACACAAAACTCTAGTAACAGAAGACAGGATTCAATCTTATCTTTCCTCCTCCTTTACAAACAGAAAATGGTGAAATTTTGCAGTAATGTTTATGACATTTCAGTGTATATATATTTTGACTTTCTTGCCACATCAATAGTTTTACTTGAAACATATTGTGATGTTCATTAAGCATGTACTACTCACATGCTTGGAATATAGATTTTCTTCTTTATTCGAAAAGAACAAAAACGTTTTGAATGAAGATTAGGAACAACAATCTTCTTGTTCCTTCTTAGCTACATTTTTTGTTGATTATGTACTGAAGCTAATCATTATGCATGTTTATACATAAAGGTGTTTCTGTTCATCCAACATTTCTTCCTCTCATAAAATGATCTTATCTATCTAAAACGTTTTCTTCAAAATACCTGAATTTTTTTAAATGTATTTTTCTTCAATAAACTTCAAATCAATAAATAACTGTGAATAATAGTGACATTGCTTTCTCCAGTACACATTCTATTCCTGGAAGTAACTTTCAATATTCTTCATAATTATGTCAAAGCTTTTATTTCCCCTTTGGTTGTAAGACTTCTCTTTGTGTAATCCACTGGGATTTTTGCACACGTTCTGCAAGTGTCCATCTCCAGGTCTTTGATGTTAGAAAAGCCTCATCAAAAACTCCATTGCCGTCACTCTGGGCTGTACATCCCTTAACAGATTCTTGACAGGATCAAAGTTTGAGTTCCAGTTTAACCACTTTAAAATTTAGGCACTTCTTTCTCAAGAACTTCCCAAAAATATGGAAGATGTATTTTAAATTGGAAGGCAAATGTCACCAAAAGTTGTTTTTCTCTGCAGTAATGCTGCAGTTTTTCTCTGCAGCATTATTTAGAATCTATCTCAATAATGCTGTTTGTGTTGGGATGGCTGAGGGGGGAGATATATTTGTGTCATTGTAATTCTCTTTGTAGGGGATAAAATCTGCTTAATAATGGAAATACCTTCAAAAGATCACAACCAAGTGAAGCCAGAGGATAGTTTTGCTAATTAAACACAGCACCATTACAGTTCAGATGAAAACATTGAGAAAGACTGATTAATTCAAAAATGTTAGCCTTACCTTCCTCAAATATTTTTATTTTTCTCCCTAACTTTCATTATGTTTCATGCATTCCTCCAAATTGAATAGAGAACAAGAGCAAAATGGAGCTAAGAGGAGAAACTTGGGCTGTGAAGTGATATACTGCATATCAGTCTATACAGAGCACTCAGATTACGCTTTTTAATCACATACCCACACCAGCAGGGCATTATGTGGTGGATCACATAGCAATGACGAAGCATTACATTAGGACTTGAATTGGATTGGATATTCCATCACTAAAATTCCCCATGGCTGTCCAGAAGCCCTCTCTATTTGCTGGGTTTAACATAACAGCTTGAGACTAGATGACCCGCCAGATGTTTGTAATCTCACACCGAGAAGCTCATGGCTGGGGTCACAATCAGATAAGGACACCTAGGCAAGGATTATGAACAGCGAAAGTAAGGAAATGGCTGTTTATTCCACTGTAAGAACAGATATATTGCAGAATCTCTCTTTTCAATATGATCAGATAAGATACTGCTCCCTAAACATCAACTTTAGCAGAAATACCACCATATATATCTCTGACATCACTGTCAGTATATACACTGCTCAAAAACATAAAGGGAACACTCAAATAACACATCCTAGATCTGAATGAATGAAATATTGTCATTGAATACTTTGTCCTGTACAAAGTTGAATGTGCTGACAACAAAATCAATGTTGATTGTCAATCAGTGTTGCTTCCTAAGTGGAAAGTTTGATTTCACAGAAATTTGATGTATTTGGAGTTATAATGTGTTGTTTGAGTGTTCCATTTATTTTTTTTTTTATATATATGTGTGTGTGTGTGTGTGTGTGTGTGTGTGGGGGTGTGTGTGTGGGGGTGTGTGTGTGTGTGTGTGTGTGTGTGGGGGGTGTGTGTGTGTGTGTGTGTGTGTGTGTGGCGAGGGTGTGTGGGGGTGTGTGTGTGTGTGTGTGTGTGTATGTACGACCAAATATGGAGAAATGTGTACAAATTACTAACTTTGAAGAAGTCAATAATAATGCCAATGAAAGTCTTGCCTACTCAGTTAGCTTTTCAAATATTTAGTATAATTGAGTATCAGTCTGTAAACTTCTGCACTGAAGGACGGACAGACAGACTTTTATTTTTCAACATCTGTACAATGCCCAATAAAGTCAAAAAGAAAGTGCCAGCAATTTTCTTTTGCCTAGTTTGTAAAGCTCCATTGAGAGTGTACGGTTGTGTGGGCAGGTTAATGGCATCATCTTGAGAGTAGTTCTTAATCACGAACAGACTAATGAGATGGGATGAGCTGGAATTATTCAGCAATAATCAGCAACACTGGTTGCTCCTTCACTGTCTTGCTCCATCTTTGTTCACGTGCTTTCATTTTGTATCTTGTTTTCTTTACTATCAAACATAATTCAAAAGATTTGGCCAAACCTGCGGAATAAATGCCAGGATATACAGAGATGATAAAATTGTAGGACAACAACTTTGTATTGATATACAAGTGCAGCAATAAACCCATAAACCAAAGGCCCCTCTTTGTGAAATATTATGAAAGTGGTGAAAGATTTAGCTGTGACCAAACCAAAATACTACATTGGTTGTAGGTCATTAAAATCAGACTGTACTTAAATCACAAAATCAAAGTAGCTCAACAAGGAAATCAATCTAATCATATTTTCTAATGTTTTATTATTCTCTAGCCTGCAGTGCACAATATATTTTTTTTTCAACTCCTCAGTACAGAAGCATGTTTCACTCCATTAGAGAGTGAAAATTGGAGCCATGAAAGTGTAAAGAATTGGACATCAGTCCCCCTAAGCCCCAGAGGTACATCAAGAAATGTTGGTTTGCTCAGCTCTTCCTGTTAAGAGCATGTTCTGACTGTGAAGATGGCTTAGCAGGAGAGAGTGCATTAATGCAAGATGTAACTCTGTCCTGTCCTGCAGTTCTGAATTTTATTCTGTAATCAATGGGACAGGATGTTGGAATGTTGCAATGAAAAAACATTTGTGTATTTTTGAGGTTTTCACCTAAAAATAAATGCTCTATGATGATGAAGGGTTGTCTGTTCATTGCTTATTTTATGCATGAAGCCGTTGCTGAACTTTAGAGCTAATTTAAGGACAAACTGCTAGAAGTTGTAGTCTTGATATTTTCACAGTAAATGAGTGATCCTTTAATGTGAATATTCACATTTTTCAGAGCTGCAAAATCTGAATGCAGGTTGTAAAAAGTGGGATTTGGGCCCCACAAAGGTCCTCAGCACATAGCAATGCTTCAAAAAATAGTTTTGCAGCTTTGTGGGTTTTTGAAGGGCAAAATGTTTAAGAAAATATATTAAAAATTGCTCTTGTTAGCCACAAAAATATCTGGAATTGTTAGGAGATAAATGATAAATGGACTCCCAACCAGGAGGCATCGATCCACAATTTTTATTATAAGATGTTTTCAATTTAGATCCTGAGCTGATTAGTCAGTATGTCACGAATTACATGAAAGTGTACACCAGCACTGATTTAGCTCCTCAGCGTAATGTTTTTGTTTTTGTTTTGTTTTTTTGCATGTCAAACACATTTTTATTTTTTTTTTATATATATTGCTTAAGGTAAGCATTGGGAAACCTTAAAAGGACACTGAATTGATAAAGATTCACATAAGCACTTGTGGATTATTATACTTGTTATTTTTAGTTTGGATTCTGTTTTAGTCCACGGTGGATTAACCACTCAAAATGCTGGTGAGTGTTTTATTTAGTGGCCCTTGTGTGAGTTCTGTTGACAGATGGGGACATTTGGTTTGGAGCAGATTACTGGACAGTATGCTAGTCTTCAGATGATAACCCCACATCAGCACAGATCTCTACATGAACTGCCATAAAATGGCTAATGGGAAAAAGAGTGTGTATTTGTGTCTGCGTGAATGAGGGGTTGTGAGGATGTGTATGTGGAGAGCTTTATTCTTTTTAATCATATTAAGTTGGATCATTAGATAGACCCATTTACACAGTGCTTTTCATGAGGTGTGTAGGACCAAATCCTATTGGATATCAGCCTAATCTACTGAAAAAGCTCCACAGTCGGTAGCTGCAGCTTTGTTGGAGAGTGTATCTCCCTCCGCTGATGCCAGGATGTGAACATCTAACATTTATTTTTCTGTATTAAAATTAGCGAAAATTACAATTTTACATCCTAATGGTTACTGAAAAATCATAAGTACACAAATGGTTAGATTTCAGTGTGAGCAATACAGCTAATGTCTTTCTTCAGAAAAAGCTCACATTGGAAATTTAGAAAACATCTTTATATAGTCCAGTGGTTATACCATTAAAATTCTCCCCATAACAAAAGTGGACATTGTAACACTTAGCTGTTTCTACTTTATTTATTTTTTTTACCTTTGCAATCTATGTCCTGTTAGTTTGAAATGAATCTGACCTTTTTCAGAGGATGAATGCTTTACTTTAAGACCATGTCAGTCTGAAATGCTCAAAGATTATTTCTCAGCTGCATTTTGTCGCGTGAAATGGAGTCCAGTCCTGATAAAAATAGAACCATGATCCCCATCATTTAAAAGAGGATCAGGAAGGAGGTCCTGCTGATATGACCTTTTGAGTGCGCCCTGGGGGTTGACACCAGTATGGTGACAGTTGTGAAGTCGACTCATGAGACCACTTAAGCAGATCTAGTGTGGTTGAATTACAAGATTCAATTTCCTAATGATGTTCAGCTTTTAACATTTCACTGTTAAGGCTACATGTATTGCAAAATAACACATCATCTTTGTGAAAAGCCATAATACTTCATAATGCTTATGTAAGCACTTACCCTTCATGAAGCAATGCTAAATATACAGCTGTTGGTCAAAATGTGTTTTTGAGCATCTTGTGTATCTAATTTGGTAAGAGGGGCATAAAAAAAACAAATTACTACATTCTTGACATAACAGCACTCTGCTATTTATTTTTCTCAAAATATTTTTTATATCAAAAACGTATATAAGAACTGTCAGAGCTTCTTCATAAGGTTGTATTACATAAATATACATATTTATATAAGTATATCCATTTTGCTCTGCCTCGTGTTTTACCTGAGGCATCTAAATTTGCATGAAGAAGATAATGAGTATTTCTAAAGTCCTATGATCTTTTGCTCATTTTAAAGCTGTGTTGATAAACCCATCTATTTTGAAAAGATCTAAACACATCAGTCATTTTCACTTCTAAAGCTTTAGATATATATCAGTGATATTACAAGCATAAACTCTAACAGGCAAACATTTGATGATAGTGACAGAAATAGAGTGCAAAGTAGCAACAGAGAGAGAATTGTGGAGAGATTTGATTGAAACAAAGACTGCTACACTTTGAGAACTTGGTATGCAGATCAGCAAGCAAACTGTTTTAGACCCTCTGTCGAAGTACTCACCAGTGAGCAGTCAAAACTTTCACTTATAAACCTTAGCCTCAAGCCATAATATCAAATATTTCAGTCACATTCACTGAAGTTAAAAAAAATGTCTTATTACTTATGATCAAAGGTTGGTGTTTTCTGGAAGAGACGTAGTGTGTCTGCCGGAATTTGCATTGGAGTTGAAGGCAGGTCATTTTCAGTGGATAAATAGCCATTGAGAAACAGGCCTGATCATGTTGTTTTTTGCTGCATTTTAAGATCTTTTACTTTTAAAAAAAAGTTTAGATGGGGAAAATATTGTGGGTGAAAAATCTAAATGTGAGAAATCTTGTTTTACCCAGTTAATGAGGATTGGCAAGTTAAAAGAAAAAACAAAGCTTTTCAGCTCAGTAGAAATAGATGTATTTTTGCTCTTCTCTAAGAACATCTTCACACCCATCCATTATTTGTCTTTCAGTCTCTCCGTGAAAATATATGGACCACCAGTTTTATGAGGTACACTTTTTGGCAAAAGGGCATCAAAATATCCCTCTGACAGTTTGGTCCATACTGACATGGTTGTATCTCACATAGTACAGTACGTACTAGTTGCCTGTACATTCATAAAAACAAATATCCCATTTGGACTGATCCTAAGGGTGCTCTATTGGATTGCAATGTAGTGACTGTGAAAGTCACTACAGGAATGTGTACTGTAGTGACTGTACTGTAAATACAGTACACTTGAAACGAACAAGGAACAAACTGGTTCCTTATTCATTTCAAGGAACCAGTTTGAGATGATTTGAGCTTTGTGACATTGTGGGAGTTGCTATCTAAAAATGGGTACACTGTTGTCATAAAGGGGTGGAGAGATCATAATGTCACATTGGGTGCTGAGGCACTCTAAGAGATCATCAAAAGATTTACAAGTAGTAGGATTAAAGTTTTTTTTAAGAAAATGCATCATCTAAAATCAACTTTTTTTTGATTGATAATATTCAGTGCTTGTTGTCTTATAAAGTAGCTAAGAGGAAACTGAGTCTAGTTAGTTGACTTTAAATTTAGAGAAACTATTCTTTGTTCATGAAGCGTGGGATTTCAGAGGTTAAAGTTGGAATAGAGTCACGTTAAATTCTTCCTTCCTATTGAAGAATACAAAATGTTCAACTTAAATGAAGTTTTCAAGTATTAGTTGAAATGTTCGGACACATACAAGCAGATCATTTTATTCTTCCTTTATGCATTGTTTTTCTATTGAATTGCATATTGAATATTTTATCATATATTGGCAGTGGAAAAGGTTCTGAAAGGATTTATCATGGTCTCATTTCTGACATGACAAAGCCCAAATTTTCACTGAGGGTAACACTTTTTAAATTTAACTTTGGTAGTGGCACCACCACAGTGATATAATGCTGATAGATTGAGAGGAGGAAATATTTCATCAGGGAAAGAGTTTTTTGTAAGGCTGTTGATGATAAATCATAATAAGTGATTATCATCTTGCTTGTTTTTATGTATTTAGCTACCCCCTTTATAATTCCCCAGATGTATTGTATGAACAGCGTATTTAATGCATTTTATTTATAAAGGAAAAAAAATAAATGTAACATGTAATAAAAGTTCCTGTTTATGATGTTTTCTTTCAGATCATTACCCATACCCCTTATCAAACAGGGCATTCATATTCTAAAGTAATGTCATATAATGTAATAAGGAAAAAGTACTTCCTAACTATCCTGGTTCTAAGTGAAAATATGTTAGGATCTTGAGTTGTTTTGTGGTTTATTATTTCATGTTTCTTAGTCCTTTCTATTAATTCTGTCTTGTCTCTATTTTTACTTCAGTTCTTCTTAGTGATTCTAGTAATATTCTTTTTTTGTCTTGTAATTTTCTTAGTTACACTACTTTTTATTATGCTTCTTTGAAAAGAAGAAGCTATTTTGAAGAAGTTATTTTGTTAGAGTCATTGTCTAGTCCGCTGTGTACGCTCCCTCGGCCCCTGTTCCCTTTCCTTTTCAGGGTTTCCGCCAGAACAATTGCTAAACCCAGTGGTCGGTCCACCGGCGGTTCGCCTCTGCATTCTTCTTAGTATGAGTCTCTTCTTCAAAGTCTTAAAGCCAGACTTGGTTTTATCAGAATGACAAAAAATGCAGTGCAGTAATGAAAGTTTTGGAGACTAACAACTGGTTGACTAGTAGCTGAATATTACTTCTGACTGAGAAGATGCAGTGATTTCTTTGGGTATTCCCTCCACACCTATTGGTTACTGAAAGATTTCAAATGTTGTTCCAAAATATTCGCTTCCAAATGTTGGTTGGAAGGGACAACATTCCCTTGATCTGAAGGAAAAGTACTTCATTGATATACTCTCAACAAGGGAAACAATGTTATTTCTTTGTATGTTTTTTAAATATAAATGAAATACAAATCTATTACTTGTTATTTAAGTTTCCTTTCAGTCTGTATAAAACGACTACTGCTTAAAACACCTGGATAGATGATGTTAAGTCTAGCTGACTTGCAGGCTGTGTTGCTCATGTAGCCATTTTAACATATAGTAGCTGCGGGACTTGGATAAGCATCTCCCCAGTCCCTTTTTTTAATGAAACTATGTAGATATACAGAGGATGCTTGAATGAGTCATGTGCAATTACTGGTATCCTTGAAGACTGCAGCTCATATACAGATACAAACCCCAATGAATCTAGTTTGGCTGGGGGTTGGGACTGTGTGGTTGTTTTCACCCCAAAATCAATTTTCTCAGGTTCTATTACTTTATACCCCTAATTGACAACATCAAAAAAGCCTTAGGTCTTTGTGAGGATCCAGTCTTCTGAAGATTTCAGCGAGATAAACTGAGCATTGTTGGAAATTTCTCAGCATAGACTAAAGCGCACTGTAACTCTACATTGTCTCAGCCTGTGGACACCCCTGCATGGATGCGTTTCAGGCGACTTGTTACAGAAGGGATGTTTCATATCAAACATTATGTTCTAATATTTCATACTAGTTTTTTATGCAAAGCCTTGAGGGCCTCTGCTGCTCTGATAGTCAATGTTCAGATGTAAGGTGTCATTTTTTCAATATTTATATGTGATTTTCATGCAGACTTACATAGGATTCAGTACATCTGCTTTTGCAATGTATAAACCTCTAATCATATTCTGAATTTTATTTAAACTTCCTGGGGCAAATCATTTTGCATCATCACATTTCATGTGCTGCACCTATTTAAAACTAGTAAACATAGTGGGTGGGTCGTTGCCACTATTTTTGAAACATCAGTGATTATAGTATTTTTTTTTTCCTGCAGTTTATAGCAACACTACACGCAGTTTATCAAAACATCAATATCAAGATTCTCTTTTTGGCAATTGACTCTTGTATAATTTGACAGATGGATCAAACCAAGGTAACTTTTAAATGACCTCCTCAAAATGTAATTACTGTATCAGTATAATCTAAAACACTTCACTAATCCACTGACATTCAAGCAGGTGTTAGTACTGTCAATGATTTGTATATTAGCATTGCAAGTAATGAGCAAGAAAATAAAAAATAAAAAAATCCAAACCTATGTTTGTGTGCATGGCTTGGAAAACTGCAATCTGTATTTTGCACATTATTTTGTTGCTCTAACAAAGCAGAACTCATCCTTGCCAATGATGGTCTCAGAGAAAGAGCGTATGCATCATTGGTTCCTAGAACTAAATGAATTATGCTACTATGTGATTAAATCTTTGATTTTTCAAGGTGTTATTTTTTCAGGTCTAATTATAGTGTCAATAATTTTCTTTAGACAAAACTTAAAGTATATTCCTACCCTGCTTCCTAACCGTGATGCTCTGTTTTACAGGCCAACAAATGTAGAGAATAGAGTTCCAACAGTTTTCCCAGGATGGCCGGGGATATCTGAACAAAGTTCATGCAGCATGTGACAGGTAGAGGTAGACGGAAGAAGACTGTCTTTCACTATCAACATTTTTGCAGGAGGTAAAAATATTTAAATTGTTAGAGATTTAAACAAAGTAAAATGCATCTCCAGTGATACAGTTGTGCAAGTCATACATATAAAAATGGCTGAAATGACAATAAATGACCAAAAGGCCATTGAATGGTTTGCTGGGCCAGTGGCTGAAAAAGCCACAGAAAACGGAACATTTATCAAGTGTTTTTGGTATTTCAGAAAAATACCACACAAAATAAACATCTATGAAATAAGAACTTTTATTCATAATATATTCATACTTGTACACAAGTAAAATAAAATGCATATCTATGATTCCATTGCAACCCCCAGTGAATAAAAGGACAGCATTCGTTCCATAAACGCTCCCCATATATCCTTCTGTCATGAAAATATAGAACTAAAATTCAGGGGAGGCAAAACATTTGTTTTTATAAACATAAGAAAGAACATTACAACAAATGTATGACTTTGAATAAATAATGAGAGGGGATTGTTTTTTTTCTTCTTTAAACAGACCAAACATTCTTTGTGTGCATTCTGTCTCTGATTTCCTGTATGAAGCTTTTTTCCACATTTTTTTGTCCTTTATTTTGTCTTCCTGTGGTCTGTCTAAGCAGTAAAAGCTTTTAAGGGGGAAAAAGGAGGATTCTCCAAAGTGTATCTTAGACACAGTACAGTTGAGTACATAGAGAACAAACAATTTTGGGCACCAAATCAATATTTACATTAGATCTGTAGTGTTCTGTAAAGGCATCCGTTTCTTTTATTGTACTCTTTTCATTATTGTTTGTCTCCAGCAACGTTGGATCAACATGACTCCTTGCTTCTCAGTCACTGTCTGTTGTAGGCGTCACTGGATCTTCTGTATCATTGTCATTAGCATAAACATTCTTGAGTCCTTTGTGCAGAGTGTTGTCAGGAGTCCTAAGACATGGCTAGAGATATCCAAATCATGGGAATGATGAGAAAGTGCAGCACTTGCAAAGTAGAGCTCTGGCTTTTACTACAGTGGGAATCCAATTTTGTTTTTCTGGAACACTTCTTTTTCTTTTTGTTTGATGCTGTAGATAATTCTGGATTCTCTATGAATTCAGGGCTTAGGTTTTCCAACGTCTTGTCCAGGTTGTTGGATAAGGTCCCCAGTGGCCCATCATTCTGCTTATTCTGGGTCTCATTTTTTGTTCTTTCTTGCTGCTTGTATTTGGTCTTGGACATGTTCTCCTTTTCCTTAGGAGGAATATTAGTGATCTGGCGACTCTTTCCAGACAGGATGGAGGATTTGTCATTATCTCCAAGACAACACTTGGGAATGATGTCACTTAGAGGGCTTTCAGTTGAGGAAAATTTCCCAGACTGTGCCTTGGAGTTAAAGAGAGTTGTCTGGATTTGTGATGTCTCAACACATCCCTCCAATTCTTCACTTTTCAGTTGTTTCAGATCCTTCCCTGCCAGGAACTCTGGAACGTAGCACTCCAATTCTGAACTGGAGCCTTTGAAACGTTTGAACCAATCCCACAAGGTCCTCGCACGGCAATCACAAATCCACTGATTCCCATTTAAGCGCAAATACTGAAGGGAAACCAGAGGATCCATTGTCTCCCCCGTCAAGACAGTAAGGTTGTTGAAGAACAGGAACAAGGATTTTAGTTTTCCGAGATCACTAAAAGCCCTGGGTTGTACAAAGATTACCTGGTTCTGGTGTAGCAGTAGCCTGTCCAGATTTATTACGCCGCGGAACATGTTGTCTGTTACTATCTTGATCTTGTTATTATGCAGGTAGAGATAAGTGAGATTGGCAAGGTCCACAAAGGTGTCATCATGCAGAGTGTGAATGTTATTATCCTGCAAGTAGAGATACTGGAGAGAGAACATTCCTCTGAAAACCCCAACAGGGAGCTCTGACAGGCCACACCTGTGAAGGTGGAGGGTGTGCAGCTTCGTTAAACCCCGAAAGGCCGTTGGGTTAATGGTGCGGAGGTTGCTGTTATCTCCAATATCGAGTTCCTCCAGTTTTTCCAGACCAAAAAAGGCTCCCGCCTCGATGTAGGTTATGTTGTTTGAGTAGAGCCAGAGGACAGTAAGATTGTGGCAAGAACTGAAGCTAGTGGACCTCACCACTGTCAGCTTGTTACTCTGGAGGAATATCCGTTGGCTCCGTACAGGAATCACTGTAGGAATGGAAAACAGTCCTTGTTGTTGGCAAGCCACAGTGGGCCTGGGCTCACTGAAGCACACACATTTGGCAGGGCAGCTGTCAGTTTGAGGCAATAGGTTCAGCCACATCACCAGGAAAAGGAGTCGCCCCCCTGTGGAGACATTAAGAAAAGACACAAGTGGATCAGTAAATGTTAAATAAATATAACCTGGAAATCTGTCGAAAAAAGAGAATTTTGGCAAGTGCACACACAAAATGATAAAACAGGCAACCTTTCAGTACTCCCCAGACAATAAATATGCTATTTGTCTCTTTTGAGTAAGTGTCAGCGGAAATGTAATAAAAATCAAACAAAATTCCAAATATTCTTTTGAAATGAGCTTAATGTTTAACACGAATAAACAGAACAGTTAATCCAGTTTAAAAATTTATTCACTGGATGTTTTAGCTTTGATGTTGTTTGGATTGAAAGCAGCAGGAGTCCTCTCAACTGTTGACTCATTTTGAATTGGGTGGGTGGCTGCTGTATGGAATTAGCTTGATCTAATAAGGCAAACATAACTAATGGTGTTTTAGTGTCCCTGACGCTGACATTGTGCCTGATTGTGGGAGAAAAATTGCCATGCCAGGCAGAAAAAAAATTAAAATCTGATAGTGGCACCGGGTAGCCAGAACCAATTAATTATTTTGGAGCTAAAATATGTCACCATTACCCTTTCTTACACAAAGTCTCAATGTTAGGGTTTATATTCAGGAATGAGCGTAAATTCTTACTGCATACAATCAAATAGGTTTTGAAAGGTCATGCTAGAAGTCAGTGTAACTTAGTTCATCTTCAGCAGATTATGTGGAAGATGGAAGTTGCTCTGTTGTTAAAAAAAAAAAAAAAAGTAAAGTTCCACTAAAGTGCTTAAACTTACACTCTTGATATACAGTGCAGATCACCTCTTCTGGGTGATTATAAAGACATCAATACTGTTTTATATAAGGAGATCATGCAAATCATAGATTTTCATTTTCTCACAATTCAGCTGTAATAGACTGGGTTTGCAATTTATCAAATCCGCTGCTCCTTTATACTAAATTGGTCCAACTTTTATCTTAATAAAAATGTAACTGAGCAGTACATGCAACATATCCTGCATGATATTTTCATAAAAATTGTAAAACAAGGTTTTAGAGTTACCAGACGATACAAATCATAATCAAAAAATTAATGATCAGCTTCTGTATTTACTCAATATGTTCTGCCAGAATCAGTTTTAACAACTAATTGCTTTATCAAATTTCCTTCTATCTTTACAATATAAATGATCAGACTTTGATATTATACAGCATCATTGCTTGATTTAAGGATACATCTCCATTGTATGCTTAGTAATTAAGAGCAATGTTTATTTTATGTTTACCCATGTTTAAAAATAAAGCATACGTCACATTTGGTCATATTAGTCATTTGTGCATGTACTTGGCTACGATTCAGATTAAAAGTATTATAATTAAAATGGGGTTAGATAGGCACACATAAACAATCTGCTCTGATATTACATTGCTGTCCAAAATGAACATTATCTGTACATCCTTCATGTACAGATGAAGATGTCAACATGTCACAAACTGTGATAATCACACAACAGGAGATACTCCTCCAATTCTCTGAATCCCGTTCAACTCCGGTCCTTCCTCAAAAGTTCCAATCTCCGCTCCAATACACATGTAAGGAATTCGAGGGAAGGCAGGCATGACAGGTAGTGAGAGTGGGGAAAAATGCATGAGCCGTACTCATCCCTCCTTACATCCCACTACTCACCCCCCTCTCATTCGCCTGCAAAGTGTTGTGGTGCAGCTTATCTCTGGACCTTGTTAAACGGGGCTCTGGTGTGGCCTGACAGCAGCCCTCTGCTGCACTTTCCTTCCAGCCTCCCTGCTCAGCCGTCAGACTGCCACCGGAAAGCTGTCAAGACTTTCCACTCTTTCTGCACCGCAGCACTTTTCCCTCAGCACTGACTAACAATAGCGATATTTTACCTCACAGCACGCTTCGTGTATCTCTTCTGTCGTCTGCATTTTTGCATTTTTTTCTCCTCTCTCTCTCCTGCCTGTTCATTAGCAGTTTATTTCACCTGCACCTCATGTCATTGCATGGATTCCACAGAACGAAGCAAAATATGTCTTGTTTCTGTTATACAATGTTAAATGAAAGAAGTAAACCCTAAATCTTGTCAAAATAATTCTACTGATGAAATTGCGTTATTCTTTGAGCAAAATTCTAGTATCCAAACAGAAGCCTTGATATAACATTAAGATTAGATCCTGTATGGTTCAGTCTGTTGCAATGGTTTTCAAACTGTTGCACAGGTGGTTTTGGGGCTGCCTGCTGTGGTAATCTGAAGAAAGGTTTGCGTCTATGATTTTTTGATGGCAAATATGAACAAAGTGATACAGTGGTTAAAGACACACACAAAACAACAAAACAAAATATGTTTTAACAAAGACAGATCATAAACTATAGCGTGAAAAATTTAGTCCATGTTAATCGTTATACTATTTTGCTGTAACATATCCAGTGAAGGAAGCTTTTCTTGGTTCCAATTATAGTCAGCTTTTTGTAGCTTGGCAGCTATATTGGATTTGGTGGTGATTGTTGGCGTGAAACATCCAATTTTCTCACATGAAATTCTGACTACCAGTGGCAAGTAAAACTGGTGAACCATGTTTGTCCACCAAACATGCAACATGTTTGATTTTATTAAAAAACAAATCTGAAGTATTTGGCTGCTGCCATAAAGCTGTTTGAAAATATATATCAATGTGGTGGTATTTGAAGACAACCTTTTACAGTTGTGATACGTGTAAGATGACAGATTTCACAATGGTTCAGATAAACTGCTTAGGCTACTAATTAGCAATATGGTGCATTGCTTATTGATTTAATCACTGTAACGTTTCCTTTTCTCAACTTACATTAGGCAGAAAATAAATATATTTATTTTAACATTAGCAGAATTGATTGCTGCTGACTGCTTTCAAATCTTCTCTTGTCAAAGTACAGCTGAACGTAGATCCTTCCCACTTTCACACTCTCACGCCATCAGCCTCTTTTCTTCAAGACACACGACTGTATTACAGCAATGTCAGTTTGATTAGAAGCAGAAAAACATATTTTTCTCCTAAGTCACAATTCTAATCCTTTCAGCTTCAAGTAAATCATGTTGCATCTTGCAAGGTGTTAATCACTGCTGAAGTCACTGCATCCTGTTGCTGGAGGCCTATTGTGCCTCACAGCTTCATTCACATTAGCCCACCGTAGTGACAGAGAGCAGCATTGCAATTACTTGACGTGTTCCTATTTGCATGAGAACAGGGGTAGGACTTCATGTGAAGGACAATACCAACAAGTTTACAACGTTTTAATACAAGATTGCACATTAAATACAAATTTATACAGCCCTGCAACCAACTCAAGCATTAAGTATTATATTTTTTATTCCTTTAAGTATGTTAAATAGTTTGATGGAAATACTCTTGAAAATTTTCTATTGATTGACATGGTTTGATCTTGGCTCTTCTGTGCTTCATTTTCCATTCAAGATAGTTTCATTTCAGAATTGGATAAATTATTTATTACTGCTGCACAGATTCAAGTTTTGGTAACAAATTAATTCTTGTGTGTCTGTAGGTTAGTTGCTTGTACTACATGTGTATCTTAGTTGATTTCTAAGTACTCAAATATCTGATGTGTTTACATTGAGTAAAACAATTCTGCACAAGGAAGCTAACTTTTAATATGCAGCACAAACAGCACTGCGTAAGCCATTTTTCTTACAGGGATGTAACAATACATCCATCTTACAAGACTAACATGGTTTAGGCAGTATTTTATATTGTATTGTATATTGAATCTCTTAATGTATTTTTTCGTCTACATTAAGAGATGGTTCTAATGCCGAAAATGCAGCATATTGCTTTTTATATCTTCACAAATAGATTCAAGTTCTCAGAAATATCTAATTTTATTTTACATAATCCTTATAAGCATACTTTATTTTTTACTAATCACTCTAAGCAGTTGGGGATTTGAACTACTGACTCGTAATAAAAGGGTTAACCGGTTTTATCAACAAAATCAAGCCAATCAAAACTACTTCCTGCCAGGAGAATAATATGGGACTTAAAATAATGTGTTAACTTCAAACAAAGACACATACTGACTGCAACTAGATAGTACTTTCAAAGACTCAATTTAAACAAAAGAAAATACTCTGCAGCTTTAATATATGGTGCTCTAATTGGCACTCTGTTGATATATTTCAAAGGTACACTTATTCTTTAAGCAATGGAATACAGTGAACCCCTGGTAATTGCAGGGGATAAGGGATAAGGACACAACCGTGCACAACTGGGAGAAATCTACCATACCTGAGACCTCCTGTTGAAACAAATATAACTGCCTATTTTAATAGATTAAGCGCCAGATATATCTCAGTCTTTATTAATACAAAGCAGAAACCGTCATGTCACTAGTTGAGAAGCTAACATTCATGGCTTTCCTTATCTCTGCTCTTGAGTGTACAATCAGCCAGAAGGAAAATGAATGGGGCTCTAATGTGTCACATAATCTTGCACCACGGTATTTCAGCTTCCTATGCTGCAATTTCTTTCAGATATTTTAGATATGCTTCACAAAAACACCTGTGAATAGGCACATTTTGTACGAACGACGTGGAGTTATGTTTCAAAGAAAAATCTGTGAATAGGTGAATCCACAGTGATGAATAGGCAGGGCTCAACTGTACAATTTTTTGATTGCTGTTTAGTACTGAATGAGTGATACATATATTTTGTAGTATCACATATTTTAGGCTCATTCAGTAGCAATTGTGATGTGAAGCTAAATCAAAGTAATTGGAGGTTTTAAAAACTAATACTTATTCTCATTCAGCTGCAAATCATCACATTGTTGCCTTTTCCCAATTTATTGCATCATATTGATATGAATAAATTGTAACAAATTAAGAACTAAATCAGACATAATTGCAATTAAGTGGTTAAATGACTTGTATCAAGTCTTTGTTTTTGGGTTATTTATCTTTTATGTATCAGTAGAGAAACAGAAACCTAGAGCCCAGATTTACATTTTCTTTTCTCAAAGACTATTGTAAAGTGTTGGTGTGTTTAGGACTTCAAGGCTCATTTAGGAAACCACAGGTGATAGTTGTTTTTACCAATCAGTGGTCTGAACCATTTTTCGAGTATTGTTTGTAGCAAAAATTGTTCTGTATTGTTTGGTTAAGCATGAGGAATATCCTGATATCTAAAAGCAAAAACCATAAACCAGAAGAGAGTCAAACTGTGTCATGTAGTATAGAGTTCACAATTTAATTTAGAAGTCATCTGGGTTCTTTCTAGCAAAAGTTTTCCGTTTCTTAAGATAACCAATCAATGCTGCATTTTCCAGAATTGTTTTATTCTATTGTGAAGTTACATTGGAGTTATCAACATTCAACTCTGCTGTAAGAGTTCATGACTTCTTGTTTTTGGATACAATGGTGAGATTAGACTTAGCTAGCACTAAATATAATGATGAGGACTAAAGTATTGAGGAGTTTGCTTAAAGGGGGATTCGGCCAAAATCATGTTTATGCTCAAATAGCATTAAAATTAAAGGTTAGATTTAAGTACAATCAAAGAAAAGTGTATGTTTTACAGGATCTTTTGAGTTCTTTGATGGCCTATGACGTGTTTTCCCAGTTTCACAAGTTTGGTTTCAGATGCCAAAGAGCTGAAAGCCAGTGGAGTGGATAAATAAAATAAACAAACCGTGGCTTCAGTTTAAATGTTGTGGTGCCAGTGCCCCAGCAGAAGCCAGAGTACATCACATTCTGTTGGAAAAAACATAAAGATGTCAACATGAGTGGAATGAGTGGGTGCAGACAGCTTTGTTTACTCATCGGGGCATCACATAGCCAGATTCCTCACTCATTTGCATATGTCCCTGGCATGTTTGCAACTTCACACAGATACTCACTGCTCCTTTGTCTTATAGTTAAAATGCAACATTCATTCCGACATTTTTCCATGCACCAAAATGCACAAAGTAGACAGAGGGCATGCTGGGACAGCACATTCAGCCTCTGATTCATCACGGTAGCTTTACTTTGAAGGGACAGGGAACGAGAAGCGACAGCTAACATGTCTTATCCCTTTGCTTAGAGTGGAAGTGATGTCTCTGTCAGAGATGAATCACATCGTTCTCCAGAGAGACCTCCTGGCCTCTTTCAGAAATTATACATTATTGTGTTGCTGCAAGGCAGGCTGTCATTTAATATAGTTATAATTTCTTTCAGCTGTGTTGTATATGATATGCAAGTCCATTCATACATACATTGTTTTTATATCATACCCAAATGGGAAACTTAGAGGGAATGCAGATGGAATGATAGCTGTATGAAAACCAGTCAAAGAAAATTGATGCGGATAAGATGACAAGATTGGAAACACTATCACAAACTAAAAGCTATCAAGAATTTCACCAATAAAAAAGCTAGAATGAAAAAACTGAAGGAAAAATGATTAACTTTATGAAAAGTTATACTTTGTGTTGGTTACTGATTTTAATAGGCTTTGAATACTTAATTTTGCTGTTTTTTGAGTACAAATTTGAATCGCAATAGCTTAATTTATGAAAATCTAGTTACAAGGACTCTCCTGTACTTTAACATTTTTTGACACCATATAGACAAATTAATCTTTGTAGTACTGGATCATAAATTTATTCACTAGAAGGCATTTGGTTGCTTGTGTAAATTGACAATTCAACTTATATCTTACCCAGATTTCCTGATCCTCTACTGACCCAATCAGTGCCGTCAATCTAACTTTCACATCTTTCAGATCACGTTCAGTAACTCATAATATCTAATTTGAATTTATTGTCTTTGATAGTTGAAGTTAAAATAACATTCTAGTCAAGTCACATCTGTAGCAAAAATATTAAATCGTTATAAATATTCCTTTATACACAAGGCAGGTCAATAAAACCAGTAAAGCTACTTTAACGCTCATGTGTAGATGTAAACTTGTCATCATAACTGTATTAGATAAAAATCTGAGAAATCCAGTCTTCTTTAACTGTACCACTGCAGTTGTAAATAATTAAAAATGCATATAGTTATTTTTACCACTTAAAACTTTTAAAAGTTATGAAGTAGTTTTCTTACAGTAAGTCGGTGCTTTTTGTTCTGCTTCAAACTTTTTGAGCACATTCTAATCGTGTGCTTTTACTGTTGCCCATGTGGAGTTTCTTGCTTCTTAGGGGAAAAAAGTGAGAATTATAGAGTAGCCTACAGTCACATGGTCACAGCAAACCAGGAGAATATTCTATTAAAGTTTGCTTTGAACCTCTTTTCCCTTCATAAGCCTGTGAAAAGTTTTATTATATGGGGAAAATGGTCTTCATTTTCAAGAGGACCACTGAGTGGCAAAGGAATTGGTTGGTAGGCCATATTCATATGAATAAGGCTGAGTTGAAAAAGACTACGGTGACCTTTTTATTGTGTCTGTTACTGGAAGTAAAGTTTTTAAATGCCTTTTTCATATTGCTTTTTGTGAAGTAAATGTTATTTCTAGAGGTAAAAATCACTGAGTTTAGCACTTTGTAATGTAAGAGTTGCCTGAATGCAGGGGAGGGTATGTCAGTATTTTGCGAGTCAAAGTGCAAGACTTAAGTCTTTCCACTGAAGTTGAGTCAAGTTGCAAAAAAGACATGCAAATCCCAATTTGCATGTCATTTATTATGATTCAGAATTAATATAAAATATCCCCACCCAAAAAAACTTGCTGGGTGTCGGCCTCCATTTTGAAAATACGTATGTGGGATGTCCTGCCATTATTATACAGTTAGTCCTGAAACATACACATGTGCAGGAAGCTCCTAGACAACGAGAAAACTAGGGAAATTGAGGTAGATATTCTACCAACCATGTCTACATTGTAGGGAAACATTTAGACTCATTTTGATTTTCAATGAATGCCAGGGAAGACTGGAATTGACATGCGTTTATGTGAAAGATTTCTAAAATGAAGATCAAGCACTTTGGGAACACTGCAAATGTGCATAGCTATGGTACTCTGAAGTCAAGATACGCCATACCCTCCCACACATAGCTCTATGTCAGGGGTGCCCATAGTCTGCGTGTTTTAGTTCTCTTCCTGGTAGTAGTAACAACCTTTTCAGCATGTCAGTGTTCTTCTTAGACCTTCTTACGAGCCGTCATTTCATCCAGGTGCGTTAAACTCCAGCTCTATGTGATGTGCTTGAGAAGCGTTTTATCAGTTGCAGTGGTGTGAAGTTATTTGCATTTGTACGATTCTTCACTAAATTATCAAATTGCTCACAACGTATGGATAAAAAATCCAATGCCTTTGCTATAAAAATCTAATGATAGGAGAGAAAACAAAATTCACTTTTGTTTTCTCTCCTATCGTAATTTTTACTCCAGACATTTTGCACACAGATTTATTTATTTTTTTCATCAATACATTTATTGAAACATAAAATGACCATAGGTATTGTCTATTTGGAGAGCTTTCAACTTCAAATCCAAAAGAGCTATTTTTGTTATTTACGACAGAGTTTAAACCAAGTGATCTGACTGAACTCTTCATCTCTGCCTTATTGAACCTGGTAATACAGATAGTTGGCAATGTTTCTTTGGTTCAGTATTGACGACTGAAACATTTTAAACTATATCCCTTTCTGTCTCTCCAGATGAGAACAAAAAACTGACAATTGTACAATTAAAATGTTTTTGCTTGTTCTTACAACTTTAATGAACCAGATGGTGTGATCTTAAATATAGATGCAGTCATCAGATGAAACAGGTTATTTAGGACATGATCGACCAGAGACTTAGGCGGTAGTCCCTTGGCTAATCACGGTGTCTTGCAGGGGCATTAGTGTCAGCCTCAGATTGCACACGAGGACACAATTAGAAGATGAACGGGAGGGACAGATGAGGTCCTGTTTGACACACATCTGACGCAACCCTTGCCCAAGCAGATGGCTCATGAATAACTGAAGGAACCGGAGGTCTGCAGGCAGAAGGAAAGCCCAGCCCAGCAACAGACTCCTATGTTAAAAACAGTCGGAATAGATGTACATTGTGAGCCTCCACATACATGGAATAATCCTTTTCTGAAAGATGAAATCAATACACAGCATTTTTTTCTGGCTCGGCACAGAGATGGTGATGTCAAACTACGGGGAAGTGACAGCAGTAACAATAGGCAGTTGACTGGCAATATCCTGACATTGATAGAATGAGCTTGCAATCAGAGGGGTGTCAGATCGAATCCCTTCTCAACTGGCAAGCAATTGGAAGGGAGAGTGGAGGTGAGGAGTTCTCCCTTTCAACAACAGCCATCAAATTACCATCGACCCTTCAATGATGCACTGACCTACCAGATGCTCATCACTACACAGCAGGGTATCAGTCAGCACTGTGTTGTGCTCAACATTTGCAAACTGCCAACAGTGGATAGTGTGCTGAAAACTAAGCCCATAAATAAATGCAGTCAAGTATTAACTGCACTTTTTTAAGGAGCTCTTTGCTATCTCATACATTGGTTCACTTTGATTTGTAATGGATTTTGCACAATTATGTACTCTCCCACTTTAAGTTCAGCTGTTCAAGTGACTCCTGACATAGTAGCAAATCAGTCACATTGAAGCAACTCTATACATTTAGGGTTGACAGAATAGGATGATGCAGTAAAGTTTAAAGTGAATCAAAAAGAGGTGAAAAAGAAGGTCTAAGAGATTTTGAACGAGGCATGGTTTGAGTGTTTCAGCAACTGCTGATTGACTGGTTTGCACTAGTTTGTAGAAAATGAGAAAACATTCGTAAACATGTCCTGTCGATGCTGAAGAAAAGTCACACTAGTTTAAGATGACATCTATTCCTTAATGACCAAAATGCACTATGCACAGGACTACAAGAACTGTACTATAAATATATCTGTAACCTGTGGTACACAGTGTACCCTTCCATCTGCTGCTAAGCAGACATACTGACACAAAAAACTGTTCTTTATAGAAGTGATGGATGGGGTAGAGCCATTATAGAAGTGATGGGTGGGGTAGAGTCATTTCTTATTACTATATCAATAATTAGAGCCCTGGAAAACCTCAGCTCATTCAATGCACTGCCTATTTAACCTACTTAGCTGCCTTAGAAACCTATTTAGGTTTCTAATTGTAAAAATGCACCACTAATGTAATCGTCAGAATGTGTATCAGGCAAATGCCTTGTTTCACTGCTATGAAATGATAAGAAAATATATTACAACTTCTTAATTGTAGTAATTAATAATTACTGAGTTGGTATTACTGAAAGCAGAACACCACCTGAATTAAACAGTGATTGTATAATGACTGAGTATTGTATGAAAGAGTAAAGATACTATTCACATCAACAATTATCTGTTTCAAACTTTGTGAAATTTTATTCAGCAAAGGTAATAAAAAATTATGTTATTTTCTCATCATACACTAGTCATGGCTAAAATAGAGTCAAGTCTGCTTAAATACCACAAAAGTGGATTAATTAATATGAGGTGGCAGAGTTCCACTGGATTAGGAAGAGAAAAATGGTGTTTTACTCACAACTCTATTACAGTGTTGGCAAGAAACCAAAGTGGTTTCCCACGTTTCAGCTACAGCTTACTATGAAATGTTCCATGGAGGGCATCGGGAATCAAGTCTGCCCGAGAGGTTATGCAGAATGGATGAAATTCCAGCTTCATGCCCACCCCCCAGTGTCACAGACATGGGCAATTTTCTCATGTGAAGCCATGTAAAATTCAGAAGTTAAGTAATATAAGCAGAAAATAATGCAAGCATCTCCCAAGCATAAGTGTGCGGGGGTGTTGAAATGCTCTCCTCGAGTCAAAGAAGGCCAACAATTCACAAGGCCCTATTGTAAATTTTGTGCTGTTCATAGTGCAGCCAAAAGATTTTTGCTTTAAGGAGGGCAAAAGGCGTTCTCTTGTCTACACAAGGCTAGAAAGAAAACAAAATGAAGGTGTCTGGTAAAGTATATGTCTTTGCCTTCTTGGTGCTGTTTCTTGGCAGACTACCACTCGTGTTACAACATCCTTGTTTTCACTTCAACACAAATTACTTTCTAGAATTTGATCAGAGCTATCCAGGGTGTATCCTGCCTCTTGCCCGATAACCGCTGGAGATAGACACTAGTTCCCTTGTGAAATTATGTCAGTTTAGATTTGAACTTCTACATAGTATTCTAAATATCCTGTGTGCTCCAGCAAAACTCTGCCAATAGTTCTTCACAACAAAATACTAAGACTTGGTTTGGCATGAAGTCCTCAGGCTAATCCTCATGAGACTTTTTTATTGCCTAGATTGCTGTGAAATTAATTTATAGTTGGCCAAAAGTTCTGGGAAAACTTATGGTATTCCTATATGGTGCTAAAGACATCTAACACTCCCCTACGCTCAGCTGAAGTTTTGCAGCTCCTGCCCCGCAAAATGAAATGCACCAACACACTCAAATACAATTGCTGAAATATCTCTCCAGTGTGGTACAAAGTTAAAAAATGATGAAACAAGGATACATCTAAAAGTTGAAAGACAGTGTCTCTCGAGGAGTAGATCTGAGGACAAAGCTGAAAACTGTGCACTAACACTCCACAAACTTAACTGGCTAATACATGCATCACATCCTTTAACAGGAAAACATGTTCAACAGCAGCTGTCAGAGTTGTGGTCTTAGCTTTTATGGTGCTTATATACATATATTCTGAATATATGAGATAAAGATTCCACAGTCTAGGACCACAAGTATAAGTAAAAACTGTTAAGAGTAGAAGTGTCCTATTAAGTGACTTAAAACCAAGATTTAAGTCACCATGTTTGCTACAGAACTCAAGTTAAAAGGCACCATTTATTTTATTCTGTTTTGGTAACCACAAGAGAAAGTTGTAATAAAAAGTGAGTAATGAATGTAATAGCTTCTTCTTGATTAAGATCTTTGAAAGACTGCAGAGTGCATATAGAAAAAGGTTTTCATTCAAGTAACAACATATTTGGGTTCTAACATGCTCAAAATATCTCAGCTAGGCTACTGAATGGTTTCTCTTTCATCTACTGATGTGCATTGTGCACATCAACACTTTTTGTTTGGAAATAATGATAAAAAAAACCAATATTTTAGAATTATGTTTTTGCATGATTACATGTCAAGTTCTCTAAAAAGAATGACTTACTTCTGCAAACAAAATGAGTAATGGTGGAAGAAACTGGGGAGGCTGTGAGGCCCTCGGTTTATTTACTTCACTCAAATGTGAGTGAATAAGGCAAAATGAATCATTGGCATAGTATTTGAAAACGATAATGGCCCTAGTAAATATTGGATGACAGCTTCAGATAATGTTAACACCTCCTCATGTTAAGAGTGAGCTCACAGAGCTAGTGAGGAGTGACAGCACCCGCAGGATGCCCTGCATGTTTGCACATCTGAAGATGAGAAAGCACACAGAAATGCCCTGGCCATTTTGATGCGTGTATTCAAAATGGAATTGAAAATGATGTCATTTTCAATTCATTTTAATTCTACTGTGCCATTGGCATACTTAAACTCCCTAATAATAATTCACTTTGTTACACTTGCAGCCCTCAAAGTAGAGCGGGTACAAACATGTGCCACTGAAGTTGATTTTCTTTTTTTTTTTTTTCTGACAGTTGCATTACTCCAAAAGTCCTAAGATTGTGAACAACCATCTTAGAATTTGCACAGTTGCTTGTTGAAGAAACATTGACTGTAGATAAATTGCTGTTTGTGCAAGAAATAAGTGAAAAAGACATGAAACAAGAGGTATATTATATTGAGTCTGACTAGTCTAGAGTGAACCAAAGTTGTTCCATGAGGAATTGATTGAGTTGTTGTTTAGTGGAGTTGCTCAGTACAAAAAAGTGAAGAGGTTTCACTACCCTAACCCAGAAAACTTTCTTTCTTTATTGGCATAAATACTACAACTTGCCCAAAACATTCCCCAGAGATTTTGCTCCATATGAGTATAAAAAACTAACAGAGTAGCTGGTTTGGTAGTTATAGCTATAATGTGACTTTCCAGTTTCACCACATCCCAAAGGTACTTTATTGGATTGAGAGTGGATGGCTGTGGTGGTCACTGAAATACAGTGAACTCATATCGTATTAAAGGAAATAGTTCAGGGTCTCACATGGCTCAGTGGTAGAAGCTCCAAAATACAGTTGTCCCTGATTCAATTCCTGTCCCTGGGCCATTTATGGCACATCTTCCGCTTTTTTCACTGCACTTTGTCTTATGCAGCAACCAAAAATTGAAGTCTTTATTAATACAAAGCGGTCCCCTCCCCAACACCAACACTGGCCTTCAAGGCACAATGTCCTGCATGTTTTAGGTGTTTTTCTGCATTAACATCAATTAAAGTCAGGTGCCCATGCAGGGGTGTGTACCTTGAGGAACAGGGTTGGAGAAAATACTGATAACTTGTCAAATATTTTTTTGCTATTTAATCAAATCTAATTACAAATTTGAATTTAATAGTGGCTCTTCTTATCAAAATAAAAAAAAAGCAAAACCAAAACATTTGTTTTCAAGATTTTAGTGGGTCACAGGTTTATTCCAATAAACCAATTGGTTCTTAAAGAAGGATTTCCCCAACTTAGATATGAGATCAACATTGACGTGCGGTGAGGTTCATAGCTGGTGAGGCACTGACTTAATCATAATCATATTTACAAATATAAACCCCCTGCGTGCTATTGTTTACGTAAGGAAATTTCGCCCATGCGGACAACGCTAGAGGCCAAAAAGACTCTTCTTCTACATGTCATGCATAGCCGCTCTGCCGCAATAGAAGAACTTCGTTAACTCAATCAAACTTAGACATGTAGATATTACAGCAAAGGGAAAAACCGTTAAAGTACAAACTCCAAACCACGTCTTTCTCGCCCTCTGCGAGAAAGTTGTTATGTCAGTTGCCATAACAACTGACAACAACGCCCCTAAAAGAACACTGAAATATTTCCCACACAAAGAGCTGAACATTCAGTATGTTGCAGTAGTATGGTTTTAGGCTTAATGTTTATTTTGCAATTATTAATACGTGATTGCTCTGGTAATAGGAGAAAACTATAAATATATTGCTTCATTTGACTTTACTGTATGGCTAGCTCCATGGCTGCAGTTGTGGAGTCACAATTATTTTATCATGTAATTTTTTCATGATGACAGGTGAGGCAGGGAAGCCTCACTTGCCTCCCCTGACTGCACAAACCTGGAGGTTAAACATTTCACTGTGACATTGTTACTGCAAGAAAAAAGTAATTTACTTAGGTCTTTTTTTTTTACTTTACCAGAGGTAATATGGAGAGCATTGTAGAAATGAAAAAATTATTACCAAGAACAGAAATAAAATAAAATACTAGATGTTGATATGATTTTAAAAAAAATGAGTTCAACATTTTCTGCCTTCCTCTTGACATAGACACTCAATCTCACTGTTATATGCTCACTCTGGGCATAAAAAAAGTCCCGTTTGTCACTTTAGGGAAATGCAAAGGCGGATGTAATGCATAGGCATAGAGAAGCAAACTGAGTTACACTCATGTGAAAATGCAGTAAATGGCACATATTGTTCAGTGCCTGAAGGCAAGACGGTAAAAATTAGCCTGAAAATATTCCACATGACAAACCATTATTGAGACACTTTTCATGCAATGATGGGCTTCTCAGCCTTTTTCATTCTGTTCCTGTTTTGCAATATTGGAGTCTGTTAAATCATCCAGTTGACTGTGCAGACTGGCTGCAGATCTGTCATCTGCAGTCACCTCAACTTGTCTGAGAACTGGCAACCCCCCCACAACCTGTAACCAGTTTTTTTTTCTTTTTTAAACCCAGAAGAAATCTCTGAACGCAACGAAACATGCCAATACAAACACCTTTATACTGCCGAAAAGAATCAAACACTAGCAGTATATTTCATCCCATGCCCATAACCACAACATTATGCAGACATTTTTTATTCATCACAGTGGAAAACATCACCGCTGACTTAACATGCTGAAAGTAGAACAGATCGGCTGTCACCACACAAGTCAGCTAGCTATTTGAAAGAACAAAAATCAATATTTCTAAACTGTGCACATTGTTAAAGTACTATCAGCCAATTCCACAGTTTTTTCTTAACACTATAAAGCATTTTACTACATTTTGTTGAGGCTCATATCTCCCATCAGAACGGATTCCATCCACAGCAGGAAACTAGGGTAAAAGACCAGGGCACGGAGCCACATAAAATGCTTTTTCCCCTCAAATTTAATCAGATTGCACACTACAGGTAAAACAAGCCTGATATAAAGGAGATCAAAGTTACAAGATATTTAAAGACATGGATTAGGAACTCCTAAACAATGTCAGATTATTTTATCAATTAAATCCAGGGCTATATGTCAGTGTAGACATTGACACTTTGAGTACAAACTTCAAGGAAGAAATTACCATGAATTGTCAAATTGATGGTTTCATAACCCCTGGCAAAATCATACTTATCTTAAACTCCAGTAAGATCTTCTGCAGAAAAGTTAAAACAAATTCAAAGGCCCACCTCGTTGCAGATCATTGAGTCTAAAGGTTTTCATGGAGACTAGGAATAAATCCGCTTCATTCAACTAAAGTGTGACTTTACAGAATGTTTCTAAGTTAAATTCTGGTATTGGAATAGAAAATAACTTTACTTTAAGGCAAGACTTACTGCATTTTCCTCCTACTGGTGAAGGAATAAGATAATTACTGTTTGCCAATCCACCTGATGTTGGTCACACATGCTAATTAGACTAAAGTTGATGTCATTGTTTTAATTATGCATGTGCAACATAGTGACAGCTGTCATAGATGCCTTAAAATGATCATGCACATACTTTATCAAATAAAAATATTAGTTCAGTCTTTCAAATGTCATATTCAACCAATTCAATAATCATATCTCATGAAGTGTATATGTGAACAGCAGCTGTCATTATCACATTGAGCAGCTGTTTAAATTTCCTAATAGTGCCAGTGTATGACTCACCATGACCACCTTGGAAGTGATACAACCATGTATGAGAAAACGCCAGAGGAAGAAAAAGCTTTTGATATATGAATAAAATTAAAGGAATAATAAATAATTTTAGTGGATTATTGCACAAACGTTCACTAATTCTGCTCAGCTTTCTCGTACATTCATCTATTTCAGATGTTCAGGCAGCCCTGGAGGCATGTTGACCTGAAAAAGACAAACCTCCTCCTTCCTTTCATCTTCAGAATCAGTTCCTGCAAACACATGTGCTGGGGCCAATACCATGAGCCCTATTTATGCCGCTCTGCCCTACAATATGAGCTATGTTCTCAGCAGAGCTTTGCTTCTTTTGCATTAGGTTTTTTTCCATAAGTCTTTCCAAAAGAGGGTTTGTTGAAGGAATGCACTAGTTTTGTTCTCAAAACTATTGAGAATCCAGCAAATATTTGCGAAAGCTGCAATACTGTGTGAACATGTGTGGGTGGATTTTTGACATTGGTGTGGTATAGGAGCTCATATACTTGCCTGCCTCCGCACAAACATCTGATTCATTCTTTATTTCAGACCTTCTACTTAAACCAAAGCTTGTAAAAACTACCACTTTCAAAGCAGATTGAATATGGCCTGCTTCTGTTGAATCAATGTTACCTGTATACATTAAAGTGAAAGTGAAGAAAAGAGACATTTAAACACACACTTTCTTATCTTCTAAAGTGCTCCACATCTGAAGTACAACCAAGACAACAAATAGTAAAATATTGTTGTGGAAACAGTGAAAACAGTTATGAAGAACAGAGGAGAAAACATTATGAGGACTGTCATATGTTTTTGTATGTATGAGTGTGTCAAATAATCTCTCAGGTAATTCTCTCTGTATCAATTATATCAGTTATTCTCTGACACTGAGAACACACATAATATTATTGACAGATTACAATCATAGTGCCAAAAAATGTAATGACAATGACAGCATTTCCATGTAAAAATTTTAAAAAATAAATCACTGGCCATTTTATGAGGTTCACCTTGTTAGCATTGGGCTGCAATTCTTTGTGACATAGATTCAACAAGGTGATAGAGGCATTTCTTTGACTGTGTTCCATATTGACATGACAGCATCACAAAGTTGCTGCAGATTCATGCACATCAATGATGCAAATCTTCTATTCCACCACATCTCTTGGGTTGAGATCAGGTGATTGTGGAAGCCACTGGAGTACAATAAACTCTTTGTCATGTTCGAGAACCAGTTTCTGAAGGTTTACGCTTTGTGTCATGATGCATTATTCAGCTGGTTGTATTTTCAGCAACAATACTCAGAAAGGCTTTGGCCTTTTAGTCCTCATTTGGAATTAAGAGGTCCAAACTCGGTCAAGAAAACAATAAACTATCACACTATAGCATCACCATCTTTCATATACTTTTCAATAGCTTTCATCTTGTTTATGCAACATTCTGGCTCTAGCATTAAAAACCTTTTGAGTCCAGCATCAAAAAGAAAAGACTGACGATCAGGACGAAAATCGGATGCAAATGTTGGCTCACATCATGTGTTGCAGTGTGCAGTAAGAGTCAACAGTCATTAGGTATTTTCCCCTAGAATACAGTATTATTTATTACGTGGGGTCACCACGTAACAATCCTTATTCCATGCAAAAAGGACTTTAGCCTATCGTCCTTCCAGTTTCGTTTTGTTCATGTACAAACTAACTAGATCATCATTGTGGACTCTTGCAAAGGTGAGATGAGTCGCGTCTTCTTTTGAATTCTACTTTTTGTTTTAAAGATGTGCCAGAGTTATGGCAAACCACTCTAGCACCCAGAAGAGAACCATTTTAGCATGCACTTTCTTCTTTGGAAGAATGACGAGAAAGACTTGTGAATTATTTACCACCGTCTCTATATGGTCACATCATCAGCAGACAAAGCAACTTGCTGCAGAAAGATGAGTTTGTTTGGTGAGAAACTCAAATATGAAGGGTAGAAGCAAGGGAGGATAAAAAAAAAAAAAAACTGTTGTGAATCAGATAACAAAAAGCAAACATGTGCAAATAAGTAACATTTTAGGAATTGCAATATTATCAGCTAATATTTCTGTTAAATTGCCCAGATATGGGATTCTTTACTTCCATGACCTGTTTGGATCTGTCACCTTTTCTTTCATTTGAAAGGTCAAATGCTGACACCACGTTGTTCCCACAGGGAAGTCATCTTTCCTCCTCTTTATCTCTCAGGTGAGGGATGATCCGAGTCTTACAGTCATATCAGTGTGCCCTCTGTATGCCCTATAACCCCTTCAGCATATTTTTCATGTCTGCTTCGGCCCATCCCTGTCCAAGGCCAACACCTTTTGGCAGAGTGGACATCAAATAAGAGCTGAGCTAGATATGCTAGTGGAAATGTCACCGTGTCTGAGTGATGGGTTGGTTAGGCCATCTCGAAATACCCCTCTCTTGTGAATAAGTGAGTCAGGAGATGAGTGGAATGTGAGGCGCAGGCCAGCATATGGCAGCCACCTGAGACATTTTTTCTCCCTTAGAGGAAAAAAAAACACAATTTGCACAGAATTTTTCGTTGAATTCTGACTGAGGTGTGTATGTGCATATAAAACCGTGTGTGTGTGTTACTGTTGTCATCATTCCCAAAATGACTGCAGGACTGTAAATGATGCGCTGGCTCAATTTGAGTGCCACTGTACTGTGGGACGACTCAACTGACAAGACTTCCTGCTTTGCTGCCTGGGTAATGAGTCATTCCAGCCCTGGAGAAAAACAATCTGGTATTTTTAAACTGCATCCTTCAGCTGTTCTTTTCTCCCTGGAGCTCCAGCTTGTAAGCTCTTGGTGGCTTGTAATATGAAAGCCATTTCTACACCTATTGCTAATGTGCTTTGTATGTGTGAATAATATAAATGCATTACAGAGCTTTTAATGGTACTCTCTGGCCATCCATGCTTCACTGATTTATACTTAATGCTCTGTACAAGGCAACAAAATATCCTATATAAATTAGCTCAATCAGTAGTCTGCTGCTTTTCAGGGTATAAAGCTGACGTGTTATAAATAGTAAAAAAAGAAGAAATTGCTGTTCAGCTTAGTCATTAGAATAAATAAGTCATTAGAAAAATCCACTTCTATCAACAATACAAGAGTTTTTATGGGAAGAAGTTTGGACTGAAATTACAGATACCTGTAGGGAAATATTTTATTTCAATGTAACAACAAAAAGACCAAAAAAGCCAGGAAAGTTAGTCACAGCTAAAGCCGTACTAATTTTCTCTGAGAATACAGCAGATCCATGTCAAAAATACACCTTTATTTAATATGACAGCAATGAACACTGGAAACATTTTGTTTGCAGTTGATGGTTCATGGTGTGACACATATTATTTTAATATTTTATTTAAAACGTTAGATACTAATTGATAAATAAAAAATGTTAATGTTAAATGGAAACTGAGAAAACAGGTTATTACCATTATTCTCATATCCTTGTCAATGTAAGCTGACACCTTTAACATACTGTTTGGCATATAGACATACAAAACGTTAAGTCTTTTAACTTAATCCGCTTTTCTCAACAACCTCCCATGACTCTGTTACATATACAGCAGGAGGTGCTCTTGTGTTCTTGTGAAGGATTTGTATTAGCTACTGGTTTTACGCATGCCTCTTCACATTATGCCTAAATGTTTGTGCACTACATAACTCACAGCCCTGATGAAAGACAAAAAAGAGACGGCGCTGGATGAAATCCCTCCTGATCCTTTCTCAAACGAAAACCTTTACAGTCTTCTCTCCATCTGTTCAGATTCTGCTTAGAGAGGCTCTCACTTTCTGCCAGATCACCTTAGCAGCCATCACCTAAGGGCAGGGATTTCAATCATTGTGCTGAGCTCGTATCTCTGTCTCCTGCACCACCTCTCCTCTTTACTCCCAACGCGGCCAACTGCCTCTACTATGCTAATTTACGAGTGCACACCAATGTGAGCAATTTCAGAGCTTTCTGACAGACTCTATTATCAACTGTAAAATAAAGGTTAGCATGATTTGAATCTGCAGCACCAAAGACAATACGTTTGCTCTATTGTGAGAAAAATCTGCTGCAGAAAAGTTCATAAGAGAACAAAGCGTGTTTGTAAACATGCTCTGAGCGAGGAAAATAGCTCAGAGTCATAGAAAACAGACAGCAGAGAGCTGCTGAAAGTTCACAGGTATGCAAGTGCATTTCTACAGGGCATCAACAAATAGCAGCTGTGGAAAGACTCCAGTGCTTAACAATAGATTATGTTTGCGTTTCCATTTCTTGCTGTCTGCATCTATGGTAAACCGCCTACGGAAAAGACGGGTAAACAAGAAAAGTGAAGCTTTGCATCTGCTCTGAGCAACAAATCTTCCTCCTACAGATTATCATTAGCCTCACTAGCCACCAATATGAGACAAGAACCTCATGCTGGAACTAATCCAACACATAAAGAAGAATAACAAATCACATCTTGCTTTAATTAGCCTTTTTTTGTAAAATACCTCTCAGAATACCTTTGAGAATCTTCACAGTCTCCACACAGCTGCAAATGAACCTTTAAAATCATGACTCTTCCACACTTGCACAGCTTCCTCATGAGTATGGACCCTCTTTTATGATTAATAGCATTATTGTCTGGGCTAAGATAAGAGCTCAATTAGCTGTGTGGGCAAGGACCTTGACTCTATCTCCAATGACTAATCCCATGGCTTTTGTTATGATTATCTTGAGCAGAGTTTTAATCTTGATTTTTGAGTGGCTGACATTGGGCAAAACACAAGCTGGCCATTAGCACTTAAAAAATGCACTCCTGCTGCAGGAGATATGAATCTGCACTGCATAATAGGGGAGATATAAATGGTAGATTACTCAGCAAACAAGTCATGTGTTTTGGTTATATCAGCGGCAACACTCATTGGCAGTAAATTGCATTAAGTCATCAGAGTAAAATGAATCCGTCCACCTTGTTAATATTCTGCCAAGAGGTGTCTCCAGAGAAGGAGCCTTCACATAAACTCCGGCCATCCTGCTGGGCATGGCTGGGAGTATGTGTGGGTCCAGGATGCCAACAAATGTAATTTTAATTAAAGCAGGAATGCCTACAGTGAACTGAAGTTTTCAAAAATAAATCACCTCTTATAAAATATGTGTTCTCAAAGATAGCTCCTGAGAATTGGTCAGCTATGAGTTGGAAAGCTCGATTTAATCTGGAAAGAAAACTATTATGAAGAACTAATGTGTAAAAGTAGTGTTCAAGATATATATTTTTCAATATATGAAGAGTCCCATACAGTTTGGGAAAGTATATGATTAGAACTAAATATTTCAATTTCAACTCTTTAGATGTTGTCCATATCCATCTGCCCTTGCATCCATCTGTTTGTCCATCCATCCATTCATTTCCCATCTTTCTTTCTTTTCTTACTTTCTTCTTTTTTACAGGTTTCAGACTATGACAGAAATACCTTCTACAGATTTATGGTGAATAGCACAAATTGTTTGAAATTGGTTTTAGAAAAATAGCCTTTAGACTAACTGGCACATTAAATTAAACCTATATTTACAATAATTCCTACAGAAATCTCATGTGTAAATGACATGAGATTTCAGACTTAACTTCTCAATACATCAAATTTAAATTTTAAAATGATAAAGTTTGTCATGTTTTTGCAGATATTTTATGCTTTATATATACTCTGCACAGACAGAGAGAACAAAAGCAGGAAGGGGTCTGGGAATAGAATGGAGGATAACAGGATAAAAGAAGGAGCCCCAGGAACAAAAGAAGGACAGGAGTAAAGCTTGGCATACTCTACACAATATTTTCAGTTGTTGTATTGCCAAGGCGTGACACAAAATACAAAAGTTAAATCAACACCGAACTTGAGGTTCTCTCTCCTCCTGACCATCATGGGGGACCCTGTTGCGCATTCAGGAAAATACTGAAAACAAACCCCATACCTCTTAAAACTGTGAATCAGAAATAATGTAGAAATCTGAATGTTTTTACTCTGAAAAACTTAGATTTTTTTTTTTTTTTTTTTTTACATAAAATATGTTTAAGAAATATACAAGTACATGTATGATAAACATCACCAAAAAATGTCCAAAGAGGATTACGTTGTCTGCAGAGCAAAATGCGGAAAGACTTATATTGGTATATAGTCACATGTAGATGCATTAGCAGAAGTGATTTCTGCAGTGCATAGCCCATCCTGTATGATGCTGCACTTTGAATCACTCACCCTCTGCAGGGGGAAACGCAGCACACCATCTGTTCTTCAATCCCTACTAACAAACAACGAACACACCGACACAGCAGACACAGAGACCAGCAGACACAGGCGGCCACTATTCCTACACCAGCAAAGAATTGTGGGAAGCAAGGCGGCTGCTGCATGAAACACGAGTAAGCTAAATATGGGATGAAAGCTCTCATCAGCTGCTGGGATTTGATCAGGAGGTCGGGGATGAGACTGCACAGAGATAAATGATGCAAATTGAGTCAGACACTGCAAAGGAGACACCTGCAAGAAGTGGGACTCTATCTGGAGAGGTTGGAAGAGCTGGAACCCATGGGGTGAGGCAGAACACGAGCGGGAAAGAGAACGATGAAGGATATAGAAAGTGTTTAACAAGGAAACGGCGCAGGGAAGGCTGATGCATTTAAAGAGATGACCTGCAAAGACAAAGACATTACAGTATCTGCAAGCAGGGGGAAAGATCTGGAGATGAAATTCATTTTTATTCTAAACCACCAGAAATGTAAACAACCCACCAATCAGAACATTACAAACTCTTAAAACACTTTGATCAATTTTTAGGCATAAAACTTATGAAGTTGGCTCATCACATAAAACGTGAGAATTCACACCCTGCAACAAGCATATAGCCTGGTGATGGGTGCAAACAAAACAAAAAGAAGTGTTAGGAGATAAGAAGAGGAAAAAGAAAAGACTAAAAGACACCATGGAACATGTGAGACAGGGTTAAGCTTGCCCCCTAGTGTTCATTCCTTTTTCCTAACAAGACAATACAGTGCATGCCAGTAATTATGAGAAAGTGAGAACAGGTTATGATAGATAGATAGATAGATAGATAGATAGATAGATAGATAGATAGATAGATAGATAGATAGATAGATAGATAGATAGATAGATAGATAGATAGATAGATAGATAGATAGATGATTTTAAGTTGTACTTTTATTTCAATGGATAGGGATAATATTCAGTTCTATAATAGAGCATTATATTTTGAAAGAGATGAAAAAAGAATATAGTCCACAAACAAGACTTTCTTCTACTCAGTTTTTAAAGTCCTCCATTATGTACTGCCAGTGTGATTAAATATTGTGTGAAGATTTAATATTGAAGGGCGAAGGTGAGAACAGCAAAACAAAGCTTTCACGTTGCAGTTGTTTTGGACTATGGAAATAGCATAAAGTTGTTTAATGACAATGAAAATGAAAAGAGATGGTGCAAAATTAATGTGACTCAACTGCATGAGTGATAAAGTGAAATGGACCAGCAATCTCGTTAAAAATCCCTGAAGTTTAATTGAACAAACACCTGCATTATATGCACAGTATATCATCCTGTCATCATAAAATTTGATCAATGAGTGCACAGAAATATCTGCAGTGCTCTTTCCATTTCTACAACTGTTTGCAGGTGTTTTTAAAGCTCATAGTTTATAACAAGTAATTTCTGTCCTTACACTTTACTCTTGTCATGGATGGCACAACGTCACTTCCACTTAATTGCAAGACATTTTGCAATTAAGTTGGACAGTTTAAAATAATGATCACAAATTAAAACTCTTCATTTATTTATATAAAATAAATTGCTTGTCTTAAAAAGCTGACTTTTAGAAAAATGTACATAGCTATTAGGGTTACAGCGTCAAATGTTAACAGTGTAAGACAAACAGCCTTGAACATGTAAAGTAACAAAAGCCCATCTCCATTCATCAGTTGTTATTATGTAATGACTACCGTGAAAAAGCATTTGGATGGATGGTAATTGTTTTTGTTTTTTGATATTAATTTTCTCATTTTCAAGGAATCAGAGTTTCAAAGTCTTAAAAATAGCTTTGGTTATTCTGATACATCCATTCAAACATCCTTCCTCCTCGCAGGAATGTAGTTCAGCTGATGATCTTCAGTGAGTATTGGATGGTAGAGCACACACACGTCAGGTTAGAGAGCCATGCATGTACAAACTCACAACCAAAAGCAATTTAGAATGCATGTTTTTCAATAGTCCAAGTACCCAGAAAGAACCCATACGCACACTGGAAGAGTTTTCAAACTTTATCGATGGGATTCACTCAAAGGAAGAAGAGATTCAAAACCAGAACAGGTCCACAGTGACGCAAGCCCCCAAATATTTGGACACAATCGGAAGTCTTTGAGTTTAATAAAGTAGACAAATAGACAATCTTTGAGAATTGCATATTTTAAATAATACACCAAAGAGCTGACACAACATCCAACAGACTCACAATTTCTTTTAGCTAAATGTCAACAATGCAAGTTGAGTTTTTTGGTAAAAACTCTTTGCTTTTGTTAGTGACAAACAAACAATTTGACACTGTCATTTGCAGTTTTGGTGGTTTTGAGCCTGAAGTTTTTCTGGTAGAAAAAAAAACAAGTATCTGGCACGGCACATTTCGTTCTAGTCATACAGTTCATTTGCACTGGGGACATTTTGTGCTACGTTTGACAGCCAATGAGTTTTGTGATGCCATCACTTAACACCTACCAGCAGGAGGTGGTTCATAAATATTTTGTTTTTTATCATTAAGATAAAAGGTAAAGGTAATTTTATTAATGTAGCACATTTTCAGGAACAAGGCAATACAAAGTGCTTGGTCATGATATAGGTCATAACTTTTCATATTTCTTAAGAGCTAATAAATGTTAAAAGCACAATAATAAGCATTTTTCTTATGTTTCTAGTTTTCATTTTTCTAGAAATGAAAACTAGAAATGAAGAAGTGGGGGCTACAAACTAGCAATGGAGCAAAATGATTTGGACATGAGATAAGATGGAATCAAAAGTAATTTTGCCTGACACAACACTGAGTCAACTACTGAATTGTGCTGGTACCTATGTCCAATGGTCATTAGGCAATAGGCGGGATTCAGGATAGGTCACCAGTTCATTACAGGGCATCATAGAAACAAACAAGCATGAGTGCATTGACTAGAGCTAGAGTATCCAACTGAAATGCTCATATACATGGGAGAACATGCAAAATGCAGACAGAAAGAGCCCAAAACAAGAATCAAACTCAGGACCTTCTTGCTGCAAGAAGAAGGTCCTTGATCAGTCAGTGCAGAGAATGGTACCAACTTCTGGACTATGTAGACTTAAAAAAAAACAAGTCTTTAACATAAACATAGAACCCTGTAGCACTGGATATTTGACAATCAATATGTGCAACCTCATGAGGAAAGCATCAGTGTTGCTTCCCTCTACTGAACAAAATGCTCATCTTAGTCATGGTACTTTTACACAACCATAAAACATATTTGCTTCAAAGTGCAGCTGTCCATTATGTGGCTTTTTACAATGTTGCCTGCTGTGTTTTACACTAAATAACTTGTTCCCTACCAGAGATAACAGGTTGACACAGAGCAGGACAGGAGTGTTGTGACCTACAGTGCAGTATAGTCTCTAGACAACAAGGACATTATACAGGCAAGATAAACAACTGTCCATTAGAATTGGAGAGACCGATTAAGTTGGGTTACACAAATGTCTCTGTACCGACTGCCTTCTGAAGCAGGCGTGAATAAAAATGCAAAGCCTTCACCTTATTGGAAAGAGAAAAAGACTCATGGATTACTAGTTTTTCATGTTTTTTTCCTCCCTTAAACTGAGGCACAAAGAAGGGATAAGCGAGCCACAGCAGGAAATCCACTTGAATACATAAATATACCATCAAGCCTGTTTGCACTGTTCTATGTGTGTGGTTACACAAGGGACATATTTTTTTGAGAATCTTTCAGGATTGATGCTCACTAATAGTGGGCCAGTTGAAATGTTGCAAGAAGAATGAACCCAAAATATCACTGGATAATTGTCACCTTTACAAATGTCATTTATCCAAAAGGCTTTTCTGTCA
The DNA here is from genome assembly GCA_911649635.1 of Poeciliopsis gracilis. Classification (NCBI taxonomy): domain Eukaryota; kingdom Metazoa; phylum Chordata; class Actinopteri; order Cyprinodontiformes; family Poeciliidae; genus Poeciliopsis; species Poeciliopsis gracilis. The sequence goes on from CAJVRI010000715.1 coordinate 1,904,522, forward strand.
ATAAGACTCTCCACTTAGAAATGTGCAGTTGGTTTCTGGCATATACTCAGGACTAATGTCCCAGCGGGAGAACTTATCTGATGGGAGCTTACATTTAAATTGACATTTTAAAGATCACACTTGGGGTCACCATTTGGAGTCTGTTCCCTAAAGAAACGCAGACGTTCTTGGGAACATCGCGACTTGACACGCTCCCCCAAACAAAGTCGATAAAATATCTGCTCATCAGGAGATTCTGTCAGTCAGAGAGACACGATCACATCAATCATGTGGATTCCAGTTCTGTGGCTCAGAAAAAATAGGGATCATGGATGGACTGTGCTTTAAATAGACACCAAAGGCGAAGAACACAGACCATTTCTGTTACTTTGGTCAATTATTCTTAAGTTGCTCATGAGTTTTAGCACTGATGTCAAGAATAAATTCATATCTGACTTGCATGTTAGTGAAATTTGCATTTACAGTTGAATTCTTCACTGACACTCAAACGAGTGTTTGGGAAAGAAGGACTGATAAGTGAGGCTGAAGTGGGAAGAACATGCTGAATTGATTCAAAGCTGACCACTTACAGCATATGTAGGATTTTGAGTTAGAGAAGTAGACAAGCTAATTGCATAAATTTTGCAAGCTCATCGCATAAATTTACATTCACAAGCTAGTGCTTATTACTAAGCTACATTTTATGAGAAAGATTTATATTTAAAGACTATCCTACTTTATCCCAGGCCGTGCAAAGTGAGCAAGAAATGACAGGGGATGAATAACTATAATCTAAAGGAGTAAAGACATCAGATTAAAAAGTAAGCTTTATTCAATTCACTGTAAGTCATTCTTGTTACCACTTTAAGTTTTTATTTTTTTTCCTTTTATCTTTAACTCTGAGTTTTCATGTTGATTAAAATATGACAGACTACATACTGATTGCAACAGGTGACAGAACATATTTGATATCTGTTAGCTGATGGTTAATGTCAGTTGTTAAATGCCATGTGTTAACAATGATGGCAGCCTGCTGAAATATTCTGATTACTAACAAACTGCCCTAAAAGTCACCAAATTTTAACTTGTTTTTGTAATGTGTCAGTTCCATACTTTCCTCTCTCAAATACTAATAAAGAGACATAACTCACTCATTTATTCATAATTATATGCATTTTTTTTTAAATTTTTTGTTCTGTTTTCTTTTTGGTTTCTACTTATACAGGATTATTTTTAATGTTATCTCTTTTTGACAATAGAAATGTTGTAATTTATCTTAGAGCAAATAATTATGTTAAATAAAGAACATTTGCCGTTTATGTCAAGTGCTTTGTAAAAGAGGATTTGGTTATGCTCATTTTTAATTGCAGTCTAGATAGAGAGGGGGAAAATCAAAAGCAGGTCGGAGGGAGTGCTGCAAAACAACAGAGCCACCTGTCGTTTTGCACCCACTCCACATTGAATAAATTAAAACAACACATTCTTTTACAAGTCTCCAAAAGCTCCACAAAAAGTCACTAAATTTGCTGTTCAATACGATTTTATAAAAAGAGCCAAGCCATCACTGAGGTCTGAATACTAATCATTGCAACAAAGTTGCTAAGTAACTTTGTTGCAAGGTAATGTTGCTCAGGTAACGTTACCACTTTAAGTTGGTAATGTAGTATCCTCACTCAGTACGATAGTTGAAAACTGAATGAACTCTAGTTGGCTGAGGCTGCTCACTGAAGATCCTAACTGTTTAGTGTCCTGGTTTCCAAATATAACTTAGATCTCATGGTTTACTGTATATTTGTGATATATACTAAATGCAATTTTAATAAATTCCTTTTAACATATTCCTAATCATAACTCCAGCATATCCCAGACCCCATGCTGCATATCACAACTTTATTCATCCACTTGCAACTTTTTGAAATCGCTTACAGTTTGATGCCATCTGTTTGAAATCATCATGTCACTCGTCCCAGGAGGTGAGTGGAATACTTTTTAACCTAATTCTATGAGAGATCCTTTCCTCAACTTCATCTGATAATTACAATTTAAATCAGAAGCTGAACAGGTTTGCTTCTCTGCAGATGTGTATCAGTCTGAAAAATGTTGTCTTTCCACACATTTCTGACATTTTGAATCCAAACACAAGTGAAAATTCTGCATAATTTAAAAGGTTTTCAATTTTACTTTAAGCAACACCTGTTCAAAACTTTAAGACAGAGATGATATGTGAATATTTTTAATTAAAAAATACAACCAGTAGACCATTTTTGCCCATTAAGTGCAGCGAGGACATTTAGCTCCTCAGGCTAACTTAAGAATAGGGCAGTCAGAGCAGCAGGTGTTGTGTTATTGCATCCATTTACCATCCTGGAGTTTTTTGAATCCCTTTTTTTGCTTCTGGGGAATTATGGACCTTGTTCAGAAGCATTTTGTTGCTGGTGGGAATGCCAACTTTTTACACATGCCAGCATCTGACATGCTTTCTTTTATGGAGCTGTGTTTTGACATTCTCTGTCTAACCTCCAACCCTGCAGTTCAACACTGCTTTTCGTTTCTTTTCCCCAACGCAAGTCAAGTCAAATCTTTTTCACATTGCACTTATTTTAAAAATACCTCCTGAAAGCTTAGAGGTATACTTTGCAAGTTCAAAAAGTCAGTGAATTTTAAAGGGAGCAATTTGCTGACTTCTGGCATGTAACAGCCCAAAACAAATAGGCCAACGACAAATAAGCTTTTATGATTATATAGTCTAAGTTATGCTAAAGACTGTTACCCGGATGCATAATACTTTCAGAAAAGTCTATCCTATAGGTGTTTTATTTTGCCAATTTGCTTGATAAAGCAGAATACCTAATGCAAGGAAAAAGAAAATTAGATACCGTTTGTTTTTTCAGACAATCCTATATCTGATTAAATAAAATGAAGATGTTTTTAAGACATAATAAATAGGCATAACTGCAAAGTATAACAGGATGTATATCAGTGACATGTGGTGAGGTTCATAGCTGGGGAGGCACTGACTTAATCATAATCAGATTTACAAATATAGACCCCCTGCATGTTATTGTTTACATAAGGAAATTTCGCACACGCAGATAACGCTCTAAGGCAAAAAGACTATTCTTCTACATGTCATGCATAGTCGCACTGCCGCTGTGGAATAATTTTGTTAACTCAATCAAACTTCTGAGATGTAGATATTATTAATTTTGTGCTATGCTCCACAGCACAGGGATAAACTGTGCAACTCAAAACCTCGTCTTTCTTGCTCTCTGTATCAGTTCAGCGACGCGTAGATTAGTTGCCATACCAACTGACAACGCCACAAAAAAAAAGAAAAAGCTCAAATATTTCCCACACAAAGAGTAGAACATTCAGCCTGTTGCAATAGTATGGTGTTTCGCTTAATGTTTATTTTGTGATTATTAATAAGCAATGGCTGTGGTAAGAGGAGAAAACTATAAATATATCACTACACTTGACTTTACTATATGGCTAGCTCACTGTTACTGTCTCTTATTCTGCAATTGTGGAGTCACAATTTCTATGCCTCACCTGCCTCCCCTGATTGCACATCACTGATGTATAGGCACATGGGTCTCCCACAGTAATTTGTTACAAATGATCTCACCCTCTTTCTAAAAGCTGATATTCAACATCAGTGACATTCATCTGTTTTCATCAACTCCTCTCAGATAGATAACCCATCTGAGCAGCTCTTTCAATAGTCACTCCGGTACAGTACACAGCTAATGGTGGAAATATAATAAAGGCACCAAGTCATTTATCTTCTTAGTACTGTTATTTCTAAGTCAATTAGCAAAATCAATATGCTGGAAAAGTTATTAAACACATTATATCACAGGAAAATTAATTCTGTGCAGTTTGGTAACCTTTATCAGGTTGACACCAAGGTAAAGGCAGCTGGATGAGAAACAATGACGATCAATTGACACCACTGAAAGGCGATAACCTCAGCTTGAAACAGTGGGGAAATTGAGGAGGTACAGAAAGTGAAATCTAAACCTTCAGAAAAGATCACTATGCAAAGTAGCAGAAAAAAAGATAGACCATAATGCAGAGAGGGGCATTAGTATGCATGCTTTTATTCCCTTTTTTAAACTGCCTTTCTCAGTTCCCTGGGTTCTCCGCTGCTGTCTGATCTTCAGCACCATCACCAATCCCGCTAGATCATTTTCCAAGGTCTCTTTTCCCCTGTTTTATCTTAAACATGCCATGTCGGTGACAGCAATGTCGTACGGGGAAGAGGCAGCTGAAATGTTTCTTTGAGAAACTTATGAAACTGTGGTGACACTCCATCCTTTCCCGCTGCCTGGCAATCCAGGGGATGTATACCTCACCAAGGGGATGTGTTTGAAAGATAGGATTTGTTTTAAGATACAAACAGGGGGAAAAAGAAAATTTATAAAAAAATAAAAAAAAAACTTTCAAAGAAATGACAAGTTTTTGAAATACATAAACATGCAGAGTGGCAGAGAGAAAGAGGATTTTTGTCTTGCAGTCATACTGTATGTTTCGCAGTTTGGTGCAGTTGATCCAGAATAAACTATTTCCTATCCCCTGTAGACTTAAACTAAAAAAGTATGGAACAAGTATGAAAAAAGTATAGAAAAAGTAAGTGAAGAATTTTAAATTTAACACGAGGGAATAAAAAAAGAAGGTATTTGGAAAAGAGTCACTAAAGTGTAGGTGTTACATCCCCCTGAGAAAAATTTGTTGAAATGATGATTGTCCCTATTGTCTGAACAAAGTGCAGCAGTTGAAAGGTGAACTCATGAACACATGATCCATTTAGGCACACTGGGATGTAGATTGGGGAAAAATAATAATGTTACAGCTAAAAATGTTCCAAATTTTCTTTGACTTGGGTTGAATTAAGAAAAAAAGATAATTATTATCCTCCACACAAATGAAGTGGGTGTTCTGCAGTGGGAGAGACCTTTACAGATTTCTCAGGCATTCTGAACTCGTCCTTTCGTACTGTATGAAATGTCCTTGCCAGAATGAAAGCCAGGAAGAGAACCAATTTTTGTATTCTTCTGGACTACCTATTGACTTTTAGATGGAAAACATCAAAATAAGATTTGTAATTCGAAAACACTTTTAGGAGATTTTTTAGGAGATTATTCACTTTAATTTATTTAACCATACCAGGACGTTCCTTGAGATAAAATGACCAAGAGGCATACCAATGTGCTTTTCTTTTGTTTTTTGTCAACGTGTTATTTATTTTGCTGCAATGTCTGTGACTACTACTGCATGTAGGCTAGGCGATGAGATTTGTCTGAGTGCCTAACATACATCACTTTTAACGGCCAAAAGGTTCTTTTTTTTCTTATTGTGGTGTAATAACAGCAATGAAATCGGCTTCATTTTGATATCATGTTGTTTTATTATTGGGAGTTGTTGTGGCACATATGACAATTCATCTATTACCTGTTTATTTTTATTTATTTATTTTTTTGTATAAATATGAGAGTTGTTTTGGCTTATCATCATAGAATCCAAGAAATGCTAGAATGGAGCAGTGGAAAATATGACCTGAATTATTTCAGTTTAATTATTTGTGCACAATCCTTCTTTTTTTATTATTTTTATTTCTTTGTGTTTTGGGTTTATTTTGGTCACATTATATTTTAATTTGGGATGGCATCCTTGGAATTAATGGAAGATAAAAGAAAAAGTGGTGCTCTGTTAAAATCTCTTTGAAGAAAGAGTCGATATGCCAGGAGAATGCCTTGGCCTTATTTCCCTTCCCTTTCCTGTCTTCCTGTATGCAGCACAGTAGATGAGAGATAACCGCATACTCAGCTTAACATCAGCTTACCTAAGGTGGGGGAACTCTTAAAGCAATCTTGTTTCATCTTCCTTCTTGTGGCAGTAGCGAGGCCTTGTTTTGTCTTTTTAATCGACATCTGGACAATGAATATTTATTTATGTGTAATTTCTGCTTATCTGTACATCCTACCCTGCAGAGAGAAACAGGCTGCACCTGTCTCGATGGATATTCAGAAATATAAATTAACATTATGGTTCGTGTGATGAGCATATGTTTACGTAAAGAAGTGCAAACAAAACACTTTATGCTTTTAGTCTGCAGCCTGTTAATGACTGCTCCGAAATAACAATTTTTCTACCATTGTAGCTATTATGCAAGTCCTTCATGCATTTAACCTGCATAATCCTCCATTAGAGTGGCAGATTATGATAATGGGGAAAAAGTACAAACAACTTGGAACATTGTAGGTCAAAACTGGATAGACAATTTTGTATGTTAATTTTGGTGATGTAACATGTAATTTCCCAACATTTACATTAGACTGTTGTTCCAAAGCAACTTTCAGCAAAGGCACTTGCATGTGCAGAGACACGTTCCTTCTGAAATCAGCAGAAGAACACATTTACTAACACAGAAATTGCATTTCATCTTTTGTTTAATGAGAGATTTGCTTCTATCCCTACATTAGTCTCTTTTTTCATATGAATTTAATGCATAGACTCAAACATTTATTCACTAAAGAAGCTAAAAGTACATCCACTCATTAAATTCTATTGAAGGCAAAATATCTGAAGTCATTCTGTTTACATATTGCCATGAATTTTATTTAAAAGGTGAATCTCTAGCAAAGTGCCTGCGCCAAATAGTGGGAAGTCTGGGAAGCAATCAGTCGCAGTTTCGATGACACCCATATTAGCACTCTTATGCCCAGGCCACCATCTTGACGAGTCTCGAACAAGTCACACTGCGACTTTAATAACCAGTTAATTACTCTTGTCTTGACCTGCCGCTAAAATGAGCCAATGTTTCTGTTATCTGTGCAAAATTGCATTAGCGTATGCACCCCTTGTCCCCCCTCCTTCTCTTAATGGCCCTAATTAGTTGTAAAAGGAGCTTATTCTCCATTTAAGTGGATGAGGAGTCGATACTGTAATACGGTCCCAATATGCTCGGCTCCAACTCTATCTCATTGAGAAGGTGGCACACAAGAGGATAGCTCTCACAGCAACAGTGGAGAGCCGATAAACCCACTCTGTGATAAAGAAGGAATTACATACAGGCAGCACTTGCGGCTGATATAAAAAAAAAAAAAACATAATTAGTTTGATGATTAACTGACAGAGGGATCGTTACAGTAAGGCTGTTTTAGTGGCAGTTACATAATGCGGAAAAAGTTTTCACCAGAGAAGATGAGGTATCAGCAGGGCCCATTATCAGGAGAAAAAAAGTAGTCATTTCCAAGTCAATATAAATGAAAACATGCTTGAGATTACTGAAAGAAAAGAGCTGGATGAGACTAAAGTAGAAAAGGTTTGTTTTTTGCTGTTATGAGTAGAGAAAACAAGAAACATAAAACAAATTGAAATAATTTCTGCTTTGATTGACTGTTGTGCCAATAAGTATGGAACTGGAAAAAATACGCACACTTCAACAGAGCGAGTGATTTCCATAGACATGTCAATATATTGACATATAGCAGATAAGTTCTTTTCTGAAATAAGCAAGTCTTCACAGTCTAAGATTTCAGAAAAAATGCTGTAAGACATACGGCATAGTAGTAGGTCCATAAATATTAATACTTAATTGCAAACTGAAATCAAAATTACTACTTCAATGCTATATTTACGCACTATTGACAAAAATACAGAAAATGCAGCTTCCAAAAGAAAGCATAAGTTGGTTATGGCTAGAGATACTCAGAACCAACTGTAATTCTTGTTTTCCTTCACACTATTTCCTTTTCCTCTCAGTCCTTAACATCTTCATCTTACTTTTGAAGTTTAAGGAAAGCAGAGTTAGAATAATGTGCTGACTCTGTATGATAATTAAAAAGAAAAAAAAAAAAAAACATTGCAAATGTTGTTGATTCCAGTCCAGAAAACCTGTGCGGGCATATGCTAAGTGAGCCTTACTTTCATTGCCTTCAATACCCTTTGGACAGTGAGTCGACATGTATAAACCACAAGCAAACATTTTTAAAAAAACACCTTTAAGACAGAAGGTGAAAATGGAGCAGATGTGTTTTGCAAAATATAAAAACACGAGTGATATTGTGGATATGGTCAAAAAATCATTAACTTTGAAACTAAAACTATTTGCAAGTGAATGTAAGGTCGAAGGAAATAGAAAATCAAGTAAAATGTCCAGACAAGTAGAGAAGGCTTATGTCTCATTGCTTATTCCCATCTGTAATAAAGTTTCCAGACTCCCGTCCTTCTGTTTCCGGCCAATTGAGAGCACTGGTGCACAGTGCTCTCATAACAGAAATACCTAATGGCTGTTTATACTTTCTTATTCATGATGCTAAGGGTTTTGACTCAGCCTTTCTCCATTACAGAATGAAGTATGGATAGAACTGATGGGAATTGAAGTGAGACTCTAAATGAGTCCAAATACTTCCTCACCAAAGTGCTCCATTAACAGCTCAACCAAGCGTGTGATAGACATTTTCAGTTAAGACATTTTCAGTTAAGAAAAATGTTGCCTTTTATTAATTGTTGCTAAAAGATTCACTTTGCTGTTGCATTTTTTATTCTTGCATGTCTTTTTGTTCCCATATTGACAAACGCTGGTTGTGTGAATGCAATAAATTTATTTCAACTCAATTCAGTGTTGAATAGCACCAATTCACAACAAATACCATCTTGAGGCATTGTATAAAAAAAATCATTTCAATTCAATCATACATACATTCTAATTTATACTTATCAAACAGTATAATAAGCTTGAACGATTATTCAAATTAGTTTAAAATGTTAAAATGAGGAAACTCTTATAATATTAAATTAATGTCTAATCTGCTAATGGAAATTTAATATCTAATAGCAGTGCTGTGTTCATTTCAGTTTGATCAAGAGTCTACAAGCTCTGTAAGTAATGTGAACATTTTCTTTTCTAAAATGATTGACCAGTAGTAGAGAGCAGCTGACTTATTAGGGTTAAAAGTTGGAAATGGAGCTAGGTTGAGACAAAAGAGCAACTTGTGTGGATAAATTGGCAAAGGTGTGGGTTGACCCAGATCCCCTTCTTCTTCACATCTTTCACATCATTACTTGGATGAAACAGAGATGAATTAGTTCCCTAGTGTTTTAATCTTCTTTTCAAATAGATTGAAAATCAACAACAAAATATATGTATAAAAAAAACTATTTATGAAAACAGATGACCAATTTTTTGCAATTTTGTTGTTTGCTGCTGTGACACTTGAATTTCCCCATAGTGTAGCTATCTATTTAATATCATTAATGATAAAAAACACAAAATAACTCAAATTTATCAATCTTGGTATTAAATTTATAATAGGAAGTACATATTGACAAGTTGTAAAAATGTTATTTTTTAACATCCGTGACATGATTTGCTTTTACTTCTAACAACTTTCAGCAGATTACAGCAAAACCAAGGACATTACTGAACAATTGAGAAAAAAAAAATCTTGACCAATAGTAGAACAAAATAACTGGAACCTGGTATGAACTTCTGTTGAGTGATTCAAAATGTTTTCGTAAAGGTCGAGTTTTTCAAACACACCAGTTGAAGTTATCAAGTGAGCAAAAGCGAACATGGAAATTACCCTTATTTCCAAACAATTTTCTCCAACTGGTGCAGTTTGGCATCTAACAAATCACAAGCGAGAACTGTCTTGAACATTGACATACACGAGTAATTTAACAGAAGATCATCTGAGCTAGACAACATGTATTTGAGACATAGACCATAAATCACAAGTTGTAGATGAGTGGTGCTTTGGTGATATGGGAGGAATAAAAGCCTGAAAGTTTGGAAAAGGCCAAAGTGTAAAAATGTGTTTTTGATGTACAATGTACACTTCTCCAATTTGTCCATGGATGCTTTTCATCCTGGAAGTGAAATTCAAGAATCCTTTTGATGGACATTGTCGCTCCATAACATTCAGTTAATGTTTCCCACCACCATTACTGAAAGGGTGACATACTTATTGGAAGAGGCTTTTATGTGTAAGCTAAAACCTGAAAGTGTTACATGGCAATTTGTTACTATGGAGACATGGGCAGAACCTTTATTCAGAGACAATGCTGAGCAAAGGGTCACACAGATTTCTAAGATATATTTTCTTCTTACCAGGGTGTCAAAGGATGTTAAAGGTATTTCTATCATGTTTTTTCTTTATTATTATTATTTCAAAATATGTTTTGTGGTGATTGTAACATCTTCCAAGTGAAGATCTGATTTAGGTTCTCCATTCGGATTTGTCATGATTCAGAAACAGTAAATAGGATTCAGGGGACTTTGTGGAGTCACAAATGTCATTAACCTAGAGGAGAATTCAAAGCAATTTCCGGTCTGTTTTACCAGAGTAAATTGTAGGAGAGTAACCTGAACCCTTCTCCCCTACTAAAATATTGTTCACCTGCTAAGCAAGCAAACAACAGCAGATTCAGGCAGTCCCGTTTCTTTTACTTTCATATATATTTATTTGAATGTTAGGTTGGTACTTCTGAAATACGTGTGTGAGTGCAGACTATCCTGTCTCATATTTCACCGCTTGTTCTTGTAATGCCTTTTAAATGCCAGGTGGGAAATACTTAACAGCTAGGCACAAACTCAATATGCTAATGCCTTTTAGCATGGATACAGAACAGAAGAAAACATAACTTGTCAATTACCCATAATACAATTGCTAAACCACCTGAAATGTCCACAGTGCAAATTAGCTTAAATTCAGGCTGCAAGTTGTGTTGTCAATTACAAAATAATGTCAGAAAAATTAACCTTTTCTGACTTATTGGGATCAAGTTGAATTGCATTAAGTTTAAAGAGGCATATGCCAGTTGTAACTTCATCAAGTGCTTAATTAAAGTGCCAGGTGGAAATTTCTGGCTTTGATTTATGCTAACAGAGGAAATGCTGATCTGTCAACACTCATTACCCAAACAAATGGAAGAGGGAGCACTTTAGAAGACAGATGCAAAATGGATAAACAGCAAAACAGTGACTAAAAAGACAGACTAGATCAAAAAGTATTGATATTACAGCCATTTTCATTCCTTGTTGGCAATTGTTACTCTCACAATAATTTGCTGGTTGAGGACCTAAGACGGCACAGCGGGACTGAATTGACTTCAGACTACTTTGTTTTTCATGCAGATATCATTGAGACCCCCTCAGCATAATTTGTTTACAGCTCAGAAACAGAGAGTTGGCTGGGCTCATTTCTCTCTCTGGGATAATTGCTGTGATGATGGGCTTTGCTGAAAACATGAACAGGCATGAGAACAAGCATGTGAAATCTGCAGGAGTGGAAAAAAATGTTTACTCCCGCAGACCTCAAGATATGGGGGCGTCAAGACAGTCAAACCAATGTTTGACTGTCTTGATATCTGAGCTTCATCAGATATCACATCTTGTCATCATTCCACTGGGGATTGACTTTAGAACTACTGTTTGTTGCTTTTAAGACATACAATCAGTTTTTAAATGTGGTAGCTTATTTTTCCTTAAAGTACACATTATTTTGGGTTTTGACTCTCTCTCAAACTTTGCAGTCTCTTATTCTGGAAACATGTATCTCTGGAAATGTGGAATTAAACCACCTACTAACTATAAAACTTCAGAGTATTGCAATCTTAAAATGTTAGTGGAAATCTGGCTTTCAGCAGAAAAATGCAGTAATCCAGGAGAAACCAACCAGATGACAAATTGTATCAGCATGGAATTGATTTTCAGCAAGGTTCAGAAGAACAGCTGTTATGGAGTTTAAGTGTGTAAGAGTTATGGTTTTTGGTTAACTCAAAAAGCAGTTACGATTAGACAGAAACTTCATCTCCACAGGGAGATTTGCTGCATGTCACAGAAACAGAGAAATCATTGTGGTGTAGAAAGAAAATTTAAATGGAAAAGCAGCAAAACAGTGACTAAAAATACCCACTAGATCGAGAAGTATTGAATGAATAACCAAAAATAACAGTAAAAAATGGAAACTGAGTGGCATAATCTTCAGCAAGAACTAAGAAAAGTTTAATCTGATTTTTAAATGGTAGACATACAAAAATGTGAAAAGTTTGGTTAAGACAGATTGTCAGTTTTGAAAAGACAATCCGTTCTGAAATCTTATGGACAACATGACTGCTGTAAGTGGAACTCAATCAAATTACTGCTGTAGACCATGCAATTTTGATGAAATATAGTATTTTACAAAATAGCACTTTAAGGGTGCTGAGTTTTCAAGTTTATATTGGGTAGGTCAGGATCTCTCCAATTATGATTCAGAAACGCATGAATAAGGAACAGGTCTGAAACAGTTCAACTTTTTGACAATCTGAAGCAGTCAAACAAAAAAAGACAAAGAGGGGGAAAGCTAATTTGTCAACAATTTTCTAATTTCATCTACTGATGATGTGACAATCTTGGAAGAAACTCTAGTTCACATAATTCTGAAGCCATACATAACGTATGGTCGATGTGAAACCCATTGTGGGCTAAGTGGCTAAAGTCCATGCTTGCCTCTTTCCTGCCAGCCTCCAGATCTGTAATAAATCCCCTCACATTACCCTCCCTCTATCTTTCCAACCCTCCCCACTGCCTCCCCTGAGCCCAGCAGATTACAGATATCATTATAATGGACGTCCTGGCAGGCTAGTTGTGGTCACATTTAATTTGCCATGGCCTGATATCTGCACAAGATAATCAGCATTTACACCTGAGAGTGATGACAGAAACAGCAACAAGGTGTTCCAGGGTGAAACGGTAATAGAATTATAAAAAGAAGATTGATCAATACAATGTAAGCTCAGTTAGAGAAAGCAAGAGAGGACTATGCAGAATATGGAAGAATATGCATTTAGCTCACAGTCCACAGGGACAGAGGAAAGCAAAGATGAAGCAGGGTTGTCAGATTTGCATTTAAATAAGAATACCCTACTTTGAGAACCTAGATGACTGTGAGCAAAACCTGATTCACCTGGACACAAGACTTATCAGCTTAAAAGGAACTCTTTTCCTTTGTGGAATGTTTTGCTTTGTGCAGGCTGGCCTGTGAATTACATGTAGATAAACCTAAGTGTTCTTGCAAAGCGAAGGTTATAGGCTGTTCTTACTATGAGACAAGTGGGATTTCCTCTGATTCCACTGCTATGCTTCAGAGTATGTTTAGAGTCCCTCTAGCTGTTGTAGGATTATGTCTTTCCTGCTTTATAAATCCTTTGCTCCCACCTGCAACTCACCTCATTCATTGGTGTATGAACAAAAGCTATCACCAGATGAAACTTTTTATATCTAGGATACAGCTATCAACATTTACCCCTTAATAAATGTGATTGATTTAAAAAGTTGAACATGTTAATATTACAGAACACAGATGAATTGTATTTTCTATTTTGAGCTAAAGGTATGTATGGAAGTACTTTAACACCACATTCAAATTTATACACAATCGTTTGAGCACAAGGCAACAACATGGATTGTTTAAAGGTACAACGGATTGGCCAAAGTTATGACCCATAAGTATGAAATGAAACATAAATAAGTAGAGGCAAATTGAGATGGAGCCATTTACAGCTTTGTACTGAGCCACAGACATACATTTAGTATAATTTTGATGGCTATTAAAAATTTTAACTCGCATCTAAAAGGCTTTTTTTTTTCCATCTCTTGGTATTTATCTATAATCCTGGCTTCACTCTGATGCTGCTCACATCCTGGATCAGTGAGCTACTTCATCTGAATAGCAGTGCAGCCTGCATGAGGAAGAGCCAAGACGGGTTGACTTATAAGGCTGACAATGTATCCATTCACACATCTAATTTAAGAGCAGCTTCTGCGCTGCCTAATTAACAATTTACTAGGCCATCAGTCACTTCCCACTGTGGTATAATCAGCGTCACCGGTGTTCAAGTAGCTATTTGCACACCTCCATATCTGCAACAAGATTAGAAATGACATTCAACTTTTAAGAATGCACAAATAGAAAAGAGGCCACTGGTTCAAGGATTGTCAGAGAATAACCATGAAAAAAACAGACTCAACTGAAAGATGTTCCCTCTGCTACAGAACTAGATGAAGTGTATTTGACAAATTAACCATCTCTCTTTGTGCATGTTAGGAGCTCACACCACATAATGTCTTTGCCATTACAGAATCGTTTGCAGAAGCACATTCACTCAGATGGGCAGCTTTTATCATTGAATTTGTGGGTTAGTTAATTTATGTCTCAGTATTGTCAGGCCATTTTTTAAATATATTTACTGTTTCAGGGTAAAGCCACTAAAGGCTTTGAAGGATTATAATCAAGCAGATTTTTATGAAAATAAAAACACATAACCCCAAGTGAATCCACTTGCGTCATCCTGAAATTGCATTCATTGCACTAACTCATCTAGTTGGCCCTATTTAACAGCCTACTCAAGATGAGAGCTAACATTTATTTTCCTTTTATCATATTAAGAAACAAGTTGAGGATGTATGTGTGTGTTTGTGTTCTGGTGGGGTTGGGGTTGCAGCATGTTCTCAGTAGGTTGTCTCTCCAAATTTTCTAACAGCACAATAATAACCCACAGAGAGGATTAAGGACTGGCAATCTGGGGGAATAGCAAATTCCGTTTCGACTGCTTTACATTTCACCCCTCAGCTTCCTGTGTATAAACAAATGGAATTTTGCTCGTTTATCCACTTAGTTCCTCAGTCTTGCTGATTAGCGGTGTAGGGCTGGAAGAATGGGATAACCTAGAGTTGTGGGTTCCAAAGATATCTGGGGCCAGAATGCATCTGTGTATCTGCGTGTGTGTGTGTGTGTGTGTGTTGCTGTGGATATACATGTGTATGTGTGATTGTGCGGTTTAAGTGCTACTTCAAGGGCGCGGCCAATTAAAGAAGCTCCCAAAGCAGTGTGCTCATCAGGATGCAGTGAACATAGCTGATCCACTCCTGGATAGCTCACAGCAGTCTGTCACTGGAACAGAGGCATTAATACCCCCTAGCTTTGCAGCACATAGTATTGACATCCTTATCCTATAAACACAGAAAAGTCCATAGGAAGATGGATTCAATCTGACATAAATGCAAAAACGCTTTCTTGCATGTACTGGTAGTGCTATATAACAGCACAGATTTTTAGGTAAATTAAAATGTGTTGCTGAGCCCATTAACCATTGTTCTATAAAAAGAGCTTCTATTTTTAACTATTGTAAAAATGAGCAAACAGCAGAGTGCTTATTTCTGCATCTTTGTGTGCCTTCCCAAGTTCATATGCAGGATGAAAGCAAAAGTTGTAAACCCAGGATTTCTGAAGGCGGACCTCAAGGGCTGGTATCCAGCATATTTTGGTTCTATCCCTGGTTCAATGCACTTGGATAAATGATGGCTTATTATCAGATCTCTTGCAAACATCTGTATATCAACCATCATCAGAATCAAAGCATGCAGGAAACCGACCCCTGAAGACTGATGTGATATGCCCCTGTTTAAATTATGTGGTTTATTTTCTTAGTAGACATATTAAAACTTAAAATGTCAACACTTCTATGAGACTTTATATGAGAATTAGAAAGCAATTACACTTTGCTTTCTAATTCTTTGCTTTCTTTGCATGCAAGAAAAGAAGGAGGTAGTGCTTTTTTATGGGGGAGCTATAAATACTCTATTACATCATTTTTTAATTATTTGTTTCTTCAGTGGCTTGTGTTTGTAAATTTTCTGCACATTAAAATTCTGTTTTACCTTGGAAATGTTATTTTAATTAAAAAGCATGAAAAATTACCCCAATAACTGTTTTAATTGTATCTCATTGAAAGGAGAAAGATATTGCTGTATCTTTCTCAGTGGCATGTTCCTTTGTACTTTTTGCCACCCTGTTACTATTTAACTGCCTTTACTCTCCAACACAAAGTGATTGACTGAGCTACTGCTGCAATTACCTTCATGAACTCAGATTTTGTGCGTTTCTGGACAAGTGTTGTTTTTTGTATTTGGTTTTTCTCAACAGTCTTGTTTGCTTTCAAGACTGACTTTTCTATAACCACTCACAATGCTCTTAAAGCTTCAAAACTTTACAAAGGTCTTTGGGATATTACTTGAATGTTTACCGATTTCTAGTCAATTTATCAAACTTGTTTGTTTAGTACTGAGATTTTAGTTGCTAATAGTTCCCAGTAATATACACACAGTAAATGCTGTTTAATACCAGGAAATCAAAAACGTATCATTTTGGCTGAAACATGGCAAAACTATCAGCATTGTGTATAATGTCTGCTTTTAAAAAAGCTGGGTGAAAGAGATAATGGCAAATGTAAATAACTATGATTAGCAGATGATCATCAGTAGAAAGAAAACAGCCAAAGAAGTTTTAAATACATGCAGAAATCACCTGATGCAGGATATCAAGGATGCTTCATTTTTTTGTTGATCCATATACAATAAGGTATTTGTGCTGGAGTTAAGGTGCAAACCCACAGATTTATACCTTTAGTAATGTGCTATCTTCCAGATTTTCCACTGATTAAACAAAAGAAATTGGGAAAAAAATATTTTTATTGGATTACCTGACAAAGTGTCCAAAGTTATAAGTGTTTTGCTTCTTTCTAATATTTATGAAAAACTTGAGGTTGGACACATCTCTTCGGTTGAACTTAAATTGTTTAACAAAAAATAATTATTTTAAATATGGTCAGGACCAAGGCATGAGCTGAAGATAAATTATAAAGCAGAGAATGTTTCTCATATAGGGATATGTTGTAAGTAAACTTACAAACTTACAAAAGTAAACTTATATGAGTGCTTTTTTTTTTTTGTTTGTTTTAAGTCAAAATTTTTCATTTTTTGATGAAGATGTAAGGAAGTGAAAGAAAGACTCGGAAGCCCTCTTGGACAAATGTGTTGGTGTTATATATTCGTCTGTTCTGTTCTTCTGTTGAAGGTTTCTTCCTTTTCTGCAGAGGTAGTTGTTCCTTTCCTCTACTGCCATATGCCATCTCAGTATGAGCAATTGCTGCAGTCAGTGAGTGAGTACAATCTGCTTGGTCGCCTTATCTATTACTATGTTATTATAATTGTAACATATTACAACTATAATATTATAAATATGTTATATTTATAATATATATAGACTGGTTGTCTTCAATTTATGTCAGTGGTAGAATATATAATTCGGAGGACTAAGAATATACACAGGCATACTGGTGCACATCTTAGAAAAACACAAATGAACACAAAACAACTAACACTTTTAAAGCAATCGTGGTTTTAATAGTTATTTGGGATTCTTAGTCCCTGATGCTCAGGCGCTGTCCTCAACTGTTACAGGTTTAGTAATATCTTTTTAAGTTTGCTCTTCCACCTTTAAGCATGTAGATAACTACTCCAACTGCAACTGCGGTGACGTCCTGGTACAAGATGGCTGGCCATGATTATATATTTTTAAATGAAATCATCAACTATATTTTGTCATGATTTTAGTCAAATACAGGTGCCAGTACTGCTGCTGTTTCAACAATCAGGCTGAAGAGTTGAGAATAAATGCTGGACATCTTGTAGTTTAGCAGGAATAATCACTGTGTCTGCAGCACTGATCACTATTCTTCCCAAATTCTGGTTGTGTGTGCTGTTACATTACAATTCAGTGACCCCTGCAGACTGCTTCTATTGCGCTGAACAATGGTGCACTCATTGATCATATTGGCTGATTATGGACAGTTGTGAAAAATTAATGTAAGCTGTATTCCCAAAGTAGCAGCTAATCTTTCCGGAGTATTGTTACAGCATCCTGTAGCATCCTGATAATAGACACTTTAGCAGGAAAATATATTTCTGTCTTTATTCCATTTTACTACCTGCACCTTCTTCAGACCTCCCCATAACTCCCAGGACACGACACAGACACACACGCACCCCCCCACACACACACACAAATGATCCAGGTAGCTCTCATCTTGGGCTTGTGTAAACATCCATACAAGCACTAAGATGGATCAATTTTACATAGCTTTTTAAGAGGCTTCAGATGTCTTGTCTCATTGGGAAGTTATGACTTGGTGTTTGATCTCATCTAATTCCCCTTCAGCAAATCAGGCCTGTTTTTGATTTTAGAAATACTCTATCCTTTAAAAGCTTAATGTTCTCTGCATCCATCTTGTGGCCTGTGTTTAACAAAGCTGAAAGTTTTTGCGGATGGGTGAAAAATTTACTAATTTGACATAAAAAAAAATCTCATTGTGTTGTACTTTAAGACTCTTGAAGAGAAAGCTTTCAGTTCCACCATAATGGTTTTATCCATTCATTTGCACTTTATTGGCTTTGCTTGGCAGTAGACAGGGAGCAACGGCACCCCCGAGCAACAGCTTTCCCACAGAGGCATTTGATCATATGCTGACTGGGTGAAAAAGAGTGTAAATTAAAGTCCCTCCTCACCCTGACACTTTAAACACGAGACACGACAGGCCATATTTTCTCAGCCAAATCAGGAGCCCAAGAGATGGATACCAATTATAATTGCAGCAGAAATAAAAAAAGAAATCAGACATAGGTGTGTGTCAGTGGCCTGGTGCTAAATCACAACAAGAGCAGTTGGATGATGAAAACTTGCCTGGAGGGGTTCAGGATCCCAGAGCCATTCTTTGCACAGTGATGGAATGTGCACTTGAATTTGCATCACTCTGTGACATATCAAAGAGAATACACAAGCAGATATACCTCTTTGATTTTCCTAGTTGTGAGATGCAGAATTATTTTGTGGGTCCACAATAATCTGCAGCTTTCTTACCATAATCCTCCAGTTTTAGTCAAGTAATGAACATCGTGAGGAAGATAAAGTGTGTACAGCATGTTGCATAAGCTCTACATATCCCTGTTTATGTGTGTGTTTGGAGAGAGGGAGAGACTGTGTGTTCTTACGACTTTGGGTAGCAACTGGATTATAGCACATGCTAGTGTAACAAACTAGACAGTACATATACACACACGTAAATACAAAAACACTTTATCCTTAACAGAATGTTATATTGAGTACCATTCACTTAACTAACTCTATCTCTGACATAGGTCTGAATTCAAACCTCCAAGTCTGATCTACAGTTCGAGGTGAATTTCACAATTTGCATCTGCCCATTGGGGTTTGTCACAACTTTCCATGGACATGGAAAGTCTGTGTAGCTAAGAGTTTGTGAGCTCTCTGACTGAATGGTAACAGTGACAATAATGGAACCAATTTAAAGGGTTGCCTCAAACAGACAACTGTTTAACAAAACCACAAGTAGGATCTTCTCAACAGAAGAAGAAACACAACAGGGGACACTTGTGTATAAGAAATACAATCTGAGGATTTTTTTATTTTTTTTTTGTAAATGGAAAAACTTCATTTTAGATTACTTTCTTCTGCATCTGCTCTGAGCAGAATGTGTGCAAACAACCCTGTCATTTCCCCCTATCTGACTGTATGTAGTAAAAACCTGCTTATCTCTGAGTGGAATGTTGTGATTTAATAGATCAAAAAAATGAGCTTCAGCGTTATCCCGAACATTAACCGATATTGGTACATACTAAACCCTTAAATAGTATCATACTTATTTATTTTGGTATCATTCTCATTTGTCCCAACTGGCTCTTATGAAATGTGACAAAACAGAACCTCTGGTGAAACCAAAATAACTATGAATAAGCTCCTGATTGCAATATTACGTGTGAGCATTACATAATCACATTTCCTTACAGAATAACAACTTAAATTGCCAGTTGTCAGCTCTTGGTCAGTTTTCCCTTGCATTAACTCGTAACCCAATTGCATTATTTTTCTTCCTTCATTCTTCCATTTCAAACTTGAATACAGGCCATTTTGTATCTATTTACCTAATGCATGACGTTACTTTGTTGTTGCAGTGGAGTACATAAAAGATCTGCGGAGTTCAAGTAACACAAAAATGCTTGTTAATGTAATTTAAATATATAGTGTCTGTACATTAAGTACTGCACTCTGTTCTCATTTATTTTAGTCTCCATCATACAGCTCTTATAAAATGTGTCTAAATATAATCTGAAAATAGCAACTAAGAGGTCTCTGGTTTGTAGATATTATTTATTGGATTCATATGGTCACACTGTCTTGGCAGAAGATTATAGAAAATAGTTTTTAAAGTGGTGGTTATGATCTTTGCAGCTTTGCTGAAAAAACATCCTGTAGCCTATTACAGGATGTTAGACTTTTCCATTTTGTACCTGAAGAAGCCAATCAAAACAACCAAGAAACAGAAAGGTATGAAATGAAGGATGAAGTGACCAGTAATTATTTTGAAAAGGCAACTTAAACAAGTACACATATAAAAGTTTGTATTTTTATCTCTTTTGGGAAACTATATTGCCTTCCATTCAGTTGAGTAAGTATCTGTGACCATCTCTGACTAGATTTACTGTAACCCTAACCCTAACCCCCACCTCTACACCACAAACGTATGTTCCAAGCTATTAGGACTGGGTTTTAATCCCCATTATGACCATCAGTCAAGAGAAGGCAGGTGATTGTCCTTGGAAAGGTCCTAAAGAGGCTACATGGCGCACGGGTACGCACACACACGCAGAGGGAGAGGGAGAGAGACACAGAGAGAGAGAGTTATCTCATAGTGCTGCTTGTCAAGAAGCACTCACCATGTCCATATTATTATCTCTGCACTGCATTAAACATATGCTTTTTGCACACAAAAGCAAGCTCCGGCACATGCAGGTGCAGGGAGACAAGCATACCAGGTGCTTCTCCATCCTTCCTCTTCGATTTCTCCTCCCTCCGCGCGCAAACGTGCGCGCTCTCACGCACGCACGCGCACTCACGCACAAAAAATACCCTTGGCTTGCCAACAACATGCTCTTCCCTTCTCCCCCTCTGCCAGGGAATTAAATTCTTAACCATTTCTGGCGGGAATGGGATCGCGTCCGCGCTCTCATTATTGCACCTCCAGACACAGTCCAAAAGCGACGCGGCCCAGTTTCCCCTCACTTTGGCGGCGGCACCCTGCGAGCGGCGATGCCACAAAAACACTAATTATAAGCCAAGAAGCTGGAGAGGGATGTGGTGTTAGTGAGCCGCCAAGCGGACCATCTGCAGCCTCCATCAAAAAAAAAAAAGTCAGAGCGGATGCCTCGGTTAAGTTGCGAAATAAACAGAATACTCTGGCTCATTTATACAGCGGAGAAGCTAATAATTATTCTTAACTACAACTCAATTAGTCAAGGTCGTTTGGATTACCAACTAATGTTGACCATTGTCCTATAATATAAAAGCACATGTTGTCACAATGCAAATTAAAGGTCGTTTTGTTGTATTATCCGTCATGGTTTATGTATCAGTTTCTCTAAAACACATTAGAGCCTGCGAACTAAACTCCAATAAGAGCAGCTGGTTTATTTCTCCCACTGTTCTGTCACAACGCATGGAGGTGGATTAACCAGTGTGCACAAATCCATCGAAATCCTCCAATTTAATAATAATAACAATAATAATTAATAATAAAAACTTGTTCTCTACTTACCATCAAAAACGACGGTCCTCATGGTTTAGATGGGGGTGAAATCCTGGAGCGCTATAAATCCAAGTCGAACGACTCCCGGTCGTGCGCAGAGATAGATGAGATATCCGTTTTTAAGTGAAATTTCTGGGGTGATTGCAAATCCCAGCAAGTAAAGGTGGGGAAAACGAACAGCTCTGCACCCTTCAAACTTTAGCCGTAGGTCTTCCCAGATGGGGAGCCACGACTCCGCTCGTACCCTGGCTCAGTCATGTGGATGAGGATTTCAGGAAAAAGTCAGCAGTAAATATCCAAATTTAGATCAGCAGACTCGACACCTCCCCGAAAAATGTGGGACGAGCAGACAGCTCTGGAATAACAACAATAAAAGAAAAAAAGAGCTCAAAGTGTTATTGCAGTCGTTGAGAATTAATAAAATAATAACAATTAAAAAAAGAGAAGCCAGCACTGAATCCGAACGCTGTAATCGCAGAACACATCCAGTTGGATCAACGATCAACTGTTCGATTTTGTAACAGTATATTTTCCAAGTGCACAGAGAGGAAAGTGTGCGGCATGAGCGTGGACGACGGCCGCACTGGTGCGCATCCGTGTGCGTTCACCGGGCGGGGAGGAGATGAGGGCGGGGCGGCGAGGTGAGTCTGGCGGAAAAAAGAGACAGAAAGAGAGGGGGAGAGAAAATTCAAAGGATGAATCTTTTATGGCTATGTGTCACGGTACAAAAAATATCTCCCCTTTTATTCAAAAAGAAAAGTTGGAATACTTATAATGGCAAAAAAATGTCTCCAGGCTATTTCCTGCCAGCGTTTTATGATACCCGCATTAAAGCTATTAATAGAAAGTGGTGAAATTTCCAGATTTTACAGAGTGACTCGCAGACCTAATGCCATTTCTTGTTGCGCCGTGCCTGCGCTCTGATGAATGTTTTATGCGCAGGGGTTTGGGGTTGGTGGTGTGGCTGTGTAGGACGATGACGTGCGGCGAATCTATTTGTATCGGACTCAGTAAGGCGCACAACACGCATAGAAAAATAAGCTCTGAAAAGTAGAGGCACAGAGCCAAGCCTAATGCTGGGACCCGAGCTTCCTCCTAAGAAACTCCTGCTTTTATGTCTTCGTCAAATTCTCATACACCAACTGAAAAATTTCATCCTGTCTGGTTAGAATAAACTTTATTTTACGAAAGTATTTGTGTATAACAGGCGACCCAAACAATTCCCTGGTAAGCACGACGTGTTATAGGCACAAAACCTTTAATTTATTTTGCATATATTAGTGATGACATTTACTAAGTGACTGGATGTTAAATAATCACTGCTGATAGAACCACAGTCTAATTCAGCGGCGCTCATCGGGTCTGCATCTATTGCTGAGCCTTGCTCAGACCCATGAGAATTGGGGGTCTCAACACAAGAACGTTATCTTTAGGTGTTACACGCCCCCTACCGGCGAAGATTAAAAGAACATATTTTAATCTGAGGAACAGAGAATCTCTGGGTGATACCCAAGGTACTCTTGGAGATTAACATTAGACGTCACATTGGTAATATACTGTCTTACTTCCTTAAGGATATTACCTCACTGTGTAATACTTCTATCGTGAAGTATTACACATCAAATGTAAACCAGCTGCCACTACAGATGGTAAGTATTCATTTCCACTGCAGGAAAACTTTACTCTGCTTTATATGTATTTGAGCTGATGACAGCACATGATGCAAAATAACCAAACTGATCAGTCGGAATAAGAAAATATGTTATTTTGGTGCTTGTTTTTAAACTCTTCTACCAGATTTCTGCTATCAAATCTGGTTGCAGCAAATTTTTAGTGTTATCAGGATGAATGTGGTTTAATTAAAATGCATGCCACACTTTTCATATTCCACATTAGATATTTTGTATCTTTATTTAATAAGCAAGATAGTATTTTGAAAATTTGTGGTGGACTAGCAGATAAAATCTCAATTTATACATTGAAATTTGTGGTTGACATATGGCAAAGCGTGGAACAATCAAGGCTTATAAAATGTTTTTAAGGCTCTGTATGCCTGGCGCAACATTAATGCCTACAATAATTACAGTACGCTTTGTAGATTGAGACAGATAATAACCAAAAGATTACCACAGTGAGCAGGTGAGTGGAAGCCACTGTCAGGTGGACGGTTTAGATAAGTGAAACAGGGATAGGCTAATCCCAAGCTTACAACCACCACCAATGTTGAATCACACCATCAGAATATGTCAACGAGCCGTTCGCCTGGTATTTGCTCTCAGTGGGGATGAGCAGAGCCAGATGGCCTGTAGAGACGTGGGCCAAAGCTGCCACGGCAACCTGCTGAGATCGAGGTCATCCCACACAAAAGAAGATGGTGTCACCTTTCGTGGTTGTCTTTGTCTCTCCTACTTTATCCAAATGCGTCTGGCTGGGTAAACACATGCATAAGTGTCATCCTGTCACAATGTTGTATAGTTTTGCTTTTGAAGCAGAGACAGCTTAGTTGAGGTAAAGAGATGGAAATAAAACCATGTGTAAAGAAACAGACATCAAACACCTGTGTATTTTCCTTACTTAACATTATTAGTAGCACGTTTTTAATTTTAACACTTTTATCTTGCACAGTCCAACAGACAATACAGTATCAGAGTAACACAGTTCTGGAGGCGTATTAGGTGATAAGCAACTCTTCAAACAGAAACTGCTCTCGACAGAATAAGAACAAGTCTTGCATGCAAAAAGGATCCTAATTAAGTCAAAGCAATGGCGTTACTTCTACACAAAGTTCTCAGACAATAATCACTCTTAAATATACAATATATAAGAAGGATTATTATATGCTAAGATACTTCCAAAGGCCAGGAAGTTCTTGGGGTGCATGACACCTGATTACTTCCTCTATAACAATTTTATAAGTACTCCTCTCATTTTGCTATTATATATCAGAAAGACATGAGGGACCAAGTAAAAAGGACACCTTCCACAATAAGCAACTATAAATTAAATAACAGCAGATCATTGCCATGTGAGGTAAAACAAAAATGAGATTGACGATCTTTAATTCATGACTGTAATGAAATGAGTCAAGCTGTTGAGTCTCAAAGGCAACAGATCCCTATAGGCTGAAGCCCTACCATTCTTTTCATCATAAGTCTGACAGATCAAAAGGAGAGCAGGGGCATAAATGACTTCCTTTGGTAATGGGAAGTTAGTTGTATCCTGCTGCTACAGGAACTGCAACGGGCTCAATATTAATCACAGTTTATGAATAAAAGCTAAGGATTTTACTCAGTTTATATTACAGAATGAGCAAGTTGAACATGAAATTTAATTTGTGATTATGCCAAAGGTCCTGGAGGCCTTCTACACTAACTCATCCTGTGGCATATCCATATTTCTTCTTGAATGATCTTCCCCTGTTTAGAATTACATTAATATTCCAAAATGGTGCTGGCATTTGCTTTCATAACGTTCTCCGCTGCATTTGGCCAGTGTTGGCCCATAAGTACAGTATAAGTAAAAGTATAGCTTCAATTGTCACTTTAGGCAATATAGCTTTTTTAACTTTTGCCTAAACCAGAAGCAGATGGAGCCTGAGAAAGAAATGTTTTGATTCATTAAAAGGTGAAAATATGTATAAAGAGAAAAAAAGTAAAATGAAATCCTAATCAGGGAGGGAATCCCTGTTGGATTGGCAGCACAAAAAGTGTTTGTAAAATATAAAACTTTATATAATATGTAAAATATAATATATTATATGAAATAAAAAATAATATAATATAATAATATAATATGTAAAAAAAAGAAATACAAGGCACTTTTTTAATTAAAATTAATAAGTATTAATAATTATTCATTAATAATAGTTATACAAAACTGTGAAATTCTATTTGCCCTCATATAGTTTTGAAGACAAGTTCTAATTAATTTTACGTTAGTTAATATTCAGGAGGTCACCCACTAACTAGAGTGTGAATAATTAACCCAAATCCAGAAATGTTTAATAATCAAAATCAATTTGAATTTCAACACAGAGGGACAAATGTGTTCTTATGGATTGTTTTGGATGTATTTTTTTTCTAATTATAATTGCAATAACCTGCAATAGCCACCTCGGCCTGACAAAAAGACAAAATTAGAATAAAAAGAAATTGATGGAATAAACATTTTTACAGCACTGTATGTGTTGGCAAGAAAGTTCCAACTGATTATCTTTCTGTACCTTCAGTGAATAAACATACAGGTGCATCGCTACTTTATAAAAAATATGATTGTAACGTAGGTATATTTGTTTCACATGGTCATAATCAAACCATGTATTTTTTTTTCCTAAAGCAATAGCAATTTAAATCCTGACAGACAAAGAGCTATGGATTGTTTATAGAATAATAATGGCTTCCTGGGTACCGACATGAAAGAGGCACCCTCTTGGACTGTGTCTTACTGAGGAGCAATGCACCTAAATTAAAAATGAGCAAAGCAACAAAACCAGGCATGTAAATTTCCTGCTGGCTTTCTGTCTGTAATTGGGTGTCTTACAGATCTGCTCCGTAATCATAAATCTCATTCTAGTTGAGTTACATCTCATTTGTAACTCAGCTGTTCCAATATGTGCTTCTAACGTTTTTTTTTTTTTTTTTACATCACCCTGTGGTTCTCTTCTCTTTTTGTATTTGATCCTCCTAATATTAAGTCATAATGTTGTGCATGACTGAACTTAATTGCCTGCTATTGTTTTTTTTCTTTTAATTTTCTCCATCTCATTTTGCATTTCTGTTTTTACTTAGGTTATTTTGTAATACAGTTGGTGAGGTTTTACATCTTCATTTTAGTCAGTTGATGAATGGATTATATGTGAAACAGTAAATAAGTCAAGCGAAAATGGCAGGTATCCCATGGTTTCCTATAGATAGGAAGTTAAGGGACGAAAAGTCAAAGCTTGAGGGTACGATGATTCCAGGTAAATAAGAGATCATAATTAAAACTGCAAAAAACATGCAATACACCGTAAATCAAATGCATTTATATTAAAATACACATCACTGAAGTGTTTTTTGGGATATTTATACATTACTAATAAAATACTTACGTATAGATATTAGTAAAGAAAAAAAAATGCAATTGTTGAAGTACATTGAATGGTTTGTGTGCAGATCCAAAATGGAAGTATAAATACTATAAATGCAACCTGTATGATATAAGTGTACAAATGAGCAATGTAATTAACCATAACCTGAAGGTTATGACTAAAACTTTTTTTCAGCCACAGCTAACAGAACATAGCTGTTACAATAAATAACTTGTAAAAACTGTATGACACTTTTTGTTGGTATATGTCACCACACCACTCCCAATAAGACTCTTTCAACTAAAACAGTACCTCTGAAGCATAGTCCAGGCTTATTTTCATTTTTCTGTGTTTTTATTTTTTTTTGTTCTGCATTTTTTTTCCTCCAAACTTCCAGTACAAAGAGTTCAGTCTGCTCACCAGGCCCTTGCTCATTAGGGCTGGGAGTCAGATATTAATTCTGGCCTGGGTGAAAACCCTGTCGCCATTAAGATCGGGTGACAGCTCATTTTCCTTGGTGGCCAGCAGTAGACAATAGCTGTGATGGAATTGTTTTTTTCCAGTCTGTAACCTCATTAACTCATTGGAATAAAGACAATGTGGAGTTGTTTGCATTAAGCTGTAATTATGCTGATTCACTCACTTTCTGCCTCTCTTACTCACTCTCTCTTCTTTCCATTTGCCACTTTAATTAGATTCCCCTCCACTCAAATACTGGCAATGTGGACTAGGTTGTGTCTCGTAAATTAAGCACCTACCTACCCATCACTTCTTGTGGTGTTTTGTTTTTCATGCATGAGGAAAGGGAGGAAACAGACAGTGGACATCTTCACTACTCATATATAACTTGGGCATATAGGTTACAATCCTCAAAACTGTCAAAGAGTCAAAAAGGACAAGAATGGGTAAATTTATTCTGAAATAGCTTCACATGGTCTGGTGCCTGACCTTGATTTCTTCTCTTTTTGTTTTCTCAAGTGAGAGATTTGAGAAACGAAAGAGCCGAAGGAAAAACAAGAAGACAGAAAGATGGAAAGAAATTGTGAATCTTGGATGAACACAGCCTTTGTGCATCTGTCTTATGTAGATTTGATCTCATATTCTGGGTAGTGTGAACATATATAAGTAGATATATGACATGACTTTTTAAAATGACTTAATATCAAATCCTAAATAGTTGTCTACATTTGGAGAATCGGCTTTTTTGGACTTTTCCTCTCTGTTTGTCAATAGAGAGTAATATCTGAGTTTACCTTCTTCATGTTTGTAAGAAACCTGTTAGCAGGGATGAAAACTTTCATGTTTTGATTAGATTAGAAAGGTATAAAGGTATAACAGTTCCCAGAGGGCCCAGGATTTTTCACACCTCCTACAGCAAGCGTGTGAAGTGCACTGGATGATTATAACAAGACCATCAACATTTTGGTATCTTGCCTAAGGACTAAAAATAGAGTCTGTTTTTTTTTTCCTCAGACTTTTCAAAGCAGAAAAAGGAAATTAAAAACATTTTCTTTTAAGAACTTGTATTTATGAAACAACATTTTTTAAATAATTACATCTTCTTTTGATGTTATCCATATGCTAGGGCTTAATTAAACACCAATGTTTTGGGCTAAATTTACACAGTGTTCTTATTTTGGGGAACGATTAAGAAGTTAGCACGCTTATGCTGAACAAAAAGTTCTCCCATCTTAAAAGACATAATTAGACCCCGGCTTCACTTTAAAAACTCTTGTTTTCCTTATGCTTCTCGGAAAAAAAAACAGTAAATCAGTTGTGACTCAGTTTTATTTTAGTTGAAAGAAGGATCCTCATCATTCTTCACAGAATGTCATTTCAAACCATACCCCATTGGGTGAATTAAAAATAGTAAGATGTTTAAACATATTTAGTAATTATTTTTAACAACTATGAGTTGTGGTGAACAACAAGTTTGGTCACACAAGATGTTAATCTTTTCCCTGCAGAGTGGTTAGCACAACCTAGTTTGACATTCGCATATTTGAATTTGTATGTTAGGGGTCAGACTTTGAAAGGTGAGTGCCATTGCAGGAGAATCTCCTCCTGGCCCTCATTATTATCAATATTTACATGAAAGCAGTTAGCAGAAGCATGGTAATACATAAACGGGTCTGCACTGTCAATCGACCTTTCGAAACTCAAATATTCTAAAAATGTTCTTGTAAAATCTGGCAACAGTAACCAAAGCTTACACTGACACACACACATTGTTATCCTATCAACAGCTATGTTGTATTGGTAGCATTTGAGCTCAGGAATATTCTGTCTTCTGTTCAGTGACATTTTTTGTCTAGAGCTTTTATATTTTCACTTTTTTTTTATTCATAAAGACAGATTTATTCTTTTTTTATATACAGCACTGTGGTCATTGTATTCACAAGACAAGCTGCTCTGCCAGCATTGTGATCAAAAACATGTCTTTCATGTTGTCGGCTTTGTGC
This sequence comes from Poeciliopsis gracilis, assembly GCA_911649635.1. Lineage (NCBI taxonomy): Eukaryota > Metazoa > Chordata > Actinopteri > Cyprinodontiformes > Poeciliidae > Poeciliopsis > Poeciliopsis gracilis. Next base: position 1,933,520 of record CAJVRI010000715.1, read on the forward strand.
TACAGTGTAACAGCTGGACAACAGAGCAATTTGTCCTGACATGCCCTCAACAAAGAAGCCATATTGCTCTGTCTGAAATTCCAGGTCTGTTCTGGGCCGGATTATTAATCTGCGTTTTTCAATTTTATCTGACACCCTACTCTTGGTTCTGTTTCCCTTAGTAATTCTAATCGCAGATTATTTATGTTTTCACTCTGTCTGGTAAAGTACATTACACATCCTAAATGGAGTTAGTTAATTCTTCTCACTTCAGTGAGGCAGTTTCTGCTGCCAGCAGCTCTTCACATGACTTTCATTTCTACAGACTTTTATATTTACTTGATTTCAACAATAGATGGGACCATGAAAAATATTTGTAATAATTGAAAATTAATGACATGATTCCTTAGAGGCCTTCTTTTAAATTTTCTTCTAAAAATGTAAAATTGATTGTTTGGAGGCTGTTCCAAGCTTTATTGTGCTGTTGATCCTGATTAGATGATCCTTTCTTTGAATTTGTGATACATAATGTAATTAGATATTGTCAGGTTTGAGCTATTTAACAAAATAATTGCAGTCTGCATTAATAACATAAAATACCACCAACCCATTTAACTTCTGTTAAATTCAAAATGACTTTATAAAATGATAATTTATTTAATCTAAAATTAGTATTATAATTTACTTTTTGTTTGTATCGGGGAATCATCAAATGCAGTGTTTTTATTCCATAGTTGTATTGATATGATCAGATGATAGCATCAGCAAATTTCAGTGTCATGTGTCACACATCAGTAGGCCCAGATTGAAAGTCTGAGGGCATGTCCATCCTTAAATCTAAATGAATCTCTGCTGGTAAATCTTTCTAAGTATTAGGCTGTTCCGTGAGATACAGGAAGTGTTTGAAGGCAAACAATCAATCTTGAACAGAATCTAAATCTTTTGTATTTAAGCCTACAAAAGACGATAAGACATGGCCATCAGGATTGCAGCTCAGTGGTCTAAAACACAACCATAACCATGTGATGAATAACGAGAAAAAACATGCCACATTTTCAAAACATGAAATTAATTCACCAGTGTAGACGTCAGAGCATTTAATATGCCTTGGAAAGCTTTAAGAAAAATGAAAGCCTTTCATCTCTACATATAGACATGTATTTGTCTAGTAATTTACTGTAAATCCCGTACCCATTCTCTGCTATTGATTATAAAATTTATTCAGCCAGCAAGGAAGGATCATTAATTAACTTGAATCTCTCTTAATTATCTCAACCAAATTCAAATTCACTTATAGAGTTGGAGAGTAATTTGAATTTGTGGCATCATCAAATGCAATTAAGTGCAATCAGGCAATTGGAAAAAGTCTGTTTGGGTGCAATATTTGCATCAACATAAGCATGTATGAGCAAAATGCTAAAAAAAAGAAATACATCTATTTCTCAAGAAGTTTCCATCACTGACCAGACATGCTTTCTACACATGTAGGCTCATTCTGTTTTAACTTTGCATTCAGGAGAGTGAAATGATTTTTAAAAATAGAAAAGATTCAGGCAACTATCTCATTGCAGTCCAGAACCTAACAGCTCCCAGTTTGTCTCTCTCCAGGGTTCTGGCCCAGGGCGACTGACTATCTCTTTGGAAAAAGGGTCAGCAGGAGCACTCTGCACTCATAAAAACAAGCCAATTAACACACCCTCTTTCGGAAACTTGCATTACTTATTCAGTATCCCTGCTTAGGACCAGGACTGGGTTGAGGGAGGAGATGGGAAGGATGCAGGACGAGATGAAGGAGATCAGTGGATATGTGGAGTTTAATTACTAAAGCTCAGCAAGCCATCTTCACAGAACTAATTTCTTGGCAGGAGCCAACGGAAGCAAGCTAACAGCACCCGAAGCTAGTATCTGTGTTTCTGACATGTTTCTCATTCACAGAGGTGTTCTGTTTAACCACACTTAGATCAGGGTGAAACAACTCCTATTTGACAAGGCTGACACACTTTGAGAGGAATAATGAAGGAAGTGTTTTTGTCGAATCCCCTAATTGGCTTAACGGGAAAAATCATTTCCTTGGAGTTTGAGTTTCCTGTTCTTGTTGACAGGAAGTGACTCAATGTCCTGCGTAGATAACTTTCCAATCATGATGTCTTCAAAATATCAATAAACAGAAATGTGTTAGCTTAGTGCAAGGATAAACACTTAGTTTCACACCAAAAGAAGGAAATGTGATTAAGTCTCCACATTTCCACATCAAGCGATAAACATCATTAGAGGGAAATTGCCCCCATCTAATTTGTTGTGAAGTGTCTGTGATGTCACGATTGGATGTGCTCCTCTGAATAAGATACTGGCAACCTCAGCTTGTTCGAAAAACACTTTGATTTGATTGATCATGCTATGTTGTTGGCAGCAGTTTTACTGGCATAGCAAAAATGGATTCTCTGCTTTAACTGAGCATTGAGGGAGAGAAGGAAAGAAGGTCTTATGACCCATCTCAGTTTACAAGTGTCATAATGTTTATGTGTTTGTTTCATAAGATAACAAATGCAATCAAGTACTAGATTAAGCCAATAATCAACAAAACACCATCATAAATATATTTCTATCTTGCCTATGCAGGATTTTTTAAATAATTTCAGTCTTCAATAGGAATTTGAGTCTCCTTGCATGTCCTGGATTTGTTGTTAAATAATGAACAAACTGTTGTTTAATTCAAGGGAGTAAATATGATACATTCTTAATTCAGAAAGAACGACAGGTTCTATCTTCCCTGACTGCTTATATTTATGTGTGATTTCTCATTATGCAGACACGCTTCAATACACTCAAACCCGATTACAGGTTCCTTCTTATGATGGAACCTTTTCTCATTCATCATAGCTTTTCATATATGAAGGCTAGATTATTTTTCATCCATATCACTTTTATAAAACAGAATCAGTATAGAAAACACCAGGTTTCATCAGTTTCTGAATCTATTTAATACATATTGAGCACAATGTTTCTTGCCCTGACAATGATATTCTTTTGTGTTTACATATATTGATTTCTGTGATATAGTAAATTAAACATTTCCATTCTAAGTATCTCCTCTGATAGAAGGAGGTACACAGGTCTGTCATATATTTTCAGCACAAACAAAGCAATGTGCATAAGTGCACTATATCTCTTGAACTGAAGTGGCTAACTGTGTACTTCAGAGAAAACAAGTAGGTGTTAGTCATTAGTCACTGCTGGGGTTGCTGTTGATTTTCTATTTGTGTGGGTGCATGATAGATATTATGAGATTACAGCAATGAAGATCACATCTTCACACTTATAATTAACAGATGACTAGAGGTTGGCTGGAAAGAAAATGGATTTCAGCAGATGAAAACTCTCTAATGTAATAGAAATAATGCTTTTTAAAAAATGATATTACTTTAGTGTCCAAGACTTCTCTCCTCTTGAGGTTTGATATCAAGAGATATACGTTTTGTTTTAATAAGAGCAAGCAGCATTTATTGACATTACATTGTCTTAAAGTTAGAAGTGAGCAACACAGATTAGAGAAGAGGACAAGAATATGAGGTTTTCCGATACAAGCGGCTAAAATGAGTTTCATCCACAGGGTGTCTGGACTCTCAGAGATCCGGTGAGAAGCTGGTTATCGAGGAGATCACCAAGCTTCTTAACCTAGAGAGGAGGAGGTTGAGTTGGCTCTGGCATCTGGTACCCAGGTTGCTAGACGGACTGTGTTTCTCTGCTGGGAACACCTTAGGACTCCCCTGGAGGAGTTGTCCCATATGGCTGGGGAAAGGGAAGTCTGTGCCTTTCTAGTTAGGCTGCTGCCTCTGTGACATGACCCTGGATTAGCAGAGGATAATGGATGGATAGATGGATCTAAATTTTATTATCCCACAAATTAATTATTTGTACAATTAATTTGTTTGACAGTTTTGTGATGCCAAAAATCTTTAAATAATGATGTAAATTCATTTTCTCACTGTATTCTAACAAAATGCAGTATAAGAATTGGACGAAATTAATCCCAGTATAGCCAAATGCTACCCTGGTAATTAGCAAAAACAAAAACATTACATCAGGAATAAAACAACAGTACGAGTGCATTGCTATTTATGGTAATAACTTATATATCCCTTTTGGCAGAGAATTTAAACAGAACTTCATAAGCATCATGCTGGTTGACAAGATTTCAGCACAGCTGGTGACTGTTTTAAGTGGGTTTTCACAAAACCTCCATCTCACCACCAGAAAATGAAGCGAAGAGAAAAAAGTGCAGAGCCTCTTCTAATCTTCTGCTACTTCAATTTGTATAGCTTGAAGCAGTGAAGATGCCTAAATTTCTTCTGTGGCTTTGTGATTTTATTGCTTTATCATGGAAACAACAAAAAAGCCTTTTAGGGCTTTTTTTTTTAATTAAGAAGCACTTTGAAATGATCTGTTTTTCAATTTTCTACGCGTAAAGTGAGTGACCAAGTGAAGAAACAAAATCTATTCGAAGTAAAATTATAATATTCCTGGACTTTTACTTTGTCATTGTGACACATAAATATTCTTTTATTCAAATTATTCGTAAATCTAGTTGTGTGCTTAGAGCAATTGTTCCACTGGAAGATGTTTTCTGGGCCTTTAAAGGATTTGTTACCAGAACTGCAGTGTATTTACAGAGACCCTTCACAGCTACAAAAAAACAAAAAAAAGCAAACAATCCCAACAGCATGTATTCATCTATTTCTCTTGTATTCTAACGTCGCGTTTGTCCACTCCTCCTGCTCCACCTTAATATCGTAGTTTATGTCTCATCATTTCAGAGCGCCATCTTTTACACATTTGCTTTTTCCCCTTCATGCTTTGTGCCACTTTATGTGACATTTATCCTGCTACCCATACATAAAGTCCAGATATGTTGAGTGGACAGCTGATAGTTTTCATGTCAACAGATTCTCCCACTGGAACAGATTTGCCTTGGACGTCTGGGCTGCTTCTTATCAATCTGTCAACTTAGGTAAGCTGTCAGATCTCTCAGTTTTGCCTGACTCTTTTTGTTTTTCATTGAGAAACTGTCACAACTTCAAGTGTATTCATGAAGCTAATTATTCACCAATATTTTGTAATATTTCTGAGCCTTTCACAGGACAGTTCAATTTATACCTAAATTACGCACAGATTGGACATATTTTCTAGTTAGAGAAATTAAGGCATTTAATTACATTGGATTTTATTTAAGGGTATTAGAGTAAAGGGGACACATATGCAGACCATACTTCTTAAATGATTAGCATTAATAATAATATGATAAACTGTTCTAAAAGTCCATATTTTTAAATTCTCCCTGGGAATGCTGTACATGACTTAAAGGCTGCCTTGCCGGTGTCTGTATTCTCCTCCATCCCCTCTTGCTGCTGTATTCTAATATCTCATTTGTCCACTGTCTCTGCCGCTCCAGACTTGTCAGCGAAAGGTCACGCTGGCCCTCCAAGCAGAGTGCACACTTTCTCCAGGGAAATTAATAGTTTGAGCCTTCAAGTCTTGCCCCCTCTCTCTTTCTTTGTATCGTGTTGCATCTCCTCAAAAGGTAAATGGTGGAGGACGGCTGCAATCAAGCGGGCATTCATCTTGAGCTGATGAGTTCAATAAGCTAGAAAAACAGAACCACAAGGTACAACAGAGAAAGCTCCTCTAGGTTGTTTTTTGTGCAAATATGATAATAACAGTTCATATTTCTGTGTGTTTGTGTTTTCTGCAACGGCAGGGCTAAAGAAATTCCTTTTGATTCGATTTAATTTCTCTACATCCTATGGAGGTGTCAGTGGGAGGTTTTTGTACTCAACACAGCTGACATATCTGCCACTGATGCTACAATTTTGACAATGATCTCATCCTCCCAGAAAATCAACAGAGACATATAAAACGACTAAGGGAAAATTATGTCTTCTTTTTTTCTGTCCGGAGGGTTTACAGGCAGCTGATGTTTAAGCTCCAAGCACAGCCTACAAAATAGATTAAGAGAAATGGTGCTGGATTTGAGAAGTTTGTGATAAGGACAGTACAACCTTCACAAAGACATAAATATGATGGGACACATTAATTTGCCTGTGATGACTTTGCATATAAAGTAAAGCATTTCTGCTCCCTTACAGATTTATTCTGTTCATGGATTTATTGCCATACCTAAATGTCTCCCACAAAAAGAAAAAAAGACGACATTTTATATCAAAGTTAAAGTTTTAAAATCATTGCTTCGTTTGTTAGATAAAAAAAGATATTTGAACATGTAAAATCTAATAGACCCATAAATTTAACATCTGGTTAGAATCTCTGGAATTTTGTAGAATTATTTTAATTGCATTGGGTTTGCCGGCGCTGGACAGGCTTTTTGGATCACAATTGTATCCAGGAGGGATGTCTGTGTTTTGGAATTGCATTGTTGTCTGTTTGCAGGGGCATTGTCGGTGGGAGCCATCAGCCCCAGGGTGCATACCGCCTGGCAGGGATTGTTTGTCAGAAGAGTTGATCCTGTCTTGTTGTTGGATCAGAAGATCCAGGGTGGTTGCGTGGCTCGGTGGTATCCCTTCTGTTGCGTTTGCATGCGGGGGCTAGGAGGTTTCGTTCAGGGACATTGCCTTGTTATTGCAACATGCCTTGTGGTGGAGAGCAGGATATGGCGAGGGTGTTTGGAGTAGAGTCTGTGTTTGGATCTTGCACTGTGTGGGTGGGTTCTGGGTCGGATATTTATGGCATCCGTATTTGGGAGCATGTGTTTGACGTTTGGGTGCTGGCCCTATGGGAGAAAATTCATGTTGGAGTTTGTGGGTGGTGGGAAGTTTATGGAGTTAAGATTGGAGCCGTTTTGTCCGGGGGCTGATCTAGTTGGCTGTTTTTTTTTGTTTGTTTGTTTTTTTGGGCCCTGATAGAGGTGAGGTCTAAGCCAGGGTTGTTCAGTTGGTTCCAGGCTCTCGTCTTGGCTAATGGGCTGCTCCACTATTGGGAATGTTTGGACAGGGTTTTTTTTGGTCTTTTTCCTTGGAACTTTCCTATGGCCACCTTAATTCAGGCAAGTGAGACTTGTAGTGCTTTAGGTAGTTCTGTGTTCCTTTGTGAACTTGTGCTTGAGTATGGTAGTTGATGAAGTAATGGAGTCATTTGGTAGACAGGCCACCCCTGGCAAGGGTCACCATTACTCCATGTTTTCTCAGATTGCGAATAAGGAATCTCAGGGTAGTTTTCTGGAATTTGAAAGCCTGTAGGATTGTCATTCCAGACCAGAGATTGCGTTAATGGAATATTTTTAGTATTTGACAGGTTATTTTTTCAAACCACTGGAAAATTTGAAGCCCGTCAGTCATTTGGCAGGTTATAATTCACACTCCTGACTGGTGCACATGGGCAGACATTATAGACTTTATGCAAAGAGTTCTTTGCACAGTGGATTGATTGTAGACCACTAAAATCAATCAATAAAAAATCCTTTCTGAATATCATCTCATGGGCACTGAACTAAATGTGTTGAAGAGTTATAGGCAAGTCGCTTTGGAGGGTCTGGTTCAGAAGTGCATTCCAAACCTTTTGTTGAAATGGTGCGTTTAGTTTCAGTCTCCACTACAGACCAGAGAAAACTAGAGAGAAAGCAATGTTGAGCTAATCCATCTATAGTCTAAACAGAGGAGCAGGCAGTTTATCTTGAGGAAAAATATAAAAATGCAGAAGTTAATTAGACTGTAACATGCACAGTCTGCTACACAACTAACTTTAACTGTGAAGAGTTAAACTTAACTCACCTGCGGTTTTAATGAATGGAGCTGGAAGACATATTTTCTCTGCAGATGCAACCAGGAGGAATTTGAGGCTGTGCATTGAAAACCCAGCAGGTGAAGTGCTGGTAATTTAAATGGAGTTGTTTAATAAATTTATTATAAGTTATTGGGGCCACACATAGTTTTTGTCAGATGCGTTCATCTGCTTTATGTGTGATGGGATCTGGATTCACAGTTTAACTAGGTGAATGTTAACAAAACTGCACAAAAATGTGGCTAAATAGCCCATGTTAATATGGTTATAATTTGACGGGTAAAAATAGTACATGACCGATTTTTTTAATGCTGTTTATCAAAATGTGCAACCTCTCTTCTAGACTTAGGGAATTTCTAAGTGTTTTTTAGTCAAAGTATGATAAGCTGTTTTTTGTAGTCTTCGACTCGACATCATCAACTTCAATTAAAGTTTGCATTTTTTGATTGTACAACGCGGATTAAGATCGAGGCTATTCTTATTTTATTTTTTAAAACTATAAAGGTGGTTGATTTAGATAGTGTTTTTCAGTTATAAAAAGTGAAGAATTATTTAAATGATCAAACTCCCTTTCTATTCATTAAAGTTGTTTTTGCCTGGTTTTAAAATTGTTTTGACCTTAAACATTTCAGAGTAACAAAAAAGGACAAATAGAAGAAATATGTAAGGGTGCAACAAGGTTTTCACAGCACCGTGGGATGTCAATGTTTCTTTGTTCAGTTTATTTATGGAGTTCATTTGAAAAGAATAAAAATTGACAGAACTGCATTACAGGCAAAATAAAATTTACAATACAAACAACAAAGCACCAAGAGGCAATAAATTATAAAGCCACAATAAGTGGAATAAATGGACAATGAAATGAGAAAAAAAGGGCAATGCTATAAATCTAGTGGGCTTTACACTCCACTAGAGGTGAAAACAAAAAGGGAAGATGTAAGGAATAAAGGACACTGAAAGCTCAATCACCTCCATGTTTCAAACTTGGTCAAGAGACAGCTTTGGTGTTATAACAATTTGGGTTTTATGTAATGATATCAGTTATTGTCTGTGACTGAAAGGGACAGACTGTAACTTGACCAAAAAGGGTTATTTCCCCTGGAACATTTTATTTTCTTTTGCGTTATATTCCCCATCTTTTGTACAGAGTCACGTTTACCAATCTGTTCAATTCTTTTGTGGCTTAAATGTGGGCTTAGCTGTCTAGTTATAACAATAAGCCTAACCAAGCTTGATAAATCTCCTGCATAGTGAATTCAGGCCTTTTTCCCCAGTGGTAAGGGAAAAAGAAAGAAAACATATTTTGAACTATACTCTATAAATAGCTAATAGTGAAAACAAAGGTCAACATTTTTCAAAAACCAATCTCAGAAAAATATATTCTCATGCACAACTGCAGCATTATGCAGAGGTGCGTTTTATATCAAAGGAATTTGGACTTAAACAAGGTTATAAAATGATTGTTTAAATTCAAATTTTCTAAAACATCATAGATGTCAGGAATTTGATTTGAATGTTCCAAATGTAAAAGACTTAAAGATACAAATATAAAGTAACTCAATTTTAAAATAAGAATCTTAAAATGAGTAACACGGCTTCTGAAAAATTATAATCAAATTTTTACATCAAACAAAAATAACCAGAGAAAGCACAGAATTTAGATTTTAAAATAAATTTTTCTTAATTTTTTCTCAAACTATCTGAGCCAGCTTGGCCTTGTATGAAAATATCCTCAACAATTGTGGCACTCTTGGAAGCAGCAACTGCCATCAAGTATTTCTAATAACTAGTAAGGCATATATAATATCAGTGTGGAGGGATTTTATCCCACTCTTGCTTTTCGCCAGACTGAAAAACTTTGGAGCAAAAAAAATGGTTTTGTTTGAAGTCATGTTTCAACATATCACCAAACAAGACGACAAGCCCAGATTTTGGCTGTTTTGCTCCAAACATTTTATTTATTTTTATTTCCCCCTGATCCATTCAAAGGAGGACTTTCTGATCTGTTTTGGACCACTGTATGCCAAATAAGTATGAACTAGATGACGTTCAATAACTTAACTTGTATTGCATTAATGTAAATTATGGTTACAAATGGCTTAAAATAAATAAGAGTTCAAATAAGTTTTAACTGCTTCCTAATATTTTGAATTATGAAATCTGTCTGGGTGCTCCATAAAATTTTTAAAGTGGTGTCATGTTTTTTTCATGTAAGCTAAATCTAACAATTTTCTAAGAAAGAGAAGCAGAGCGCTTCAATAACCCATCGATGTGATCAATACTTGTGATGTGTGTGAGGATGCAATGAATCTAACGTGCTGCAAGTTGGGGAAGGGAGGAAGATAGGAGGGGGTCTGTCTCTTTATGGCTGCAGGCGAGATATGACAGATTGGAGGCCAAACCACAGGCCCTATCAGGTCTCTGGTGAGTGCCCAGGGCATCCACAGTTCAAAGTCCAGAGTGCAAAAACATTTGAAGCAGATGCAACTCTGGATGACTGAGGGGCTATCTAATGTTTGTGAGGGAATCCATGGGGAAACTGAGGTTGGAACAGTGAGGAGGAATAGGAGGATTTAGATAAGGATAGGGAAACATGATAAACATGGGGGAAAGTGTGCATTCATTGTGATCTCTAAACAATGGAGAAGCAGAATTAAAGTAAAAACCAAGAAGCTTAAAAACTTTGTTTTACTAACAAGTCTTTCAGGAACTTGTAGACCTTTATCTCTCTTCTAAGTTTAAGAATTATGTACTTATAAATTACATAAAATATCTGAATGAAGCTTGAAAATGTAAACAAGTTGACTATTTGTAAGTAGCTCCTCGGTTTAGTGCTTTGACATTTTGACATAGGGGATTTAATGAGTGATTTTATCTGCAGCCACATGCTAAATGGCCTGCATTTGTATAGTGGTTTGTCAAGTCAGAGGACTTCACACCACTTTACATTACATTCAGTCATTTACCCATTTACCCATTTCTATGCAAACGCATTCGGAAGCCCATGTGTCTGTCAGCACGCCTCACATTAATCTCTGTCCTGCTACTGTTTTTCAGCATTTATGTATTCATGTTTCTCTAAGCAGTCACTTCACAAATATTTGAAACCACATCTAACTAATAACAATTTACTCCTTCAACGTCCTCTTCCTGGAATTTGAAAGCTGCCGTGTCACTGATGGCACTTCAAATTGTTCTGTCACATTTTCCTTTTCTCTATGTTGAGGGTATGTCACTATTTCTCTATAGTGCAAATATACTAATGTCCTTATGCAACACTGCAACATTGGAACCAACTTTTATATTAATATGTATTTCTTGGAGTTATGCATAAGTGATAGACCAAAATAAAATTCTGGATAATTTTGAATTGTAAGGAAATTAATTCACATGTTGAAAATGAAACTCTGAAATTACAAACTTTGGTTTGTATTCAGCCTCCCTGTGGCAAGAGTTTTCAAAGCCATCTTTCACTGCTGTCATGTTCGAGGTTAGTGAAGAACAAAATGACAGAGATTTACTACAGCAGTTCCTTAATAAGAAAGTGATGAGGAAAACTTATAGAGCAATCACAAGACAAGCAGTTTATGGGAAACATGCAAAACAAAAGAAGAATCCAGTAAAACATTTAAAACCAGTACTCTTACAGAGTCTATAAAATTTTACCATCTTGAATGGTTCAGCCTGTTGTTGCTTTTACAAATCTGACTATCAACAATTGGTACAATTTTTTTTTTTTTTACAAATTGCACATTTTTTAATATAATGTACAAAGAGACAATTTAACATCAAAGTAAAAACTGTTCCCCACATTATGAAAAAAATTATAATGTATAATACATCTGGACTAATGTGGATTACTGGGAACTTCTTATGAGTAATGTTTTCCTTGCCAGGTCATAAATGAGGATGGCCCTTTGAGGTGGAGAACAAGAATTACAAATTATATACACATATTTGTGGTTTTTATTGTGACGGCACACACATTGTGCATAATAATTTTAAATTCAGTGATTCATTCATTGTTTTTTTCATCAAACCAACAGTAGAGCTAAATGTAAAAATGCCAATTCTGATTTTATTTCTAGTGTTGGGGATTTTCAAACATTGGATTTGTCATTGTCACAACAAATCAAAATTGTTGTAATATACAAATGTTCACAATAATGACAAATGGCCATCACAAATGCATTTTTCTCTGTAGTTAGAATAACTGAAGTGTCCAAAGCTAAAAGTAAAGCAGTAGTCTGATTTTTATAGGTGTATTTTTTTTTCAATCCATAATCTGTTATCCTTCATAGCTTATCACTACTTTGTGGCATCCTTTCACACAAAATCCAAATAAAACATTTCTTGTGATAAAAGGTGAAAAAGTTCAAATGTTATAAATGCACTTTTGGGGAGCAAAGGGAGACAAATGGTTGGTAGTTGAAATGGTTTCAAATATTTTACTGAATGGATAACTATGCTTTTTGACAACATCTGTCATTTGTTTAATTTGAACAAATACTGCAGTCATGCTATCCCACGGAACATGGAAATAGGCAGTGGCCTCTGTTTACAGTGTTTTGTTGGTCACAAGCAAAACATTGATCAATGGCAGCTAATTGCAGCTCAGTGCCTGACTATAATATTGACTGGAAAAGTCTAAACAAAAAAAAATATGTCCTTGATTTCAGTTTTGGTGCCCTGCAGTATGTTTAATTTAGATTAAAATGTTATTTTTGGATGCACAATAATTGTCTACTGCATGCAACTCGCCTCTGAAATATTTACAAGCCAATAGAGGCAGCATGTTCGACTCTGTATATCATATAAGACAGGGGAACACGATATAGGATTTCTGAATAAGGTGTCAGAGGTGTAAAACAAGTATTGCTAGCAGAAATTACCCCTGGCTTCAAAGTCTGCGTTGATTTAAACCTGCCCCATGCTTGTCACCTTGAGAACGGCAACGCTAATCTCTGTGAATGGGGTTGCTTGACACGCCGTACCAACATGCCATGAAAAAGCTTGTTTTTCTTTCTTTGAGCCTCCTGCTGAGACAGCCAAAAGTGTGGACCACTTCAGACTGCGCAGACATTTGTTATTCTTTTTTCGTAATATAATTTTGTTGAAAGGAGAGGTCCACTGCCGATCAATAACAGGTCAGCCGATGATGGATGGCAGTGCGATTACTAATTTCACCGCAAGACAAATAACCCTTGTGCTTTGCCCTCTGAGCTCAGGAGTGGGAAGGGAAAGTGGCACACCGAGCAACACGGGACACCTCAGATCCCCATTCCAACCCTGTGTTCACATGACCATTCATCTCCATTGCTTTTACACTCCTGACTTTCACTCTCACTTTCTGAAGCATCACAATGGCTGTTAGGGTAATCAGATGAGAGAAAGTGTATGTCACTCAATAATTCTCACTGCAGCTTGTCTGGCTCCAACTATGGTGGCTGCAGAAAATCAGGCCAGCTCAATAATGCTCAATTTTAACTGTGCTGTTTGCTACTGATCTTCAGAAACAGTATTAGTCAACATTGAGATAAAGTACTTGCACTGTGCTTCAATCCAAGACAACAATCCATCTAAAACTAAAAATCTATAGCGCAGGTTAGATGTCTTAATTTTGGGAATTTGTTATTTAACTATTAATAAAAAACAAAACAAAAACAAAAACAAAAAATCCTCCAAGCTTTGATGTGACATTAAAAATAAAAACACAAGGTGGTCTTAATTTGTTTTCAAAACACATCAATAAATGTGGAAGAGAGTTGGGGGTGGGATAGGTCGGGTAAAAAGAGACAATAGGACATGTCCAACTTTCTAGGTCTCTCCACGCTCAGATGAACTCATTAGAAGTTAATTAATCACAGCTATTGATCTGTTGTCACTCTCGCCCCTGCAAGGCTCCACCAGATTCCACAGCTGGGGTTTTGTCAGTCTGTTGCAATGCTGACTTCTCTCATCTCTCCCTTCTCGACTCGGCAGTGCCATTTGTCCTGGCGCCATGCTTTTGGTCCATGTAGCATGAGATGGCAGATCCATGCATGTGATGGAAGGCAGCCAGTAGGACTGAGTTTTACTTCGAGCATAATTAAGTGTTGAGTCCAGTTCTATACAGTACAGCATTACTTTCACGCTGAATAATCTACATTTATGAGTTGTCCATCTGGAAGCGGTTTTCAGAAAACTTGAAACAACATGAAAATGATTCATTGAATGAGCTAAAGAGAACAACTAAGCAGCCAGGGATGGAGAGGAAGTCGTGTGCAAGTCCAGCAGTGAGGAAAGAGGCAAGTTGGTTATTGTCCAATATTGACATTTGAATTTACAGAGATTATCGAGAAGAAGAAGTCTTACAGTTTCAGAGGGGGAGAAGATCCAGGCAAAGGTTAGAAGATCCATATGGGATGTAGTTGGCAGAGATCTGGAGCATGTTGCAAATAGTGATGAGGTTTTTCCATTTGTCCCAATGATCGGTGGAACGCTGGAGGGTGGGCAGGCATGCGATCATTGGGGCCGCTTTCAGTAATATTCCTATGAGTACAGAAGAAAGAGTAGCAAGGAGGCAGATAAGGTGAGTCTGAAGAGATAAAAATGATGATGACAAGGACAGCAAATTGCAAAACAACCATGAAGTGAGAAAGAGGCCAAGAAAAGGTATGCAGAAGATTCTACAGACCTTAGCACATATAAGTAGGCCTGATTGTAACACAATGGACATTAACCATCTGGTGTCTGCCTCAGGGAAACCTTCCTCTTTTAAGCACTTCCTGATTACATGAGATGAGAAGCAGCTGGAGGCCACGCCTGCCAATCACACCCTGAGGAAAAGGAGATAGGAAAAAACACAAAACACCCACTCTGCTGCACACAAATCCCTTCTGACCTAACAGAGCAAAAAAAAAACTTTACTTTTGGGAATCCAAACCATTATCTTACCGTATGTTTAAAATAACATTAGGTACATAGTTCAAAGATAGCACAGAAACTGATCATTGAAATACATATCCAAGGAAACCATACAATCTGAAACAAATTCCACCGGTGAATCAATCACCAATGGAAGAACATGAAACTCAGCAGGACCACTGAATATTATGACACCTATGGTATAGGCAAACACATGTGGTTGCATTCTCCATTTCATACTAACTCCTTTACAGTGTTATCTATTTGGATACAATAAAACATGCACTGTAGTATTGGTTACATTTCAAAATGTTGTGCATGGATTTCAGAATTTTGGTTTGCTTATGTTTTTGGATATCTCAACTGTTTCTAATCTAAGTTCTTGGCTTTACTGCGTTCCTATCTGTGATATTTCTGTTCAGACTGGTCTGAGATTGCTCTTAGTGCCTGACTGTTTTAAAGCTTATCATCAGAAAGTGCAAAATCCTGAGAGAAGTATTTACAAATGTAATAACTTACCATATGCAATGTGATTTATTAAATAATTTGCTTTTACATTGAAAATGTATAATGGCCAAAATCTTTCTTTAAGTTTTGCACTATTAGAAAACCATTAAATGGCTCCCCCCTTCACCCCCTGAAAAAAAAAAAAAATTATTTGTAAACATGTCATCACTTCCTGACAACCGTTACTCAGACAGAGCAGAAAGCTGAAGTTGTTTTCTATATGTTGCCAGAAGAGGAGATGCCGCTATCTATTGTAGCTACACACGCACACCCACTAAATATTATGAAGTGCACACAGTGGAACACTGTCATTCTATTGGCTGGAAGTGTTGCTAGGTGACGGAACTCCTTGATCTGCAAGAGAGCAGAAAAAAAATCTGCAAGCAGGCATGGAGGTTTGTGAGTGCAAATTTGATCTATGCAAAGAGAAAGTTTGCATGCAAGGAGAAAATCTGAGGGAGAATTGAATATTTGAAAAGGAGCAGAAGTTTTGATTGCAAGCATTGCAAGTTTTGAGAACAAAGAGATGATATCCTGCTTTTAAATTGAAAACGTTAGCTTTTGACTCATTGCAGTATAATTTCCCTATAGTATGAAAATGTGTTCTCCTGCTTGTTAGATGTAACCTAAATATTTAAACCTACAAGAAAAAATGTATCTATTTTAATTGGCTGCATTTTGGGTGCCAATATAAAACATTCTTTGTTATATGAAATGTGGTCCAAAATAGTTTCAGAAAAATGAGGAGCATGTTTTTCTAAGATGGGCTCACCAGATACTGACTACAGAGAACACAGATATGCCATCAGTTTTCCGTTTACTGGCAATTTGACCAAAACCTTTCTTTTATCTGTCAGTAAGTCGAGAGCTTACTGTCATAAACTCTCAAATGCCAGTAAAATTCTCCTTATATGTGCATGAATTTATAGATTGTGCCCACATAAACATGTTATCTCTTTTTTTTTTGCTCATGTAATTTAGCGCTTTTGGTTTGGAATATTTCAAGATCAGGCCCTAGTGTTTGCAGTAGACAATATTCAGACAAAATTAGAATTTTCAGCTTAATTTGACAGTAGTAGAAGCTCAGAATTTTGAAATAACACCAATGTGGCTCTGACCTTGGTTTGGTTTTAAAAAATTCAATACAATTAGTTATTTGGATTTTAATAAGAGAGTTTGTTACAACAAAAATTATAGTAAAATTATAGTAAAATCACCTATTTTTTTCCCCTGATGTTTATAAACAAAGATTAGCATAAACCACCAACAGTGGTGTTTTAATTTATTTAGATTTTTGCTTTGCAGCAGACCAAATTAAAAACTCATTCATCAGTAAGCATATCATTGGTACAGCATCATTTTTTAAAGTTAAACTTGACTGAACATCTAAAAACATTTCTATTTAGATAGATTACTGTTTTCTGTAAATTTCAAGGAAGAAGGAGATGGGTTTTGTGTCTATTCATGTTAAAAATAGTGAAATAGTTAATTTACATTTTCTTAGTAAGCAAAGTTTGAAATTGTTAAATACTTTTACCTGGTGGCGTAGATTTACTTAAATGGAGCATTGTGTGGAAATATTTTTTTGCAATTTCTTATCTGCTGTTATGTCCTATTACAAGTTTGTGTAGCATTAAGGTCTTCTTTAGGAGCCTACTTTGAGGAATAAGTCTTTAAGTGAACACCTCCAGAGCATATGGCTGCTGACTTGAACTCAGCAGCCATACACTGCTCCAGTGAGGAGTTTCAGTGATTTACAAAGAGATGCTCTTTCTCTCAGTGATCTATGAAGTAATAATCTTTGGATTTTTATTGCAAACCTGGACTGGAACATTTTACACAAACCATAGATTCTTTAAAAAAGTGAAAGACTTACATCCTTTGTGAAACATTTACATCATTTGTGAAACAAAGAGAAATGTGGATTAATATTTTTCACAAAAAGTATATTTTCATTTTGTCTCTCGAAGAACATATTTTGTATAATCTCATCTCAGTGGATATACTGACACAGCCCTACTTTCCAGAATAAAATGTAAGTTGTTAGTTTATTGACAGGGTTGAAGGGTTTAGGCCTACAAAGCAGCAAGATAAAAGCTTCTTTTTACCAGGCATCACAACAAAGTCTTAGATTTGAAATATCTTGGTGCAATGCATAAGTTGTGCAGATTCTTTTTTTTTTTTACTTAAACTCCATAGTACTGAAAACAAAAGGACACTGCGAATTGGATATGCACACTGTATGCTGCATACATTTGTTTGACAATTTGATGAGCTATTCTTCTGATGTCTGTTATTTCAGAAATCTGCATTGTGCAAGAAAAGGTCATAGCATCTATTTTAAATACAGGCGGTACATCACGTTACTGTTATGGCTACTATTGCCTATTATTGTAAAGAGGAGTGGATACTTTTAATTCATTTCTTGCTGACATTATGTCACACCCAGATAAAACTTGGTGTTTGTCCCAGGAGAACCCGCAGTATATGTGCCTGGAAGTAAAGCCATCAGCAAACTCTGTGCCCTCACTGACGCAGACCGAAGTGCTGAATTTTGTCAATTTTTTTGTCCCATTAGAGTAAAAAGACGCCCATGGAATGTTTCTGGTTTATGCAAAAATAACATTATAAAGGCCTTGGAATGAATCTGAATAAGTCTGGTTCAAGCATATATAAGAAAATATAATATAAGAAAAAAAGATAATGGTTGAGACATAAGTGGGCCTAATATTTGTTTTCCATTTGGCCTTATGGTGTTTAATCATACAGTATATTTGTGTAATTTGCACAAATATTTATAAATTGTTTCATACAATCTTACTGCTCTTAAATTCAGCTTTAAAGTGCCATGAATCTGGCCCAGCGAAACGTAATTACCCATCATATTTCATGCATTTTAAATATTCAGGATCTTCTGAGATGTAGTGGTATTAGGCACAACATAGGTCACTATCAGTCTGCTTTATATTGGCATTTATCTTCTGCTCTGGCTAAAAATGGTTTCCTTGATGCTATGAGTTTGTAAGTATTGTCCTACAAGGACAGTAAACCTATAAGGACAAAGCAAAATAAAAAATATAAAAAAGCATTTCAAAATTGAGTCTTAGACTAGTCATAGTTTTCATAAATGTCTATACCACTGTTTGGTAATACAGCTCCTAAAAGAAGGAAGTATGAAAAATGAAGCCTGAGTCTGACTTTCAACAACTGTTCTCTCTTCATTTCATTTCAACAGATTCTTGAATCTGCCTGCCAGCGCTCACCACTTATCAGACACCTAATCCTTGCTACAGAGCAAAAAAAGTGATTATATCACATACAGCCTTCTGTCAAAACTGATATGCGTTGCCCTTGACAGACCTGATATCATGATCTGACACACGAATAACTGAAAAAGCTTGAGAAAATAGTGAAGTATGGAAACCACATTGAAGGAGCAAATAAATCTATGTGTGATGAGTGTTTTAAAAACTGGGTCGTACACACAAATGATGTGTGTACAAAAATATATAAATATGTACAATTTCTAAAAAAGGTGTATACACTTTGATTTGCATGAAGTTGGTTAATGTACCAAACTGCAACAATTTTCAACATTTCGCAAGAGCAGACTTCTGTTTAGACTATTCTTCATGGGGCATTAGTTTGTTTCCTACCCTTGAAAAACACATGAATGAAGAGATATTGAGTCTCCAAACCCATTACCAGGTTGTCTACCCCAGCTTGACTGATTAAGCCCTCTCTTTCTTGAACTCTTAAAAGTTGGTTTATTCAATCCCAGATTTAAAGGGGTAACTGGCCTTTAGGCACTGCCATTTCCCTGAGCATAAATTGCCAATTAGCTGAAACCTTAGGAGTCACAGTAAGGTAAAAATAAGGAACTAGGCACTGACACCTTCCCTCCTGTGGAATGGTATTGTAGATAGATATACAGGAGTCTTTTATTTAACCAGTCAGTGGGGGAAATTTAAAGTGGGTTTCCATTTTGAATATTAGGAATCGTGTAATTGCAGGGACATTCTAATTAGGTCACAATTCATTTAACATTGCTTTTTGACCACCTTACAGGTTTTCACACCTGATAGTCAGATAGACTATTAGGGTGAAAGCTGCAACATTTGTTGCATTTTCAGCTGGTGTCGTTCACTTTCACATTCACTGAGTCGAACAAAACAAATCTTTGAGAATCCTGCCCCTCCCCAACCCCTCACATGTGCTGGCGCTTCACCAAGAGCTACCGAAGGAAGTGGCACAAAAACGTCTGAAGAAGACATGAGTGCACCTCTCTTTGCAAAATGGAGAGCTGTCAAATTTTTGTGGTTGTGGGATTTTTCTTTTTTTTTGTTGGTAAAAGACCACAAGCACTTTCTATCTCTAACATTAGACACACAAGTTTGTTTTGGTTGCTTTTGCCCAAAATACTCTTCTCTATAGTCCACTTCCTGCCTTCGAAGCGGTCTACGGTCCACTTGGCATTCATTCAAACCACACCAAAGTTCACTTAAGCTGAAGCGAGAATTAGGATTTTAGGAAGACCAGAGTTTTCTTTCTTGGACTGCATCAGAGTTCGGTTATACGTTCATATCTCTCCAAATAAATTGGACTTTCTAGGCAAATGAACTAGAAAGTTTCCTATAATAGAAAAAAATAAGTGCATCAACTTCAGAAATTATAGTTTGTCTTAATTTAACTCAAACATGAATGACCCCTTTCGTGTTTTAGCTCAGCAGTGATACGTTTTCAACAAAATGTTTATTACTGAGCAGGTAGAAAAGACAAAAAGAACTTATTTCTAAATTTTATTTTGAAAAAATTCTATTTCCACTTGACACGGTTGTCATGTTTGAACACCTTTGATCCAAGTGTTACTGCTCCGGAGCTTTTTATGGAATTATCACTCATTTTAAGGCAAGACTTCAAGGAAATATAAAGAAAAGATAAATAGTTTTGTGTGCTCTTTTTCTATTGGCTTTTTCAGTGGTCATAAATTCTACAACATATATTATGAAATGAAGGGTTGACTCTTTACCTTAGAGAATGTAGTCTTAACTGTTGCTGCACAGGTGATGGTTGGTTCTTGTAGATCTAAAAGAAGGAAAAATTCATATGATGAAAGAAATTTCAGGTGAACGCTGTGGTCTGGACTCGTTTTACTGGACCGTGGAAGACATGGTGACAATGTACCTTTCAAAAGAATATCAACAAACTCTCGCTGACCTACATTCGCAGACACAGACAATAACAGCAGTGAGTATACTGTGGAATTAGGAGCAAGCAGAGCAATTTTATCAGGATGCTTTGGATGTGAGGATGTTCACAGGTCTTCCAAATCTCTCGGGAAAGTCGCTCATATTACAGGAAGGCAGATGATGCATTCTGTCAGGCATTTCCTCCCTCAATAATGCAGCTATTGTTATTTTTGCTCCTCTATGAGCAGGGAGTTTCAGAGGCGGAGTAAAAGTATTTCAAGGCTTTCAAAATCAATTTTTGATGAGCTTTATGGCCCTCAGATAAAACTGAGGTATGTAGGACACAAATGCTCACAATATTTTAAGGCCATTTAAAGCCTCAGGGGAACATAAATTGCATAAGAAAAACCGTGAATGATCAAAGATGAAAATCACTGCACCATAGCAATAATTCAAGTTTAAAGGGCCAACTAATTTCATAAGAGAAACAAGCCAACGCCACCTCTAAATTCTGGGATTTCTATGCACAAAGTACTTTTTTGAGTAATTTTTATATTTTGGTTTCATATTTTCTGTAATAAATACTAACATCATCCACAAGCATATTCCTCTTTCAAAAATTTCAGTCATGAATTGTTTGCGTGATCATCAAGGCATGAGCTTGGTGACGGTATGACATGAACAGGAATAGGATTCCTTAAGTAACTGAATCCACTTATCTAAACAAATTGTATCTACAAGTCAGTAATGAATAAATTTATGACCAACAAAACCATAATTTCATTATCTAACACAGTTGTCCCACAAAGACCAAAACAGTTTTTTTTTTTTTTTTTTTTTTGTATTTTCAAGTTATTTATTTTATTATTTGTATTATAAATGCCATTCAGAACAGTTCCCATCAAACTTGTCTTGGTTAAAAATTAGCAATAGAAATATCAGGATGCTCCAGTTGTTTAGATGACTTTCAAACAAAGCAATTAATAATACATTCTGAAGCAAAAGACAAAACACAAAAAATGACCAACAAATATGAAAACTGTTTAAATTCTTAAACGTCCTGGTCAGTAATAGCATGTTAAACAGCAAACTTATGAGATTTCATATAATTCCTACAATGTCAAATCTAACAAACATTAAAATCAGCCAGTACAGAGCAAGAGAGGAAAAGAGAAGGACAAAGTGAAGGAGGTGCATTGGAAATGCCAGCAGCTGTGGCCTCATCTGTAAAACACCCAGATGGTATTTACCTGACAGCAGGGCACTGGACAAGTGGAGTCCTTTTTGTGCCTTCAGATCACTATCCTTCACATTCGCCTCCTGCCCTCCTTCATTCTTGTCCTTTCTGTCTTTGCTTTTTGCCCCCCACCTCCACCCACCCCACACCTCTCTGCCCTTCTGTCACTATCGCTGATCAACCACCCTGCAGGCAAGGGCACAGTCTTGTGCAAGACATGTGCCTGATAAATGAAGATCCAGACTTGTGCAACAGAGGGGCCCCTGCAGCTCATGGGGGGGGCTAAATCACCACCATTGATTGTGCAGCTTCAATGTACTGACAAAAGGCCATGATCACTTATCTTGTTAAAAGCAGATTATTGGCCTGTTTGGATCTCGTTACAGCCATAAAGATTTTTCTTCCTCCTTTTTTTCCTTCAACCTTTCAACACATTTGCTGTTTTTCTTTGGCCTAATTTGCTGAACAGATGATCCTCCATGTTTTGGGGATTTTTTTTTCAGGAGAAGAGCTATGACTTTTGGATGCTTTATATAACCCCTTTCTATGAAACTGACTGATCATGTAGAAATGTGCATATTTTACTTGGGTATTTAAATTTTCATGCTGGTATATCATATAAGGTGGTTCAAGCTCATGGTCCTACCTGTTTTTGATGCTTCCAACTGATTATCTACTGAACCCTGGTACTGACAACCGTGAATGTTTGTTGTTGATCTATCTGTATTCATCCGATGCTCTGCTCGTAGGTATGACAATTTAAACATCTGACAGTAGGCTCATTTTGTTATTATCGATTTCCGTCTTTATAATTAAATTTCAACATCATAGAAATTGGACTTGAATCTCGTCTATGGAGTAGCTCTGACTCATCAGCATAAGTGTATTAGCTGTTCTGCTTTAACTCCGTCTCGAAGAAATGCGTCATCTGCAAATTTATTCAAAGCTGTCCAGGAGAGAAAAAAAGATGTGTGAATTTTTGCAATCTGGTTAGTAAGGGTGCAATGACATATCAGTGCCAAATCCTAACGTCACCACAACAGAAACTATTTACCTCCTCAAATCTGTGCTCAAAACAGAGCTTAATCCAGACAAATGGCAAATGAATCACAGAACACCCGCATGGCAAAGCTATTGGCGAATAAACCGAATGACTGCATTGTTTGCTGATTGTTGTTTTGATGTTATGTCACTGATGTCTTCGATATTCTAGTAGAAATCCTAAATTTGCCCCGAATATTTTTTTCATGAGTAATATACGAGCCAAAGTCCCAATGAAAGCTCAGTAAAATTTATTCATGATTAGAAACGGCCAATCACATGACAGCAATTCAACACCATGGTGAAAATGAATCAAAGTAACCATCAGAATGAGGAAGAAAGCAGATTCAGAGTGACTTTGGTGCCAGATGGTCTGGACTAGGTATTTCAGAAATTGCTGATCTACAGAAAATTTTCATAAAATCTGTTGTGGATGTCAAAGAAGAATGGTAGTAAGGTGACATTATTTTCAAACCAAGGCATGTAGAATACAATCTTTGAATGCACAACAGGTGGAACATTGAAGCACATGGACTACAGCACCAGAAGGCCATGCTGGGTGTCATCGTTGTCAGCTAACACCACCAAACCGACAGTCATACATGCTCATAAATACTGGATAATAGCAAACTCAAACTCCAAGGTGAGTTTTGGGTAAATATCTGGCACAGTGTATGAGCAGGCATTGCCCTGAATGGCTATCATGGCAGATTTAAGGACAGACCCAGAAAATGGACACCTAAAAAAAGAAAAGATTTAGAACTATGACTGATCAGCATTTTCTAAAAATAAGAGGTTAAGATGCTTTTTGATACACCATAGATATGGAGAAATATTAATGTGTGAAAACAACAGTATATTTGGGGCCATGTACATATTTACAAATGATGATTTGTAATGTCTGCGACAGACTGGCGTCCTGTTCAGGGTGTATCCCGCCTCTCGCCTGGAACATTAGCTGGAGATAAGCACCAGTATCCCAACCCCTTTAGGGACAAGGGTGTTAGAAAATGGATGGATGGATTTGAATCCATCCATTTGTCTTTTCCAAAAAGCCTTAAAACCACATAATTGCATATGTGGTTTTACTTATTGGGAATGTCATGCCTTAAAGGAAGATCTGTGTCAAATCTTAAATGCTCTGGCACATG
Organism: Poeciliopsis gracilis; assembly: GCA_911649635.1. Taxonomy (NCBI): domain Eukaryota; kingdom Metazoa; phylum Chordata; class Actinopteri; order Cyprinodontiformes; family Poeciliidae; genus Poeciliopsis; species Poeciliopsis gracilis. The sequence goes on from CAJVRI010000715.1 coordinate 1,957,321, forward strand.
GCCTGTTTTCCTATTTAACTCTCCAATGCTAACACTCAGCACCAGCAAATGACAGAGAATCACAGGGAAATGGAGCACTAACATGTCAGTCACACTAGTATATGCAAATCTGTTGTAGTCGAGTGGAAGTGCCTCCTCCATCTAATTACAACCAATGGAGGTTAATCCCTGCTTTTGACAGAAAAAAGTGCTTTCTCAGTGAACCCACATCATCTATCACATTTGAAAATATGTGCCTGCAGAGAGGATATCCAGCCCACCTTTTAACCACAAACAATCATTCTGCTTTTTAATCCCATCTACATCCAGTTAGAAGTCTCTGCCTTTAATGTCACAACATTCAGAGCTACATTATGAAGCACTAAAATTTAAATTGGACATTAAATGTGTAGCATTTGGTCTCTTCACATGTCATACAAAACAAATTTATAAGTTGGCATAGTTGAAACCTCATATTTCTTTAGATTCCTATGCCAAAACAATGGAGACATTTACTGTCTCATTTAAATGTCATCTCAAGTTTCACAAACTAGAAAGCACACCGCTAAGTACTGAGCTTCACAGTGAAGCTACTGTACTCACAAACAAGGCAAACCCCCACACATGCTCAAGGCGTGATTGATGGGCTTTTATAGCTGCATATAGAGAAGGTAAAGACATTTAGAAGGGGATATTTAAATTAATGATACTGATTCAAGGGGTATGGAGTCAACCATGCAAAGAGTTAAATGAGGTGCATCCTCACTGTTAAAAGTTTCACAGATGCATACGTTGCACTTTACCATGCGAGGTTGACTTCCCATTTTTCACAGTACATTAAAACTAATTACACAATTTGAATGGGTTCCCAAAACAGTTTTATAGGTACATTGTAGTTGTTATTTTATTTGCAAAATAATCTGCAGCAAGCTTTATTTGCAGAGAGAATGCATTCCAGGATAACTAGCAGAAAAGTGAATATGGTGTTGCATTACAGGCCTTTCAATGGAGACTTTTTCTTCTAAATTAAAAGTCTTGATTAAAAGTCACTAAAAAGTAATTAAAAGTCATTCTGTTTACTTTTGAAATGCACAAAAGAAAATGGAATTATTTTTTTTCCCCATTCTTTCATAAAGACCAGATTTGTTGAGTGCACAATTCGTAGTTGTCCAATCAAGAGACTCACTAACCAGAGTTGAGGAACTCTGCATCTGCTCTGGAATCACTATGGGCCTTTTGGCTGCTCTACAAGTTACTATGATACTGATCCAATTTTGAAACTATAACTTGTTTTCAAATCCAAATAGGACACTGAAAATTGTAGTAGCAACGTGTCCAAAGAGTTTCTCTTTATTGGCACTATTATCCGTGTTTTATCTGTTAAGCTAAACAGTCATAGTTACTCAATCAACATGAGTCTGCTGCTGTATTTAACTTTTTTAATTTCATTGAATAAAATTGTGCTTTCTCACAAGAATGCTCAGTAAATAATATTTTCCTCAATAGCAGTGATGCCACAGAGAAACCTGTGATAAACTCTAGCTCTTTATTTTTGAACTACCATGGAGAGATTTGTAGAAATGGTCAATTTATTAAATCTAGTCTCGTTTATGTGAGCTTTATTTTGGATTTATTTAAGAAACTATTTCTAGTATTTTAATATTTGCTGGAAAGCACTAAGAGATAGTATAGAAATATTATTCTATTAAATTCAGGTTGCAATTACCATATCTAGATTGGCCAGTAAGTAATTAAAAATGTCTCCACTAAGGTCAAACTGGCCAGAGTTTGAATCTCAAAAATGTCATGTTATTTTACCCAAGTAAACACTTGAACAGCAGGCAACCAACAGTTCAATAAGATGAAAAATTATTTTTCCTTTTATCATGGTGACCTCTGTGTTGTACTGATCTGATCGGGTGAACTTTACTGGAAAACTGTCAAAGATTGTTATTCCTTGTAATCATCAACGTACATGGCCAGTGGTGCAGTGCAGGGCATACAGAACATCCTCACTTACTATTCTGTCAGCACTGAGTATGCAGTTCTGCCCCCCTTTGATGTTCTTCCCATTCAAGAGTGTGCATCAAACCAAATACTTTTTTCAAGCATGTCCAAGGCATGAACGGACTTCTCTCTGCATACTGCTTGCAAGTATTAAGGTTGCCTTCTGTGTGTATGTTGGTTAGGTTCGGGCAGAAATAGAACATTTATGCTTTGGAATGAGCAAACATTTTTGAAATAAACAAATTGGAGGATTGTAAAAGATTAATTATTTTGTTTAATTTTGGACAAAGTATGTTTGATGCCTTTTTCTGATGATGTGCAACATGTACAACAGCAGCGTATTAAAACTTATTTTCTCCTGAGGTCTCCTGTTGGTAAGATCACACAAGTAGCAATATTTTGTAGTGAACATGCAGACATGAACAGGGACACATTTGCAAGTTTGTGTAGAAAAGTGTTAATTTTTTTTATCATTCTTCCAACCTTTTTCTTTCAATATTTTCTGGTCTTGTAGCTCAGATTATTTGTCACATCATACTGTCAAGACTTAGATAGTTTTAACAAATGAGTAAAAGAAACATTTTATATAAAAGTTGCATAGTATAGCTTTAAGGTGCTCCTGAGGCACATAAATCATTAGCATCTAACCAGAGCTAAGGTGCAACAGGACTGGACTGATGCTTAGTTATTCAAAGTTTCTCTTCACCTGGAAGTAAATGTTGCATTGCACTTGGAAAATGATGTCCCAGGGTCTGGAGGAAAAATGGAAAGGTGCAGAATCTTCGTCTCTTGAGTTTCAGTGTGAAGTTTTCACAGTCAATCATTTGGGGAGCCAAGTTGTCTGCTGGTGTTGGTCCACAGTGTTTTATCAAATCCAAAGTTAGTGGCAGAAAGTGCTTCCCTCCACTGACAAGCTTTATGGAGATAATATTTTCATTGTTAGTTTTCTGGAACTTGTACACACTGACAGTGGGGTCACTGTGTTTGTTTGGCTAGCAAATTAACCTAACTTACCCCCTTAGAGAATCCACAAAATAGGATCCAGAAAAAGACCAAGGATTTCTCTCTCTTTTTTCTGGCAAAAGATGCTACATTTTCCAGAGATTAGCAATAACTTTAATGGAATAAGAGATGGACTAAACTCTAATCTCAACAGTTTAGCATTACCATAGCTCAGCACTGTTAAATAAAATCTCAAGATTGACAACTGGCCAAACAAAACCCCTAACCTAGGTTTGCATTAAAATAGTTATTGTGAACTTGGTTAAAGTTAAAAGCCTCAAGTTCAGCTCAGATCATTCAAGTTGATGGGGAGCATGCAGAGTTGAAGGTGCCGTTTTCGCAAAAGATTAACACATTTAGCCTAGAGCTTTAAAATGCTTTAAAATATTCTGCCAGTGCAGAAAAGTGCTTGTCACATTTTATAAAACTTTATCTGCACCAGATACCACAGAGTCTCTTTCCCAACTATCTGTGACAAAAAGTGTATATATGTGAGGGTGTCAGGAAGGCATAGCAGAGTGGAAACTGTAGATGAAACTTGGCTTTGGCTTATTGTAGCTCTGGTTATAGCTGAGGGGAAGAGGTGTTGATAACCCCAGTGTGGCGATATTGTGCACATTTGGTAGTTGCACTGAGCTTGTCTGATTTATCTGGTAGAGCATATGTGAAGCAGATTAAAGTAGCAAACTGCCAGATTAACAAACTGTTATCCTTGCTATATCTGAGGTTTAATGAAGCAAAGTGATGGCTCCTCATTTTAGTGACAAAGTAATATGTTTTGCCCTCAAACTTACCATCAGATATGCATTGTAGAATAGTTTAACAGGAAATCTCTGGAGTGAGGGAGAACAACAGATTGTAGAAATGAAGGGATTCAATTTGGTTAAATTCATTCTCTATTCCCCTCTAGGGTCTATGAATCTGGGATTAAATGAAAGAGCTTCCTTGAGGGACTGACATGGGGTTGACTGTAACTTGTTTACTGCTTTTTGCTAAACCCATAAAGTATTCACAGTGGCTGTCAGTTTTGAACACTTGTAGGGGTTTGGCAAATCGCTTCCCGTTGTGCTTAAACGTGGTAGGACATACAGAATATGGCTGACAAGCTGAAGTAAATTAAGCTCTGTTGTGTCATTTACAGCATTTCTAAATGCTGTAACACAGTGGAGTGTGCAGGAGGGCGAGCAATAAACCAGAGCCAAGCTGTGCAAATCACCATTGAAGTGTTTCCAGAATAGAGCAGTGATATTAGTTTCATGTAATGCAGTTCAACTCAACTCAAATAAAGTCCAGAAATACACTATGATGGTTGATTTGCAATGCGAACAGGTAAGAAAAACAAAAAAAAAACAAGTTTGGGGTTCTTTCTTGCATAAGATGAGCAAAGCATCTGTTGCCGACGTCCACTTTGATAATTTACAAATTGGAACATGCAAATCGCATTACCAATATAGCTACACTGATTTGTATCAAATATTTCTCAAGACAATATCTGCTATCTGTCTAAGCTGCTTTGAAGCTCTGCCACCTGCCCTGTGTCTCCACTGATACCATCAGCTAGTACTCTGCTGCTCCATTTCTTTTTTCTTTAACCACCTGTCATATTACGCTCACTTTGGTTTTCTGTGGGTGCTTATTTATCACTTACACAAAAGTCTACAGAAAATGTATCACAGAACAGGACACCTAAAATGGAGGGCATGCCAGACATAGAGCTTCCGTCAAGCTTATCAGGTTAAATGTCTTCTTAACAGATAGGTTATGACTTCTTCATGTTGCAGGCTATAGTGTTGAGTCTCAATGTGTTAGACCTTATCCTTTCCTCAGTTGTGACAGCAGGAAATACAGGCTCTCAAAGTTATTCCTTGTATGACATGCAATAAGTTTCTATTACAGAGCCTGTAATTAATGCCCAGGGAATGGAAATGAGTTCATTTTAAAGTGGAGAATTAGACATTTTCATGTAACAATGGATTCTTAGATTTTATTTCTGAGTTATGAGTGGATCGATTACCATTTTTTATGAGACATATTTTCACAGCAGTACTAGTTGGTTAGCTGTCTCGAGGAAAATCCTGGTTTGCTTTTTCAATTGGCAGCAGAAAAGATGTCCTCTAACTGTGTTAGTGAGCTTCTATAGGTACGCTATAGGTATTTGTATTGTGATGTGATACACTATAGATATGGATAAATATTAATTTGTGAAAAATTACTCTGATGTTCCTTTTTTATATGCAGGATTCTATATTATTGTTCAAACTGAGAGAATTGAGGATATATTTATACTGCATTAAATACGCAAAAAGTGACTGACTAAGCACTAGAGTTTTATCATTGCTTAAACAGATGGAGCCTGCATTTCTTTACATCTTGCTGGGTAGGTCACCAAGCTTACCAAAACAATTTTAATTAACCCAGATATCCACAGGGTGAGTTTCCTCCTAATCCGTACGCGCTCGCGGCTGGACACCACCACCCGCTTGTGTGTTTGTTTCGCAACCTCTCCTCCCAACCAGACACAACAAATACGCTCACACACACACGCAAACACACTTCTCATTTGCCCTTCCCTTGGGTTATTTAACAATCTGCTGTGAAACATTTTACACTGGTAAAATACAGCTGTTGGCATTGGAGCTTAAACTTTTTGATCTATTTTCTTATCTAGTCCTGTGTTATTTTTTTGCAGAAGGGATAACCAGTGATGTCAAAAACCATGTCACTGAAACCTGAGATAGAGCTTATTGGAAATGCAACATCAATACTGGAGATCGGGCACTAGCTACATATCCCCCTGGAATCAAAGTGCAATTTTTGTTGAGCCACACAATATAATATTGATCTTTGAACGTCAGATGAAGGGAAAAAAACAAAAAACAAAAAACAAAGCCAGTGGCACCAGATAGCATGTCTTCTATTAGGAGAATGCGAATGCGTGCTGCCAAAGGGCCAAAAATATGAATACGCCTGATAAAAAGAACAAAAATTTGATCCAAAATAATTTAAACATATTTTTCATTCAAACCAGATGGATTAACTATCCCAAAGTGACCACTGAAAATAAATGTCCAACACCTTCGATTGTAGCTTGCAATCTTTATATTCAATTAAAATTTTTAAATGATGTGAAATTCTGATTTCTTGTCATTTAGAAAGAATGAAACAAAAGGGTTTACAGAAAACAGTACTTTCAATTTGACCCATGATTTAAAGCATAAAATGTTTTTAAACCTTTTAAAAATGATGTAGGATAAATGAATCAGAGGTTGTTGTGTGTGTACACATTCAGACTTAGAAAAGTTCCATAGAAGTGAAAGCTATTTACCTTTTACTGTCCTTAAACTAATGTGTTAACAATTACATTTCTATACAGCACTTAAATCTTCACAACTAAAACATGGTGAGTCTTTCAGCCAGGTCTCAGTAACATTCATTACTAGTATAATTTCTGAACTATAAGCTACCACTTTTGTCACACACTGTGAACAATGGGATGGAGTGTGTGTGTGTGTAGCTCTTTATCAATGGGTTTTGAAAGGCTGGACTGCTGTGCAGTGAAGAGGACAGCTGTGTCAGTCTGGCAAAAGGATTTATGGCACATACTTGTATGTTACCCTTACAAATTTTGTTAAAAGTAAAAAAAAAAAAAAAAGTCTTTCTGTTTAAATATCTCTTGCTACAATGAGATCACCTGCAGCTTATGGTCAAGTGCCATCTATACATGTACTTTTGTTTTCTCTTTTCAATGTTAGTGGATGAGGCTTATTTTCTGGTGCTTTAGATTGTTATGCGTTGTTTTAAATTATTATACTGATAATTTAAAACAGTGCGTTTTAAATTAAAATTTAAAACAGTATGTTTTAAATTATCACCTCTTGTCATAGGAATTAATAACACTTTTCAAACCAGACCAGAAATGAAAAAACATTTAGCTATTGTGAGTTTTTTTTTTTTTGTTAGTTTGCTTATTGATTTATTCAGAAACAGTAATTATTGTGGTTGGTCACATCCTAAGTACCATGGCCTATTAAATCTCCAAGCATCTGCCCATCACAGTGGACAAATTGTAATTTGAGTCTTAACTCCATGAAATGAAGCTGGAAATGTTATCACTGCTTTATTTCAGGGCTCCTGTCATGTTTTTTTTAGTTTGTAATACCATTGTACAAATGGTTTTATTTTCAGCTGAAAATAGTGTTTTTGACATTTTAAGAAATCATAATGTTCATTCTGTTCTGTTTTACCAAACATCTGCTCCAAAGGTTAAACTTATACAGCTAAACATTGCTTTCAAACTCCCAGTGATGTGTACTCTCATTGATTTAAATAAAGCTATTTTCCCACCTTCTACATTTTATTTGCCTTGTTTTACTTTGATCATTAAATCTAATTGTGATTATGCTGAACTTTTACAAATATCAAATCTATAACTTTAGAAGTTCCACATGCTTTTTGAAAGCTGGTTTCTTTTTTTGTACCAGATAAAATTAATTTCAATGAATCATTTATTGATGGATGAGAAGCACATAGAAGAAATGGTCCTGTACGTTAAGATTATGGAGGAAATTAGGGAGGCAATGTGTTGCAGGTGATGAAAAGCTGCTTTATTTATCTAAATCTATCTCTGTTTCCAAAAGTCAAGAATAGAAATATGATGGATTGTGCATTCTGCCTTGGATGAATTTCAATTTTACAAGCCGGCATAAGCCCATATGAGCAGAATTTCTTTCACACAAGCCCCCCTCCTCTGCCCGTCCCAGCCCCCATCATTTTCTTTGTCCTTCAGGTTGCCTTGCTGCTCTCTGTTCATGTCTGCTACCTCTTCTTTCTCACATACAGCCTGCCTCTCTCTTACTTTGTAGCGCTCACAGTGTTCCCTATCTGTCTGTCTCTTTCTGTTTCTCGTTCTGATCTCTATCCTCCTGAGCATGTCTTGGAGGCAAATTGTTGCAGTCAGGCAGACTGCTGTGTGTTGCTGGTCCTGTGCCACCGCACTGCCACTGCTGTTCACCCACCATCTATTTATTTAGAGGAATTAAAGGATGAATTCCCTCTCAGGACCTTTGCCCTCTGAGGTGTCAGCAGGGAGCTATGCAATTGCACCTAATAAATCCACACGCTCACACACAACAGGTGGAGGATAGATAAACAGATAAATATATCTTATACCCTTAGGATGATCATCACATTTGATTTCCCTCCACTGACCACAGCATCATGTCGGGGGACACGTTAGCACTGTGGGTTTTTGATGTACCTCTCATGAGTGTCATTACACTTACTACTTGGCTGAGTTCAGTTTTCCCCTCAGCTCTTAGCAGACCACAGGAATGATTCAATATGCTTTCTGCCATGCCGTTTGCGCACCACATTAATATAATCCATTTTCTATTTTCTCCTAGAGATTTTACTTAGTGGGCAGTAGAGAAATTGGTTCATATTCACTTGAATCATGAACTGCATTTGCAGATGTTTAACACTATAAAACATAAATGACATTCAAACAAATTAACTAAAAAAAAAAAAGCTTGTCTGTGCTCCCTCTTGAGATAAATAAGGAAAACAGTGTCTGATAGATATGTAAAATGACTTGATGTCATTGTTGACTTGAAAAAGTCCCTGCTGTTCATAAGATCCAACATCGAGTGTAGTGAAAAGTAGCAACAATATTTTTAATAACCACCATATCTTGCATCAGTTGAATTTTGGCACTGCATTGTTTATTTCTTTTATTTATTTATTCATATTTTTTGGGGGGGACAAAACAAAGCTTACAAGCAGGATTACCAACTTTCATTCTTTTGAAGTTAAACTTCAATGAAAAGTTAGAACTAAAACAAATATTTTCACACTGTTTTTTTATGACTGCTCACTCTTGCATCTTCTTTTAGAGGTTGGTGCTATGGATGTGACATAACCACATGATGCTATCAAACAAATTTTGTCCAAAATCTTTCACGAAATCTTGTGTTGAAACTACGAAATGATAAATTAACGCTATTCTATCGGGCTAAATAGGATCAAACCCTTCCATTCAAACCCTTCCAAATGAATCATTCAAATTAATGTAATCATTCATATATATATATATATATATATAGTTTAAACCCTTACCATCAATGGGACAGTAATATGGTACATGTCAAAATTTTATCAATAATAATTTAAAAAAATTGCCAAAACAAACAGAATATTGAGCAGTGCACATGTTATTTATCTAATAAATAAAATAAATATATTGCCAGGTAGGTTGGCAAAACTGATTCGTTTTTGTATATTTACCTTGACCTTCACATTCAGTGGGCTTTGCTGTGGTATTTGCTGCTGCCATCCTGAAAACTGTGTATGTGCACCCTGCTGAGCTTCTAGGAAGTAATAAGCTGAACTCACACTGGGTGATATCTGCTTACTTTCCATCCACTCTTTTGGGACTTGCATAACTTAGAGGCAAGTGAAGGCAGGATTTAATTCTGACAAAAGACGCGAAGAAGCGTAGAAGAAACATTTGCTCTCTTGGGTTTCCATGAACATTTTAGCCAGCCTGTGTGACAAAAACATGCTGGAAAATAAACTGCCAATTTCCATGCAGGGGCAGAGGGCAATAGAAAACAAAACTCTAGTCACCCTCCTGGGTCCACAAAGAATGCACATTTGATACAAGCTCCAGATCCTTGCGAAAACTGTTGCCCTAGGGCATTCTGATGTGGGGCAGAACTGTACTTCCTCCCCTTTATCTGACAGGTAACATGAATTAATTATGCTGTGTACTGCTAGGGAAAAAAAAACAACCACCTATATCAAAACGGCTGCAGATAATAAGTGGGGCAAAGTGCTCGGCATGGACTAATTATTATTGATGCAGATTCACTTTCACTTAGCAGCCAGATAGCTACTGATGCTCAGAAGTGGAGCACTGCATTAGATGTGCTGCTGGCAGATTTTTATGGCCCATTGAACCAGTGGAGGTGATGGTATAAATGCCCCTGTCAGGTGCCACCAGAAGCCTATGGAATCTCTGGTGAAATTTGGTCTACTTCCTCCACACTCATTCTCCCTTCGACTTCAAAGCCATATGTTTATATTAAACTCTGTCACAAATGTGTGAAATCACTTCCGGTTGAATTAACTTTAACACCACCGGAGACAGCTAATTTTTGGGGTTATTTCTGTTCTGCAGTAAAACTCCAAGTGTTTTTAAGTTTGTCTTTTCCTCAGGGTAACCAGAAGTGAAACAATCTCCATGAGAAAATTTGAATAAATCATGTGGATTTTTACAGGGATGTTCTTCTCTGCTGGTGTTGTTATGTTAGTGCATCACAGGATTCCAATGTGCTGCTCATTAATATTCATAACTCAGTCAGGATTTTATTTTTATTAACCCTTCAAGCTATTTAAACAGTGCTTTAAAACATTCTTCCATCACTGTATTTATGCTCTAAATGCCTCACTGACTGATTATGTCTTTTCCTTTTGTGTGAACACTGAGATGACCAGCGGCAACACAGCTGCAGCTAACAGAATGTGGTGCCCATGCACAAACCCAAGTGTTCCCTGTGCACCAGAGCATGAAAATATGTACCAGTTCTAACCACTTTTAATTCATGAAAACATTCCCAATGTGACTTATCCACACAGGTGTAAAGCCTGCTGGGGAATGTCAGAATGACTGCAGGCTGAAAGTACGGAAGTGGCTTTCTTTATGGAACATGCAGTTTATTGCTGTATATTGCATGCTGCAAGGGGAGAGCATCTCTCTGCATGACATAAGTGTGAAGTCAACTCGCATACATTTTGAACATTTCCACTTTGTGTAATTTTAGTGATGATTGATTTTACCTCTCCGCTAGTCTCCAAAAATGTTATTGATATTTGGCAGAATAAATGATAAAAAAGTTAACTTTTTGCAATAAAGTATCTAATTTGAGAAAATTTATTTGTTGGGTTTGTGTTACAAACCAATGCTTTTCACTGCATTATTGAAATGTCTAGTTTTGGGTAAGAAATTCAGTAGTTTTGTAAATATGACAAAAGGTCATAATATCAGTGTTTTTGGAAAAAGACAGACTTCTAAAAGCTTTGAATTACTTATTCACAGCTTGCTATGTAGAAAACCTTCAGAACTAAAATTATGCTTTGAACAAAAATGCAAGATTTTTAAAGGAAAACCCACTCTGAATGGGTTTACCTGGTTTCCCTTTTCTGCACCATCAGTAGAAAAACAGCAATCACCACCTTTGAGTCACAGGTAATAACCATCTCAGCAAAGCTTTCCAATCTTGGTGGGCCGACTCAGAGCCTTGCCAAATTAAGGACCTGGGAATTACTCCTGGCACCGAATAATGATGAGGCGGTCCCTATCAGGACAAGGAAGCCTGTTTATAATGAGATCGTAAACATATGCTCGTGCCAGCACAGCAGCTTCCTGTCAGCTTAATTGGCTCGATGTGAAATTTTAGCCCTTGTTGGTCCTCTCTGGAAGAGGAGGGGCACATGGAGGGGAACAGTGCGAAAGGTGTATTCCGACATTGGTGAGATGTAGATGGAAGGAAACAAATATAAGTGTAAACACGTCCAAACTGATGTGATGATACATGATGTATAGACAGAGATTTGTAAACAAATGCACTTGGCAACATCCAGCCCAGTAAACTGGTATTTGCATGGAAAATGTTGAGGGCAAACAGACCCATTGTGCATTGTCCTTTGTAAATCACTGTAATAGCTGAGTAAAATAGGGTGCAATATGAAATGAATTGGCAAAATAATTGACAAAGTATGATTTATGCACGTTTCTGGGTCTAATCAGACTCAGTGAGGCTGTATGTGGCCTGGAGAATGAGGCAATGAGCAGGGGTTAAATTGTACTAACCTCTGTCTGTTAAGCTGCTAGTGGGAACAATTTGGAAGTCTGGAAAAACACAGACGCTATTAATCATCACTCTGCACATCTCACATGTGTAGGCATAAAGACAGTAACGCCCAAGCTGTCTATCTAACTCCTTGACACAACGCTTAATGACACCGAACTTCAATATGTTCAACTCATTCTACATTACTTTATTCAAACTGACTGCAAAGTGTGGTAATTAGCTATATTATGAAAACATTAGCATTAGCTGAGGCGTAGCTTTCTTTTACATTAGATTATGGGGCCAAAAAAACCCCAGAGAGCAATATTTCTTATTTTATTTAGTTTGTCTTATCAAATTAAAATATCCCAATTTGTTCTTAAAAATACTGCCTTACTCATTCACAGTAAACAACATTTATGAACTCCAAAAAGGGTAAGAATTTAATTTTACTGTTAAAATTGTTGCCAATATAGGGGGTGCTGGGTTAAGCACAACTCACATAAGGAGGCCCTTTGAAAAAAAAATCCCTAGAATCTTCACAATATCAAGGTGTGAATTCTTGCAATTGCATAGAACTGCTGTTGTGTAAACTTTAGAATACAAACGTGTTCAAGGGGCTTGCAGTCACACTTTTTATTCAAATATTATATTTAGCCGACTGGATTGACCTTAATCCCTACAGATACACAATGCTGTAATGCAGCTGAAAATGTCCTTTAAGTTGAAATAACAGGAAATAATGCAAAATGGGAAGTAGTAGAAGAAGAAAGTGACAACAAACCTGGGTCAAATAACGAGGTCATTCGACAGACTCTGAAGTGCAGAGGAGGTGATTCAGCCATTTGATTCAGGTGTGCAGAACTACTCCTAAAGGTTGAGGCCTGGATTTGAGGGTCGCTGCTGTACGCCACTCTCACATCTGTGACAGGTCACACAGACTGTCCTCTTCAACTGCAGTGTAAAAGACAATGTTATAGTTGTCAGACCTTGAGAGCCTGATAAACGGTGCACCTAGAATTTCTCTTATGAACACACACAGACTGGAATTATTTTTAATGGACAAAACTAGACAGGTGAATCATCTCTGTGATTATTTTATGAATGATTATTATTATGACAGGGATTATGAATTTAATGCTTTAAAATAGTGTCTTCTCTCCACTCAGCCATGCCTACCTCCTCTGCTGCAATCAGCACAAATTCACTCACCTGTGACCTGCTCTGTTTAAATGCTCTTCAGCCTTCTAGTCTGGCAAGTTATGAACAACTTCTGTCAATGGATGTCCAGTGGTTTTCCTTGCCCTCATCTGATCTCCTCATTGCGACCTAGATTCTTTGTCCTAGATTTTGCTGCCTTGCCCTCATCTGACTTCGACCAAACCACACTGATCTCTGGACATTGACCTTGTTTTTGTGTCCTGACATCTGAGCTTTGCCTTTTCCTTGGATACTTTCCTTCTCATGTTTGACCTGAGCTTTCACCCTCTGGATTCCAAAAAATATTGCAGAGAAGTTTCACTATAGGTGTGTGAACCTAAAAACTGTCTGGCCATGACTCGGTTTCCATATTATGTGTTATGACGTCATCACCATCATCATGCTGCTGCTGCTGCTGCTGCTGCTGCTGCTGCTGCTGATGATGATGATGATGATGATGATGATGATGATGATGATGATGATGATGATGATGATGATCACATCGTGCTGATCCTGGTTTCTCTCCAGAGAGGAACTTCACAGCATACAGGCTGATGAGGATCTGTCTGGAGACAGACACACTCTTTAAGATTCTTGAGGAGCATCCCATCAGGATCAAAGACCTCACACTAATCATAAAAAAGTTGGAGTATTTCATTTGGAGTCCTCTGAAATTCGCTTACTCTTTGGCAGTCTCTAATTCGTTCTCTCCCCTTCCAGAGTTTCTCGTGTGCTCCTGCAAAGGTTTTCTTATGTCTGCCGATTTTAGATTTAAAATAAATCTTTTTAAACATATTCTGTCTGGCTGAATTTCCAGGTTATTTTTACTGACTTATTACAGGATTGCAGTGATCATTTTCATGTTCATGGCATTTCAAAATTTTGTTCGGAGGAACAGAGAATCTTGGCAGATTTTCCGACGTCTTGTGTGAAAGTAACTTGTTCTACACTTCTTGAGTGTTGTCACTCAAGGTTTAAGTATCATTTGCAAACAGATCAGCCTGGAAAGTGTTCTGATCCAACACTTAAGCTGCCGTTCAGGTTTCTTCCTCACTGGAGAAACAGCTCATTTAAGGAAGTAGGATTTTAAAGCTGGGATCCTCAGTGTTACAGAAAAAGAACAAAACATGTGTGAGGCTTCAATCCAGCCAACAGGTAAGTTGTCGTCATGCTCCAGTCTGAGTTGTGCACAGAATGATTCTTGGGAAGATTTTTGTTTCATCAATCTTGCCTGTTTGTCTAACTCTAACATTTCTGGGACTTTTTTTCTCTGTCAATATTCCTCAGGCATTTTTATGCAACTCCTGGAAAAAAAATTTGGCCCCTTCTCCTCTACTAGTAAAACCACCTTTGACTTAATCCACCAATCAACCTCGTTTATTTTCTGCTGTTATGTTAATACATGGTGGTGGGCAGAGAAAGCAAACATTATTTTGAGCCAAACATGTCAAACTTGTTGCCTTCCCTCATTGCTCAGAGCAACTCAAACTTGGCGTAAGGAAAACAGACTTTTGATGAAGAGCTGAACTGTTATCCTGCTTGATTGCTGACGTCCAAAGAGCAAGAGAATGTTGAGAACTGTCAGAATGTAAAAAATTCAATATAGATATGGAAGAAAGAAGTCAAACTCTTTCTCCTTTTCCCTCCCGAGATCAACTACATACATAAAAAACATAATCAGAATGGGTGGAGTTCAAAACAAAGTTTCAAAACGGTGATGTCTTGATAATCATAAATGCGATTATAGGCTTGCAAACATTTTATTACTTTAGTAGCTCTTTTATCTCTACCAGACGTTTATTTATTCCTAGCTTGTGGTCATGTAGTTTACTTTAGGGGGTTTTTTTTGTTTTTTTTTATGGTCAGTAAATATTTAATTCCATTAATTGCTCATAGGAATTTTCTTATCTTTTGAAAATGTTTTCTCTATTACTGAAAATAGAGCACGGTTATGTGACATAATTTCAAGCTAGTGCTCTTTTTGAATGTATAACAGTATCCCTTCCTTAAGAAAGTCAAATAACTTACAGATTGTCTGATGGGTAAATATAAGGGACTGATTGATACTCTATGCAGCAGCATGATTTAACATCAGCTATAAGCTACACCTCACAGTGAATAATGCTGACAATGGGATGGAGCAGAGTGAATAAAATTCAGTTTAATCACAAACTACATTGATATGTTTTCCAGTTGTTGTTGTAAATGCAGCTGTATTTTAACTGAACCTGTACTTTTACCTTCTCCATGATTATGTTTTGTTATGAAGTGGTGCTACACAGATAAAGTGAATTTAATTGAACTGTTCACACCATACTGAGTACTTAATGGGGTGATTTAGGACCCAGACATTCTCCCTACTTTGTATTGACCGAGTTTTATAGTGCAATATTTACATTGTAGTCAGAGATTATGCATGTTAGCACATTTTATTTCCCTAGTGGTGGCATTTATGGCAGGCCTCTTTGGCTGCACAGGCATGTGATATTGTTTGCTGCTAGTCATCTGGAATTAAAGCTCCTTTCAACCAGTGAAGTCACCACCTGTTTGTAGGTACAGAGTACGGATGAGGCTGTGAGCACATCTGAAATGTTAACTAGCTTTGAAATGTACCATGATGCTTTGCTGCACAGAAACAGGGTTCTTTTAGAGCATGTTAATAGTCTGTTCTCGTAACACCCGAGGACTGAAATATTATCTACTCGAGCAGACATGGTTATCAGTTGCAGTTACTGCCTAATTATTCATTAGAAGATTGCTCTACAGACATGTGTTGGATAAGTTAAAGGATTAGCATTTCTAAATTAGACATATGTGTGAAATACATATAAAAACAGGCAGTGACATCAGTGTGCCATCATCTTTTTATATCCCACCTCTCAATATTTAAATATTGTTGAATGAATCCTTGTATTTGGTGATAGGTTTGGCCACTGTTGCATTAAATTCAATAAAGCCACTATTTGATGTGTTGTAGAGCTGACAAACCATGAAGAGTCCTACTTGTCCTACTTGCTCTTCTGTAACAGAGGCTATTTTCACAGTGTGCTAGCATTGTTCCGCTTGCTTATGAAATTATGACATTTTGTGCTGTAATAAAATGTCAAAATCTGGGAATATTTCTTATTGGCACATTTTTTTTTCTTTTCTGGAGAGTTAAAATATATCTGAAAACAATAAACTACAACACCATTTCCATAACACAAGAAAGCAATGTGCATCTGCATTTTCCCATTAAACATTTCGTGTAAATAGGATTCAATAATCTATGAAAGTTGACAAACATTTATAAGGATGTCACCTGGTCTGGTGCCTGTTTGTCCTGCTTTCTTCCTGAAGTGTGCAGTACAAAAAACTTCACTTTTTATATCTCTGTGTTCATCCTTTCCTCTCTTTTCGCTCCCACTTTGTGTCACTCTTATGTGTCGAATGACAGCAAAAGCTCTGGGGCTTCCCCTATGGTTCAAAAGGTCAGTAGCAGAGGCCTGATTATTTCAAAGTGATTAACAGATGATGCCCAGCCTCACACACACACACAGACACACACAGACTCACCCACACACACACCCTGCCAGAGGCCAGCAAATGAAGCATCTTATTGACAAATGACAAGCCGATCAAAGAAAAAAAAGAGCTACCCACATGGGGGCTTAATAGATGTTGATCTGCTCTCCCTCCATCAAGTCCAAAGCTCTGCTGTTTTGTGTTTGACATTTTAAAATCATCCTGCACAGACATATTTGGCTTATTTTTCACCCCTCTTTTCTTCTTTTTTTGAATGCCCCCATGATTCTTATTTAGTTTACCACAGAACTTCTAAGCCACTGAAACTCAATTATCATAGAAAGTTTAGAGTGTACATGATTTTTAACATATCATCAAAGAGGAGCAGAAATTACAGCAATGCTTGTTCTAATGAAATTTCTCTTGGGGAGATATATCAGTCTGATTTGAATAATATATCTGTCAGTGACACTAAGAATCAAAGGTGCATAATCACATTAAGTCTCAGTTGCATTCTTCTCTTTTTCTTTGCCTAAAACGAAGCTGTAATAGAAACTGCATGTATGAGCAGAGTGCTCTGGTTCAGCTGACCAAAATAAATTAGTACTCTGAACATTTGTTCCATTAAGGATTGCGTCTCTTTTCACCTTTTTGTCACATTTAAATATTGTGGACCACAAATATTGAGTTTGAGTTCATGCCACAGTGTCTTCAGGCAGGTTACTTCAAAAGCTTCATTAGCTGTGAATGAGCTAATGAAGGATTTGATGGATTTGAAACATTGTTCTGCTGTATAACCCAAGTGTTGATGAGCTTAAAAGCACACAAAAATCATAAGACATTGTTCTTTAGGGTTTTTATGTAATTGATCTTATCAGACATATTCTATCCAGCTGTTTTCCTAATTTTGAAGATAAAAAAAAAAAATAAGACCAACCAAGCCCCGATTACTGGTAAAATTCAGCTCAACCACAAAACTATCAGATTAATCGATAATTTTAAAAGATTCCTTTTCTGGCAGCTCCAGGTTGGTTTGTGTAGGTTTTTTTTTACCCTTCAATAAACTAAGTCACAGTTCAAAATGGGCCTTTGTAATAGGATGATTGTCTGTCTCAAGATCTTTTTCTTAAGTCCCAAAACATTCAAGTCACAAAAAAGAAGCAAGAAAGAAATGTGTTGGGACAACACGGTGTGAATACAAACGTCCAGCAGTATGTATCCAGACCTAAAAACATGCATTGACCTTTCAAAAACTCCTAATAAACTTAGACTTCTATTTGAAATGTTTATTTCAAACAATTAAAGAAAAATGCATTATAAAATTAGAGTTGACTTTCAGATGTGAAATTTATGCATGGCTTTAATAAAGTGGCTTTGGATTTTCTGACAACCAAATTTCCTTTTATTATTTTTTTATTCATTTTTAATGGAAAGAAGCTCAGCAAAAACTTTGACCCTTGAAGGGCTACTTAGAGGACTGTTTGTCTGCTACCCGATTTTGAAATGGAAATTAGCACAGTAATGATTCTCATTTCAAGTCTCCCATGATATGAGGTGTTAAACCACTTTGTCGAGTTTGACTATTCTCCCATCATTCCATAATTATGCATTACTCCTTTGATCCACATTGTGTATCACTTATAAACAAAGAGTATTTCAAGAATATTCAGCAGCAGGTCCTATTGATGGGTTTTTGTTCAAATGAAAAACACTCATTTAAAAGATTTTTTTACTTCATTCTTTTTTTTTAATTTGTACTTTTTTTATTATCCACAGGATTCAGATGCCTTGGCAGACTTCCTCCATGTTCCTTTTGGGTTATTGACTCTTATGTTATGCGAAATATGTCATTTTGTTCAAATAAAATGTTGAATCTTGTAAACTTAATCTTTTGTTGCGGTTACTTAACTTAAGGCAATCAGTTTCCTAGATTCTGCTAAGTAAACTGTACTGTTCATGTAAGCTGGACTAACTTGACATATTTTAGTTAAGAGGATGATTTACATGCTACTTCTAAGTCGAAACAACTTCACTAAACTAAGTTAAATTAAGTTCATACAACAAGGTCTTAAGTACATTGAACAAGTACATGTTAAATAAGCAAAACTTAAGAATAGTAATTAAACTTATTCACATTTTTCAAGGCAATCGGTTTCCAAGGTTTTTTTTTTTTTTTTAAGTAAAGTCAACTTGTCAAAGTTTAGAGTTTGACATAATCATTAAAATAATTTCATTCTCAACAATCTGGGTCCGCTGCATCTAACTCACCACCTTGAAACGTGATACTTATTCTATGATGCTTTCAGACCATTACAAGTCTAAAGTCAGAGCTTATCAGGCAAGAAGTTGACTCACTTTGTTGTAGGCAACTGAGGGTGCTGCAGGTATCAACAGAAGAAGATACAAGTAGTTCCCCTCACTCAAAATATGGGGGCTGAAGATAATGAGGCTTTCTCAGATTCCCACCTATCACATACAGTTCTGCTCAAGACTTTTAAATCATTCAGTTTTTTTTTCTTTGCTCCTGAGGAACCAGCTTCTTTTCTAATATTTTGAAATTGATCAGTAGTTCCCAAGGCTCAACATCTTCAAATATTTTCATTTTAACTTGAGCTGCTGCCTGATTCAATTCTGATCAGTCCCCGATCCCTATAAACAGGAATAGGTTTCACAAAAGTTAAACAAGTGGAGGACTAATAGAGAAAAATCAAGATTAAATCATCATATACAGTAGATGAGCATCATCTGCAAGGCATGAATTGAAGAAAACGGTAATAAACAAGCAAATGTGATTAAGTCTGATGTAAAATCTCTGCTTATGCTCATTTTTATTTAGAACTGTTTTTAGTATTTTCCAGTGACATGTGTAGAGGTTATAAATCCTGTTGGCTGTAGCTAAATGTTTGCACAGCTTTAGGTAGCTAAGACCTAAAGCTGTAACTTCACATACAGTACAAGAGGGGCAACCAATATTAGTTTTCTGTTTGTCCTGGAAAGCTTGTACAGGTAAAACTTATTTCTAATTAACTCTTCAGACCAACTTCCTGAGGTGTGGAACAGCATAGGGCTGTGATGGAAAATCAATCTGTACTAACAAGGAACCTTTTTGTTTCTGTGGCTAATTGGGCACCATCTGAGGTCATGTTCATAAAAATGTAAGTGCTCTGATGACTCAAAATAAAGCAGGTCATGTTAATACCCCAAGGAAAAATTATTATTGCATCTATTGGTGTCTCTGCTTCCAGTCTCCTGTTTATAAAATTACACGTACCAGATAAAGAAAGGAAACGTGCAGCGCAAAACATTTACACACTTGCTTAGCACATGTAGAAGTGTTAATCACATTATTTTTAAAATAAATATTTTCTAATTCCAGTTATCTCCTGGTTTTATCTCAAAGCAAGTAAACCTCTATCAGTGTATTATTGCATCAGCTGTTGGCATAAAAAGTAAATGGCAGTGTCCCTGATAACCACTTTTAATGATATTTTAATCAATTAATCACCAGTGTAGATGTAAAATTATATTTATGAGACTAAGGGAGATGCTAAAGGCTGATAGAGCAGCTGATGCTGAGGGAGGGTGAATGATTCAGGTCGGTAAAACTCTAAAGGTTGAGTGTTGATTTATCTATTTTTTTTCTCCTCTAATAAGTTATAGATTCTAGCCAACAAGGCACACTGCAGCGTAAACTAGAAAAAGTCATATCTGATTCTGACCTGCTTAAATGGCTGTAAAACTATGTAAAAAATGCAGCTGGCAAAGATCCTGAGTCAACACAATATGTGCATTTCGATCCAATGGGTCCTATTGCAATTGTCTTCTGCTATTTCTGTGAGGAGTTTCAGTAAGAAACTTTGAGGTCAAATGTCAAGGAGGGATGTTTTTCAACACTCTGTGCCCCGGGGCGTCTGGCTTTTCAATTCAGCCCTGAGTTCAGGTGTATCATCTACGTTTTTAATGAAATAATCCTTTTATATTTAGCACACCACATTGATTGAAAAAAAATTTTTTCAAGATTTGTTCAAGACATAAAAGCAAATCTCATTCAAAACTTTTTCTTTTTTTTTTCTTTTGAAGATGTAAAAAATTTCAATGTAATCAAATCTTGTTCCGAGGATACATTTATATTTCCACAAAGACAGAATGTTTCATACAGAACTAGTTTAAACTGGTAACAGTGACTATAGATCCATACTTTTCAAGCTACAATGACCAAACACATGCCAAAAAATGCCCACGTTAGGATAAAGTAATGGAAATAATTCCAGATTGCTGTGGGCTACCCTGTTAGGAAAAAGATCAAATGTAGCATTGATCGTGTTCTCTCCATCATGTTTGTTTGTTGAGGTAGAAGAAGGCCATACTGGTATCAGGAGAGGTCTGTCAGGTGCTTTTATTAAATCATCACTGATTGACTTTCTCATGTGTGGCTGATTGCTTGGATGGTTTATTCATGGGAAGATTAAATAATTGATTTGTAGAGTAATTGGTGCATGCATGTATTAATGATGGGAATTTTTGCCACCATGGAGTAAGCCAACAATGACACTGGGGAAAGTCTTTGAGATGTTTACTCAAAATTGTGGCACCAGCGCCCTGGTACTGTATGTGAATCTGTAGAAACTAGATGAAAGCAGGTTTGTGTGGTGTCAGCAACAGAGCACCTTGACATGCCATACCTTTTTTTCAGAAATAGCTGCACTCTGACAAACGTTTCTTCTTTCTCTCCCACACCTAACCCCTGTCCTCTACTGTGTGATGAGCAATGCAAAATGATGATGCATCGCTTCAGCACCTCTCAGAATTCAAAGCTTGTACTTTCACCATGCTAAACTTTGCTCTATATGTACCCTGGCAATGTGCCAGTCAGGCATTATAAATGTTCACAGTGAAGCCTCGGGCTGCTAATGAGCTAGTAAGCAGTGGAATCCTCAATGGAGACTGAGATGGAGATGAATCCCCGGACTTCCAGACTGAGAACACCCACTCACATCTGCAACATCTGCTTCGTGGCTCAGTTGGAGCCCCTCCCAACTGCTACAAAACCCCACAACAACCCAACATCTCATCACCCCTCCCCTAAGTTTGCACACCCACGCACTCCTGAAATTCGCTCACACATTACTGATACTGTCAAACGCCTAAATGCCAGACCACCTTCCACCTACTGACTGCGGAGTCCCCTTCCCCCTCCTCTGTGCGCAGAGAAAGCCAGAGGAATACAAAAATGCTATTCCACACATTTGTGGAAACGGACATGCTGCTTGTTGTCGTTCTCTTTGCTCTCCATGTCTCAAACATGTTGCTTAGCTCTAACTTCATTTTCTCCAAGCAATAGCTGACCTTTTTAACATTACTCCTACGTGCCACAATGTTATTCACTTTGGACCCATTGTTAACATTTCTCCAGAGCTGCTTTTCATGAGGTTGAAGCAATTTTACTAATTTTCCAGACTCTAGCTTGTTAAATGGTGAGTTTTTTTTTATTAAATTTTTTACTTTAAAAGCCTTTTATATATTGTATAAAATAATAAATGATGAATATGTCTAGAAAAAATTGTTATACATACTGGTCACTGTTTTTTTTTCATGGCTTAACATGAATATGCCATTTTCATGCATTGATATTCAGCAAAAGAGCAAAAAACAAGAAAGGTTGTAACCTGAAAATAAAATTTCCATCAAATTTCTGTACCCATAGATTGCCTTGGGCCATGAAAGAGCTGGAGTCTGTCCCTGTAGCGAGCACATAAAAGGAATGGAACACCGTGGACAAATCACTAGTCTATCATAGTACTGTGATCTGTCATTTGTGAGTGATCCAACTCATTGAGGACGAGGTGAGCCCAATTTTGTCATGGAATACCAAATCTAATATTGCAATCTAGCATTATATCATTATGTCAAACAAGGAAGCGATGGGGTGTTACAGTGAGCATAGGTCAGGTGCAGAGCTGGACAGAGCTCGATGTGAAAAAGCAAAGAATTTAGTAAAGTTGGATGGATGGACTTTGGCCTTCATTTATTTTATTTAAATAAATATATATATATATATATATATATATATATATATATATATATATATATATATATATATATATATATATATATATATATATATATATATATATATATATATATATATATATATATTTGACTGAAAATATTTGTTTATCCACAAATTTGAATAAAATGTTAAATGTGTATTTTGTTGTAGCATTTCATAAAAACAGAATGTGTGTCATGCAAACCATAATTGCTAATCTAGGATAAATGTGAGGCCTGAAGTAATTCTAAAAACAGTAATATTAAAAAAAGAATCATTTAGAAGCTGTCTGAGATTTTTCATTGCTTTGTCTCAGAGCCAACACAGAGAACTGAGACAAACAACCGTGCAAGCACACATTCTTAGCAAATGGCTGAGGATGCCATTTAAATGAACATGCATGTTCTGGGACTGTGGGAAGGAGTACCTGGGGAAAACTGAAGCATTAATGGAGAGAAACTGAAAACTCTACACAGAGAAATCTCAGCCGATATTTTAACTAGTAACCTTCTTGTAGTGATTTAAAGGCAGCAATATAGATCTGGTAAACAGATATTGTCTATTGTCTAGGTTTTCATCCTTAACAGGCTACCAAGTAACCTAATCTTGATTTTGACAACTGAAGACATCTAGAAAAGACTGGGTGAATGGTGGACGGTTCTTTGCAGAATTTAAAATACTTGACTTTTGTCATGTATAATAGTATTTTATAGTTAGGTATACTTGCAATTCTGTAAGTATGATTTATGGCTGCTGTCAGTTACTTTGAGTCTTTCATATATTGGTGAGGTGAGGAGAGACGATCAGGCAAAAGGCAAGTGGATGATGTGGAAAGTGTTTTTAGTCAGATTTAATCACTTGCATAATAATAGTTCATAATCAAGAAAGCAGAAGGGCTGAGCAACGAAACAACAATACAGAAATGAAGGTCAGGTGGAACAACTGAGAGGGAACCAGCTCTGAGTCAGGTTGACTGACTGAACTGGGAAAACAAGGAAATTATAACCAGGTTGAACAAATGCAAACACAGGAGTGACAAGAGATGCTAATCTAGCTGAAGAATAAACTGAACATAAAAAATTTTAAAACCATCTTTTACATCATGAAGAACTTTTCTTCATATAGAAATATGTTGTTTTGAAGTATAAACAAATATAGCACACAACAAAGTTAAACATTACTCAATTAAATGATATTGATATAATATTCTTAATCTTTTATTTGGCAGTATAGTAAAGATGAAACACAAGAAAGTGACTTGTAATCTTTAAAAAAAAAGGATTATTTTACAATGGCTGGGGAATACATAAGATTGTTTGTATTTTAATGCACATTCAAAAGTGATTATTTTCACCAAACTGAATAAGGTTTATTTCCACCTATTATGTCTTAATCCTGAGATACAGTGGTTCAGTCTTTAAAGAAAGCTTTACATGTGCGTCTGAATAAATTAAATTATCTCAAAAAGTTGTAAAAGGGAAACTCACATAATTTTCATTCCTACATGCACAAATATAGAAATTAAGCAATTATTTTCTTTGGTGATGGGAATGATTTTGGGCCACAGCTGATGAAAATCCCAAATCTACAAAATTAAAACATTCGATGAGATTTAAATGAAGGGTAGGGTAGGGTTAGGGTTTTTGTGTTTCTTAAACACAGAAATGTAATGTTTTGACCCTGTATGGCCTGCACAATTGAGGTGAGGACTGTTGACATAAAGGTTGTCCCACAGACACTCATTGACACCCTCAGTGGGGAGGGTAAGCCACAAAAGGTCATTGCTGTATTAGAGTTGTATCCACGCATATTAATTAAAAGTTAGCAAAATCAAAAAGTGTGGCACAACTCTTAGCTACAAGCAAAGAGTTGTGAGGCAAAGCATATTCAAGAGCTTTGGGGAGATTTGGCTTGAAACCCAAAGGAAGTTAGTACAAGAGCCAGCACAAACAAATATATTCAGGACAAGGTGCTGTTTTGTCAAGTAATTCCTGAACAAGAGACAATAGAAGCATATGTTAGGCCCAGACATGGGAGAGAAACAAAGCCCTGGACTACACAAAGAGAATAAAAGTGACTGGGAAAAACTCTGAATCCCAGAATTCATGCACAACTCCCAGGAAGGTGGAGTCACAGCTGGAATGCCTGTGATATCACAGAGGCATATCCCTAGCAGTTTTCTTCCTCTTTGCCCACAGCTTCAAAGGCTGCATTGGTAAGGACGCACACATGAATGTCTGGATCTCGCCAGCCGTGTAAAGGACTACATCTTCAAAGAAACCTTGGATCTTAGGTAAATTACAGTCTGGTGTTTGTGTATCCAGAGACTGTACCCCAGCTGAAAATAAGCAGATCATCTGACCTGAAAAACACCGGGCCACATTTTATTGTGTCTGGTTTTGTGATGCTTAATTGCTTGAGAGCTAAGAGGCCGCTGACCCTGATGTAAATGTTTTGTGAAGTCGATGACTGAAAAAAAGTCACTTTACTCCTGCAACATGAGCTTTTTTTCTTTTATTGGCGTTTCCCTTCATCTCCTCACCATAGCCAGCACAAAACTTGTCAACATATAAAAAAGCTAAATTGTGTCTCCATTATATAAGTTGCTAATGTTCAATTAGTTTCACCATTAGTTCTGATGCTAAATTTTCTTACTATTTGACTCTTTCTGTTCATTTAGCGACTGGCCTTTGATCAGTGCCAACACCCATAAACACATTAATATTGGGATAAATGGGAAGGTACATGTAGGACGTAAAGGGCTTGTTAAATTGTGATGAAACAACTACTTACTTTGTTGTTAAGCTGAACCACTAATACCGGATGCTACATCATTATGCCTACCCTTTGTTTGCCATCTTGTGAAACTATTTTTAAGTGGCCATCTTGGTAGTCCATCACTCCATTCAATCAGTGACTGTGAAAGCTGGTTAACACAATCTAAAAAATTACTTGTGGAAAAGGTTATTTATTTATAATTCAGTTATTTTTCAAACATGATGAAATTAGGATGAGGTTTTGTTTTCCCTGCTGCTTTGCACTGTGAACTGTTTTTTTGACTGCATATCAATTAATTAGTATATTATATTTAATTCGGAAATCAAAATTCCTGTGTCTACAGGAAAAGTAGAAAGTCGTTTCAATATCAATGGAAAAAGAGAAACAGCAGACATAATGAATTAGACAAGAGACATGCATAAATACTTGCTGACTTACATACAGTATATGAAACTGTGCTGCACGTGGCTTTCACTAATGTCGGCAACACTCATTTCCACTAGGTGTTAGAATAAAAGAGATTAGTCTTGTATGATTGTGTGTGAAAGAGGGGGAGGATGGGTTAGGAAGTGGGACAGAACTATAAAAGCTGTGCGGATTAGTGGAAACACTGCATCAGTTTTATGTGAGACTGGGGTTAAGAGGGAGCATAGGTGAGGGGACGTGTGTGTGTGTGTGCATGTGCTTGTACTTGTTTGTGGGGGAAAGGCGAGAGAGGGGCCTATTGCTGAGGAAGACCAACAAACAGCTTTCTATATCTTCCTCTAACACAGCTCAAGGTCAGAAGTGCTTTGTGCTGCTGAGACTGGAATCTGTGTCGACGGCTGCCCAACTAATATCTTTTGTTTTGTTATTATTGTCTGTCAAGCACTGTGTCCCACAATCCTCTGCAGTGATTAAACAGCTGAAAGGGAGCGTGAATTGGGATGATAGGATTGAGAATGACAGAAATTTATATGTGAGCCTGCGTGTCGGAGAATATTTTGGGGTTGTGCGTGGAAAAAGACAGCGAGGCAGATCCGCAGACAAAGGCAGATGCGGCTTGATGGTTTGTGAGTGCATTGTGTTTGCTTTTAGAGATAGTCGTGTTCACCTCAGCCACACCTCATTGCATCTTGCGAATAAAGCTGCAGAGCCATCGGGAGAGATTCCCCGCACAGCTTCTTTGTCAAGGAGAAATACAAAATGTTTAAGCTTATTCTATCAATGATCTTCCCTATATATCACTGTCAAATAAGCATAAGAAACTGTTGCTGCTGTGTCCCCTCTGCTTGTTGGCTTACATGTGGGTAACCAAACACAGCGGATTACCATTTTAAAAAAGGACATGAAGAGAATCGCCTCTGAACAAATATCCCTAGTAGAGTTCAGTGCCTCCCAAAATTGTATCCAGTCTTGTTAAAAATGTGTATTTTACAACATATAGATATTTCTCCAACACTGATGGAAGGATAAGACGGAAACTAATCATGGAGTCTGCCAATAGGCTGATGGCTACATGGAAGGAGTCAAACTAATTTCTACCAACTGTTGTAAATGTGACATTAAGCTCCTGCTTTTTCCTTATGCATGACCAAGGAAGAATATGGTATGCCAAAGTTTTTCTTCCAAATAAAAAAACATCCTGTTACTCAGAATGCTGATAAATTCTTTAAATCCTTATCAATGTTGAAAAATCTCATTATAAAGTGGCTTTCAGAGCCTGCAAAACAATCCCACAGTGTGTATAGATAGGTTCAGAATCCTTCATAACCCTTAGACTTAAAGTTATTTTAATGTAACCAGTACATTTGCTTCAGTTTTAAAATGACACAGACATTTAGAAAAATGTCTATGTCACTTTTACACGATCTCCACATAAGATCAATGCACTTTGGCTTCATTCTTTTGTGTGGTTAAAAACACACACAAGTCTAAACCTCCGAGACACAGATGAAACATTTTTATTTGAACTTTTGTCTTAAAGCCGATAAAACAGCAATAGTACAGTTGAATTGTTGTCACGATTATTAAAATACACAAACCAGTAAATCTACTCCAGAACTCCAATCAGGTAGCAATAAATGTGACAGAGTTTGCGATCAAAGGAGTGAGCTGGCAATAATGCCAATGTTGGACATGGAAGACAGAAAACAATGGGTATGAGGCAGATCTGTGAAATTGTTGTCTGTGGAAAGATTCGTAAACTGCAGGAACAGCTTGTAAGCAGCTTTTACTCAGATGAGACACAGTCGACAAGAACGGCAGAGTCATACATCTGCCAGCTTAGAAGAGCTTTCAGAGGAAGAGTTTGGTGAACTTACAACTAATATTTCAAAGTTATCATGCTTTTTCTTCCGTGATGGAAGTAAAACATTCCTCCCAGACAGGTTCATTTTATGTGCAGTGTGTACCTTTTGCTGCTCACTGGAGCTTACGGTATATCAGTGAAATGTGGGTATTAGCAGTATTTTGCTGGAGACTTGAGGGAGCAGTGTGGAGCAGCCAAGTCTGCAATGATGATCTTCGCCATGAGTGATAATGAGTGTTCAGGTAATCCTCACCTGGAACCACTAGAGAATACATAAGCTAACAAATATATAAATCTAGCACACATTGAAAGAACAAAATGCCACCAACTAAGACACCATGCAAAAACACAAGCCCTGAAGACTTTGCTTTAGTCTTATCAGCAATGGATTTGTACAAACAGGGAAATCAGAGGAGCACAATCATGCCCCCATCTTGCCAAACGTATGGCACCTCAAAGGTTGTTAAAACGGTACTCCCCTTTCTCCTCCTCCTTTTCCTCTCCTAACAGCTTTTATGTTTTATCACACAGGCAATCGGACCTGAAACTCTTCCTCCAGCTCTGTAATGGGTACTGCAAACTGAGGCCTCGCTAATGCAGCCCCTGAGCCCCGGCCCCGCTTAGCAGGAGTCATCCCTGAAAGAAAACGAAAGGGTAGATAGCAGAGTGTTAGGTAAGTGAGGATAGATGATCACTGGAAGTCCATGTGAGAAAGGGAGAAAAGAGGGCAGAGTTGGAAATGTTTTTACAACCACATGAATGTGTGCGTTTCACTCCTTTTCCGAGTCAATTTGTCCATTTTCCAGTTCCTACCCCAATTTTGTATCAACACAATGCCTTTTCATCCCTAACTACTTCTGTTTTGTAAGCATAAACAAGACTTTTTTATGCTGTACACAGCTATGGTAAGCTGACTTAACATTTCTTAAATTTAGGGTATATATTTTAATATACATTAGCTGAAGATTTTGTATTCCAAAGCATTTTGGTTCTGATCCATGTTTAGACCACTTGTCTCCTATATAATATGTCAGATTTTAATAACTAAGTGACTTCCTGCTGATCGATATTAATCTCCCATCACATTTCATCATCACAGTTTTTTTTTTTTTTTTTTACAGTGGATTATGAGAAGAAAAGATAATTACTTTGAATCATCAGCTGCCAGGTATTAAAATACACATGGTCAGGACAAAGCATCATGCAATAGATGGCACAATTACATACCTGGAAAAGTTGGGGTAGAAATGAACAAACCTAAAAAGGTAGGTTTGTCGAGGAATGACCAGCACCCTCGAAGAGACTGCTTAAGGGGAGATAACTGTCTTTCCTGTGTGCTTGAGTCTGTCTCTTTGAATGAAGACTAAATCCATCAAATCAAAAGGCAAGAGAACTTGCTCTCACCCCCACCCCAGCCCACTCCCGCCTTCTACCACCCCAGCTCATTCTCTCTTAACAACTTCCTCCCCATCTTTGATCTGATTGTTTTTCTCTCTCGTCAGACCAAAACAATCTGCCACCCACATATCATGTCATCATGGAAAGAAGACAAGGACACGTGTGTCTGAGCCAGACCACATGGCACCTAATGGTTGCGTGCAGATTTCTTTCAGTTTGGGTGTGTGTGTGTGTGTAGTTTAAGTGTCCCTTTCCAAGTAGTCTTCCTGTTATGCTTATGAATAAAGATGATATTAATCCTAAAAACATGGAGGAGGGGATTACTGTGTTTACTAAAGGGCATGTCTGCAGCTCTAACCCCAGGATGGTTGTGTCTTTAAATGTCCTAAAAATTCTATAAAATTGAATAAAAGAAGGAGGAAAAAGTGTTACATATCCATCTTGGCGCACACACGGATGATCATGCGTGCCTGCCATGTGTTCTTTAGGTTATTTGGAGAAAATAAGAGACTTATTAGAGATGCCAGCTCTATTTTTAGTACAGAGATTGTGAAAATCATTGCAATTGGTTGTCTGTATTTAATCTGCCCCAAATATTCCCCCTCCCCCCCTATTTTGCCCACCTTTTAAAAATCCTCATAATTCAAACACTATATGGATGAGGGGGGAAAAAAAATGAAATTTTCTGAGAAGCTAACCAATCTTCCAAAATAGGTCAGTTTGAAAGCACAATGAATTTTCATCCAGCTTTTTAAAAAGGATTTTTAGGAGTGAGGATTTCAGAGGAGAAGATGCAGTTGAGAATCTCTTTCTTTTTTACACACATACTCTGCAGGGTTCAGGTTCAAGGGAAGACCGTAAAGAATACTACTGCCCCCTGGTGTTTACGTCTGGAATATATATTTATTTATTTATTTATTTTTTCCCTAAACGGAGAGGCTCACCTCTACTGAGTGTTTGGACTTGCAAAAATGTGTAGGATTAGCTTCCTCATGTAGGCATCCTGATCACGGCTTTCAAAAAGCTGTGGGAGTCAAACACGGAATGAGAACCCATAGGATGTCCTTCCCCCCTTCCACCACCACCTTCCTGCACCATCTTCTGTGGCGGAGCTTACACAAGCATGAGAGGGAGGGAGAAATCAATGTGGATGCGCCAGACTTGGCTCCCTTATCCACAGAATCACAGCTCTCCCAGCTTGCCACCTCACGTTCCGCCTGAGGTTGTATAACAATAGAGAGGCAATCTGTGACTCATCACCCTGAAATAAAACAAGCAATTATTCATATCCTGCTTGGAAAAGGGTTGAATAAGTTAATAGTGGTGACAAGATTCTCAGCTAACCCTCCATTTGATGTTCCTGTCATTTCTATTAAATGTGTGTCCTGTACATTCACTGTAAGGCACATTGACTTGTGTCAATGTCTGCTTACCGTGAGATGTTTTACTTGACAATTGTACCATTTTTATTCAAGAAATAAAACCGAGTTTCTCTTGATGTTTCTTAACGATGCAGTATGTGACATTTATGGAAAATTTACATATTTATTAAAACTTTCACTATGTAGTGAAACTCATTTAGATAATCTGTGAAAATATCTAGGTCCTTTGTCTCCTGCTTGTGGTCCTACTGCCATCTGCAGAAATATACCGCTTGGTCAGAAACAACAACCACACAAGGAGGAGGGCTTTATCCAAATTCAAATGACTTTATTTCTTTATGCACTGGTGACACTCTCCCCTTTGCTCTCTGCTATGCTGCAGCTCCTTTCCCACAGCAAAACCTGCCATGGATGTGCAGGCTAATAACCATGGCCACTGATGAAGGCAGAAAAAGTTAGTCTCTGCCTGTAGCAGCTGCAGAAAACCAAAAATTTTGAGCAGCGCATATGCATGCAAGATTGACTGTACTGAGACCTTCTTCCTGGTTCTGATTGATTATTTCTTTCTCGGCGCGGTCCATTTCTGTAGATTGCAGTAGGATGACAGGAAGGATTTTTATCTGTCACTTGCTACACTGTCATGAGTCACAACATAGTGACATTTAAAAAACATTTTTTTTTAAAAGTTACTGGAGTTTTAAGTACAGAGTTAAACTGTGCACATACAATAAGTTTCACAGTGTGTAATTATCAGAAAATACAAATATTGATGCAGCATAATATTCAAAAGTATGCTTCTGTCAGCACCAAAACTGAGACTTGTTTTTCATTATTTGAAAACTAGAAACAAATCTGAACATAATGATGGGGCTTAGAAATGCATAAAACGAACATGTTTTCTTTCACATTGCCTGGAAAAGCCATGGTATATTACAGATTACACATGCCAGTACAACAACCTCTTCCACCAGAGACTTGGCTGCTCCACATGGCAGTAATAGCTCCACTGCTTCTTTAAAAAGGCTAAAAGATTTTTTCAGTCAGAAAAAAGCTGAAATCGAGCTACTGGCATTGTCTCTGCAGAGCTGGGATGTAATTTGACTAAGTTACCTGCGCTCTTATCATATAAAGTGGTGTTAAATAATAGGAAGTGCAGAATAGTGTAAAGGATCTGGTAACAAAACACAAAAACAAATCAATTTGGCTCTAATGTTATAGCACTTTGTCATGAATAAGTCAATGTTAATTTTTACTAATGCTTAAAAAACCTTTGTCTTTCACCTTATGTTACATTTGCAGATATCCTGTGTCTTTCCATGGGGCACACAATCCATAATCCTTGTCAAAATAATGAGAGGAAAAGAAGTACTTTGGTCCTCTGCTGACTGAAACAGCTTGCTAATCCACATGTTATTTTGCTGCTAAAACAAATGTTTAATAGAGGACTCAGAGGACACTCAGTCAGGCCTGAAACCTTATAAAAAAGATTGCTTCCTTGAATGAAGGTTCCTTCATCTCATTTCAATATGGAGTTACTAGATGGCTGATACGACATTCACTTCTGGGAACATGAAATGGCAACTTGAAAAGCATTGGTATTATGTGGATATATTGTTTGTAGAAATATAATCAGGCGATGTTTTATTTTGGCAAATTGCTTACTCTGACAAATCCAAGGCTTGGATCAGAGAGTGCTGTTATGGTTCACTTGCTCAGACAATAACTTTGATATTTTCCCATTAATCAATTTTATTCAGAACAAGGACAAAATGTCAAAAGCAGACATGCAGTTTCTTATAAGGACCCCCTCTTGTGAATTCACATACAAAACCAAAAGTAGACCCCCAGAAAGTTTAAAAGATTGGATAAGCAACAGATCAGAAATAATAACTATGACCTATGAAAAATGTGATTATCTCATGGTAATGGGTCATTGATGTGCTCATAGTCTATTCTGTTTTGTGCAAGATGAAACTTAGAAGAGAAACAGTATCCTATTTTAACCACGAAAAAGCTAAAATGAAATAACGCATGCACCAAATTACACTTTAGACATCGGCAGCTTATCTTAAACCATTCAAAGTATTGTAAGTGTCTTATAATTTTAAAGTATTTTCAGCAAAAATAAAGGCATTTAACAACCTGGTTACACCATAAAGTTTCAGTTTAACAGGATTTATTTAGGCTTACTTCTGCTGTCTCAATAAAAGCACTGCCTCTATTTGTCATCTTTAAAAAGCAGATCCCAGCTGACCTTGGAGAGAGGTTAGATGGTTTACCAATTCATCAGTAAGGGAACAAAATGTCTCGGGGGGTCTTTATTTTTTGGGGGAAAAGAACAGCCAATAAAAATCCATGCATACATTGTGAGAAAGTTCACAAAGAGAGAGACCTTCTTGACAACTGTGCTAATCATTTATTTGCCTTAAGGGGGCAAGAAACATAATATACAGGAAAACATACTGCAAATAAAAATCTGAGATAGAAACTAAAAGGTAAATAAGAAATGTGGATCACTTCTTTGCTTTGCCTTTATTTGAAGTAAATCCATCTGATAATTTTTTTTTTTTTTTTAAATCTTTTTGATTCTTTCCATAAAAATCGTCATATAACAATTAAACAAGCATTAAAAGAGTGCATATGTTGTAGTGAGAATAGTTCACATAAGTCTTTTTTATGCTGAGCTGTGGTGTTGGTGGCATCTCAAGAACTGAGCTGATAATGTTGCTTTAGCAGAAGTAAGTAGGTGACAACACGGACACAAATTCATAGCAACACTTTGGTGTAGTGAAGAACTACGTAAATTATGTCCATCTGCTCTTCCAAAATTTTGCAAGATGTAGAATAACTCTATTTTGAAAGTTAAAAAATCTCAGTAAGCCCTGTAAACTCCATCCATGACATCTCCTCTTGTCTTTTCCTGGACATAAAGTCGGGGAAAGATTCTGATTTGATGCAAAGACAAACTGCCTTTGATAATACTGTGAGTTATAAGACAAGGGAATCACTTTTGACTGAGAAATGTTGACATTATACATATCTGGAAGAAAAGTAAAATGATAACATTTTGCTCTTGTGACCTGACAGGTAGAGTACATTCATTGTGCCCTGTAAACATCTAGTATTCTCCACCAAGCTCTGTAGAGGTTATTATATTCTATGTTTGCTGAATGGAACTCAGAGGCAGGCAGGCACAAATAAACACTCAACTGGAGAAACACACCAACATGTTTTGCCCTCCATACATCAAGCCCAATCTATCAGATGATTGGGAATTGTTCTTCTTCTTATTGAAAGAACAGGTGGCCATGAGATAGCAGTCTCATTTTTCACTGCTACTGCACTCCATGAAACCAAACTAATGATCAAAACACTGAGCCGCTCAAAATCATCTCTCACCCCTCACTGATAGATGTAGGATCTGATTGGGGGGGAAATGTGAGCATGAGCCACCAGGAGTGTCTGTGTGAGTCAGTAAATGATTGGTTGCACATAACATTTTTTTATTTATTTATTTTTCTTGGTTTTCTTATGCACATTTGGACACACATTTAGACTTGTGTGTCTTTAAGCATTAGAAGTGCATGAAGGGAAAGTTGGGAATCCTCGAGCTCCAGGGAAATAAATTAAACATGGCTATGTGGGCAGACGCTGTGATGGATCGCTTCCTTTCCCTCACTGACGGCATTCTCTGAGCAGTTTTCTTTTTCCTCTTTAACACACATACAGAAAAGCCTCCTCTCATCTTCCTCACCCTGTTTTTTGTTTAATCCTTGCATGGCCCGTTGGTGCAGCACAATGCTGGGTACTTTCAAAGGAAAAACAGCATGCATCTCAAAGAGAGGAGATGAAAGTGGTTTAATGATCTATAATATGCGGGTGGTGCTCATTGGCACAGAGCAAATTGTTTGCGTGCTCAGGTGTAAATTTACAGTGAAAAGAACGCTAGGCCGCAGTCATTGTGTTTTGAATTCTCCATTGATGGCTGTGCGCACTTTCAAATGAGATAACTAAAAACACAAACCAGTTCGTAGACTGAGTGAAAAAAAAAAAAAAAAAGGAATGTGAGAGGCATGTGATGTGTTATTTATTAGCATTTTTCTTCCAGCTCAGTTTTTTTGCAAGAACTGTAAGAAATGTCAACATTCTGCCTGAGGAATCCACTCAGGAGGTTTTGCAGTCATCTCCATTTGATGGCTCAGTGATGACACTGATGGAGGTGGCACAATGTGAAGCTTTGATGTGTGAAATAAAAGTGTGTCACGTCATACAAACTTGCCAGTGTGCATGACATAAAACATAACACGCTCTCTCTTCATTCCTGCTCCCTTGATTATCTGTGCTTCT
This sequence comes from Poeciliopsis gracilis, assembly GCA_911649635.1. Classification (NCBI taxonomy): domain Eukaryota; kingdom Metazoa; phylum Chordata; class Actinopteri; order Cyprinodontiformes; family Poeciliidae; genus Poeciliopsis; species Poeciliopsis gracilis. Next base: position 1,992,106 of record CAJVRI010000715.1, read on the forward strand.
GCCACTCTATATAGGGCGATGAGATTAGTGATCGCAGCTCCCATCTGCTATCGTTACGACTCATTTGTTTACTCACTGATTCACATCAGGGCTTTACGGCAGCCAAGGGGCTTCTGTAGCTCTGGGACTAGGTCTGGGGTACAGGGTTAATTTTATCCAATGAGTTATCAAATTTTCAATTAAGTGATGGTAAATGTGAAGGATATTCTATTTATGGTTGAACGAAAGTTAAAGAGCCAATATTTAGAAATCCTAAGTAAAACTGTTGGAATAAAAACCTAGAAATCAGATTTGATTTAGTGCACTACTATTTTACCCTCTGCATTTGTGAATTTAAGTCAACTATTATCATTTTAAATCTAAAGTGTGAAACATGACAAATTAGGCAACCGATACATTGTTTTCCAAACCACATAGATTTATTTCATGAGAAAGCCATTTGATTTCCCCTCTGAAACAGGAAGAACTGTTGGATGCTATATACCACCTTTAAGCAGAGGCGTAAATCCCAGCTGCCTCATTAGCAAAACTACACTGTTTTCATAGACTTAAGCTTTTTTGTCAAAGGTAGCAAACGTCTCATTCATACTTAGTTCTTTAACTTTTAGTCAATTTGAAGAGTTTGAAACTGGAGGGAGAGGCTGAGCAAAGGTCAGATTGTAGGAACAGAGAACAGAAGAAAGAACTGACAGAAAAAAACAGAAAGCTATGCCTTTATTTCTCACTGTCTTTAACGGAAAGCCTTTAAAAGCACAAAATAAAATCTGAATAGTTTCCTATATAAACCCTGGTGCTTTAAATGTTACATTTAAGTTATGATGATCCGCAGATATTGATTCTATCTACCTGTTGGTTCTCCGTCACCCAGGACATGGCAAAACTAAAAAAAAGGTTTAAAAATAAAGCAACTTAAGTTATAATTGAAATAATCCATAACTTGTATTGGGAGCCATTACAATAGATCAATGTTCATGAGGAATTTTATTAAGAGCAGTTACCTATTAAAGCTTTTTTATTTAGAATCATACATTTTTGTAAAGGTGTAGCAGAGATTAGATCGACAGGTGATTAAAGCAACTAACTGTGTGTGTTGTTTGTACGCTTAAATTTGACCAGGTATGAAAATATTTTTATTGGCGTTTATGTGACCTACGTCAGGACATGGCGTCTGCTCATTTCATCTATCGCCTTTCTCAAAACATCAAATTGGTGTTCTGTCCAAATGTCCCACCTGCATTATTATTTACACTCATAAAGTGCTGCCGGACAACATTTTTAAACAAAGTCTGAACTTAGTAGAGATGGCTTGACTGAGACTGCCATTGGAGCATTTTGACTTCTTTCAAACTAAGATGTGTAACATTATTCTGAAGTGGATTTGTAGATCGAAGCAGCACTTTAACAAATACTTTAATATTGTGAAGTTAAACTCTCAGTAAAAAATGAAAAATTGTTTGAAGGAAAGTAACACTGAGCAGGGGAGCTATGGGGCTGTTTAGACCCAGAGCAGAACATTTTGTAATTTTTCAATTTATCTTTCCATAGTAATTCTTCACCACTGTAAGGGATTGAAAACTGATTACCACAGAGCCAGGGGTGCTGCTCTATCTCATTTTTCTTATTTCTTTATGCACACTAGATAAAGTACCATGTAAGTCTTTTCTTTATGAACTTAAATTTGAGCTGCACTTTTTGAAAGTACTTTTTCATTTTGGATGAACTATTGTTTTATGCACTGATGCCCAGAGTGGAATGACCCAATAATAATGTCATCACTATCCAACATCATTCCATGCTTTATCTTTTCACACGTCTCCAATTTAAATGTAAAAATGTGTAAAACGTTCATAAGCTAAAAAAAAAGAAAAAACATTGCTATATCACTGAAAGATGAATCAAAGAAGTTTTGCATGATCACACACAGGTTGCCTGTGATTAGACAAATAAATAGCTAGATACGTGGTGAAAGGTTTGGTCTAAAACAAGCCTCCCTCTCATCTCCTCCACTCTTGGAGATGATGTAGGAAAAGATGACTTGATGCAGATAAGGAGTGCAGAGAAAGCTCATTACTTCAGTTGTTACTCTCCTGAAATTCAGTGCTTTAATTAAGTTTAAAAAAAAAGAAACAGTGTTAAATCCTGAATTATCACATGATAAAATTCATTATTTGTGTTTTTGTTCTAAACAAATATCACTACACACGCAAAGTGTTCAATACCAATCAGTCGATCACAATGTAAATACTAATTGCCAGTTTCTTTTATTTGTAAGAGGTTCATAGAAAAACCCTGGTTAAAAAAACAAATCTTAAGATTGACATGTCACAACAAGCGAGGTGACATATAAAAATAGATAATTTTTCCGTCAGAACTAAATAATATTTGTAGCATTCAACAGGGTGATAATCCAGCAGAAATTTTGCTAGTATAAAAGGTTCAGGTTTTGCCTTTTCTGTGTATCTGATACTATGCTGTACAGAAGAGCAGCTAAGCAAGGTTATTACTGGTTTTTGAAATATTCCATTGGACAGGGAGTTTAAGAGGACCATCTGTACTGCACATATGTCCTGATGCTTTATTTAAATGATGCCCAATTTGTTGCAGAAATTACCAAGTAATTAATTTCAGTTTTGTTCAAGTTCAACAAGTTTTCTTATTTCTTAATTTTTCTTGTTTGATTCATGAACATCAATAGAAAATCACAAACAAAATATAACACGAGCTTTAGCAAAAAATATTTTAAAGTCAGAGTGTATGTGTGGTTTGTTTTGTTAGGGTTATAGTTGTTTACCTGGTCTTCTTCAAAGTTATTTTTTTATTATATGAAATGTTACATATATTGAAGAACAACTGACAGGTGTATATAGCCAATAATTAGTGGGTATCAGCCAATTGTCAGCTTTGTTTACCCGTTCTCCTGTAATCACACTGGATTTTGTGTACACCTTCTTACGTGTTGCCAATTATTTTATGGAGAAATGTCCCTGCCTTGCTGAATGTTAACAACTCTTCCTCCTGGCTTGACATTTGAGTCATGCTAGTGTCAGATGTTGCTGTTAAATATTGACAATGTGTCATGTAGCACTTTGACAGACCTGCTCTAGACTGCCCTTAGGATTCTGGCTGACCATGTACAAATAATTTTATGATTATGGTGCAATGTCAGGAAACAGAGTGTGCTGTCTATTCATATAATTCTGATATTTGCCTTTTATGCCAATGAAAAGTGTATTTTGTTGAATTATGGAGGAGAACTATAGGAATACTACAGGTGATTGATTAAGCAACCAACTGGGTTTTTCTGTAGTTCTAGTAAGGTCATAATCAAAAGGCCAATCAGCTTGTGGTTAGGGATGAAGCAATACTTCTACAGCAGTTTATATAATTTATAGTTCAACCTAAAATAATGTTTGTAATAATAAAACAGCGGTTCCAGTGATACAAAATCCAGTGGGGTGAGGACTGAAAACTCTTCCCCTGCATTCAGAAAGCATAATGCATCAGCCTTCAATTGTATTTTACAAAATTATTTTTGATAACTCCCCCTCCGATCTCATGGAGAGAAATAAAGCTTTAGCATTATTCCCCCACTGTGGATATGATTGCGGCTTTTAAACCGAATGCGGATGGTTTCCTGTAATCTCTCAGTTCGCTGTCAACAGATAAAAATACATGATACTCCACAGCGGCTCAAAGCTACTATATTTGTTACTGTCAGTTCATGTACTGGCACACAATCCCTGATTATGGCTCAACAGCAGCTGGGATGCAGCAACGAGCCAATCCATATTTAAAAAAAAAAAAAAAAGGTTGAGATGTTTTCCTGAAAATGTTTTTTTTATGTAGATGAGCAGTGCTTTGGAAAACACCAAACTTCCACCCTTTAAAATAACTAAGGCACAACTAAACAATAGCACCAAGAAAAGCCAGCATTACATCAGTCATATTTGCCTATGCTGACTTAGCATTGGCAAATATATGTCTGAGTGTGTTCTTCAATGCTGTCTTGGTTAATAATATGCTAAGTGGATGATAGGTTTAGCTAAATTGGAAGCTGTGCAAAATTCTTCGATTTGTAATCTGTGAAGCAAACCCAAAAACTTCCAGGCAACCAGTGAAAAGGGATTCTGTTGGCAAATGTATACCCAGAAGGTGTTCCTGAAATCAAAGGCATCTTGATTCTTAATTAAACCAATAGAACGAAGCAACAGTGACAGCTCTGCGGTGCTCTGCCGCAGTAAAACTCACCAGCCGCTAACATTTCTTTTGAGTAATGATTAATGCATCCAATTTCTGTGATCTGCACTGAGTGAAGTATCAGGGGTAATTAAATGATGATGGTCTACAGAGCACCGACTCCTCGCACAAAATGACAAGGCCATAATTACTATGAAGCTTAGTTTCCCCCTGGCATAAATATGAACTGTGTATCAATAACTGAGGAAAATGTATTTCCTGGTGAAACGTGTTAAAATTACCATTCACTGTTCTAATTTTGTAAAAAGAAAATGTGAAAATGCTTTATTACTCCTTTAGCGTTTCACACTGCCTTGCATAGTCTGAACCTTTCCTCTTGTATCACATTACAACCACAAGATGTCATGTGCATTTGAAATGTATGTCTGTGAAGAGGGAAGAAAAAGAGACAAAATAATCTTTGTGTTCAAGTCTCTTTACTCTGATAGCCATAAATAAAATCCAGTCCAACCTTCAAAAGGTTTCTGCAAGGTTACACAAACTCTTACATTTACTAAGATACATTCAATGTCTTAAAAAGTCTTGGATGTACATCCCACAAGTCATGACTGTCCACCTGAGCAACTTTGGAGAAGCTTCATTGAAACACAGTACAGGTTGGGGAATCGGTTGAAAGTACAGCTATATGCTGAATATGTGGAAGAAGTTGCTTTGATCAGTTCAGACCAAATCTGAACTTTTTTCCCTACAAGTGAAATGCTCAGTGTAATTGGAAAGCTAGAATATTATGCTGTGGGAATGGTTTTCTTCAGCAGAGATGGGAGAGTAGGTCACACGATGGAAATGAATACAGGTATGTTCTGGAAATAAACATGTCCCAGGCTGCAAAAGACTGAAGATTAAGGGAGAGGCTCCATAAGTAAAATGGCTCCAGCAACATCAAAGCATATTTATGACCTACATCCTCTTAAGTACACTTCAAAAATTGTTGCTCATATACCGTCTGTATACAATGCAACCATTTATCAAAGTAAAATTAACAAAAATTTGGAGTCTTTATATCTACAAAAATTGGTAGAGATAAACGCCAAATGAATTACAATTGAAACAGCAGTGAAAGATGAGTGTACAAAGTATTGATTCTAAGGAACTTAATATAAATGCACACAAATGTTGAAAACTACATTTGCTTTTCCCTTCTACTTCACAATAATGTGGTAATGACAACTGTTTAAAATCAAATCCACTGGAATTTGTGTTTGTAAGGTGACACAATGTAAGAGTTCCAGGGTTGTGATTATTTGTAAGACACTCTATTTGTTTTCTGAACTCTTTTGGATTGCTATCGTTATGTCAGAAAAAAAAAAAAAAACGTCCTTTCAATGTAATTTATCAAAATCCAATGATGAGGAAAATGCAATTCTGTGTGAAAATAAAAACAAACCTCAGGTTTGTAGGTTCTAGTATAAAAGGTTAACTAATATACATTTTTATACCTCACACATAGAATTCAGCAAGCACAAAAATAGAAGCCTTGAAATTTTTTAATTGCAAATTTTAAAGAGGGATGTAATATGGTTTAAGGTTTCGCAACAATTTAGGAACAAGCCTTGTTTTCAAACTCGCAACACACCTTTAGACACAAAGATACAATACAGGTATGCCTTCAGTGGCAGTGCGTGGCTGGAATAGAGTGGATAAAAAATAAATCGTAAAACCACTTCAAATATAGGATGTATCCTTTACTGCAATTTAAATCCAGTCTGTTATTTTTATTATTATCTATCCTCTCCAAGATAAATGGAGTAATAACGAAGGATGCCCACCCTAGTGTTGTTGACATTTTCGGGAGTCCTTTTGGAGCAGTAAAGATGCCCACTTGATGGATACCAGAGCTCTACAGATAGCACAATGACAAAAATGAGGAATGCTGTTAGTTGTGGTGGCGGATAAAAAAAGAAATGGGGATCTGTAGCAGGACTTGGATGGGTTGAAGGTGGGTGAAAATAATAACGCTCCATGCAGTTCATCTGCAAAAAAAAGAAAAACCACAGAACATGATAAAACAGGACATGCACAGGGAGAGAGTTGGAGCAGACAGCTGCAGCAGTAGCCATCAAGCTAGAGAGAAAGTTTGATAGCGGCTGCTGCTAAAAAAAAATCCCTCAAGGAGCTGACAAACTCTCCTCTCGGTTTCTGCTTCTGTGTTTTCAGTACACTGGTCTGTAGAGAAGTTCCCCAGAGACAAGTCGACGTTTCAACTCCTTCCATAGCAGCTCTCTCTCTTTTTGGGCACCCTTCATGAAGCCTCGGTTCTCCTGTGCCCGTCGGGACAAGTATGGCATCACCTCACTCACTGGCCCGTAGGGGACGTACTTGTAGACAGGAAAACCTGCTTGGCCTGAGATAAGACAAACAAAACCAGGTATTCTACCATTAAAAGAAATTATTTTGTTATACTTTACCTTGTAGACCTATTACTAGTCTCAAGGAGAACCAATGCTTTTGAAAGCTAATCAATCAATGTTGGCTCACAAAAGACAAAAAAAAAACAATCTAAGAATTAAAAAAATAATCGGTTCTAAAGTCACTTTAATCTCACAAAGAAAGAAAAAAGAGAAGACCAAAAAAAAAAAACAATTTTCTGAGTAAGAGAGATAATTGGTCAGTTTGCCATAAAACATCCACTATGATAGAATGAAAGACAAAATTTTAAAAAATTATTTTGGGAATCTAGCTTATTATTTGTATTATTTTTACATAGCAGCGCTATGAATTAATTATGAGTCAATTTTGACTAAATCTAACTGGCCAGCTAAACTGGGAAGAAAAACAAAGCAACAGTTTTTGCAGATGAAAAGTCAATTTTATAAAGTATTCTTCAAATTAATTATATAGGTTTTGTCAGTCAATATTTATAAGAATTGTATTTTTGCTTTAAGTTATTAAATCATTAGAATCTCATAGCTCGTGGCTATTTCCACAGTACAAGAGTTTTACATGTTATGCTAGATTGACCCAAAAATACATTTTACAGATGGACTCTTGTTATTGCTCAGCTGCAGTGACTTTGAAGTTGTCAGGTTATCTGCTGAGCATAACAACTATGATTTTCTTGGTGTTTACCTTTCAGACAAATGTTTTATCCAGAATCATCCATCAAACTAAACACGTTGCAAAAACAAAGTTTCGACAAAAGCCTCCTGGCTCACAGTTTTCCAAAAGACAATAGAAATACATACATTTGACTTTCTAAGCGATCACAGCTTATCTCTAATATAGTTTTGGAAGGCAGTGATTCCAGTATGACTGTGCCATCTCTTTCTCTCTTCAGAAAGCAACAAAAAGAATTGGTGTATCTCCGTTTTCATCCATAACAGTTCAGCCCATTTCATCCTGAGCCCCATGTTGACAGACAGCTGTCTTTCACCAGTGTGTCTGTCTTTGACTGACAAATGAAAGTGGTGAGAAGCAACAGTGATGCTTCATTAAGACAGGTGGTCAATACTGAGTTGTCTCAGTTCATATGTCACCTTGCAGGCTGAAGGCCGGCTTTGACATGTGAAATGTTTGACCGTGTAACCCGTGAGGTTCCTGAGTGTAGCTTGAAGGCCTCGTGGGACGCAGCTGAGAGCTACAGGGGGGAGGACAGATAATGCACATCCTGCAGAGGTTGGACTGAAACTCTCAAATCATTGTTACGTAAGACAGGAAGGATTGTTGCCTTGTGCCTGTGTGACTGTGGAGGAGAGTGGGCAAGTGCTTTGTGTGTTTTCCTCACCCAGTGGGAAGCTGATCTGATCACACATGCCCAGTAGTTGACCGAAGAACACCTTGTTCTCTGCTGGTAAGAGACCGAGCTCATTCATTCTGAATGATTGAGACAAACAAATAACATTAGCTCAGTTCCTGAGACACATGTGGTCGAGAGAATTTTTTATTTTTATTTTATTTTTATTACTTTACATAGTGCATTGGTGAGAAATCTAATCTTACCTTTTTAGAGTGTATTTTATTGTGTCCTCATTATGAGAGGCAACCATAACATTGGCTTTTCTGTTAAGAGCAATCTCGTCCAGCAAATAGTGCAAACACCTTTCCAAAGAACACATGAAAATAAACAGGTTGGTTGTAACATTTTCTTTAAACATCGTAGATATGGTCACAATTAGGGTTGCGCAATACAAGAAAAAAGTGAAATTGTATTAGTTTTGTCTTTTACTATAAGTTCAATATTCATTAAAATTAAGCTACTTTTTCCTCACTCTCCTAGTTCTTTTCTATCATCACAAGGCCCTACCGATTACTTGAGACTCTGCATGTTATCCACTAACATCTACACCAGGTGTGGGCACAAAAAATGGGCAATTGCTGCATCTGACCCGAAAGCAGAGTTTAAATGCAATGCACTAAAAATATAATAGCTTGTCATATATTACATCCAAGCTCTCCAAGTAAATGTTTGGGATTAAATATGTTTTATTGTTTTAAATCATCAGTAGGGGAGGTCACGTGATGCAGCCTCTGCAGGCAGACGTGTGTCGGTGAGCTCCTGGTAGTCTTCGGCGGCAATGGTCTTATACTAGCAGCTACATTGCTCCAGTTATAGAATTTATTCTTGAAACAGTGGAATACTTGAACCTGACTAATTAGTTCCGAAACTTAGTTGTTTTTGGAAGTTTTTCATCGGCTTAAGAGAGAGGCCTCTCACGCGGGGAAGATGGCGGCGGATCAAGACAAACCAACACTGAAATCCCTGATGAAGGCTATCCGTGAATCAAAAGAAGAGCTCACTGGGCATATAAATCAAAAAACAGATTATATCCAACAATCGCTAACAAAAATAGAACAGTCATTGTCAACGCTGGCTGAACAGGTGCAGGAAATGGAGACCAGAGTTGGAGCTAACGAAGACAACCTCTCTGACGCACAAACACGCATACTCAAAATGGAGAAGGAAATAACTTTCCTGAAAGAAAAAGCGGATGACTTGGAAAACCGGAGCAGAAGATCAAATGTCAAAATTATAAACATCCCAGAAAGATCCGAAGGTACTGACATGGTTGGTTACATGGAACGGCTAATCCCGCGGCTTCTCGGGGAGGAACACTTCCCAACCCCGGTTACCATCGAGAGGGCACACCGCCTGGGGAGAGCGACTGACCGGACCAGACCTATCCTGGTTAAGTTTCTGAACTTCAGGGATAAAGACAAAGTGCTCCGCTTGGCCAGGGACAAGGGGACAGTGCTGTTGGATAATAATCGAGTCTCATTTTACCCGGATTACAGCATCGAGGTGCAACGCAAAATGCTCGCTTTCAGCGAGGTGAAGAAAAAACTACGAGAGAAAAATATTGAATACGCCACCCGCTACCCTGCCAAGCTGAGGATCAGACATGGAGGAGGATTTAAGCTTTTTTCAACCCCATCAGAGGTGGAGACCTTCCTGACCTCTGTTCAGGATGAAGGATAGATCATCTCCCTTGTAGGAAGAACAGGCACCATGACTGTTAACGGTAAAACAACATTACATTAAACAACACATAATTTCTGACTTTCCTTCAAATGTTAATCCATTTCGTGTAGCAGTGGGTGCACCTCGGCCTATTAAATTATAGGTGAGTTAAGTAGATTTTGTTAAATATAGTTAATATTGTTCCTGAACGTTTTCTTCTGGAGCAATCATGTTCTTTTTTGGAAAAATTGCTTTCTGCCGAAGATACTACAAATGTGTAGAAGCGGAGTTTATCCCACAGTTTGTTTTTGTTTTTGTTTTTTTTTGTTAATGGGGGTTAAAGTGTGGGTTTTCTCTTTTTATTCATTTTTTTTGGGATTTAGGGGACACTCTCTCTATGGGGTTTATCACGTTAATGTTGAAAACTGTAAGCTCATGGCAAAAGATCAGAGATCTCTTTATTTTGTCCAAGTTATGTACATCCCATGTTACCTATCCAGAATATTTTCTTTATATTACTTAAAATGAATAAGACAGGACTACTAAATTGTGTTTCGTTAAATGTTAGAGGGATTAACAACCCTATAAAAAGGAAGAAAGTCCTAACATACTTTAAGAAACAAAGCACAGACGTCGCCTTTATCCAAGAGACCCATCTTACTGATATAGAACATTTAAAGTTGCGCAGGGATTGGGTTGGTCAGGTATTTTATTCCTCTTTTTCATCTAAAGCTAGAGGTGTAGCCTTACTTATCAATAAAAGTCTCAGATTTCGATTAAATCATATAGATAATGACAGATCTGGCAGATTAATTTTAGTAGATTGTGTCATAAATACAAATAGGGTAATACTTATATCCTTATATGGCCCAAACTTTGACAATCCAGAATTTTTTAACGATTTAATTCTAAAACTGGCAGCGATTGAAGCACCATGTATTCTGGGCGGGGACTATAACCTGGTTCTAAATCCATCAATGGATCGCTCCTCTCCTAAACGTGTTACACTATCCAGATCTGCGGTGGTTCTGACCCAGGGCATGAAAGAATTAGGATTGGGGGACGTATGGCGTTTACATAATCCTACCGGTAAAGATTATTCATACTATTCCAACGTCCACAACACTTATTCAAGAATTGACATGTTTTTGATCTCACACCCACTTTTGTCACAAATTAAATCCTGTTCTTACTTAGCTGCTACGATTTCAGACCATAATCCCATACAAATGAAGCTAGAACTACACCAACCAGTTTTCTCTTCTCCCAGATGGAGATTTAGAGAATATCTTCTTAGAGACCCTGAATTTGTCACTTTTATGAATACCAAAATTGATATATATCTGGAAGTAAATTTAAATACCTCCTCACATTCAAATATATGGGAAGCGCTCAAGGCTTATATGAGAGGGCACATTATTTCATATGTCTCGTATAAAAACAAACAAAAAAGGGAGCAGCTTTCTCAATTAGAAAAAGATATAAGGAGTTTGGAGATTGATCATTCAAGAACAAAGCGCCCAGAATTACTTAATGTTTTACAACAAAAACGGATTTTATATGACAACCTGTGTACAAGTAAAGCTGAGGCAGCAATGGCTAGAACAAGATATCATTACTACGAATTCGGCAATAAAACAAGCAAACTCCTGGCGTGGCAGATAAAAAAAGAGGATAGTGAAAGATATATTCAGAGTATTAACACAGATGATGGTAGACATTTAGAAAATACAAAAGACATTAATTCGGAATTTAAAAAATATTACCAATTGTTATATAAATCTGAGCTTCACAAAGACAGTGTAGATATAAAACAATTTTTGAATCATTTACAATTACCCCAGATTAACACAACTGACAAAGACATACTGGATGGTGAAGTAAGTGAGGAGGAAGTTCGCCTTGCTGTTAAATCATTACAAAATAATAAAGCCCCAGGACCAGACGGCTTTCCAATTGAATTTTTTAAAATCTTTTCAAACAAATTATTAACCCCCCTTACAAACATGATCAAGGAGGCATTCCAAAAGACAACACTTCCTCAATCTTTAGAACTTGCAACAATAACATTACTTCCCAAACCTGGAAAAGACGTACAAAAGTGCAGCAACTATAGACCCTGAGCCTTCTCAATTCTGACTATAAAATCTTGTCTAAAATAATAGCGTCTCGACTGGAGAAAATAATCCCAAAAATTATCCATGCAGATCAAACAGGTTTTGTTAAGAATCGACAGGGAGCGGACAATATCCGGAGGTTACTTCATGTTATTGATATTACTAAAAGACAGAGACACCCCCTGGTGATTCTCTCTATGGATGCTGAGAAGGCGTTCGACAGAATTGAACCTGATTTTCTTTTTGAGACCATGAGAACCATGAATTTTGGTGAAACCTTTATTAGATATGTAAGAACACTCTTTAATGGCCCTAGATCACAGATTCTGACTAATGGGGTTCTGTCGGACGCCTTCTCGCTCTTTCGTGGCTGTAGACAGGGCTGCCCAAGCTCTCCTAGCTTGTTTTCTATTGCTATAGAACCATTAGCGATAGCTATCCGATCTGACTTATCTATTACAGGTATAAAAATAGGTACAGAAGAACATAAAATTGCACTATATGCGGATGATTTGTTAGTATTTATATCTCAACCGTCTAAATCCTTACCATCTTTACTGACATGCCTTGAGACATACAGTGCAGTTTCCGGCTACAAAATCAATTACTCCAAGAGTGAAGCGTTTCCACTTAATATGACAGAACAGGAGACACAACTACTGCCTGGCTCATTTAAATGGTGCATGGATGGTCTTACATACCTTGGCATTAATATTAGTTCTTCGCATGACCAAATTTACAGAAGGAATTACATCTCATTATTTAATAAAACCAAAGCAGAACTGGAACGATGGATAGATCTCCCATTATCCTTGATTGGTAGAGTTAACTCAATTAAAATGTCTATATTACCTAAATTTATTTATTTATTTCAATGTATCCCCCTAAAAGTCCCAATGACATTTTTCAAAGATTTGGATAAAGCAATATCTCTATTTTTATGGCGAAAGAAGGTCCCAAGAGTTAAGCTTCTTACTTTACAAGCTCCCTATGCTAAAGGAGGATTAAATCTTCCAAATTTTAGAGTGTATTATCTGGCTTCCCAGTTCCGTACTCTATGGATGTGGACCCATTCAAATGGTAACAATGTGAGGTGGGTCTCAATAGAACAACAAGAATTGAAATCCAGATCATTGTCAATAATCCCTTTCTTGAGCTCAAAAAAGCAACTCTCTACAATTACATCAAATCCTTTAATCTTAGCTACCCACAATGCATGGTTGCAGCTACATACCTTCTTGCACCTAAACATACAATTATTGGTTAACACTCCACTTAAAGATAACCCCAGCATTCCCCAACCTATAGCGGATGGTATATTACAAACCTGGGTCAGAAAAGGCATTAAATCAGTCGGTGATCTTTATACCAATAATGTCTTTGCCAGCTTCGATCAATTATCTGAATCCTATGACTTGCATAGACACAGTTTTTTCAAATATTTGCAGATCAGACACTGGATTAAGAGTCAATCATTAGAAATATTTCCAGATAAACCAGAGGAAACTCTGCTTGAATCATGTTTACTGGATCCAAAACGTATTACTACAAAAGGGCTTATTTCTTGTGTTTATAGAATGGTTCTTGACTCATCACCAACTTATAACAAGTACTCGACAAAATCGAAATGGGAATCTGACTTAAACTGCAACTATGATGATAAAAACTGGAGCGGATTACTAAAATCATCTCAAACAGTATTAATATCAACAAAACACAGGCAAATTCAATTTAACATTTTACATCGTACATATTATACTCCATATAGGTTGAATAAACTGAATGCCAATATCACTAACAGATGTCATAGGTGTAAGACGTCTGTAGGCGATCTTCTTCATATGCTCTGGAATTGTGTACACTTGCAAACCTACTGGAATAATGTAATACTGATAACATCAACAGTTTGTGGGCTTCCTTTAGATCCTGACCCCAGGATTTGGATACTTGGAGATATTATGTCCTTGAAATTGAATTTTTGCAAGAAATACTTTGTTTTGTTAGCATCATCCGCAGCAAAAAAATGTATACTTAAAAATTGGAAAACTGTGGAGCCTCCAAACAAGAAGCATTGGATCAACGAACTGTTGTCATACTGCACTCCTGAAAAAATTCTTCACTCGATACGTGGGACATTGGCGAAGTTTGACCAGATATGGACTCCCTTCCTGGACATCCTAACTAGATTGGACCTGAGAGACTGACCTGTATTGATTTTTACTGTCTTGTTTCGATCTTTCTAATATTTTTGTTGTATTCTTTTTTTTTAACTCTGGCCTTTCAAAAAATGAGTAGTGCCAAATGTAATATTGCTATATGTGTTGCTACATGGAGAGAGTGGGGGTGGGTGGGTTTTATTTTTTAGAGGGGGGAAAAAGATAAGGAAAAAATGTTGTACATTAGATGTAGATTTTGTTGGATATGCATCCTGAATAAATATATATATACAAAAAAAAAATATGTTTTATTGATTTAGAGATGACAGTTTTGGGACCCAAATACAAATTGCTTGAGGCTTTTAAATTGGGGGGAGGCAACATTATGCAACACATATAGTCAGCTCGCTTTTTATGGAAATAGAAAATGTGAACTTAGTTTTGATATAACAAATTTACTTCCAAAGTATCAGATTTAGACAGATAATAATAAATGAAGAAACAAGCCATTGTTCAAACCTGTGGTACATTGTGCTAGTAGACTCATAGTTGGGGTTTATAGGGTCTTCGTATTGAAACTCCTTCGCTCTCTCTCGCTCCTGATACATGTATGCTCCACGTACCAACTTAGCCGCAAAACACCAACCCTCCCTTCTAGACAGTTCTACATCCATAGTTAAATTTTTGTATGCTTCCTGCAAAATAAAAAGAGAAGAGAAAGTGAGACTTTATTTATGTTCTCTAGAGCTCTACATCTAATATTTTAGCTGTTTAAACATAACATTCTTTAAAGTTATTGCATTGTTACAATTCTCAGTTAATTTATAGGTTTAACTGTTTGGTTTTGTTGGTTCTAACCTTTAGGTAGCACTGGTAGGTGTTGAAAATAACAGGCTTCTCTCTGTTGTAGATCTTCTGTGAATCCAGTGTGAGTTTATTGATGGCTGGCTGGAAATACGTTTGCTCTGCATCCACCATTAAGCGAACATCGTTTTCTAAGGCACACTGCGAAATTATATTTTGAATTACAATTATTTAATGATGTATCAATCAAGATTTTTTTTTTTTTTTTTAGAATTATTCATATTTAACATTTTGACTGTTAAATATAATGGGCAATGCACATTTCTCCATACCTTTCTAGACTCAGTCCATATTTTGTTATTACAAAGACCAAAAAAGAAAAATCGCTATGAACTGACTCCAAATATCGACAGCAATATAAGTTTGAATACAAAGTCTGAAAAAACCAGACTGAATGGAGAAAGATGGATGGAAGGACAAGAGATGGAAAAACGAATGGGTGGACAGCATATAAATAAAGGGATTGATGGATGGTGATGGATGGACAAAGAAATGAAAGGATTAATGGATTGATGTATTTGTGGGTGAATGGAAGAATGTACATAGCTGGATGCCATATTTAGACTACCAATTTCCATTTCTGGACATATATTTATAAATAAATTTCATACGTTTTCATACTATATAGGAACCTTTATACAGCACTTTTCAAGTTTTATTAACCTCATTATGAGTGGAATTCTCTAACTTGAACAGAAAAACACACATTTGCACAACGACAGCTTTAAGAGTGAAGATAACTAAAGAACTAAAGTAAGTTGTTTCCAGAGCTGCTTAACTAATGTGTATCGATTTGTCCATACAGTAACGTGCACAATATAGGTATTACATGCAGAAACATTGTGTATATATATATATATATATATATATATATATATATATATATATATATATATATATATATATATACAAATATAATTATAATGTATATATATATATATATATTGATATTGTAATATCAATATATACATTGATATTGGTCAACAATGTAAACTATAATAAACATTGAGCATTTCTGATTACCTTGGCCAATACATCAAGTCGCTCCAATGTCCTCTTTAGCTGATTTTCCTCCTCTATTGTGAAGTTTTTCAGCAGAGGCTCTAGTTTATCCAGCTATAAAAGCAACAAGCACAGATTAAACTACGGACCAAAAATTATCTAAAAGGTACGGTAAGATAAGGTACTTTTTACCTTACCTTACCTCTATGTATACTTGAGCTCTATGTGGCTCAGGTATACATAGAGCTACTCCTAGAACACAGTGGTAGTTCTATGTTTACCTGCAGGAAGCTCTCAATTGTGAACTCTCATACATTTAAACAATTTAAATGTATTTTCAAATTCTAGGAGTTCTATAAATATGAAAATATAAAAGCTTCAGTTTGATAAAGTAAATAAATAAATCTTCCAGTAAATTATTTTCATCCTTTGTCACTTTTTATGTAATGTTTTAATTTTACATATTGTAGCAAGAGGCCTAAAATTATTCATCAGGTGCAAATAAAAACAAACATTTTAACTGTAACTTATACTCATCAAGTTTGCAAGAGAAGAATTAATTCAACCCCCTAAGTCTAATGCATAAAATTGTATTTGAATTGTATTATATTTCAAAGATTTATGCTCTTCTCACCTTTACATTTGGAACTAAAAGCAAGCCTGATGTGTTCACTCGGTCATCTATTAGACTGCTCCAATCAAGGATGTCAATGCATCTGTTAGGTATAAAAATGAAGAATATTACACAATTGCACTAAATTATGATAAAAGTTTGCAACAATGTGATGCAAACATTGTGCATAATTTCTCATTAATGTCAATAATCTAACAAAACACAACTCATAGAAAGACAAAGTTGACTGTATACAGTGGAAATGTGGTATTATGTGTTTGTGCCTACCCTTCTGATTCTCCTTTCTTTCTAGTAAACCAGCCAAGGAAGTCACCTTCCGCACCCAGTTTGATCATCAATTCCTGTAATCACAAAAACAGCTACATTTCTAGGGCCTTCTCAATAAATCTGTGTGCAGGACACTTAATAAAATTGTGACTCTGCAAAATCCATAAATGTGCTGAGCATCAGAAGGACATAATAAGCAGATGTAATAAACATGCACATCCTTCCCTTATAAATCACAGTGCTTGTGGAATTGAGCACACTTGGATTAGGCTTTATATCCAATTAATGATCAATGCAAAGCGGCTCAAGAATGCTAATGAGAAATAATGTGCCTGCAAATTTCTGACTGCACAGAGAAGCTGAGAGGAAGGCCAAAAAATGTATTTCAAGTGCTAACAGGCAAGTATTTGCCATATGTCAAAAGCTATTTAATTCTGATTCTTGTATTCATGTTGTTTTCTAGCAGAAGCTAATAGGAGGGTTTATTCATGAAAAAGTCTAAAAGTAAATAAATGATACTTAAATTTGCAAATGGTAATATCTTGTACAGATGTATGTTCAACAACTAACACAACTTATTTATTCACTTTAGCTTAATTAGATTAAACAGAACTCAAAGACAATGGGCATACTATGCTTTGTATGTTTTTATCTCCTAACAAAAAAGTCCAATGTAAACAGCATCTCCCTTGGGTGAGCAAGAATCTAATTTTGGTCTTTAGATTATAGCAATAGTCTGTACTTGTATAGTGCTTCACAAATTCCCTAAGGTGCTTCACAGTATATCCACTGGTTCACCTATTCATGCACACATTCACATGCTGATGGTGGCTATTGATTGTAAAGAGGACCTGCATATGCTGCAAGAAAAGCAAAGACCAACTTTAACATGTGAACAAGCTGCACATCAGTTCGCCAGCTTATCTCCTCACTGTTATAATTGCAAATTTTCTCAATGTCCTTAATGTTCAAACACGAGTCAATCTGTACACTGGTGCAGACTCCACTTCCGAGCTTCTTTCAAGTCTCATTATTTTGGGGATGTAGTATAAGGTTAAAAAATAAGCTCCTGCATTACAACATGTAGAATATCCTGTTGCTGTCTATGCAGTGTTTGTGAAAGATAAATTTACCCATATGAGATTGAATTAAAAGATCTCTGGACTCAAAGACGAAAAAAAAAACTACCTGCAGCTGTGTCAGCTCCAGCCTCTGCTCCAAGGCCTCCATGCCATCCTGCTGTGATGCCAGGAATGTGAAAAATCGCTGCCATTTCACGAGGACCTCTGAGAACCGGAGCTTATCGAAACAAAGAGAAGAAAAGATCTTATTCTTCTTCTCTCCTGCTGCTATTCCTCAAGCCAGATTGTCACACTGAGCTTTACATTACCATTTACAGCTTACCAGAAGCTGGGGTCGTCCAAGTGCAGTCATTTTGATTGCAGAAAAGCCATTCATAGAACTCCCACCTATGGAAAGGAAACTGTTTGATTATTGTATAAAGACAATTGCTTTGTAACAATTTAGAAAGAAGTAAATAAAGCTTATGGCATAACAATTGGAGTTCTATTTAAAGTCATGACTTCAATAAAATGCATGAAACCAGTTTATTTTCAAAATGTATCATTTATTTAGTTTACCCACCAGATGCTTTGATACATTTCATAAAGGTCTCCATATGCTGGTCACATTTGGCCTCATCAGCATAGAAATATGTGCAGGTTCCAATCACTTCCCTCTGACTGTCACCTAATTGCCTGTCTGGTTCATAGTTTTTCTCTCTGTAGCCCTCGCCTGGGGATGAAAACAAATTTGCATGCCTATTTCTTCTAATTGCATCATGTGCTGTGTACACAAATGAGAACAAAACAAGGCAGCTTACCTATGCTCCCTGCCCCTCCAGCGGAAACGCTTGAGCTGAAATAGAAGTGTTGAGAAAAGGCAGTTAATTTGCTCAGGATTGGGGCAACATTAGAAAAGCGAGTTGCATCAGACTTTGCGAATTGACATTTCTTTGTGAACATTTTTGGCCTTGTGGCATGCCGTAGTGTCATTGTGCTTGATGACCTTAAACACTATATGGTGAAACATTCTTGATGTTTGACACTGACCTCAAGGGGCCTTGAAGCGTCACTTTTCACTTGACCTATTCCCCCTTCTCATCATAAGGTATCAGACCAAGTTCATGTAAACAAAAATCTGACTTAACAGAGAGCAAGTCAGTCATCATAAATTCAGGAGAGCTGATGGGAGTTGTGTCCGTTTACCATAGCAACATTTGACAGAAAGAAGCAGTTGAAAATTGGATCACGCTGCAATTCAATTCTTATAGAACTAAAGACGTTTTCAAAAAACAAATTTTAAGCGATATTTTAGTTTGTAAGCTCAGTTCCGTAAATGTCTAATTGTTTGCACAGTGAAAGCACAACATCTTAGGATTTTTGGTCTAGTTCGTAGTGCAAATATTTTAGTACTGTTGAAATAAGACAAAACTAACTTACAGTTAACTTTTCAGCCAAACAGGAGCTTGTTTTAAGTAAATAATTTCTTAATTCAGATGAAAAAGAACTAGTTGCATTAAAAGATTATTTCTTTTTTAACAAGACATTTTCCAATCTGATGGGAACAAACATCAGTTGGTGTAATTTTGTCCCCTGGTCTAAAAATCAGCAACTGTCAAATGTTTCAGGTCATGAAATAAATTTTAATATCAGACAAAATTAAATAGTAAATACAAAATGCAAAATCTAAATAATGAACTCTATTTTTCTATGCAAAAATATAACTGAATTAACTAATTACCCACATTTGGTTTTGTATTTAATTTGTATTCAGATCTAGAACATTTAACTGTGACAAAAACATCAAAACAAAATCTGTAAGAGCCATGTACTTTTTCTTAACACTGTAAAATAGAATAAGTAGGTCAAAATGAAGGTAATAACATTTGACAAAACATTAAAAAAACTAAGGAACTCCTTTGTAGCACGATTTAACACATAAATCAGCTGTCACTCTACATCAACCTAGAATTATACTGCCTGAAAACCTTACACTTCATTCACCGTTTTTGACCTTTTAAAAATCTGAGATGTCATTCAAGATATAAAGGGTCTTTGTACTTTCGACAATATACTGAATAAATCTGACAAGTTGATTTTTCTATTTTGCTTCTAAGAAATTCTCATCAAAATGTTTCCTCTTATTCACTCAACTGACTCAACTAACTGTGAAGCAGGCCGAACTGTCTATTTTTAATCTTGGACTGTGAAAATGTTCTAATTATTCCACATATGCATCAACGCCCAGAGCTGAGAGTGAAGTAACATAGTGGCTGTCTAGAGACAGTGGTTGCACAAGGATTTTACTGTCATCCTAGTTTACATCAGGAGGCAGATCAGATAGCTGCTGCCTTGTGCTGTCCATGTGACTGGATGCCAGGTAAGTGACAAAATACTGCCGATCTTCATAGGTGCCAAAAGAAATCCCAGTTTTTATCTTAATCTTATTTTTTTCACAGTTCTTCATCTAATTTTTCCAATTTAGATGAATAATTTGTCATATATTTGATAAAAGTTGATGGAAATAACATCTAAAACAAATTCAGAGAAATTATTATTCATGTCTTATGTAGTATCAGTGCTAATGTCAAATAAAAAGCAACACATGTTATACTACCTCTCTTTCTGGTTTTCCTCCTTCTGGCTGATGTCCTCCTCGACACTGTAGTCCAGGACCGAGCCAACGCCAAAAGCCTGGTTCTTCTGGATCAGAGGTTTAATGGATATGTGATCCTCCCCAGCAACAAACTGGCCATAGAAGGTCATCTTCATGAGCTGATCAAAAACCTTCTGGCCTAGAATTGTCTTACCAAGATACATTATCTAGGCAAAAAGAGAAAACAACGTTATAGTCTTGGAGTATTACAGACAATGACAGTGTGGCTCTTCATTTGTGTCACAATAGTACTGAATCTACATGACTCATAGCACCCAATGACAAACAATTACTTGCCATGTTTTAAATGTACCTAACATGTAAAAACATAAAAGCAGCAAGCTATTGCTGAATAGATAGTTAAGAAAACAAGTAAATTAAACATCAATAAATTATTGTGAAGGTCAGGATTGTGCATAATACGTGCATGCAAAAAAGTGTACAAAGATTACCACTACAATGCAACAGGTGTGCTTAAACTACTTTGTCCATCATATATTCTCCTGATATACTGGAGAATCAGAGCATCCAATGTCAACATTGTAAATAACTTCTTGAACTTCAATACATATCAGCTAATCACTCAAGTACAACACATTCAAGCTCTCTATGCCAGAAACACATTTGGGGATGATTTTTGATTTATGAAGCAGAAAATCTTTTGGGAAGTTATTAGAAAAGTCAGCTCATAAAGTCATACAAAACTGCAAATAAGGTAATTGTTGCCAAAACAGCAGATGAAGTTAATACTAATTTTCTATAAATAATATTTCTTAAATATTATCCTATATTAAATATTAAATATTGCCACATAAACTACGTCATATCTGAGGTGTGTTTAAAATGCAATAAAGGATTAATATTTTACAGATAACTTTGTAGCATTCACACACATTAATGGAAATTACATTTTGCTATCATTGAGCAGACTTAATTTTATTTAGTCGGTCTTTTGTACTGATTAACCACTTAGGTCATTGTTTTTTTTGCACATCTGATAAGATTTATAATGATTCAGGCCTAAATTGAAATGGCACAAGATGATATTCTTAGCAAAAGTCAGAAAAGTAAGAGTGAAGATGAAATCAGCCTTAGAATGATGTAATACAGTTCTCTGATGAGTGAAATGTAGATAGATTTGCATCGGTTAGGTAGACAAAGTAGCTTTGTCACAACATTGAATAATTCGTGGATAAGAAAAGTCTGTTTATATCAGAACATATACGGGATTAAATCCAACTACACATTTATTATCGCAAATTTATTACCTGCCACATTTAAAGTAACATTGTGCATGTGAACAGAAATATTGGCAAGCTAGATACTAGATATAAATAGTGTCGAGCTTACATTATGCAACAAGTTGCAAAGAGCTTGACATGCAAAGGCAGGTTGTAATTTGAGACATGGGTGTACTGCAGGATGTTTGATTGGTTAGCAGTCAGGAACAACACAACAATCTGGAATGTATTGTCGGTTCAGTTTATGGTTTATAAATTTGAAAATTGGTAAAGATACTAATTGTTTTTTTTACAGCTATAAATATTTGAGTAAAGGTTATCAGCTCTGATTAATAAATCATATCTAGGCTACTGTGACAAGGTAATGCCAGCAGAGTTAACAGCAGGATCACGTGTGTCTTGCTTTTAGTGTAGAGCCATTCTTCTAACCTGTTGCTACAGTGTGGTAAATAATGCTTACAGCATCATAGTATTAATTTAAATCATTCTGAACCACAAAATTACATCACCAGTAATATTCCAATTTCTATTTGTTAGTTTGCTACTGCTCTGCATTACCTTTTCATTCTTATCCACCAGGAAGTCATAGGAACAAAGTTTGAAAACCACCAAACTTCTGAGTAGCTCTAATGAGTCTTTGCTCCTGTAAGCTTCCTGGCTTTGCTCAAAGTCTACGGAGATCTCGTTAGCAGCGGAGGAAGAGTTGGTGCGGTCTCTCCCTGCTCTCCCACTCTTCCCAGGAGACTGCAGTCGGGCAGAGGCACGCTGTGCTCCGCTCGGGTTTCTGCCATGGTCCGTCTTCTCCGGCCGGGTCGTCGAGCTGAAGGTAACGCTGGACCGCAGCCTTCGGTTGGATAATAACCGCTTCAAGAAAATATCTGAATTTACCCACGCGGGGGCTGGCACGGCTTTGAGACAAAACATCCGGGAACGATAACGTAGATGAGAAATAGTTGTCAAAGTCAGCACATCATCTTCTTAGCTTGGCACGCGACAGTGTAAATAAACAGAACGCAGGCCTGTCAAAGGAATCACCTGATTGGTGGAAAGAGGGTGTGACGATTTCCACACCCAAAAACTATGCATCTAATCCAGTTTCTCAGAAAGGTATTCGATTAATGAACTCCTCTTATAGAGACTTTCATCACATAACCAGGTGTGGTTCTAGAGGCAGGTTTAACTGGTTCTGCAAAATAGCCGAATATCTTTCTCACCACCTTAAAGCTACAGTATGTATTTTTTTTATAAAATATTTTTGTTTATGTCAAAAACGATGTCGTGACATCAGTGTAAGACATATTGTGGAAAAAAAATTCCTGCCTTCTCCTAGTGCTCCCAGCTCCCAAACTTCAAACTTGCTTACTTAATATTGTTGAGATGTTCAACTGAAGTAGCCTTTTCACAGCACTGCAAAATGCAACTATATCTGAATTCATGCATTCCAATTTTTTTTTTTTTTTGCATGCCAATTTTTTTTTCTTTCACATTTCATTCATTCTCTTTGACTGTCCTGCTCATTCTGAGGTATCCCAGGAATTATCCAGAGAGATTTTAGAAATTCCAGGAAGTTCTAGAATTATACTAGGGTCTCCTTTCAGTGGGATGAGCTCTGACAAAAATCAACCTCAGGTTTTTTTGCACGACTCACAGAAGGAATCCATGTCTATGTAACTTTTCTCAGCTTATTCCTGTTATTGTGGAGGAGCAGCCCCTCTACTCTGAATTGTCCTCTGAACAATGTACTCCTCATCCCTCTCTAAGGCTGAGCCAGGCTGCTCATGAAGGAAGCTCTTTCATCTGCTTTTATTCCACTTCTTATTGTCATTGGTTTGGCCTGGAATGTTAGCATACCGGAAAGTGGAGAGCTTTTGGTACTATGGACCAGGACTAGCATCTTCATTACTGACATTTAAAATCTGTGAGATATTTAAAAATATATGTATTGTTCTATAGAACGCTTTGTGTTCTTGTTATTTTTTGTGGAACTTTCATGAAAATAGTGATAGCATACATTTTGCATATGTTTCAAATAATGGCAGAGAGCAATGAAACTTATTTGCTCATTTGCATTGATTTGTCAGAATGTTGAGGTCCTAATTTCACTTGAGCATGTCCTTTTGGTTCAAACCTATACTTCCACTCCACTTTACTTTAGAGTGAAATAATTCCCTATAGTACATTTTGTATTGGGTATAATTACTGAAAAGTTTGATGTTGAACACATTTAACTATCAAGCTGAAATTTTGGTGGCATTTAATTTTTTATTTGTTTTACTTTGGTTGCTGATAATTCCCCTAATTGGGGTATAAGACGAAATATTTTTTTAGCCTCCTAAAATGTCTGATCTCAAAAATAATAAGTGGAAAATAAAGGAAACCCTTACACCATTCTGACAATTGTGCATATGGGTTTTGTTTTTTATTTGGTTTGTTTTTCCAATCATTTTGTTTATTTATGTTGGAAACGTCTTGCTTTATTCAGTTCTTTTCTCTGCGTTCATTATTTGTTAAATCTCTGCTCTCTTTGTCAGTCTCTGCATTTGGGTCCTTTACTAACCACAAACATGACAAATGCAGTCGTGATCAGTGCACATACACACCCACTCATTATATATAAGAAGGGTCAGTAAGTAATTCAATACATGTCATGTGGTGATCACATGCAAGTTTAATTATCCCTTTATGATTTCAGCCTACAGCTTTTGAGTATTGGTGAAACTGCATCTAAAAGTTGCAGGAAAGTTGTGCAACTTTTCACATTGAATAAATGTATTTATGATAATCGCAATTTGCAAAAATATCAACATTTAAGGAGGTATTTAAAATCTTTTAACAGTCATGGGGAGACCAGTGTCCTCGTGGATTCATTGAATTATATGTAAGTGTTTGACAGTTAAGGGGTTAAACATGTGTTTTATTAAGTCTAGATTTCTGGATTAAGGTGTTGTTTAGTGGCCTGATGTAACGTTTTTATGTCAAGCACCAGGTTTCTTAAGTGTCATCTTAAGAATCATCATAATTAACTGAACTAAAGGCTTAAAAACCTCCGTCTAAAAGTAATTCATATTTATCATGTGTTTTACTTAGTGAATCGAGGTACAGAAATAAATAATCTACTTTTCAATAATATTCTATTTTATTGAATATGAAGGTATTTAAACCTTTAGGATTTCCAGAATACATTTTGTCATGTTAACCCAGCAAAATTTGATATGTTTAACAAGGATTTTATGTCATAAGCAAACATTCCAAAGTGCATGTTTGTTTATTTGTTGTTGTTTTTTTACAAATAAAACTAATAAAAGGTTTGCTTTGCATTTGTATTTAGACATCTTTACTCTAAAATTAGCATTCAGAGTCCACATGTGTGCATGTTAATCTCAGTATAAATTCAGATATTCTATGAAGAACTAAAATTTGTTACTGAACGTTACTGAACAAACAGCATCATGAAGACCAAAAAGCACAGATAAGGTCCCAGATGAGGTTGTGGAAAAGTTGCAAGCAGAGTTTGGTTATAAAACAATGTCCCTAGTTCTGAACACACAGTTTTCAGTCTACCATGTGGAGATGAAAAGCGTATGACACAACTTCCTGTCCACTTAAACTGATTGGACACAGAAACAATCAGAGAGACAACCAAGTGACATGTGATGTGGTAACACAAGAGGATCTGCAACGACCCACAGCTTGATAGAACATCTTTTGGTTCTACACTCCTGAAATCTAACATTAATAAAACTGTTGCAAAAAGAAACTACTGTAAAAGGGCTGTTTACAGTTTACGATGGCATATGGGGAAAACAGCAAACATGGGAGAATGTAGTCTATTCAGTGAGATCAAGACTAAATTTTTTTGTTTTCATATGAAGAAACACTTCAACATGTGAAGAAACAATTTAACATAAACACACTTTTTGCATTGCAAAATGTGATTGTGGAAAAATCACGATATGTTCATCTTTCTTTAAACTTATGGTCAGGGCTACAATGCAACAATTTAGATTGAAGTATAACCAAGTCTGAAAAAGGCCCAGTCTAAGTCCAGGCCTAAATTTAAGAATTTCCAGAAACATTGAATGTTATAAATACACTTCATCCCATCTGATGGAGTTTATTGTCTCTCGGTGTGAAAAAGTGGTGGAGACACAACACAAAAGGACTGCAGTTGTAATTGCAGCAAAAGAAGTGACTCCGGGGTTTAGAATCACATGTATGACACACTTTTCAGATTGTTTTTCTAAAAATAAAACGCAACTGAAAGCCGTTTACCATGTTCTATTTACTTTACAGTTACACACTGTAAAATAAAATCCTAATCAAATTTATTGTAATTTGTGGATAAAATGGGACAAAATATAGAAATGTGCTTTTTTGTATGACATTGTGACTGTAGGTAACAAGAATCTACACACTCATTCACTGAAGATGAGATTTACCGGCATCATTTAGGACCTGAGGGGGGCGCTATTGTACCACATGTAATGCCAATGCGCCTTCCACTGCCTGACAAAGGCACACTTTTTCCATGCATTATGATTTGGAGGAAAAGTTTTTCATAATGTTTTACAGGTCAGATGCTGCATGTTTAAGTTATTACTTTAGTCTGTTTGGACTATGACAAATCTAAACTGATAGCTGTGATCCTATGGGAAATATAACACACATAATAAGTATAATAATAATAGTTATTATTATTATAATAAGATTTCCTTCGAATTCAGTCATTGTAATTTAATATTGCATAGCTTTTAAAAAGGATTTTATTTTACATGTATGTGTTTGTTTTAACTTGGCCCATTACAGCAGACCACGTTGCGCCCCTGTTGCATGAAGGCCTATGTAAATTTTGGTGGCGGAGGCATGGCGCACAAAGCCAAAGATAGAGTAACAAATCAGGAATTTCCCTTCTGCCACTCCTGAGAGCGCAAGAGAAGGACGAAAGTTACGGATTAGGTGCTTCTCCTCAGGAGGGTGAAGTCAAAGCCATCATTGGACTTTTTTTTTTTTTTTTTTTTTTTTTTTTTGTTTTTTGTTTTGTTTTACTTTTCCAAAGTTTAACAACAATCTAAACGCCCTACAAGACAAGTTGATGGGGATTTTTCTTCATCTAAAGAATGTCTTGTTTTATGACTCAGGAGTTCGTTAGGCTACGTTTTGGGATTTTGCAGAACTATTATGGAATAAACTACGCAACGAAGTGGCACCAAGAGAACCAGCTGATTTGAAAATTTTTACTTTTGTTCTGTTTTATTGAAACTATCCTGGGATTACGGAATTTCTCGGCGGCTTCGGTGCTCGGATACCTAATTTCCGAGGATTTTAAGAGTTTTTTTTTTTTTTCATTAAGCATAGACTGTGATCGCATCTGGATTATGAAAGAAACATACGTGAAAAAAGGAAGAGTGAAACATCGCGATTAGAAAAAAAAAAGTTGGAGAAAGGGGAAATGTGGAGTAAGAGTGGCGTCTACATTAGGATGCTGCTGCTCTTACAATGGAAGTAAAGAACTGTTTTACTGCCGCTGCGCTGCTTTGTCTTTTCTTTTGCTCCGTTTTCAGCCAAGAACTCAACGTTAAAGGCAGGAATGTGTGCAAAGCACCCGGGTAAGAATCCATGCTGGGTGGCTAAAACTGCTTGTATGCGTTTTATGTAAGTAGTTTTCAGTTTTACATACTGAAAACTACTTAAATATAAACATAAACATGAACGTCCAAGTTTTGCTTCTGCGAGTCTGCTTTAAATAATTAAGAGAGATGAAAGCAGCTACATAAAACTCGTGAATGGGGGTCAGCTGTCTTATTTTTGTGGTCTTAAACTGTACAGGTGACAAAAGTTTACAATAAGTTTTGCGACTGTTTTACTTTCCGATCGGTTCTCGCCATTGCAAAATCTTGAAACTTCTTAAAGTTGTATGTTGTAGTTTTTATAATCATCAGCATTATTTTAAAGCTATCCACGTTGACCTATTTTTTGAGGTGCATAACGCGGTTTCTGTTCACTGTAGCAGGCGCAGGGGGAGGAGTTCATTGAAGAAGGCAGCTGTGCAGATGTGCATATACATCTGGAGTGTTTTTATCTGTAGGTGGCGCTCTGTTGGCCTTCGTGGCAACCTTTTATACAACCAATTAGTTAGAAAAGTCAAATTTCACCTCTTAAAAAGCAAGGGAACGCTAAAGAAGTTAAATGCTGATTGGTTTGCCTGCAAATCTGAATTTCTTGAAGATTTTTGGCAAAGCCTCTGCATATCTGGCTTCATGTCTAAAAGGAAGGCATCCAAGTCCACAATTACGGACTGCAACTTCCAAACATGTGGAAGTGATGTCGATGAATTCTAAAAAAAAAGAAAATAAAAAAGTTGTTTGGTCTGGTCAGAAACAGATAAAAATCTTTTGCTAGTATTTCTTTATTCTCAAAAAAATCTTATGTCATGTTGTGTCTATTTGGTGTATTTAAGTTTTTGATTATTCTGTCTCAGAATGAGCTGTATTTTTCTCTGCAGTTTAAATATGTAGAATTTTTTATGTGCAGTAAATATAGCTTATTTGTCATCACACGAAAAATAGGTTATCTGGATGAAGCCACTCACTGCAATTTCCAAAGCCTTCAGAATGGAAGTGGTCTGGAGTTGTTCTTTCATAACATAAAATTGTGTTTACATAATATTTCTTAAAAAATAACTGCTCTAAGTTTCTCCTCTCTGGCCTGGGGTTCCAACAAGTTTGGCAAAGGGTGACTGGAATAACAAATAATATGATTTCAGGAGGTTCTGTGTGTGTTGCTAGTCATGATGGAACTTGGAATTTAAGTCAAAGAAAGAAAAAGTCTTGATTGTTCTAATGACAAACATCCTGTTTTCTATACTAAATGTCAAACATACTTCTCTTTAGCCTCAAAAATCTTTAAATCTCTTAATATGATCTAAATGAGATTTGGCATCATTCGTGGTGCTGTAAAGAACCACAATGGAAATTTAAATAAATACTTGAAGATTGCAATTCATCAAAGCTTGGCATATTTGCTTTTCAGTTTTTGCATAAAAATAATCTCCAAACAAGAATAGAGCAAGAGCATTTCTTGTTTTTGAGTATGCCTGAAATAGTCATTTTGCCTTCCTCACTGAATCATGTGAATTGGGGGAAGTAAGAAGAATTTATGCACATTGTAAGCATGTCCACCATGATCTCACATTGCAAAATCAGCAGCTGAATTTAGCTGGAATGACAATAATAGCTTAACTTAGTCATGATGTGCCCTTTGATCACTGATTGCGTTCTAGTCTAGCTGTTGCCTGAAATGCTTGGGAACCAAAAAGCTGTCAGCCTCAAGATATTTCTGAATCACAAATAGAAAAACAGAGCTATTATGGAAGCCCATGATCTATAAATTTTGTGGTAATAAACAAATACACATGTAAAAATTCTTCAAACACAAATTGACCAGTGAATCCAGGTTGCTTGCAGAACTTTCAAGTGAATAGTAAAAGACTCACATATAATATTTGAAAAATAACATCAATAAATATTGTGATTAACACTAATATTATTTAAGCCAATTTAATTACAGTAACTTAATGCTTCTAGATATGGCTAAAACCACTTGCTGAAGCTTAAGCTGGTTGGCAATGCCACACCACATCCGTCCTTTCCTGCCTCTGTGTTTTAGAAACTGCTGTGATCTTCACACCTGTCTTTACAAAATAGTCTCAACATGCTTTGTAATTGTCAGGGATAAGAGTAGAACTGGGAGACTGGTTTGAGATTAAACAAAGCAACAGTATCTCAACCAATGTATGCAGTAATGAATGTGAAAAGTGATGCCAGTTTGATGAGTTTCAATTCAGCTACAACGCTGACACGGCAGTGTTAGAGTTTCATATAAACAAAATAAACAGCGTGTCTTGGATCACTGGGTCTGGCTGGTGGACGTAATGCAATGGTAGCAGGGATATTTTCTTGGCACACAATGCTCATTAGTACCAGCTCGGCATTGTTTAAATGCCAACCTTAGCCAACCGATCCACAACTGGTTAGCTAAGATTTCAATTCTCTGAAACACCTTTTGGAAAATAGTGAAACATGAACTTCTCATCATAGATATATAGCCAATAATCTGCTACAACTGCACAACAATAACATGTCAGAATGGATTCAAATCTCTGAGAAATGTTCCAGACTCCTTGTTGAATCTATATCATTAAGGTTTAAAGTCAGTGCTAAAATGTAAGAAGGTAGGGGATGAATCAAACTTGGTGCTATGAATGCAAACTCCACAAATTATATTAGTAATTTGTCTTATCCCACTCTTTTAAGAAGTACTATTGATGATCGATCTAGACACGTGCCTGTTTGGGCAGGATAAAGCACAGCTTTGCTCCTTTCGTTCTGAGGAGTCGCCATCTTCAAAGCGTTAGAGGAAGCTGACGTGTTGCAGGGGCCCAAAGAGGTCACAGGCAAGGGAGGAAAGGAGACACATCCGTCCTTTCCTGTCAAAACTAAAACTGTCTGCAAAATGTTTTCTTTGAATATTCATGCTCCTTCCCCACAGGGAAGAGTCAGATAACATGATAAATTGCACTAACTCAGATGTTATAGATGATGGAGTGTATTTATTTATGTAGACTATAATTAATCATACTGGGGTAATTATACGACAAATGTACTTTACATTTGATCTTTTGTACACTTTAGCAGAAGTGGGAAACTGTAAGTTCAAAGAGACGTGAGCTGGGTGTGGATGCTGCCTCTTTGATATGTGTTTGTTTTACTTCATTTCAGTGCAGTGCTCTATCTCTGCCCTCTCGTTCGGTGTCTCATAGCTTCGAGTTTGTTTTTTTTCCAGGTCATCAAAATTGGTTTGCTGCAGTGGATGGGGGCAGCTGGGAGATGAATGCCTGACACGTACGTTGGAATAGGTCTTGCATTAATCAAAACATGTCAAACAGCTCATTGTGTGAGCAACTGTTATAATCTGGACTATTCTTCATTGCAGCCATCTGTGAAGGCAACTTCACCTGTAAGGAAAATGAGGTGTGTGTCAGGCCGAATGAATGTCGCTGCCGACATGGATACTTTGGAGCCAGCTGTGACACAAGTGAGGCCTTATTTTTTCACCTTTCTAGGTGGAAGATATCTGAATTTTCTGTTTTGTTTGGATGCTAAAAAAAACATATTTTTGGAATAAGTATGAACATATTTTTGGAATAAGTGCTGCATTGAAAATTGTAATATATACAATAAAATAAAAGGAACAACACAAAATTAAACTCTGAAATGTATGGTGCTCAGGAAAATTAAATAATTAATAATTGATATTCATTTGAATAACTGCAGTGTCTAGTTTTAAGATAAGGTCACTTTGATAAAAGTGATAGGTGTTAATTTTCTTGAAATTTCCAGTTATTTTGATGCACAACCCTAACCCATGATATATTTCCAAATATCTGAATTTGTCTTAATTTTTAACAACAAAAATACCCAGATGAGAGTTTTATCAATTAACTTCAGCGATTTTGCTTTGTTCACTTTAATATAAGCATGCTTACATAATACAATGGTGTAATCGGTATTAAATATGCAAAATTTCAGTCTGCCCTCATATAATTAATTGCATTGTAACCTCTTCAAATTGTAAGTAAAATCATCAGTAGATCATTGTTGTGAAGCATACAAGCATTATTGCACTTAATTGGATGGATCAATCAATCAATTTGAAGAGCACAAATCAAGTATTTCTCACCCTCTCTCTGGTTTATATACATAAGTTCAAAAATATAATTTATGTGTGTTCATGAGGAAAAATTTGTTTTTTGTAACATAATTATGTAAGATACGTTTGTAAACATCTGTATGTTAGCATTTGTCTTTTCAGTCTGAATCTACAAAGATTTAACTTACATTACTGGACATCCTAATGCGATAACAGTTTTCACATTCCCTGATTTTACTTTGCTTTAACAGAGTGCCCTGCCCAGTTCTGGGGCCCTGACTGCAAGGGAAGATGCAACTGTCATCCTAATGGCCAGTGTGATGATTTAACTGGCAAGTGCACCTGCAACCACAATCGTTGGGGACCCAACTGCGAGAATGCTTGTCAGTGCCAAAAAGGCAACTGTGACCAAGACACAGGAAAATGTACCTGTCACACTGGGTGGTGGGGTCCACACTGCCACAACATGTGCTACTGCAGCATAAATTCTGTCTGCGACGTGAATACGGGGCGATGTCTGTGCCATCCTGGCTGGACGGGGAGGAACTGTGCAAACCAGTGCAACTGTAATGGATCACCGTGCGAACAGTACACGACACGCTGCCAGTGCAAGGACAGGATGTGGGGTCCTCGGTGCGATCGAGTCTGCCAATGCGTCCACGGCAAGTGCAACAAGGCTGACGGGTCATGCACCTGCACTCCAGGATACCGTGGGAAGTTTTGCCGGGAGCCATGTCCTGCTGGATTTTATGGTCAGAACTGCAGAAACAGGTGTGGAGAAAATCTCTATCAGACAGTAAATGTACCATTTTAAAACACAAGAAGCAGTTCACAGGTGTTCTATTTAGAATCCATTTGTTTTGAGTTTGTGGCGTGAAATGTGGTTTGTAACAATCCATGGTGAGAAACATTAATGGAAAAAATACTTATTCTGGTTTTCACATTATCCAATAGTTAAGAACAGTAGAGCAAATACTATAAAAAAATATTCTATTTTGTTGAATATATCTTAATAGACAATTTTCAAAAGATATAATATCACTCCTCCCTATGTCGATCAAATGTATTAGACATCTATCAGAGATTAATGGTCAAATTCCAATTGAATCTTTTCAAAGCTAATTTTACTTTATTTTTTTTGTTTTTTGCCTTCCTGCTCTGAGTGTTTTTCGTTTATTTAGTACAGAAGAAGCAGAGATGATATGTGTGAGTGATGGCAGTTGCAGTAAAACAGAGTTTGGTACAATAATACAGAAAAATGCTCCAGCTGACAATTTAAAGTGTCATTAGCATATTACATGAGCATCTTGTCAGTTAACATTTCAAAGTGAAAACATTATTTTCCATATGTATTACACAATATACAATATACTTTACTGTATTACATCCAGAATCTAAAGACTAGGACTGTATTGAACTTTCAATATTGAGATGAAAATTAGATTTTGGTTCTATAATTCTGCATCTGGTTTTTTGAATGCTGTCAGGTGTGGACACTGCAAGGGTCAACAACCCTGTAAGGTGACCGAGGGCCGGTGCATCACCTGTGACAGAGGCTGGAATGGGACACGATGTGATCAGCTCTGCTCCAAGGGCTTCTTTGGGGAAAACTGTCAGGAAGTGTGTCCCACTTGTAAGGACGGTCACCATTGTGATCCCATTCATGGCAAATGTTCTCACTGTAATCCTGGATGGATTGGAGACAGGTAACACCAAACTTTTTCTTTACCTATTTTTAATTTTATAGATCTGCTATTTGGGCCATGATAATGGTGTCATACTTCTTATTTGTGATAGGTGTGAGGTGCGCTGCCCCAACGGCACATATGGCGAGAACTGTGAGAACAACTGCAGCCAGTGTTTTAATGGCATCTGTCATGTTGTCACCGGAGAGTGCCTTTGTGACCCAGGCTTTTATGGCATCTTGTAAGTTATAAGGTAGTGCATAGTGTAAAAAGAAAACGTTTATGTTCCTGGCAGCTTTATAGTGAAAAGATTTGATCATTTTACTTTTACTTTTGCAACACAGTCATATATCTTGGGAACAGAAGAGTTTATTTTACATTTGTAGACTCTTTTTTAGTGTTTTTCCCAGGCCTTTTTCTCTATCTTGTTCAATTTTACACATTTAACGCATTGCTGTCGTTTCTCTTCCTCATTCAAGCTGCAATAAGACTTGCCAGCCTGGACAGTATGGAGTCAACTGCAACCAAACCTGCTCCTGCAATGACAAGAACTGTGACCCTGTGTCTGGTGCCTGTCATCTCCGTAAGAATAATTATTTTTAAATGCATCTTTCTTTTATTAGAGCTTTAATCAGAAATGAACTGGTTAACATTTTGTTTTGTTTTTTTTTTTGCCACTGATAAAAAAAATCCTTAGATTTGGATTAAAATCTAAGTCTTTTAATTCAAATAATAATGCTTAGACAACAGTGAAATTTTCTGTTGCAGTTACACCTCCTATCCACATCAAAATAGAATTTTTATTGACAAAACAGGGAGATTTTTTTCAATCTCTAGTGGTCTATCCATTTGGAGTCAATTTAAGAGATACTTAAAACTTAAAAAATAATGGAGATGTGTTTATGTTATAAAATCTGTTCTTCATAAACTACATATGTAAGCTTAAGGACTTACTGAAGTAGAAGAAAGAGTAAACAATGTCAGAGAAAATGCACTCGGCAAATATTTTTGGGAGAACTTTTATTAAGCCACTGATGTAGCTACTTTTAGAAAAAAACATTTTTTTTATGGCAATATTATTGAGATTAAATGCATGTGCTGGTTTTGGCATTGGTATCATTGAGCTTTTGAAAGAAATCCCCATGTCAAAAAACTGAGGAAAAATGATCACATTACAAGTATATTAGAAATATGTATGCTTGTTAACACAAATATAAGTCAATCACATGGTAGAGAGTACCACAAGCTATTTGGCACTCTCAAATGCCAAATATTCATATTATTACAACCCTAATGTTTGTAAATATGGTAAAGACAACTTGCTGATGTTCAAACTTGAGAATCAACAAGGAGAAGAAAGGAAGTTTAATTAACCTGGTTGTCAGTTCCAGATAGGTTTGTCTAAATATTTTAAATACTTTTGATCAACTAAGATTTTTATGGACTGACTAACTTCAAAATAAATGGTCTGGAAAGAAAGAGAAATTAACCAGTAAGTAATAGTTACTGGTTAAAAATGAAACTGTTTGATAGCTCAGATCAATTAATTGAATTCAAAGTATTTCTATATTTTGTTTGGTAAAGTTCCTTGAGACAATATTTGTTGTGAATTGGCTCTGTATAAATAATTTGATCTGAATTCAATTGAATTGAATAGCATTTCTTCTGAAACAGCTTGGCTAAAACATGATCACCTTGATCAGGGTGTGATCAGAAGCATTTGTAATGTGGAGGGACTCATTAGTTAGACCAGGAGTTGCTAATGAGAAACTTGCAAGCCTCATATGGCTTTTCTTTCTCTTCTGTGCAGCTCACGGCAACGTGACTGATTTGTCAAGGTTCGCATTTTAACTTAAACATGGTAGCAACTCATTGTAATTTAATTGTCTCTACAATCACCAGATAAATCTGAAAGCAGACATGGTCCATCCTGAGTTTATGTGTTCATATCAGAGCAGCTGATTAGTGTATTCTTTAGACACCAGACTAACAGTGTGTCGAGAATGACTGAAGTTCAGTGCATTAACAGTTTACTGCGTACACATTTCATAGTGACAAATACATCTATTCAGGTCTGAGGTGAGATTCAGGGTCCTTGATTGCATTTCCAGACCAAAGTTGATGTCCTTTTTATGTCTGTGTTTGTTGGCTCTGTTCTTCACAGCTAGAGTAGAGACAAGGGAGGGAAGGAAGAAAAACTGAAAGAAATAGGGACTGAAAGATGGAAAGAAATAGAGAAACTGAAATTGAGACAAAGGAACGCAAAAGGTGTTGATTTGGAAAGAAATTTTTTTTCAGACAGGCATGAAGCATATTGGGTTAGAGCACACAGCGATCGCAACAATTTTTGGCCACAGGAAAAGATGGATGTTGACAGGCTGGTCAGCGATATTATAAGACCTTGTCATTCTTGCACAACTCCTCTTTCAAAATCAGCAATTACAAACTGCCACACCCACACTTTAGCATTATTTATGATAGTCAGTTAACTCCTAACCGAAGAAACTTTTCCTCATCTAATTCTCATTTATCCTTGCAAGTGCAATGCACTGTCCATGCTTGTGAAATACAGTACTTATTATACTTGGGGTGTATCCTATTTGAGAGAGGGAGGGGTGCTAATAAATCATTTAACGATGAGAGTTTAGGACGAGGGGAGGAAGGTTACTGCAGGAAATCTACAATGAAGTGGTAAGTGGTTACATGTCTTTGGGGAGGAATTATGCAACACCAAGGCATCACATTAATACAAATCCTACACATACAAGTGCTTGGACTTAGTTCCCATGCTCAGGTTGAATGCAGTTTTACAGTAAGTTATAAAAATGGACTGAATTTGACTGTCCTTTTTTTGAAATGGGCATTTCCTGCACACATGTGGCACACCCTTTACTTACTGCATTTTATCTTTCAGAGCCCAACCAGCGGATGGGTGTGATCGCAGCTGGATCCTTGGTCTCCTTTTTACTAATTGCCCTACTTTCTCTACTGTGCTGCTGCTGCCTCTGTCAAGACAAAGACGACCACAAGTGAGTGACAAATGGAAATTCTAATTAAAATATATAGAAACATTATGTTTTATAATTTATCCTGCATATAGACAGTTGTTACAAAAATAAAGGGGTATAATAACAAAGGGTAATTTTGTATGACATTGCCATATGGATAAAGGCTGGTGCATGAGCCCTCCAAGGAAGCAAAGTGCCAGGTTTAAAATGCCTGTTTTCAATGATTCATTTAGATTTCCATGGCATCATCCCTTTTCAATGCTAACTGAGACAACTCTACCAACAGCAAAAAAGCCAAGCGGATTTTGTGCGGACGATTCAGCCGAATCAGCACTAAACTTCCCCGTATTCCGTTGAGGCGACAGAAACTGCCCAAAGTAGTCGGTAAGCCTCAAAAGCTTTTTTTTCTCCTCATTTCCCAGCGCTTCCCGGCCAAAAACTATATGTTATGGTATTCAACTTATTGACGGAGAAATGTTATTCCTAAAACAAATAGGCCTGACTTTACAAATGTTTACTAAAACGCAGAGAAGTACATCCATAAATGACTGTCAGTGTGAGACTTTTCCTTGAGCGCTACCTTCATCTGCTCCGTAGATGATGAATAGAGTTGAAAAGTGTATGGTGGCTGGCAGGCGAATGTGGGGTTTCATTTAGAAGGAATGCACTGGTTTTAGAGACCCTTATTATTCTTGGCACACTCAAATGCCATGTGTTCATATTATTACGACCCTAATCATGTAACTTTTTTTCTTCTCATTTTCTTTGCCCCTTTTCATTCTCCTCCCACCCAAAAACTATGTTCTTTTCCTTACACTGAGTAGGAGGTTGTATTGTTTAATAATGGCAAGTAGTTGTTCAGGGGCCCGTCTGCTGGTGTGTGACGCTCTATCAAAGGCCATACTGTTTGGTTAGACGTTGCAGCTACATGCGGAGGTCTCGTGGTGTGTGTGTGACAGATGTGTCTGTGAGCGCAGTCTTTTTCATTGTAGTCAAAGGAGATATCTTTCAACCCCCTTATGCAAACAATTTGTCATATTTCTGGTTTGCCCTATTGTCTAATTCAAAATGAAAAGCCTGTTCTGATCAAAAACTTTCACCAATGAGTTTGTTTTTCAACAAAAACTGGTTTGCACAGGCTAACAAGATTTGCCTGTGCAAATGTCTGAAAAACTGAACTGTCTTGTTCAGTTTTTCAGACATTTTTAAGCTTCAGCATTTTAATAATTTAGCGGGGTGGACTTTTATTTTTGTGGCAAACATGCCACAAAAATAATGAAATTTATAATAAAATGTCTTAACAAGTATGACATTTTTAGCATGACCACTGTAGCTTTAAAACTACACTAAACTTAAAAAGAATGATGCTATCCCCTCCATTTCTACACAATGACTCCCAGTGTTTCCTTGAAATCACAAAAAAAAAATCTATATGTCAAAATGTATCTTTGCTACAAAGTTAAGTCAGGTTTTGTTACGGTCACTGACCTCTAGGTAAGTATTAAGTAAACGGCTTTACATTTCCATACCACTTAAGTACAACAGTGGCGCCTGTGTGCAGTGAAAAACATTTAAGCTGTGATGCTGTCCTGCATGTTTGTACACCAATAAAAGTACGGCTAATGTGCAATAGTGTGATGGGGTGGAGGGAGGGAGAGAGGGCAAACCAGAAACAACAACAGACCTATCAGTGTAATTTTATGTTGCTTTGGCAAAATATCTTCCCATCATTGCCAAGCCTGTGTCTTCACTGTTTTACTGCATGTTTTTTTTTTCTTTCTTTAAATTTTGCTTGCAATGTGAATTCCTTCACAGTACAGACAGAATTTTCACCATCATAAATATTCTTCCTATATACTGCAGGGTTTTTGTGATATTCATAATATGAAAGGAGAATGTAGGAATATATTCAGGCTACAAATAAAATATTTTAATGGCAACAGTCAGAAATGTCAGGTTTATGGTATAATCAACCACTTGTAAATCCTAAAACAAAAACTTTCATGTCAAGTGTTACTTATTGTGAATATTCAATGTTTCTCCTTTTTCTTAGTGTGTTCTGTTCCATGTTTTGCTTTCCTCTGCTTTCTGTCGAGCTGCCCACTGAAGTGTGATCTGGCAACATTTAGAAAGTAACTCTGTCAGGAGCTAGACGGTCCTGAACACATGCATTCCAGAAGGGGCCCATTGGGGCTGGAAACAGGAAGTGGTCAAACTTACTTTAGTGCGTGTCAGAGCTGTGATTTATCCTCACTAGGGTCAGTGTCAATAAATGTGCCAAGGCAAAACTAAAGAAGGAATAACGGGGTCAAGCAATAGGAAACAGAAAAGATTTACTCCTTGCATTGCTAGCTTCAGAGAAATTTGTTTGACAAACCGAGGCTGTTTGCTTGAAGGTTAGCATTCCACTCTGAGCGTATTTACTCCACACCCTGCGTTTTCTGTGTCTTTCTGGCATTCCGTGCATTTTCTGCTTCCAAATTGTTTCTTGTAAATTGGTGCAAAGAGCTTCACCATCTGTTGTTTCATCTTAATTTGCTCAGAGAAAAACTGACTTGCAAATGCAGAGGTCAGAGTGGAACTGTTGCCGATGTATTTATGTGTGTGCGTGTGTTTGTGTGTGTGTGACAGGAGTGTTCTCACCCTATAAAGCTGAATAGTTTAAAATGGTGTGATCCAAGGTTTTCTTCCTAAAGACATACTGGGTCTCATTAAGTGTATTTTGTTTTAAACTGCATTTTTTTAAAACTTGAAACTAAACATTAAAGGCTAAGACATATTTATTTCCGTAACTACTGTCACATCGTAATCACCGGAGAACTTCGTCAAGTTTCAAGTAATTTTCTTTCTGTATCCCACCATACTTGTTTCCTGACAACCTCAGCCCCACAGAGCAGCTGCGGTGTTGGTGCTGTGCAGCTGTGATAGGTCAATAATGCGCTGTTGTGTGCAAGCCTTCATGCAGGGAGGGATCATTGTGGTGATGAATCTTCAAGGCAATGTTTCTAACTAAACCTCTGGTTTCAAGAGAGCAGCTTTCAGAGGCAGTTGTCCTGCATTGCATACATCTAATAATGCATGTGTTTGCTTGTTTATTAGCATTGCTAAGGTTTTTGCATAAGTTAGCTCCTCTGCATTCCTCAGTGACTGTGTGTCTGTCTGACTCTGTGTTGCTGATCTTACAATAGAAACAGGACACTCTTCCTGTCTTTGTCAATATTTTTCTTCTTTATTATTCATTCAGCATTCTTGATAATGGAGTTTATAAAAAGCCTTATTACATGACTGGTTATTTTTCTTCCATAATCTACAACAGCTTGTTACTAAACTTTGCTTTAAACTTGGGAGAAGCTATTTTCTTGTAATAATTTTCTCAAATTGTAACAAAAATCTTTCTTAAGTGACATTTAGTGGTTTAGAGAAACTTTCCTCTGACATTTTTACTCCAAAGTAGAAGAAAGTGGTGTGTTGCAAATTAAAGGCCCCAATCATTTTCTTGTGAACATAGAAAAAATTATAGATGCACTTCTGAGATTCAATTCAGAGGTTTAAAACACAATTTGGTAGAAAAAAAGATATGGAGAGAAAAGTAATTTTAAGAGTTCATCTTTAGTAACTCTTACTGTTGATAAGATTAAGATTTTCCAGCTAGAAGAAGCTTTCAAATGAAAGGCACTTGGAAAGCACATATTTTGGCAAGAGCAGTGCACAATTTATTTTAAACTGTCTTGAATCAGTACCAACAAGTTAATGAGGACTTCTTCCACCCATGTTTCAATCCTCATTTTAAGATTATTTAAATTGATCTTGGTGTCTTTCCATGAACTTTTCTAACAAATTTAGAAAATGGGCTTGTCAGTGATTAGGAAACAAAATGATATGTTAAAGTTGTGTGAACTTTCATTAAACATATATGTAAATTATCATAACTGAGAGGCAAAAGATCTCCTCAACATTTATATAATTCTAAAATGATTTGTAGTAGCACTGTGTTCGTTATTTTTTTCCTAATTAAAACACGTGAACTGCAGAAGTGACCCATATTCAGAGGCCTTGTCCTCAATGCACCCCTCATGTCCTCCCCTTCTCTTGAAACTTGCTTTCCTGACCAAACACTATCAAATAAAGACCACTAAAGTTGGAAAAAAAAAACTCTTCTAGTGCAAAAATTCATCCCTGAACAAACTTGTTGTAAAGTCTTGTAAATCTGTCCACAGTCAGTTTATCTGAAGCTTAAACAAATGGATGGACCCATGTGTCATCGGGTATGTAAACTGGAGCATCTGATGTGGTTGCTCATGTTAAGTTAACGGGGAAAGCAGCTTTGGTCTGTACTGAACTGTTCACACCAGATGGGAAGACTGACTCCAAGTATGCGTTAGAGACCACAGCTGTCCTGAGAATGAAGGGTCAGCTGAACGCTGTGGTGACTGATGGGGGCTGGGAGGCATGGAGAGGGAAACAGGATTTGACCTACATTGAGACTGAGAAAAAGATTCATTGGAAGAAGGCTTACATTGCTTTTAAACAAAGAGGAGAATAGTTTCAAACAGAACAATCTTAAATTGCAGCTCTCAAACACGACTTACAGCAACATCAATTGTTAGTTTAAATTCTTTAATAGGCCATGGATAAGAGAAATTAAATAACGTTAGTTTTTAAACCCTTAAGTAAAATTAGACAGCCTGTTTTTAAAATTGTAATCACTATTAATGTACATAATTCAATGTACTTTACAGAAAAATGAATGACTAGAGGTGAAGACCACATCAAGAAAAAGAACATTAAAGTAATAATAGGAGATAAAGTTCAAATAGATAAACATTAAATGCAAATTTCAAACAAAAGAATTGCAGAGACATTTTGAAAATACCAGAGAAAAACTCTCTTCGACGTTTATTACATGAAATGTAATGTTTTCTTTTTTTTTGTTTAGGTTTTTTTTTTTAAATCTCCACTTTTCAAGAAGTGTGTTCTAGAGCTGAGGAGAATAATAAAAGATGTGTCCATTTATTTGGTTCTGGCCCTGATACTAATGTGTGAAAAGGTCTCATGTGACCTGAGTCGTATAGATGGCTCATATGCATCACTAAAACTCGCATAAGCCCAGCATTATTTGGTGCCTAACAGGATTTTAAAATGCATGCCTTTACAAAACAGAGCTACTGCAGGGATTCTGGTGTGATGTGATGATGAATCTTCCTGATGTTGCTCAGGACTTTGCTAGCATCATTTTCCACGGGATTCAGCTGCCTAATTGATTTTTTACAGACTATTGAAGACATCTTTATTATATCCTAACCTATTGAAATGAAATGCATGTATCAGTACTTTTGGCACATGCCTTGATAAAAAAACGACAAAACAAAAAAAAAAAAAAACTAATGCTAATGTTTAAAGTGATTCAGAATGATATAGTTCTGAATGTCTTTTCAAATCCCTATAATAACGTTTTGAGTAGAATTCATAAACTTTTTGGTTAACCTTTAATTGTCAAATATGAAAATGTGGCAAGCTACTAGATTAATGAATTTACTCTTAAGAAGTTCATCTTTTCCACAGAGCTAACTAAAACCTATTTTCCTCTTACTTCATCGACACAGACCAGGAACAGACTGTTACTCTTGTAACGGAGAACAAAACTCTTGAATGACCTCTTGGCTTCTGCATTTGTTTTCTCTTCTCAGTAGCACACCACGACCCAGAGAACACCTTCAACTGCAGCTTCATTGAGCCGCCCTCAGTCGCCGAGCAGCCCTCCCCCTCCTCATGGTCCTCCCAGGAGTCCTTCTCTTCCTTTGAGAGCGGAGATGAAGGGCCCGTTTACTGTGTTCCGCATGAAGGTTGGTTATCACATAGGCAAATAAACAGTTGGTTATCTGGAATGACCATGTCAAATTTACAGATTGTCTTTTGCATAGGAGGTCGAAACACGCACACGCAAACACAGAGCTAAATACAGTCTAAAGAGGCCAACTCCCATGTGTCACCAGTGACTCACACACTTCTGTATTTCTCATTATGAAGATAGTTTGCTTCTAATCATAGGCCATCTAGACCCAGGTTTTCTCTAGAGAGTGAGTTAAGTATAAACAGGAAATGGAATGGTTTAGTCAGCATATGAGTTGATGTTTGATGGAAAACACCAGTTCTATTAGTTTCTGTTTTCAAAGTTTTAAACTGGAACTCAATCTTGGTTTGAAGGAATTTTCTGATCTATGACAGATATTAGTTCTCAGAAAATTAAAACAACTATTTGAGAATCCACAATCAGTACAACTCAAATTTTCCATTATAAATCAATGATGCTTCTCAGAAATTGCCTGCTGTGTAAACAACCATCCCCCAGTGCAAAAAGGGAATTGCTGAAAAGAATGAGATAGCTGATAATAGAGTAGAATAGAATAAACTTTATTGATGTTGATATCAATTCAAAATTTTGAAGTGTGTTCAACACAGACTGAACTACTTCCTCCACTGCCATTATTAAAACTACTGGCAGACTACAGTTCTAAAACAGAACAGAAAATTGATGCCCTTCTGTTTACTGATTGGCCCAGTTAAATTGTTACCAGAGCAATTCAAGTCAATGGGAGGAAGCCCAGACTTTCTCCCATGCAGTGAAGCACAGTTTATGTGCTGTGATGCGAGATTAGAAGAGCAGAATTGTGTGTTTACATATAATTTTTCCTCACAGTCTTAAGATTAATGTGAATAAACCCATGTTGTTTAATATCTGTTGGAATTACCAAACACAGTTCTATTTACCAAATGCCACTATAATGAGAGAAATACTATGTCAAAGATGCACTTATAAATGTTTTCAACCAGTCACAGTTTGTCAGATATGTCTTTATTTAGAGTATGTAAATCACTTGTTTTTTTTTAAATATCAGTTTGTTGAGCTCATCAGCTTATGAAACAAGACATATTGGATTCACAAAGAAAAGTAAAACAAGATTTCAACAAATTTGTAGGAAACCCTAAAGATACCAACTATATAAGAAACATGAGGTATATAGATTCTCATGGGGTTGTTCTGGAGTTGTACACGGCACTGAGAAACCACTTCTGTTTGCAGTGTGCCATTCTTGTAACACACACTGTATTTAAGGCTAATAACAATTACTTAGACTTGATTACATAAATGATGTTTTGCTTTCAAAACAAATGTAAAGTGTTGAGCAAGTCAAAAATGACAGAGAAATATAATGTTTTATTATCAGATCTTGTGCCAGGCGATTTGTTACATCCCCTAAAACTAACACTCATATAGCTTTTTGAGTTATGTACCCTGGAGTTTAT
This sequence comes from Poeciliopsis gracilis, assembly GCA_911649635.1. Lineage (NCBI taxonomy): Eukaryota > Metazoa > Chordata > Actinopteri > Cyprinodontiformes > Poeciliidae > Poeciliopsis > Poeciliopsis gracilis. Next base: position 2,035,462 of record CAJVRI010000715.1, read on the forward strand.
TTTATTGTTTGGCCTTCTTAATTGCTATGGCTTAGTGTATGTACATAGTTGACCATCTGAGGTTGTCTTAAATCTAAAAGTAAGTTGAATTCACTGTATCCTTTACTAATCTTCTGCCAACAATCAACAGAATCCACGAGTGACAGCAAAGGGAAGCAGAGCCCCAACCCTGTGGACGAAAACTCAGAGGATGACACATACAAAGAGGATGCAGGGGAGTACACTTCACTAAAAGACACGAGTGTCACCAAACCGGAAAGCAATGAGCAGTCTATACTCAAGTGCTCTGACAGTGAGATTTCAAATAGTGGGTCTGAGTCTGCTGCCCAATATGCCTGCATTGCCCGCCTCTCCAAGCAGTCAAAGGAGGATGATTGCAGTGGCAAAGATGGTGATGGTAACCTTACATCAGAAGCCAAGGGCAATGGGAAACCTCCCCCTTCACCTGGCAAGCCTAAACCACGCCCACCAGATCCATCTACTAAACCCAAAGTGTCATGGATTCATGGAAATGCAACAGGGTCTCAACAACCAGAGCAACAAGGGGGGAATAGGGCATTTGCAGTGTCAAAGGAGAAAAAGAGGAGCTCTAGCAATGGCTCATCAAAGAATGAAGAGCGTCATAAAATAAAAGAAAAGAGTCGGAGCCAACAGAAGAAACTCGATGGAAATGATACTAATGCAAATGGATCACCTAGCAAACACAAACTGCTACAAGGTAAAAAGTCTGGAGATGAGCACAGCAGTCCAAGTCACATGGAGCACATCAACGGTGTTGTCCAAAATGCCCTAAAAATGATAAGCAGTTTCCGTAGCTCATCACCTGAGAAGAAGATTGTTGAAAATCCAAAGCAGAGTCCTAAAGAGCCGCCAAAGAGCCCGAAGGTCATCCACCCTCATATGAATTCTGAAGCGGCCTCTTTACTGGCTGCACAGCTCAAGGAGAAAACTCAGAGCATCAACAGGAATGAGGGGACTGGACTGACAAAGACCAATGGTCTCTCCCTACCAAAAAATAACCAGGAGAAGCCTACACCTCCACAGAAAGCCAAGAGAACCAACTCCAGTGGACTTGGTCAGCAGGGCTCCACCAAGCCTCTGCTGCCTACCACAAGCAATCTTCAGAAAATGGTGGCACCTATCACCAACAACTTTGGGACCCCCGAAGCCAAGAGCCCGGAGAAGCAGGACTTGAACGGCTCCAGGACGGGGGACCTGCTGGACCCCACACCGAAGAAGACTCCCATTAAAAAGCCACCTAGGAAGAAAGGCAAAGGTGGTACCCTTGATACACCTGAAAGTAAAACACCCCAGCAAAAAACAGCCATAATGCCACCACAGGTAGTGAAATAAGTATTTGGAAAAATTCTGAGCAGTTGCCAATTATTTTCTAAAAGACTGAACTGTTTGTTTGAAGCTAGCAGCAACATAGCTTTTTAATCAATGAACAGCTTGAGGGCAGTGCCTCCAGGAGCATTCAGAAGTAACAACCTCTTTGAAATAAAAGGCACAAAGAATTACACAAGGAGGGTGTTTTATCATAACCGTAACAGCATTGTTAAATATCAAGTGTATGTATTCATGTCGCAACACAACTTTGAATAGAGCTGAACACAATGCAGTAAACAGGGACATTATCTAAAAGTTCATTCATCTCAGCTGCTGGGCCATGAGCCCACATTTATATTTATCTACTGCATGTAAAATGAGTATTGATTACATCAACATTCTTTTTGTTTTGTAGATTCACTTCTAATGAGGCTTTTGATATGAAATGTGTTGTCTGTAACAACTAATGTAATCCACACAAGTCAGTCGATGCATCAAGTGTAATGAAGTAGAATGACACAGGGAATAGGTTTTAAATGTGCTTACTGAAATGTCTTCAAGAGTATTTCAAGATGCCTCCAGTATGGAAAAAGTACTCTCATGCATTGGTCAAATTTAACTTTGATCCATGCATTCACACAAACTGTTTTCAGTAGGGGGGTAATTTTTGAAATGGATTCATATCAGGTGACTGAACAGGTCTTTCCAACAATTTTACTTACTATCTTAGGAACAGTTTCACTGACTGTGTGTTTATGATCATTGTCTTGTTAAAACAATCAACCCTGTTTCATCTTTAGATTACTATCAGTATTGTTCTAGTACATTTTCTATTCAGTCTTCCATTGATTATGTGAAATTTACCAGTAACATTGCTGTGGTGGAGCTCTACACCATGATGCTATCACTCCCAAATAGAAAGCTTTGTGGTGGAGTCCTGCATTGGGACTCATTGTTTGCATGATGTTTTGGGGGTGATATGCAGTGCCATTAATGCTCCAGACTTGGAGTGTGCAATAACATTAAAAATAATTCCTTTTGGTCTCATTTGACCAGACTACACTCTCCCAATATTTGATTGGCTTGTCCAAATGTTCTGCAGGAAACAAGCATCAATATGCTTTTTCCTTTGCAATGACGTTTTGTAAAAGTGAGTGTGCTTTGAGGCCACATGGGATGAGTGCATTACTTCATAAAAAGGAATGTACCTGCTAATTTCAGGTCTTTCTGAAGCTTTCTGTGACTAATTATTGGCTCTCAGAGAACTTTGCTGATTATTCTTTTGACTCCTCTATCAGAAATCTTGCAATGGCTGGTTTATGGTTTTCTTTCCGATTTTGAATGATGATCCCAATGGCTCTAACTGAGACATTAAAAAAATTAGAATCATGTATGTGACTAATTCTCTCAGAATTAGGATCCGAAGGTCCTGAGAGAGCTTCTTCTAATTATGACGTGCTTTTTCTATGATACCTTGATAATAAGAAACCCTTTTAAAGGCCATTAACTAGGACTAAACCAACCAATGTTAACTGGCACTGATGAGGGCAGGATTAATTGCTACAAAGAGACTTCAGCTATTTTCATGGTATTCTATGCCTTTGTGTGGCTTTTTTCTTCTTATATTTGAAGTTTTTATTACACACTTTCATTTTTAGATTTATTTCTTTGTAAGACTTAGTAGTTTGTTTGTTTATATGTGTAATACTTATGTTGTTGCTGAGTTGATGTGAATTTTGTGTCAATAGCCCCATCACAAATACATTTACTGAGAAAAGTGTTGACCTGTTCAAAACTTATTTCATTGCTTTATGAGTTGTACAGCTGGAATTTAAAAGAACAAGGGCCAGAAAAATAGCTATTAGCATGTAATGCACAGTCAGTGACAGTGAGTAATCGGTGTTCTGATGACTAGAAGCTAACATTTTTCTATTCTAACTTGCTTAAAGCAACATGCAGCAGTAAGCTCTATACCAAAGATTTTCAAGATCATTCCAGCCTTAAAGAGTTTCTACTCTTGGTATTATATTTTAAATTTGTAATTAGTCTAATGAATCTGAGTATTTCTATGACTATCTGAATTAAAAATACAGCAAAAAAAAAAAAAAAACTCTGATCAACCATCACTCATATTGAATGGTTTAAAGTTCACAAATGGAAATAAGAACATTTTAATTCTTCATTAATAAATTCAGCCTTATTAAGCTTTTTTTCCACATGAAACTTAATCAGCATCACTTGGCCAGCTCTGTCAGATGTCAGATGTTGATTCATATGAAAGGATTTTGCTAAGATTAAATAGAATGTCCTCTTGTTGTATTTGAACCACTAAGCTAAAAAAAGAGAACCAAAATAATGTAATGTCCTTTACTTTCTGTTGGTTCAACATTTTGTTACTTGATTATTTTATCCCTCAGAAAATCAGGACACTGTATTTTGAATAGATGTCAGTAAGATAAATTTTGTGACAAAAATAGCTTTCCGAGAATTAAATAATACCAGCAGATTTATGCTAAATTTAGGAGGATGTTTGAATGTTCTTTCTTTTGACAAAAACACAGACGTAAATGGTACTTTATCTTGTGTGTCAAACCAAAGTCATATCTGCCAAAGGATTTTGCAACTGTTTACTTCAAGTGCGGACCCCATAACTTCACATCCATGAAAGTATTGTTGTAGAATACCAACAATAAAGTTTTCAGGTAGGAAAAAGCTAATTTATAGCAGCTTTTACAACTTGAACTACATGAACAACTAACGGCATAGGAAATGATAATAATCTGCTTTAGGCATGTTTTTTGAGATGAAGAATATTACATTAACAAAATGTTTCTATCTTTTTTCATCAAGGTACAAGCCATTTCTTTATTTTTTTCAACATTTTACTTGTATACATTGTGTACTTTTTTTATTATCTTTGTAAGCTGTGCTTATATGACCGTGTGGGTTCCTTTGTTTTCTTTGGTGTGAATGAACTGGCTTTCATACTGTATCAGCTTTTTTTGGTTTTGCTGTGTTGCTTATTTTTGGCTGTTAATCAAATCTGCAGAAAGAGTACGTTCCTTCTCTAAAGTTTACATTGGCTTTGTAATTGTTCTCTGTTGATGTTATTGTTTGTGTAACACTTAACTGCATGACGCAGAGTGTAATTATATGGCATTATAGCTGCAGAGGAAATGTGTAACCTTTCTGCTCTCTCCATTTGTTGTTGCAGCTTCCCGTAAGCAAATCTTATACAAAAGACTATTGTACAATACTACCATAATACCACTGTTGTAACAAGTGCATATGCTTAGAAACATAATACTGTGTAACTATTAAGTTGCAGTCATTTGCTTGATTGGCCTTTGCCTGGTTTCATTGCCTTACAATGCATTTTTGTAAAGAAGGGCCTAAAGAAACTGCAAAATTGTCGCCAGCTGTAAGATATATTTTGTTTTATTTGTGTTGTTTGTTTGTTTTACTGCAACTTTGATTGACTTTTAGCGTATGGCTGTTAAACTCTGTGTGTTCATTTAGTTCTTTTGAATAAAAAAAGCAATATGTGTAGCCAAAGTGGAAACCATGACTGGAAAAACAATACTCTCTTTAACTTTAGTTTAATTTCTTTCCACAGAAACAATATCATTATTTGTAACATATTTGATCTAACGGGGGTCATGTACTCGTATTGAATTTTGTCTCCAAGTCTGTGACTTTAGAGTAAAGTTAACAATGTACATACGTATATATAGAAATGCAGAACAATACAGAACAAGTCATTGATTGATATATGACCCTTTCCTGCCTCTCTGGGTTTGGACTGCTGAGTCTCAGGGACATGGTAGAAGCCCTGAGGCATTCGGTCAGAGCAGTTCTTCAAAGGGCCAGAAGGAACCAGGAGACTGTTGATTGGCTTCTCAAGGAAGGGAGACAAGAGCTCCTTTCATGGGTTTTAAAACAGTGGAAACTCTGTTCTAAGAACTTAACCATGTGCTGGGTATATGGTTTATTTTGGAGCTGATAGAGCAAAAACTGATCTTAAGGTATGACTGGTTGGTTGGCTGGTTGGTTGGATGGATGGATAATTGGAAGAAGTGGGAGTGTTTTTATTATTGCAACATTATGTAATGCATTCAAATCTGCAACTTAAGATTTACCTACACTACCACATCTTTATTGACTCTCTTTATAATAAGTGGCAAAGCCTTGAGATAAATTAGTTTTCTAAATCAGAAGCATAATCCCGAACAGAAAAAAAAAAACAATGTCAGGAAATAAATGCTCTTAACAAAAGAAACGATGACACATCTATTACCATTATTTTTGTCAATGCTTTGTATGACCCCATTTTCCAGTAGAATAGTACCTATAGACTTCTCCTGTCATTTTATGTTCTCTTTCCTTCAGCTCTCCACACAGCTTTTTCTTCCTCTTTGTAGAGGAAATCTGCTTGCAACAGTAAAACAAGCTAGCATGACAAGCTATGCTTCAGAACAGAAAACGTGAAAAATAGATTACATTTTAAAATTTGGCATTTTAATTAATTCCTAACTACTAGTGTGATTTTATTAGCGTATAATTCAAATATATACAGCTTCACCAGGTTGCACAATTTGCTGCTGTTGTAGGAAAGCCATCTGTTTTAGGCCCATTCTGTTTAGATCCACTTTGAACCTGGTCTTAACTTTCACAAAGTTTAGTTTGAAATTCTTGTAAGCCTTGTCAGCCAGGTCTTTTACTGGATCTATCCTCCACCCTTTTTCCCTCACATAGACCAATATTTCATGTGACAACATCTTGAAGTCAGATTTACTGCCAGAATAGAGAGGAATGTTGACACAACTGCCTCCATCTGCGAGCTGAGAACGAGCAGATGGAGAAGATTCTCAGCTGAGGATACCGACACATGTTCTCTAGCTTTTCATCCCTGACATGTTGTGGGAAAAGCAGCGGATCTCAATGTTTGCATGTATATTTGTACATTCATAGCTTTTAGGATAACTCTGTTACTAAAGTTTTGATTGTCCTTTTCTTAATTATTATAGTAAGAGTTCCATAAAAATGACTTTGATAGCAGCATGTGGAGAGAAACATTAGTTCTTGTGTGGCTGACTTGAAGCCAGAGAAAAGAGCACAAAAGAGCAATTGTACAACACCGAGTGAAGTTTGTGCAAAAACTGTCAGAGTTGGAGCCATGTGGGAAAGGGGTTCAGTGACATCTCAGCTGGCAGCCTGAACACGAGTTGGACCCAGGGCGCCCTCCGCGTGCCATGTCTGTAGAAACAGCGAGACTTGAAAACTCTGGCCCCATGAGTCATCCAGAAGCCTTGGACTTAAGAAACAACAACAAAAAAAAAAACCCTATTCCAGTCCCTGTGTTTCCATGGTAACAAGAACAGATTGGAACCACATCTGGTAGCCATTTCAGTCCTTGCAAGCAGAGGAAGAAAGAAATTTATGAGTGAGGGAGAAAAAGACAAATATTTTCTGCAATGCAAAGCAGAAAGAAAGGAGAGTCAAATTACACTTGAAAGTGACTAAAAGTAATAACTGAACAACAGAATTACAAAGAGAGGGGAATGATTGTTCAAGATTGACGATTAAGAGCTTAAAAGCAAAGACAAGTTTATGACATCCTTTTTTTCTACTAAAATCTAACTTTGGTTAAAAGGGGTCTTGAAAATCATTAATGCCGTTTTGATGTTTCTTTGTTTCAAGCTGTGGCACAGTTTTCTGAGATGCTGTCATTTCCTTGCATCAGATGTTGCCAGAGGAGATTTTAAAAATACAATTTTCATCTCTCCTCTCTGTCGACGCTCAGTCTACGAGAAACATTGTCTAATTGCAGCCCTTCCTACACGATAAACGCTGCTCCTCAGTTCTGTGGAAATGCAGAAACTATGAAATGACATTTACTGGAAATGGAGCTGGTGCTTTTCTTAAGCCAAAACCGCTGAGAACTGAGGTCAGCGTGCAACTTGAATGATGGGGGATTAAGGGGGGTACCACTCACATTGTATGTGTTCAGAGGTTTCCAGTGGCATCTACACACTCTGTGATTTGAGACTGTCTTATAATAAGACATGACACTACTCTGTCTTGGCACAGCGCTAAATTAGGGTCTTCTTACTGCACAAATTAAAACGAACCACACAGCAAGGCGACCTCCCATACAGTCACTCAGACAAGTTGGTAAAGTGCAGAAAGTGGGTCAGGACAGATGAAGCTTGAGGACATTGCTTTGGGTGGAGAAAATCTTCAGTGTTGTGCTTAATGCCATTTTGGAGGCAAAAGAGCTGCTGCTATTCTTTTAGTTCAGCCACCTTTAAGGTGTCCCTGATTTTTCTGACCTCCTTTAACTTAATTTTTGCTTCACTATGTGAGACTTTTATATTAAAACGCTTTTTCTCTAAAGGCCTCCATTCATAGTTCTGCTTTGCTCCTGCACCACCACAGCACCCCACTTGAGAAATGTTTAAGATACAATCATATGGGGTCCAGATTCTACTAAATTTAGAATCTGGACACTGAGCAGCCATGGGTAGCATTCCAGCTAATTCTGGAACATCTACAGGATTGCTAATTAACGTACACTGTCCCTACAAAACAAATTAAATGTTTGGTTTTTTTTATGTAATTGCAATTAGGTTCAGCCAGTGAGGGGTTTTTTTAATGACTTTACTGTTTCTCGGCCTTCATAATGTTTCTTCAAAAATGTTCTCTGACAAACTTCTAAGGCCTTTATAGAACTAGAATTATATTGAGATTAATTTACAAAAATCTTATGTTGTGACCTCTGCTGCTACTGACCAGGTTATATTTAACAGAATCAGAAATACAGGAACTGACCAAAAAAATCCCCCCCCAAAAAAGAAATGTAGAAAGCCATGAATAGTTTTCCTCCTTTTTGACAAATATGCAATATGTTGTGCTCTTCTGTCACATCAAATACCCATTAAAGTACACTGAGGTTTGGTTGCATAACATTTGAAATAGGTTTAAGGGTTTCAAATGTTTTTGCAAACTCTGCAAAAATGATACAAACTGTCAGATATATAATTAAGCTATGGGCCTTTTCCATCCAGACTAAGATCATTCTGTTTTTCTTTTCCCATTGCATGTATGCGTGTGCAAACAGTTGTCTAGAACTTCAAATTGCCCTGGATTTTCCCCCTTTGTCAGCAGTATTCCAGGGAGTGCATTAGGGGAAAAGATTTGGATGGCTAATAAAAAGCAGATCAGTCATATGACTTTTCTCAGTCTTTGTCTTCTTCTTTCCTATTAAATCCTCTCTCTTTCTTTTTCATGTCTCTTTGTCTGTAGTCTATTGTGCTTCCTTTTCTCTGTCACTTATTCCACCTTCTTCTAACTGCTAGCTGTTCTCCTGTGCAGCCATCCAGCCAATATCTGTGCACTAAATGGGACTTCAGACTTCCTAATGTGACTTGAGGTTTCAGCTTTCACATAATTCCACACGATCACTTCAGGGTTTTTTTTCCTTTTCTTTCCTCCCGCTTCTTACTCACTCCATCCCAAAGCAGCCAAAGGGGAGATATTGGATGGAAAATGATCACAAGACCCAATGTGTCTGCCCAAAACCAAGGAAAATAAGCAGATGGCTTATGTTTTTATGCAGTGAACCCCAGCTGTCCCAGCGCTCAGTCCAGTTTGTGGCCGGCAGACTGTAGTTTGCAACAGCTTTGTTATTCGAGAGGCAAAGCTTCGATAAAGTTTTTCTTTTCACAAAACAAGTCACAGGAGCATGCTAGTTGCTGTAAGCCTGAAGAAAAAAGACCATTTAATTTGAAACTTCATCCATGCTTTTTCATTTTCATTACATTTTGTTATTTGAACAGCACATTGATTTTGTCAGAAAATTCAAGGGTTTCACAAATTTTGTGAAACCCCTGAAACGCATGATTGTTAAACAGTTTCCTATTGTACTGCAACCACAAACATCAATGTAATTTAATTGGGATTATGTGCTAAAGATAAACACAATGAAAGGCATATTGTGATGTGAAAGAAAAATTTATTTCTATTTGTTTTATAAACAAAAATCCATAAAGTATGACCTACATTCATGCTGGAAATTCAGACTTTCCAGTGTAAAATCAACTGAAACACCTTCTGAAGTCAGATTTCCCACTGGGAAAGAGGGAGCAAGTCAAATTAAGGTCAACTCTGCGTTTCAGCATGTCTGAAATCAAAGTTACTGTAAATTGAAGAAATTAATATTGGTGTTTTTGTGTCAAAAATAAACAATTTGAACAATATACAGGAATTGCCACATTGAAATCCCAACAGTGTTTGATGTAGTAAAACTACTCCTAAAAGAACTTCTTTTCCACAGTTATTGAAGGAAATGTAAGTAAGTACTAGCCACCTCTGTCTTTATCACACACATTTTTCACAAGCATTTAAAGAAACATCTGGTTTGACTTGTTTGACAGCTCTACATAAGTTAAACTTATGTTTAACTTACTATATTTATGTGACTTCAAAGGGTATTTGTTGCATTTTTAGGTGCATCAGCGCATTGGAGACTATGCACAAATGTATAGTTCTGATTTTTATTTTCAAAAATGTTTTCAAAACCTTGTCTTGCTGCACAGATATGCATAAACTCCTAACACAACTACACTGAAGTTTATGGTTGTGACATTAAAAAATTGTGAAAAATTACAATTAGTATAACTGCTAATGGACAGAAGTGGAATTTAAAAGAATATCTTCATCACAATGGCTTTTGTCACTGTGTGTGTTTGTGTGTAGCAATGATACCGCCATTTGACCCTCACAACTCATTCTGTTTCACAGTGCAACACTGGAGTCATTATAGGAAGCCATGTGTTTCTGATTAGGCAGAAACAGATTACAGGGTGGGGAACAGCGCTTGCTGTCTGTTTGCCCCCTGGCTTCTATTATGTGGCCAGAAACTGGACGTCTATAAGTGCAAAAACTCCACTGCGCTCACCTCATTCCCACTTCCCCGACAAACTCTTTCACACATCCTGTCACTCCTGTCTATTATTTCATCTCCTTCCCCATGGAAGTGTGCGAATGCAGGGATTACCGTCTGTGAGGTTATTGCTAACCTCTGCATGCCGAGCAGAGGTCTGTCACTGAAGTGTTTTTAGAAACGTACTATAGTTGGTACGACAGCTGTGGCTATGGCATGTGACAACAGATGACAAAAGCACGGGTTCTGTTGTTGCTTTAGCAATCTGATACATTCATGACCTTAGAGGAGGGAAATTGTTTTTTGATTCTTCTCCCTTGAGGAAAGTTAGAAGTCAGGGTTAAACACGGAGGATGGATCACAACGATTTCCTCAAGAACTATCTTCACAGGACCGAACAGCCAACAGCAGTTTGCCCTGATAATTTGTTGATATCCTCCATAAGTTCAACAATTTACCTAGAGCTGTGCTTTTGAGAGATGTTTTTTTGTTTCTATTTCTTCTAACAAGGAAAAAAATCTGTTCTAATTATGAAAAATGCTATGGCCAGTACTTTGTTTTTTGGTGCTTTTATAACTTTTCTACCTTTTAATTAGAGTGAAAATGTTTATACCAAGAAAATAATGCATATTTTATAATAACTACATTCTGGGGAAAACATTGGTTGAACTACATCATTAAAAGATCAAAGTCGTGACATTCATGGTCATGTTGAGTGCATATAAACATTTGACTGCAACTGAAGTAAGGATTATTATGTTGATGTCAAATATTCAAGCAAAATCAAGACCTGAAAGCAAACAATTTTCATCACGAATTCTATCCAGTGAAGTTGCAACATCTTTATTTTTTTTGACAATTTCTGAATGATAATCTGAAGTACAATTGAGAAAATGAACTCATTTCCACTAAAAGACACCAGAAAATTTAACAACTGTCAGCATAAATGTCTTCATTATCTTAACAAAACCAAAGCTAAAATGGACTTTAAATCCTTCAAATATTCAAGACTACAACTGACATATCTTGTTCCAAAGCTGGCATGGCTGGTCAGTGGCTGCATACCTGGAGAAAATTTGAACTTTTTATGCTATTAATTAATGCCAACTGTAAGTTCAATTAACCATGGTGGCACTCTTTTAGCATGCAGGCACTTCCAAATAAAGATTTATTTGTTCTACCATGACAAGTTAGCTCTGTAACAAAGCTATAATTATCTGTTTTACATAACTTTGTTAAGTCGTGGCAATTGTGTGTCACGACCTTAAAGGTAGTTTTGGATGTGCTGACTGGAGCGCAGCAGGGTGAGGTATATTATACTTTCTAGCCAATTGCCCTGAGGACCCAGACAGGCAAATACACACAGACGAAAGTCAGCAAAAACCTGAAAGCGTATTTGTGTCGATTTCCTCCATGTATTTGAGCTCACTAATAAAACCCGACAATAATACATGGGAAGTCAATGCAAGATATATATTTTTCACATCTCACATCGTAGGAAAACAACTACTAGAGCCCTGCTGGCTCTAGTAGACAGCATCCGGTGCTTTGGAGAAACAGGAAGTGTGTGTCTCTTTATAACAAGCTCTCAAAAGTAAGCAAGATCTGAGCGAGGTGTTTAGGCGTTTGATCTTTTTTCCAGCTGCAAGTGTTGCATTTTGCCCAAAAGTGCTGCTGGAAAAAGTTGCTCAGTCTGAACTTTGTAAACGTTTTCATCATCTGCGTTTCAGCCCCATAACTGCCTGGTTATAAATGGCTACAGTTTCCCTTTGTCAGCACATTAATAACAACAAACCCCTCCTGGCAGACACCATGTGATGTAAGCTAAAACATGCTGATTGTGAACACATATGGGACACATCCACATGTATAGACCTGGCCTCAGCAAAATCACCCCACCCCCACAGTTCATTGTATGTTCTCCCCTCTCATGTGCTGAGCTGCTTTTTTTTTTTTAACATCAACTATTTAAGTTCTCCAAGGTTAAGATTCATTGTGAGAAAAGAGTCAGACACAATGATGCAGATGTAAAACAGGAACAGTTCAAGCCTACAGAGTTATGACAAATTCCAAAGGGAGGAAACCTTGTTAGAAAGTGGGACAGTTTTATCGCCTTTGGACATGTAATTTCTAAGAGTTGAATGCAGGGTGCAGAACTCTAAACTGCACAGTTCTGCGTCTGGAAAAGATGGAGATAACAAGATGGTTTTGCTTCAGGATTCCAGGCACGAATGTTTATTTTTGTTGGAATCATAACTGTCTGTGGCTAGAAATTGGAAGAACATTTTTACCCACCAGACTGCCAGTAAGCTCACAGACAGCTGTTGCCACCCTCTTGTGGTGACCTAATGAATTTGCTTTTCTCGCAACATTAAGTGACTGAATAAACTTGGTGAGGAGAAGCTTTTTTTTCACATTCAGGGTGTTCATACACTGCAAATACGCAGCACTGTCACAAGGCCTGAATTCATGCAGAGAGCACAATGGAGTCAAACATTGGTTATCTTGCAACTTCAGCAGTAAAGAAGAAAAAGTCGGGAGAAAGATTTAACAGTACCAGTGTTTGGATGAGCAAAATATAGAGACATAAAATAACACTGAGAGTGTATCGACATGAACCCTACATGTTACACAAAGGGGAATATTAGCCACTCTCATTACCAAAGGTACTGATGTGAATCAGATTACTTCCTTTAAGAATAATAGTATCTCTCTATCAATAAATATATATGCACACAAAACTTCCTCCTCACACTATTTACCTGCATGGCTCCACTTCAGACCTAGGTTCTGTATCCGGTAGATTTGAGTTTTGTTCTTTTGTGTGTCAAACCTGAGCTGTTCTAAGGGCTGGACTCTTCCCAGTTGAGGTCTTAAAAGTCAATGCTAAAATCTTTTATTTCAGGTTTCCTTGTGCACCTACAACCACTGGCTCCACCAAAGCCAGTGGCTTTTCTATTTGTGGAGAGTCAAGCAACATAAGTGCTTGCTTGCTTCTAATGTTTCTTTTTCTTGCTATTCCATGGCATTCCAACCCATAACAATATGGCTCACTGCTTTGTCTACAACCTCAGGTCCAGTTGGATAACCATCACCTGTGTCTGCATCTAAAAGACCCTCAGGATCTTGTTCTTATAGTTTTCAGCCGGTCTTGGCTATGTCTTGCAGTTTTTCCGTGCTACCTCAGGCCTATCCTCAGCACAGATGGTCTATACATTGCTCCAGCTGCTTAATTATAGAGTCCCTTTGTACCCTTTGCCTGCCAGTATCTTTTGGCCATCTATTTTGTGTTGAATCCTGTTTCTAAAGGCAGACCCCAGTGTGTTTTACTGAAAGCTTGTGTCTCTGCAGCCATGATCCGTGGTGCTGCTCTGTCTTTGAATCCAGCTCTTTCTGTAGGCAAGCGAAGAACATTAATCCAGCACAAATGATTCCCGGCTGAACTCACCTTCCCAAGCTACATGCCATTCTAAAACAGACCTAACTAATATAGTACCAAACAGTGGAAACAAACTCCAGCAGCTGAACTATGGCAACATTCCCACTCTAAACTTAGAAAGGTTCTGAATAGACATTGTGACTCACTCACTGCATTCAGTAGACTGAAAGAGACCACTCTTCAAAAAACTGGCTCCATTTTAGGTTTTTTGACCACTTCAGATCTAGCTTTAAATTAAACTTCTGTTATTTACCAGATTAACTAAAGCAAGTTTTAACTATCTTGAGCTGCATGATTGAGAGGTGGTTTGGAAGAAAGTGAAGCAAGTCTGTATTTCTTTTAACATTGCCCAAGAAAAATTGGATGCATTTAAATAATAACGTTAAACTTTTGAACAAAATGTAAACTTTCAAAGATAAGTAACAGCTACGAACAAGCTCCAAGTTGCTATAAAAATTCAGAGTTTCACATTAGACTTGGTAAAGCAAATAAACTTCCACTTTAATTTTAATCATTTTAAGAGGCCCCTTCAAAGAACAAAACACATGTTGAGTGTTTCGTCATAAGTAGACCCTGTGAAGGCCTCCAGGCTCTGAGTTAGTAAACATGTAAACAGTGTTTGATAAAATGTTAGCCAAAAAATCTCTGTGAAATTTCCGTGAGAAATAATCTAACTTGTCGATTTAAATATTTACTAAATTTTCAAATAAATTTTCTTCATTTATTTGAAGTAAAGCCAAACATATGGCTGACTTTTTAAGGAAAAAATATGCAAAATGTAAAGCTCACAAAGTTTGAATTAGATTTTGATGTTGCAAAACAAACATATGTTTTACTTTTAAATGAACAAATTGCATTATATTTCTGTTGGAATGGGGTCAGTTGCCAAAGGCTGAACTTTAGCTGTCAGTGAACGAGAGCATCTGGCTTGCTCTCAGGGGCTACAACTTGTAGAGTGTGTCCTGTATGGGAAAAAGTGATAACAGTAAAGATGTTTTGTAGATTTTCTGGAATCCTGCTGATGTGGAGGAGACTATTCCTCAAAACCAGGGACACTAAATAAGTCAAAACAGACTGATAACCAAGACTTTGGCAATACGAGTACATCTATGTCAACCAGGTGACTACTTTTGTTTTTGTGTTCTTCGTTAATGTGTAAATTTATATAAGTAAAACTGGAAGTACCACAATAGTTCAACTCAGGTGAGCTGAACTACCCCATATGAGTTTCTTATGGACTCGTCCATCCTGAAAAACGTGTCCAGCAGAATTCAAAAGTTACACATTACTGGCTATAACTTCAGCAGAAGGATTTAGAGACACAAGCTGATCTTTAGCATGTGGGCCTTGTTGGTGCTCACTTTTGGACTTGCTGCAGGAGCATTAGAAAGCAGCAACAAGACGGCAGATGAAAAGCGGCTTGTTATAGCCAGAGCTAAACTGATGGTGAGTGGAACTAAAAAAATAACACACACAGATAACTTTGAAAAATCACCTTGATTTATTATTCATCAAAAGATTTAGCTAAATTTCTTGCTGAGAATGTAATAAATTAAAACAATGATCTTTGCCTTTACAAATAACATTAGGAAGGTAAACAAAACAAAAGTAAAATAAGTACTACAAAGAATGAGCTGCAGGTTCTTTGAGTTATTTTCTATTGAGATTTAAGAGCAATGTTCACACAATGAAATACACGCACACACCAGTTAGAACAACTGTCTGTTGTCAATTTTGCAGGCACCCAGTGTGGTTGGATGAGCCATAAAGAAAATGCCTGAGCTCCATCATTTCCTCATGGAGCGATCGGCTTTATAGTATCCTTCTGCTTCTGTCACAATTCTACATTTTCTTGCTGAGACATGGCTTCAAGCTGTTGGCTAAATCCCGTCCCAGATATGTGAGCTTTCCAAAAGTATTGCGCTCCCAGTCTTATCAACTTGAGTCAACTGAAAAAGACAAATGTGATTCCTACCAGTTGTTTTCCCTGATCTGATTTTTTTCATACAGCCACAACTTAGAGTATGACTCATCAGAGGAGAAGAATCCCCGTCTGATATTTTACAATGAAAAGGATGAGGTTGTAAAGGTAAGATTTGCATTTCAGAGGCACATCTCGAAGGTCCCTGACTAAATTATGTTGGGGGTTTTTTTCGCCTGAAGTTTGCATATTCTACCTGTGCATGTGTGGGTTCTGTCTGGGTACTCTGGTTTCCTTTCACAGTCCATTGGTGTGTGACAGACTGATGATCTGCGCAGGCTGCACCCTGGATCTCATCCAATCACTGCTGATAAAGATCCTCCACTTTGACTCATGAATATACAAACCTTTTACTGTTTTTTACCTACTAATTTCTGTCCAAACAGGAATGTGTTTCAATATGATTTCCAGTATTTAGCTGACAGAGTTACAACTAAACCCTTAGCTGTGTGATGCTGATGTGTCCTTGCTTTTGTTTTTTCTCTCTGTTTCCTGAAACATCAGACTGTCCCTGTGAAGAACATGAAGGCAGATGAGATCAGCAGCCTGTTAGAGTCTCTTGGTTTCTATAAGAGGTCCCAGAAAGGGGAAGAAGTGCCAGAGGAGTTCCAGAACTTCCCCCTGCACGCACCAAGGGACGAGCTGTGACGACCCCATGTGGCCAAACTTTGCATCTGCAACCCAGCCGCATTAATGATGAGTGGGGCTAAAAGGCAAGACTGCTACAGCCAGGCTCCATTCTGAGGACTCGCTGGTTGGATGCAGTGTGGAGAGTGTTAGGCATACTCAAGGCTTTCTGTTTGTTCATACACTTAAATAAAAATTACAAAAACACAAATATTTAGATTCTATTTTCATCCATTTTCATCATTGTGCCAAATTGCCAGGAACAAAACAGCATAAATTGCCAGTGTTATCGCTGCTGTCCTTATGTCAACTCAGTGGAACTCAATTACAAATTTATTCCCAAAGCATATAAACAGATTTACTCATAAAAAATACCCTCCAACAGACAAAGTATAATGTCTATGTTTCAGACTAATCCTCAGCCCGCCTCCCTCTTGATAATCTGATTAGCAGTTGCATCGGACTGTCTGTCTCTGTGTAGCCATTACAATCTCTGCTGTGCATTTATAGTATTGAGAACAACAGGAATTAGCTGCAGACCTAGATACAGACACCACAATTAAAGTGTTTGGATTGTTAGTTCTGCCATGACCAAAAGTTTTAGCCACCATGCCTGTGTTTTACTCGCCTGTACCGGAGAACCTGCAGATGGGCCTTGCCTATATGGGAGGCTCTGTGATCACCAACAACAGGACAGCGGACAGTGACTTCAGCAGGGAACAGGAGGATGCATGTGGTTCGTTCAACACTCTGCAACTGTGCTTTTAACATCAGCCTGGCAAATAAATACTGTTTATAACTCCTGTTTACAACTTTACAATCACCACTCTACAACTACCAAGTTTAGGAGTTTCTGTTTGATAAAATGCAGGGTGACTAGAGCAGTTCATTTCTTGAATGTGCACCAAAAATCCAGGAGCAGCTTGGTCCTTATACTGTATAGCACCAAGCTAAACAAGTTTAGGTTATCCAATATTTAAACTGTAGAAGAATCAAATATTCTTTAAAATAATTTATGGTCTGACAAAACATGTTACTGAAGAGATTAATTATATTTGGGATATTATTATATCTAGCTAAAGAATGACTTTTAGATGATTAAAAGTCAGCACATATACTGTTTCTTTATTTGAATCACAATATGCATATGAGCATGCAGCAGCCACGGGTGTTGTTTCAACTCATGAACTTGATGTTACACTTCTTTATGCATTCATGAAAAACATAGCCAATAAAAACTACCAGCATCTTCCTTGGTAAGACATAATCTATATGAATGTACAGTTTAATGTTTTTTGACTAAAGTAGATTTAATAGAACTGATTGTGACAAATGTCATTTTAATGTTGCTGTAAAAATATCTAAAATCCTCTGATTTTTTTTTTTTTTTTTCCAGTGGTCAATGAGTTGGTTTCTCACCTTCCCCTTCAAATGCTCTTGTACTTCAACCTGTTTTACTTTCCTTGTTGGTGGTTTTCTGCTGTGTTCATGTTGGAAGTGAAAGTAAGTATTTGGAAAATCACTATTAACCTTAAATATTTCTCAGAACAACTGCATTTAATGGAAGCAAGTTTTGAAATAATTTTTACCAACCATAATTGTATGTAATGCTTCACTCTGTATAAATAGAATTGCACTCTAAGTTGTACACCTATGAAGTGACATAATCAAAAACCATGGAAACCGTGAACCTCCAGTTAGAAAGTCAATCAAACATATCTTACAAACAAGTGACATAACATAAATAATAAGTAAATAATAGACAAAGAAATTGAAGAATGTAAAATCATAAACTTCCAAATATGAAAAATGTCACATTATTCTGATTTCAAATAAAAGGCTTTAATTGTGGCACCACCTAGTGGTTTCCCCTAAAAAGGTATTTTCATATGGTGACTCCAGTCCTCACTTTCACTCAATAAAATTGTCCTTAAACCACAATAAACTTTATTAACCTTTTAAATTTTAGTCACATTTTCTAGATTCTTCATAATACTATTTGTTTATTTGGTACTTAAATAGCTTTTATAAAAAGAAAAAAAAAAAAACATTGTTGTAAAAATGTATTTTAAAAATAACATTAAAAACCAATGTACTGTAAATAAGAGAAATGATTATAGAAGCAGTGTTCAGAAATTGATGTAAAACACACTGAAGCAAATCTATTTTATTAAATTATGAAATCCAAAGTTTTTAAGAGTGAGGAAATGAAAGAGCCACATTTATTGTCCAAGAGCAGCAGGTTACAAATGACTCTACAAAGGAAATATTAAAGTAGTTAACACAATAAAAATAGGCTTTGGTGCTATTTGAAAATGCTTTGCTCTTAAGTTTTGTATGTAATATAATCAGAAGCCAAAGTGAAAATGATGCTTATTAAACAAAACCACGGGAGCTCTGAGGAAATATAGAAACAGGTTTTAATGTATTGTGTTCGTGTAAACTAAAATATTCTCATAACATCTCTTCTCTGTTTACAGTACTACTATCTTCCTGGATATTACCAGGCTCTGCTCATAACTGGGTTGGTCCTTGTCACAGTGATTGAAGTGATCCGACTCTATCTGGGCTACATTGGCAACCTTAAAGAAAAGGTAACTCAGAAACTCATCCATTCTGAACCACAAGAAAAGTTCTCACGTCTCAACATTTATTGTTCCCTGCAAAACTGTTCATTCCCCTTAAAAAAAAAATTTTAATCCACATCTTAATCGCTAAATTTGAGTTGAAGAGTTTTTACATGTTTTTGTGTTCTCTACATAACTTGCAATTGCAAACTGGACTTCTTAAGAAATTGATTCATCGATGGCTTTTCTCAGGGATGTTCAGTCTTTCACTCTCATGCACCAGACTCTGTTTCTTTCCTCCCTGTCATCAGGTGCCAGCCCTGGCAGCCTTCTGGCTCCTGTCTTTCACATTCCAGCTGCCCGTGCTGCTGTTCTTCATCACAGATGAAGGCGTTATCATTCTGCCTCTGGAGAGAGCCGTTCACTCCATCTATCTTATTTTCCTGCTCGCCCAAATCCTGGCTTCTTTCTTGGCGCTGAGGACAATGACCCGAAAACTCACCCTTCTCTTCCACCTGCGGCAATTTGGCAAGGTGGAGAGCTTGCGGCATGCAGAGATGAGTCCCATCTACGGGCTTTCCTATAACCGCAGTGTGCTTCCACTTTCACCCACTCATTAGAGACAAGCAACAGTCTTTCTGACATGACTGTGGTTTTAGTAAAACACCCACTGTGGTTTTTTTTATTATTAGTGTACTTGCCCATGAAATGAGTTTGATAACAAATGAAAATTTCAGAGTTAACGTACATAGCAATTGAATGATTGACTTGTTTTTATTGTGGCCCACAAATTGTTAGGATTATTATGAATGGATTATTCTGCAGTATTTTAACCCACTCTAATATACAAGATTATCCAAAATAACAGGTGTGCTGAAATAGATGGAGAACATATTTTCAGCACCAGAAAATGACAAAAGCTGATACGATGTCAAACCGTCAAAACCTGACTTGGCTTTTAAGGTGAAAAGGAAAACATGATCAAAAACAAGGCTTTCATCACTCGAAGGTTATTTTCTTTAATCTTGATGAATGACACAGGATGAAAATTTGCCAGGACCTGATTTTTTTGCCAAGGCAGATCTAATTTTTGTCTTGCTCCTTAGACAAGAGATAAAAGCAAACTGCTTTGGCTTTTCTAAAAAAAAAAAAAAAAAAATGCTTTATTTACAGTTGTGCCATATTTGTTGGCAGATCTTTCATTGTAGTAACGTTTGAGTAACATTTTTATTTTGTGATTAGATGATCAAAGGATCTTGAAAATTGTATTCATTAATTGAGGACATCCTGTTTCCCCCTGTGGTCTTGTGTTGTTTTTTTTTGTTTTGTTTTTTCTAATTTGAAATTGACTGAATTTAAAGGTACATTTCTCAAAGCATGACAAATTAACCTGACTTTGTTTTGTAACTGAATAAATGAAGTCAAGTTCAATGAGCAATGAAACATTTTTTTCCTTCTTTTTCTAAATTAAAACGTGTTTTCATTTTGACACTTTTCACACATATTCAGCAGGAGTGCAATAAATGTGACCTTGAATCTTTTACAAATTCATTTACTGTCCTACGGTGGGGAAATTTCCGTTACACCTATGTCTGAACCTTAAATTTTGATACAGGCTTCAGATTTATTGCAGCTAGTGTGGGAAATGACGGAAGGGGTGTTAAATATTTACGACCACAGAGTGGCAGTCAGAGATCAAAACAGGATGGTGACATCTCTGACGGTGCTGCAAAGTCCAGTGAGGACAGATTATCATGCAGCACATGTTCGGATCAGGAAAGCCTCTGGCAGAGCAAGAAAGGTTAGCCCTGTCTACAGCTGAACATAATGTATTATTAGATGATTAATAACTCCAGGTTGAGCATACACAGAAATCAATTGAATATCTTGTCATCATGGCCAATTTTATCCTCTCGTTTGAAGACAGAAGGTTGTAAATGTTTTGCTGGTTTTACAACAAGCTGACCAGCAGCAACTGGTGCCTCAGTATTTTGTTTCAGGGCAGAAATAAAGTGCACTAATATTCAATATGTCGGCTATTTGAGATGCACAGTTTTTGTGAAATAACATGCTTTTTTCTGTGCTACTTCACATTCAGGGAACAACAGGCTGCAGTGGTTGTTGGACCGTACACAGGTTGAAATTGAGAGGAAAAACAGCGAAAACAAAGCAGAAACCGTATACTTTATTCATAAGTGCTTTCCTCAAAAGGTTTAATCACATAAAGAAATGAGCTGGAAAATCTTGTTTTCTTTATGTTCCAATTTCTTAAGCCGTGAAATCTGAAAAGGTTCAAACATGTTTATTTCCCGTTTCAGAAGAAACCAATTCAAATACCCAAAAGCTACATCCTGATATCAGTATCTAATCTGAATTTCATTTGCCTGACCTTTACAAAGTAAGAGACCAATTCTGGTAATGGACCATCTAGCTGTATTTTAAGCAGGGAGATAAAGAAACCAAGCAACTATGTGAATAATGAAAACATAATATAAGTGATTATGTTTCTTTTTGTTGTTGTTGGTTTTGTAATGCACAGGTTAATTTTGAGCTTATTTTCTTCACTCTCTTCTCACCAGTGTATTTTTCCAGATAATGTAGAATTATCTTGTTTAATAAATAATTTTTGGATGGTTTTGTTATTAAAACAGTGTGTGGAAATCAGATTTTCTGCATGCCCCAAAAATAGAAGGTTTGCTTGAACAGTACATTCAACTTCATGAAAACAAAGTTTTAAACCATGGATGACATTTACGTATTTGTCCTTGAAAATTTGAAGGCAGCCTAGTGCCTGTGTCTAGTGATCATTGGTGGAGAGGCCAAGGTGACAAACAACTATCCACACTAATACACATCCACACTCAGATTCATTTTAGAGTCACAAATTGACCAAACAACCATGTTTTCAAAGCTAGAAAACATAGAGAAGGCATCAGGCATCAGGATGGGATTCAATCCCAGTATACCTTTGCTGCAAGGTAACAAATACCAACTGTGTTTTCTCTGGTTCTTGTGCATTGTTTTATTTTACTCATTCGCCTATAGTGAAATGTGTACATTGTTCAGTACTTTTGTCAATTTTGCTGTTTTGCTGTGTTCCAATTGAAAATAAAAAGGCACATTTAAATGTGCAACAACTGGTGCCTCAGTATTTTCATTCAGGGCAGAAATAAAGTAAAAAGTGGTGCACTAATATTCAACAAGTCTTTATTCCTAGCCTAGCTGTCAGGCTAGGAATAAAGAAGCTTCCTGTGCTAATCACAAGCACCTTCATTTGAATACATAAGGAAACCTCTGATCCCTTCAGCAATTATATTTGAGTGGAATGAGTTTGATTTTATTTTCCAAAACATTTTTCTTTCCAGCTTCTTTGGCGCAGGTGTGGAGCAGCAGCTTTCTTACAAACTTGAAGTTAATTTAGAAATAAACCAGTGACAGGTTTAACCTGAAGCAGTTTGAAATGCTTTCTTGAGAAGGCAGGAGACATTAGTGATTTAATAATCAACCCCACAGCAAGGGGAAAGAGTCTGATTAAATGATAGAGAAGGTAGGAGGGGGAGTGAAACTGGCAGCAGCTCAGAGAAATTTCGTCAGAAATATGTCAGCAGGCCAGGAGGGAAGGATACAGCTGGGCAACAGCTGCTGATTTAGTGATGAGATGAGGTCAAACAGGACTCAGAAAGTATTTCAGGTGAGATTTTTATGCATTCAGAAAAACAAAAGTTGATTGGAAATGATTTTCATTTTCATTTTTATTTATTTATTTATTTTTATAGCAGAGCCAGCTACAAATAAAAAAAGAAACAATTTTACTGTCTAATGTTGGATTTGGGATTGTGTAATGGGTAAAGATAAGGGATTTGATTTAACAAAATTATTAGCTCTTCCAGTGCAGAAGAGTCTAAAACTATGTTCACTGGTAAGAGACAGAAGGATGAAAGGACCTGACAGATTTTAAGAAACAAAGGTTGCTGATCTGGCAATATTTCACAGCTGACATGGCAACAAAATGTAACCAGGAGTTAAAACTGGGAAGACAGATTCAATGAGTATTGATAGAAATACAAATTAAATAATAGGTGTAACAGGGGCATGAGGGAGGAGCACAAAAAGCAAACCAACTGAAACAGATTGACAAATTATGGAGTTACATTAACAAACAATGTGGAAATTCAGTAATGAAAATAAAACAAAAAGTAATATTAGTATATCACATATGCCAAACAACTTGACAAAGCATTACACTTTATTTTACATGTAGGATATGAATTATATTGATTTATCAATTCACTGTAATGCAGCTACACTTAGCACTGTGAGACGGTAAGCTATTTGAAGCGCTAAAGTCTTTCACAGCCAGATGAAGTGTTTAACACAAATTGTGTGCTGACACGCTCATGTTTCCTGAGCTTTTCAGGAAACATGTATTAACTTCTTTAGCCTGGAAGTGGAGAAAAGCTTAGAGAAACATTCACTTCCATTTTCCACAGGGATTTAAAGAGTTGGAGAGGAAATGAGAAAAAAGAAATCTGAGGAAACTCGGTGACAGTGGTTGGTCCGGGGAAGGGATGAAACCCCCTCTGGTGAGAAAAAACATGAGACCGGATCTGGAGTAGCCAGGATTTTATGGTAAAAATACTCAGAAAACGGAGAGAAAAGGAGCAAATCAGGATGTAACTGGCATTCAGCATTTCAGTCTAGTTCTCAGTTGAAGCCAGTATTATATGAGGACAAAATAAGCAATGATGGAAAGAAACTGTCCATTCCTATTGTGATTTTTATTCAGAAAGCAATGTGCTCTGTGTTCTTCATCCTGCTTTCATCCTACACTCCAGAGAGGACTTTGTGTTCACCCATTCAGCTTTCTCTACATCCAATATCATTTCTTTTTGAAGCAGGAGAAGAGGATTATCTATCTTCTGATGGAAGAGGAAAATGAATAGAAACCAGAGACACTCCAGTCACATCTTTAGCATCAGCTCACTTTATCTGCCCTAATCAAATTACTTCTCTTTGAAGAATGATGAATTTCTTTCATGAGCAGATACAACTCACAAACTTTTTAAAAAAAATATTCATTGTTGGTGCTTTTTGAGAATCTGCAAGTTTTTGCTGAAGGTTTGTTAACACTTTGTGTCTGTTTCCCAATATACGACCACGGCTCAAAATCATCTGGGCTTTACTGAGCCTCTCATCAGGTTAATTATGTCTGGATACAGCTCAGAGGTAATCACAAAATGTGACCGCAGAGGCTGCGCTAAGCACCGATGAGGAGCAATATCCGAGACATCACAGGGACATCCTCATGGCTTGTTTCAGTAATCCTTCATGGTGGATCGCTTCAGCTGCCAAGACGGCTGTCTTCTTAATACCAGATGGTTACACAAGAAGGGCTAACCCTATTGTCGCTCGCATCCATTCATAAAGTGTGACTGCAAGTTACAAACACACCGGAATTGTTAAAGGATTAAAACACAGAAATGAAGTCATGGTTTTCATAATTACAATGAAATAAATCCAGGTTCACATAAAAATACCGGAAGGATCCCTTCAAGGAGACTTAACCCTGACTCATTCATTCATGAACATCAAGACAAATTTATATTTAACATTCAGCTTTTATGATTAATAAAAATGCAGAAAAGATTTAAGCTGTATCTCATATCCTAAAGAGCGCTTTTGAGGGGAGGAAGAAACATAAAGTGATCACAAATCAACACCTTAGAAATCTGCCTCTCAGTAAGAGAAAAAACAAAACCCAGAAAGCAAACAAACATATTCATATATTCCAATAACATCTACACATCACGAGAACAATCTGTACACCCTGTTTCCACAAGCAGCCAAAGTAAAATAACCTTATCATTCCTTCTTCTTCTCCTTGTTATTGTTTATTTTATTACTTAATGCCATTTCTACTACTTGGCTGCTCATACCATTCAACCCAGTGTAACTAAAAATACCTTTGAAAGACAGAATATTTGCGGAATTACAAATTCAAATTAATTTTGGGGCATGACATTCAAATCTCATTCTTGAGCCACTTGTGCTGTCTCTACCTTCACAGCCAGCAGAGAATGTAAGATCACACTGGGAATCAGGGAATATTGAAACTCAGAACTGATATCGACAGCAGGATGTTTTCAATTTGCATCTGATTATGTTGGTGAGGAGGGAATGGAAGAGCAATTCACTTCTGCTGGTAGTTTAAATGTGCATTAATGCTACAGTGCAGATGAATATTTCATCACTGCTAAATCTGCTATACTTAATAGAACAGAGGAATCTTCTGCCTAGAGGGAAAAAAAAAATCAAAATTATTTTATATTATAGAGTAGAATCTGCTGTGGTTTTGTAAGATTAGAGTTACATGATTTTTATAGAACTGATTATGTTTTGGTTTTCATTTGTGTTTATTTATCTTTGAAATATCAGATCATATCTTGTTCATTATAGTAGAAAGGTGTTGTCATTATTTGTTTTTTCCAGGTTGAGTTCTAATTTATTTCTTGCATCCTGTTCTCTGTGTATCTTGATGTAACCTCTCAAATTGGTGTCAGTGAATCTGCCACTTAGTTCTTAGTTTCGTTTTCCTAGTTTAGTTTTCCCTTCATGCTCTTTTGCCCAGTCTCCCGCTTTTACTCACATTCCCAGCTGTTCCACATTCTACTGATTAGCTCACCTGTTTCCAATGTCATTTTCCTGCCTTTCCTCTGTACATAAGCTCACTGGCTGTCTTAGTTCATTGCTGCTTCCTCTCGTTACTCCTGCATGATCCATGTCCAGGTTTTCCTTTGAGATTCCCTCTAAGTCTCCTTGTTATTTATTATTAAACTCTGCTCCTGCCACATTCTGACTTTGCACTTGGGTCCTTTACAAACTCACAAATATGCCAAAAACCTCCTTTTCATGTATGAAGAATGTTTTGGTTTATTTTATTTTTCCCCAGATTGAACTCAAATACATGCACAGTGCCATAAAAAAAGTATTTCTTCAGACAGATGCACTCTTTTATTTTGGTTGAGTTTCAGATGATCAAACACATTTTTAATGAGAAGATGATCTCACTAAAGCTATCCCAATAAAATTGAATCTGTGTTTAAAAAAAACAGTCTGTGAGTCTGGAAAGGGTTTCAAAGCCATGTGTAACCACAGAGAGAGCCATTATCCAAAAGAGCTTTTGCTCTTTAAGCGTCAGCTCATGCTGGTGAGCATTGTGTGTTGTTTAGCTTCACATTGTTAAAATCCACCATGTTCTGATGTTGCATTAAAGAAAGGTTTTCACTACAAATTTACACAACTTGTAGCAAAAGGTATTACCCCCACAGCTGTAAACAATGTGCTTTGCAAATATGTTCTGAAGGGCGAATAATTAGTTTATGTCCTTTAGCTAAATTTGTTGCGCAACACCAATGTTTTATGCACCAAAACATTGATGCATCAGCATCTTTCAGCTTCAAAGATTAAAACTTTGAAAACCATGGAAAAAATCTAACTGCCCTAGGTGAAATGCAAGGACACAGAAACTTGTATTATGCAGAAATTGTGTTCAAGACACGTTAGTGTTGAATTTTTTAAAAGGTCAAATATAAGCCTATCAATCCAGGCAGTTTTCTGCGATATGTCAAATGTACTCAGGTTTTATATTTATTATATTAAAGAAATGTAAACATAATATTTAAATACAAATATATGTAAATGTATTTGTATTACATTTAAACACAAATAAATACATATATTTGTATTTAGCACATAAAGTAACTGAAAAAGTGTATTTTAAATGTTTCTAAGTTAATTTTTTTTCAATCACTATGATACATATTTTCTTGATCTGTTTTCATACCATGTTGGGTGAAAGTCTTGAATTTAAGATCCTGCTTCTTTTTGGTGTTACTTCACTTACACTTTGTTTGCTACCAAGAGATATTGTGATAACATGATTATGAATATGAATATAAAGACCTTTCTTTTTCAACAGTGTAACAGAGATCCACAGCTGTTGCTGTGCAGCCAGTATTTGATTGAGGCGTTATTCATATTCATATATAAAAATAAAAAAAATAGTCTTTGGTCTCTGAGACTTCAGAAGGATAAGAAGTTAAGCAAATTGGGTGATGGAATATAAGTCTGTTTTGGACATGAGTTTTTTCAATCAGCTCAGTTTTAGACTTCACTGGTAAAGACTTATGTGATTTCTTGGATCTCTATTTTTAATGATTTTGCAAAACAAATTTCCACATTGCTATTATCCACTATTTGTGTGCAGAATTCTGAGGAAAGAAAGAAATGTTTACAATTAGGAATGTAGACCTATTTAAATCTTTTAAAATAAAGTGCTAGTCATTATCCTGCGTATTTAAGTCATTGGATGTATGGAGTTAAGACATTTAGTTCTGGGAATGTCTTTTCTGGGGTGAAAAAGGTAATTCCTCTGCAACAGAAAGTGAAGAAAAATTCTGATGAAACTAAGAATCAGCAAAGTAAAGTAGATGCTTTGGATGATGTCAAACAAATTTGCTTTGCATCATAGACAACAGCTCAAGGTCTTGGAGGAAAACAGCAAATGGAAGAAAATCCTGTTGCAATATCCTGCTTTCAATTTGTACTTCTTATTATGTTACTTGATCTGTACAGTATTTGAATGTTATGAAAGGTGAACTTGTAAATTAGTTGCTGTCAGTACCCTCCTCCTTACAAATTAAGGTTTTTATACCAAAACACTTCATAAATAGTTGAATAAAAAGGATCATACCTACAAAAAATAACATGATTTGGCATCAGAGGTGGTCCCAGTCTGTTTGCAGGCAGATCTATTTACAGATTATCTGTCTCATATTACACTGCCATGACATGTTTTATATAATTGAACAAATATATAAAAGCATATTTTTGGAAAGCTACATACTGCAGCTTTATTATCTTCTATTATTAGACTCTTAGTGTGGTGCTCAGTTTTAAGTCTAATCACAATTTTTCCAATAATTTAGTTTACATTTTGTTGCAACAGTAAATGTACTATCCAAAACTAGGAAATCTAATAAAATTGTATCAATTTTTTTATTTTTTCATGTTTTGCGTGTTGAAAGCAGCCAAATTAAATAAAGAACATCACTTTACAACTTTACATATTTCTGGCTTTCAATCTGTAATATCCACCCAATAAATTGGTTTCATCCATGAGACCAGTCAGGCTCTGTTCTCGGTGGAAATGCGTATGCATGCCTGTGCATGTGGAAAATTAATTAATTTTTGACTACTAATAATTTATTCAGAAAATATGATTCATTATCCCAGCAGCCCTAAAAGCACTTGTTCATGAACTCTGTGTTCTGCAGTTTGTGGCCGTATGCTTTCAGTCGCGGGGCAGCAACAGCTGAGGCGGGAGACTGCTGAGCTTCTGAGAACTCTCCACATGAGCTTTGGGGAAAACATGCTTTAACTGTGATACTTAGCCAGATGATCATGCTGCCTCCAAGCTGACAAACAGTTGTGAGAAACAACAGCAAAGAGTGATGAATAAACTAATAACTCCTCTTCAACCTGGGAGTTTTTCCAAGGGAAACAAAGCAAATCAAAGAGATGAAAACGTTTGAGAGAACACAGAAATGAAAATGTATGAGCCGAATAGGGCATAGCTGATATCTCATATGACCCCATTTTTCATTCCCCCAGTTCATAAACTTTTTAAGCAGGCACATCATGTAGTGAAAAATGTTTATTTATTTATTTATTTATTGCAGTCTGAATTCAAAACCACATGGATTCTGATCACAGTGTCAAAGAAGAAAAGTTACAATTTGATATTCACAAGCTATTAACCTCCTAAGACCCTCCAGTTAATGTGCCCTTGCCCATCTCATGCATATTCTTAATGCCCTGCTTAGTATTTTCTACACCACGGGCCACTGGTAGACTCCCGGGGAGACAGTGGATTCAATTCAATTAAAACTCCAAGTTCTGTGGCTTCTGATCCAATCAAGGTCTTGGCTCGAGTCCATAACCATGACAAGAATGATAATGCCACAGAAAACAACTGCAGACACAAGCAAAAACATGACATCATGAACTCTGTCAGGTGAAAAGGCAGAAATTTGTGACAAGGAAAAATAAAAATTATTACATTAAATATATAACATAATGTTGGATTTAATATTTCAGCAAGAAAAAAAAGGTTTCAAACTGCAAAGTGGGATTCTTGGCGAGTAAGGCGTAATTGTCATTAAGTCATTGTGTTATTTTCACTGTATGTTCTTTCTTTATGGTAGCACTTATTTTGTAAAGTGCATAAGTCCCTGCTGAAGCACAACAGCTTTTTGTTATGGCTTTTGCAATTCGCTGGAGATGAACATTAAAATATTCATTTTAAGTAATTTGAGAAAAATAACAAGTAGACATGATAAAGACACATTGTCTTTAAAAGTATACAGTTGTATTTTTGCTGAACTATATTCTGAAATTTAAAGTTTTACACACAAGCTTCATTTAGAAGTGATGTTGGTGATTTGAGTGTTGACAGGGATGGAGTAGAGATTAGTGTCAGTAGTTCAATACCCCACCAGATGGGAAATATGATTACAGTCTCCACTTCTTTTTCTGAGTTATAGCATCAGATAAATTTGGTCCATGAAACATTCTGTCACAGTGAAGAAAACTTAAATAACCTTTTTTTTTTGTATAGATTAAGAGAGCAATGTGTCAATTATGGATGTTTAGATTCAAAATTGCAGAATTTAGAAGAAGCAGAGCTGGATGAAAATGTTTCTATGCCTTTTTATCCAGCCTGGAAATCTGAACAACTTTCAAAAAGACCCAAACAGTTTGCTAATATGATATATTATACACACAGCTTACGTATCATATTGTGTTAAAGTGTTTGCCATCAAACGCTGCTGAGAAAACACACAAGGAGGAAATTTATTCACTGTACTTACATTTTTAGAGTCCTAACAGGATTACATGGTACATTTCCTGCTGCTTCTCTGCAGTACAGATCTTCTGAACTTTTGGCGCTGTGTGGTTATTATCCATCCGTTGGTCCCTGCAGGGCCATCTGACCAAAGCTGAGGGCCACAGGCCACAGAGAAACATGTCCTTATGTTTACCATTACGGTTTTCAACACTTTGAGACATTAAATTAAGCCATAAAAAGACTAGTAGAGGTCTTTTACTTGCTGTGACCTTAAACTCTCAGTTAATAGCTTTGTAAAAGCGAAATGATCAAACGTATTCTAATCAGCAGAAAAGAACCTTCCAGCCTTTTCTTAGAACAGAAGCTCAGAATACTTGGGTTTGTCAGATGTCAAAATGAATCTCATGCAATCTTTGCAGTTTGAAGTGTCTTTCTACAAAGGCAAGAAAACATTTTGGTTGGTGGTAGAAAAATTGGGGTTTCTGGTAATATTGATAACGTGATGCTTAAAACCTTCCTGTTATGTTGCGGGTCAAATTGACCCATTTTAAAGTTTAAAATTTTTCTTAAAATAGTTGGAAGTATTTTTTTGTTTTTTTGTTTTTTGCATGAAACTTTTCCTATTTGTCTTAATAGGTGCACTCTACATATAAATTGAACAATTATTCATTTTACACATTTGCAGCCCCCCCGCCTGCATTGACATAGATAGTGTTCGGGTCAATTTGACCCGGCAGTCAAGTTGAAGGGCAAAAAAAGATTAAAAAATGTCCAATTCTATGTGTTTCCTTGAAGCTATAAACCATATTTCACCACACACACGCACACCACCACACGCATACATGCGTACACACAAGCCCACTTTCTCACTATTCTCTTTACTTCACTAGGAAACTGCGAGAAAGCAATTAATCACAGTTCATACAACTTTTGACGGGAACCTCTTCTGTTGCCCCCAGCAACAGAAGAGGTTTTAATTTCATTTTGTTTCAACCATTTCAATCAAATATTAATTGAAATGGTTAGTATTGGAGTTAATAATCAGATACAAAAATGTTTTGCAGGGATTGTTTTGGTTTCTGACACTATTAACAAAAAATCCTTTTAATAGACTATGAGTTAATATAAAACCGAGGGATATTTATTTGCAGATCCAGTACAAACGCTTTTATTACATTTTGGGAGATTGTAAATGGTTTCTCATCTTTCCATGCCTTTTCAGAGATCCTTTTAATGTATTTGCCACCTTTCCAGTTCTAACACACACCTCCATTCTCTTTGTTCATTTTTTTAATGTATGAATTGCTTGAGTTATTTCTAACATCTGGCAAGAACATCTATATATTTGTCACCAACATTGACTCATCTTAAAACTGTCTTACCAACTTTGTCCTTTTAAAATTCTCAAAAACAGGTTTCTATTGATTACACAAAGGCTTGACAAATTGATCCAAGTCACTAAATCTTGAAAGGAAAAAAGATAAACGATTAAAATTTAAAAGTTCTGATTCCTGCTTTCATCAACAGAGGCTATACCAGCAGTAATAAATGAGAAGTGCTTAATTTTTCTCCACTGCTGCTTCTTTGAGCGGTACCTTTTTTAATCACTTGCTCATCGTGGGAAAATACCGCAGCTTGATTTGAATACTGATGTGCCTGGTGAAAAAAATGTGATCAGATGCAGCAAAACGAGCAGATATAAATTACCGTGCTGCATTTTGGAGCGAGCTTGCTATCTGTATCACAAAATCATAATCTGTATGCAGCTTGTGCAGTCCAAATGTATGATGATAGGCAAACAATGGAATGGAGATGGTCTCCTGACGGTTTGTTGGGCTGTGCAAATGGCCTTAATTGTATTTTCGGTGTAGATGATGATCTGATGTTCTCAGGAATTTACAAGAGTAATGGTAAATTTAAAACTGGTTGAGTGAAACTTAAGTCTGTTGCCTTTTTTTTCTCAGTTTGGGCCTAAAATTTAGTGAAAAGAATTGCGATAAATTGCAAATGCCATTGCATAGACATACTAAATTAAGTTATGCTTCATAGTTAAACATTAGGAGATTTTTTAAAGTTAATCTTTTCCTAAGAACTGAAACAAAAGGTTCTCTGTAAAGCATGTATTTTATACATAGCTTCCAGATAAATTAAATATTTAATTACTTAAATTATCGTCTAATTAATGTAGTTCTTGATCCTGCACAACCTTACATTAATTGTCTATTTTTGATTGAAATAAAATGTTAATTTCAAAAATCCTAAATTGGACTCTGGCTAACAGGTTTGGTGAAACAATGGAGTTACAGCAGAGGGGGAAATTCAACCCTCCTACCACATTTTAAAACAAAGCACATAGAGGTGATGATCAAAAGCCTCCTGGCTGTATATCTTTTTTTTTTTTTTTCCATGCAATGTTTGTGTCACATGAAAGGTTACTTGTGGCCCTCTGGTGTCAATGTGCAGTCAACCGTAAATCAGAAGCTGCTGAAAATTCTGTTACCACTGACTTTCCATTGAGCCCATCCAGATCCATCAACTCCTGAGACAAAAATGTCTCTGGAACATAGTCGTTTGAATTTGTTTCTTTCTTTTAAAGGCCTTACAATAATCTTTTTAGTTACAGTTTTTATTTTTTTTTTATTGTGTACATGTTTTCATGTTTTCAGCATTGTATATATCCAAAGGCATGACATATTATTTAACAGAATCAATAGTTTGAGATGAAATTTTAAAACATCAATGTGGTTTAAAAGTGATAGTAGGGTGACAAAGACACATGTTTTATTATAACACTTGACTCATAATTCACATTTTATAATCATTTTCCCCTTATGCTGTATATAGCTCTCCAGAGATTTGAGTATCTCTGGATTTGAGTTATACAGAGACACTCAATATGTCTGCACTCCCATATCTATGATATGATAGCTTGATACGTTGAATCTTTTAATAAAACCAGTTTCACATAAATATCCATGTTTCTATGTTTTTGCTACAGTTCTTTAAGTGAAAAAAGGTATTACCAAACTACGTAATTAAATTAAAAGTTAAATTTGCATTCAAATTTGAAATCTTTTTATAAACTGTTGCACTTTTCTTGTACTGTATTTTAGGCCTTTAAAGCACAGTAAGCTGACTGTTCGCAGTGGAAAAAAGAGATGTAACAGGCAATTTATTTGGGATAAATATAACAGATGAGACCAAAAGCACTCCTAAGATTTCTCAAAAAAAAAAGGGAAAAGAGCAATCCATAAATTCAGTGAACCCTAAAGAATCCATTACTTTTTATAGATTTCAATTTGATATGTCAGGGGTGTCAGTCAATACGGTGAAACTGATCCAGGGTGTCTCTTAGAATCATCTTAAAGTCTGTGCATTTGGCAATTTGAAATTTATTTCACACATGCCTCACATAGACACAGTTGTTGTATGGGCTTATTCATACAAAATACCACCCAACAGACAAAACATCTGAGTCAATGAACAGATATTATGCGCTCAATAAACATTTTTGCAATATTTAAGGACACGTATCAAAAGTACAGTACAGTGGAGAGAAAGTGTAGCAGGCTAGCAACAAGTTTGGATAGTTTTTTTTCATTGTTACTCTCTGTAAATGTAAAATAAATAGTTTTCTATAATTAGCTCTGTTGATAAGTAATACATAGAACAGATTTCTATGTGTATGTACAATGCCAGTGTTAACAAAAATAAGGCAACAGATCAAATGTTTAAAACTCCAAGAATATGACCCCTTCCTAAAAAAACTGACTTATTATTTGCCCTCAGTTAATACCTGTTCTATGACATTCTTATCAAAAATAAATACATCCATGATAAGGTTTGTTAATAACACTCTTCCAAGAAATGGATGAACAATCATGACTGTGAGTTGTGTGTTGAAACACACTTTAAAGTGCTGAATGAGAACAAAGGTACATGTTATAAGTGATCTAGATTTTTTTTTTCTGAGCATGTTCCTTATAGAGTTGCTTTTTCTTGTTTTTTTCACTTCACCAGTATGTCATTCAGCTCTGTAGAGACCCGTCAATGAGCCATTCATTGCGTTGGAGGAGGGATTCATGTAAAGTCACAGGATGGCAGCTGTGGAGAACTGGACTGGCCACTCTCGCTCTAGGAGAAAATAGCCCAATTTTGTCACTGTCCATGGAGTGGCCATTCAGCAATCCTAATTAAGTGTAATGACTGGATGCAAATAATTCAGATTTTTGCATTATGGAGTCAAAAATGGAGAAGAGAGTGGAAATATTTCATTCTGGCTCTTTTGAGCCTTTTTTTGTGATTTGTTATCTAAATTAAGGTAAAACAAAATGTTTCCTTGCAAAAGGGAAAATGCAAAACATCGTGATTAAAGCATTGTGTCTATATGCCATGTGGCCTCTGAGCAATTTAAAATGCAATAAGTCCTTCCTTAGCTTTTGCAATTGATAATACGGACTAATAGACATCATTAAATGCATGCATATGAATCCAAATCTACACTTCTAATGCATATGGTGCTATTTCTTTTTTATGTTATTGCATTATTTTACAACTTGTTTTGCTTATTTCAATCCCATTCTCATTAAATGTGGAGAAATTAATAATTTATTACTTTGCCAAACCCCAGTTTTTCTACAGATTTCTACTATAGGTAGATCCAGTAACTGCTGAAGAACTGCTTGTTCACAGCAGTATCTATTTATTGTACGTAGTTATTGCTGCATACAGACAGAAAAAAATTAATAAGTACATTTGTTCATATTTGAATCCTTACCACACGCCAGATTGGCATAAATGCATAACAGCTGACATATCTTTAAGACATTTGCTGCTTTGTGGTGGAGAAAGATGACTGAGAGCCAGGCAAGGCGAAAACATTAGTAGCTAAACTATTCCAAAATATTTTTTTTGCCTTGAATTTACTTTTATTTTATCTACCCAGATCTTTTATCACACATCTTGCTCACAGTTTTTACCTTAATAAAAACAACACAGTGATGATGATTCATACATTAATAAGAACTTGTACAAATGTATCAAGACAACTGTTTAAATCCATGCATTTCATGCATAGATGATAGTACTCCTTTGAGGTCTCCAAATCAGAGTGTGCGAGGAATTTTCTACGTGTCCCATCCCTCTTTGACCAGTCGCTTTTCTGTCACATTCTGTCTTGTTGAGATCTTCACCTCAACAAGAACTGAACTCAACTCTCATGAGTTTAAATTGAACCCCAGCAAACTGTAAATGAATGAAACCATACACACAATCAACTTAAAGCAAACCCTTTGTGATCTTTGACTCTTGCCAAATGATTCTCAATCCCTAGTGTTTTTTAACAATGCCATACCTACCAGAAACTTCACTTCAGACCTTGCACATCTTAATCCTGTTGAATCTCTGTAACACAATTCTGCAAACATTCCAATGGTTTCTCTTAGATAATGTTTTTTTTTTTTTTTCCCTTCATGCCAAACGACATGGTACACTAGACAAATACAAAACAGGACAGCCAAGACAGTTGTCTCAAAAGTGCACAAAACTCTGAATGTAATTCTGCTTAATGCAAGCAGCTGATGAGTAGTCAAGGTTTTGTGAAGATTGATATGTATTGTCAATAGTACACACTGGTCTTTTTGAATATGTTATCCTTGTGTCTTTGAAAGGATATTTTTGTCTGTAACTAAGACAAATCCAAGCATTAAGTGTCCTTATTAAATTTGCAATCATATCTTTGCATGTTTTGCAGTTCTGGGTTGTCCATTTTATAGTCTTTTAACTGTCTCTTCAGTTGTTTTTTGTTTTTCTTTTTTTATGGTAGCCATTAGGTGGAGATCAAGGCCACTGGAGTTCCACAGGCTTTACTTCATGCCACTTCGCAGCACTTGATTGGCTGCAATGAGCATGACGCTGATGATGAAAGCAATGGCAAAGGCGCATATGAGGCTCTTGCGCACACAGGTTTGCTTGACTTGCTGCGTTGGACTGGAGCCTATAAAAAAATAGAAAAAAAAACAGAAGGAAAGACAGAAGGAAGACAAATAAAGATTTTGGAGGCCCAGTGACTCATTTAATGCATGAAAAGCTTCTGATAGTTATTTCTGTATGAACAATCTGATTGAAAACACAATGTTAGGGGACCAACACTGCCACAATGATTTGTTTTCACACCTGTATGCTGCATAATTACACCTAGACTGAAATGCAAATCAGAGATTTGGGATAACAAACAAGTGGAATAGGAGGCATTTGGTGAGTTGAGACTCTTGGAGAGAAGTACAGTCATCTGTAAGTATCTGTAAGTGTAAGATAATTCCTTTTTCCGTGCTTTATCGACCAAAAAAGTGCTTTTTTTAGTAAAGATTTGTACAAAGAGAGACTAAGTAGGAATTTCTGCAATAACTTCCCAAAGAAGTAAAAAAGTGCTTCGCTGAGGTTTTATATCCTCATTTATTATACTTAATTTGTGATGACAGGATGTCATTCATCTTGTTTTGTTTGATTTTATGCCAACCTTTTCTCTTCCACCTGCCTCTGATTCTGCTCCTGGCAGGTTATGTCCGATGTTTCCACCGAACCCCACCAGATGGGATTCACCCTGCAGATTGCATTTACTTACTTATTCTTTGGAGATGTCATTTACTTGGCAGTTATTAAAGAGGAGGACTAAAATGAAACTGTAACAAAAATGTTCAAATTGATATTACAAAACATATTGAGCATTGACTGACTGAAGCTCTTTAGGACATCCTGAAGATGAAGAATTTGTGAAAATGGAAGAAACAACAAAGTGAGCACCACGACTAGACTCTGATACAGAGAGCAAAAATCTCAGAATAAAGTTAGAACATTAGCTCTCTTTCATACCATCTATTAATTGTTATTTAAAAAACCAATACCATCAAAGTTATTACCATCAATCATTTAATGATGAAATGTTGTATATCTAAAAAGTAAAAAAAAAAAGAGCATAAAAAGAAGCCTGGATTCAAATCAGGCTTCTTTTGTAAAATATTTCCATATTTTCTCAGCCAAGTCACTGTTTTTGCTTCAACTTCACATTGAAAAATATTTGCAAAACTTATACATCCAGTATTTTTATGAACAAAAATGTTACACATTTGTTTTAGAGGAGTAAAAACACTGAAGAGACAGGATTTGCTAAGAGATTTGCTACTTACTGTCTATATCGACCTGGCAGTCCTCTGGGTTCTCTATGTGGTTCTCTTCAGTCATAATGATGTTCTCAATGTCTTTCATGGAAAGGTGATCACAGAAGGTGTCATACAAAAGCCTCTTCAGCTCCTCAACTGTCAACTTCTGCATGTCACACTGGAGATACACACACAAACAAAATTACTATCACACACAGCAAACAAAGACCCACACTAACAAATGTATGCATTAAGCGAACAAACACAAATGGTATTAATTATGCAGCTTTGTCTTCAATACAAAATAACAGAGAGGTGATAGTTTTTAACACGTTATTTTGTAAGTTAGCTTTTTTTTTTTTTTCCAATGTAATTTTCTGTTTATTTCAATTAAAAGTTTTCTGCCAATTACAAAAAAGGGATTGAACATATAAGCTGTACTGCGTAATAAGCAGCTCAGACAGAGAGCGGACGTTCTCCTCTCTCTCTGCTCTATATTGAGATTCACTCACCTTGACAAGTGGATTGTTTGAAAGGGTTGCAATACGAGTGCAACTTATTTGATGATTAATACTGGTGGTAATTTTTTATTACATGACACCTTTTAAGTGTGTCGTATCTTTACACAAACTTGTATCTTTCTTCAAACCCAGATGGTCAGGTGAGAATTAAAAATGAACACCAAGATGACAGTTACCTATTTTGCCTATTCTGCAGAACATTGATCATTTTACATTCTTCATGCCAAAAGACACATACTATACTAAACGGGGGAACATCATAGATGACACACTTCACTTACTGACATGAAGAGTTGATGTTTTGTAAATTGTGCTTCGATTGCATCATATTTAAACCAAGATAAAGCACAGACGCAGTGGCAACATACGTAGATATAAGTAAGGACCGGACAGAGATACAGAGACAAACAACCACTGACACACAAACTCGTTAGTTAGTTCACTTTTCAGTTCCTAATTAACCTTAAATCCACATAGGCTACATTCATCGGGAAAAATGCAAACTCCACACAGAAAACCTCCAGCTGAAATGAGAGATAACGATCCCAATGCGTTTGCCACATGTAGCCAAATATTTTCATCTCTCAAGAAAATAAGTATTCCTATCTGAAGATAAAATATTTAAATCCGAACTGTTAAAAAACAAGCTAAATATTAAACAACTTTTCATCCTTGGCGATCATGAAAATATTTTTTATGCTTAGCCTTAACTGACTGCCACATGAATTGTTTATTATTCAAATTATCTTTTTAAAAATGTTAGAATAGGTTGCAATACAAGTAAATAAGAACATATTTACACCACAGTTAAACTGTGAAATGTTCTGCAGTTTAATGCTTTGAACATGCATCTTTGAATAAACGTTTTCAATAACCACTGAAAGAAAGTGAAAACAAATCCTGTTTTACTGATGATGATAAGCTCTTGCAGAGGAATCGTGAGTTTGAAACTTATCTATTTACAGCTTACAATATCTAGGAAGAGCTCCCTTGCCTTCAAGTTAATTTGGTGTCACGCTGTTAGAAAATTGAAGCAACATTATTTTTTAATTGAAAGAAAACAGTTTCCAACATGCAAGTGCCTCTCAATGTAATGGAATCAGTCAGTAAATGAAACACATGATATGGATTAATTACACACAAACTGATGTTTTCATGCCTTTCTTTCTTGCTTACAGCTGATGGAAATATGGTATTTGAGTTCTTATAATACTAGAATGCATCATTTCAATGACAGAAATGTGGGATTAAAAAAAAGATACCTGCTGAAATGTTATTTCTCAAAAGAACTTGTAATCTGACAAACATGGCTCATCTCCAGTCAGACTGATATGTACCTGTATGTTAGTACTACAATACTCATCGTGGTTGGCAGGATTTGCATGTGTCTGTGAGTGCATGAATATAAAAAACAGAAAGCACAGCTGAAACTGTAGCTCTCATAAACAAATGTTGTGATACTGCCAGTCCTACATTCACCTCAAATGCGATGAACAGAAATTATTATTCCAAAATTAAACAATTCTCACTAAATAATACCCAAATATGCTATTTTTTAAAATAAACAAATAATGATCTATTATTAAAACTGAAGTCACCTCCAATCAGGCATCTGCAGCTGTTTGGACAGGGTTTGTATTTTACTTATTTTCAGCTCAGCCTGAGCCAAGCTGGGCAGTGTGACTGGAGGCTCTGTGTGAACAATCTAGCAGCAAACTACCACATGGTTTATGTAATGTTCTGTTGGGCTATATGGCCCTTTCTGTTCTTCCTTCTCTTCAAGCAGAGTTTTATTATCATGCAGTGGATGTACCAAATGTTCAGAGGCCTCCATTATTCGCTCTGTTTCAAGCTCTTCACTGCTCTTATCACACAAGTACAACAGCAGCAGTTATCACCATGCTAATTTCCATTCCACTGTCAACCTGAGAAGACGATTACATAATATGATGTCTTTAAATAATTTAATAATTACTTTGCTATGATGATCAAAGCAATAACATTGTCATAACAATGAAGTCGTCCTATTAATGCCCCAGAGAACATGACAATTAGAGCCACTTTTTGTCTGACATTAAATGGCTCTTTGCTGGGTAATGTGCAACACCTGAGACTCTTCTGTCAACCCCTCTGTCTCTTGAGGAGAAAATAATGTCCGAATAATAAGTACCTTCCAAAAAACTGAGTCAAAGT
The DNA here is from genome assembly GCA_911649635.1 of Poeciliopsis gracilis. Taxonomy (NCBI): domain Eukaryota; kingdom Metazoa; phylum Chordata; class Actinopteri; order Cyprinodontiformes; family Poeciliidae; genus Poeciliopsis; species Poeciliopsis gracilis. The sequence goes on from CAJVRI010000715.1 coordinate 2,075,129, forward strand.
CAGTGCCGTTGAACTTGTCTGGCATCCCGGCCGCTGTCAGCTTTGGACCCAAAAGAGTAACAAACTCCTCAAAGTCCACCTGGCCGTCGCCTGCAAGGAAAAAAAAAAAAAAAAAACACAGAAAGCTGTGAATTATTCTACAGTTAGGCAATTTGTGGGTGGAAAGAGGATTTCCAATAAGTTTTCTTGAAACATATCTGTGTTTCTGAACCTGTAATTATCAAAATCTATAGAAAAGTCAGTGAAAAAGATCAGGTCTTTTCCTGGCAATTAAGTCATCCTTAATGCAAAAGAAAAGAATCAATGAGATTGTATTGTAGGTATGATTGTGTATTTCTTGGGACTAAGATTTTTTTTAAATGAATACTAAAATAAATACTCTGTTTATGGATTCTAAGACAAAACAAAGGCAATAGGAAATGCTAATCAATGAACAAAATACTAAAATTTTTTCAATGAATATATGAAAACACAAATAAATTAAATGATTGCAGATTCTAACACTAAGTGTATGCTTAGTGTTAGAACTACAAATAAAAAGGGAGACGTTTGATGACTAAGGGTTTGGACGCCAAAATAATTAAACTAAAATAAGAGTGAAGATTTATTTGTGTCTTGTTAGTATAGACAAATGGCTTTTATGTATCGTCGTTAAGTTCTAATACTATTTTGAGAGGGAAATTAAAAGGAAGTTGTCCTGTTTTTGTAAGCAAGGCTTTTTGGTGGGTTTGCTGGTTCTTTCTGAGTCAGAGTAAGAATCCAGGTTAGTGCATGATTCTGGGAGAGGCGATGTCGAGGAACCAATCAGCCAGGCATATGCCACAAGGTGCATAAATAATATAATTGTATAAAACAAGTAATTTGTCAATATTTTAATTTAAGACTATCGTAGTTTAAACTTTTCAGAATTTTTCACATACAGCAATTTTATTAACAACCATTTGAACAAGCACTTATTTTGAGCAAAGTCTCTGCTTTAGTCATAAATGTTGATTACAAAATAAATTTTAGCTGGGCTCAATGGATCCAGAAAGGACAGTTTGATTAGACCTTGAGAAAAGTAATTTAAGTAGCTAAAAACTCAAATTCGAAGTGTTTGTTTGATCAGAAAAAAGGAAGCAAGAGTTTTACCATCCATGTCAAGTCTCTGGATGATGACTTCCAGCTCCACCTCATTTGGCATGTAGCCCAGAGAGCGCATGGCCATTCCCAGCTCTTGCTTCGAGATAAACCCATTTCCATCACGATCAAAAACCTTGAAGGCCTCGCGGATTTCTGCGGAGAAAACAAGCACACATGTAAGCTGAGGTTTTGGTCCAAATCAGGATATGAAAGGGGAAAAGCCTTCACAGACCCATTTGTTATGCTGCATCAATGCCTGAGTCATAGTTATTTAAGGAGATTGGCAGCGTAAGAGAACAGATTCTATTAGTTAACTGAAAAGAGCAAAAATAAAACGAATACCCCTGAACAAACTGAAATCAGAGCAACATTTTGGGGGCAGAGCTCTCTGCCTTGGGTCGTGGATTTTACAGGGATGAATCAAACCTCTCGCATATGTTCTTGGTTGCCAAAATCCGAAGTGCAATAACCAAAAATAGCTTAGAAGGAAGAGGCTTTGCTTCTATAAATGAAAGGAAAAGTGCAGCCTCCCAGTAGATATATTTCCTAGTCTCCACGCAATGCATTTGTAAATATAGACTCAAAATGTTTCACAAAACAACTACTGATCGAACAAGTTGTACGAATTTGCAAAGCATTCGATATCTTTGTGGTTTTGTGTATATACCAAACACAATTTTGACTCTATATTAGTGCTGAACTGGTCATGTGACAAATTTCCCCACATGTCCAAAGACTTCATGGCAACTTTGTTCATGTGACGATGAATAATAAAACATATCTTTATTTAGTTGTGCGCTAAATAAAAAGAGAAGTGATATCAGAGCATGTTTTATTTTCTTACTGCATTGTGTTAGGTTGAATTTTTCTACAACTAATACTACAGGTGATTTTGGTATTAAACAACACGTTGATGTATGGAAAAGTCTGCCATACCAACTGTATATTATAGTTAATAACCCATTGTGTGTGAACCTGTTTCTCTTTCAAAGGTGCTGCCATCTTGTTAAAGAGGATGGCATTGCGAACTCTAACAAAGCAAAGAGATGCGAAATAAAGATGTGGCTGCCTCTACCAGAAAACGAGCAGTGGTTGCAGGTATGTTAACGGGCCACATGCCTAGAACCACTTAAATAGAAACAGCAGTGGTTTAGCAGAAAATGTTTTCCATGACCATCTCAGGTCACAGACAGAGCAAAACTGTGAGAGGAGCGAAAAATAAGAGATTATTTTAGAAGACCCCTGACTCTGGAGGATGTAGAGAGACTATGCAGACAGGAATGATCAAAGATTCGTCTCTGCAAGCTCCGTCCTTGTAAAATGTCACGGAAGAAGACTGCTATATTGGCCAAAGGGGATGGGGAGGAACCATTAAATGCTTGTACGCCAAAGGAAATGCAGTGCCAGTGGTTTTGTAAAACAAAAAAGTACTTAAAACGTTAAAATTTTCAGAGCAATTGAAAGTACTCTTCTAAAATGATCAGTGGTAAGATTATAACAAATGGACTGGAGATAATTTTGAGGGTATTGTGTTGCGTAACGAAATAGATATTCTATTCTATATAGTCACTGTTGTAACATCTGTATAGTTCGAGATTCAGGGCTTTTTTAAGGTAACATTGGAGCAAAAAATTGTTTCCTGATGAAAAAATGGTTGAGTGGGTTTGAGAAAATAAGAAAGCCAAACATCAAATGATTGTTAAATAATGTATAGCTTGTTGAAGGTAAACAGCTGATAAGAGCGGCCGTCTAGGTAAACTGAATTAAAATTCTGCTTGAAATTATCTTTGCCTCTGACTTTGCAGAGAAAAAACTATTAAGTAAGCGAAACTCTAAAGAAACTTTATCAATTCAATGCAAAGCCAGAAATCTTGTAAATGAAAACTGCTGCACCAGTGAATCTATCGGGTGTCAGAACTGCAACAAATGGATACGCCTCAAGCCAAAAAAAAAGGGAAAAAAAACAACATGACAGTTTGACAAATATTTCAGCTTAAAAACAAAACATGGAATATCAATGATGGCAGGAAACAGTGTCTCATTCAATGCATGATGTTGCAGCAGATCTCCAGGAAATGGTTTTTCATAATCAAGTACATGTCCATGCAGCAGACATTATGCCATTGGGACAAGCATCCCTGGCAATCATGTATTACAATGGATTACATCTGGGCATGCAATTTATAAAACAAATCGAAGTGACAGTCAGAGCAGCTGTTTTTCCCATTGCTTTTTGTTACAAGATGTCTTCCTGCAGGTACAGTTTAAATCATTGAATGCCTCCAGCATTTTTTTTTTTTTTTCCCAATGTTCTGGGTGGATCTTATTGTTTACAGAATAACAATACTGAAGTATCCACCTGAGGTCCTTCTGTTTACTTTAGAATGATGGGTTTTCCTATAGTTGACTCTTACCATCAAAACGGTTAGTCCTTCATTTCAACCAAGCAGCATATTCTTAGTAAATTGCATTTGTAAAAAAAGAAAAAATATATATGTTTGAGGTCTTAAAGAACAAGCTCAAGTTGCTTAGGGAGGTGCGTCCTTGTGTAGCAATCGTTTCAGAATAGAAATTCCCCTTCTGCATAAGCCAGAAATACAAAAAAAAACCTCCTATCAACTCCAGAAACATGAGCTAAACAAATAAATTACCTAAATCTCTTGCGTCTACTTAAAACTATATCACACACACTCCTCCTGAAAGAAAGTAAATATTCTCTGAGGTGAAGCAAACCATGTGAAAACTCTGCAGAAGTAATTTGCCAAAAAAAAAAAAAAATCAATTCTTTCCACATCCTGCCAAATAAATTCTAAATATCCTCATATTATCCTGCTTCTACTTAATTATGAGCCTTAATTGAACTGGAATCATATCCCTAACAGTGACTCAAACTTAATTAAAAACTGCTTCTGCCGGAACATTTATCCTAGTGAATAGATGTAATATTGGTCCTTATTTGCACAGATAACTTGAATTGTTCCATTTTAAAGACAATTAATTCTTACAGTTTTCTTTAAATCCTTGTTAAGGCTCAAATGCTCAATGACTGACATAAGAATTTTCTTATCTAATGCAAACATTCTGTCTATGAAGGTTATAAATTCAAATACTGCATTGTTTGTCCATAGGCTTGGTATAACACACAAATGTAACAATTATCTTTCGATATTTCAACTTTTATCAACAATCATATATGAATAATTTAACATTTTAATAAAATTTGCCAAAAACTGCAATTAGCTTATTTAAAATACTTTAAATTTAATAATATTTACCCCGGTAATATAAAATCGTTCACAGAAAAATAAAGATAAAAAGATTAATGCTTCTTAACATAGAATTTATAATTGAAGCAGACAACCAGCTTTTTACTTTGGCTTTTAAATAACATAATTAACATTTGTTTATCTGTTTGTTCTTCTCTGTATACAACACAATATCCCTAAAGTTTGGGAGGTTTTCTTCTTTTCACTCTCAGTTTGATGATTTGAAAGACTGTCCCTGTTCTACAGTGAAAAACAATTTGTTTCATTTGTTCATTAGCTTTGCTCAAAATATTACTCTGCTTGCAATAATTCTGAAATTGAAATTGTAGTTTTATAAGAGAGTGGAGAAAACGATTTACTTTGCCTTATTTTGTTATGTTGTAATTATGTTATGTATATGAATTAATCTCATTTTGATCTTTAAAATACTGACTAATGTTGTGATCAATTATTCATTGCTTGTGAAGCCTTTGTACCAAATATGTTTTTCAAATCTTAATGGAGTAATTTCTTGAATGGCTAGTTTTTATGTCTACTTGAGTAAAAATAAGTTGAAGTTGTGCCACTCTTACTTCAGTACAATTTTTAGATACTCTACCCACCTCTGCTCCAAGGATTCCCTCAGTAATTCATTGAGAGTAAAGATTTTTTTACTTTTTACTTTCATCGTGGCCAGTTTTCGGCCAAGATGAAAGCCACATCGCTCCTCTTGAATGACAAGTTCAACAACCAATTGAAGCCTCTGAGAGTAAAAAATGGGAGGCTGAGAAGTGGAGCACACTCTCTGAGCCCACATCACTCCAACCTGGTTGTCCCAATCCTCAAAGTGACAGTAAAGAGGAATCCATGAATGTCCACAGCTTTCAGTGTCTCAGACTGAATCTTGTCTTATTGAGCTGGAGAGAATAGTGCATAATACATAAAGCACACAGCTTTCAATAAGTTTATAAACCTTTTTTATGATTTCAACTTAAACATTTCTGTCATTTGATATATGCTTTGCATTGTTGTGTAGCCCTTTGCATTAGTTGCATTTCCATTACAAAATTTTGTCAATAATCCACAAATGTTGTAAAAATACAATTTTGCAAAAATGTTTCAATAAAATAAGAAAAGCAATTTAAATTACATCTGAATACGTTTGTTCTCGCTACAAGTCATTAAGTTCCCTGATCCTCAAATTACTTCCAGCCGTCTTCTTCTTCGTGGTTTGAACTGGTGGCAACATCTGCAACCGGTTGTTGATCATGTGACTTGCAAAAAAAATATTTCAGTTGCAGTTTTGCCAAATAAACCACCTAATCCAAGAGTTTTTACAACATTGCTAATTTATTTTAGAAATGTCTACTGTAATTACACAATTTTATGGAAACAGTATGAAGGACATGTAAGATGCTATGTTTTACCTTTACTGGAAGATCGATATTCCAGTAAAGGAAGATTTGTGAAATTTGTTTCATTTTATTGTATAACTACATTTCCACATGTTTCTTTTTCTTTGTTTTTGACTGCTGCTGTTGCATCTTCTGAGACCGCAGCACCTCCCAGAAGGTGTGAATATGGTTGAATGTGTGTGGCATTTGTTTTGATCTTTTGAAGAGCTTTTTGGCCTTTGGTGATGCTAAGCCGCCTGGTTCCCTGTGGTGTGATTCAATGAAGGAAGACAAACCCAAGTTGAGATTGAGATCCAAGAACCAAGCATCTAAAGCTGAACCCCCACAGCTTTCGAGGTAATATGTAAAGCTGTGTGCAGTACACACCACATGTGTGGCACATATATATTACTGAGAAGCACAAGACAGATCATCATTTCCATACCGTAAACAGTAAAAGCAGCTAAACTCAGGTGATTCATGCAAACATAAAGAATCTTTACATAAAGATGTTTCTCAATAATATAATAGATTTTTCTGAACTATGCTCTATCTTCCTTTTTGGGCACTTTCAGCTTCTGTCTGCTGGGAAACTATCAAGATAACACCAGTCAGTTATAACATATTTTTTCTGTATTAAATGTCACTTTATTATTATTTTCAACCAAATATTCTAATTCTCTGGGAATGATATCTTTGGTTTTCACTAGCTGTAATCCATAATCATTAGAAATAACAAAGATAAATAACTGAAATCAATTACTCTGTGTAAGAAACACATATACAATTTATTTTTTTTAATTGAATGACTGAATTCAATCCATGTTTTGATGGCGCATGGAGGTGCACAAATGAAAAACATTCTTGCTCATTAAACATATTTACCTTTTTGAATTATCCCTCGAGCAGAGCATCAATACGTTTTACGTTTAGTGCTTCACTGTTGCTAAAAATAACGGTAAAAAGAAAAAAAGCCAATTACATGTTGTGCACTCTGAGCATAACAACCTAATGCCAGGGTTTTTGTGAAAGTGAAGTATCCATGAACATAATCCAGAGCTTCTTTTTTCCCAGAACCATAGATCCTCTTTGCTGCAGTCAGACCTACATCTGCTCAGGGCTGCTTTGGATCAGTAATTGCAGCACACCCACTCTTTATGTAAGACCTTATCAGGATGAGAAAAACACTGCGGTGCTGTTTGTGTGAACCCAGGGCGACTATTTTTAAACACCCATAGGAACCTCAGTTCATTTTTTTAGCGAGATACGGGCCTGCTCAAACACCCGGAAGACTTTCTATTACCATAATAGGCCTCTAACAAGTCCCTGGAGAATACAAAAGGAGTATACGGCAAGTTTTTAAGTTGACTGAATGTTGAGGGAAAATCCCATTTGAGTGTTTGGGTGGCATGAAGTTTTCAGGATATTAACTTTGCTAGTGCAGCGCTGATATAAGCAAAGAAAAAATTAGGAAGAGAGGGAAAAATGTAGAGGTGGATGAGATGTTTTATCATAAAAAAAAATGATAAATTCTCTGAGTTAACTTTTTAAACCCCACTTGACCTTGGATGATGGAAAACGGTAAACGGCTGTGAAATTTTCGCTGATTTTTGTTCTTCCTCTTTATTTCCCAGGAGGGAAAGAGTATCATTGATCTGTCTCCAATTTATTTATTTATTTTATTCTTTTTAAAGTTGTAAGTTTTCATCATCACAGCACAAACCCAAGCTGAGCCAGGCCAATACCCACAAGGCAAAAAAAAAAAAAAGAAACTGTGAGAAGCACCTCAAGCCAAGGTTGGATGTGAGCTATCAAAAGCATTTGCTATGCTTTGCGAATTATTCATCAATGTCTTAGCAGGTTCGTCAACTTAATGGTGTCATCTCATTTATAGATGAGTTTTTTACGCTTCAAGTATTGCCTAGTCTATTGTGGACTGGGCTATATTGTTTATCAAAGGAAGGAAATATTAGCTGCAGGTGGAAAAAAAACCTTCACGTTCCAGAACTCATCATAGTTGATTTCACAGGTAATAAAGTCTGCTGGAGTCACTCCTTCATGGCAATCGATCAAAATGGGAATAAATTACTTTGGTTCAACCTACCCGATTGTTGCAGTCATCACATTTCACAATATTCTACGTTAATCTGCACCTCATGTTTTCTATCAAGACCTATTTTGTCGAGGTTAGATGTCAGTGAAGCCAGAGAAAAAGATTAAGTAAGAATTTGTGATAAGACTGTGTTTGCTGACGTGATTGAAATGTCAACTGATTTACCTATAAGACTTCAGCAAAGCCATATTTTCATTCTAATTTTGATAAAGCATTTATTATTATCGTAAAACACAATTGATCTATATAGTAAAGGGACACAGCTTACTTTGATTAAGTAAAAATGGATGTGCAAATCTAGTTAAACCTTAACAATCTTCTTCTCTATTGTGCTTTTCTCAAGAATCCAGGTTAATAATCCATTTGTAGCCTGCAGGACTAAAACATTGCAAAAAAATATAAGTGTTTGATCAATCATTTCTTTGTTGTAGCACAACTTCTAGGAGATCAAATTCATTATGTTGAAAGCTTGTTTATTTCTATTAAATGGTGCCACATTTATTAAGTTTAGTAATTTGGGTAAAAACTTGTCTATTCTTCTACTAGTAATTCATACCTGCTTATTTTACCACTGACTCTTATTTGCTGTCAGTTGTTGAATAGGATACTTGACGTTTGAAGAAGAAGACATAATGTAAATGTAGTTCATTATTTATTTGAACACCATTTAAAGAAAACTGGTTTCTAATGCTAAAGTGTCTTCCCCAGGGGGCCTTGTTAGAAGAAAATAAGCAGCCAAAAACAAATTCTTATTTCTATTTTTTTTGGAACACTTAGAGAAAACTTAGAAATTTAACTACTTGGAAAGTCAGTGCTTCCTCAGCAATACCTGCTTCAAAATTCAGTATGACTTTGGTCCTACTAAAGTTAGTTGATCTGGGTGATGTGAATGACTAAAACAATCTGTAAAGGATGAGAGACTGATGTAAAATTAACAACCGGATGCAATCAACCATCTAATGTTGCCACAGACTTGCTCAGGAGGACGTACCGGTGCAAAGCAATGAGTGGAACAATTGGCTTCTGCAGAAGCCAGGACGCAATAGTACATCTGTAAACATAATTTACATAAAACTTATACAGAATATACAGAATGCATTTCATGTCTTATATTATGCACTGGGAAGTAAAGTCTGGAGGAGACTCATGCAAAGTAGCAAAACAAAATCACTCCAGTGTTTCTCCATGAAGTTTGGGGAAAGAGCAGCAGAGAGTGGAGAAAAGACTAGCTGGTTTTTAGAGTTAATGGGTGAAAACTACAATTTCCATGTTTTGTAATGTAGAACCAGTGTGGAGCATAGAGGCCCACACAATTGAAATAAAGGAGAGAACACAAAATGGAAAAATCTAATTTTCTTCACAAATTGTACTGAAATGCAAAGAATTTTCACATTATCCTTTAAACAGATTATACATACATAATACAGCAAACTGTTTGAAAGACAGACTCTACCACTGATTGTTAAGATGGTTGAAAAGAGGTTCCCCTGAAGCAAATTATAATCCGAGCCAAATAATCACTCCTCTAAAACAGTTTTATGCCTCATTGAACTTTTTCAGTATTGTGTAGCGTATTGATATTTGTGCTATTTGACAATGCTGTGTGTTAACATGCATTCACTTAGACATGAGAAATAGAAGATGCACTTTGGCTACGAATGCTTATAAGCTTCTCTGCAAATCTCCAGGAAAAATGTTTCACAAATCTACAAAACAGAATCTTCAAAACAACATAAAAAACAACTTGGATATAAGATTACATATTTGACTTAGAAGCTGAAGCCCCTTCCATGCTTACTTTGTAATTATCCATAGCATTTCAGAAGCCCTAAAGGGTTTCTTTTTCTGTAAATCTCTAAAAACTTTGGGGAAGTAAAGTCTATTACCATGGCACTTCCAGACGGGCACCAGAAATGATGAGATTCGCAAGCCAATTTTTGAAGCTCCGATTCAGGAGGAGCAGCATGGTTTTCACTCTGAAGCAGTGGATCATATATTTATGCCTTGTAAAATTGCAGAAGGAAGCTGATAAAATATCTCATAAAGCATTTGAAACATAGGAGAAACAAAGCCACTGACATGTATCACTCTAAAACGGATTAAAAAACCATTTTGGGGGCTTTGGGTTTGCAGCGAAAAGTAGATTGGAGTATTTTCTATTACATCTGACACAAAATAAAGACATTTTAGAGAAAAAAAGCATCATACCACTACATTAGTCATACTTAGTAGTAGTAGGAATGATTCCAGTCAAAAACAATCAATCAGAGTCAGGTCTTAAAGCTGTCAATCAAGCTGTTTTTTCTGCCATCAGTGTAAAGAAAAAAAAATTAAATAAATGTCACATTGTAAAGCTTTAAAGGTTTCTGTAGAAACACAGAAATGGAAATAAAGCATAAATAAAAACCTGTTTAAAATAGTGTTCAGGCCTGAATATTGATCAATGTTGTAAATTTCTACGTTGTTCTTTTTAGCAGTTCAAATATGTTTTGGAAATAAAAAGATGTTTAATAATTACTTTATACATTTTAGCTTTCTTTGGATATGTACAAAAAGCTGTACTAATACAAACATTATTGAAATGGTATAAAACTCTTTCTATGTTTGCCAAACCTGTGGCTCACCAGCTGAGGTGCTGGGTCACATCAACCTCTGAGAGACGGCTCGTTTCTACTCACATCTTTATCACTATCTATGTCAAGTGGAGCTTTTTCATATATCAAATCCAGGCAGGTGACACATTCAAAAAATCCATTTTGAAATTCATCTCCGCCTGCCTGTCTGTCCGTCTGTCTGGCAGGTTGTGTAAGGCAGCCATGCATCATGGAGAGTGGGAATAGTGCTGGACGGAGCCAAGTGAAGGAGGAGACGAGCAAAGTAAGATTTATTTTCCTTATAACCATCAGTGCAACACATTCGCAATGTCACAAATGTACTTTTTGTTGGTATTTAGTTAAATTTATAAAGTTGACTTTGTTCACTTTTTATTTATTTTTTTAGCAATATTCAGGAACATAATATTCTGTAACCCACAAATAAAAAACAATTTACAAGTGACTTAGTGTAGAGGAGCCCTGATCTTTTGTTTCTTAATAGATGTACCGTATTTTCCGGACTATAAGTCGCACCGGGGTATAAGTCGCATTTTTGAGGGAACTTTATTAGATAAGATCCAACACCAAGAACAGACATGTCATTGTGAAAGGCAATAAAAAAAAAGAATAGAGGCAACAACATGCTGAATAACTGTACAATATGCTAACGTTACATGACAAACAACGAACTGAGAACGTGCCTGGTAAGTTAACATAAAATATTAAGAGTTATACAGATAACTATAGCATAAGTAACATGCTGACAAGTTTACCAAACCGTCGCTTGTAAACAACACCGAAAGCAAAATAACACAGGCCTAGAGCGCCCTCTTGCGGTTTAATGTGAAAATAACATGTGATATGATATAATGATGTGTTAATTTCCACACATAAGTCGCTCCGGAGTATAAATCGCACCCCCAGCCAAAAAAAAACTGCGACTAATAGTCCAGAAAATATGGTTCGCATTATACATGATCTTAATTATCTAAAAACAAAAGGTGGTTAAATTGCAGAATATTCAGTGCCTTGTAATCTATTCAAATCCCTGAACTTTCTCAGATTTTCTCACATTACATGTGAACCACCACCTTCAAACATTTGGACTTTGTCCCAGACTTTGTCCATATGTCTGTGTGAACATGCATTTATCTAAGCCTTTCCACTGTAGCTGCCATATTTTGTTTTTTCTCCTTGATGAATTTCCACCAAGTCTCATTTTTCTTCACCATCTAATATATTCTCTTTTAAGATTTTCTGGAATTTAACTCCATTGTTTTTTCATCTTTTCTTCAACTCTAGATAGATGCTTTGTTCTATGAATTCTCTTTATTGTAATGCTGTGATATATTTTCACTTTTTGCCTCAATAAAATATAAGGATGCTTGTGTCAGTGATTGTGAAATATGATCAGGTTCAACAGGTGTGAATGCTTTTAGTGGGTGCTATATTTAAAGCTTCAAAAATAAAAGACATAATAAATGTGAAAACAAGCCAGCATATCGTCTTCCATCCTGATTGGTCATTTTATCATGTGTGTTTTTGTGTTTCACTCTTTAGACACCATAAGCTTGAAATAGACTCCTCAGATGTGCATCCACACACATCACCCACTGATTCTACACACTATACGTTTTTCCATAATTCCTGTCTCTCCTAGCAAACGCAGACATCTTTAAATATCTTCATTTGTATTCGTGTAAGTATTTCATGAGGAATAGAAGTCAACCCTGCAGCTCAGGGCAAAGAAATGAGTCAATGTTGCTGCTGCAGATACTGTAGGAGTCTAGCAGTAACATCAGCAATGCCTCACAGGCAGTTTATGCCATTAGAAACTCTGTTTTTTTTTTTGTTTTTTTTTTCTAAAAGCTGTCAGTCAATGCTATTTGCATTTGTAAAACTGATGGCAAGGGAACAACTAAAGCTCTGTTTAATGCTTCAGATGTTTACTACTGAAAACAAAACTCCTTCCTGGAATAAAAATGACTTTGGACCTCTGAGCAGCTTGAGGAAAGATTTTTGTAGGAGGTTTCATGATTCAAAAAGACAAATAACCACAATCCAAAAGAGCCAATTTTGTTTTTTGTCTTTATAAATTTGCATGAGGTGATAAATTCTCTAATTATATATTCAGTATAATTACTCATGGTGTTCATCATTTAGTGCTATTTTTGGTATTTCATAGTATTTTGAAATATATAAGTGTTGCAAAACCATTCCTATTCCTTCATCTATATTTTATCACAATACAGACATCTTTGATTTTTACAATATTTATGTGGATTTTGTTTGATATACTAACATGAAACAGAGTAGAGGGTAAATAAATGTTACCTTTTCCCCTTTTTCTTAATACAACAGAGCCAGAGCATAGTTTTGCCTGCATTTGTATTTCCTGAAGCCAATATTTTGTAAAAACACCTTTGGTAATAATCATAGTGGTAAATCTGCAGAGTTTGTCTCTACCAGATTTCTACATCTAAAGAGGGGATTTTTGTTCTTTTGGTCATTGTGGAGGAGCTCAAGCTCTGTCAGATTGAAAGGGGAGTATTTATTTATTTTTTTAAGAACAGCTTTCCAATAGAATTTCAATTTCTAAAAATATGCATTGATCATAATTTTTCTAATTCAGTTCTATGTTTGTAATTCTTGTCTTGCTGTCCGTCTTCCTGTGAGCTCAGACCAACTTCCCTGCCCTGCAGTGGAAGGGGCAGGGCATGAGACCGTTGTAGTTTGCTGGAAGGTCTTGTAAACTTTTTATGTCTTTCTTTCATCAGTTGCTTTGTTCATGCCACCATAACTCTAACTCTTGTCATTAGTGAGTGATCAATAGGGAATGGATTTGCCGAGCTACACTGTGAGCACATTCTCCTGTCTGAGATATGGAGCTCTGGAGCTTCTCCAAAATTACCATGAACCTCTCATTATCTCTCTAATCAGTGATATCCTTGCCAGGGCAGTCAGTTAGATTCACAACCAACTGAAAGTAGGTTTGTGTTAATATCTTCCCTTTCTTCCTTGCACTTTATTTCAATTATTTTAGGTCATGCTATTTTGTCCCCCAGGTGAATAAATATAAAATTTAGACTTAATATTTGATAAAACTACTATCAATCAGAGCAGTGATTATAAAGCTGAAAGCAGTTATGACTGTGACAAACAATGTTTTTCAAAGGCTTAAGTTTATCTTGGCATAAGGAACAGTAAGCAGGGATTGTAAGGAAGGTGAGACAAATCTCTGTTGGAAATAATCAATAATCCTTCTTAACAACTATTAGGTTTAGGAGGCATGCCAAAGAGAAGAATTGTTGATGTACCACTGCATCGTCACACAAGTGGAGTTTACTAAGCACTTCTCAAACTTTAATTAGGACTGTGTGTTTTGGACAGCGGAAACAAAGTCTGAGCTTTTCAGATACAAACACTCCAAGCAGGTTAGGATGAATATCAGGATATGTCGAAAAAACACCTCAAGACAGACAAATTGTCTAGAAAATTGTAAAGGATTACTTAGTCAGAAAATTTACCTTTTTTCATAAGAGAAAACCGTCGGATAAAATAAAGAAGAGAGCACCAAGAGGACCCAGAATTCAGGATGAAAGGAATAAAAAGGAAACACTCTTCTCATAAGTATCTGTGTTATTACATGTTATAAAAAAACTGTCCCTACAGCAAAGGGAGTTGAACAAAGATAAATGTTATCAAATTAAAGGGTGGGTTTTTATATATTTTTCTGTGAGAAATTATGCTTCTGCAGAGAAACTGTTTTTTCAGAAGTATTATTAATATTTAGAGGCCAGTTTACTGTGGGATTTTATGCACTGACATACAAATCTGATCCTACATAGCCAGATTGCTTTTTTAAGCAGTTCACCTATGAATGTCGACTGAATTAAATTCCTCCAATGTAACAATTTGTAATTTGCTCATTAATAAATTGATTTTTTCAGTCTCACCCCAAACTAATGAAGGTGTTTTGAGGTTTTTGGGACATTCCCCTGGAGAGTCCGTCAGCGACAGAAGAAATCTGGCTATAATTAAGAAAATCATGGGATAAAAATAATAAAAAAACAGAACTAAATGTTCCCCATCAGCTTTGAGGAAAATGCTTTTAGTGAGGAATTAGAGAACATTAACAGATGACTGAAGTATGTAAAAATCATCAAGCAGACTAAACAAATAAAAAAATATTTAGCCCAAATCAATGGCATAATACAACAATGGATACTCCTGAGGCTGAGCCTCCAGCCAGCAGTTTTATATTCACCTAAATATCAGATACTGACCATCTTTGTATCCTTAACGTTGTTGCGGGGATCCAAAGATGGTCAACATCTCATATTTAGGTGAATAGAAAACTGCTGGCAACTGCTTACATGATTCACATTTGAGAAATAATGCAAAAGCTTTAGGCTCAGCCCCAGGAGCATTTTGAAGCTTCTTCCAATAGGGCTGTTGTTAGGCAGTGTGGAAATGGGCTACCCACTTAATTCCACCTGCAGTGATATTGACACCGAGCTTGTGTGTGTGAGAGTCCGTGTGTGGCTAGTGGAGGAGGTCTAAACTATATTGAGCTGCAGTAATATGATCAACTGTTTTTTTCCATCTTGTGTGGGAGGGGAAATTGAGAATATGGAGTCCAATTCAATTTATGCTCACAATATTGTGCATTAAGATACTTGCCACCTCCCTCCACTTTCTGCCCACCCATCCTCCAAAGACATACACACACACACGCAAACACCCATGCACGCATACATGTATGTACAGTGTAAAAAACCCTTGCAGAGATTCTAAAAAGCTTTGTGTAAATCAAAGTTTGATAGTTTTCACCACCTCAAAGTACAGTGCCATTGGTCTGTTCCCAAGGTGTCCATTTCAATAATTGAAAATCAAATCCTTGGTTTGAGCTTTTGGTCCCAGTGGATGCACTTGCACACACACTCACATATTCGCTAATGCGCAATTTCTTTCTGTGACAAAGCCCCGCGTCCCTGACGGCCGAGCTGATGTATGTGACACCTCTGTCTCCCGGCCAATTCTCGTCCGTCTCTCCGGAGACGAGAGCGATGACGAGACTCCGTCGCTCAAGCAGCAAGTTTTCTCATCAATAAGTTATTTGTGAACCAAAATCACTGTCAAAATTCAATCAAAATGTACTAAATTTTGCCAATATTTAAAGAGTGGGCAGTCAGGAAGCCTTGACCTAGCTGATTTTCCCATCTCTTTTAGCCTTTCTTCATTGGCTCCCAGTTAAATCTAACAGAAATTGCTAAATTATTTCTCTGACATAAAAAGCTCTGAATGATCAAGCTCTTCTGATTTTACAGAAAATAGTCTTCCATTATGTTTCTAACAGATTGTTGGTTTAGGGTATGTTCCTTGAATTTTTAAAAGCAAATGCTTACATGATTCAAATGATCATGTAAGTAGCTCAAAAATGCTACTCTGCTACAAGTTTCTAATAAAAAGAAATAACTGGTCCATTTAAACTGACTGAACACTGATGGTGTGAAAGTACCCTTAGTCTAGATCATTATGGCAGCTGTGAAAGTTCACATAAACTCAGGTCTAGGCAAGCAGGCAAATTCTAGCCTGCCATAAGACATTGTTTAAAAGTGAAACAAATCAAAAGGTGTGAATTTTTTTCACATTCTCCCCCAAAATGATGCGAGTACTACTTTTTTTATGTGAAAGCATCCTTAATGCAGTTTTAATACAAAGTGTTGTGTTTCTAAATGTGTTTGTATCTTTAAAAAGCCATGCAGCATAAAAGACTCAATGAGACTTGTAAAACTCCCATTTAAAGTATCGTCTGTAACTCTTTCATCTGTCTTTGAAGACTTACAAAGATAATGGTGCTAAAAGCAGCTTTTTTGTATGCAGCTGCTAAGCCAAATAACAAATCTGGCATTTCTACTCTACTTCTCCCATCTCCACAAACCCTCAGTCACACTGTCCAGTTAAGTCAGTGACCATGTGGGGAAAGCCTTCCTCTTCGTCTGAGACTTTTCTCCCATTGAATCGCTAATGATCTCCAACAACTGAAACAGCCGCCTTTAACAGCAACAACCTCTGCTCCCATGTGCTGCCTGCAAAGCATCCCGGTGCTTCCCCTGTCACACCACCAATATGACTTGAACTGCAAAGCCCAAATGGCTCTGTTTGTCTTGTGACAGCATGTGTGCAGCAGGCATAAGTAGATTTGATTAATTAGCGTTTAAATGAAGTGTTGCCTGTTTATTGCACTCCAAGCTTGATTGTAAATTAAATTGGAATGGCGGGAGGGAAAACAGAGATCCACTTTCACAACAACCTTGGCTTCTCCTGGAGCAAATATCCATAACAACAACAGAGGATAGCCATGTTTATGGTCTGCAGAGTCATTTAAGATGCTGTTTAAAGCGACACTTTGTGAACAACTTGACTACAATGCCACTCTTAATCTTTACATGTTACAGTATTTTGCTAAAAGTAAACAATAACAAAGGAAAATTGCTGATGTTCCACCTCTTTCCTTTTGTTTTTTTCATTAATTTAACTTTTTCCTATGAAAAGAAAATGCATGTTTTTTAGTATTATGTAGGCATGTTCCAGTGGAAGAGTAACATTACAATTTCATGAACTTCCTTGAAAAATCTGCACTACCATCCAAAGAAAAGGTGTGCTTATTTCTGTCAATGCTTCAATGGGACTGAATCAGTTTTCAAGTAGAAGCACATAGTGATGTCTCAATCTGCCAATTAAGGCATTGAGAAATGTCAAAATAGCTTTTGTGCTCTGCACTGCAATTTCCAACAGGCACACAAAGTGATTTCTGAAAAATGTAAACCAATGCATTCAAATCTCTAAGCATGCCTTTTGAGCATTTTGTCCACATGGATCAAAGTATGTGGACAAAAGTCTGTGGTAAAAATAAAGATTGAATCATAAGCTGTTCTTTTCTTAGGGGTTCAAGTACTTCAGCATAACCAGTTATAACCAGGTCATGTTTTATCTTTAATGATTTAATCATTTTCCTTGTCTCATTGTGAAAATCACTGCAATATTTTCTGAATTTAGCATCTCACATGTGACAGCCATTTCATTTAAGTTCATGTTGAGTTCCAACACATCATTGTTCCTAGTGAGCTTCTGACTGCATGATCACCAAAAACAGCAACAATGTGAAAGATGGGAGAAGAGCAGGCCATTATGTGTGAAAGCTGAGACTGAAAGTCACCATAAAAATTTAGATTTCTCAACTGTTAGTATTAGACTTAAAAATAATAAACTATATATAGTTTATCGAACAGAACCAGTGTTTATTTGTACTTAAATAAATCCTATAGACAGTGAATCACAAGCAGTAACAATTATTTTTTGTGTCACTGCACCTCCTGTTTTAAACCGATACGTTAAAAACAGATAAATGAGAGATGATGATCCTAATGTTCTTGCTTTAGTGCAAAAGTTTCACATCATATGATGAAGCTGCAAAAAAATAAATATATACAGAAAATCATGACCTTTAAGAGATGTGTGCTTCCAGGTTTAATGAACCAGGCGATTCCAGCTTCCATAAATCCATCTTCTGGCTATAAGCCCTCAGTTTATTTATTTATATTTTTGTCTTGCAAATTATTCACTGGTCTCAGCAGGAGCAGCTTGTTATTACAATTTCTTTGAATAAAAATGTGACTCTCAGAATGGGAGGCACACTTAAGTCATTTTAAGATTGAATTTGATGTAAGTGACATAGTTAGCAAAGTTTGATTATTTGGCAAATTTTCTTTCATTCAACCTAATTATATGACAACAGAAAACAAGCTTAACAGTTAGTACAACTAGGAATGCCAAAATGTGTCTGAGAGCTGTCCAAGGTCCTGACCGTGCGCCTCCGTCATACAACTACCTGCTGGGAGCTCACCAGCTCAGATGTCACTGTATGACCCTGTCATGAATTCACACTGTCAACATTGACTCACAAACAGCCCTGTGATGGCCGCCCGGTCCGTGTGAACAGGTGCGTTCTCACCTTCAACCTCGTCTTCGGGCAGGTTCACCGGAGCGCTGTAGGAGAGGATGTCGGGGATGGTGCAGATGCCCCGGTACATCAACGTGGAGGTGACTGGGTGCATCGGCATGACTGCAATCTGTGTCTCCCACCTCCAACCTCGTCATAAAGAAATGTCTACAGATTTGATTCCAACTTCCCCCTGCGGTCACCGAGGGAACGGAGCAGCGTGCTCATGGATGGAGAGCATGGGTGGTGAACTGGGAGATGCGGTGAAATCCGCAGCGCGTTCGCTTCACGCTTCCTTTCGGTCCATGAATGAAGAGCAGAAGAAAAGCAGAGAGAGTCTCACCTCATTGCAGCTCAGTTGCACGCGATCAAAACAACACAGCAGCCTTTTGAAAAATGCACATTGCGCGCAAAATGCTTTGACCGCTGCACTACGATTGGTCAGGACGAGCTCCACGTTGAGTAGTGGAGGGTGTTGCTTCCTGATTTAAAACGTTTCAAAACGGCAGGTCACGTATCTCCCGATTGCCTGGTTTTAAATCTGCTTCCAGCAAATCCACGCTTCCACTTGTTGGATTGCTGCTGCAGGCGCGCTCACTTAACGCGCTCCGAGCTCCTGATACCCTCCCTTCGTCAGAAAGGGACGCGATGAAAACCCTTTAGACTGATAAATAAAACGGATTATTAACTTAACTGTCTCTCCAGCACACTAGGAATGATGACGGCTTGGCACGTGTTCAGATATTCACAAGTATTAATTAATTTATGGTTCCCTAATTGGTCGCTGCCACAAAGACACGTTGCGATCCAGATGTTCAGGGCTGAAAGAGGTGGAATAAAGCTCCGAGCAGGAATCAGAAATGCTGTCAGTCTCCTTCATCTTTTCAAGTCTTTACAGCGTCACCAGGCTTCATGTGCACACACACATATCCACGCACACGCACGCAAACGCACAGATCCACATACCCAGACTTTATGGGAGTAGGTATTCCCCTGGTGTAGAATGCTCTCTCTCTTCTTTTGTATTCTTCTGTGTCTGTGACTATCATATAACCATGGCATATTTCAGATAAAATAACTAACAAAATGTTTAGTAGTTATTATACTTCACTGCAATAAAACAATGTCATGCTTTGTTAAAGAGATCTTGGTCATAAACTTATTAAGACGCAGAACTGCTGCCCTGGGGTGACTGTGGGAAAGGATGGAGAAAACACCTGTAACTTTAAAACCAATAATGTTTCCCTGAATTTCAATGCAACGTAACATTTTCAAAAATAAACTTCTGCGTTTTGCAACAAAATGTCACTTTTAAATTGGAGCAACTTGAATTTTTAATAGCTTGAACAGCATTTTGGCTTCTGGCAGAATGGATGACAGGTAAATGCCTTCGGTACAGAGACAATTATCTGGAGTTGAATCTTCTCCTACTAGCAAAGTTCTTAATGGAGTTCCATGCAAAAGTTTTAAGAAGTCTCTTATTTCTCCATACTGATTTGATGAATCCAGTGTTAATTTGTAGCTCTGTTCTGGTCCAAATTTAAAAAATATATATATACTTCCAAAGTTATTCTTTGAACAGGGGTTGCAAGCTATTTCTGTATTTTCCTAATGATAATTTCTCGGGAGTGTTTCAACATTTCAGAGATAATTAGACTATTGATATGTTATTCATAAAGCTGCTGCTGTCATATTTACACAAGTATAATTTACACAAGTTTAATGTAAAGAATTGTATATCTGGTTGGAAATGAGAACCATCTCAGTTTTTATTTTTTGATTTTGATCAAAAATGATATTTGTAAACTTATTTTTACCCTTCAGTGAAGACAAAGCTTTCAAAAACTCTGAATTATTATAATTATTTTTTAGTTAATAGCCACAATTTGATATGTTCTTTCTGGGTGATTATTTATACACGTATTGTTTGTACAAATCTGTTAATGAATGAAAAACTCACAATCATTACTGAAATAACTTGAAACTGATAACAGGAAAATGGCAATAAACAAAATTTACCAAAACATAACTTTGGTTTCTGAATCATTTCACAAAATGTGCCCAATGAAACAGGCCTGGAAAAAAACGATAGCATCTGTAAATTAATATTATATTAACATAGAACGATTGCAACCAAACGATTTCTGTAATTTCCAATGACAATTCTGCGCCTGTTCAAATCATAGTAGCAGTGCTAGGTAAATAATTAATAAGAATCAATGGCATTTTGTAGTTTTAGGCCACATTTGTATAACTGCTTTATATATTACGCTCAAACATAATTTTTTAGTCAATCAGCATGAAGTTCTGCAATCTGTTTAATTGTAATCAAAGTTCATTTTAACTTGCCACTTGGCTTCACCATCATGTGTTTCCAGGTCAGTCTTTGGCTAAAACATGTAGCTGTTTTTTAAATTTACGAATGATGTACTAAATAGTGAGAATACTCAAAAAATAGTGAAATTTTTTTTTATAGAAGATAGATATTTATTATTATTAACAGCAGCAAACAAAGAGTGTGTTAAATCAAACAAATAATGTCATTTTTTACATCAATTAACTATTCAAAAATGTTTCACCATCATTTTTAAAACATATTTGAAAATACAAAATGCACTTCACATTGATCGAGCTGTATAGTGAGGTCCAACAGACCTTGGATCGGCACCTCTCTTTTCTCCTATCAACAGGAGAAAACTCTGAAGGTCAGACCAATTTCAAATTCAATAACCACAGTTTTTAGACTCTCAGGCATCACGGGAGGCTTTTGTCACTGGAAATGTGCAACGATTACCTCAAAAAGGCCGGTGTTTTTCAAATTCCAGAAATGGGCCTTGGGCGTATGTAACCTTCTGTAGAATGACACTTTGAGCAGAAGGATTGACACTCATTTTAGGTCTTTATAAACTGCAGATGGAGAAAAATATAAACCATATGGGGGAATAGGAATACATTTAGTTGGATCTGTATTCAACTAAATAATGAAAACCATCAGTGAGCCATCTGATCTGTTCCAAATTTATTCTGCTTTTGTGACAATTACCCTAAACACAAAGCAGAATTATAAAAAATCATTCTGAGTTACAGGAGCAAGCAGTCCAACAGATGGTGTGATTCCCCTTGAGCCTTGATCTCATAATAAAGTCTGTCTGGGATTACATAAAGCAACAATGGAAATTCACAGAAGAATTATAACAAGTTTTCTGAGATACGAGGAACAATCTTCCTGCCAAGTGCATAAACCAAAGCCAGCAGATCTGTCTTGAAGCTAAGATTGATCATAGCTTTCCTTCAGTTCATGACCCAAGTTTCCTTTCAGGGTTTTCATATATAAAGTATTAGAGCTTCCATATTTAGGACTCAGAATTATATTTCTGTTCCTCTAATAATGCCATTGAAGGAAATTAACTAACGTCCAGTAAGGACTGATAGCTCAAATGTGGCATAAAGTGCAAAATTGCGTCAATCAATGTGGTTAAAAATATTAGGAAAGTGCATGAAATGACTGAGAAATGAACTGTACAGATCCGTCCTTCCCATCTGAATGTGATGAATCCAAAATAATTAACTCAAAGGTCCAATATTTTCCTGATTAAGTCAACAATGTAAAGTTTTTTGAACAAGCTCTCAATAATTTATTGGTAATTGAAGCACAAAATAAGTGAAAGTTTGGGGAAATATGTAAGTTTGTAGCCATCAATAATCATCCAATAATATGTCATTTTTTGTTTTGATTTCAGGACAAACGCTTTGCTTTGTATTCTAATGGCCATAAGATAAAACCTCAGTGTGGCTGAAAATAGATGTGGGATGTTTAATTAAAACAATGGCAAGAGGTCCAATATTGGTGAACATAAATAAAGAAGTAAAGAAATAAATACAGCCTTATAAGTTTCTTGTAGAAATTATTAAGAAATTATGGAAAAAATATCATAACACTGAAAATTGCCTGTCTTTGGTCAAAGTAGCTAACAATAATATGTGCAATATGTACTACAGCTCGCATGATCTAAAGTCAAAAACCCATTGCACAAATATTTACATTTACAAGTATTTACATTATTATACAGCATCATTTCACATGCTTTATCACATTTAAAAAAAAAAAGAGCATGCTTTTAAAACATAATTGTTTTAGAATGATTTTTTATAATGATAAGAATAAATCAAAAATTTATTTATTTATTTATTTTTTTATTCTTGATTTCTATTTCTTTAAATTAAAAGTGAGACAGTGCTTAAAGTAAAGGTTTGTTATGACGCTGCCCCTGTACTGAAATCAATCTGCGTTCTGACTGTGCCCTTGGCTTATGACCAACATAAAAAATACTAGAGTGAATAATGGCCCATACTACAAGTCCATTGAGCTGTTCCAGGATTATAAAAATGGAGCCAGAGAACTGGAAACCAGACTGGATAAATGAAGGTAAAAGCTATTCCTCTGTTTGGAAGAAACAGAGGAGACTGATATATTAATTCCAGATTTCTCCCCACAGAGGATAATGTTATTAGGTGATGTGTTTTCAAATTCTGAAACTGCAGGAAGAGATTTAACATGGAGGACCTTCTTATTGCACATCCACAAATTCCATTCATAAAACTTAAATCGCTGCTTATTTCTGTCTGGTGCCATTTGTAAATCTTTCTGTAAAAACAGGACTTTTGATCTTAGAATTAAATACATGTCAGTGGATGTCTGCTGTGAATCTTCTGCATGATGCTGCAGGATCAACATAAGCTCAAGGCGCAAACATGTATTCCTCTGGTGTTTTGGCTTGCATTTATCTACATGATACGTCTTATTTTCCTTACTTTGGCGTATCTCGCCAAAAGCAGGATCGTATCAGTGGTTTTCAAACACTCTTGTGTCTGTTTGAAGAGCTGGGTTTTTTTCTTTCTATTTTAGGGGATTTCTGCCGTAGGAGGAAAATATTGGCTCTGAAAACAAGGACAACCTCTTTATTTGTGGAAGACACAAAACAGCAACCCCTTGTGGCAATAGGAGCAGGCTGTGTCCTTTCTGTAGTAACTTGCTCTTGATCTCCTGAATAAAAATCGTCCAAGCCTTTTTAAGAGTGAGACTTTGAAGATATCCCAGGTGCTGTTTCAAAAGAAAGAAAAAGAGCACCGTGACTCAGAGGGGAAAAAAATTGGCAAATCATTTCTTCCTGACAAAGTGAACTTATATTACAGTTTGGGTCAAATATTTAGATGCACTGTGCAGAAAGACAGAAACGTTTCTCTTCACTATCTGGTACTAAGTAAGACAATACCTTCCCAGATTTAGGTCAGGTATGATTACCAAAATTATTCATCTTTGCCAAATACCAGAATTACAAGCAAGAGACCTTTTATATAATTTTTAAAAGCTTTTGTCAAAGTTGGAGGTTTTTCTTA
The DNA here is from genome assembly GCA_911649635.1 of Poeciliopsis gracilis. Taxonomy (NCBI): domain Eukaryota; kingdom Metazoa; phylum Chordata; class Actinopteri; order Cyprinodontiformes; family Poeciliidae; genus Poeciliopsis; species Poeciliopsis gracilis. Next base: position 2,098,999 of record CAJVRI010000715.1, read on the forward strand.
GATCTACCTTTTGAATTGTGACCTAGAGTAAAGGTCTTGGGCATCTATCTACAAGCTTTCTAAAATGCCACACAAGAATGTTATGTGTTTTAGATGTCTGCTTTTTACCCCACATGTATTGTCTTAACATACCAGAAGCTAACTAAACCTATGAAAATATAATCTAAATTTCCCCATCTCTTTTTTTCTAAAAGCATAGGTTATCTTGTATTTCATTGTGGAACATAGACCAATAGATTAGAAACTAGAAAATTCCTGAAGAAATTTAACTGGGACCTGCCAAAGTGTGCCCGTCGGTTTGAACCCAGCGTTCTGATGCTAAACATTAGCATCAATGCTCAAGAAAGCTGCAGTGTAATCAATAGTAGGTGGAAAGTTACAAGCATGTTAACTAACATGGACTTGCGCCATTCAGTATGTTAAAAGTAGTGTATAAGCTAAAATTAGCCAAAGTGCTAATGTGAGCCTACATCCTTTCAGTAGCATGTGGGGCATCTCTAGCATGAAGTCTGTAATTGACTTACTCTGTTCAGTATACTAAACATGGGAAATAGCTAATACCTCATTTAAGATAAAAAGGCTAATGCTAATTCTCTGCCTTGCTGCGCAAAGCAGAGCCCTAACCTGAGTGAAAAAGATAAGGCAGGATAATCTTATTGCACTACCTATGGCAATGCACTAGTCGAGAACAGTGAAATGGCGCTGCAAAAGGCGGACTGAAATCTTAAGGCTTTTATTTTGAAATTTTCGGTAAGCTTCATTTTAAGTGGCAACACTAATCTCATGAGTAACACTAGTTAAGTCAGTTATATAATGGCCTAAAGAGCAAAGTCATGATATAAAAATGTCAAAGCTTTTATTTACGGAAGAATAAGTTAAAATAATAATAACTAGATGTGTTTCCATTGACCGTAAAATTACGCAAATGGGGTTCAGAAAAATAAATTAGCTAATTGGAAAAACAGCAAGTTTGAAAAACACTCAGGTTTTGTGATAAAAGACGGTTTTGACACACCAACAATAGAGTTCCTTCAAGAAGATCAATGGGACAGAAAATGCAGACTCATTAAAATACAGTCGTAGTAAAAGGAAAAAGTACATCCAGTTTCAATCCAAGGGTTTTATCAGGAAGTTATGCTTAGCATAGCATTGGAACAGTTTACACGACAAAAACATCACTTCCTTTAACAGAATATCCAACCCGTTTAAAATAAAAAGCTATCGCAGCTGTTTGCACTAATCCTCTTATGAGAACTCTATATTCAAGAAATAATTTGATGTAAATTATACGTTTTGTGATTCATGTCCTTAAATTGTTGTCCACCTGTTTTGACACTGTCCCTTTAATGCTTTTTGGCAGAATGTGTGTGACTTTATTCAAGGCTTGAGTAATTAATTTGACCTTATAACTAACATTCGGGGTCCATTTGAGCAGTAAGTTTATTGAACAGTTAGTTAAAATGAATCAGCTATTTATCTACATTTTTTATCTATTTATTATTAATTGTTTGTGTCAAAATAATCAGTTTTAGATCTAAAGTTTGGTTGATGATGGAATGTAAGTTTCCTAAAAGGTCTTTGGTTTTTGAATCCCATAGAAATGAAAACTCATCCTTCATTTTATTTCCCCAAGATTATAATCTTTGCATAAAGAGTTCCCTATAATGACAATGAAATGTACTGATGTTGTGAAAAGTAAGATCCAAATTGTGACACCTTAACAAACTCAATTTTATAAGGTTCAAATACCATATCAGGCTTTTGCATGTTGCTAAAATTCAAAATAAAATACCAAATTTTATTCGTAATAATGCTACATGCACATTTACATGCAAATAAAGTGTTATGCTTTCTTTTAATCAGTCAGGCCTCCTCTCATTAAAACAAGAATCCCTGTGAAGTGAGTGAATGCAGAGCTCCTCCCCTGCCACTTTATGAAGCTTAATGCACCATTACAAACCAGTGTCAGTCACATTTTAAGTCATGTGGAAGCTTGTTAAACCTTTCCAGCACTCCACTGAGACCACTCCTGGTGTAATAATGGCAAACAGTCACAGGAAGCCTTGTCTTTTAAATGCTTTAATGTCAGGCAAAAAATGTTTAAAAAAATTGAGAGATCGTGGCAGCAATGGCAGAATGTGAGAAGTGCTTAGGTCTCAAAATTCTGTGTAGACTTCTCCACCTCCCGCTCCAAGGTTATGGAATATCTTAAAAACACACCACAAAGCCGACTCCCCCTCTAGAATGTTAATGTCATCTCCCAAACATCAAAGATGAGAAAACTGGGGTAAGAAAAGCCTCGTCATGTTTACCTCCTGCGTGAGCTTGTTGAGTGTTTACACACCTTTTTCTGCAGGAACTGTCTCCACACATCAAACATGCCCAAGTCTGTTTTCCTTCTCATGACCCAGAAATGAAAGACAGCACTGAAGGCAGCAGGAAAGCAAAACCACCGGGGAATTTAACCTTTTGAAAAAAGTTAAGCAAACTCCAACTTCAGTTAGGGTATAATGAGATCTGATTAGATAACTATGACACCGGTGAAACTGCCTTCTTCCTTTTATTTTCTTTCTTTTTGTTTTTTTTTGGCATAAGTTTTTCCATGAGGCTAAAATGTCCTAAACAAAATATTTAAAGTGACATTTTATTTATGTGCTTGTTTTTCTGAAATGAGGTCATGTCAGATGTTTATGAACAGTCAGTATCTTACCTGCAGTAGTCAGCTGTCAGACATGTTGCTACCTGGAGAATTACAGTTCTAAAGATGGAATGGCTTAGAACTAACATCTTCCTGTCTTGTTGATACAGAAATGGGTCAGCAGCAAACTCTCCTGATGGTACGTGTCTGATCTATGTAAGACTCAAAACAACATAACTGAGAAATCATTTAAAACGAGATCAATTATAGTAATTCAAGAGTATCACAAATCCATTGTTCTTATTTTGATTGTTTAAAGAATTTTTCAGCATTTGAATGTAAAGCAATTTGTACTTTGACAACAAGCTGTCTAACATTTGTGTTCATAATCATTTTGGATCTGTACCAACAGTTTGGTTATACAATAGTTTCCTCCAAATAGATTTTTTTAAGAAGATTATTTAGACATTTCAAGTCTTCTGGCGTTCACCTGTGGATGAATCTCCCTGGAATTTGGAGAGTGCTGCGTTTAAACGCTAACTAAAATCTAATACTTTTAACGTCCAAACATATGTCTTTAACCATAGCATTCAATTTATTTTTTCCAAATTTCATTAACTTCTCATTTTTGTAATACGAATGTGATGAAGGTAACATTACTTCCATTTTCATTTAACTTTACTCGTGTAAATATGATCAATTAAATGTAATTGCATTTTGATATTTTTTTTCTTATGGTTAATATTTTCATTTTTGCGTTTTTGTATTTTTAATATGTCTGGTATTACCTCATCCTGAGTAAAAATTAAGAAAATTCAGCCAAAACGGTCTAAAATTACAGTTTATATAAGAAGTTTTAATCCGAATGTTTAATAATTATTACTTTTTTACTTTAGTTTTTGAATTTTCTGTGTTGATTGGTAATGATTTAACATTGAATTAAAACATGCAGTTCACCTAATATCAGTTCAACTGATTTCAAAAAGAAAAATCTGTGCAGCTTTACATTTGGAATCAAGCAGACTTACAAATCTAACATTTCTTCCAAAGTGTTGCAAGTGTCAGTCAGCCATTGAATCAATTCCTGAAGGCCCCTCTCTATATGGAAATGGGTAAAAATTCAAACTTCTCCCTGGGAAAAATTGATTATTCACAGTCTCCTCTAGGGACGTGCAGTTCCTAGCTGTTTTTTAAGATGAGTGTGTCCATCATGTGTGTATGTGCATGCAAAGTGCACAATAAACCCTTTAGCAGCATGTAAGTAATACTCAAGAAGGAGAAAGTGTTCGGGAAAACACTTCCTCTGAAACTGCAATCCAATGAGAAAATAGCCCTTTCAGTCAGATCTGTGATGCTGATAAAAGGTTACTGTTACTCCATGGAAGAGATTCTTACATAGTTGTAACATATCTTAATTAAAAAAGAAAAGCTCCTCATAAATGCTACATATTCTTCCATGGTTTCACATTTTTTGTCCTCTTCGATCACTTTCCTTAATTTTACAATTTTCAGCTACAATGATGCAGGGGTAAAGAAGAGACTGCAATAATTATGGCAATTCAATTCTCACATTTATTAGTGACAAATAACATTCGGGATACTCACTCTACTGAGTAAGTTCTCATATACATAAATACTGCACTAATCTGATGTCTTCTTCATGTTTGTTATATCATGACAAACCTTCAGGAAATAAGCCTGGATTAGGTTGCAGTTGTTCTCATTGTTGCCTCATAGTTAGAAGGTCATGAGATTAAATCAAAGTAGGACGGATTGATGCTGCATCCAAAACTCTCTGCTAAATCCAGAATATCTGAGTTACCTTTGCAGCAATCCTTCATTCTGTGAATGAGAGGAGAACTCCCCTTTCACAGGGTGAATCATCCAGCAGACTCCTGTGAGAAACTATCTGCCTTGTCAAAATGACAAGTTAGAAATTTTATTGAAGTGAAATTTAAAGACTTTTGCTTTTATATGTCCCTGTGAACTTATCATTCTTGCAGTCTAGCAGCATACAGCATTCGTGCCTTTGTGTAAAATTTGTGGCAGGATCCAGGAAGAAAAGCACTCTCACAACACTGCACTGCCACCAACATATTAGATTGTAAGATGATTTTTCTTTTTCTAAAGTTATGCTAGTTGGGGCCCTGCCCATAGCAATGCATAAGGAGAGCAGTGACTGACTTGCGAAATGCGCATGTCAGAGAGCTGGCACTCTAGCTGACACAGACCCGGATACATACTACGCTTCTGACATTCCTCATGCAGGCCTTGAACTCAGACCCATCGGAACCATAAACCTTGCCTTTATCCACTGCGCCAACCATGCACCCACCCTTCTGTTCGCTTGAAGTTCTACAAGTACCTCAGAGTCAGTTTTGCATGAAAAAACTCTGTTTTTTTTTTATCTTAAAAAAAACTCCAGAGCATTAGCATTAGCATTAGCATTATACCTTAAATGAGGTAGTAGCAGTTTCTCTGACTTATTACCCATGTTTAGTATACTGAATGGACTAAGTCATGCTTGTGACTCTCCACATGCTATTGATTACATTGCAGCTTTCTTTAGCATTGATGCTAATGCTTAGCATCAGAACGCTGGGTCCAAACCGACGGGCACACTTTGGCAGGGCCCCGGTTAAATTTCTTCAGGAATTTTCTAGTTTCACTTTGTTGTCTCATTAGTCCACAGAAAAATATTTTCAGAAAAAAATTAAAATTCTGTTGGGTCTGCAAATACATCTATAAGCACATTATCTGATTAACTCTTTTGAGCTTGATAAATATATATGAGTAAATGTTTATTAGTTTTAGCTCTTTAATTAAATAGTCTTTTTTCAGCTTCCTGTAGGTATATTAGTATTTGGCAGTGCAAAATAATAATTAAACAAAAAAGTTAATGCTTTGATTGGCACAGTCCATCATCAAAGTTACTGGAAAGAACAAAAAAGAAATTATAGCTAGTGGTCAGGGTTTGTATGATTTTTAGTATTTTTTTCACAAAGCTTCTTTGGATAGTGTACTGCAGCAAATGCATGTTATAATTTGCAACAGTCAATTACATTATATCTTTTAATTAAATAAAATGTCATGCTTTTCATTATTATAATTGTTTTCAGAATGCTGGCAATTTATCAGTTCAAAAATCAGTACCAGCAAATATGACAGGAAGAGTAACAGTAATTCAGTCTGGAGAGACTCAGATGGAGAAAGAAAGCGATTAGAAAAGTTTATTGACATGCATGAATTAAAGTCTTTGGCGCTCGGGCTCCAGCTGAGGACATCGAGCTGTGATTTGTGATAAGCTCGGATGAGCATTCCCGATGCTGATAGGAATGTCATCCCCCGGGGCCCGACACTGGTGGTGGAGGTCAGTGAAGGAAGCGCAGCTTCAAAGTGGATGGAGGTCCTTATCAACTGGGGCTTGGTCGGTGAGTGGCCATGACGTGGCTGGGTCCAGTGTCAATGGATCGTCGGTGACGAGCGGGATGCGCTGATTGGATGATGTAGGTGGGGCTAAAGAGTCTTCCAGTTTGAATTTATGCCTAAGCTTCATAGTACCACAATTACTACTCAGTCTTCAGTGATTCTTTTAAGCATCATGAAGCTACCAAAGCCTCGTATAAAATAATGATTCGAAAAAGCCTGTCTATGTGTCAAACAGTCTACCCTCCCCCTCTCCAAACCAGGTGTTCCCTCAGAAGAGCATTTTGTCCTGGTAACAGCCTGTGGTCGAGACGTTCCTATTGTCTAAGAATCCATTTCACTGTGACACTATGACTCAGTGTGTTCACAGCCATGTATCGACACAGATGGACGCGGCGTTATTTCCGTGTCGACTGCCCGCTCTTCACTCAAGCTGTGTTGGATAGAAGCATGTTGAATAATGTGGCACATTTGGCCTGCCTGAATGTTCTGCAGTCATTCAGATCTTCATTGTGATGTTAATGCAATCTTAATGTGTAGTTGTAAACGACTATGGTTTAGATATGTCAGTGCAGAATTGTTTGTTGGAAATTGGAAAGGGAAAAAGTTGACAACATGTGTAAGAAATATTTTTATGAATCTGACCCATAGTTTATAGTGAGAAGAAAACAACTGAAGCACTGTCAGCAAGAGAAGCAACAAAAAGCAGGACAAAAAAAAAATCAATTCTGAAATACAAGCTGGGCAAAAGCAAACAATCTTCCTTAGTAATAATTTTACAACACATTTCTCATGACAAAATAATTAGTTTTATTAACAAGTAAACATTTTTGGACTGTTACAGTTAATTTTACACAGTAGTAGTGGTTCTGGAGGAACTTACAATTGCTGATTGTATTAGCAGTAAGCAAATAAATGAACACTCATTCCTTCATTCCTCAGCTGTTACCAAAACTTCATAACAACTCAGCTTTGTTGTAACCAGCAGACCACGAAATCTGCGTAGTCTGCATACAGAACATTGTGCTGACTGTTAAAATCTGATTGGCTACATAGAGATGAACCATAAACCATCCAAGATCAAATAAATTTATGACTGCTATGCAACACACAGGGTCAACTCCTGTATAATCTCATACTATACTGCATTCCTAATGGTTTCTGCTCATCCCTGTTGTTATTTGCTTTACCGGCAGCGATGACTCAGGCTCTCAGTGAGAGCTTTACAGGAAAATGACAAGAGAGAGTTTCCAAGGTGGTCTTGATCCATCTGTGCCTTCCCTTGCCTCTGTCTGCCTGCATTGATGCCACATGGCAGCTGGAAAGACAGAGGCTAATGCATTTCTGCCTGTCAGGAAATATCAAACTGTGTGTCTTGTGGGAAGGTTGACGTGCCATCATTAGTGTCAAGAAGCACATAAGAAATTCTCTACATTCCACAGCTGAGATTAGGGATTCTGTTTCTTTCTGCATTTAGGGAAGCTAACAGATAAAATGTAAGATATTCAGAAGGCACATCTGTAGCTTTAGGTTTCTATAAGAAAAGCAGATTGTTAATGATAAGCAATGAAGTGGGTCATCTACATGAAGCCTGTGTTACTGAACTGCTGGTCATCAAATCCTTTCTTCAGCTGTATGCTAAGAATAGATATATATTGGCATAAAATTATTTCTCAAGTTATTTTAAAGAGAGGCTCACTTCAGCACACAGGCCTGAGATGTTGGTAGAAGCAGATGACCCAAGATGAAAAGAGCAACGGGAGAAAATGACTCCTGAGAGACACTGGAAGTGAGATTCAAGTACTTTGAATATTCAGGTAGTGTTAATATTAAAGCCACAAACTTGTATGGATATGAGGACATGACAAATGTCAAAGAATTCACTGTGTAGATGAGTCTAAAGTTGAACTTTTTGGTTTTCATCCAAATCAGTAAAATCAAACATGGTGGCAGAAGCATTAAGTTTCAGATATATATTTTATCAGAACTGATGTAGGAGCTGGTCAGAGCAGAAGGGAAGAAGATGGAGCTCAATGCAGAACATCTGTTTTACGCAGCAAAGGATCTGAGACTGGGGCTGTCACATTCCAAACCAAAATCGCAATGACAACATGTGGCAAGACTTGAATCCAGACTAACTGAGATATGTTTTCAAAGAGGAATGAGCAACAATTTAAATTCTATGTTCAAAGCTGGTAGAGATGTTCTCCAAAAGACTTCCAGTTATAATAACTGTAGTGAAAAGTCAAACTATTCACTAGTATTTCTATTTTAGAAATATATTTGTATTTATGTATGTACTTTATGTTTGTCTATCACATAAAACTCCTGTAAAATACATTGAGGTTTGTGTCTGTAATGTGACTAAATGTGAAGGAGTTCAAAGGGATGTGAAAAGTTTTGCAGCGCATTATAATAGTTATGCAACTGTTGGAAATACGCATTCCAACAGCATTTACAGACCTTCGTCCTGCAGCCACGTTGCTTCTCCATCTGTTAATTCTTCTGACAGCTGATGTTGCATAAAGATGAGCCAAACTGATCATGCTTAAGTTTTGATTGTTGCGTTTTTGCTGTGCACTCAGTGTTTCAGTTTAAGTGTCAGTTTCTGAATGGGGGCCACCCTGTCAGACACAGCCTGAGGCGAGGGCCCAGCTGAGACAGATACCGCAAATCTATACAACATCACTCACGGCTATCATCAAGTAAATGAAGCCTTTGCACGGAAGTGAAAGACACACAGCTGAAGAGCTTTGATGTGGTATGACTTCAGTGGTGACGAGAATGTTGTTGACACTTTAGCAAAGGCATGTTGATTTCTTGCAGAAGACGAGATACATAAAAGCCAAAGACTTAAATCTTCTAAAAAGTTTAAACCTCATCTAAATGGAAGATTTTTACTGTGGCAGTCACATTTATTTTCTGTTCAATGTAAGGAGAACAATTTCAGCAACAGTCAAAAATCCTAAATATACAGCACAGACTATCAGTTGTAACTGTGATGAACAAAAGGACATTTTCTCATTCTTCTTATTATGGATGCCAACATAATGAAAGAACAATCAAATGTTTACTAATATGAATTTAATTAGAATCCATAAAGCATATCTAGCAAACTGTTTTGTATGTCTGCTATGAATATCCAGACATGCAAAATATGAAGTCATTTGTAAAGGCAGCCTTGTCCTCGTCTCATGAGTTATTTAATCAAGATTTTAAATAAAAAAAAAAAAAATGTCAAAATGTTCTAAATCAATCTGATACCTGTATTTTACAGCAACTTAAAAACAGCACATTGGCAAAATGAAGTAATTACACTCAACAATATGTATAAAATATCTAATATGAAACTAATTGTCAAATCTAAAGGCTTATCAAATTAAAGCCTTCAGGCTTTAGGCGGCATTGGTGCAGAACCAACCTGACCCAAGGAGGTACAGCCACCATACTACCATTCTCCTGAGACCAGACATTGTGTCTTGCTTCATATTATCTTCTCAGGTTTCCTCACCGTATGTTCAGCCTTAGAGATAAATCTTTATTGTATTAACACAACTTATTTCCTTCCACCATGCAATTTACCATCTGGTTTGTATCCACATTCAGCCAAGCAAGTGAAACAGACACCTTTTCCAAACTCATTATGACTCCACAGCTGTTCCAGTGGGAACTTTCCAAAATCAACAGTCACTTTCTGGACAGCATTTGACAGTCACTGCTGGCTCGGGTGGCATTGTTGAAGTGACTCTTGTGCTGCCATTTTCGATTCTTAACTGATCTCAATTTGGCATGCCAAGGTGCTGTTTGGCCGGTAGGAGAGCATATGCAGAGCTTGCGCTTATTAATGTTTTATGACAGTAAAAGTGAAGCGGGAAAGTCCACAGCAAATTAAAATAAGGAGATCGGCACTTTCTATTGGAGATGCGCTCTGAGTCCACTTGTGTGGAAATTAATGTACATGACCACTTACTCCCACTGAGAAACAGCAGCATAATGGTTATTCTCTCTCACTACTGCAACACACTATGAATCTTATAAAGAGCCTAAAGTGCCACAATTAAATATATGAATAACTTATCAAATATTTATGTGACGGTTTCAAAAGAAAAAAAAACTGTATTTATATAAATATGCCAGCAATCTATTAAACAGACTAATGAAATCATACTTCATTGAATAATTTCATATTTCTTGTGATTAATTAATTTAAGCTATTAGCATGTTCTATCTTAATATTTGATTAACATTGTTAGTGGAAGAGGGTGACAGATACACTCACAATGTGCTGCAACACAGGACTATGAAGTAGAAAACTACAAGCTGCAATAATTTAATGTCACTAAAATTGCATTTTTAAAATATAATAAATCTGAACTTTAATTCGGGATTTTTACATTCAGCTATTTATAATTTATAAATAATAAAAACATTTAAATGTCATAATGAAGATGATATGTTTAAAATATAATGATATAATAAATAACCTATATTAGATGGATGTTATTTAGATGATCACATACAGTAAATATTTAATGAGGAACTTAAGTTTTAGTACTTTTAATGATAAACGTTCAGAGAGCTTTATTTGTCAGAGAGTGGATGCAAACAGATGTTCAGTCTGTTGAGCTGGTGAGAGAAGAGGGGGTGAAGTGAGACTGGAAGCCGTTTGCTGACCGAAGCTCAACCATTTCTAACGTTCATTTCCGGCCTGTACTGCAGAGCCAGCAGCAGAATGGGAGATGTGGTGTGGTCAGTCCTCTGTGGACATAATGTATGTGTGCACAGATGTTCAGCTCCAGTTGAAAAGGACCAGCACCAGACTGACATACAGCTTCACTTCTGCGTCGTCTGGACAGTCTGTATTAATGAGGTCTCCATACACATTTGTTTTTGCACATCTACTGCTTAATTTGGCTTTTATTAAACATGGACCATCTGTGGCAGGACTACGAATTGTTTAATGATTAAACAGCCCCATCAGGTCAGTCCATAAATTTCGATGGAGTTTATCTCTCAGAAAAGCCCCAGGAGTTTTCACAAACATGGTTTTTCACTTGCATTGTATACACTCATCAATTATGAATTATATTTACCTCTCTTGTGCTTGCATTATAGTTATTAGTAGCACTGACAATAAGTAAAATCACAATACAATGAAAATGGCATGTGCCAGTGAGGTAGATTGTAAACATAATTTTGTTTTTCATGTACAGATATTATCTAACTACTGTGTGCTCTGGAGTCAAACTATTTGTTATGAAACACACCATCAAACATATTTAAAAATACTTAGTTTGACAGTTCATTCTTTTATGAATTGCTTCGATCAGATTGACTTGCACAGAAAGAGTTTGGTGTTTGCCTACCAATTACTGTCTGTAATAAAACACATAAATTACATTCACTAACTTTGTGACAGGTGTACCTCTGCTGCCCAGCTCCATAACTTTTGTCTAATTGGTGTTTCCTTATTGTAAACAACATAATATATCATTATGCAAATCTCCACTTATGAATGCATTTGCAGTGCGATGGTGTCAGGGTCTCCTGAATTTGAGCACTCAAGAAAGAAAATGCCAACAGCTTTATCAGTATGCAGGAATGTCGCTCGAACTCAGAGGGAGAGAAGTAGCGCTTTCCTAATTTATGGCTTATTTATAGAAACTAAAACCTTCCCTAACTTTGGTTCTAATGAGGACACGCTGAGCCTTTTAGTGTAACTACTAACACTGACAATATTTAATGGAGAGATTTTTCAATGCCATAATCCAAACCAAATTTGAGTCAAGATATTTCGTTATTTAAAACAACAAAAAACTAATAAATATTACTAATCAGATCAGTTGAAAATCTTGAAATGTGTGATAGCTAAACATCAATATTGCAAATACTGAAAATCACCGAAATATATTTCCTATCAGGCAAGTTAATCAACATAACTTTTCTAAGTGTAGATGTATGTGTCGACAAATAGTTTTTTATTTATTATTATTTCATACTAAAGCTTAGTATGAAATATTATTTAATCTGCGACACAATAGCACATTAAAATATCGAGCTTTGCATATTGGTCCAAGTCATGAAAAATAAACATGTCATGATGTCTGTAAGACTAGAATATATTCCTTGAGAAGCATTTGCTTTGTCTAATTGTAATATTTGCATATATTTTTAAAAATATACCAAAATTATATGACACCTATAAAAGTTGTTAGTTATATAAAAACTGTTTAGTTATAAAATATGTGGGATAAATTGGGCATTTCTTAAACAAAGACTAATGGATGACAAACTGACACAATTGTTTGCCAAACTAGATATAATAACTAGTTCTGAAAATTTAGGGTGAATTATTAACTTTTCTGTCAAGCATTGGGGATATGTGTCAGTGTTTTCATAAACAACAAAAACAGTTTTCCTCAAGGCAATATTTTTAATTGATTTTAAGATTGTGGTTGCTGACAATTCACACACCAACTCACCAACAAAAGTGCACATGTCATCAGATTCGTTTAAAACCCATTTTCACTATCGGCTGATGAGCAAAATAACTGTAGCTTGTTCAATAGACCTGCAGGCTTGTTGGAATATTGAGGAAAGATAATTGAACATTGGTTGATAGAACTGCAATCGCCACATTTTCCCTGACACTATTTTTGCACAAAAACACAAATTTGTGAAAGAATGTATCTACTTCATCTGCACTGGTGCATTTTCCCTCCCCTGACTAAGTCCTTTGTGTGAAAGTGTGTGTGTGTGTGCGCGAGTATGCGTCTGTGTGTCCTTTCCGTGTGGAGGCTTGGATGGTGAAACCCTGTATCTGACAGTGGAGTCCATTAAAATTCAGCTCAGCACACTGAGGTTTCACTTGAGGGTGGAAGGGGTATTCTCAGGTTTTACCTACCTTCTGTTTCTCTCTTCTCTCCATCTTTCAGCTCTTTCCTCCCCCTGCTCTCTTATATGAGACATGGCTCTGGTCACATCCACACACACACATTTTATGGACTCTTTGCTGAATCTGATAACATTCTTCTTGCCCAAATAATTATGTTTATTTATTTATTTATTTATTTATTTTTTAGATGTTCTTCAGCTGGAAAGTTTTGTCCGTGGAGCTGCAATGTAACATCAGCGCAGTCCAGTTAAAAATCTGTTTACCCGGTAGGAGAGCTCCTACACCCCCAACAAGCCCCTCTGGCATAACAATGCTGATAAGATAAAGCAGGGGGGGGAAAAAAGAATAAAAGAGAAAAAGAATAGGTTAGGCTGTAGGGTGATAAACTCTCAACCCCTTTTCTTGAGCCAGCATTTCAGAAGAATTGTTCTTTTTATTCTCCTTCTTTTTGTTAAACACAATCCATAGTCCTTTTGAAGCTCTGGTATGGTTTGAATTTTGAAAACGGAACAAAAGAGATGATAGCTGTTTGTGATATTATTGAGAAAGAACTCAAGATGGGCAAACATTTTTCTTTCTCTCTGAATTTTATGATGATATAAAAAAAATTATAGTTTTACATGAAAGAGAAAAGGTTAGAAGTAACTTCAGAATCCTGCCTCTTTAAACCTTGATTCCCTAATTGCATTTTTTTGAGGCCTTTTATGTATGCAGGGCCGGCCCAAGCCCTCTAGTTCTGCTAACAATGTGGATTGCTGGAATCAACAGTTAGATCATTCACACACCTGCTATTAAACTTATTGCATCTCTGATATATTATTGTAAAAACAAATTACTTCATGATGAAATTGTGTGTATTTATTATTATAATTACATAAAAGTCCATACAAAAAAAAAAATAAAAATAAAGAAATAAAATCAGCTCCACTGAGGGGGCCCTTTGGTGGCTCTAGGGCTCTAAGCTTAGTTTGCTTATGTCTTGGGCCAGCCCTGTATGTATGTCTGGAGGCCTGCTTTTGCCAGTTTTGCCCTCTCTCAAGACTCAAATCCAATCCAGAGGCTCACTTCCCCTGCAAATTGTTTTTGTTGATAAATCTTTTAGCTTTAACTCTGATTGTGTTTTCAATTCTGCATGTGGGTCAAATAAACTCCTGTGTTTGTGAAACAGAAATGCATCTAAAAGCTGCAAGATAATAACCCTCAAGGACTGGAGTTGTTTTTTCCTGACCTAGATGTTAAAGTCATTTATGTAGCAACCTGAAATGTGTTATTCTTATTCTAACATGATAAAAGTTGAATTCCCTCCTCTTTCATGAAGTTACACAAACATTGCCTAACTCTTTCTATGGCAGACATTCATTGATCTAATGTGGGGTCTATTCCTTCGTTCCCAAAATACTTAAGAGGAATAATATTTAAGTTATTAAAAATATATAAAGAACCACAGGGTGCCTATACTTGGTAATCCCTAAGGACATTTCTGCAAGATTATTCTTGGTTCTGGGGAAGTAGAATATAAATAATCTCTAGTGACTTGGATATTATTGGTACCATAGTAAATTTATGTGTGAATAACTATGAGAAATGTAATAAGCTATTTTCCTTATCCACTTTCAACAATAGCAGAATCTATTCTTGAAACACATTGTTTACACACACTGGTTTGAGACTAAATCATACTAAGCTTTTTCTAAGAAGTTTATCAAAACTGTTTATATTTGCTAAATGTCAGAAAAGAAAAATATATCTTTTATAAAAAAAAAAGTTTGCATCCAGTTTGATCAATAAATATTTAAAAATATTGTAAAAGCTCAGGTTATGATGTCATGGCTTAGAAATCAATATCTAAATGGATATCATATTAAGATATATCAATATTTAGGATTTCATTTCTAACTTTCATTTAAATTAGGTCCCTTTGAAGCTACGTTGAAAACATATAGAATAAACAAAGTCTGTTTTATATTGTCCAAGCAACAACGTCCATTTGTCAAAAGCTATTGTTTTCCCTGAATTGAGCCATCTGCTACGTATGCAACAACAAAGAAAGGACAATGTGGGACAGTTATCTTTTCAAGGACGTCTGCTATCCTCAGGGTGGACTTCAACATAAAACCAATGACTTACATAATTAACCATCCACATTCACACCGCAGAGAGCAATTTACAGTTAGTGAGGACTTAGACAAACAACATTTGTGAGTTGTTCTGGATACTTTACAAGAAACAGATGCACTGCTATGCCTCTCATTCTGTCTCATTTCTGCAGCCAATCAAAAACTAAATATGCCTGAGGGCTGCATTTCTCTTCTAATGTCGTCACTTCAGTGGTTTAACATGGCAGCATTTTGCTTTCTCTGCACATCTTTTTTGTGTAAAAACATTGTCACCATGATTGTTTTTTAATGATCTTGAAGAACTTTAGGTAGTTGTCGGCACCATTGTGCAGTGTCTTGCAAATGTGTTCTTTCTCCTTAAATGTTGCCACTTTTTCAAGACAAACGTCAGTTTGTTTAGCGGAAACTCAAATGATAAACCAACACAAACTAAATAAGTGTAGAATTTTGAATTTAAAAGAATAAGAAACATAATTACGCATTCAAAAAGGACTATTTATAATTATAAATGAATAATCTTCACTAATTAGTTTACACAAATGAAATATTTGTATGTACTACACGCAATTTAAATAAAAGAACACTGAAATTAAGCACAACAGGACGACAAAGAAGGAGTAATAGCAGTTTTTATGTGAGAGATTGTCTTGCATGAAAACTACAAGATTATGACTTCATTACAATTATGCGGGATTAATTAGATTTTCTCCTGAACATAAATCGGCAGCTGAAGTGTGAAATAGTCACAAACGCATCTTAATTCCCATTTGACTTAATTGCTTCTTGCAGTTTATCCACATAATCCTTAAAAAAAAGGAATCTCATGTTTTTGTAACCAACCACATCTCATAGGAGAGATATGAAGGACAGAGAGGAACATGTTGGCATTTTCCCCAAAAAAAGTTATGAAAAAGGAGAGACGGTGTGAGCAGAAGGATACATGTTTTGTGGAAGCAGGAACACTTGCTGAACAGATGAAAGTCCCCCAGATGGTAGCGACTACAATGATAGACGTGAGTGGAATATTTTCTGGAAATGTCTGAAAATGTTTCATCATCCATGTCAGTTGTTGTTTCAGTAAAACCAAAAGTTTGTGATGAATTGCAATACAGTTACTGACCGCAGTGGGTTGATTTATGCAGTAGTTTTGCTTTGTGTGGACTGGTGAAGGTAAGACAACAGCATCAGACTGCTGTATGTGTGAAAATGTTTATGCATTAAATTATGCATTAAACATTAATTAATGCACTATGCATTAATTAATGTTTAACCTTGGTTAAACATTAATTAATGCTTGTTGGAATGATCAAATTTCCTTTCCCGTCTGCTTTTTCCTAAAATTTTGTTTGAAAAACATTAAATGTTTCATTTTGTTAAAGATGAGCACCTTAACCATCTGTTTCAACTGACCGCAACAGCTGCAAAGAAAACCCCAACTGAAATATGCAACATTTAAAAGTTTGTGGTAGGTGGGAAAATGCACATTTTGTCCATAACTACACACAATCAAATATGTGTTTTTCACTTTCAGTCCATTCCTTTTCATCCTACATTCATGTCTACCTATACTCGTGGTCGCCTTGGTGTCAACTAAAGCGACTTGATTTGTTATGGTGCAGTTTCAAATTTGGTAATTGACATAGTTTTGTTGTTTGCTTTTTCATAGAAAACCAAACTTGCATTCTTTCGTTTAAACCAACAGACATAATTAACAGAGGGGAAACGCTCAAAAAGCTGATGACGGCATGCAGCTGAAACACATTCTCTTTTTGTCCACATTAAACCTTTACATATTTTTGGAGTTCTGGTTATTTTCCAATTTAGGTAGTTCTTCAAAACTGGGAACCCCTTTTCTTTCTTTTTTTTTGTGCATTGAAGTTGTGAGCACTACTTTCCTCCCCAGAGACTTTCTCACACCTCAATAAATGTCAAAAACAAAAACATGATCTGTTACAATGATGTTCACTCAACCATGAATATTGGACAACAGAAACTCCCTGTAACATCCCGTCTGCTAAGCTTTTCACATTCATTTCACCTTGTTTATTTGTATACCACTTCTGAGGGTAATAGAAAGAGGCTGGAAAACTGATTGTGGGCAATCCCAATGAAATTACCCCTGCAGAACCAGGCATGCATCGGTTCCCAATCCGGTGTATCCTCCTTATTGATAGCCCCCAGATGAAACTGCCTCCCAATTAAAGTCGCCGATGTGTTAAAAAATGTGAACTAATACTATCCCTTTTGGCAAACCACTGAAAACCACAGGGAGGAAAATAGAAATAGAACTAATACATTCTTCTTCTTTTATTTTCTCATCTGTTTTTTCTCAGAGGCTCGAAGGAAGAAATTATTTTCTATCAATCAGTCAACAGTGAGACAAAGTGATTTACAGAGGACAAACAGGCTCTTTCAACAAAAGTTGTAATTTCCACTAATAATGCAGTTAAATTTCTTTGGGATAAAATGTCAAGTTATTGTTTAAAATGTAATTTATTTAAAAAACAGAATGAGTTTGGTGGATTTTATTAATAACTAATTAATACAATTAATGTTTTGCTTTTAATGTCAGTGCATCATAAACTAATTAATGGACATCAAAAATGATTAGTTTGGATAAGTCTCTTAATTAGCTCAATTCTAGCAACATCGGTTTTGCAAAACCACAAATTCATTAAAAGACTCTCAATAACTTCTTAGTTGGCACAAATTTATTTAGCACAGATCTATTTTCCCCTATACACCAATAACAAATTGAATTTGAAGCAAATTGCATTTTTTATTAGAAAAGATGAAATGAACAGTTTATCAACTTAGATTTTTTCCTTCAGGGTGAATATTTATTTTCTTCCTGGAGGAGTGAAAGTGAGATCTCCAAGAGGGATGTTAGACACTCAGTTGGAGGCCCTGAGGTAAACAGAAATCAGCAGAGGAGGATTATGGGATCAAAACCGCGAGTGGACTTCAGAAGACCTGGTTCACTGCTCAGTGGGCATGAAATTGAGGAAAACAGCAGTGGTGACATAGACATCACCATGCATCTGCCTTTTTTTCTATCTCAGATGTTTCCAAAATTTTTGCAACTGTGCATACATTGTGTGCCAGCCATAAGCAGTGCTTTTTACAGTGTATTTTGGACTCAAGTTGCCCTGTCAATTGAGAAAACAGTGTTTTGTAGCAGCGATTGTGCTACTTTGATCAGTGGCGCCCCCAAGAGGGACTGCAGGGAGGGCATGATCCCCCTCTTAAAAATGCTTCCAGCCCAAAGCCCCTCCTCAGAATCATGTTCAGGTCATAGAAAGGCAGACAAAGTCATCTTCAGTTAATCATCCCAATTATAAATGAAGTATATACTGGTGGAATGGTCCACTCAATGAAAGCTTGCGAGAGTTTTCAAAATGTGTTCAGACGAATGGAAATCACATCTGAACAATAAACACAACTGGTAGATTACTTCTGGTGTTTCCACACCTTGTTAATTTTGTGTCAAAAGTCTTGAAACTGTTGTGTTCGATATTATTTCTTGTCACTGTACATCTCATAAAAACAACACGATGCAGGATCTATAAGGTTTAAAGATCAGCACTTCTTCACTCTCACACAGAATAATGTGTCCTTTGTGCTGATTTGCTGGTGGCTTCAAACAGACATCTATGCAAATCAATGATATCTGTGGGAAGCAAAGAGGTGACAAGCCAGAAAAATGCTACACTTTCTGAATAACAAGTAGGTCAACAAACCACAACCTAGAGAGAGCAAAAAAGGAAGCAATGTCGATGTGATTCGCCAAACAGACAAAGACATGACCATGACAGAAACCCCGAAGTCGACTGACAGCAACTGCTGATTCAGGCAATGGCTGTGAAAAGCTTCTAATTATACCACTCCAGACAGACTCAGGCAGTTTCTCAACATGGTGATTTAATGTTGTGTATGTTTGGTTGTGTCAGAGTGAGTCACATAACAGTGTGTGAAGTTTTATTTTATTTTATTTTTTTTTTGATGTTTGGTCTAATTGTCTGTCACGGTGACTGAAGAGAGCAAAGGCAAAGAGAAGTGGTCCAGCAAGAAAAGGGGTAAAAAAAAAAATCACAGACAGACCGAGCTGACAAGAGCGAGGAGAAAGAGATGTTCTTCTCTAGCTGAGACTTTAGACTGGTTGGGGGGCGGCATAAAGGAGAACTGAAATGCACTGGTTTACTGCCAGCCTAAAAATAGGGCGTAGGCACAAGCACTTCCAGACTTGACAGTGTTTTGAGTTGTGTTTCTTGAGCTGTTAAAGAAACAGAGAAAGAGTGTCAGAGAGAGAAGCCTTTGCCGAGTGAGTGTGTGTGAATCCCTGATGCTCAACCAGAGATACTGGGAAGGCTGCCACCAGGATGTTAGAGGAAAAACAGCTTGGAGGGAAAGCGAGAGAGATTCAGTCGTGGACATGAATGAACGATGCTGCTGACATCAGTCCACGGCAGCCCAGCCCCAATCCACACCAGCACACAAACACGATATGACATCCAAATTCCCCAAAGATCAAGACCTGGAATCAAAAACGTCTCTGTTGTTCGGTCTGTTTTGACTTCACACAGAAATGTTGCACAGCATTTCAGATTTTTTTTCCTCTTCACACTTAAACCGCATTATTTCATCTTTGGTAAGATTTTAAAAGTGTCTTAGTATTATAGCTTCTCTATCACATAGTTTCAAATATGCAAAAAGTTTATCTGCTCTCATTATTATGTTTCCTAAAACTCCAGGGAACTGCAGATTATTAAATCACACTAATGTAGGAGGAAACTGCATTTGTGTTCATTATTTTCTCATTTAAAACTTTTTGCATTTTTTTAAATCTATTTATGGTACAGAGCAAAACAAAGTCTATATTCAAGACAGTTAAATAAAAGTGCAATAAAAGTGCAACAATTAGCATAAAGAGGGATTTTGTCAGTGTTCTTTTTTTAAGGAAGAAAAAAAACAAACCCAATCCCTCAGCATCTACAGGACACAGAGACTCCATTATCCTTTTCTACTTCTACCTTAACCATCTAATATGTTCTGCTTAAATGATTGTAAGAACATAATAAACTATTATTTTGTGGTTAAAAGTTTAAGTTAACTTTTTTATGTAGAATTTAAGCAATTTTCTTGGTCCACTGGTGGAAAATGTGTTTATGTGAATCCAATAAATCATAAACATCAGAATGAGGTTATTTGTTATGTTGGTTGGAGCAGAGGTCATGAACTCTAACATTTCAGAAATTAACTGTCCATAATAAACTCAGTAAATGGAAACAAAGCAAATTATCTTATTCTCTTTTGTGTGTACTCAGTCAACGAGAGAAATTAATTGCATGCAATGTTTAAGTGTAAAAGGATTTGTTTGCATGTGCAACATGAAAGGGTAATTGGATGGACTGGTAAGAAACAAATGAGCATATCAGGTATGGCATTGTCCAGAATGTGTTTTATTCTCTCCAGTTGTCTTTGTTCATGTGAATTATATTTAATTTCCCAAAACAACTGGTCTTATTCACATCTTTTAGTCCTCTCATTGTCAAAAGTCAAACTGAAAGAGTCCAAAATGTTGACTGCATAACTCTTCATTTAGGCTGTGTATGTAATTGTGATCAGTTTAACCCTCTTAAGACTTTCAAGATAGAGCAGATAATTTGGCTGGAGTTTCTTTTTTTGCATAGTTCTCTAAATCTGTTTTGCACAGTGAAATACATAGTAAGTCTGGATAATTGGCACACAGTAATTAAAATACTGTCAAAACTCAACAGTATTCAAGTATTCAGTATTCAATTAACTGACTAAATTTTCGGTCAAATAAATAATAATTTGTGGTTTGTATCATTGCTGACCATCCTGTTGTTTGTTCACTAATGATCGCTAACAAAATTAGAGACCCAGACAGAGAAACTGCACATGATCAGAGTTTAGGTTGGACAATGTTTACTAATTAGTTGACTTCTGAAGGCAGCTGGCTTTATTTTGGGGCAACTGGTCAAAGGGGGCAGAAAAAAAATGCATTCCAAAATCTTTTTATATTTTTAATTGTAAATTATTTTGGAAATCATGTTATGCATCACAAGTGCATTGCAGGTCCCAATGAAAAACACAAAATGTGTACAATCTATTTTGTGGCATGCTTATTACAAAAGAAAAAGCACAAATAAATCACACCTGTAACACATCTGCAACATTTCCTTGTGATTAATCTTGCGACTTTATGCTTTAAAATTATTTCTCTAGAATGGAACGATTTCTTCAGCTTTCTTTTACGTACTAATAGTGGGTTTGAGAACAATTTTAGACTTTCCCAGAAGCATTCCTTAGCCTCACAAAACAATGTTACGCCATCAGCAGGACTATTTCATTTTTAGTGACAAAATGATGAATTCTTCCCAAAAAAGATGAGCAGATTAGAGAGGCAGTTCTACAGAATTACAAAGAGGAATTAATCTGAAAATGGATACTTTTCAAACAAAAGGTTTATTAAACCACAGCTCTGGATATGTGAGTCGATATTTAATTAATTCTCGCATAAGTCCTGCTCCCTTCAGGCGCAGCTTTTCACAAATAATGTCCCGGTCATTAATAATTCACAGCTCACATATTGTTTAATCAGAGTCATTATTGGATTCATCGAAGTGATAATCTCCGAGATGCTTCACAGCCAGCAAAACGACGGTGGTGAGGAAGAAAACAGGGAGAGAAAAGCATTGTCTCCTTAAGTTAAAGATAAAACCAAATAAGAGGAGACCACTGAATCATTACTGACGACCGATTCACATCATGATGAGATTAGCCAGCACAGATATTCCTATTGTAATTTATAATCTGCTGAGACAATTAAAATTGTCTTCGTCTTTGTTATGTCAGGGTCAAAAAGAAAACGCATTCTAGGTACCGAAATAAGAAGACGACTGAGAGTGGCATCAAAACAGGCAGGCTGCAGCTCTTCTTCAGCCTAACAAGTGGATGATTTAAAATGGCAAGATTTCATTTTGATTATTTTATTTCAGTCTAAAATACCAAACTCATTTCTATGCAGTTTAACTCCAGGCAACATAATGAACCCAATCATTGCAATTTTTCGTAGGTATTTCACTCTGAGACATCTGCATCTGGGAATGGAGGAAGATGCTAATTGCCTGGAAGGACCAGAGAGGATTTTCTAAGTAATTTTATGTCTCTCAGACACACATAAAGCAGTAACCTGAAGAAGCACAAGAAGCACAAGAAGGCTTCTTGTTTAATATAAATATATAAATATATATATAAAAAATTCCCTTCTCACACACCGCGGGTGGTTCTTATCCTCATTTCTCCAGTTTCTCGTGCTCCTTTTTCCTGATGTTGCAATCGCTTGGTATTGCTACATCTACCACAACGGCTTTCCTCTGTTGTTTATCCACTATGACAATGTCTGGTTGGTTCGCCATTACCATTCTGTCTGTCTGGATCTGGAAGTCCCACAGGATCTTAGCTCTGGCATTCTCCACCACCTTTGGGGGTTTTTCCCACTTTGATCTCGGGGTTTCCAGTCCATATTCTGCACAGATGTTTCTGTACACTATGCCTGCCACTTGGTTATGTCGTTCCACGTACGCTTTCCCTGCCAGTATCTTGCACCCTGCTGTTATGTGCTGGACTGTCTCAGGGGCCTCCTTGCACAACCTACACCTTGGGTCTTGTCTGGTGTGGTAGACCTGGGCCTCTATAGCAGGACTTGCTATAGAGGCCCAGGTCTATATATATATATATATATATATATATGTGTGAAATTGTGAAATGCTAAAAATTTCAGAAAATGTTTAGCATTAGATCTGAATGATCAAATTGGCATTATTTGTTATTTTAACTTTCTGTTTTCTTTCTTTTTTTTCTTTTTATCGCATCTGGAGTTGGACAGGACTTCTGATTGGTGTCTTACTTAATATTTACTAATTGTAAAATGCATGTCAAAATCTGAATATTCTTTTGAAAGTATGCAGCTGAAATTAATTTAAACTACTAGCTGACGCAGCACAGGGTTTGCCTTTTATCTCTACCAACAGTAATACAGAAAAATTATGCATCGAAGAGGCATTAGTTTATAAAAGTCCAGGCAAACATAAATTTACCATTTTAATAATAAAGAGTGGCGGAAAAAGAAATTACATCTGTGTAGCACAAGAACAGATTATAGCAGCCAAGTGAAAAAAAATCAAAATAACTTTTTCTTGCAGTTTTGGATTCAGAAGCTTTTCTACACACTGTAGAGCTCAGTCATTTCTACCTATAGTTTGGTCGCAACAAGCAGTCAATCTGAAAGAAGCTGCAGTGATATTAAAGTTTGAAATGCAGGATGTTGTTGGAGTTCTGTCATCCAAGATGCCATATGGACACTTTTATACATGTTGACTGTCTGGAAAAAAAATACACCCCAATTATTTTTGTCCAAAAATAGGCACTTCTCTCTACAGCATTGTTTGTATTCAGAAGCATCAATGCTTCAAATAAACTTTCCAAGACTGGAGATCTGTAATATGTTGTGTCAGAGAACATTTCAGAACCCCAATGGATGCCTATATAATTCAATATTTTAGCAGTTTTCAAAATTTCTTCCTCTGTTAATTTTGGTGAACTATTATAGTCAGTGAACGGAAATAGATATTGGTGAACTTCCTTTTGGCATTGCTGTATTTTACTGAACGTCGATTTGACAGGAGGGAGAAGGGGAAGACATGCTGCAAATGGCCGAGATCTGAACCCAGAACAATCATGGCAAAGATCATAACCAATAATTAGTTCCCACTTTCTCACATTTAATAACAGTAGAAAATGGTGTGTGCCATCTTCACTGCAATTTTCAAGCTGTGCAAGAAATGATTCCATATGTGAACACAACAGAAATTGTGGCTCAGTACAAAAGATCTTTTTTTTTTTCTAAAGAAAACTCAAATTTAGAAGCTATTTGGAAGTAATTCAAGAGTCATTCAAAGGGTAAGCAGCAAGCAAAAGGACATAGTAAGGTAGATAAGCGATAAAAGAGGAAAAGGTCACAGAAAGAGTAGCTTTCAGGTAGCAAACTCCCTCTGGGAAAACCCGACTAGGAAATACACGAGCAGCGTAAAAAAGCAAGTCGCTCCACGGGCAGACCAGTCTTTGGATCGACTGTGAATGCGAAGGCAGTCTGGATATCTGATGAAAGAAGATTTGTGATATGAAACAAACCAAGAAATCCTAACTTAAGCCTCCTTTCCTAATAACTTAAGCAGCCTGTAGATAAGTGAGACCTCACCCCGTCCACATAACCCAAAAGTAAATAAAATAAATAATTCCAAACTAACACAAGATGTGAATATACGGATCCATTTATTGAGAATGTCATACATAAAAAAACAACAACATTTTCTAAGCTAGCTTACTTTAGAGAAGGGACTAGTGGGAAGAGATTAGCACATGGGAGCAGATTTAAGAAAGCGGCCGATAAGCCCTCCAGGATATAGCAAGCTCCACCGTAGCTGGTGAAGATAAAACACATAATGAATGGTTCAGTATGTGGAGCTCAAAATGTCTTGGGAGGACACAGTGGATAGAAAAGAGATGCTTTAGATGGAAAGTTGAAGACTCATGCTGGGTAGCTCACAGTTTGGAGAAAAGTCGATGTTGTTGGGGCACAACATAAATATTAATGGAACACCTACTACTATTCATGATAAATTACCTGTAAAGCAATAATCAGCTCAATCTAACCTCCACATGGAAGTTAGATATTATAGTATAAAACTATTTAGTGGGACACGATGTTCAGGTTCATCTCTGTAAATTGAAATATTTATAAAAACATACTTTATTTCAGTTTTTCTGTCAAAATGTGAAAACTATTTTATTAATTCATCACAAAGAATGATATATTTGGATGATTATGCCTTAAAGTTGATCAAAACCAAAACTCACTTTTAGAATAAAAATGTAGTTTTATAGTTATAAAATGTAGAACGTATTATTGATAATAAGGGCTTCATAAACCACCACGTGCAGACATATCTCAGTCCATAGGCTAAGACTGTCACATTTTAAGCAACCCTTGATTCATTATCAAAGCAACTGACTCTTCTTTAACTTCTTTGTATTGCCACCTGGACATGACCTGATCATGTCCAGGTCACGCCACATTAATGTAGTGATTCATGCAAAATGAGCACATATGTGGCAAAATGAGCCCTAACGAAGTATTTATAGTTCACAATGGAGTGTTTTGGTGTATTTGTTGAAATTTCTGCATTGAAAATCTTTAAATGATTATATTATATATTGTAACTTTCTGAGAAAGTGTATTTTGCATTTTCATGAGATGTAACGCTTAAACACAAAATGAAGAAAAATAAATACTTCAGTTATATTAGTTTGTATGTAATAAATCCATATACAGCTTTGATTTTTGGACAAAGATACTGAAATAAAACTTTTTGAGGATATTCTTATTTATTGAGATGCACGTGTAGTTTTAAATTAATAGCCAACATCAAACCTAATCTTCCTTTCTTCTGCATCAGCCAACAGTACAGATCAGCAGGAGGGTAGACGATTTTGTTCTGTAGCTACCTGCATGATCACACAGCTATGGAGGAGGGGATCACAATAGCTCATCCTTGATCTTCAGGGGTTCCTACAGTGGAGGAACATGAGTTGCTGGGTAGTGCGTGGGCTTATTTTTCTAAATAATCTTATTCAGCTACACCTCTGACAGTGTTCACAAAAGGCTTACCTTGTGAGACATGTAGTGGGGTTCTGTCAGTACTACAGCTTAGCACAGTTGTTTTTTCTCCCAATCAATTAGCCTATTTATAGTTTTGAAAAACTGTTTTTCTTTGCTCCATTTAGGTGCATCAGTGTGCGGCAGGGATTATCATACCTGGCATAACATCCTGTGGTTGTTATCTTATTAGTGTCATATTTTCAGAAATAAAAGGAGTAATGGTGAAGAAAAAGATTCATAAACCTATTTAAAGCTTTTTGTTGCCTCTGTGGAACATTTTATTGGGAGATGTAAACAAGTGTTGTTGAAGTGATGGATTCACTGAAGTCAACTCGTCCAAAAAGATCAGTAAGTCTATTGATTTTTATTTTGGTGGACTACCTAGGAACCCAGATCTTTACTTCTGTATAGTTTCTTTGTGCGTAGCTTTGTCTTTCTTGAACCCATTACACCTTCCTCACTTATAGATAATTTGAATGAACATATCTTAGAGATATGTTCTCTAAGATAAATAAGGTAGTAAACTTTTAACAAATAGTTTGAGAAGCGGTAACAGGTTGACTTAATTTATAGAGCAAAGGTTTGTGTTTATTGCAGAAATGGTTTTGGAAACCATTTTTGTGAGTTGTAATAAAAACAATAAAGGTCTATTGTTGAAAAATCAAATTGCACAAAACTTAAATATTACGTCATCGCTGTGTAACTTAACTCTGTTATGTAAAATTGACTTTTGAGCTTTGCATCATGTTATAATTTTATCCCCTCAACAAAGCCACACTCAGTGTTGCTTTGATTCTTTCATGTATGTTTGAGAAATTCATACCTAAACATTTGGTCACACAAAGCACCACATATGTGCAATCTCCAGCTGAGACTCCACCCTCCAGAACTCCTCCAGACTGGGGGCAGCAGCAACTAGCAAACACCTGGTAGAGTGTGCTGTCCTCCTTGAGGTCAACACACATTGAGGCTCCTAAGAACAGCTGTTAACGATAAATTGGAAAGGCACTGTTGTGATGACATACTGGATGCAAAGTGTTGGAAAGAGCTGGAGCTTCTTAAAGACATAGAGGGCAATTTAAAGGTGTCAAATTGCAGCCTGAATAATAAATAATTGCCCCATTAAGGCAAAAATAAATAAATAAATAAATAAATAAATAAATAAATAAATAAATAAGTAAATAAATAAATAAATAAATAAATAAATAAATAAACTATGCAGTTTTTGGCAACCAAGAAATGTTACTGTAACAAATCACATTCTGCACAGCCAAACATAAAGCAGTTGGCATGCACCTGTTATTTTTAAAAATCCTTTTGCAAGTTTCAGTTCATCAACTAAATTTCAGGTTTGTTGCACAATGGGTGTTTGTGTGCGTACACCACCGCATGTGAAGATGTGATGCCACCTATGATCCCTGGAGAGTGGATTGATGACAAAAATGTGGATATATTTTTTTTTCTTACCCCAATCCTATTCCCCCTTCCACCTTGCTTAAAGAAAAGTGGTGAGGGGCAATGAAGAAGAATCTGTCAGTTCTACCTGATGGCCCTGCACACCATTCACTCTCCTCTGTGCAGAGCTCATCCCTGAAGACGCCACTCTGTCAGAAATGTGACACACCAGTGGAGAGCAGCCTTTCTCCAGCTCAAGCCGAAGGTGACAGAGGAGCCTCTTAAACCTACTGTCACTCTGAGGGCACCCAGAGCCACAAGTTGAATTTCACATTTTGTGGTGAAACATCGCAGATGCCTGCACAATGCACAGGGCGTGTGACACACTCCGTACACCCACACATCCGCAAGCACACGCACAAAAACCTTGTCACTCAGGCAAACACGGTACGTGATTCGACACAAGATGGAGGCTGCTGATGTAACACTTGATTCATTTCATAGGTGTAATTGGGTGTCTTGTTTGGGCTTGGAGGAAGAGGCTCTTGGCAGCAGCAATTTTATAGGTGGCATTCATCAGAATCTGCCTAAGCAACACAAAGATCTGTTTTGAAAGTAAAAAAAAAAAAAAGATGACACAAAAGTAATTATGTTGATTTATTTTACATGCAAAACATACAACTTCTTGTTAGGTTTTCAGTAAAAATGTATATGCAGTGAAAAAGGTATACAAAGTTTAATTTTAAATACTGTTAATTATCCCTTTTAATATCAGATAACAAAAATGTTTTCTTCACATTATATTTTCTCCAAGTTAATTGCTTTCTGAGGGAGAGCAGAAATTAATTCCAAAGTTCACATTAATTCAAAATATATGCAAATTAAAGTGGTTTTCTTTGCACAAACAAACTTTGCACAAAAACATCTTAGAAGTTTAGTTTAAATTCAGAGAACCTTCCAGTACTTAGTGTCTCCTACTCAGTTTTTGTAAAGACTCCCCTATCTGAGATATGAAATATGTATTCACAATGTAAACATGATTAATAAGGCCTCGTCGGTAAAAGTTCATCCACATTCACAACAGAAAGCGAGGCAGGGACCTTCTTGTAAATTCAATGGGGATTTCAGTGTTCAGTACACGCTTAATATTCTCCACAGATCATAAACTCCACAGATTTAACAAATGGCTCTTTCCATTCAAGATGGCAGAGGAATGACCTAAACTTTCAGCTGAAATATTCAGTTTAAATGAAGATAAATTTTAACAAAAAATAATATACCAAGTGTGTAGTGTTTCAGCAGAGGCAAGGTAAAAAGAATACTCAACATGGAATAGCATATCTAGATATCAAGGGGTTGGTTCGGGTAATGTTAGTGGTTTATTTCCCTGTAGAACTGCTAAATAGTTCATCACTCATATAATGTAGGTCACTTCAACTGGAAATTATACAGTAACTATTCCAAACTCTCAAAACACAATCTCATTAGACTCACAGTGGAATCGGAGCAGTACAGCTTCTCCTGTAGCATAGACAGACTATATTAAATGACTTTGATAAAGTCAATATGCAAATTCTTTCAAAAAATCTCTAAAAAAAAGTCTTACACTCAGTCTAATTGTAAACACACTCACACATGCACACGCACAGCTCGTTTTTAAATGCATTTTTCTTAGAGGTGATGAATTCAAAGCAGTAGATATTTTTCTGGCCGCTGGCAGGTTTTGTTTCCAGCAGTAAGGAGTTTGTAGTGCAGTCGGGAATGTAGCACTGAGAAGTTTCTCACGGTTACCCAATGTTTAAAGTTCTTCAAAAAAGGCCACCCTTGACTTGGTGCTTTGTAGGGTAAGCTGTGAAGAACAAAAAAAAGTCATAAAAAGGTTTACTTAAGTGAGAGAAAAAGCAAGTGTCAAATGTAGAGCCGGGTAGCAATCAATACAGATGCAAAATACATTTAAAAAAAAGAACAAGTGCCTGGAGAAAACAACCACAGCTTGTCTTCTCGATTAACCTTTCTTTCAAATCTACACAACTCTGCATAAATATTCATGTCCTTAACCCTCTAATGCACAAGTGCTGACAGTGTTATTGTCACAAATCAAACTATTAGCCTTCTTTGAAGTTAGCTAACACTAGTTATCTAACCAAGGTAGTTAACATTACTGCCTATACTTTATTGTGTATGTGTATTATTTGTGTGTGTGTGTGTGTGATTGTGTGTCTCTGTGTGTCTGACACCCTGGATGAGAAAACCAAAAGAGAAAATGTGTTGAATGACATGCAAAACCTGTTGATCAATGTGTTCAAGGTTCTTTCTTTTATCGCAATAAATAAAATAAAAATTCATAGCTACATAAATAAATGCATAAACAAATGAGCTGAAAACGAATAGAGTGCCTTCTCCAGGTCGGGGAGGATATCCTGCCCCAAGTGGAGTGGGAGATCGACAGACAGATTGCCGTAGTGTCTGAATGAAGCTGAACTGGTCTGTCGAGGTGAAGAGAGAGCTGAGCCAAAAAGCGAAGCTCTTGATTTACCGGTCTAAGTTCCTACCCTCATCTGCGATCATGAGCTTTGGGTCATGTCCAAAAGAACGAGGTCACGGATACAAGCGGGCGAATTAGTTTTAGTTTTTTGGGTGTCTGGGCTGTCCCTTAGAGAGAGAAGCTCAGTCATCGTGGAGGGAATTAGAGTAGAGCTGATGCTCCTTCATGTCGAGAAGAGTCAGTTGATGTGGCTCGGGCATCTGATTAGGATGCCTCCTGGTCGCCTCTCTGGTGAGATGTTCCAGGCCTCCCACCGAGGAGGCCCAGAGGAAGATCAATGAGACGCTGGAGGGACTATGTTTCTCAGCTAGTCTAGGAACGCCTTGGGATTTCCCCGGAGGAGCTGGAACAAATGGCTGGGGAAAACAAACTGTGGGCCTCCCTTCTTAGGCTGGTAACCCACAAACTGACCCCAGATAAATGGAAGAAGATGAATGAGTGGATGGATAAATAAATAAATAAACATACACACACTCACATGCATGATACACACAGCACAACAGAATACAAGGGAGCTACATTGGAACAGTGCAGATCAAGCCTGTTTCGCTGGTGCACAGTCCAGACTTAAATTGAACTAAAAATCTGGGGCAAGACCTGAAAATGAATATTCAGTCATGGAGAAGGGCTGAGTGCAAATTCACACCACATTTGTTTTGCAAGTAAAATTCAAACCATGTGCATTTTTCCCTCCACTTCAGAATTGTCCACCACTTCACAAAAAATCAAAATAAAACAAAATGAAGCTTATGGTTGTAATGCAACAAAATGTGAAAAGGTTCAAATGATTTAAATACTTTTGCAAGGCACTACAAACCCAATGAATGCGCCATGAAGCACTTTACAGAAATTCAACGGAAAAAAAAAAATAAAAATCTTGTTGGGTATAAAATTATTACTAAAACATGGATTTTGCCCTCTAAAAGGGCTGTTTGCAGCCCTTTTAGAGTGTGCATACACGAGTGTGCAATGCAGGAAGCAGTGCACCCTGGCTGAGTTTCTTTTCATGGGAGTTGGCTGCGTCAGAGGAGTCTGCTGCGGTGTCAGGGTTTGGAAATGTTCCACAATTCAAATTTCTCAAACTGTGACAATTCAAGGATCAAACAATGCCATTTTCCTTTGTTCATGCTCTGGATGCGGTGCACACGTCAAATGTTCTTCTAAAATCAGTGATAAAGAATGCATGAAGGTACTTCCCTTCAGGAAAAAGTAGAAGTACTAAACTTTGAGAATTTTTAAGGTCGTCCCATTAAAAATGTAATTACAGACTGCAGAGCCCATGGCTGCACTGCTGTCAGGGGAAGGCCACACTCGAGGGGTTTTGTCATGGACCATTAGAAGCCATCCATCCCGGACTATTCTCAAATACAGATAAAAAACGAATATCAGGCTGTACATTATGTATAAAACATAACCTGTACATGTCTCGTGAAAACTATGTTTATCTTACTGGCCCTTGCTATCACTATATCCAAATCAGCACCTTTCTATGTTAAATCACTACAAAGGAGGTTTGAAAAATGTATGTTTTATAAGTTAAAAGTTCTGCTTTAAGACGGACCACAAAATCTGCAGCATTGCAATAAATGCATCTCCTAAGCATAGCTTAAACTTTTAAGTTAGAAGGCAGATTTAGAAATACCGTCATATGTGGTTTTTTTGCCCTTCCAGAGATTGTGCACTTCTGAACTGCCATAATTTGGAAGTGCCCAATGAGTTTTATGGTCCACAATACAACAAGATCAACAAACAGGTTTTTTATTGTTGTTTTTTAACAGCTCTTTGTGGTAAAAAACAAAAATAAGATCAAAAGTGTGTACTATAATTATAAAAATTTAAAAGTGGCATAGTTTAGTTTAATTCTCATGTTGTCCTTTAAATGTGTCACTAAAAGCAAAAACAAATGTACCAACAGTATATTTAACTGGGACCTGCAAACCAATCGCATCATATGTCATGAGTGCCAACAATAATCTCCAGGGAGACAGCTTGAAGACAAGCCCACATGGCTGAAAATGAAACATAATTCAACATGATGCAACCTGTTCAGTTTTAGTTCCTTGTTGGACTAAGGTGTTACTATTTAAAGTATAGCAGAGGGTTTGTGTGTCAGCTGTATGAATTATGTGACATGTCACATAATTGAGGCAAAACTGCAGAATAAGATTTATGAACGGTGATAATGCACAGAAAATCAATCAACTGAAAAACATAAAAATGTAAATTTGCATCGGTTTAAGCTCTGAAGTTTATCATTATCCCTGTCACTGTTTGTTTCAACCTTTTTTTAGAATCCGTCATAGTTAATGGATAGTCTGAGTCACATTCTGGGTCAAACATGTAAAATAGAACTTCTTCCAGCAGAAATATTTTCTATATTGAAGCCTCCAAAACTAAAAGCCTGGCTGACTGAATGAAAATGCTGCAGAATCCATGTAAGGAACAGCTAACTCGCCTTT
This sequence comes from Poeciliopsis gracilis, assembly GCA_911649635.1. Lineage (NCBI taxonomy): Eukaryota > Metazoa > Chordata > Actinopteri > Cyprinodontiformes > Poeciliidae > Poeciliopsis > Poeciliopsis gracilis. The sequence goes on from CAJVRI010000715.1 coordinate 2,131,218, forward strand.
TGAGCAACAAAGCCTCTCTCAAACTTCTTCTATATTCCAATTAGTGGATCCATCTACAGTCTTTCCTTTTGGTTCTTTTAAAATGACTGCACTAGACTAATCATACAATGTTATTTGGCTTTGTTTTTTAAGTGTGGTTTTAAAAAACTTTGGATTTTGGTGACATTCTTTATCAAAAACATTGTAATTTTGGTTACAGTTTGCTTTACAAAAAATTCAAACTCTTTGAACTTTTTGTCTCTTCTCTTTGATTCCTAAAGTTGAGACAGCAAAACAAAATTTTATTCTGCGAGACGTGGATTTAAATCAATTTAATTTAGCCTTTCACATCACACTGAAATACCGACTTATCTAATTCAACAGAAGGAAGAGAGAGAGTGAGTTTCCTTCTTGTACAAGCTGCAGGATAACAGGAATTAAAGTGACTGCCAAGGTGAATATTAGACTGCTGGGGAAATCCAGGTTATTTCAGGGAAATGTGGATGAAGGACTTAAGCAAATCCTAGATAAGGTGTGAGAGAGGGTTGGATTTGCTGAGCAATATTTACTGATTTATGTGCATTGTCCCTGTAGACAGGCAGCCTGAATATTGCTTATGAGGACAAAATCTTGACTCTCCATTGGTTTAACTACCCAATATTGCTGTCCACAGAGAAATTCCTCAATTTAGTTTTTTACAAATATAATCTATGAATGGCATCGAATAAATAAAGATAATAGAGATGTACTTAAGCTCTTCTGTTTCTCTGTGTGATTGCATAAAACGGAGAAAAAGACAATTTCTTTCTTAAACAAAATCCCCAAAGCTTTCATTTTGTGGTGAAGTTGTTGTAAATGAGCTTTCCTGAAAGGGCCCAGCACAAGCAGAGCAGAAACCGTGACCTGGGAGAAGGGTAAAAGTGCACTGATCCGTATCAAGGGAACGTTCATTAATCATCGTGAGGGAAGTGAAGGTCTGGATGCAGAAAAACTTTGCCTACGGTTGCAGCCGGTTCTGATTCTCTTCGCTAGCAGACAATGTGCTTTGTTCCACATTATGTTATCGTTCACTCACTTCATTTCCTTCTGTTTATCTCAGTCACTAAGCATTCTCAGCATTTCTCCAATGTTTAACCTCCAGGAGACTCATCAATAAGGGAATATATTAGTTCAACTTAACCCACCTAAAAGATCTCTTCCCATTTTGCTGACCTGGCACAAAACCAAGTCATTTTCAGGTTTGCCTCGCCCATCATCCCAAAAACATTGTTTTCCCTGCAAGGGCCTGTGTCTGCATGAAATATTTAATCCATTAAGGAATACAGAGTGAAATGAGAGCTGTCAAAGACGTTTCTACCGGAACATACCGCAAGGCGCTGTCAATAACACAAAGTATGCTTACCTGAGCCTAAATTACAACAAGCCTTAAATCCATACTTTATATAAGACCAATAAACTGCAGCAAAATTTAAAGTGGCACTGCAAAAGCAAAACTTGTTGCCAAGTATTTTTTTCTAGTTTCTAGTGCAAATTTCTTAGTGCACTTGAAATAAGATAAAACTAGTTTACAATTACCTTTTCAGGAAGCTATATGAGCTTGTTTTAAGTTAACATTCCTAATATTGATAAAGAAATGCTATTTTCACTGGCAGTTTATTTCATTAAGACATTTTTCACATTATAATAAGCTGCTTTTTAGGTTTCTTGGCAAAACATACAAAGTGGCAACTGTTTAAATAAAAACAAAAATAATTTCTGTAACAATGAAACTCAAAGTGACACTTTAAATGCTTTTAAAATTATTCAGCTCCTTACTAGCAAGAACTTAACAGGGCAACATGTTGGTCTGTTATGACTTGTTGCAAATATGACACATAGTTCCTGAGGAATCTTAGCCCATGGCTCACAAGCAAAGACCACTACCTTATTAATATGCTTGGATTTGCTTGCTACAACTACCTTTTTCAAACTGCACTATAGATTTTTGACAGAACTGAAATCAAGCGACTATGACGACCAATCTGGAATCTTCTAGAACCTTTTCTGAATCCAAGGGTTTCTGTCAAGCAGGTAACTCCACAGCATCACAGAGACACCGCTTCACTAAATATGTAGTGTTCTTTTCAGTGCATGCTTCTTTTTCCCCCCTCCAGGCATACTACTGATTGGCCCAGAAAGTTCCAGTTTGGATTTACTGCATCACAGAGCAAAATCCCCCAATCTCATTGGCTTATTTATCTAGTTGTGAGTAAATTAAGACTGACTTTTCTTCTTCGTTAGGGTCAGTGGTCTTGGGGATTCAGGCATGGAGGACTTCACTGTTTGGCCAACCATAAAAAACAAAACTTCAGTAACTGCTGCTACAAAGTCTTGCTGAATGTCTTATGCAGTAAATTGAAGATTTTTCACCACTTGCCTCCTCAGAAGTCTCATGGCAGATGTCAATAGCATAGTAACTTTAACTTCCAAACTCGGCTGCAGTGACATCTCTTTCAAAGAAAGCAAAATATTTCTAAGTGCAACTTTAACATTGAGACCAACTAATCTGTTTTGGTTGAAAGGGCGTAGATTATTAAGTGTCCGAAGTGTGAAAAGTAGGAAACGAGACTGTATGGCTCATTCACTGAAGAGGTTTAATTTTTCATTCAAGATTTTTCAGTTCTCAACATGGATTGGCCCTTTTTGGGAAAATCAGAATTGAAAGATTCATCTACCAGAGTAGCATAGCAGGTGTTTAACAAGCCAAATCTGTGTTTAATTGGTTAGATAGTCTTCACTTCTTTCAAACATTTACCTTTGTTAAAAACATGTACCGTGATGCCCTTAAAGGAGAGTCCTCAAACACTGGGATGTACTTTATGGGATGTGCGTTGATAGATAAGTCTTGCCTGAAGGGTTAGCTCCTGTGACTTTCTATATGTGTTTTGGTTAACAAGAAATTTTGGGATTGATTCATAGTTTTTTTTTTTCTTTTTATCTTTTTCTTTTCACTTTTCACCACTGTGCAATGTGCCCTTCCTGCCTCAAACAAGATGAATGTTGACCGCCACTGGTTCAATTAAGCTAACACTTTTAACTTTGCTCGTTCTCGTCCTTCATGTCAGAGGTTCCCTTATCAATTCAGATGACTAATGGCCAAGGAGGAATCAATAAGCACTATCTTAGCAAGTATATTTTACTCCCAGAAACAAAAAGGATAATGCATGCTACTACACAAGGTCTTCGGAACATAAATCTAAACTCAAGTATTCTGTGAGTTTTTCTTAATTAGACTTATACAAGAGAGGTAAGATTAAGGCAGTTAAAGAGAACAATAGCAACAAATTTTAAATAAAATGTCTATAATAAAAACATAAAATCAATTATAAGGTTAAGATTTAAAGATTTAAATTGCTACTTACTCAGACATTAGATGAGATGAAGAGTTGACATACAAAGCATAGAAAACATAACTTCACCTCTCGGCTCTCTAAGGGCTTTCATTTTAATACAGTTAATGCTCACTGAACATGTTCAGAGGTCACAGCAGAAAATGAATAACGACTGCCCATCTCTGCACAGGCTTCATGAACCTACAGACTGAAGAATGAAGAGGGAACCAAGCGGAGAAAGTTGCTATTAAGTGATGGCTGGAGAATCAATACCTTTCTTTGATATAACAGACAGTGAAGCCTGGCTGTTGTACGAGAGAAGACTAAGAATTGATGATGCTCGTCTTTGAAAAGATGGTGCTAAACCAATGTTTCACTCATCAACTCAGGTCATTCAGCTGGTTAGACAGTGATGAATGGAGTATCATAACATCAACAAAATGAATGCGCTGTAGATGTTCAATATTAATAAAGTTTTATAAAATTATTTAAGTTCAAAACTTGTTTGTGTAATTTTTTTTTAACTTATCCGATGTGTGATTTAGATTTTCAAATATAAATAAATTAAGTACATTTCCTCCTTTAACTTCACAGAATAAGGAGAATGTCAAATATAAGTCTTTTTAAATACACTTGTTAATATTTTTTTAAGATTTCACAATAGGTTTTAACTTTCTACCAGCATTTTAAGAGTTGTTTTAATTACTCTACTACCGGGGGGCGGGGCGGACAATTCACTTTACCAAGGGCCTAAGTGAGTAACTATGATTGTTAATGGCCGGACATTTGGCTGAACTCAATTATTGCAAAAATATAATTGAGAAAAAAAAATCTGCTAGCATTCAGCCAAGATCTTCTTTTACCAACATTATCAAATTTTGAAACATGAAAATTGTGCTTCAGTGCATGTTTAGTCTGATCATTTCAAAGTCATTGGTCTGTTCTATTTAAACAGAACCAATTTATCTCTGACTTCAGTCAATAAATACACAAGGGTTACGCAGCATTCTGCTTTTAGACATTTCTCTTAAATTTCTCACACATTGCCACTAATTTTATATATATGTGTATATACCTTTTTAAAGTTGCTGTGCTTACTGGTCCCCTGTTCTGTGTTCTGGTTGTGAATGACGTCCAGAGGAGTCTCCCTCTCCTTAAGCTTTAGACTTTCAATCTCTGTCTTCAGCTCATTCAGCTGCTCTTGTAGGTGTTTGCTCTTCTCCATATATTCGACTCTTAAAAGCAAAGCACAAAATAGAGTTAAAAATAAACTGCAAAATAATATAATAAATAAGAACAACAGGAAAGATACACATTTTTAAATATAGTAATTTGTCACTGGAGTCCAGCAGCACACAGTCCAGAAAAGTAAGGCTAAAAAAGGTGCTTGTTCAGTAATATTCATTAGATACACATCAATATTGCATTGATTGATGTTTATGTTTAAAGCATCAGAAAGTTGTTTACAAAGCAACAAAAGATTTTAAGTCATTAAGGAGTTTACTAGAAAAGGAGAAAGGAGTTTACTAGAAAAATATATCTATCCTCCTAACTAAATCAATAAATTATGAACAATCTCTGCTTAAGAATTAAAATTTCCAACCAAATATTTAAACTTCACTCAACTAACTTACTCATTCTTATCCAAGTTTTATTTCTGCTCGCTTTAAATGTCTCCAAAATTAGCCTCCTGAATGGAGGCAGCATAATTATGTAGAAATAATGCTGAGGGCCATGTGTTCAACAAAACTCTGGAATCAAAAAGTGCATTTCTAAAACTAACATCTTCTTTATGGTGCAACTCTGCAACACTTATGTCTTCTAAAAATATTGATAGATTAACTCCCTTCTCTCAATTAAAGATTTAATCTGGAACCACAGTAGTAGAAATTCTAAAAGTGCAACTAAACTTCCCAAAATGGACAGGTGACTCACTTCTCCTTCTCAATCTCCATGGACAGGCGTTTCATGTCGGTGTCTTTGAAGTCAAAGCTGAGATTCTCCCTGCTGAAGTTAAGTTCTTGAGGGACGCTGTCAGATGGAAGTCCAGGTGACTACAATAGAAAAAGGAATCAAACATGGGTTTTCACTCAATAAAAAGTATGAGAAGGGAGTAGAGAAAGATAGAAATTAGCACATGGATCAAAATGACACAAAGTATGTGTAGAAAAAAATCACCATCAAAACAATACAGTGGAAAATACACATTTACATGGCCTGAGATACATCTGAAATGCATAGTGGCATGCAAACCTCAGACTGATTAAAGCTATTGTCTTGCTGTTTCCTATCTTAATAATATCACTTTACAAAATGTGTCAAAACAAACCAAATCTGAGGAAATGAAGCAAATTTTGCAGCACATTAAGTTTTGTCACATTTTTTAAGTAAGTGTGTCATTTTTAATGTGCTTCCTTTTTAAATGGTGCATGAGTAATGGGTGTGGAGTTCACTGTGTCCTGCTGCATCAGGATGGGGTACGTTACTTTACCATAATTATGGATCAACTGACCATCTCGGAGTGAAATGTCAATGTTTTGAGTGCCTTCAACTGATTAGATAATTATTAATTGAATTAATTAGTAAGTGGACCAGGCTATCGGTTTAAAGCATACTGAATAAAGTGAGTCCTCATTTTTGCAATCTACATATTTTTGGTGTATATGGTGTATAATTCACAGCATCATTTTATGCTGTGAATATATTTCTAGATGTTCAAAAAATCTCTATCAGTCTAACTTGGCTTGGGATCAAATTATCCATATACCTTAGCGCAAACTGAGAAGTAAAGCAACACCAGAGCATTATTCGCCTAAGGCAGCAGATCTTTATATTTGACTCGAAGGCACATATAAGGCACTGCTGCATACTTTTCTAGGAAGGTATAGGAAACGAACTTAGAGCAAATATTAACATAAATGTAGTACAAGTGGAAAGCTTTCATTTAAAAATATGAAAATACTCTTTGGAAAATGAGTAACAATACATCTATTATAAGCATGTACAAGTACATAAATCAGTATTCATACGCTGAAGAGACTCTCTGTATCTATTCTGTGTGAGTGTACATGTGTACAGGCAGATGACTGTATACTGTGTGGGTTTTAACATGTTTGGAGCTCCTGCGTAGGCTGACTTATGTACAGCCTGGTTTTATGCAATTATCAGTTTAACATGGCTTTGCAATGTCGCCTCAATCCTCGTGAGTGTGTGTATATGCGAGTGTCTGTTTATCTTTTAATATGGATGCTTTTGTGTTGCCAAATAGAGAATAATGAAATAGCATCAATATCGATGTTTACACACAAAAATAGTAAGTCTGCATTTGCTTTGGACATTTATTTGTTTTCCAGACCCAGTTAGTTCTGCTCAGGGCTGCATGGTTGCTGGAGCATATCCAAGCTGTCATTAGGTGAAAGGTGGGGGACTGTCCGCAATGATCACCAGTTCATTACATAAAAACAGACAACAAAGGAAAAACTCAGAGCACCAATTGACCCAACATGCAGGTTGAATAAAAAAAACAGCTTTCACAGCCAGAAACTAGAAATAATGCTATTTCATTTTTTCCTCAGAGCTATTTAAACAATTTTCTGCCATTATAGTAGTGTGATCAAAACCAAGACTCGCCATGTTAGACACCACTGCTATAATCATAATAATTTACTTGTTGACCTGAAAAGTGTTCTTACTTTCTGCTAGTTTTATAGGCAGACATAGATCCATATATTTTCCCTGGAAAATGTGTCTCTCTCTTGTTTTCTCAGCCCTCTCATCTTCAGCAGGTAAAGTGGAGGTGTTGACATTTTCAAAGTTAAACACTTTATTGGTTCCATTTCAGTCCAGTCATGAGTTTTTTGGTCTTGAGAACAAAACTGGACTTGAGTACCAAAACACTACTTTACAGATGAATCACCATGTGCAAGACAACAATGCTTTCAAAAGAAAAAAATTAATATAATAAGTAATAAATAGAAAAAATTCCCAGACAAGGGGAATTTGTCTGGGAATTTTGTACAAACTGAGATATTGTACAAACTGAGATATTGTGGGTATATCCAGTGGCAGAAGATGTCATTTAGTGTCCAGAAAAGTTGAGTACAAAATACACCTTTACACTTTTATTGCTTTACAAAGAGGCAATATGACCTACACCTGCTTCAATCTTCCTGGTTGACAGTAACATATCAGTTAGATTGCACATACACATGTAGTGCATCTAAACACCACTCTCTGTATTGGACAGTTTGACATGTGCTGGTCCGTTACCGTATAGATGGCCTTGCTGGTAATCTCCAGCAGCTTGTTTTTTGCTCTCCGCTCTGAATTCCTGGCCTCCTGCAAGTCCTGCTTCAGCTGCTCAGCCTCTTTAGCCCTGATGAACAAACAGATAGCAAATGACACGTTAATTTACCAACCAGACCGAAGAGACCAAATAGTATAAAGCGAATCTAAATGATATTCGATAATTAACACACAGTGATTCAGAAACATCACACCCAGGTAATCAGTGTGAAACACTGCAAGGCAATTATTTCAAACTACCTTTTTTCACCAATTAGTGTACAAACAGAGATGTAAGAGTGTTTTTACCCACTGATTGTGTTTTTTTCCTCCTTTTTGCTCATTTTCCTGAATGCTCTGAAGTTCCTTGCCAATGTGGGTGAACTATGTGCCTCCAGCGTTTGAGTGGATGTAGTCATTTACATGTTGAGTGGTGCAGGTTAAAATTTTTTCTGCTGCAGAAAAGTGCTCATCCAGAAATTGGAGTTACACCCAAGTGGTTAATGGTGCCTATTTGAAGCGATTGCCTAATAAACCGTGGAGTAGAAACTGTGAAGTAATATTGGTGATGGCATGTATACTATTTTGCTATGAATATGAAATGATTGTCATTTATTGAGCTTTATGGAGAAGTGACAAAATATATTGCCATCTCAAGTCAAAATGGAATGTTCTTCTTTTTTACTAATCCCGTCTTCTGCAGAAAAAAATACTTTATACAACTACAGATAACATAAAAATCTCAAGTATAGAAGATAAACTATTAAAATCTCCCAGAATCAATCAAATAGCAAACTAACATCTTAATTAACCTACTTTTTGACCAGGTGTGTAATTTTATGCTTTAAGAACAGTGAGTATTCACAGAGCTGCCAAGCAAACTTGAAATGAATCACAAGCTTCATATTACCTCAAAAACATCAGGGTAGTGCACGAGCTCTATGAGTTATTTAGGAACTACCTTTTCAAGCTTCTTTCTTTGAAGGGTTTGGATTTTTAAACATAACTCTTGGAAAGCTAATACAAAGAGGGAAAAAGTTATTTAAAGATGTAAGGGTATTGCATGTTTTGAGCACATATATGCAAAGTAGAAATAATAAGAGGACCTGGTTATAAATGGTGGCTCTAACATTGAGAAAGACATAAAATTCACCGAAGCCAGCCAGATATACTTTGCAGTCACTTCAGCCTGGATGGCACATGTTATATTCTACCAGCCAGTCGTCTTTGTTCTCCTCCCCACCTCCTTTCTGACTCCTCAGCCATCTTGAGCGCTCGCATCTCAGCCTCCAGCATCTTCTGTTCCATAATGCGTCGCTCCTCCTGGCCACGCATGGCGGTCACTTTGATGCGCTGCATCTCCGTCTCAGCCTCGGCAGCTTTCTGGGCCAACAGCTTGGCCTCCTCCTCTGCGATCTGGGCCTTTTCAGCCAGCAGGTCTGCCGTCTGTTCTGAGCGCAGCTGGAGTGGGGAAAATAAAATCTCACATTAGGAGGGAGTTGGAAAGAAGAAAAGTCAAAACTTTGCAGGGAATATACACATCTAAAACAAAGCACAACAGATAAAATAACATTGTAGAAGACAGGACAAAAGTAGATATAGAGGAAATAGAGAAAATGATAGTCATAAAAAAAAAAAAGGGAAATGCACTAGGTAAGCAATGTGCTAATGCTTTTCTTACTTTGAACCTTTCCTTTATGTGTCATTGTCCAAAAAAGGCAAGTCTTGGACGGAGAAAACCATTTGAAACTTACTAACGCCTCATTGGCCATGTGAGCCTCGTCCTGCAGCTGAATGAGCCTCCTCTCCAGCTCATCTCTGGCTCGCTCTGCTTCCTCTCGCAGCTGCTTTTCCCTCTGCAGACGTTGTCGCTCTACCTGGATGATATAAACAGGGAAGAGCAATAAAAAAAGCTCTATTGAAAGATTCAAAATAAACACACACAGTCTTTAGACTGACAGGAGTTTTCACAGGCTTTTCTTGTGGCTGCAGAATGCCTTTTGAAAATCAGCCATTGCTGATTAAATGCAAAATGTGAGAATATTGGGACAGCAACTAATAACTGTTTTAGTAATCGATCACTCAATCAACTTATTCTTTCATTGCATGAAAAACTGCCATATTTTGCAGACTAAGTAAAATTGAGAAAGCTCTACTTGTAAGTCCTAGTTAATAAACTATGTAGCTGTTACTCAGATTTTTAGGTAGATGAACTTTATCAGGGAGCAGCAGCAGCATATAGTCTAAACTAGTTACATCCTATATATACAATTAAAAAACAAAAATATGCCTCGTATGCAACTGTATGATATAACAACATTCAAACACACAAAAGATTTTACAAAATACAATATTTAAATTAAACTAGACAAATTACAGTAATTTAAAATATCTATTACAGTACAAATGGTGATAAAAATAAAAGAATTCTAAAAGTAAGAAGAATTCACTCTGAGAGTGGAAGATTTTCCAAGCTTTGGATGTGCATGGCAGCATTAAATGGAACTCAAGATTGCCCTAATCTTCTTCTGCTTTGCTTGGTTAAATCTAACTTGTGTGCGCTTTCACACCATGATAGTCCAGGGACTTTGATTGTGTGTAAAATGTGGAATCAAACTGCCAGAACAATGTCACACAGATACAACTGGTGTGATCTGCTGCGGCAGTAGCACAGAAGACGAGTAACAAATTAAATATTTTCAGATCAAATACAAGTCCATCAATCAGCTTTCTTTGGATTACTTGACAGTACATTTATTTTCCCACTGTAAGTGAACCACATTTGACCTTCTGATGTCTCTACCTGCTTTCTGGCCCTCTCTTCTCTGGCTTGAGACTTCATCTGCTGGACCTCAAGAGAGTCCACTCGACGTCGGCGTATGAACAGGTCATGGTTCCCTATGCACAGCTGCAAAATCTAAAAAGTGAAATCGAAACCAAACACAGGCAAAAATCACATTGGTGGCATCATCATCAAAATCAATTTACTTCTGCTGAGCTCACCAACTTGTTGACTCTTAGTCGTGAAGAGTTGAACTTGAAGACATTGGTTTTCTTGTCCAAAGGTTTGATGGTAAACTAAACATCGAGACAAGAGGAAATACCAGGATTAAACTGTTAAGTGGGGCTGCGTGTTTTGAATGAAAATTAAAAATGTTTTTAATTCTGATTTCATTTAAGTGAATATAACATGAACGTTAAGTATAAATTCTCCCACCTCCTTGTCGCTGTAGGATATGTTGCGGATCTCGTTCCATGGGAAGGAGCATTTGGGTGTCAGTTTGTTTTCCGGCTCGTAGATATGCAGACCAAGGGCATCCACTCCCAACAGAAGATCGGTTCCCTTTTTATTCTACACCACATCAGAAGAATTAAATATTTTCAACTGCTTGACACAGGCAAGCAGCTGTGAGACCACCCTCTCAGCCACCCTTCATTTGTTACCTGCATTTGATAGAGATGGCTCAGCTTGCTAGAACAGTTGTTAAAATCAAGCTGAATAATTCAGCTACCACAGAGTTTATATTGTCTCTACTTGTTTGTTTGAAAACAGCAAATTTCCTGAGTTGAGTTATAAACTGCATTGGTCTTTCTACAAATGCGTTATTCAAAGTCAGATCCAACTCAAGTAAATTTCTGTTTATTTTGAGTGAAACAATTGCTTTACACATCTAGAAAACATTTGAGGTAAAAGTACTTCCTAATATGCCCTCCATGTACACCTAAAACCATTCAAAATTTACCACCCATATTTTTAAGCAATGAAGACAGATGAGTCGTTTAATAACGGCACGGTTCAGTTAACCCGCCTCATCCGTTCATATTGGCTTCAGGGTTTCGACACCTTTTTTCAGACTTAATTTTCCCACAGCTCACTTTAAACACACCGATTAGGCATAACATTATGACCACTTGACATTATGACCAAGTGGTCATTATGACCAGGGAGATCAAACCTCCCTGACCAACTGAGATATAGATTCTTCCAGTTTCCTAAAAGATATGCGGTATCATCTGATCTAATAACAGGAGATCCTTTAAGTCCAGGAAGTAAGAAACGGGCCCAATCTAGATTGGACTAGTTTCTTAAATACATCTCGAAAATCCTCGATTGGCTTTAGATCTTTAGATTTTGGAGACCAAGGCAAGGTCTCAGAACCGATTCTGGTTCTCCTCAGGATTTCCTCCAGATTTATAAGCCTGGTGGGCTGCCAGGCTTTACTTGCACCGCTGACAGGCTAAAGCTAGGTTTATAGTTGATGCATTTAACACAATCTTGCCCCTGTTAACTTTTCATTTTTAATACAAAAACTTGTATGGGCTACCCTAGTGCCCATACCGCCAGGCTTAGCAAGTTTTCTGAGGGAAACCTGGCTTTTTAAATCTTTCTCTTTTTGCTTTGGGATAGGGTACATTATTCAAATGTGTACATGGTCTCCAAAAGTGCTTTGATGGGTGGTCCATGTCGAAGTAACATCCACATGGGCATTAGGACCCCAAGCTTCCCAGTAGTACATTGGCTAAAGTATCACACATTCTATTTAACAAATCCCACCCACTCTTAAGGCCCATGACCAAAAATAACTAGTGCTATTCACTTCAACTGTTATCGGTCATAATGTTATGCCTGGTTGGAGAAGTGAACCTGTAAAAACCACCAACCAATTTGATGAACAAAGGAATGGTTAGTTCATGGACAAAGAGATGGGGAAAAATTGAAAAATGAATGCTGGGAATTTAAAATTGGAATCAGATAAGTATCTACTGTATGTATATGATATGAAATAAATAAAGAAGACTGCATAGGAATCCTGCAACTTATCTGATAAAAGATAATGAAATGCAGGATCAACTCACCCTGATTAAAAAGTAATTGACGCCATACATGTCCAAGTCCTGAGCTATTTTTAGATACTCCATCTCGGCTTCGTCCCTGGTTCAATGACGAATGGAGGTAGAAAATGATTGAGAAGGATCCAAAGGTTTGGAGAAAAGACGGAGGGGAAGGAGAGAAAAGGAGAAACAGAAGTGGAGAGGGAAAACAAAGATCAAACCTTGTTTCATTTGTTTTTCTGTGCAGCATATGTCATGTTATGAGATCTGTAAAAACTTTGTCACAAAGCCCTTGCTAGGAAAAAAAAACACATAGGCACAGAAACAACACAAACACAGCTCTGTAACAGATTTTAGAGGTCATGTTTGATGGAAACAAGACTTTTTCTTATGCCTCCAAGAAAGTAAATATTGCTGAAGAGAAAACACATGCATCAGTTCTCTTTGCTCCCAGCAAGTTGGCAAATTTGTGAAATGTATTGGTCAAATTAGCAAAAAAAACAAAAACAGACTTTTCTGAGAGTCTGTTTGGTTTGCGTGATTAGAAAATGTTATACTTTTCAAAGATTAACTGAGAAAGAGGAGACAATGCCAAGTAAAAAAGATTATAGACACTCCAATTAAAGACTGTATCAAAATAAATTCACACAGAAATGTTGGACTTATGCAATAATGTCTAGAGCTGCAAAATGTGTGGTTTCTCCCTACAAATAACATGTAAATCGAAGGTCATGGACATCAATCAGGTTCAAAATGCAGGTGGAACAGTATACCGATGAGGGTTTTCCATCAAAACAAGGTGACCGAGTTCCTCCCACTGCCAGAAGCATCAATGAGCTGCTTACATTGATTGCTTCAAAGGACAACCTTACAAAAAAAAACTGTGCAAAGTGAACTGGATTACCCAACAGGCTGTTGTAAGACATCTTAGACAGTGCTTTATATTCACATCTCATAGCTTCTATTTCACATTCTGTTGTGTTACAGCCACAGACTTAAATGCATTCTAGTGGAATTTCATTACAAGGTAAATGCAATTTTGACCATTGTTTTTTTTATTTTTGTTTTTTTTAAATTGGTCTCAGTTGAATGTCCCTGGATTTGACTCCATCTTCAAAATTAATTATGGGCAGTTTCCCTGTCTCTGCTGAAGACAAGCATTCTCCCTGCATGAATAGAACCTCATGTGAAATTTTACAACAAGTTACTCTTCCCTAAAGTTTGAGGTAGAGTAATACTTGTCAGCAATTCCCCTAATCTCAGCTGTGAAACTCTGCACCTCTTGCAAAGATACCATGTGGCTCTATTTTTTACTAGTTTTAATTTATTAGACCAGTGACCTGTATTTTTTGTAGGTTTGTTTTTAATTGCATCTACAGCTGATACACTGCACTAAGTAAAAGATCCTAACTTTGAATATTAAGAAATTTATAATGCAAAATCAACAATTATTCGGCTTCCCATCAGAATTACTCTTATAAAATACTTTGTGTCTTTGCACCTGAGTGGACGCTATTTCTGCACAAAACCTGTTAAGTACCAAACCTTCAGCACATCCGACATGAACTCAAAGCTTAAAACTGTGCTAGCAGTAAAACTTCAGAGCAGTCTATTCATAAGCAGTGGTTTTACTTTGTTCTGCCTCTGTGCTCGGCATAGCATGCTGTGATCCTCTCCTCCCACATTTCTGCAGTCATCTGGTACAAGTTAATAACCTGAAATGGAAAACGACACATAAATATGCATAAATGCTCACAGGCAAATACAGTATATTTTAAAATGCCACATACTGTTCAATCTAGGCGGTTGACAAGATAGAATGACAAATATGCCAGCATCCTATCTTATGAGTGACAGTAAGTAAACCAGCAATCACTCACCCGCTTTGGCAGCAGTTCCTCCTCAGCCAGGAAGCCTGGTTTGTGAACTTCAGGGTCATACTCTCCGTACTTTAAAAGAATAGATAGGTATGTAAATAGATCCTTTTTTTTTTTAAGTTCTCAAAAAAAAATCATAGTCAGTCAAAAGCAGTACCGCCAGCTCAAAACTTTACAAAACCTGAAGATCAAAAACTGGCCTAACAACTCTGATCAGTTCTTCTCTATTAAAAGCATGTTTTTTCAAATGAATTTTTCCCATTTAAATAATTTAAGTTGTTGGTTGCATTAGTGGAGGAAAAAATTATCAATAACAAATTTATCCAACAAAGACACCATCTTGGAAACTATTATTTATGGATAATAGTACATTGTGTTAAAAACAACAAAAGAGACAATAGATTACGGATTTATTTCACAGCATTATGTTTTACGAAAGGTATTTTGAGTTTATATTTTATTGTATTTTTATGTAATCATTTGAATGTTTTGGAACTTTGGAACCCACTTGAGGGTTTTGGGGTCTTGAGATAATCTCAAGAAAAATCAAAGAGGGCCAAAGGTTGGTGAGAAATTATCAAGTTTGTTCTGGTATTTCTGTTTAAAGCTTGTTCAAGTTCTTTGTGTTGCCATTATTTCCTTGTTAATTGGCTCATTAAAAATATTTGCTTCACCCAGTGATAATCTAGGTCCCTATCTCTGTTACTGTTATTCTGCAGAGCAATAGCTAGAATGTTAGCGAACCACTAGTTTTGAGTTAATTAACACGTGAAACAGCATAAAAACAGACTCAGGAGACCCCACTTTTATATAAACCAATTTACACACAATGTACAAAAACACCGGGGTGGTGACCATGTCAGCTTATATTCAGGGGCTTATTTAATCGGATGAATCTTTTTAGTTTTCCATCATCATTTTATTTACTCACAGGGTTGTAACCCGTTTATTTCTAATTGCTAAATAATTGTTCATACAGTAATTTACTGAGGTAATATAGCATTACTAAATTCTTTTGGGAGAGATGGGGTGGTACGTTTCACCCTCTGGCATCTGAATACTCTTGTAATTTGAAAGTGAAATGTGCCAGAAAATTCCTGAGAGCATTGTCACCAAAGGACAGCTCATCAGTGACACCCAGTTAAAATACTGACAACTGCATATCCACTAGATAAAACAATATTCACAGCCCTGTAAAATAAACAGCACAACCATAAGAAAGAAAGATTCACAAGCACGGAATATATTCAGACTAAAAGATAACAATGTAGTGGGCATATTTGCTAACCATATGGCTTTTGTGCTCTGGATTCTGGCACACAGAATCTACAGCAAAACAGTTTATGTGGGATTTATGTATTCTTTTGCTATGAGCTCTAAATAACTGAACACTAAAAATTATGTTCAAGGATTTTCTATGTACACAAAAGATATTGTGTACAAAAGAAGAAAAAAAATTACTGCTTCAAAGTAAACAGGGCTACAGATTCCCACAAGCTAAAAAGAAATGATACGAATATAAGATGCTGTCTTGTTTAGATGACTTAATAAGGACACCAATTCCAACAGTTCTATTGAAATCTATTATTCTGCCATATTTGTTGTCACTTGGCTAATCTTTGTCTTTATTGCTAAAGACCAAGATTTTAAAAGAAGTTAACCTAGCATATTTTTAAACAGCAGATGACTCATGACTTCTGATGACCCAGAAGACATAAAATCTGAGCCCACAAAATAAACCTACTGGTAAAATAATAGCTAAATAAGAAACTATAAAACATGGTTGTTCTTTAAAAGCAGTGTCAGCAGATAATATCAGCATACCTGCCTAAGCTCAGAGAAAACCAAACGTTTGTTCGAGCATTTACCAGAAATGTCAACAGACAAATATCCTGTGCACTTAATAACATGAGGTACTTTGAACTGTAAAAACAACCTCCTGCACAACATTTGCATAAATATCAATTTGAAACGCTGGTTATAATAAGTTCTGTTTTTTTGTTGAGAATTTCCATAATTACATTTTTTCAGTAGATTTTTTGAAGTGTGAGGTTTATGTTGAAATGCTTGCATCTGGTTCAGTTTAGTTCTTTGGACAGTATTGCATCATATAACACTGTGAAGCAGACTTAAATACATAAAACAAGCTACTCCGTTGGCCAGGCAGTAAAGAAATTATAAATAAAAACACTGTGACCAAAGATCAAGTTTTCTTTTCATCAAATTTAAAAAGCTAACTTTTGGGCTATTTGTTGGCCTGAAATATACAGGTGTAGCTTAACATTTTGCCAAAAAGAAAAAACCTGACCAATGACGCGGTGGTCCGTAATGATAGGTGGAAAACATTTCAGTCAGCTAAATTTTTATTTTTTTGAGGAAATCCAAGGTTCCTCGGTTCAGAAATAGAAATGCTCATTGGAACTGCAAAAGAGCTCAGTGCTAGGTAACTCTACAGACATTCACTTGGTATTTTAAATGTTGAAATGCAGAGTGTGCTTGTTTAGAGGGCAAAGCTTTGTCTTTCAAAGAAATATGGCAGCAGTATATAAGTTTACAAAGTTACATTTTGATGAACGAAGAGTCTTCTAGAACCATGTCCTTTGGAAAGACAACAAAGTAAATGTGTATTACCCCATTTGGAAAACCAGGAACAGGAATCAGCACAAACACCTCAGAGTAACTGTAAAGCACGGTGGTGTAGAGCTGATGATTTGTGCTTATTTTTTGGCCACAGGACTTTGGCAGCTTGCCGTCATTTAGTTGACAATAAGCTTTTCTGTACTGCAAAGCAGTCCATCAGTTACAGTCCAGATTTCAACCTGACAGAACTGTGGCAGCAGGTAAAGTGAACAAACTTAAGACACATTCTGCAGAAGAGAAGTCCAAAGGTCTTCCACAACAATGTGCAGGTAAAGACATAAAACAAACTACTGTTTGTTACTGATGAAAAATGTAGTTGCCTTAATTTTGCGGTACTATAAATGAACTAAAATTACAGTTTTTGTGCTTCTATAAACCATTATTTGAGGTAAATCAACTTATCCTAGTAAGAGAGATTCAAACTTTTGGTAATAATTGAACAGTATTGCAGATATTGTTGGAACATAGCCTGACCACCGAGCTTAATGATTTTATTGCTCACTTCAAGTTAGAATTTGTGCCCCATATAAAGAAATGCCTCAATGACTACCTCAATTTTTGGATTCCCAAGAATTGAATTAATTAGCAGAAACAATAAAGACACACCATTCACAGTTGTTCCAAGGCAACAGTAATTCTATTAAGATTTTTGTTTACAGAGTTACTGAACCGATTACTAAAAATATTTATTGCTGTTTTGATGTTCTAATTTAATAAGTCTTTACAAGAACAGAAGGTAAAGCAGGCAATAACATAAGCAATAAAAAAAAGACATCTTTCAAACATTAAAGGAGTCTTGAAATATGATTCTCTCTTTCGTGCCAACTTCAGACTGGCATCATTATACAGAAGTCACAGAACTAAAGTAGATTCCACTGTGCAATATACTGTACTTCTCTGGTGGCATGGTGATTCTGCTCAAAAACAGATTATGAGGAGAAAGGGAGAGGCTGCCAAACACCTCTCAACAGCTGCAGTGCTTAACAAGAACCTGCTTCCCCTTTACACAGCCACTTTAGTCATACTGACTCTAATCAAAGCTGACTGTTGATTAAATGAAAACAGGCTGGGGCCTCATATTTGTGCTGTTTACCAGTCAGAGAGTGCAGACACCAAGAGGCACATGGCACAAGACGATGTGCAGGTTTTTCTCCATCCACATGCTTGTTTTCACCTGGGCCTGTTAAATTGGTATGGAAAAGGCAAATCTCTGGGGGATCCAGGCCAAATCTTTTGAGACAGAGCTCTGGTGTGACTAAACCATGTGCGCCTGTCAAGAAGCTGCATCCCAGTCCTCCTGTGGTTTCCTAGAGGACTTTAAGATGGAAGGACCTTTCAGGCAAAATGTCTGACATTGCTGGAGGTTTATTATCAGTTTGTTTTGGTTGTGGTTTTCCCAGACTATAGCTAACTTGTTTTATCCCAAAGAAAGAGTTTTTTTTTCTTTCATCCACCAACAATATGGAACAACCTACCCCAACGTGTTCGGTGTGGATAGCCACTTTTTGTCTAAACAAAAAATAAAATAAAACATTTGTATAATGTGGTGTAAAAGCTGCGCGTTGTCAGTATTTTTCGCTTCAATCATTTTTTTTCTGATTTTTTGTATTATTTTGATCTTTTATACTTGTAATTTTGTGCATTGATTTTATCGTTTCATGTGTGTTTTTATCCAATGTACATCTTTTAGATTTTTCCTTGTCCATAGGACTTTGATTGAAAGTTCTTTATAAATAAATGTGTTGTTGTCACTATCACTATTCCAGATGCTGAAAGCATGTGACTTCATCTAG
This sequence comes from Poeciliopsis gracilis, assembly GCA_911649635.1. Classification (NCBI taxonomy): domain Eukaryota; kingdom Metazoa; phylum Chordata; class Actinopteri; order Cyprinodontiformes; family Poeciliidae; genus Poeciliopsis; species Poeciliopsis gracilis. Next base: position 2,149,995 of record CAJVRI010000715.1, read on the forward strand.
AGCAGGAGTGTCCAACTTCAGTTCTCAGAGGCCGATGTCCTCCAGGCTGTAGATGTGTCCTTGTACCAATAAAGCTGATTAAATGGTTAAATTATCTCCTCAACATGTATTTTTAATTCTCCAGTAATTAACCAATTAAAATATTGTGAAATGAATCTTATGCCTGAAAAAATAATCAGAAAAATTTGAACTAGTTCTTAGACATAAGCACAAGTCCTGTACCTTTTCTCAAATATGAGAAGAAATTCTGACAATCGTTATCAAATGTTCTTGGATAACTAGAAAAAAAACTTATAAGGGCTGTTGCACCTAAAATCTTTCTGGTGCAGAAAATGCATAACAAAAGGACAATATTAGAAAACCAGATTAGTACTTAGTATAAGATTAAGTAAGTGAGTTATGCATGACACGCAGGTGAAGTTTCGAATGGGTCATACATAAAAATAAAGACAGACTAAATGTAAGCACAGCTCTTGTTTAATTTGTTGAGAGCTAAATCTCAAGGGAATAGTAGAGTTTTCTTATAAGTGGAGTACTGGTAAGAGGTAATGACCTGAAGTGTATGACTGTTAAAGGGTTGTACAATAACACAGTGTTAAGGAGTGCAAGAGTAATCCAGCATGACAACAATGCTCCTCTGAATATCTTCATAAAAACTGTAGATAATATGATGATAGAGGTAGATGTCTAATTTGTATGAATAGTGTAACTCTTGAAAACGTTCTTCTTCTGCTGCTATTTCTATTGTGTGGCTTTAAGATTTTACTTAAATTTTAGTTGTATGCAGGTTCAATGAAAAGAATAAAAACTGTTGTGTGTTGGTTAAATGTGTTAAGTCCTAGAACATGGCTAAAAAATACAGCATCATAACCATGTATGGAGGATTTACTTTTTGAGGAAGACTTAAAAGAATAAAACATTTTTACAATGTAACTTTTATTGTGATAGTGTCTTCAGTTAACAGCCGAAAAATTAATTTGTGGCATCAATATAAGATATGTAACACATCTGTTCCAGGTGAGATGATTACCCAAATTTCTCAAGAATCTGTACTTTAAGAGGAAACTTTACTCCTCTTATAGGTTGCAAAGACTGACCTTGGCATGGACTGCATAGGACGCCAGCAACACAGAGGCCTCTGGAGGACAGTGAATTTCTTCTTCGAGGATCTTCTTCCTTACCTAAACAGAAATTTCAACAGTTTTCAGGCTTGAATGCTTGAATGATGAAGCTGATTTGTATCCCGACCTTTCCTTACAGACAATTCATTTAGATATAGCAATTCATTTCTTAGATCAGAGAAAAATAGAGTTTGTCGTGAATTTATTTTTCAGGAAATAATTTTGACTTTAAACCAGGATGGCTGCTCTTCCCTATTTCCTGAAGATTGGTTCTTTTGTCACTTCAATAAGAACAGCAAAAGACACGAGGGACGTACAACCGAGATGATTTAATCTCAGTCATGCAATAAAAAGAAAGTACTGCCCCAGAGATAAGCAATGGGAAAAACAACACTTTGACTGCTGAGTTTTTGACAGCACCAACACTGTTCCCTAAACTCTAAACTGACAGATAAGGAAATTGCATTTAGTGACAAAAAAAAAAAAAAGTTGTGATGCATCTTAAGCTTCCTTTTAATCTCTGTCCCTTTGTTTTTACAAACACTTTGATTTACTGTGTATCAATGGTGCAATAATATTAAACTTTGGCTGCCTTCTCTTTTATTAAACTTCAGCAGAAGTAACAAGTTTTGTCATGATAAAAAACCGTCACCTATTAAGTATTTTTTTAAACTGCTGTGTGCAAAATAACTTTATTTTTAAAATATAAATTAGTAGCAATGTGACAACATTTGAAATGGTTGTTACATCTGAGTTATTATTATTCTATAACCTTTATTTTCCCCTGCATTTTATGACTATGACTATGACACTTGGTATTAAGCTTTGACCTACAAGATGTTTTGTGTATTCATCACATTGAAGCACTTACTGACTGAATCTACAGTTTATGGCTGAATCTCATATTAAAACTCCATCAAAACATACACCGTGTTCCAAATTATTATGCACATTGAATTTAAGTGTCATAAGGATTAAATTTTTTGTTGTGCTATTAAATTTATAGATGGTATTGTGTGTCAGGGCTCTATGAATCACTATAATTAATTTCAGAGATTTGGTTGGTTAGTTTGCCTGGTGAACTCAATTAAGAAGGATGTTCCACATTATTAAGCAGGCCACAGGTTTCAATCAATATGGGAAAGAGAAAGGATCTCTCTGCTTACATTTCCACTTGTTTACGATACTAACTGCAGAATCAGTTCGATTCAAGAAGATCAGCTTTCTAATCAGTAGAGTTGTGTGTCCTTTCTACATCTGTGCAGCATCTGATGCTGAGTTCTTTGTTTTATTCTAAAATACAAAAAAGTCAAATTAAATCTTCACTTCATATAACAAGAAAAGACTCATCCAAGTTTAAAGTGCTGATTAAACTCTCAGGGCTCACAGTAATAACATTGTTTTTAATAGGCTTGAATTCACTCCAGCCAAGATGAAAGCAGAGCTTCCCACCAAGCGTTTCATTCTTAAACTCCATCATCACTCAAACTAATTGATTCACAAACCTAAGTTGCATAACCACATATACATCACAAAAGCAGATTTTAAGGTTAGATGGGGCAAACATGCTGTAGCAGCAGTTATATAAGTGGGCAATTTCATGCTTCAGACCTCGTCATTTACAGAGCCAGTCAAGCTGTCTTTTCTTGTTTTGAAGTAACAAAGGTGCAGAGCCAAAGGTGACAGCCTTAATCATAACCAGCACTAAGTGCTTAGAATGCCATTCCCTTTACAAATGAGAGCACGTTATCATCCCGGCCTGTTGTGATGGAGATGTGCATGTGTCTGTTGACGTTGTAAGTGCTCAAATTTGCGGGGTGTGAGCTTGAGTGTGTACGTATCTGGATTGGTGATCATTTCTGATAAGCACTAATCCAGCTGTCACGCCTGTGACATTATCTGAACGGGGGCCGCCTCCTGACATTATTGGAATTAATGAGAGCAAAGAAATAAGCAGGCAGGCAGTGTGATGCACTATGCATTTATATTCTTCTTACTCATGGCTGCGTGTTGCCTTAACTGAATAATTGGTCTGTTAGGCTTTTCTCAATAAATTAACTCAAGCGGATTTAAATGAAATAAGAATATAGATAAACATTTAAAGTATATGCCACAGAATAGAAGTGCAATATAGTTTGCTACATAAATAAACTAGTACAACTGACAATTTCTAAGATTACATTAGGATTATCTCAATGCGAGAGTCCGAAGTATTTTGGGGCAATATGGATTAAAATAAAATGTCGGATTTTTTTCAAACCAGATCCAATTCTACTCATTTTTTTTTCTCAGTTTCTTTTCTAAAAAAAAAAAGTGATTTTTATTTCAATCATTCCTTCTGTGAGATGTACGACATATTCTTGGGACCATGTTATGAGAAGTTTTGTCTAATTATGTGAAAATAATCACGGAGTTATCAGAATGAAGACGTAATTTTGCCAGAATAACATTTTAAAATTACAAGAATGTCATCTTAATCGGGATTGGATTACAAATTTTTGGTCATTTACGTGTTGGGAATTCTCGTAAAATTTCTACTTCATTCTCCTAATATTACGACTTTATTCTTGTATTCTTTATTCTTCAACTTTATTGCCATATTATTATGACTATTTTGTTCCATTATGACTTTTTTTTTTTGCAAAAAAAAAATAATCTTAGTCTGACCTATTTCATTGTAGATTTGATCTACATTCAAAGTCAGAATAAAAAGAAGCTGTAAAACAAATTGGTCAAACAACAGGATGGGCCTCTGAATTATGAAAACCAAAGGAGTCCATTGATTAAAAAATTCTGATTTTCCAAAGACAAAAATAATGAAAAATAATCTATTAATTGATTAATCATTTGGTGATAAATCAATTAATTGATGTATCTCCTATCTTTACTCTAAAACCTAATTGGTAGTTGATAAATGACTAACAGGTAGCACTGGATGATGATAGCAAAACACCAAATCTCATCTCTGGCTAAAAGAGTGATAGTGCAAGCTCTGTAGGAATGCCCCAGGGAAGTATTACTGAATGTAAAGGGCAGCAGTAATATGCTGTACCCTGATTTCACATGGCTGCACACGATCAGAGCAGGACGATGGAAAAGGTGCATTACAGGGGGTCCTGATGAACATCTTTCAGAAAAAACTGTAGACGTGTGCCCCCTGTAGGCATTGGGACACATAGATGGAAAATACAGATGCACAAAAAGAACTTCAGTTAAAAATAACCTAAATCATCTTAAATACAGACTTTATTTCACCTCAAGAGGCTGAGAGTTCTCTTCCTTAAGTGTCACACTTGTTGAAAGCATAGATTTTATTTTCCTTGCTGGTTGTACCTGCTTTTATGAATGTTTTACCTTAAAGCACCTTTCTAGAAGAAAAAATATATATTTCTCCAGGTTTTTGCTTTTTTTAAATTCTGAACTTTTGCATACTCATTTTCTAGATCCTTCTGACATTTTTATGATGTTCTGGGCATTTAAGTACACAACCTTCACCTAATTGAGTTTATTAACTGTCATGTTGTAAAAAACATTAACAAACATAGAGTTTGCATACTTATTTTTACAGACTTGAAAAATGATCAGATCATGTTTCCTACTTCCCAGACTTTGTGGGAGCAATAAAAGCAATAGAAAAATGTGTCCACCATCCAAATGGTAATTAAATATTCTTGAGTTAGATTAGCTGGTAAAATCTGTAGCTTCAAATCTCTACTTGACTTAATACCAACTCCTGCTTTTATGTGTGATTTCAAAAACTCCTAAAACTAATCAGAAGAACTGAATTGCAAAATTGTATAACCAGAATAGAATAGGATATAAAAAAATACAAGTGACAATTGGCTTACCTGTAGAAAGAAGAGACGCTGAGTGATATCTTGTACTAGCTCCTCCTCAGCATTTTCTGGGTAAAACTTGGCCAGGAAGTGGAAGGTAATTGGTTCATCTTTTGAGACCTCTTGGTCTAAAACCTGTAAGCATTAACCAAAGACAACAACAATACTTCATAATTGATTAAATAATTCCAGTAGAAAATGATCAAGTATTTTAGGAAAACAAAAAAGTGGCACATTAACCTTCCTTTCCATCTTCAGCCAAGCCACTGTGTCCTTTATGTTGTACTGGAGCCCAAAGAACCAGGTTTCTCTCAGTCCCAAAGTCCGGCACACCAAGTCAAAAAGGTCTTTTCCTTTCCACTTCATCTAAAAGTTAAAGATATATATATATATATTTTGTTCTACTTTTTTCAATGAAACAATATTTCTTGTCTTACAAAGAAGGTAATATAAAAATTTAATACATTTCAAATCTTTTCAACATGATGTATTTAATTATACGGGGCTGCACAGTGGCACAGTGGGTAGCGCTGCTGCCTTGCAGCAAGAAGGTCCTGGGTTCGATTCCCGGCCCGGGGTCTTTCTGCACGGAGTTTGCATGTTCTCCCTGTGCGTGCGTGGGTTCTCTCCGGGTACTCCGGCTTCCTCCCACAGTCCAAAAACATGACTGTCAGGTTGATTGGGCTTTCCAGATTCTCCTTAGGTGTGAGTGTGTGTGTGTGTGTGTGAGTGTGTGTATGGTTGTTTGTCTTTGTGTTGCCCTGTGACAGACTGGCGACCTGTCCAGGGTGTACCCCGCCTCTCGCCCGGAACGCAGCTGGAGATAGGCACCAGCACCTCCCGACCCCGTTAGGGAGAAGGGTGACCGGAAAATGGATGGATGGTATTTAATATACAACTTCCTATTCAAATTATTTTACGTTGGAGATGAGTAAAATGTCATAAAATCAAAGATTCCTTGAGTTTTACATGGCTTTGGAGCCCTAAAGATGCAAGTAGTAAAATCCCACCCAGTGAAACACACAAGAACTTTTCCGCACGCTTATTAAATAAGTGTATAAGTACAATAAGTGGACTGAAAATGTTTTCCTAATTTTTGCCATGTTAGATTAATCAAAACAATGGTTAAACAAAACCAAATATAGCTGAAGTTGATATAAACAAAACTATGCAAAAACATGAAAACACATAAATATTGAGCCTGTCAAGCAGCAAGGATGAAACTGGGACAGTAAAAAATAAATCTAGAAAAAGGGCTTGTTTTTATTACAGATACATAATACTTACTTAACCAATAAGTGAGATAATTGTGAGACCCATGCAAGAAAATAGAAACCTGTAACTAACATTATGCTGGTGTGTATAATTACCAAAAAAAGCAGCTGGTACCCATAAACGGTTCCTCCCTTTTAAATATAGTGTTTGCAAGTAATTTTGATGCCTTTCATTTAAAAAAAACCCGACAAACTGGGAGAAACAGTCCACTATCAAAGGGGAAAACATATAAATCACGGAATACGGGTCAGCACTGATTTCAACTACTGACTAAAAAGTATTTAAATGGGCTGCGGTAAACACAGCAATCCCTGGCTTAAAACTTATGTTTAAGCAATCGCGTGGGCGTCACATCCTTTTCCTTTATTGACACCTGCTGCCCTCTAGCGTTCAGCAAGTGAAATACATTGGTTTCGTGGGAATTTCTGAAAAAACTTCATTTTTACTCGCTCATGAGCCAACAAACTGTTTCGACTTCCTTCACACTTTATCTGTATGAATTAAAGACTTTTTATTTATTTTGTTTTACAATTTGAAATTAGTGAGCAGAAGAACAAGTCGAATGTTTACAGCATTACTCATAATAACAAAATGAAAGATTGTTCAAACTCACCTCGCACTTGAACTCCATGTCTGATTCCATGGTGCATATCTTTACTTTGAAGTATTTGGCTTGTTTTCTAATCAAAGAGTTGAATCCCATTTTTGCTGCTAAGGCACTTGCCATGGCGACCCGTAAATAAACACTCCTATTCTATTCAATACACCAATGATACTTTAGACATTCCTTATAAACTAAAAACAAAAAGTACTATTAAGACATTCTTCTCTAAATTAGTTCATCGTATGGTTCGAGAACACGAGAATTTAGTTAGCACAGCGAGTTATCCACAGATAAACACAAACATGCATGTGACTTTTCAGCTGATACTAACAATATTTGCAAACAGGACTCATCAAGAACCATTTGTCTTTAACGACATGTTACTGATTTCTCAGACTCCTCTGTATTGAATATTTATATCTCATGTTAATACAAGAAGGTCCACAGATAAAGTTTAACAAAAGCAGATATTTACAGCATAGTAAGGCTGGCTGCTAACGATAGCTGGTCAGAAGTTAGCCAACTAAAGTTAACTGTTTTAAATCGAGATGTCCAAATACATACTTCCCGTATAAAAGTTCTTCGAAAACTCATGAAATTATTTTTATCCAGTACTTTCCGAAAAAAAAAAAAAAAAAATTGACACGAAAACAACAGCTAACTGCGGCTAATAACCTGTTAGCGATGGCTTTAAAATGGAGTGGTGCATTCGCGTACAGTCTATAAAGTAGTACTTACTGTATAAACATGAGATAGAAGTCATTTTGAGATGCTGGGCACAGAATTATGATATTATTCTGCTTCTGAAATACCATATTTCTAATTTTTATTTTTTTCTGTTTTGTATCTGAGTAAAATAAATCTGGTAGTCATAGTTGTGTAGCTAAAATAAGTTAACAGGCAGATTTCCCCTTTCATTTTGTCATGTTCTGTAAAGAACGTTTAAAAAACTGTTGTTTTTCTTGAAAGAAAATTACACGTATGCATATTATTTCAAAATAAGTTAATTACGCAATATGTCCACTCTTCAGTTTGAAATTCTGCCCACAAATCCATAGAAATAGTTTTACATTTCAAGAGGACATTGAAGGCAGCATCTTTTCCCTCGCCCTTTCCTTTCGGACCGATCTGCCAATCACAATGCAGCACACTCAACATGCCCCACCCTTAGCCAGGCCCCCTGCGCCATAAGGAGGCGGGGCTACAGCAATGAGGTAATCGGGGTAAACAGTAAAAATGGCGACGTCTGTAGCCAGAGCGGAGCAGCTGAGTTTGAACGGAATCATTTACGAGTCCCAAACCAAAAAACTGACCGATCTGCCGACCGAGTTGCTTGAGCATATTCTGTGTTTCCCTGTCCTCAAACATGTCGACGTTTGTAACGTGTCATGCTGCTGCAAACGGCTGCACGATGTCTGCCATGGAAGGGGAAAGGTCTGGGAACACCAATACAAAATCAGGTGCTGCAAATATTTTTAGCTTCTCTTAATGCAGATTCTTGTAACATTTCGTCTTTATCTTCAGAAAAGAATCCTAATGTTATCCAGAACTTTAGGGTCATGAAGCCATCCTTTACGCTTTGAAGGTTGGTTCGTTTACTGCGAACTCACAGCAAGCTGTCATTCTGCTGATGCGCCAAATTTGTCCTTATGTCACCGGTGCTAAGCAATATGACCGTGGGCATCTTTGAACTTCGTAAGAAAAATAGGTTTTAAAATGTATCATTGGCAAAACGTACATCCTGCTTTTTGCAGAGTCCCTTAAAATGAATTTGTTTGACCTTGAATCCTATACGTATGTAGTCCTTCAGCTAGTCTGACAGAATCAGTTCTTTCTGTAAGGGATACATCTACTGCAGCAGGATGATTGAAGGTTTTACAGCCTGATTTAACCTTATAAAAAATAAATAAATAAAACCCAAGTCATTCTGAAATTACAAATTTACTCCTTACACCGACAGATGGCCAAGACTGCAGAGGTTTTATCGTCAAAATGAGAGCTGTGACTGGCTTAGAGAATACATAACCCGGCATAGAGTTGGAATACAGATACGAAGGACAGTGGAATCCATTTCAAAGCGATTCTTCACAGAAGTTGTAAGTAATCACCTTCTTCTGAAGTAATATTATGCAAGGAAAGATATGACATAATTTAGAATCAATGATGCTGCTGTAACCTGGATAGAGCCATGAATCGGTTAATATGCCAAGGGCTTAAAAAGTTTCGATACTACTAAAATGAAAGTCTTGTAATACAGTTCTTATTGCTTAAAATCAACTGAAATTTCTCAATTTTCATAGAATTGCACAGTGTGTCCCCTCCCCTACTTGCTGCTGAATATACCAGTCTATTTTTTTTTTTAAAGTCCAAAAAGTTAAAATGTCATATACCAGCATTTTTTGTACAATAAAAATGTAAAACCACAATGAACCTGAATGTTTCTATCAAGTATTAATTACATCTTCAGGGTTGTCAGTCATTTAAAGGCCTATCTGTTTACTTAACTCCTAAAATTGATTTTTATTGAAAATGATCAGAAATGCTATATTTTTTCCTAAGAGAAACATTTAGTTTCTTTCTATTATTTACAAAAACTTATGTTGTGAAATTAGCACATAAATTTCATACTGGCTCATGTCTAATTGGAAGGGATAAGTGTGTGTGGGCACATGTTTGTGCAATATTGTGAATCCGCTTGGTTGCAAACTAATCCAGAGTTCTTGTAACTCAGCCATGCGTTGGCCAGGTGCTTGGAGACAGCTTTGCAGAGATCGAGTCACTAGGGATGCCAGAGCACTTCTGTGAAGACGAGCTCCTCTTCATACTCAACTCAGACAAGAGGTCAGAGTAACACTGTGCACAAAGTCAAAACAAAACCAAAACACTCCAAAAACAGAAGATTTTGATAATTGGCTGGGGTTTGGATGTTGATTCAGATAATTCTTTGTGATTACAAAAACTTTGTTGCATCACTCATTTATGATGCTAATGTTTGTCTCTCCACCCTCTTCCAGGAAAAGCTTGACCCTAAAATACTATGCAAAGAAAATCCTTTACTTCCTGAGGCAGCAGAACATCCTGAGGAGTCTGAAGACCTTCTTAGGGCAGCCAACAGAGCAGCAGTCAGCTCTGGAAGGTAACCATCAGTGCTGGCCCTTACCTTATTAATATCATTCATTGTGAAGGTTGCAACATATCAGCAAATCAGTTTTTGATTTGTAGCGTTTTCTAAAGTGAAAGTGAAATTATTATAACTAATTCATAGAACACCAGAGATTGATTACAAGTGCATCTTTTTTATAACGTCGAGGTTTTGTTATTGTGTGAGAGTTTGCACTATCACACAAGGTGTGGAGGTTTATGATGCTTAGAGCGACTTTAACAGGAAGAGTCTACATTGGACAGCTGAGACAAGAGGTCAGAGTAACCTTGTCAGAGACAAGGATTAACTTAAGATATAAAATCTCCTGCTTGGTCCAGTATAAGACAAGGGATTAATATGTAGAAATGTACCTCATGCCTGCTATTAGGTACAGTGGAGAACCTATGATGCTGTGGGTCAGTCCCTGAATGAACAAAAAGTAGAAGATGAATAAAATATATTTTCAGTTATAGTTATACAGTTACACAATGTCTTCATTCTGGATTTATTTAGCTTTTAGAAAGTATTGTTTTGAGTTTCAATCACATTTTGAAAAGCAAGTCAAAACAAGATGTAAAAAAAAACCCCTCAAAAAAACAGTATTCTCCTCCTCCCTCGCCTTAATTTAAAATTGTTTGTTTTCCTCATACATGTCTTTTCTGGGTTGTATTTGCTTTGCTAGGTGCTGTGCTGGTGGATCAGTATTGTAACCCACTGGCTGATGTCACACTGGCATCCATTTCACAACAAATAGATGATGTGGCAGAAAAAGCAAAGAAGACGCTGAGAATCAAGAACCCTTCTCATCCCAGCCTTCGGGTCACTAACAGTAGGTATTTTAGAAAAAAAAAAAAAATGGTGAAAAAAAACAAAAATCAGAAACGCTCTTATTTTTGGGGGGCCTTTTGCTTGCATTTTGCGTTTTTGTTCTTCACTCAATATTGTTTCTTTTAAAATATATTGCTAGTAGAAATATAAAGCATGAATAGCTGAGCTCTGTTTGAAAGAACTTACTTGTGTGAAGGTGACTGTATGACGGAGGACTTTGAGCTCCAGAGGCAGGTGTTGTGGGCCCTGAACGCAGTTTTGTATGAACAGCTTCAGTACAAAGGCAATGAGTGCGACTACTACAACCCGCTCAACTCCTACATCCATCAGGTAGGCACCAGCTGATAACCTTTTCTAATGTGTTATTCTGAAATATTTTCACTGTACTTCTTATTCACCCAGGTGCTACTTCGGCGGACAGGTATACCCATAAGCCTCTCTGTCCTATACATGACGCTCGCCCGGAAGCTGGGCGTTCAGCTGGAGCCCGTCAACTTTCCTAACCACTTCCTGTTGCGCTGGTGCCAGAGACCAAGAGGGTACGGTTTGAAATTAGAATATTTACATCTTTCTTATTTACACACTGATTTCAACCTTTCAGTTACACATATTATCACAGTAGCCTAAAATTATCGAGCAATCACTGATCATGTTTTTGTCTTTCTCGATTTCCACTTTTATTTTTTTAATATACAATCATGTGATCTTATGTAGATATTGTGGTGTAATTTCTGTCATGTGACAGTACGGTTTAATTAATCTATAGCTTATTAATGTTTTAGCTAAATGACTGCATATTTCTGAATCCTACTTTTGCCCATTTTTTGGCTGTGTGATTATGAGTCAAAGTTAATTTGATTGAAAGTGTTTTGCAACTAACGGACATGACAGTTGAGTTAAAAAATTTGTGCTGCTTTAATTATTTTTTAATATATTAATATTTGAATTTCCTACCTTTTGTAGGAGTAGGAATACAAAAAAAGAGCCTTTTAAGACAGCTTTTTTTGACCTTGTTGCTCAGTTTTACATTTATTCCAAAGACATTTCTGCCAATTTGTTGCTGATCTCCTGACTATTGGGAAACAGATACACTTAAAAATATATCAAAATCATTTACATTTGCATCATAAAACATTTCTTAATATTTATTGTTAATAAATGAGAGGTTTTCTTGTTCTCACTCTAAAACATCGCAAGAAATTTAAATTGTCTTATCAAGTGATTTTTTTTTATAATAAATGCTTAAATATAAGTGCACAACTCAGTACATTTTCTAAGCCTATTAAGTAAATGTCCACAGAAGCCTAACAGAACATTCCATATGCAGAAGTGAGGACATCTATGACTTTGTCTACATTGATGCCTTTGGGAAAGGCAAGCAGCTGACGGCGAAGGAATGCGAGTACCTCATTGGCCACCAGGTGACAGCAGACTATTACAGTGCCATTAGCACCACAGAGGTGCTGCTCAGGATGGTGGGGAACCTGCTCAATATTGGCAAAAGAGGGTAAGAAGAACTATTCACATTATTAGATGAAGGATGTCTGATGCAAGATTATTTTGCAGGTACAGACATCTTAATCTTTCAATTCCATGCTAATCAATTGATTTACTCATGACCTTCTCAGCTCCTGTTACTATCTTCTGCAGAGGTATATTGTTGTCATTCAGTGGTAGTATAAGTATAGTCTCGGAGCGCTTAAAACCGAGTAAGATGTTACACCCCATCCTGTGCCTGCTGTATACAAAGTACATTTTCGGTTTAAACTGTATAATCTGCGGTGTGTTTTCCATCAGGGAAGGAAATGAGAAATCTTACCAGCTGCTAAGGGATTCGCTGGATCTCTACCTCACCATCAATCCAGATAACGTTCAGTATTTGCTGCTGCAGGCGCGCCTCTACTTCCACCTTGGAATCTGGCCAGAAAAGGTCAAACTTGAGCAAAAATGTTTTCAAATACAAACTAGATTTTTCATTATTATTTTGGGTCTAAATTTTAATAACTGTTTTATATCTTAAGCAGGAGTAAAATGGCAAGTGCACCAATCTATATAAAACGCCTATATTGTTATTGTGTGGTATTTTAATATTTAGCATTGCACTGCTCTTCACATATTTTTCTTCACCTTGCTTCCAGGTGTTAGACATCCTGCAGCATATCCAGGCTTTGGATCCTTCCCAGCATGGAGCGGTGGGCTACCTGGTGCAGCACACACTGGAGCACATCCAGCACAAGAAGCATCCCGTCACTCCTGAGGTGAAGCGGCGCAGCGCTCCCGAACACCTGGAGGTCCAGTATTCAGTCGGCCTTATTATGAAACACAAGCGGTAAGTTTCTATAAAACACAACGCAGATAAAAAGACAAACTACCTCAAACTGTAAAACACTGTTTACTGAAATTCTTCCAGGTCGGGGTATAACTGTGTGATTTACGGCTGGGATCCTAAATGCACCATGAGCCAGGAGTGGATCAACACCATGAGGGTCCACCAGTTGTCCAGTGGAGCTAACCAGCCGTTCTACAACGTGCTGGTACAAGACGGGACGTGCCGTTACGCAGCTCAGGGTACGCCTCATATCCACCAGCAGGGGGCTTCTCCTGATGGCATGCAGCATATCAAATTTATTTTTAAAAAGTGAAGTATTTCTCAAGAAGAACTTGAAATCTAGGTAAGATCAGAGATTATTGTGTTCTGTAATATTCCACAAGGTTAAAGCATACAGAGAGAAAATGACCTTTGACCATTCCCCTTAGAGAACCCCTCAAGGTGAGAGCTTGTACCCAACAAACTCATCTTCCACTATACCTCACAGGAGGCATGAGGTAATTTGTAAAAGGAAAATGTAATTATTTTGAAATAAAAAAAAATAAAAAAAAAGGAGTAGCCATAAAAAACTTTAACATGAAAAAAAATACTATATCTAGGCTGCAAAACTTTACCAACACCTCTAACAGCCCTCACACTGCCAAATTACCCAGTGGCTCTTTTCCCAGCATGTGTGTCGTGATCATGATGAGTAGAGTGGAATCACATAACCTGCAGGAGCCACACCCAAACCTGACCTGCTGCTCTGCATTTAAAAATAGAACAGAAGATACTGTTTTTCCTATTGGGGTGTATTGGCTTGTTTTTTTACTTTCTGCAATATCAATTGGACTTTGCACATCTTTAGAAAGTTGAGATGAATGTGCAAAAAGTAAGAGGAGATTGTTTTTTTTTTTTTTATCCTATGAATAAATTGCTCAACTTAAAGACAGGAGTTTTTTAAAAGTGTGATACTGTGCTTCTACAATTGAATTTATTTAAAGGCTGATATCACAACTGTACTACAGGGCGTCAACAATATTATCTGCACCTCTATATATAGAACTATAAATGTTATTCCAAAGGTTATATTTAATTGTGGCAGAGTTGAACTTACTTCCGCATGTGGTGAAATCTCCCAGCTTGCATCTACATGACTTTCATTGTTTGAACTTATCTGTTCAATCTTCAACACAATCTTCAATATTCCTAAAGGCTATTTCTCAAAGCCAAAACATTCTTTAGATTTTGTGAAACTTTGTTGCTTGTTCCTCTTTATAGAAGCAGTATTGCCTAAAAACACCCTTAAGTTGTGTATTTAACCAAAGTAGCATTTCAGTGACATGTGTTCATTGGTATTTCTCAGAGAACCTGGAGCCCCACTCTGCCCCTCTTGAGATTGGACACCCAGAGGTGGGCCGCTACTTCTCAGAGTTTGTCGAAACCCACTACGTTGCCAATGAAGAACTGCAGACACGATACCCTGAGGACATGAGGGAAACTCTGGGCACAGTACAAGAGCTCTACCACAGAATGACTCCTGCTTCTGTGAACCGAAATGAGGCGTCTGCCTCTGACCAAATGAGCCACCAGTTCAAGTCGATGTAGCAAGTGGTCCTGCTGACCAGGGTTAACAAATACTTGTTCCCCTCTTACTCAATTTACAATCATCCTAGCTGTTCCTTTATTGCACTCAGAGACTAGGACTTTTTTGTTTTTTAAAGAAGGAAAGATGGTTATTGTTGCTTTGAGACATGTTCAAATACAACCATTTATCTGCTGTAAAAACAAAGTTCAGATCACTGGATACAAATGCTATTTCTACATGATGTAACACATATTCATTTATTTTTAATCCAGTCAAAAAAGCTCAGTTTGATTTGAAAAAATCAAATAAATACAACCCAAAAATAAAAGTAAAAAAAAGTAAAACTTCAAGTAAGCAGCTAGGTGGACTAGAAAAATCAGGATGTTTATCCAGGTGCTGTAGATCCCTCCTGCCCAAATTCAGAGAATGCTTGTGTTCCCACATTTTCCTGCTTCCAGCACCAGTCTGCAAAATATAAACCCAGTGCCACACCAGAGAACTGAAAAAAAAAAATTACAATAGTTTTAACTCATGACTTAACAGAGTATCATGCACTTATGAAAGTTGGACTTTCACTTTCCTACATTTACCTTTTATTCTGTGTATTTACATGTGAAATATGTATGATGCCAAGACTCAGGATGTCTGTCACGGAATGCCAAGATGGCGACGACTTGAAATAGCAATGAGTGAAAAGCTTGGTGAAAACTACAAAAAAAATAAAGTGTTTCAAGTTTCTCCATTGTTTTTTTTTCTCTAATAATGCATATATTACTTTATTGTGGGAACATATGCAAAGTCAGCCAAAGCTAAAGGCAAGAAAGAGGCCAGAAGATTCCTCCCCAAAAAACTAATGTCTCACACAGTCATTAGTGGAAAATAGATTTTCAACTGTAGTGAACATTAAATGAGAGTATTGCCAAGATTATTCCTGTTAAATTCCATAATAAATGCCATTCATTTGATTCAGATGAGTTGGAGCAGAAATGTATCTGAAAGCTGCAGGATGGTAGCTCTCAAACACTGGACTTGAGCGCCTCGACCTTTATGTGACACCAAGAAAAAAAGGGGAAAAAATCACCATGAATACCAGCTGGGACAGATTATAAATGCTAAACCTCTCCACCTGGAGGCAGCAGAACACACCAGCAATGTTCTGTCCACTGAAGCAAGATAAACTGCAACAGTGAGTAAAAGTTTTAACCAGTCCAAGCAGACCGGGCGCCTCGACGCACCGCTCAGACAGCCGGAGAGATGGGAGCCTCGCAAACACACTCCGAGTACCAATACGAGAACATGGTGGGAAAAACTGGATGTAAGTAAAGAAAAACAAGACGTGTTTATTTTGGTGGTTATAGTTTGACAACCCCACTGTGATAATAATCTGGTGTGAGAGAGACAAGAAATGCTTTTTAATTCTCCATGTTATGTTTTCGACCATATTTAGAAATGTAACAGCATGTGTCGATGTTAAAGTTGAACTTGAAGAAGCTCTCGCATTCATTTAGTTTTAAAGCCACTGCAGCCATCACACCTACTAATAATAATGACACGCTGCTGTATTTCAACACACTCTGCTTTAGGTGAACAAACCGCAGCTTGCTATTTGCTTCTTTATGTTTCGAGTTAAACTTTCTTGCTCCTTTGTATTCAGATGAGTCTGTTTTCCCAGCCTAAACCATTAAATTTTGCACATTCAAAAATGAAACCAAGCAGATACAACTGAAGATATCTAGTAATACTGGAAGTGCATGACATTAGTGGGATACCTTCACATGTGCAGACATGCACTTTGTGCGCATCCATCCTTGACTGAGTCCAACTTTATTGATACTACCTGATGGAGACTTTGGACTGTTCATTGCCTTTATTACAGCTTTAGTCTTGTTTCTTTTTAGACGTAGTTCCAGACTTAGGAACCTCTTTATTTTGAAGGCATTGGAATTTCAACTGCACTGACAGGTTCTGATCTCAGAGCGCAGAATTGTTGTTCAGCCTGTTTGTTTGTGTTTTATTGTGCAAGTTGAGTTCTTTTACATGATCTTACTGTGTTGAGCTGTGACTCCTCCTATCCAGAACAACAGTCTACTTTGGTCTCTGTGTGAGGTTATACACATAACTTACCTCCACCCTCTGAGCAGACACAGCTGATGACTTTATTTGACAGAGAATACACTGATAAAACCTTCCAATGGAGTTAATGATTCTGAGAATCATTTTAGATGCATTTACTAAGGATGGTTTGTTTACTTTGCCAGCTGGACCTGATCAATTAAAGTGTTTCAGGCAGTAAAAAGGTGCATCAGGATGGAACCCTTTAAGTACAAATGCACTCTTGTTTATCAAGGTTTTAATCCATGTTTAGCTCCAGGATTCCTTGAATTGAGATTAACTGGGAGGAGAATATTGGCTTATATGTTAATGATAAATGTCTTTGTTTGTTCAGTTTCAACCGAGCAGATTAAAAACCTGCACATGCGATTTCAGCAGCTGTGTGGAAATGAAAGAACACTAAGGTAATGTTTCTGAATGTGTTTATGTCCAACATAATGAAACTCATACAGTCCCTCCATACTTATTTGCCTGATTAAAAAAAAAAAAGCTTAATGTTAAAAACATAACATTGTCCAATAGGTAAATACATCAATTCATCTAATTTACTGCTTGGTAGCAGCCACTGGTTTATTATTTTGAATGTTCTAGACTCTTTGATGCAATGCACTCTGATAAGGTTCCCCACTTGAAAAGAGAAGCCCATAGAATCACTTGACAGTGGGTATGAGATGACTGTTCATGAGTATAATCTGTTTCAACCCAAACTTGAAGGCATTTATTACCAAAATATGAATTTTAGTCTGACAAAACCACACAATCTAAGTTCAGTAACTTTATTTGATGGGTTGTGAATAAGTTTTATTCACAACCCATCAAATAAAGTGTTACCCTAAGTTCAAGTCCTAATGGCCTTAAGAAAATGCCACATGCTTATGCTTGTGATAATAGGACAGGAAATGTCTGTTCCGTCTGTTCTACAGATAGTTCCCCATTAGTATTTGCTTGAATGCACATTCGGCAGACAGACTGGTCCAAATATCTGTGTGTCAGTTTCTTAAAACCTAGACATTCACAGAAAAATTGTTTACAGCATGTCTTACTGTTGGGAAAATAAAACATGAGTGCTGTTAGTATTACAATTATTTAAATTCAAACAAGAAGTTTTTGTCCTACACACAGAACGTTTGCTGATAACTATCATACCAGATATCGTTTTTATGCAAACGAACTCAGAGCTTCACAGTAGCTGAGAATAATACCATAAGAGCAACAGAAATTCTATTTGCCTGTTTGGAAAAGAGTAAATCGAGACTAGACGTTTATACAAATCATGTTTCCAAAGACGTGATTATCTTCTTATTGCAGCAAACATGCTTAAACTGATGACGAGTAGAACATGATAATATTAGTATTATTTTTTTCTGGGAGTCTTCCAGCTGAACAAATAGGCAACAACATTCCTGTTTTATTGCTTCACAAAAGCAAAACAAACTGTTTTCATATTTAATTGGTGGAAATCGACAGTCCTGTGGACAGTCAGTTCTGCCAAAGGCACCTAGTTTTGTTGGGCATAACTACCTCAGCCTGACACCAGCATGTTGATCTCATCTAATCGTTGTTTTGAAGATTTAGTGAGTCAAACATACCACTATTTGCTACAATGACCTAACAGTGAGGTCTGCAGATTTGTCTTCCCTTCTTTGTCCTCACACGGTGTTGTGGCACTGTGGGCCCTTGATTGTTATTGTTCCACTTGTTTTAGGCTTTCTAGCTAATACTCTGACTGTAGATATGAGCAAGCATATGAGGGTAGCAATTTTCTAGTAGCAATTACCTAATTTATGAAGAGCAAAACACATCTGACTCATGTAAATATGTTCTAGTCTTTCCCATTTTGAATATTCGCTAAGACAAATGTCATGTTTATTGCCTAGAGAAAAATAAAGTCAAGAAATCTGAATTAAAAGTCCTCAGATAATCATACCAATTTGAAAAGTTAACTAAAAAGTCTTTATTTATGTTAATTACATCAGAAATATCAAAGATGTCATTGTCTTCACTGCAGTAAAGACCGTATAGTTTATACATAGTGGGAATAGCACTGCATTGAAAATTATATATGGTGCTCATTAATGAATGAAAATTAAGTTCTGTCAATACCAGAATGAAAGAAATTCAAGCTACATTTGATAAAATTGACTCAAAATCAGTTAAAAATGCAGAGACTGTCCTATGATATCCTGTTTTGTAGTAATGTACTTTCTTGCTGCATTGCAGAAAAGAACACCTGGAGAAAATCCCAGCTCTCGCCAGTAACCCCATCAAAACGCAAATTATCCAGGCATTCTTTGACAAAAGGTGGGTAGAGTCAAACAACACCGTATCCCATGTGGTCTTTTTGTTACTAATGGCTTTTTAATTTAAATAATGTTATAATTTTTCAACAAAGATAATCGTTAAGGTGATGTTTTTTAAAGCAGTACCATTCACTGATCCACATGTAGAAATGTTAATTGCACTACATTAGTTTGGATAAATAGAATCCATTATAAATAGATTATTAGGATTAATAGTGAATTTATCTAAGTCAATATTAATATTTTCTAATTAATATTTAATTAGAAAATGATAATTAATGATAATTATTCGACTGATTTATAAGCAGCAGTGTGTTTTATAGGTAGTCTTTCACTGGACTGTTCTCTGCATTGGTTTGTGGTATAATCATGTGGTTTCTGTTCTCTAAAACACAAGTCATGTGGAGGCTATCATGTGGGTAAAATGTTATAGTTAATGCAGTAATGAGGTAGTTTACAGATTTAATTTGTTTTACATTTATCAACAATAATTAGGTGATTTCCAATGCTTTTTATTGAAATACAGGAACCAGCATGATAATATGTCGGGATCATTCGAGGAAATCGGCTTTGAGGAGTTCCTTATGGTCATGTCCCACTTCCGTCCTCCAAGTATTAAAACATCACAGGAAGATAGGTTGGCAATGAGAAAACAGAAGCTTCGCTGTGAGTAAAAATATTTTACTGCAACACAACTTGGCCTGCTCAGAATACCAGGCCAAAAGTACAACACCACACATGTAGGTGTGTGAATGAGCAGAGGATTTTTAACAGCATGTCAGCTGTTGCCTCTAAGCAGCTCGAAGGTATTTCTGGCTCATCATGTGAATGTGGCCACAGCAAACTCATAAATCTAAATGTCACAAAGACAAATGCATGACCTGGAGACAAACAGTTGGTAATTATTTTCAGTTAACTATATCTTTATCTCTTTCAAGATACATTTTTCCACCTATCTTTTCCCCTTTAAATTGTATTGTACTTTTACGTTTAATATCCTGCCATAATATTGTGCATTTCCTAACATTTTAGATAATGGGAAAAAAAAATAGAATCATTGGGATGTCTGAAAACTGACAGACTGATTGGAATTGCCCTTTTTGCTGCTTGAACTATTTTTCCCATTCAAAGTAAACTGCTATACAGTGAAAGACTAATTGTTAATTACAGTTTTTGTGTCTATGCAGTGACATACTTATTGTCACACTTGCACTGATTCTGCAACCCAAGTTTTGTTGCTTGAAACACATCAATAAATAGCAAAATCTGGTTTATTCAAAAAGAACTATCAAAAAAATATTGGTAGTAATATTTCAGCTTATTTTCTGAGGAGTCTGTACTTAATTATGTCTAGCCATGCTTCAGCTCAGTTTGTTGTGTTCCAGATTTGGCTTGCAGTTTAATCTCAGTGAGAAGAGGAAATCGTGCATGCTTTTGCATTCTGACTTGCAGCTCTTCCTGAATGTCTACATCTTTTTACATATGCACCACAGACATGAACATCTCTAAGAGTAAAATGATAAAATCATGTATCAGATTCTTACTTCAGCAAAATGCAAAGCAATGTTCACTTTTTGTCACAAGACATCCCATTGGAAAATATTAATTATGTGTTATTATTTAATTTGTCATGAACATGTTGCAAGAAATAACATTTAAAGTGCTCATTTAATCTTTTTTTTAAATCTTCTTTGAATATCCAGAAATTGTAAAAAAAAAAAAAAAAAAAAGGAGACATTTACAACTTGTCTGTATTTCTAGCATTTAATTATTGAGATTTATTACTTCAGGAATTCACTCAATCTTTTTTATTTTCACCAATGAGTGAGAACCGATGAACAGTACAGGTGAAAATAAAAAAGATTGAGTGAATTCCTGAAGTTTTCAAGTCCTCCTTTTCAAGTGTAGGAAGCCATGGAATTATAGGACACTTGACAGTGAAAAACCGCTCCAATCAGAGGAGATTCCATTCCGCAACCAGAGACTGAAATCTGCTATCTGTCTTCCAACGAGGAAAATGGCTGAATTAAAGTCTCTGGATGACCTCAAAGCAGAGAGGACAACAGTTAAAAGACTTTTCTCCCGTTTTGCAAATAACATTATGAGGACCTACATGGAGATGTCTAAGGAGGATCTGGAGGAGAACTACAAGAAGCTTACACTGGAGAGCTCCAAAGTTATGGAGGCAAATGAGGATGTGGAGGCTGCTTATATGGCTGAGTGCAAAGCAACTGCAGCTGAGGAGCTGAGTAATCTTCTGAAAGCTGACATAGAGAAGACGGAGAAAGAATGTGAACAAAAGCTTAAAGAAACTAAACTCCTTATCCGAGAGACAATGTGGGCCACATATGGAGAGAAGGAATTGTCCCTGGCTCTACAAGTTGCAGAGGAGGAGTGCAAGCATGTTTCTTCCATTGGGCCAGACACAACTCTGGAGGCATATGAGT
This sequence comes from Poeciliopsis gracilis, assembly GCA_911649635.1. Classification (NCBI taxonomy): domain Eukaryota; kingdom Metazoa; phylum Chordata; class Actinopteri; order Cyprinodontiformes; family Poeciliidae; genus Poeciliopsis; species Poeciliopsis gracilis. Next base: position 2,171,556 of record CAJVRI010000715.1, read on the forward strand.
TTATGCTCACCCATTTGGAGAAATTGATCCAGAAAGCGAAGGAAGCACACCAAAATTGGAACCACTGGGCCCCACCTGCCGAGAAAAAAGATTTCAACTACCGTGTAAGGGAGCTAGAGGTGTGCCTCCCTAGGCTGGTATCCCAGAAGGCTGTCTTTATTGAAGCAGCAAGGATGAAGGACAAAACAGGGGAAAAAGCCTTAATCCACAGTCTACCTCCAATAGCTGCAATAAAACTGAAAGCCACAGCTTTACCAAAGTTTGGTGGAAATAAACGAGACTATTACAGATGGAGAAAAGAATGGGAGGCTCTCCAGAAGCAAGGTGAACCATCTGGTTCGAAAGAAGTAAAGAAGTTTCAATTGCTTGATAGTCTCGATGAGAAATTGGCTAAGGATTTACGCCTGTCAACATACAATTCATCAGATGAGATCTTCAGAGTCCTGGACAATCGTTTTGGGAACAAAGCTACCATTGCTCTTGAGATTATTGAAGAATTACAAGCAATCCCACCAGTGAGAAATGGTCAACCTAGACGAATAATAGAACTCATCCAAGCTTTGGAGAAGGCTCTTAGTGACTTAAATGAGCTAGGAAATTTAGATGCCATAAAGAATCCACTGGTGACTAAATCCATAGAGAGTAAGCTTCCAGAAACTTTAAAGAAAGACTGGCTCACCCATAATGCAACTGAGAAAGACACCACTAGTTACCAGAATTACTTTGACAAGCTTATGGTGTTTCTTAGATCACAAGAATCCATATATGAACAACTAGATCAACTGAAAGATCTTGTTGAACCCATCAGAGAGAAATCCAAGTTCTTAAAATGTTCCAGAACCAAGACAACCACGCACAGCAATGATACATCAGGCTGCATTGTTTGTGGTGATCCAAAGCACAGGAAGAAACTGTATTTCTGCAGAAGGTTTAGGATCAATCTAAAGCCATCAGATAAGAGGGATATAGTACAGCAGCTCGGTGCCTGCAAGAAATGCCTTGAACTCCATAATGGGGACTACTGTAAGAAAACTGATTACCTGTGCAAGAACCCAGAGTGTAAAGACCAACACCACTTTCTTCTCTGCTTACACGCTAGACCGCAGTCCCAAAGAACACCTAAATCTGGTTCAGAGAAAGTGGAGGGCAAAACACATAGCAAAAAGACATACTGAAGCCCAGGAAGAGTTTCTTTCCAAACTCCCACCTGAGCTGGCTCAGCAATGTAAAGATGCCTTCTGCAATGTTGTGTCAAGGGCACACAACTCCACTATTACTAAGACAAGCCTTTTAGAGGAGGATGACTTAAATGAGTATCCAGTTATCCTGATGATTCTTAATGTTACAGCCAATGATGGACAAAGAATTGGAACCCTCATTGACCTGGCATCAGACACAAACTACATTACACATAAAGCTGCAAGTAAGTTGAATCTTAGAAGTGAAGATGTAACGCTTGTAGTCCATGGTGTTGGAGGGATGCAGGTGTCTGTTGAAACAAAGCGCTATCTCCTTAAGATTTGTGTCAATACTCCAAGAGGGACCCTCAAATCGCATCAGCTGATCTGCTATGGGCTTGACAAGATTGCAGAAGTTCATAGACATGTCCCTGCCACAAAGCTACAGAGGATTTTTCCAGATGTCTCCTTGAAAGACCTTACAAGACCTAAAGAGATACAGCTCCTGATTAGCCACAAAGAAGGTCAACTTGTACCTCAAAAAGTTCGCTCTGTCGGGGACCTGGTGCTATGGGATGGACCACTCGGCAAGACGGTTGGAGGCACACATCCGGACCTCTTTGAAGAAGTTACCTTAATGGCCCATACATCAGAGACACACTTTGCAAGATCAATGAGGACTGCAGCAGTCAAGTACAGTGAACTCACCTGCAAATCTTCAGTTTCCTGTCAGTCTCCCAAGCATCCTTTCATCCGATCCAATGCAGCCACTACCAGCAAAGACTTTCTGAAGTGGTGGGAATGGGAAAGCATCGGAGCAGCCTGTGTACCAAAATGTGGAGGATGTCGCTGCGGGAATTGCCAACCCGGAGGGAAGGAAATGTCTTTGGCTGAGGAGAAAGAGATGGAGATGGTGAGAAATGGCTTGACATATGTGAATGGTGACCACCACACTCCTGAACCACACTGGCACGCCAAATATCCATGGACCGAAGATCTGACTTCTCTCCCTGACAATAGGAAAGCAGTAGAAACTACATTCCTCAGGACTGAAAAACAGTTGGCAAAGGACCCAGAGTGGAGATTGGCCTATGCTTCACAAGTCCATGAAATGGTCGATCGCAAAGCTGCAGTGAAACTGTCCAAAGAAGTTCTACAAAGCTGGACTGGGCCAGTGTGGTATATAAGTCATCTGATTGCACTAAATCCACATTCCATATCCACTCCAGTGAGGCTAGTGTGGAACAGCAGCCAGAAGTACAAAGGTCTGAGTTTGAATGACATGTTGATTAAAGGTCCTGATGTCTTAAATCCAATCAGAGCCGTCCTCCTGAGGTTCCGAGCTGGTGTCTTTGCTGCCCTTGGTGACATCCAAAAAATGTACAACTCTGTGTGGTTAGAAGAGAAAGAGGTTCATCTGCACAGGTTTTTGTGGCGTGACAGTGAGGATGCTGAAATAGAAGATTTTGCCATAACAAGGGTCAATATCGGAGATAAACCTGCTGGCTGTATAGCACAAGTTGCCATGCGGGAGACTGCCAGCCTACCCCCATTCACACAATTCATAGAAGAGAAACGTGTGCTGGAAGAAGACGTCTACGTCGATGACATCTTGACATCTCACAACAACCTTGACCACCTGAAACTCCTTACATCCAACATCGAGCAGATCCTTAAAGCTGGAGGATTTTTCATGAAGCCCTGGGTCTACTCTAGTCAAAGTGAGAGGCAGGACTCAAGAGAAGGTAACATGGAGATAAAGACTATGATCTTGCCTAACCAGCTCACTAAAAAAAGATAACAAAGCCCTCGGTCTGGGTTACACTGTTGAAGATGACAAGCTGCATGTCATGGTTGCAGTGAACTTTTCCAAGAGGAAGAAGAAAATGCGCCTTGGTCAGGACCTGCTAAGAGAAGAAGTAAAAGGACAAACCCCAAATCCTCTTACCAGAAGAGAACTGTTAAGTCAAGTCTCTGCTCTCTATGATCCACTTGGCCTTGTGACTCCTGCAAAGCAGAAAGGAGCAATTCTGGTTCGAAGGGCTTTTCAGGAAGCAAAGCTAATGTATAGCGCAAAAGATACATGGGATGCTGCTCTGTCCAAAGAACTCAGAGAGGATGCTGTAAAGCTGCTAGAAGAATATGCTGACCTGAGCAAACTCAGATTCATCAGATCCCTGACACCACCAGACCCACATGCAGGGCCAATTGGCATCACATTTTCTGATGGCAGTGAGCATGCATATGGTGCTGTGTTGTACCTGCGTTGGGAATGCACTGATGGTGTCAGTGTGAGGTTGGTTGAGTCTAAGGCCAAGCTGACTCCTCTTAACCGAAATGGTGACCCCGTGAAAGCGGAAATATGTGGAGCAGTTTTTGCAGCCCGGCTAAAGACTTATTTCCAGAAACATTGCCGAATCAAAGTTGAGAAGTGGTTCCATCTCGTCGACAGTCAAACTGTCTTGGGTGCCATACAGCGAGAGAGTTATGGATATCAGACCTTTTTTGCTAACCGGGTTGGAGAGATCCAGAGTAGCACTAATGTCCAAGACTGGTGGTGGATTCCAGGATCAGCAAATATTGCAGACGTTATCACCAGAGGAGCAAGTCCTGCTTACTTAACCGAAGACTCAGAGTGGCAGTTGGGTGCAAGTTTCCTTCAACTTCCTGAAAGTGAGTGGCCAAAGAAATCTGCAAACGATGTCGCTGTGCAAGCAAGAGACAATGTTATAAAAATACAGAAGAAAACATTTGTTGCTGTACTTACCCGAAGTCAGCGGAAAGAACAAAATCAAATCAGAGTCCAGCATAAATTGATCATCTCTAGGAGGCCACCTGCAGCTGCAGTAGTCCAGCAACTAGTGGACGTGAGGGACTTCAGCAGTTTGAGGAAGCTGATAGGAGTAGTTGCATGGATTTGGAGAGCAGCAAAAAAGTTCCTGCATGTCAAGGTCACAGATAAAGAAAAGTGGGAGGTGGTCCCTTTATCTGGTGTCATTACAGTCGGCGAAAGAGAAGACGTGTTCAGAGATCTATGCCTGGCAGCACAAGAAGGTGTGCAATTTCCAACCACAACAACTGATAGACTGGTTGTCTACAAAGATGGAAAAAGTGGGCTCTTGATGTGTGGTGGCAGAATTCAGACTTTTAAGGAGGACCACAGAGCCGTTCCTCTGTTGCCCTTCCAATCTTGGATCTCCACCCTTCTAGCCCGAGCAGCACACAGTGAAGGACATGATGGGGGTGGCAGGAACTTTGTTGTGTATGCGGAAGAAAGCATGGGTCATCAGAGGACGAGTCATTGCCAGAAAAAGTTGTCGATGAGTGTGTATTCTGCAAAAAGGTGAGAGCGAAAACCTGTCAGCAAATAATGGGGGATCTGCCTGAAGAAAGGTCTAGTCCAAGTGCACCATTTCAGTTCATATCTGTTGATTTGTTTGGCCCTTACCAAGTGAAAGATGACATCAAGAAAAGAGTAAGCATGAAAGTTTGGGGTGTGTTGTTCTGCTGTATGTCAAGTAGAGCCATTCATGTTGAGCTGGCAAACACACTATCTACAGAGAGCTTCATACTTGCCTACCAGAGGTTTACGTCCATCAGAGGTCATCCCCAGAAGGTGTGGTCTGACCCAGGTACGAACTTTATTGGGGCAAAACCCATTCTGCAAGAAATGTATGCTTACCTGAGACAGCAAGACAAATTCTCACTTGAAGAGTATGCTGCAAAAAATGGGACTCACTGGACATGGAAAATTCTTCCAGCCGATTCACCACATCGCAACGGCGCAGCTGAAGCTGCTGTCAAGATCATTAAAAGAGCGTTTCAAAGTCTTGGCAGAGTGGAAGGCCTTACCTTCAGTGAGTTTCTTACGACGGTTAAGCTAGCTGCCAATCTAGCCAACGAAAGACCTATTGATGCCAGAGTACAGAGCCATGAAGATCGAATCCAGTACATCACTCCAAACACCCTGTTGCTCGGTCGAGCTACACAAAGTGGAGATTTCAAGACATTTGACTATACTACTTATCCTTTTAAAAGGCTCCGAGAAATACAAACTCAAGTTGACTACTTTTGGAGGTCCTGGAGTCAACTTGCAGGTCCCAACTTGTTTGTCCGTGGCAAGTGGCATACTACTGAAAGAAATGTTGCTATTGGTGATGTGGTCTGGCTCTGCGATCAAAACGCGCTAAGGGGGCAATTCAAGATGGGCAGAGTTGTTGCTGTGAATCCTGATTGCAAAGGCATAGTCCGGGATGTTTATGTGAAAGTGTCTCCAAGTCGGTATAGTTCGGGAAATACACCAAAACCTCCTGTGAAATGTTCTGGATTGGTGAAGGAGGTTCAGGGCACCATACTCCATCGGGACGTCCGGCGCCTTGTAGTGCTCATCCCAGCAGAAGACCAAGTAGAGGGAACCAGCTCGCTTAAAAAATGCGATCTTCCCAGGTAAAACCTTGCAAGATCGAGTGGGAGGTGTTGCGCAGATCTGCTCATTAGTTCAGATGTGGGTGCATGTATAGACATTTGTGTGTGCACACACACATACACACGTTGGTGTGCCACTCTGCAGCACTTCTCAGCAGGTGAAAGAAATCTGGCCCAATCAGCAGCACCCTCAACTCAGGTATATAAGGCATCCACTAACCACTTTACTGGTTTTTTTTTTTGCAACAGAGCTGAGGAAGCAAACAGCCTCCAAAGCAGAATTTCATGGGAAAGGACTTATAAGGACTACCGGTAAGCCACTAACTGGGCTCAATTGGATGAAATTTCACTGTTTTACATTTGAGAAATGAAATGAAGAATTTATTGAAGTAACAGTTTGCACTGCTAGTTTATAGTTTGGTTCCACTAAATGTATGTTAAAATATCTAATGTAAAAAAACCTTATGTCCTAAGAAAAGAAAAAAAAAAAAAACTGTATTCTAAAGTGTGTTGATTTGTTTGATTCAAACTCAACCAAACATGAAATTTAATAATTTAATACTGTGAATTTATGGTTAAAATTGTAAAAGAAATGTATGTTTAAGGTTAAAAATTGAATTAGTCATTAAGATAAATTATTAACTTTGCACCAAATGTCTAAAATGTATGTTAAAATATTTTGTATGTGTTTTGTAGGTTTTTCACCTGTACTGTTCATCGGTTCTCACTCATTGGTGAAAATAAAAAAGATTGAGTGAATTCCTGAAGTTTTCAAGTCCTCCTTTTCAAGTGTAGGAAGCCATGGAATTATAGGACACTTGACAGTGAGAAGAGGAAATCGTGCATGCTTTTGCATTCTGACTTGCAGCTCTTCCTGAATGTCTACATCTTTTTACATATGCACCACAGACATGAACATCTCTAAGAGTAAAATGATAAAATCATGTATCAGATTCTTACTTCAGCAAAATGCAAAGCAATGTTCACTTTTTGTCACAAGACATCCCATTGGAAAATATTAATTATGTGTTATTATTTAATTTGTCATGTTGCAAGAAATAACATTTAAAGTGCTCATTTAATCTTTTTTTTAAATCTTCTTTGAATATCCAGAAATTGTAAAAAAAAAAATAAAAAAAAAAAGGAGACATTTACAACTTGTCTGTATTTCTAGCATTTAATTATTTATCTCTAATTAAGAATTTTCTAAGTAGCAGTCAGCTGCCTTCTGCTCTTTCCAGTAAGAAGAAGCTCCTTTATCAGTTACTGGCTGTGACTAAGACGCATTACGTCACTTCCTGTTGCACTCTGTGAAGCTGTTTGTGTTTGAGAAATTGCATAGTTGTGATAGATGGAAATTGATCAGGGATAAAAAAAAAAAAAAGAAAAATGTAGGGTTTAACTTAATTCAAGTTTAATTCAACTTCTATATATCTAAATAAAATATCGTGCAACCGTCACCAGTAAATAGTTCATCAGTCTTTGAAGGCCTCAGTGTTTTTTTTTTTTGTTTTTTTTTAACAACACATGGGACAGAGACCTGTGGAGAATAATAGAAGTCATAAAAATACATCCCAGTTTATTCATTCATCCAAGCTGTCAGCCTGGTGAAGGACTTAAACACAGAACCAGCCAAGGGACCCATAGCAACTTTGGGGGAGTTACAGAGATCCACAGCTCATGTAGAATAATTTATTGACAGGATATTTATCAATTTTGTGCACACCATTGTTGAAGGAAAGCGTTATGTAAAACATTGGGTAGAAAACCAACTTTACATCACCTTGTACGCACCATCGCCTCAGTGAAGCATCATTGTTGCAACATCATAATGTGGCCTCAGGAGCTGATGGCCCTGGAAAAAATCCTGTTAAAGGCTGTGCAGGTTTTGAGACTGGGATGGATGTTCCCCTGTACATTGTTCACCTGTGCACAGATCAAATACCTTTTTATCAATTATATCAACTCTGCATTTTGTTTTTTGTTGGAGCAGAAGTTTTATTTCCATCCATCTGAATCAAACAATTCTACATCTCTATCTTTAAAAGGATCCAGATGTCTGATATGTGAAAGAACCATTTGAGCAATTAAACTGCTGTAACTTAGAGAACAAAAAGGTTTTCTGGGCATTGCTGTGTCAGTCGTAATCCTGTTACGGCTTGAAGGATCTGCTTCATTATCTTATCCCTGAATCACCATGACAGGCCGTCTAATCGCAACTTCCTCTGGCGCAATCCCATCATTTGTGGGTGGAAATTTCCTCAAAAATCTAATTGTTTTGTTTTGTTTTTCCAGTCCTTTTCAACATGCATGACACCGACAGTGATGGCAAAATTACGTTGGAGGAGTACAGAAAGGTAGGTGCTCATTATGTGCTTTATTTAACACTGATTACATTAATCCTTGTTTTGAAATATGGTTGCATGTACCAGATACCCATTATGGACACTCAGCTTTACTTAGAATAAAGATGGCCGAATGCAGATCTGGAAGTAAAACATCTCCAGTGTTATAAAATTGGAAATTAATTCAATTAAAGCTAAGCTAACTCTTGTCAGTAAAATGACAGTTTTCTCAAACAAAAGGTGACCTTGAGTCCAAAGCTCTTAAGTTAAGAAAATTTGATTTCTGTCCCATTTGATGCATGACATATTTTTCTTTGTCATAATAATTTTTAATGCATCGGAACTAGATTGAGGTCAAATATGATGAAAGGAAACACTAAAGCATGCACAGTGCACTGGAAGTCAATTCAATTACATATTTTCTAACTGATCATTTTGCCAAGGTTAAATTTTTGTGGATATAATGACTTGCTCCAGGTTGTCTTGCTTTAGCAGCTACAAGATGAATCAGTGTGTGCACACCCTCATTGTCAAAAGTAGTGTACAATTAGTCCCAAGAAAGGAGGTTAAAAAAAATCTACAGGTTTAGGGACCATTAAAGGATTGAGGTCACTTAGTGAGCAATATCACAATACGTTATAAAAAGAATAGAAAGGAAGACTTTTTTTCTTTAAATTTAGGTAAACCTAGAAAGACATTCATAGAGTGTGAAAGACAGCATGCAAAGTTAAAAGTAGAATTCCCTCAATTAATGGTTTTGGGAAAGAAAACAAAAATGCTGGATGAGTAGAATTTTCCAGGAGAGAGAAAACCAAATGGTTCACATTATGACAGAAATAGCTCTTTTGAATATTCTGACCTAAAACATTTTAAGAAGAGTCAGAATTCAGAGAAAAAAATAATTATGTTTCATTTCTTTTTCCAGTTACCATTATCCTCTTCTATAATTTTAACTTCTTCAGTGAGTTTTTAAAGTCTTCATTTTCTGTTTACGTCCAAGGCTGTCGAGGAACTTCTTTCGGAAAGTGGGACCATTGGGATGGAGGCTGCTAGGGTGATAGCAGATGCTGCCATGCTGGAGGTCGCAAGCACAAATGTGCCCAACATGGTAAGAGAAGTCACCAAAACCACACCGCTAATATTCCATCCTCACTGTTGGACCAATAAAATAACAGATTCCTGTTGCTCTAGGGCCCGGATGACGTCTACGAAGGAATTACATTTGAACATTTTGAACTGGTTAGCACTTTTTTTCTCGCTTTGTTAAATACACAAATACATTTGTGACTTCATGACAGCATTTTTTTTGTCCACAGATTCTGAAAGACCTTGAAATGGAGTCCAGGATGCATGTTCGCTTTCTGGATATGAACACCGCTAATCTGCGTTGTGGAAAACAACCCACCTGAGGGAATTGTTGGTCTAAGAAACTCTTTTTGTTGCTGTTTTTAGCAGAACCACCTCTGTCCTTAAAAGGGAAAAAGCAAAATGCTTTTTCAAGCACTAACATGTTTTCAATATAAAAAAATGAGTAAGATTTGATAACAGAAAGCCTTTCTATTGCTGAATGTTAGCATATAGAGCAGTTTAGATATTTTAAACCTCCTCAGACTTTTCTTAGTTTTATTGCATTTAGTTATATTTACTGTGACTTAACACTGTTGCTTTGGAAATTGCTAATGTGCAACATGAAAGATTTTTACCTTGAAACAAAAGGTTCATACACAAGATGAAGTAAGTTACTGGTGATCTGCTGTGCTGAGCATTTGGACAACATGACCAATCCTCCTCAAAAATCAGGACACATTTTATTGTTTCTACTACTGAAACTGTACATAATAAACCACTACTGTTGTAAAAGAATAAAAACACTATTTTTGATTATTACTGAAATGATTTATTTTCCCCTCATTTCAAAAACATAATTTTAAATAAAAGTGGAAAATAAATATCTGGATGTTTCTCTTCTTTTCTCCCTGAAAAACTGCAAAATATGACAATTTCTGTGGATGAATGACATATTATGATATAAAAAGTCAAATATTAAAACAAATCAATGCACAGCAACGTCTTATCAGAGTGGCAATCTTGCAGTAGATGAGCTGTTTGCATCCTAATAAAAGCACCAAAATTGTACTTAAAGGTAACTAAAAATTAGCAGTGTGACAATCAGACAGATTAATGTGTCTTTTGTCCATTCTGCTTCCCAGACAGTATTTTGTTTGCAGCAGTCAGTGAGATGGATGGGAGCCGGACAGCCTGTCGTAGGGCACCGCCAGGTTAATGTTGTAGTTGTAGCCGGATGAGTCGGTGTAGTCAGATCTGCAGATGGGCAAGATGTGATCCTGTGACAGGGCATCCTCAGAGAAGTCATAATGGCTGATTACTCCTCTGTGTCTGAAATGGAAAGAACCAACAGCATTACAGAATTTTATTTAAGATCTGAATATTATACATGTCAAAAAGATTACATAAGTGTGGAGGATTTTTTAACTTTTTGCAGGGAGGGGTTCGATTTTATTGAAGCAACAAGCCAGACTACAATGCAACGTCTTATTTTTGTTGTCTGTTTGCTAATGATCAATACACATATGACTGAAAGCTCATGCCGTTCACTTTAGTTCAGACATGCTTTATTAATCCCAGAGGAAAATTAAATAACCATCTAGAAGTTGCAGCAACTGAATAAGAATATAGATTTTCTTTTGAATTTGATTTGCAAAAGCAGAGAAGTGGAAAATTCCTATTATCCAAATTATTTTTGACATGTTTTAAGAGGAATAAGTGAATGTTGAAGGATGTCAAACATAAAGTCATTTTAATAGGTGTAGAAGAGAAGATGGTGACCTGCGGTGAGCTGTGAGGTCATCATCTGTGATGCAGGCCCCACGTGGCGACTTGTCATCGGGGATGTTGGCTGTTACCAGGGTGCTGGTGTTAAAGCGAACATGTCTTACTGGATGCCTTCCAAAAAAAAAACAAATAACAAAATATAGCTAATAAAATAAAAAGAGCTGGTGGCGCAACCACAAGGTGGAAAACTGTCAGGAAAGCTTTAGTTGGCTTTAGTCCTACCTGTTGTGCATCTCCCATAGCTTAGTTCCCATCCTCATCTCCCAAACACACACCAGTCCTTCGTCTCCGCCGCTCACAATCTTCCAGTCGTCTGCCTGCACTGAAGTGACACCCAGGTGGTGGGCGTACAGGGATACCAGAGAAGAGCTGGATCTGAGGTCAAACACTCTCACTCTGCATCATAACAGAAAGGGAACGATTCTGTGATTTTTGTCCAGCAGGAGCAGCACATGAGCTTTTCTGTTGTGCTTTCTTTGGAGGCAAGCACACAATGAGCAATCTGCATCATCGTATAGATCATGTTGTATGGAAGAGGAGAGCAAATAAATAAATTAGTTGGTATTACAAGTTGACTAATTATCTGAATGAGATTTGTTGTGACTTTGTTCCATCTTATTCTGATAAAACAATCAGGAAAGTGAATCTTTTCAAGACAAGCACAAAATTCAAAAACTATTGTAACAGGAACAGAAACAATGAGTACTCTTACATTTTCTGCTGCGCATTATGAAAGTCAATAGTCCCACCCACCTGAAATAGTCTCACCATTAAAAGCATGTTTTATCCCACAATTATTATTGTTTTTGTTGTTGTTTTTTTTCTGCAAAAGACTTACATCCAATCATGATGAAATCCTCATAGCTTTTTTTATTTCAGGAAAGGAATAACTATACTAATAAAACATGTAAAATAGTCTGGTTTAACATCAGAACCAACAAAATTAAAGAAACATAGAAAGGCTTAAGCAAAGTCATTCAGAAAATGCAAAACCAACAAAAAACTGGGCCAGAACACATCATACTTACAAAAACAACAGCTGAACATTTGAGCTCCTGGTCATAGTGTTTAAAAAAATATGGAAGAAACAGTAATACATGTTGATGTTTGTTGTTAAAGTTATTTCTATTAGAAGAAAATGTGTTAAAACAAGATAGTGGAAGATTATGATTAAAATAATTATGATTATGGATTTTAAAGTGCTGCTTTCTACAATGGATTTAATGCAATAAGAGGAGGATTTTTGCTCAGTGTGTTTCATTAGCAACAAAAGCCCAGGGGACGTTCAGCTCCATCTGTTGTCGGCGTGGCTTTATTGCAGCTGAAAGCATCCAGGACATGACTCCATCCAGGATCAACCTTCTTCCAAGTCTTCATTACCATAATCAAATTTACTCTGGGGACTCAAGCGGATTTCATTTTCCGCTATCAAAACTTTTTTTTTTTTTTAAAGAATCAAAGTTAAATGGCTAAATGGGCACCGTGGACTTGTTTGTCTTCAGCTCGTTGCCTGTTTAGTGGCATTACGTGATGGAGGCGCACGTTTAAACAATGAGGAATGAACATTACTGGCAGACCACAGGAAGCCATAAACCTAATGCTGGAGGCGACTGTCTTTGCTGAACTGTCACTGGCCAGAATCGTTTTCATTAATCACAAAGAAAGTGTGAGAGAGGCACAGACCACTCCTGAACAGTTATTTCTCTAAAGCCAGAAGAAGTCATTAATCATCCCAAGCATGACGTCTGATTTAGTCTAATGATCTGGAGTTCACAATCATCCACATGAACGATGTTTACTAAATTTCAAGTCAAAATGGAGACAAAGACTATTGCATACACTGTAGCACATCAAAGCAACAAATCTAGTGTTTAAGAATGCAATAAAATCTCCTTTAATGGCCAATGGAGCTTAGTTTTATGTGTCCAGGTTCAAGTCTGAAAACTTATGGGTCACATCAAGTTCAAGTTATTCTAACAAATACATTTTTTATCTCCATAGAAATCTTTTTATTGAAACAAACTTGTTTTTAGAGTTAAGTGTGCATGACTAATTCACAGAAACAACAGAGAAAAGACTGACAAATTCACATTTAAAAAAAAATTCTGTTCTGGTTCATTTGAAACATCCATTTGAAACATAACCAAAAAGCATCTGCCTTTTTAGCAAAACTTATAGTAGAAATGATAACTGAAAGATTAGAAATTATTTCTCTCCTATAATGTCTGGACTCTGTTTTACTTTGGTTTGTTTTACTGTACCTAGTTTGCTAACGGGTATCAAAAGAAGGTAAACAGCAACATGTACGAATAGGCAAAGCAGCAAACTGACCTGGAGATGTTTGGTTAAATATTAGTTGGTGAAATAATCAGATAAAGAGTTGAGTAAAAATGATTTGCCTGTATGAAATGGAAGTAGGAAGGGATGAAATAGCAATGTATTGGTGTGAACTGGTAACCGGGGGAGTAATCTGGAGCTATTTGGTTTATGTGTTGTTGGTAACAAATGTCTTACTCTGAGATAAAAAAAAAAAAAAATGAAAAGAAAAAAGAAAACTGCTCAAACACCCTAATCAACTGCAAAACAAGTTATTGGCTTGTTTGTTATAAACACTTGAGTTTTACATCATTGAATTCTATAAAGATTTTATGGAAATTGAGTAAAAGCATCATAGTGCAAGGCAAACTGATCACTCAAACTGTTTTGTTTCATACCGTTAATGTCTGCAGAACAAAGTGTACCCATTAGCTAACAACCTCACACTTTTCTGTTTTCTCTTTATTTCCTGCTCAGACTTGTCTTGTTTGCACAGATGTGTTCGTTTTTCCATACAGGCCTTATCTGGATACTTCATTTGGTGTTTGGATCTCACAAAAAAATGCAGAGTGACAAAACTCATCTGGACAAAAAGAAGGGATGCATTAGGCTTTGGCTTGATGCCACCCTGACAAAGGGCCAAGAACGCCGACTGTCCGTCAGTCTCCACCGTTCCCATTTGTCCTCGACTCTGTGCTGCATCGGCTGAAGCCAAAGTGGCAGAGCCAAGCTAGAGTTGTTTTTCCCCCTATCTGGATGAAATCTGATCAAAAACCAAAGACCAAGAGTGAAGCCACTCACAAAACAAACGGAACTATTTCTTTGTCTTTGTGCAGGTGCTGTTAATCATAACTAGCAGGAATGGGAGAAACAGAACCTGAAGAGTATGATGTGGTCTCTCCTTCGCTTAAAGCCAACTACTTAACAGCCAGATGGGCTTGGGGCTGAATAGAAACAGCGGGGGCAGCTTCGGATGAAGACATGCCAGGGATTTCTCCTTTCCTGGCATCCTACGCACCACGGCACCCTCTAACAAGTGCAGAATAGATGAGAATGGATCTTTTATGCGTCTTTTCTTTAACATGCAAGCCAAATGTGGCAAGCATGTGCACATTAGTGTGTGTGTTGTTGCTGCTGCTGGATGAAGTCATTACAGCCAGAAATTCTCGTCTCTTAACATCTAGTAGGTAATGGAGAAGACAAAGAGCAAAATATCACTCCTGTTAGTATTTCAATGCATTCCTTTTCCTCAATAAGCTTTCAGAAGCTTCTTTTTTCAAAGAAACATGGTCTTGAATAATTTACAAATATAATAGAGTTATTGTCTTCTCACACATTTTGTAAACACCTGTTCTCTACTTCCAGAATATTCTGCTAGGTATCCTTCATCAAACATTTGTCTATGTCCCTAGATATTTTTTTTTCCACTGGTGCTTTATGTTTGTGCATTCTCTATCTGCACTTGTGAGTGTTTTTGTGTCCTACCTTCTGTCTTTGTTTCCACACACTAGTAGATGAGGGGGGCTGTCTTTCAGGTTGACACAGGTAAAATCTCCCGGCGAGCTGCCGACACAAACTGTTGGTTTCCCAGTCTCCAGGCTGTAAACGTGGATCTGAAATCCAGGATCACACATCAGTCGACCGAGGAAATCCGTTCATTTCAGAGCTGATATGATACATTGTAAAGTCACAATTTTGTAAAACCGACATAATGTTAAATAAAAAGGAAAAACCTCAACAAAAATTCAGACAGTAACGAATAATATGCTTAAAACTATCTATTCTTTTAGTGTAAATGTAGGTAGATGTGATAAAATTCTGCAGAAAATATTACAAATTAAATTATTCTGCAATATTTTATATGTAAAGTGTATATCAGGCTGCATGAAAATATTCCATGTAAATCCACATTTTTAGTACATAGCGATGTAAAAGTCCAGTCCTCATTAGGTACTATTTATCTCTTAAACTTAATTTTCCACAAATAACACCGGATAGAAGAAAATGAGGTAGAAGGAAATGTTTTAAAAACATTTAAAGTTTTTTTTTTTTGTTTGTTTGTTTTCTCTATTTAAACCTAAGAAGCCAGGTAAAAATGCAGTTCTTCAAAAATGACAACAAATTTACAACACTAAAAATAACATGTTTTCTTTTTTAAACAGATCATGAAATATTTGCTGCTTTAAATAAATTTATTTAACTGACCGAAGAGCAAAAATGAGTCTTTGGATTGTGAGGGTTGCAGAGCAGACTGTCTGAAGCTCAGGCGCCATTGCCTTCTGACTGGGACACTGACGCTAAACAGACCTTCAATAAGGTCTGGTTTCAGAGGAAGGAAATTTTGAGTCTGAGACAGTCATTAAAAATCGTGTTTGGAGTTCAATTTGGACAACCCATTTGAATTCAAACTTACATATGTTTCTAACAAACAGCCGCTGGTTTATAACTTTTACCAACAAATACAATTTACAGTGGGGGATGATTATATTTAGGCAGAATTATATATTAAACTGAACTCAAATTAATTGAATTAAGAGAGCAACAGAAAAGGAGTACTTTTTATAAAAAAGTGTTACTATTCCTTTAATATTTTACAATTTTGAAACTATGTATCAATAATATGGGATATCAGCCAATAAAGGTGCAGTTGTGTAGGAAAAAGCTTTGTAAAGTAAAAGCACAGAACAACTTAAGTAGATTAACTAGAGAGAAACTTAAAGGCAATCTTGAATTACTGTCTTTTACAGCTTGATGGCTGCAATAAACTCTTTACAGAAGTTTCAATGATGTCATCTGGTGCTGGCCTAATTGATCAATTAGCAGCTGGTGTTTTCTCATCCAAACCAGACAGAACAAACGGGTTAACCGCCAGGCAGAACTGTCTGAATAATTAAACAAAAAGGAAAACAGAGGGGGGAAATGGAAAGAACAGGAGCCAGAAAGTAGAAGAAAAGAAATGGCAGAAACAGACAGCAGAAAAGAAAGACATTTGAAGAAGAAAAAAATATATAAAAACTAACAAATAGAGGAAGGCAGGGTATAAACCTTTAGAAGGTGCCAGCAGTTTTTGTGTGTCCCCATATTTGGGCCAAGGGAAGCTTTAATTGTGCTCCACCCCAGGGCAGAGCCCAAACCACACTGGACTTCGAAATGACAGCTTGATAGGATTTGGACAGCTCAGGAGACTGGAATGCAGAAATGAGGTTCAGCCTGCTGTTCTCAATGAATCACCACAGAATTAGGAAGATAATTTTATTAAATACATCCCCACCTCAGACACTAAAATGAAGAACTGTCACTGAGAGAGGATAAGCAGCTGATTTGTGATAGTACTGGGGGCTGTTCAAAGACCGGGAAGAATATTAGTAGGCACGGATACAGTGCAGTGGTTAGGCTAATGCTCTCACTGGTGCTCGGCTATTGAAGCTTGCAGACAAAAGGAAGTCTGAATTACACTGCGATGTTAATGTGATTACTCTGCATGCTTTTAAACAGATGACATTTATAAAATCACTGCTGTTCCTCAGAGAAATCCTTTCATGTTGCTATTGCGACTATCACGGAACTCATAAGGCTTAACTGCAGCAGTTACTCGTATTATTGAGCAAAAAGGAGAAATTATGTGTTGTGTTGGACCAGGTATGTGCATATTTTTGCCTCCATAAAAGAATTCAGCAGTGGCCTCCATATTCAGACCTAATCAGGGAAGGGATACACTTGTACAATAGCCTGCTGAGAAAAAAAAGCTCAACCATTGCTTCCTCTCTATGCAATACTACATTAAATCTTATACAAACACCCACATCTGGAACAAATACGGGCTCAGGGCCTCATTTGGTTTAGACACCATGTGGACAAACAGAGATTAGCCCACTGGACCAGATGCAATATTATGCATAGAGTTTGTGCTTTCTCATTATTTGGTACTTCCAACACAACATAATGGACACAGCAAATCATTTGCAAAACCAAAAACAAAACAAAAAAGATCATGCATTTACTTATGGAGATTAACTCTTCAAATTTGTATGAAGTTAATTTTGGATTCTTCACTGAAAATACAAATGATTTAGTGCAAAACTTAACCCCTAAAGTGTATTTTTGTGGCATTGCTTAACATGTTTTAATTGGTCAGGGGATAGAAAGCTAATTAACTAATTAAGTTACAGAATCACAGAAAGGTTATACCCTAAATCCAGCCCTCATTTCAACCGTGCTTCCAATTCTCCTTCCAACTCTACTTCCAACCATCCTTGCAATCGTTATGCCTGCACCATTCACGTAAAGTGAAATACGGAACAGTTTAGATTTCTTTTTCCTTTTTTATTGAAAAGCATCAAAACGAACTAGAATCTTATTTGATGCATAAAGAAAAAGAATGTTCTGTTACATACTTTTTAAAAATATATATCTTTGTTCTTTTCGGATGAATTCAAAACTACTCTTCCTGTCGAGGCATCTGCAGCACACTGGTACTATGAAAGAGGAAAAGCTGTAAGCAGGTGAGGGAGCAATATATAGCAAAATCTGCAAACAGGCACTGTTAAGATAAGAAGTTACTGGTATTAAGTTATGCTGGAGATAGCTGCATTTTAAAACCCAAAATAAGAATTTTACACTAATTTGCAACTACACAGCCTGGCCTCATTCCTGACCATCAATTAAGCTGGGTGGTGAAGGTGGCCAGCAAAATAACAGGCCTCCCACAGACCTCACTATCTGTTGTATCTGAGCAGCAGGTGGTGCGGAAAGCCAGAGACATTGTGGGGAACCAAAACCATCCTCTGCACAGTGAACACAAAGTTTGGAAAACAGAGGAACACAAACTAATTTGATCTCCATGTAGTACATTATTTTGGTAAAAACAGGTGATTTTATGCCACTACAGGATCCTAAAATCTAAGCATTTTTAGTAATGACGTTATTCGAGTATTTTAATTGAACTCTCACTATTGGTCAACAGATGAAGTTAGTGCTGCAGGGTATTGCCTTGAAAGTCTCAGGTGGGTAACATTCACTTTAAAATATTTTAGTTGATGCTTACGGCATTGAAATTTATTGATTTATTTTAACATTAGTTACTGTGTGTATCAAACTGTAATAATTATTTTATGTTTTTGCATTTAAAGGTGAACTTTTGATCTGATCATATTGACTTTGTGTTCATTCAGATAAATCTGCTCATTTGATCTCTTCTTCATAAAGGAACAACAGTTTTTTTGACAGCACTGAGGTAGAGCTTGTGTGGTAGATGAACTGTTTGCCAATGTGAATGCCAGCTCGTGTTGAAAACAGAGCCATGAGCTGGGTGTGTGCCCAGGTGATGTTGGTCCACTGACAAGAGGGAGGCAAGGAGTAACAAGGATCTGGAGGCAAGCCTCAGCCACACACACACACAGACGTTCTTGACACACATGCCAGGACAAACCAACAAAGACAAGAAAGAGCGACAGAAATATCCAAAGTTTGAACACAGTTTTACTAAAGCAACTGCATCAAAGTAAAAACAAAAATAACACAAAGTCTGAATAAAGTTAACAAAAGAGGTTAGTGTCATTCAGTTCATTCGAGTCGAGACGCTGTAAATGAAAAAGTGTCACTCTTATGTGTGAAAAACGGTGTGAGAAGATTTCCTCGGATATCAGCTCTGTGCATCTTGACAAGTTTTAATGAAGCATATGTTTCTTTACTAAAGACAGTAAAAACGGTGGCAGCCAAATTGTGTTTTGTCATCTGTGCTTTAAGAAACAGCTGATAGAAGTGGTACAAGAGTGAAAGAATAGTTAATTAAATTTCCCAAATTTGTTAATTAGTGAGAGCGTTCACTGATCATGAATTGGCATTATTTAGAGCTGAATTTTGGCCCGGATCTGAGCTGAAAAAAAGATTTAACAAACTTCTGATTGAATTAAAACTAAGTCTAAAATTAAATATTAAATTTCATCTGGAAGATGATAAAATTTCTAACCTGATAAGTCATCTTTTTAAAAAAGTTTTGCAAGTGAGGCTTTACATAATGACAAATTGAATTTTAGAAATAATAAAAAATTTATAAATGCTTTAGAATTTTATGCCTCTTCAAATAAAGCTGGAGCTCCATTGGAAAACTTTAGTAGTCTTATTTATTTTAGTGTTTTTATTTTTTCCAGGTCTTACAAGGAAACTACTCACAAAAAGCAATTACAAACATTAGTCCCCTGGAAATTATTTAGATTTGGAATTCTATCAATGAGATTGCAGCATTTTTTAACTGAATCGTCTTTTAATTTGCAGAAATAAACAAAGCTTTAGAGAGGACTCAAACAATAGACTTATTATAGTCAGACTTCTGTGTTACGCTCCGTTTGGTCCACTATGTGGTGCTTTAGGGCTGCAGCTGAATAAGTACAGCCAGTTTTCCAGAAGCTATGATGTCAGAGTGTCTGTTTTGTCAATAAAAATAAATAAATCTCTCACAGACTCCTGCAAATATCTTCTTCCAAGATACCAATAAAAGCAAATTGTTCACTATGCATTTTTTGAGTCTGTCTACTTTTTAATTTATGCTGAAAAACAACAATAGTAACATACCCTCAAGGGCTTAAATGGCCCAAGAGTAGTATCCCCCAAATGAGTATTTTGTCTCAAGGCTCTTTGTACTAAGTAAAGGTTTAAGAGTCAATTAGCCACACAAGGTCCTTGGAAACACAGTATTATTAGAAACAAACAAAAGCTGGCTAAGAAACAACACTTGACAAAGGTACACTTGAAGGTTGTAGTAATTAAGAGAAGCATCTGGGGAAGGCTTGCTGCAACTTAGGAGAGTTATTTCAGATATAAACAAACCCCCTACAGGTTCATGATTGTTGAATCTGATGGGAAACAAGGTAATGGTGATTATGCCACTACGAGACTAAGCTTACATTTAGACAAACAAATGCTAGTTGTAAAAGTTCACAACGATATCTGAGTTTGGATCTTTTACAGCACGTAATATGTACTCTGTGTTTCAAAGAGATTACACACCTTTTACTTATAAGGGCTTAATTCACTTAATCCCTTTTCGGTAAAGGAAGATGGCCATTTAATTAAATCATTAGCATAATCCTGAAATTTCTGTTCCCTTTGCTTTTCCCTGCAATGAATTGTATTTGTGAATAACAACCAGCATATTTCCATTTAACCAAACCAAATTGCAATTTACTTTGTTCCACGTCTCATTTTTTCATTACGCACCTGCAGAGAAAACGAGTGGTCTTGTTAACTCTAATGGAAACCTTTCATTGCAATTAGGGAGATCAAGGTAGCTTGCAGTCCTTATTACAGCACGTCTAAACTCCAGATGCAGAGGGTTCAGGTTGCTTCATCCAGTTTGCCAACATTCACATTTACCCCAGCCAAAACCTTGACACAGCTCCATCTCTTCCATTAACACACAAATACTATATTGTCAGTTATATAAATATTGTAGAGGTGTACATAATATCCAAAATAATCATGAACGAATGTGATTTTGTTCCAGTATCTAGGGGATATGAATGCCTTTGATTTGACATTGTATTGTTAAGAGCTGTATAGTCAAAACAACCTCTTATTGAACACCTTAGAGTCACAAGAAATGTCTGTTGGGGTTTCTATCTGAGCTACTGAACTACTCTTCTCAGATCTGTCTGTTAGTAGTTCTCAAAATCTATAGGGTAAAATTGAACCTACCTTGTTGCCTCCATCATGCATGGCCCAGCCAGTGCGCTTTACCCCAAAAGCAGTGAGGGTGTTGGAGGCATCCAGACAAGTTACAGGATGACCATAAACAGAGTGCAGGGTCCTTGGCTGCTCCTCCTGAGGGTTCAACAAGTAGACGTCCTCTCCACCTGCTAAAACCACCAGTGGGGACTGATCTGCCCGGTTTGGTACAAACGTCAGGCTCTCTACCTGCCATATTTATGATAAAAGTACAATTCATAATAAAAAATAAATAAATAAATCGGCATTTGTGGAACATCATCTTTCATTAACACACACAAAGTGACCCACTCACTGTTTTGGGTAGCCGAGTCTCGCAGACAGTCATCCAGTAGCCGCAGTCATTGGCGCTGTCGAGCCGAACGTCTGACCCTGTGGCTGAGACCAGGACCGGACAGTCCGGGCTCAGACTCAAAGCCTGGATCCTCCCGGGTATCTGGTAGTGGTGGATGGGCTCCCCGCCTGTTTCTGTACTCCACAGGTCTACACAGCCTAAGCCAGAAACACAACCTCTGCCTAAAAGGGTTTTGATTTCTATGTGCAAACAGTTTTGTGATAATGCCGAATGCTGAAAATGAGACATTGTGCATAAAGCTTTAATAGGCATCTAAATGTATGACGATGTTCAGCATTGTCATTCTACTAGATATAATTATCTTTCTGTTCACAAATGTCTTATAGATTGGTGGTTTCCCAAATATGTTCATTACATTTTTGCACAAAATCATTCTTAGATAATGAGATGATGACGTCAGTTCTGCCTATGAAGCACTTTTTTCAGAATTAACTGCTTTAGGGCCTCTTGTCACTTTACATTAAAATAAGTTGCTGCTGCCCATGCCCCCCAACTCAACATTATACTCTCATGTGTAAATGGCTGCAAAGAGATACAAAAATATGCAACTGTACATCTTTGAAAAGCAGAAGTAGAGCCTGAAGTACAACCAAATTATAAATGGTAAGTGAATAACCAACACTTGTCTTTTCCTGCAACCATTGTACTGCACAGACAGTAGTAAAACCAGCTGACTAAAGTGGTCATCTTGTAAGTGGGCGGAGCTTTGCTCTGGTTGTTAGGTGAGGGGCTCCGTGAGAGCCCATTGATTGTGACTTAGCAATTGGAAGGTCTCTGAAAATGCTTACTTTTCAGACACACAAAACATTTTCTTATTGCCAAAAACAACTGTAGGATGGCACTTTAAGCACATTGGCAGTTTTTTTAGAAACTGTTGAAATCCAAACGGAAGTATAAAAACATGGAAAATGTGAATTTTGCATAATAGACCTACATTACACAAACACAAACTTACCATCTTCATATGAAGCAGCAGCCACTGTGCTGTTGATCTGGACATGACTAACGTGCGGCCTCGGGTGCGTGTTTGCCGACAGACTGTTGGTCTTGAGGAACGAAGATGTTGAGTCCCAGTGCAACGTATCCCAAAGCCTCACATCACCAGAGGTATACCTTAAATATAACGCAACAGATGAGTTACTAGATATTGCTTAAATGTCTTTTCGGATTTAGAGTGGTGTTATACATCCAATATGTTTGAATAAAAGAGGTCAGATTAGCTTTCACTGGAATAAAAGAGAAGTGGTTCCCTGAAGTACTTTAAGGACTTGATGATCATGTGCAGTCATCCCTTCTCAGCACTCCTCCCTCTGCACACTTTTCTTTTGTTTGAGAAGAAATGTCTAACAAATGGAGCAGAGCAGCCCTCTGCTCTGAACTCCACACACCTCCTCTCCCATCTCTTTGCCCCGGCTGATTAGCTCTCACTGCGTGAGACGAGAATGCTGCCATCTTCACAGATTCAATCATGTCTCTGTGACTTGGAGCTGCAATGTGTCGTACAGTTAACAGCCAGTTTGACACAGAGCATATATGTGAGTAGCTCTCCGGGTGTGTGTGTGTGGGGGGGGGTGGCAGGAGTAGAAGCACACACTTTTTCCTTAATTGGTGCATCATCAAAATGCCAGCGATCAGAATGACGACCATGTTGGATGTCGCCCAACAAACTTCTGTGGGGAGAAGTTTCTGCTCAGACTACAGTGGTATTTATGCAGCCCTCAGCAGATCTGCTCCTGTTGCATTAATTTTTTTTTTCTTTTTTTCAAAAAGCCAACTCCCTTCCAACTGGTTTTCTGTCACCAATCAAATCAATCTTGACTTGCTCTTAACTGCTATTGATTCTTTTTTAGACAAAATCAAACAGTTTAATTTAGCTCAATTACTCTTTCAGTACCAATAATGAGAGATGTACTGACATTATGAATATGTTAGCAGCATATGCATAAAGCTGAGGATTTAGCAGTGAGTTCACATTGCATCAGGCCACTTATCAAATGTCTTCAATGTTTAAGTACTGTGTGTTGCACATCTACTAATTTGAAACCACACAAACAGGTTGCTTTCCCTAAAGGGATCCAGCAGGACTAATGGGAATCTAGTAGCCTTTGTCCCAGGAGACACTGTAGATCTCTTTAAAGGCACACTATTGAGCCCTCCAGGTCCCTCACAATTTATCACTGCCTCATACTAGATAGTTAAGGGCAGGTTTAGCTGATTAAGCTGCAATTAATGTCCTCTTTCCTCAATAAATGCAGTTGTTACTTGTGTTTTTTTGCAAAGAAGAGCAATAATGTGACTATATGATTGTGAATTAATTGTTTTAATTCACAATTTGTGATCAGAACATACTCTGTCAATGTAAAAATCCTTGTTCCTGCTGTCATTTGCTCACATGAGGTTTCATCAGAAGTCTGACATCAGGCTTTAATGTGTGGCTGAAGTCATAAAACTGCTGTTTAATTCTCAAATCTGGTCTTGTGAAAGCCTTTGAATGCGTCTGTAAAATCAGCTACAATAATTATATCAATCAGGCACAACTACTTAAGTAATGGCCGCTGTGGACTGAGAACAGCACAGACAAGGTACAGTTTTTAAACATGCTATGACACGGTTGTCTTGTCATTACAACGTGACCCTTTTTGAAATCTTGTTTTTCCAGCTTATAACAGAAAATAAAGCATTCAATTGGATCTCAATATGGTCCGCCAACTAATAGGAAACATGAAGAAAAGATAATCAGTGAAAAGACTTCAATGGTCAAATCTGGATTCTTTCCCTTTAACTGTCATCTAGTTAATAATGACACTAACATCATGTTTTGGAGCTGCATGTCTGCCCAGATGCATAAAAGTATACTGAATGAACTGTATTTAAATTATTTTGAACATTATTCAGTTGTGGTCCTTTTCTCATCTAATTTATAAGTTTATATAGTTAAAATATAAATAAAAATATGTATTGTGGAGTCAATGCAATACAATGCTATTGGGCTCCTTAGAGGTTCAAAAGAGTCAATCATAAAATGTTACGTAGAAATACGATGATGCTTGTATGATTTAGAGACGACCGTATGCGTTTAATGTCTTATGCATTTTACATAAGAATAAAGGTAATTCCGTTTCTAAATCTACCTACACTGAAAAAGGTTTTGTCAAAGTGCAGAGCTGGAGATCTTAGTTACAGAAAAACACAAAAAACAACAAAAATGTTTTTGTTCTTACGACGTCTATAAAAAAGAGAAAATGATGGCTTTAATCCAAAATGGCCGACTTCCTGTTGGGTTTAGACCATGGCTCCAAGAGACCTTTGTGTACATCCTGAAAAGATACATGTGTTCCAAGTTTCATAATTCCAGGTTAAAGCATGGCTTGGGGCTGATCATTTAAAGTATTCTAGGGAGTGCTATAGAGAAATGAGGCCACGTCCACCAAAGTTTGTTATGGATTCCTGTCGGAGAGTGGATAAGGATCCATCCTAATGAGTTTGGAGCAGCTCGGCTAAAAACTGTGGAATTCAGAGCCAAACGTATGGGAACAGCATTACAGGTCACTTCACCACACCCACCTGCTCCATCTAAATCGGTCGGGGTTGGAATCCACAACACACCAACATGTCTTCTGTCTCTGAACACATGGACTAGGTCGGAGGGGTAAGATAGCGACCATTCACAGTTAAAACATAACACTTCCTGTTCTCAGGGGGCGTGTCCTAAGTTATGTCATCATTTGACCACTGGGTATTGTAGGACACCCTATGATGTTCAATCGTTGAAAGTGTGGTGCTTCTGTGAATTTTTGTGTAAGAGATACAAACAGCTTCATGTTTTATGGCGATAAGGTGTACTTTGACCCCTGGTAACCCACCATCAGCATGCACAAAAACTCACCATTTTGATAACTTTTAATCGCCCATGTCTTATGAACAGACTGACCAAGTTTGAAACCTTTAGTTAATCTAATGCTGTTTGTCAATTCTTACAAAATACATCAACTCCCTTAAACTTTAGAGCCAGTGAGAAATTGTGGGTGAAGTCTGTTCAGATAACCTGAGTTAGCCAATCAGAGGAAGCTGGGATTTAAGCAGTTGATTTCCTTATCTTCTATTCTGGCTGGAAATAGTTCATTTAAATAATAACTTGGCACATGAAAACTTAAATCAACTTTAACTTCCTTGTGTTTGTCAATAAGAAATACTTTATTTCACATAAAACATTGTGTATTTGGCCATGTCCACATTAGTATTCCCGTTGTTTGATGTTGTTGTTCAGCATAATACATCGTTTTCAGTTGTAAAAGTAAATCCAAACTTCATCCCCTAATTTATCATTTCATCAATAAATGCAACATTTTGGCATTGGTTTAGACAGGGACACACAGAATCTTCTACATTCATTTAATCCCCCACCATTAAATCACAAAAATCTATGACCAAGTTTTATTTAGTGCGACAGAGAAATCAATGCAGATGAAATGAGACCAAGTGAGCTCTGCTAAAACAAAGAGGACATCAGACCAGATCTGCTCGTCCTTGAAACTCACCCGGCCAACACGAAGCTGTCACAGGAGCTGACGTCGCACAGAATTTTTCCCAACTCGAACTGCAGCTGGCTGACAGATCCCACTCGATTCTGAAGAGGTACAAATGCTGAGCTTAAAACTATAAACAATTTAATTAGTGTAGTAGACCAACACATAGCAGTATATGATTGTGAAGTGGAAAGAACATTTTGTACAAATAAAAAAATCTGAAAAGTGTGGTGTGAATGTGTTTTCTGCTTTGCACATTTTAAGAATGACATTTTTGGCTTCTTGTCTTTGCAAAAACATTTTACACAAAGCATCAATAAACTTCAAATCAAAATCTTGCTTCGGATTCTAAATTGTATTTAGATTTGGGCCACACTAACGCAGGAATAGACTAAACTATTCCATTGTAGCTCTGACAGCATGTTTATGGTCTCTGTTCTGCTGAGAAGTGAACATCCTTCATTCTCAAGTTTTATGCATCCTTAGACAGGTTTGTTATTACTGCCATGAATTGCTCCATCCATCTTTCTATCAACTCTGACCATGGCCCCAGGATGATGCTGCCACCACCATCTTCAACTGTGGAGTTGATATGCTTAAGGTGACATGTCTTTTAAGGTCAATATTATTAATAACGGTGTTCTGTAAAATGTCCAAAGCTTAAGATATTGTTATTAAACAAATGCTGTGTAAGTGCTCTCTTTATCTGTGTTTTATGGGGTATATTTGTGATGTCATCTGTTCACTAACGATTGAAATGTTGAAAATAATGGCGATCCCATGTCAAGTAGTCAAGTTTCTATTTAGGAAATTATTTTAAAAATCATGCATCAGTTTTGTTCCACTACTCTGGTAAGCACCACTTTGTGTTGATTTATCACATAAAATCCCAGTAAATCAATTTTCCAGTTGTAATGCGACAAAATGTGAAGGAGATGCAAGGAGATGCATTATGAATTTATTTATCTTATCCACAAGTAAATCAAATGAGAACAGCCCAGTTGACCTCTACAATCTGTGGTTATTGGCAATGAGATTTCTAAGTCATGTAAATATTGGCAAATGAACACTGTAGTGATCATGATCTGCTGTCAATCACACGTTAGTTTTATTGTGTTATTTTGATGAGATGACTTCATGCCACCTTCACCTCTCAGACAGTTTTAGTAATTTGATTAAAAAAAAAAAAAACCTTCCCATTTCAGTGAAATAGAACAGATCAAGCTCACCTTCCAGTTGGAGCGGACAGTTCTGGCTGAGTTCCTGCAGTCTCGCAGGGTGCTCTTCCAACAGGGGGAGCTGGACACGGAGGCACCCTGGTGATAACCTTCCCTCTGGCACAACCTGAACCACAGAACGCTATCCTCCGCGAGGACTCTCCATGCCCTGCTCACCTGGGAGGAGATTGGACAACATGACAGTGGTTTGAGTCAGCATACATTAAGAGCTTGCATCACTCATTTCCGCTTAACGAGCCCGGCCGCCTGCCAAAACGGGCTCTCAGCACCAGAGTGCTGTGGATCTGCCACTCAATATCTAATTTACTAACATGCACAAAATAAAGTCATGAGCTGCCCAAAGCAAAACAGAATGAAGAAGGTAAGTGCAATTAAAGTAACTAATCACCAAATTATGGACGCTGCACAAAGAAACAATAAAACTAAAGTTATACATGGGTTTTATTGACAGGCCATGATTTATAAGTCTCTTTAAAGTATGCTTGATCATCACATCTGTTTTAATTTAATTAATAACATAATCTGAACCCTATAAAAAAAAAGCATGTAGAGCAGGTCAACAGTTGGAGTCAGGACCCAACCATCCAAGCGTATGTGGTAAAACACCAGAAGTGAGAGCAGGAATAAAGCCCATTCACTTTAGCTAACTAGTAGAGTGCAGCAACAGGTGGTGGCAGTAAGTCAATCTGTGAGCAATAGGTTGGCATATCATTAAAAGGGCCTTTTGAGACCAATTTCTTCAAGGACAAAAATGTTTTTTTAACAGAATAATTTATGAAAAAGACAATATAAAGGACTTCACATGATACGAATGGAAGACAAAACGAAATACATTATAAAAAAAAAAAAATTGAGTTGAATAGGTTGACCAAGGTAAAGGACCTGGATAAACTTGTTTTCATGGAGTTTGTTCCAAAGCCGAGGAGGACAGAAACTAAACCCTGCCTCCCCTAGTTTAGTTCTGGTGCTGGGAAGACGCAAGGGATCTATATAGTAATTTTACACTGCCTACATTTATCCTACAAAAACCAAAATGTAATGTTACCATTTGTGGCTATTATTTCTTCTTCAAACAAGAATTTTAATCTGCATAAAATTATGAAATATAGCAAAAGAAAACCAACTTTAAAGGATTAAGTAATTATTGTGAGGCAAGATAAACTTTCTCCCTTTACACTTTCCCAGTTTAGATTTTTCATGCCAATAATTGACAATTTAAAGACAAAAACCTCTTTAGAAGGAGCTAACCTATTCAGCTGTACACAATTTTAGTTGTTGTTGTTTCTGCACCTCACCTGGGCACAACGACCAAGTTCCATGCAGTTGAGGTACTGGAATATCTTCAAGGCTAATTCGTACGGCAATTCAATGTCAAAGAAGGGAATGTCGTTGACTTCATTCTGCAAAGAAAAGGGATTACAGTACAAAACACAAGATACAATGGATACAATGCTGTAAAATAGTTTTTGCTACCCTGGAGATTGCCTTTGCTTTTTTGCTTCAAAAAATCTCAGGGTAATGGCGACACATGCTATACTCTATCAGGAATCCTGAAGGTGAACGCTCAGCTACCAGCTCATGACCCTAAACCCAGGAGCACTTTGTTATTGTACAGCAGGACAATAGTCTAAAGTACATCTGGAAAACCACTTCAGAATCACTAAAAACAGGGGATTTGGAGTGAAACTCTGGAATGACTGAAATATGGCAAAACATTAATCTTTGAAACACTTCAATATGACTGAAGTGAGACTTTTCTGGGGAAAAGATGAAGCTCATTCCTTCACATTGATGGGGAAAAAACAATGCCCATTATCGCAAATGCTTATTGGCACAACTAATGATTAAATTAACAAAACATTTATGTTTGCACGTCAGATCATTTATGTGCTTCATTTAATTGATTATTCATTAACTGATTATCTGAAACACAAAAATCAAAGACAGAAGAAACCTGTAAGGGGGAAACTATGTTTTCACGCTGAATTTGTGCTCAACCAGTATCTTCCTCATCATACCAGATCCTGAATGAGTTGATCCACAAGCTCCTCTTCTTTCTTCACCTTGCTCTGAGGCTGCCTCTGCTGCAGGGATACGCTGCACATGTTGGTCATGTTCTGATACTGCCTCTTTCTCCTCGTTCTCTCCTCCTGAATCCTGTCTAGCAGCGGACTGGTCCTCCCATCCAGCAGACTGCGTGCAATGGAGACATACTGAGGCTGATCTGCCTCTACAGCAAAGCTCCCACCACTAACACTTCCCTCGTCCTCAGTACAGCTCGATTCTTCTTGTTTTACATTATCACAAGGTTTCTTTAAGTCTTTTTGCTCGGGATGATTCCTGGAAGAAGATGAGGAAGAAGGAACGCAAACCAGTCCATTCTCTTGTTTTCTGTTATTTAACTCTTGTTTCCAGCGTTCCCTGAAGGCAACAAGCTCGTTCGCTGCCATGTCATCGTTCAGAAAGTATAGATTTAAAGTTTTACAGAACAGAACGTGTGATTTTAAGAGTAGCCTATTTCAGAGCGGCTGTTTTGGTCGGTGTTTTGTGGCACCGACAAAAAACAAAGTCGCTCTTCTTTAAAAACAGACCGATGAGGAACAAAGCAGCACTATATTGGTTCCGCTCGTATTTAATTCCTTGTTTTTCTCCTTTTTTCTCAGTGGTATATTTGCGGCTAAAATGTGTAAATAATAGCGTAAGAATTTGTTATGTGTATGTGAGGTGGATTGAATAGCGTAAGAGTAATTTGTACATCACAGAAGAAGAACGTAACGTCCAGTCTCCTGAAACAAAAGACTCCTCAGATGAACCCAAACATCAGAGATCTGAGTGTTAAGCGCTGCATCTCTCTCTTGGAAGAAGATGATGTAAACCCTAAACACCATGTGACATGGTAATGAATAATACAGCAGCGAGAGGTGGGGAGAGTCTGGCGATCGCAAACACAGTTAAGGATTGATGAGGGAGCAGGAGGAGGGTTCATATATCCTTCCCAGATTTAAAGAGAAGAGGGGGACAGCGCGGAGGCTCAGTCAGAGAAGATGTGCTGGCTTCCGATAGACCAGCCTCTGCTGCGGCCGGGAGACTCCAGCTGCAGCGCATCGCGCCGACGCTCCTCTGCTTGCTCCGTCGCTCAGCTGCTCGCGTCGCGGCTGCGGAGAATCGGGGACCAGCTCGAGAAGAGTTGGACAGCCGGGGAGACAACCGGCGACCTCGGCTGCGGAGACAGAGTGACGGTAGCAGCACTGGCCGGGCGCGGCCACTTCAAAGGCTTCCTGTGCCTCGCGGTGCAAGTCACCTTGCTTGTGCTGCTCAGCGCGAGGCGACACCTGTAGGGCGCGTGGTTGCGACTTCCGCAACAGGTGAGATAACATCAGTGTCTATGAATCTTTAAAAGACAACCTGTTTTTTATCAGGCTGCAGCCCCTTTAAACAGGTGGTCCCATTGATTCTTCTTGTTTGTATGCATTGTGCAGACAATGGACAAAAAAAAAAAAAAAGAAAGAAAGAATGAAACAAGTCCCAGCTTTTAAAGACAAAGCCACATTTTTAAGCACAAAATGCAATCTTTGTTCTAAAATCCAGATATTTGGTTCGATTTTTCAAAAGAAATAGGGGGAAAACTAATCAAATAGCTCCTGATTTCCCAATAACTACTAGCTGCATTGACATGTTTGCCTTTTGGGACATACTTTTTTTTTTTTTTTGAAAATTAATGTGTTTTATGTGGATACATTTCTCCCACTGTAGACTGGTGCCTTTAAAAAAATCCCAAGCGGAACAGCAAATGGGCTTACATCATTTGTACTTAAAGCAAGAGATGCAGGAGGATGCTGTTGCTGGAGAAATGTGCAGACTGAAGAGGACGAAGGGATGGCCTAAAAGATTTCGTAATCCAAGATTGAAGGCTGACTGAATTGACTTAACTCTCACTGTGGATGGACTTGGGAGTTTTAAACTGACAGAATCTGCAGTTGTCCTGCCCCTTTCTCACTCTGATTCTGTCATCCCATTTACAAAACAAAACAGTGATGTAATCCTCCCCTGGTACCAGCGGAAGGAAAAGCTTACTAATGGTACGCCTTTGAATGTTCTCCCCTCCAATGATGCGAGTGCATCAGGGACAGTTGGATCAAACTAATTAGACCGGACACATATAGGCTGCAAATACTACAGAAAACCTTTAAAAATGCACTGAAATACACCTGTTCTAAAGCTCCACAATGCACTGTACTTTTTTTAGATAAGCTAAACTCTCTTTGTAAACATGTAAATAACAGCTGATGCTTTTATAGGTGTTTTTTTACAGTGTTTGAATCCTGTTTACAGATTTGTGTATGCTTTATTATTACCTGTTGAGGCTGTCTTATGTAGCATTTCACTATGAATGCTGGACCTGTGCATAAAATGCTTTTATGCTGTTTGTGACTACTGAGAATAAGCTCTTTTCTGATGTAATGTTTTTTGTATAAACTGGGCTCTTTTTATGTGAAATATTTCTAATGAAATTTCAGCAATTATGATAATAAACAATGAAAATGTCCCTCAGGTTGTCTTTAATTGAAACACGCTTCACAAAATCAAACAAAACTATGTTACTCACAAGAAAAGCAACAGAAAAATGGAATGTTGTCATTAATGGAGATAAAGCTAATCAAAAACTTCACATTAATTATAGCTTTTCACCAGTAATCTTGCTTAAACATTCCATTTCATTTAAATAATTAAACATAATTTAAAATCAAAGTTTTCTTCAAATAAGATCCCTCACAATACTGATTGTATATTCTGTACACCATCATCACAATAAATAATTTTATGACATGATCAGAGAAAATATGTCACAAATCAAATGACTGACTTTGATGCTTTGACTCAGACTGGATAATTAGACTTATGTGCACTACCATTCAGTCTTCAACAGCATTGTCCAACTTGCTTTGAAGCACACTCGTTTCCCCTTTGACTCTGTAAATCCTGACAGAATTCAGTAGATCTGGAAGTGAGCAGACGTGGTGCCGTCCTTCCAGCACCGCAGGGCCTCGATGACAGTGGAGCGACACAGCGGACACGTTCGCTCGCGGTCGAACCACAAACACAGGCACTCCTCACAGAACACATGCTGTGGAAGATCACAAAACACAAAGATTTACCTTAACATGCAGCAAAATGGACAAATTTAAATGCTCAGGCACTTTTTATCCAATGTGAGGCATGTTTAATATGACACAAGTTCATGTAAGTAATAATTAGGGGTGGGTGATATGGATTTAAAGTTGTATCAATATTTTGTGTGATGACAAATGTGATAAGAACAATGTATTATTTTTTTAGGTTACTGTATGGCTGACTGCCTGACACAGTCCCACAAATACTGGTGTTGAAAAAAACATTCCCATTTGTAATCTCCTTTAGGACACCAATCACTTAAACAATGATTTTTATCATTGAACTACACCAGTATACGCATTTAATCAGAATTTTTGTATTTATTAATAATCTTTTTAAACAAACTGGGGAGAAAATAGTAAAAATGGAAATAATTATCACAATACATGATAATACAATAAATGCCCACCTATAGTAATAAAAGTGTTTTTTTTCCCAGGAACAACAGATTTTAGACATGATTTTTTTAAGAGTCTGTCTATATCATGCTTCTGTCATGCTGGCTTTATGGACGAGTGTCCCAATTTCTGACCCAGAAAAAAAAAAATTCCCACTACAATGCTCTGGAGTTCCTCTGTGGTTATCTAGAATTTATTGACATCATAGATGTAAAATTGATTTTGAAAATTTGTTCACAAAAGTCTGAGGGAGATGGAGAAAAAACATAATTGGACTGTGGACATTTGTTTTTAGGTTATTAGTAGCAAAGGACTTAAGTAAGCAAAACAAGTATGACAGGTCTAGTTGCCTTAAATATCAGAGGCAATTTCTCTGTAATGGCAGGACGGAGATATTTCCTCAATTGCACAGATACTGAGTTCAGGCATCAGACTAGACCTGACTTTTATAAAGAGACTGAGGAGAAAGAACAAAAGAGGTAGGGGGGAACAATGAAATAGCAACGATGCCAAGAAAAAAAAGAAAAAGAAATATAAATGCAACAGTCCTTTTAACCTGACTGAGCTGGAGGGGATGTGCAGAGAAGTATGGTAGAAAATACCAAAAACGGTGTACAATAGTTGTAGATGTATGCCTAAAAAGATTTTAGTCTGTAACTAAACTGAGAAAGAAAGTGGTCGGACGAATATGCACAACATGGATTCACGTGTGTCATGGAACGGGATGGGAGTCAGCGTCCCATCTGCATGATATGCAATGCCAAGTTGAGCAACTCTAGTCTTGCACCGGCAAAACTAAGGGAACACTTCTTGAAGCTGCATGGAGATGGGGAAAAGTAAAAAAGTATTTTGTGGATTCAAAACGACAAAAAACTAATTAAATTTCAAATAAAAAAAACCCATTTAGTTATTAAAAAAATGTAAATAAAAATACAAATTTATTTTTAATCAGTAAAATAGCAAAAAAAAAAAAAAAAATTTGGGGGCTGAAATTTGTTTATGGACCCAAAACATTTTTGGGGGGCCAGATAAAGTAGTACTGTAATTTGTTGTGAATTCATGCACTGTGTTGGTTTTGTTCTTTTAGCAAGGTGATCTTCATGCATGGCTCATTTTGTGCACAAGTAAAAAAAATCATATACCTATGTCTTGAATTTGGAAAAAAAAAAAATCATATTTTATTTATCACTAAATAAGAGTTCAGTGAATGCGCATATGAAACTGGTGGGTTCGGTACCTCAAAAAGGTTAAGAACCACTGCTCCCGGTGCAAAAACACAAACAATAGGGGGCGGTAAATCTCTATGTTTTTACTGATGCTTGTCTCTTAGGTGTACATGCAATATTTATTATTCATTAGAGAATTTAACCTTCTTACCTGACAGATGAGCGCAATGGGATCTTTGAAATCCCCCTGACAGATAGCACAAACGTCACCAGCCTCGCTGCACAGCTGAGTGCTGGCCCTGACTCCGTAACTCTAAATTGGACCAAAAAAACCCAAAATCAGTCAACCTGAAAATATAAAAATGAACACATTTTTTTTTTTACATTTTTTGTTTAAATGTAAAACACCACAAACAATATAGTTTTATTAATGGGTGTGTGCAGAAAATTTAATTGGGTTGAGGCTGACCTGGGAGCTGCAGAGCATTACCAACGCCTTGCGTATTGCAGATACTCGACCACAAACATCAAAGGACTGCAATTAAAAATGACAGTCTGCAATTAGTTTTAAACTTAAGTGATCATTAAAGATGCTCACCAGCTGCATGTGAGAATGCTAACAGAGGATGTCCAGGTTTTCTGCTGCATTGAAACATTTAAATATTTACGTTGGTGAAAAACAAAATTATAGGTAAGGATTTGCAGCAGGGATACATGTGATAAACAATACCACTTATCTAACCAACCTTTTCTAAGAAATATTTCTCGTCTGCTTTTCATTTCCTCTTTGTGAAGTGTATTGGCCAATCCAGCAGAACTGTATTGGCCAATCCATCAGAAACACACCCCCAAAAAACATGACGTTGTTCCATATTGTCGGAAAGTGACAATATGGAACTTTCTAACAATATGGAAAGTTGTCGGAAGGATTTCCAACAACTTATTCATGGAAAATAAGTTCATGAAAAATTTGTCAATTTGCTAATTTTTGTTTTATGGTGTATAAGAAAATCCACCTTGGGAAGTTGACATACTTACGCACACCACTACTTGACACACTATTGGCAAGTGTTAGTAAAGCTTCAGGCATCTGGAATATTTACCTTATGGTAAAAGTAAATATGAACCAGACCTGAGGAGGTTTACCATTCTCGTCTAATATGTCATTACATTTGACTGTTTCATGATCTCACACAATGAAGCACTGTACTTAGGAGTGTTGTCTTAAAATATATCAACAGGAGTGTCTCCAGTTGGCTCAAAAGTTGGGAATTTTGAATCAGAAGCCTTGATGTTATTTTCTGGGCTTTCTCAGATTGCTTACAGGCAAATTCTCTCACTCATTATTTTGGCATTCAGGAAGCATAAATACTGTAGCTATGGTCATCCTCGCTGTCCTAAAAGGGAAAAGGCTAGTCTAGTTTTACATAAAAAAAAAAAAAGATGATGTGCCTTTTAGCACAGTGTATGTAAATATCTAGCTTAGGCTGAATACTTAAAACCTCTTGTTATAACTGTTCACAGACCAAAAGCAAATCAACCTATCTCCACCTTTTGTTTTTTTTTCCATAAGATCGTTGAATCACTTTCAGCTTTGCTTTATCATTTTGGCTGCTTTACTAAGTATAACTAAACCATAGAACGCAAAGGTGGGAGTCGAAGGAACTAGACAAGAGAGTGACGAACAGACGAACAAATCCTTCTGAAAACTGCTGACATTAAACTCAAGGTTAAGGTACTTTACATTATCACTACTTTGCATTATCTTTGCAGGAGCCCAAAGGTTTCTCATGTGATTTTCCACAGCACAAAAAAAACACGTACAAAAAAAACAGCCTGGGCCTATTGTGGTTATTATCCTCACTTTACTTTCAACGCATTCTGCTTGCGTCTGCAGTGACCTGTCTGAAATGCTGAATTTGATAAGCTACAGAAAAAGAATCCACACAATTTTTATTAGCTTTGTAACAGACAATGGTTTTAATGTTAATTTCATTAAGAAGTGTCAGAAATTCTGTCATTTTTTAAATCTATAATTATATTTTATCTATATAACACATAATAAATAATTTGAGTTTTCATTTCAGATTCTAAATAAAAAATAATAAAGTCATTTTATGTTTTATCTTTTTGGTTCCGGTTGAAGTTTGATAGAATTATCATATCTTTGCATTGTGCTTTTGCATCCTGGTATTTTCTCAGAATTCTAAGTGCATAATTTGCACATAATATAAAATTCAAAAATATGATGCAATGTACAAGTAACATAAAACATTAAATGTTTAAAGGGTATGAATGCTTTTGCAAACTGCCTGCAGTTCTACCACCTAAAAAACATAAAAATTTATATTTAAAACTTTTTTCACCATTTCACTTTCAGAGCATTTGTTTGAAAATCACTTGTTTTCTCAGAAATGGTTCATAACCTTCCTCCCACTGAACTCTACAGCTCACTGATCTGATGATGTTTATTTTAACTTTATAGTTGCTCAGTTATCTAACTGACGAATACAAAGCTGACTAAACAATACATGCGGATCAGCGTATGTTAATATCGAAACTCTACTATGCCTTGATATTGGAAAACACCTCTGTCACGGCACAGGAAACTGTCCATCTGATTCAGCTGAGAGGCTCGTAATCAAGAACAGCAGCTGCTGAATCATGGCTTGGATCAAGATGACTGATGCAATACAAACAGCATTATAACAATAATCCTTGCATAATCCAGGGATTCATACGTTCGCGTTTTATGAACTTTGCTCTCCAAACTAACGGATATTTGACTCAGAGCTTTAAAAATACTTTTAAGTGTCTTTATTTGAACAGAAGTAGCTGTGATATCTTGCTGCAAGTTGGTAACTTCCCCTTGTGTTCCACTTCCACCTCAGAGCATTTCAGTTTGGCAATCCATTCTGGCACAAAATATCACCATAGATTCTTTAAGTTTTAGGTCAGATAAGCTACCTGGTCAATCAAGAACAGAGAAGACATAGTCGTGAGACTAGATAGTGACACTGTTGGCAGGTGTCAAAGTCTGACTGCAAAACAAAGTCAGCTTGTCAGCAGAAGGAAACATGATCGACTCCGATATTTTATTGTAGGTTCCCAGTTGTTTCACACTTAATCAACTTTTATTCTGTGCCTACAAACTCTTCCTCCAGACTGTGAGACCTTATTTTTCCTATTTAAATGTAAATTTAATCTGAGGTTTATCTTCAGCAACCTTCCACATAATGTGTACATATCACACTTTGGCCATTATGTTAGATCTTTCAATTAAAAGTTTCTTCATGTAATATTTAATTATTTGAGATTTTGAGTGTGGGGTTACATCATGAATGTGAGTGAATATCCTCTGCAACTGTAGTTGAGAATAATTCTAAATCAGGCCCATACAGTATGTGCAACTGATATGCAACCCAAGTCCAAGTCTCAGACTCAAGTTCCTATCGCTGCTTTAGCCTAAAAACATAGCTGAAATCTAAAAATGAGTGTTTCTACTTCATAAGATCCGCAAGCAAAGTACCAAAACAACATCCTTGCTCCCAGGTCCTGCTTACCTTGCAGAGGCTGTAAATTATGATGAGTGTTGCTCCCAGGAAGTAACTGTTTGACGGGTCTTCACCCATGATGTACTTGTACCACAGCTGCACTGGCACAAGAGCCCGAAACAGCTGGCTCAGCTCCTCAATCAGAAGGTAGAACTT
Source organism: Poeciliopsis gracilis (assembly GCA_911649635.1). Taxonomy (NCBI): domain Eukaryota; kingdom Metazoa; phylum Chordata; class Actinopteri; order Cyprinodontiformes; family Poeciliidae; genus Poeciliopsis; species Poeciliopsis gracilis. The sequence continues at coordinate 2,208,960 of CAJVRI010000715.1, forward strand.
ACCCTGGAAACCAAGCAAAATGAACAACTACAATGGCAGATGAGAAACCCAGTAACCAGACAGTGTGAATTAGTTAAAGCAAGTTTTTCTTAAATTTTTTAAAAAATAATACACCGAATCGATAATAAATTTTCTTTGTTTGAGCCGTCAGAAACCCAGAAAGAGCTCAGTAGCTGCGGGGCCTTCTTCTATCTAGTCAAGAGCAGTGTGGTATTAAAAGCTTAAAACAGCACGCCTCCGGCCCAAACATGGCCGCTGTCCAGATCTCAGCAGCTTCACAGCAGTACAGGCAATTTCCCTTCACTGCAAGGGAAACTGGCAGCGCCTCTTTCCACCTGCTACCCCTGTGCCCACTTTAAGCCCAGCCCTACGGGAGCTCAGGAACTGTCTTTAAAGGGACTCCCTTCTAATAATCAGAAAAGAAACACTCTTCTGTCCCTACAGCTACAAAGTGCATTAAGTGAGTTGGGGAGATTAAGGGAAAAAAACAACAGAGGTGGGTAAATGAAGGTAAACTTGATTCCCCACTGGCCCCTGTGGCATCCCAGCTTGCATAATGACTTCATGCATGGGAGAAGACAAAGATTGATGACTGTGGGTAAAGAGGCACAAGCAGCCAGGTCGGTAGGGGAGAAAGACCTCTGCTAACTGCTAATTCATCTTCCTTATTGTTCAGCTTTGCCTTACGTCCCACAGTGCCAATCATGCCCACGCAAAAACTGTCAAATTTAAAGTTTGGACACAAGCCAGACGCTTTGAGGAACCTGCACTTCAGGCTCTGTTTGAGTAGTTTCCTGCCTGTTTTATTTTGTGTGGTGGGCATATCTGTGTTTTCCTTATAAAGGCATTGGTTATTAATGAAAGAAACCATAAAAACAAAGCAATATTATTTTTCCTGCAGGGGAATTAATTTGTGAATCTCACAAAGAAAAAGACAACAGCAGAAATTAGTTCAAGTCTCTCCTCGTGGAATCTTAGACATTTTTATTTTGTAATAGTCCAAGTTGTGTTTGTACTATGTACTAGGGTCGCCTATTTCTACAAGTTTTTTTATTCATCTAGATCAAAGTTAATTGTTTCCCAAGGATGTAATAGTTTGGGTTTTTTATTTACCTTTACAGGCCAAACTAGTAAGTGGAAAAAAAGGCAAATAATGTTGAAGAGCAAATATATTTTAGAGCCACAAAATACATAAATTAGATGTCTGAAACCTAAATAAATCACAGTAGGCATTCCATTATTATTCAAACAAGAAATTTATAACATTTCTTGTTTGAATAAGAAATTTCAAACAAATTTATAATTTGTTTGAAATTTCAAATTAAATGAAGTATTCTTCATTTAAGAATAATTCTTAAATGAACAAAACACTGAGTGCCCTTAAAAAATCTCAACAGGATGTCAGTCTGTTACATCTCCAAACTATCAATTTGCCATTTCTGCCACTCCTCAATTGATAAATTGTCACTCTTTCAGCTTTTTTCTCATCTGTCAGTATTTTATTTTTCTTTCATGCTTGTTTGCATTGTTTCTTAATGTCTTTTGTGAAAATGAATGCAACAACTATTACTTTACAAAACTGAAAAGAAAAAGAGCTCATTAGGGTTGCAAAACACATAGCTCAAAATCAATTGTCTATCCTATTTTTAATAATTCCATGAAGAAATTAATCTGTTAAACAACTTATCTTATGTTGTTTATGTAAATATGCATGTAGATTCTGTACTGATGCTCAGATTTCCTTTGTGGCTCCTCATTGGTTTCATAACACAATGTCCTTCTGCACTTTGGACACTCTGCACTAAGTGATCACGTGAAATTATTTGTGCATTGAAAATACTTCATTTTAATGCAACAAGTAATAAAATTGATGTATTGCATTGATCTGTTTGAAGCGGATATGTGCTGACTGCATTCATTGTGTTAGATCTTTAGTGAATCCCTGGACTGCATGCAGTAGAGAGATTTATACACTAATAATGAGCTTTCATTAGGTTTAATGTAGAAGATCATACAAAGGATTTCTAAAATATATATATATATATAAATAAAACAACCTGATAAAACAATTTGGGATTTCCCAACACTTAAACAGTCCTTTGTAAGCTTTTAAACCCTGCATGCGTGCACATGTGAGTATGTGAGTGGAGGAAACAGGTAATGGTCCAGCTCCAGGGAGGGATGACCTCACCCCTGTAACTCCCTTGTGGCTAAATGAGCTCAGTTGCTTGCTGAAGTGGTTCTGATATGCCTACAGGTTTGTTTATCAGTGGAAAATTTAATCCTAATACTTTTTATCACCCCTCTCCTCCCTGCCACTACCGTCTACCGAGCACACAAACACACACCAGCACAAAGAACTGCACCTGTATGGAAATCAATGTGAGTGTGTGTCTGCAGACAGACATGTTCTTTTTTGCTTCAGGCTAGAGCAAAAGTCTCAAGCAGACACAAACATGAACACAGCACACCTAAGGAGCACCATTTAAAAAGCTTATGAATACAAAACAGCTTCACACTGTGACCCTTAAGCACTTTCTTTACTCAAGGGAGAATTTCATCATAGTTTAGAAAATCTTTTTTTCTTCACATTTGTGAACTCTTCGCTGCTTGAAATGTTGACTTTAAGTCTTTGTCTTTAGAAGGTGAAGTAAAGAGTTCGCTTATGTGCAGTTGTGTTTGAAAGTTCAAAATCCACTGCTAAATGGATTAACAGAGTCAACGGTATACCTTTTATTGTTAAGCTATCAAAAAGCGCTACAGTTACATTAAAATGTATGAAAATTTAAACTCACTCAAGGCAGATTTTTAGCTATTTAATATCACACCAGTTAGGTTTTGCTTTCAAGCTGAAAGAAGCATAACAAAATTTAGTTAAGACAAACTAGCAGGTGTGACACATTATCAAAGCAATTATTTATCATTAGTGTCATGACAAATAATTTGTGAGCTAGGTACAATACATGGCCTGCATTTTTTCTGAACTGAACTAAATAAAGAGAAAATCTGCAAATACAAAATTACAGAAAGATCAGCATCTAGGAAGCTGTGCAGAAGAAGACAAAAATATACAGAAAATCAGATAACTGAGGAACATTTATTTTTTTCTTAGAAATGGAAATAATAAAGCAACGGTCATAAGGATTGTTTTCATAGAAAAGCAAGCTTCTTTTCTTACTCTCTTTGGCTGAGTCATTTCAAAACATAAGACTTGTAAGACATGTTTAACGCAGACAATTGCCCTCATACTAGCTGTATTCTATTTAAAATGTTACATTCTAAACTAATATTAAATGGTTCTTACCCTTGACTTGAAGGCCATGATGATCTTGGGCAGGAAGAGGACGAAGCACTTCAGGCCGATGGTGACATATTTAAGTACAAAGTCGGTGATTCCGACCACCCAGATCAGATCGAAGAAGTCAAAGCTGTTGAGACTGGGCTTTGCAAATATAAGACTAGGGAAAAAATAACATTGAATTAGACTACATTTAAACATTTTTACTCAGCATGGTGCATTTAAAAAGATCAATGAATAATGAGAAGCTTAACATAAAAAAACAAAACCTCCGAACATAAAATACTCACAGAGCATGACCAACAAGAACTGTAACAATCCCTAAAGGAAATGGAAGTGAAAATAAAACACACCATGATGGAATAACGTCAAAAATAAATCAACATAGGATGGTGGATGAACACACACAGAGCTCCTACAAAAGCACTTCAGCTTCCACTGACCTGTGGTGCAGCTCCTCGTGGCTGAAAGTGTAGTAAATGTATACGATGTTTCCACCGAGAAACAAGATGAGCCACAGAGCAACAAGTATGGACCTCTCCTCCTTAAAGAAATAGGCAAAAATAACAGGGTAAATGTACCTGAATTAGCACCACACCTTTCAGAGACTCATTAAGAAATTTGCAAAAGATTACTACTTTTTAGTATAATCAGCCCAAGCCAGGAAAAAGGTGGTTAGAAACTCAACAATCACATCCATTCCTGAACAGATAATGTTCCATACAAGGAATGCTAGTACTGAGGGAAGGCGACTCAATGCTGGCAGTCTTCTGCATTAGCAAAATTTGTGGAATTTTCTGAGTCAAGTAAATCCTATAGATGATTAAAAAAAAAAACTCCTCTTGTATTTTATTTAAATTAGCAAAACTCTAGTTTATCGGTTAAGGTACACTGTGTACATTAAGCACATGGAACCTGCTGTTGCTTGCAGTACAAACACATTCAACTTATTAGTTTGTTGGTGCATAAAGACTGAAGCTTTGGTAAGAAAAAGTAAGACTTTTCTTTACGGATTCTCTTACCCTCAATGAGACTTGATGCTTGAATGTAGAGTTGGCATAAGCAAATGTGCTAATCATTCCCACACAAACAGCGATACCTGCACAGAAAAGAAGCAACATGGCCACTAAACATAACCATTTGTTGCTATGGACAGTTTGTTGGTAATAATGTTGTAGATCAAAACAGATTTCAGTATCGAAATACCTAGCTTGTGTTGAAAGCAGACTTTAGCCAGCAGAATGAGGATAAATGGAAAGCCCCTCTGCAGCCACGTAACCACCGCCTTCAGCTCGGACAAAGCCGGAGCTGGGGTGGACTGGTCGTCCTGTCCCTCTTCCCTGGAGCTGTGCCTCTCGGAACTGGCTGCTGTGGTGGCCTGCTGGAGCAGTGAGGATGTCCTGTGCTGCAGCGGCTGGTGGTGAAAGTGGTGGTGGTGATAGTGGTGGTGCTGGGGCGGCCGGGAGAGGAACGGGCCACCCTCCGCTCGATGACTGCCTGCTTCTTCCCTGGAAGATGCAGTCATCTGGATGAAAACTTCAGAAGGAGAGCCTAGGACTAAACCAGCTGCTTGCAATTGAGCAGATGAGACGGAGCTGGAGGGGATGCCCACCAGCCCTGAGAACATCTGCTGGGGTGAAGTGGATGAATCGGGCTTCAGGCAGTCAAACACGCCACCCTCATCCAGGCTGCTCTCCGACCCCAATGTTTGGCTTCGAGTTCTAAGTTGAAACAAATAGATTATAAAACAATTACTATTCAATAAATCCCTTTTCCTTTTGCATTTATGTAATTAATTAGCTAAAAAATAAATGTAACATAACAGAAAAACAATCTGAAAGGAGTGATCCAATATTTCTCGGGGTGATGTTAAAAACTCATTTCAAATTCCTGATCTTAATTGTTGCAGCTAACAGCTAACAATTAGTTATTAGGTTTTTTGGGGGCTAGTACTTTTTTTTTTTACATAGATGATTTGGATACCCATGAATAAGTTGCACACTGATGAGTAATGCATGAAGTGTATGATCAGTTTTCCATAGTGGGCAGCTATGAGAACAAGATCTTGAAAATCGAGCATCTTTGTTCCTTCATCAGGAATAGTAACAGACCACCAAGGCATTCTAAGCAACATAACGGTGTGGATTGCAAAGTCCTAGCTGTCCCACCTTTCAGAGGACATGCCATCCGTGTTGCTGCTGTGTCTCCTCTGCATGGCATCACCACATGGCCCAGCCCTGAAAAGGTAAATACAAAGCAACATGGCTATTTTTAAGGTCTCCAGCTTTACTTAGTGCATTTAATAGCTGCACGACGAGCCTACATGGTTACTTTACCTGCGTTAGCTTCGTGAATTACCCTTGTGTTTCAGCTGCTGCCATAGTTAGCATAGAAAGCTTTGACTCGCTGGATGAATGATGGTGGTGATGATGCTGAGGGTTTACTGCTGGGAAAACTTCCTGTATGACATCAGAGCACATCCGTGTCTGGGATACGTGTTGATGTTGACAGCTAAATGTCAGATTTCCCAGAAAAAAAAAATACATAACTGTTGCTGCTTTTAATGCTGGACATTTCCGAGACGTCGTCGTCGGTGCAGATCAAAACGTAACTATTAGGCGACGTTAGCATTGTCTCATTGGCACTGCTCACCAAACGCTAATGCAATGCTAACAACAGCTAGCTAGTTAGCAAGCTAACAAGGCGAGCTTTTATGATGAAGCGCGGTTAGCTTACCTTGCTACCTATTACTTTTATTTAATCACTGCATAATTTTAAGTACCAGCTCCTCGGGAAGATTCTGTCAGTCTAAACTGAATGGGAAAAGCTTATAGCGCAACATGGGTTAGCTAAAATATGCATGGACTCCATTGACAGATCAGGTTGACATTAAGTCAGCAGGCAGCTCAGGTTTGATTCAACACGTTTTGCACCTTTTGTCACATCGCTTTTAATTTCTCGAAGCTGAAGACAGTCGGGAGATTTATACCTGAGGAGGAGGATTGATGGTCTGGACTGGCACCTGCACTTTCCTAAGAAAAGTCATGCTATGATGTTGGTGCTACGGAGGTTACTGAGGAAGCGCTGGGTGTTGGGGGTTGTCTTCGGGTTATCCCTCATCTACTTCCTCACCAGCACACTAAAACAGGTACACACACTACGCCTCAGAAAGACGGGCTTACTTTCTGCAAGTAAAGTGGGATTGTAAATGTGGGATGTGCAATCCCACATTTATTGGTGGCAATCTAGATAAAGATGTACAAAAAGCTTTCAAATGTGACTTTCATTGCAGTAGGATGTATAGACTATATAGTATAGTTTGATTAATTAATTAATTGCTGACATCTCCACGTTAAATTATTTTTTCTATAGGTCACTATTGGCATTTAATTGAGTTCTTCTACTAGGCCTCTTGTATTTTAGTAGCAGAGCTAAAGACAACAATCCCTAGTTACTTTGATGGATAAGCAGTATATTTTACTTAGATTTTAGTTGTACTGCTATTAAACTAAGAAGATTTTTTTTTTTTGGTTAGATGTGTTGAATATAATGCCACGTTGTTCACAGAAACATCTGAGTCAAGACACAGTCTGCTCTTGTCTCTTTATTTTTGTTTTCTACATTCTAGATGACAGGTTTTCTATTGAAATACAAATTTAGAAAAATGTGAAAATCAACACTGAATATGTGGGGGGGGGGAAACAAGTCTATAAAAATGTCAATTTTATTGTGAGTTAGATTTTGCAAAACTTGATAGGTTCAAATAATCCAAAACTATTCTGATGGATTTCACATACTAAAGTGAAAAGACATGTATCTATCCAGCTTTTTATTATGCATTTTTCTTTTCTTGGATGCATTTTTTTGACATCTCCTTGCTTGGATTTTGCAGGAGGAGAGATCCATTCGGGACCGCACACTGTTAGAAGTTAAAGATTCAGACCATCGCATCCCCTGGAAAGTGCGTTTCAACCTGGGTAACAGCAGCCGTCAGATTACTCAATGTCGAAACTCCATTCAGGGCAAGATATTACTCACAGATGAACTTGGTAAATAATGTGGCCATTACTCACTATCACCACAATGATAACATCACCTTTTACTTATAATCAATGCTTATGCTTTCCTGTTTTTGACAGGTTATGTATGTGAGAGAAAGGACTTGCTGGTTAATGGCTGCTGTAATGTCAATGCTCCCAGCACCAGGCAGTACATTTGTAAAAGTTGCCTGGCCAACGGCTGCTGCAGCATCTACGAGTATTGCGTGTCTTGTTGCCTCCAGCCTGATAAGGTAATCTGTCACATCAGTGCTCTACAAGATCAGGGTTAATAACCACAATGAGAAACTTGGTTAATAACTGCAATGAGAAGCTGTTTGCACCTTTTTTCAACATAAACTTTAAGAAATGTTCATAAAATGCAAGGATTCTGTTTCTACTTTTATCAAAGTTGAATATAAATTTGCATTATCTACAGGATTGCACAAGACAAAAAACCTCAATAGTTTGTCTGCTCATCTTGTGTTCTGCATTTGACCCATTTCTTATCTGTGTATTTTTATCCAGCAACCTCTTCTAGAGCGCTTCCTGAATCGTGCAGCTAAAGGTTTCCAGAATCTTTTTACGGCCGTGGAGGATCATTTTGAGTTGTGCCTGGCCAAATGTAGGACTTCTTCACAAGTACGTTATAATCCCAGTAAAGAATATTGTTATAAAACTTTAGTATTTTGTATTGTAGCCTCGCTTATATTGATAAAGCATAAGAAATATGCAGTGAATATAAAACATCTCTGCACCTTTATAAAATGAAAGATATGAAATGAGACCAAGCTAAGCTGCAATCCAACTTTTTTTCCCCTGTTAATGTGACCCATGCCTTTCTAAAATGTAATACCCAGTTCCAAATACATTTATTAGTGTTTGGAACTGGGGTTCCTTCCCAAAGCATAATGCTGCCACTACCATCCTTCACTGTGTGTATTGTGTTCTTTTGGTGATGTGCAACGTTTTTGAGCCAAACAGAAAATTATACACACAATTGACACATTTAAGGGGGAAAAAATATACAAATGATTCATCTTGATGTCAGGTTTTACACCATAATAATCACGTACTGCATTGTGTACTTTTTATATCCATGGTAAAATTTGTTTTTTTTTCCCCACAGATACCTAATGACACGTACTACCAACAGTTACTCAGAATTTTTGCTTATATTAGCATCTATGTAATCCAGATTAAAAACTGTGCACTAGTGACTTTTTATCAGTAATTTGTTACTGTTGTCTCATTCATTTCCTGTTTGAAAAATAAATGTAAATATATTTCCATATTCATTGTAGATTGTCTTTATCATTTTCTGTGAATGTTTGCAACATTATGAGCCTCTAAAGTGAGAAATTTGAGTTTATAATAGATTTTGATAAAAAATAAAAATTAAAAAAGGCTAACTTTGTCCACAATTCTCTCTCCTTTTGCACAGAGTGTTCAGCATGAGAACACATATCGAAACCCCCAAGCAAAATATTGCTATGGTGAGAGTCCTCCAGAGCTTCTACCTGTGTGAACTGGAACTACCTAGTTGGTTTAAGAAGAAGAAGTGGAACCATGGATCATTAAAAAAAGTACTTTGAAGAGACTTAATAAAATAAATGCTGTTTTGGACAGTTTGGCATTATCTTTGCAGATCAAGACATTCAAAACCTCCAACCTCAGAGAGAAGGACAAATGTTGTTTTTAAATTGTATTATTTACACTTCATAAGTGCATAGAACGCTTCATACATTCATCCATGATGATCATCAGGTCTCCTGCAGACAGCTTTCTCATCAGGTTTTGTTTCATACATCTTTGTATTAAGAAACTGGTTTAATCTTAACATAGCTGTTTAATTTTGTTTGCTTTGTGGACAAAACTGAAATGGCTAATAATGTGTTGGTGCTTTTGTGTGTATTGCATGCATGTAAAATGGATATTTAATAAAAAGTGACTGTGAAACAGAAATATTTAGAGTTGTTTCCTTTGTGGTGACTACTGACAGAGTAAATGTTCTTCAATGCTAAATTTAAAGTACTATAAAATAATCATGCAAGTCAAAAAATCTATAAATGACAATTTTATTGCAACGAAAAGTATATATACAGTTAATGAATATAGATCAGTCCATTGATAAAAATAAATTTAAGTCTGGAGAATGTTACACATTTTGAACACTAACAGTCATGCATAAGAATAAATAACAAAGAATGAATTCATCACCTGATGCAATGAGGATGAGACCAGAATTAATCATCTTGTGTTTTACAGTATTTTCTTATTTCTGTGATGCAAGCCCAGATACCCATCTGGCTGCAAATTTTCCTGCTCAGTTTGTTGATTAAAGGCTAAACCAACAAGCCTCAGAAAGTGATTCTTCCAGATTAACTTTTCCCCTCAGGCAGTTTGGCCTTCTCGCAGGGGATGGGTGACCAGAGCAAAACAATTAATCACTGTGAAGGCTAAGAAAACACCCTTCTATAATTAAGAAGTGCATTGGAACCCTTCTCATCAAGTTGATTAATTACAGTCACAAAGAGATGTGTCAATTCCTGGGGGTTATCAAATTTAATAAAACAAAGCCATTTCTGATATAGCTTGTATGTACCAATGTCTTGATATTAGTAAACTGGCCCATGCAGATGAAATGATGCCCAGGAAGTATAGCAAAATCCTAAACGAGATTAATGTTAGCACAACAGCAATAATTAAGTACGAGAATATTCCTTTCAGCAAATAATCACTTTCATTTTATTTTGAAGTTTTCCACTTTTACTATAATTTTAAGTCTTGGTTTAGAAATGTATCCTTAGTATTTTGTTCTGTATTGCTATGCTAAATGGCAGCTATTTATTGTCTAAACTAGAGCAAGTGGTTCTGAACTGTGCACTTAAAAGATAAGTCAGTGAGTCATATTGGCTCTTTGACACAAGGCTGACATTTTATGCAAATTGTACCACTAGAGTTGTCAGTTTACTTTAAAATTTTTATTTTTTTTAATTATATAACCTACTTTCAATTATTTTAGTCTCACAAAAGTAAAAAGAAATAATTGCTGCATGAATGAAAGTCACTAAGGGTGAAGTTAAAGGCACTAATTGTAATCAGATCAGCATTTGAAACTATTTTCAGATGAGATCACAAATGGTGTACACTGCCTTCTAGGTATTTAGAATCAGTGCTACTAGCATGAAGGGTCTCTTTGCTAATCTGTGTGTCCTTTCTACCTGTGATTTTACTCTGAAGCCAACCTAGATATTTCTCGGCTGACAGCAACAGCGTGTGAGACCACTGTTTCCTTTCAAAAGTATTTTCAGGCATCTTGGGTGGCAATATATTCTTTGGGCATTCGCTCTTGAAAGAATGCCTCATACAATTTTTAAGCATCTTGACCCGTGCAATTGTTTCTCTAAGAATATCGTAAAGTAAGATATCTGTGGGATTCAGATTATTCTCCTGATCCTCCAAGATTTTCTCCAGACCTTCAGCCATGAAGGTGAGGCGACACACAACTCTTGGTGCATGGAGAATGGAGTGTACGTGAACCTCCAGCTCAGGGAATCCAGGCGGCCAAGTACCAAGGTGTTCCCCATTGGCTTTGTCCTGAAAGAGACATACATTAATAACGTTCATTACATGCCAAAGCTTATGGATACTTTGCTAATGTCTTAAATTTTATTTCGACATGATCTTAAAGTTATTAAGTACAATCTTTGAATGTGATGATAGTTACAAAGTCAGGAAGTCTTTCTTTAATAAAAATGCACCTTTTTTCTACTGATAAGTCTAATTAACCTACATATCATTCAAGACTTGAGTCAGTTAAGATTGGTGCTGATAAATACGGCACTCATAAAATACATACAGTGATATATAGTTTACCTTTGTAAATACTATGCTGGTGGCACAGGAACAAAAACTATACAATTTGCTGTCATGTACTGAACAGAATATTTCCAAAACTCATTTAAAGCATTCTGATATTTTAAATGAAGGTTTTGTCACATAATTCTTACTTTTCTCCCTGTAAATGCTGCATTTAAACAATGATATATGCATATTAGAATACATTTTTATTGTTTTCTTCTAGTTTAAACATACTATGAGCGTATTTGTTTAAAACAAAGAACGCACAGTAACAGCTTTAAAATGCAAATGATTAAAATATTGTTGAAGCTAAAAGGATAAAACATTTTTAAAGTGCATTAAAATGGCAACAACCTAAACGCAAAGTAAACCTAAAAGCTGCACATACAAGCACTAGTGCATACTTACAAAGTTTGACAAGCTGTTTCTCATCTGGTGCCTTGTAAGATTTATCAGCTCTTTGAGTTTGCAACTTCCTCCAGCAGTAAGTTTTGCTGGAGCATTTCTTGCCAGCAAGCCCTCCACCAGCAGCACCATGCAGGCGCATGCCACCTCAAGCAGACCTGCAAATGTCAATGCATAATTTCAACATTTTGGAACAATTGCTGTCTGCAAGGAAATATGTTAAATTATACTGTAGATGAAAATGTATCAGTGTAAATAAAAATTAAAAAAAAGTTCATGGCATACAGCACCTGCTCTGTCTTTCATTTTTGTTGGACAGAGTTTAAATGATGGCTCAGTAAAGAAATGTCATCTCAGTCAAATAGCTTCATATGTATATTTATGACCTGGCTAAAAGAGGCGTGTGTAAGATGTGCAGAAGATAAACTTCCCCTATCTCCAGTCATGTCCTTTTTTGAAAACAAAAGTGGTACGCCTATCAGCACAGGGTTCATTCATTGAGTCAGCATCTTACCATGATTTTTGTTGCTTCCACTGAAGGAAATCCTGCAAATGACACAAAAACACTATGAACTTCACAAAACTGTCTCGAGCTGAACAGTGCTATAACTTTCACTACTAACATTTGTAGTTGTTTTATACCGCAGACCAGAAATCCAAAATTTGCATGAAGTCTCTTTAACGTCAGCTGATTTCTAGGAACTTTTATGACGACATATTTTTGCTATGATTGATTCATTACCTTTCCGGCCTCTGCTTCCTGTGCATCTTTGCAACTTACCACAAGTTAATTAGAAGTATTTTGTATTTTATCTTGTCTTTTTTCACACTGACTTACTTTAAGAAAATAGCTATGAAAGGAAACCAGGCTGGCTAAAATCACAAAGCTTGCTGACACAGGACAATAAACTGGAATCCATATAAATATAATTCATAGAAATGCAAAATATTAATGCTACAATGTTGGGCATTCATAATGTAAAGCAATAAATCCAAAGTAAAGAAAAATAGGAGTAAAAACAAACAGAAACACTTGCTGCTTCAATGAAAGTGCAAAAAGTTGTTTTAGGAGCCTCACCTAGTAACTGGAACATACCACCTTCTGAGTAAGTGGGTAGCCCAAACTCATACAAACATCCCTAAGATAATACAAAATGATCATTTACAAAAAAATATCCCAAGTTACTGACACCAACATTTTTGAAAACCTTGCTGAATACAGACATTATCCAAGAGTGTGATAATTTAATCAGAAAAGAGTTCATTGTTAGAAAGTCTAAAACATACCCTCTCATATTTTGACAGTAGCGACCTCTTCACTGTAACGGACCCAAATGATGCAAACCTGTTTTCACTCATCTCTTGATTGATCAGACAATTTACACCACAGTCAGAGAAACATCACTAAAATGAGCAGCAGTAGAATAGAAATAATTGGTAATGTTTGGTAATGTTATCTATTAAGTTCAATATTAATCCAACTTTAACTCAGATACTGGCACTGCAAGTGACAGAACACATAAGAAGCACTGCATACATTATAGAAAGCAAGGTACAGTCTTCTCTCCAGTCCAGCTCCTGTTCATTACAATATACTTTCCTATTTCGACCTCTATGGAAATTATAATAATTGTAGCAGCAATATAGGTTTTGTTTTTCATGCCATTAAAATCAGTTAATTTGGCCAGTATTCAGTGTTCAGGTTACAAGTCTGCTTTAAACAGACTTGTAGGCAGAGTGTTAGAGAAGTGAGTAAAGCTTAAAGTTCTTATATTGCATGCAAATGCATTGGGAAAACTGTACACTGTTTCAAAATAAGACATTAAGAATAACTAAATAAATGTGTCATGCTACAGAAACTAAAATCAAGAAATTTTAGGCTGTAAATAAAGCATCCCATATGAACTGAAACATATTTTAACAATCAGTTTACCCATAAGTCACTTCCTGAACATTGCTTATTCAAGCCTCAGACAAATAGACTCCATCTCACAGTTCCTCTGCATTCTCTTAGAGTTACCTCAGAAACAGCATTTATGACGTCAAGTCTTTTCTTGAATAACAGGGTGGGGACGGGGTGGCCAGTTCATAATGTCGGTCTGGAATCAAGATTCTACTGGCTTACTGGTGGGTTTGGTGTTGTCTTCTTGAAACACCCAATTCAAGGACATTTCCCCTACAGAATAAAATCACCTCTTTAAATATTCCAACTTATCAGGTGATAAAAACAAGTAAAGTGTCAGTGGATGAGAAACCTCCCCATCTCATGGTGTGTGAGTCACCCTGCTTTCTTTTCAGTCTTAGTCTAATCAATCCTATATTTGGACAAATGACTGTTTTTCATACCTAAAATAATTTTAATTGATTTTTTTTTTTTACGTCCACTTGCTTTCTGTTCTTAAAAATAAATAGCAACTGATGAAAAATATTTGAAGAAATTTCAATTGTTTCTTCTGGGAACTGACCTGAATTCAAAGTTGAAATAAAGAAAAGTTGTAAAAGATGTTTGTAAAACAAGATGGTTGACATCACTCTGAACAACAAAAACACAAGAAACAAAATCCTGATTTTCTTAAAATGAACAGAAAATTCAATTATCAATCAAATTGGTTGGTTTTACTGCAATTTTTTGGAGAGGAATGCAGTGTAAACAGCATTTTGCTGCAATCAGCCTTAAATTAGGATAGTCAATTTAAAACACTGCTATAGTCTGAGAAAACACTTTTCAATTAATGATTCAATTCCACTAATTAAGCATCATGTATGTCATTATTTGGTGATTACTCTACCACAGAAATTTCCACCCACGAAAAATATAACTTCATTCTTCAAAACTCTTGAGTTTTTAGAGAATGGCACGTCTTGTTTCACTTCTAATGTCCCAAAGTTCACCATCACACCAGTTTATTCAGTCAAATAAATTTATTTCATAAATAGTTTAAATACAATTATAAAAATTTCATGTGCTCTTATTGTTAAATAAATACATATATTATAAATATCTAAATAATTCAAGTCTCTGCTACATTATATTATCAACAATCCCAGTGAATTTAACTGCTGTCTTAACAAAACTAAAAAAGGCATCAAATTCAGATTTGTAAACTGCAAAGATTGGTCATTATTTCATCATCATCCCTGGAGCTGAGCACACAACATATAGTCAGAAGAAAACCTTTAGTCGCAATATTTTACAATATCAGTATAAATATTTAAACAAAAATCTTGACCATAACATTAGATAAATACATTAGAAAATAACATTAGAAAATACAAATTAATTTTCTTTTACTCCTCAACATTAGGACCCCAGAACCTCGTGTACATTCTGTCCCCAGTCCCTCAGCCTGACTAAAACTGCACATCCATAGACTTTCTTTTCATAAGAAAATTCATAGGGCAGGTTCAGTGCAGCAGGTGGTGCAGGCAGAGCTGCCGATGGGTCCATGGTCTTGATATAGCATTTTGTTGTATTTAAAAGATGTGGAAGTCTCTCTTTTGCCATTGACAAGTAGGTCAGGATGTGACGTGTCCTAGAAAAGCCCTTCTGATATTTTTCTACTTGAGAGAGATGCAAAGAAAAAATCTCATTTTTGGCATAGATGTCTTGCAGCTTCTCAGTCATGTTGAAACCAGCCACTGTGGCGTTACGAATCTCATCAGGAATCTCATGAGGAATCTGAGGATTAGAGGAATTGCACTTCTCCTGTGATAGAAGAAAAGCAAATGTAAAAAATTGTGGGTTAAACAAGTCATTTTAGAATACACATTTTAGTTTTAGACTAGAGCCAATCACTAAACATTCTTTCTAGACATCTGAAGGATTTCAAACACCGAAAGCATGAGCCACAGATAACTGGAAGGTTTGGAAAGCAGCAAATCAATAATCTTAAGAGCTATATCAAAGGTTAATTTTGTTTTACTTCTGCTTCTTAAAGAACAATGTATATGCTAGTGTATTGGGTACTTAGTTCCACAATACTAGATTAATTGCTCTTCCTGAAAGGAGCTATTACACCCACTTTCTTTTTATTTTCCCCATTGAAAGTACTTCTGGGTTGGCCTTTGGTATTTAGTTGTGGTTTTTGTTTTGTTAAATTCAACAATTTACAAAGAATTGATTCAAATAATTTGGTGAGGGTAAAAATTGTTGGCAATGTTTGGACTTATTTAGCAACAGAATTATACTTTGGTACAGCAAATTATAAAATCACTTACACTGGTACTTACATATCTTTTCAGTGTCTCGTTTGTATCGTGTACCAGTAGATTCGTAAGACGCACAATGTTTTTGAAAGAACAGTTGTTTCCAGTTGAAGTTGGATGTGCAAGACTCCAGTGATTCTCCAGTAGCATCAAGACCAGCACTAAACAGAAAAAAAAAATATTGGTGATGTGGGATTCCGAGTTGTGTAAGATAATACATACTCATGAAATAACGTTGCTGGATTATTTTATGTAATTTATAAAATATTACATAAATATTGGGACTGCAGATGTGATTCAGCTATAGACAACAATCTGTTACAGTGCATCAAATTATGACACGTGTGTCTAAGTTGTATGTTTAAATAGAGTCAAAGTAAAAAAGAAAATTATAAAAATATAAATTATTTTCTTCACTGTCACGCCAAATAACAGAAAATATTGCTTCTTTTTTGTCATTTAGGCCTTTTTTAAAACAGTAAGTGACTTAGCCTACAGTTCACAAAGTTCTGAAAAGAAATCATAGCAATTTAACACAAATCTTCACAATACTCTGAAATTGATTATTTTATTTGAGATTAAGTAGCATCCAGCAGAGAAAAAGTAAAGGTAAATCCAGTTGAGATAAAACAACAATAAAGTATTCATAAAAAAGTGACTCTAAACAAAAGCTAATCTGTTAAATTATATTTTCTAAAAAGCAAATATTACTCTAAACCAATTTTTTTAGTTATAGTTAAAAGTACTTACCATAGTGCATGAGACATGCATTGAACTTGGAGTCCATAATGACAATAGCAAGTGACTTCATTAACTCAAGGTGTTGCTCTTCAGTGACAACAGTGGCCTATATTACATTTATAGAAGACAACACCCACTTCTTTTGACACCCGCAGTCATTCAATAAGATTCCACAGAATTTTTTTTAGACACGTCATGACAGATAACATCTTGTTTTAGAACTTCAAAGAACTTTAAATAACTTAAAATAATTTAAGTTATTTAAAATAACTTAAATTATTTTAAGTTATTCAATTTCAATCCCTAAAATGTTTTTCTTTTCCTTTACGATTTTAATTTTAGCTCATTCCATGATACCTAGGATACATAAAAATGCAAGTCATTTCTACTATATCGAGTTTCACAACAGTGGATTTATGTATGGAAGTTCACGTAAGAGTTTTCACTAAGACTCAATTTTTAAGTAGAAAATCTAATTGCTCTCCTGTATTCTTTTAACTAGATGGCATTTATGTTATCTTCATTTTATGCACATAAAAGATGATGTGTAAGTATTTCACCTGGTAACCAAAGATCAGAAAAAGTGACTTATTTGATGAGATCAAGGAAAACAATTTATCTGTGCTTTCTGATCTTGTGGTCCACCTTCACAGTGTATCCCAAAAATATGCTCCGGTTCCTTTTCATCTCAGTTTTGGGAACTTAATTTTTCATCTGACATTTAAAAATGCACTTTAAAGTCTTCAGATTAAAAATGAAGAAAAACAACAAATACCTTAATTTTCATCCAAAACTATCCGTTCTTTAAGCCAGTGATGAAGACAAATAGCTTGAGTTTTTAGTTCTGAAAAGGTATTTTCAGAATGCATTAATGCATTCTGAAATGCATTGAGTCCTATGACGCCAGACCTTAGGAAACACACACACATATATATATATTACTAATGTGAGCCTAATACTGAATATCTAGGTGCAAAGACTTACTGAACTTGTCCTCAGTTAAGACAGACTTTTATACCCGAGTCTTTGGCTTAAATGTGAAGGAGTAACATTGTTGACAGTGACTTCAAAACTTCCTTTTAAAGCTATAGTGATGAGAAATCCATAAAATGCTTTAATCACCATATTAGTTCCCTTTTGTAAAAAACCTAAATGACTAAATACCTTAATGTCATGAGGTATTTAACATTTCAACTATGATCTTGGCAAACAATGTGCAAAATAATTTCATTTTACACTGACAAAAATAAGACTTTTTTTTTATTATTCGTTTTTATTGAATGACAGAAGCAGCACAAAAGTTACAAAGGTTTACAGAACACTTCAGAAATGGTAGAAAAACGTAGTTGTACCAAAAAAAAAAACTTCTGATTGAAAGTCATTAGTCAAAGGTTTATTGTGCAAGTAGCAAAAACTAAGACATAGTGTTATTGACCATGGCATTGTTTAAAAATGCTGACCTATTACAGAAAAAAAATAATAAATTCACACTCCACATTCTTATCAAAAGAAAATGAGCTACAACTTGTGTTAGCGCTCTCATAATACTCTTAGATGAAAATAAGTGACAGGTTACTTCTCACATATTTTAGCCATGGAGTTAGAAACCTGATATTCACATACTTGTACTTTTTGAGGAGCTAAATTATGAAATTAATGCTGGAATTATAACTTATAGCATTTTCACGTCTTTCCTTTGAAGGTTGCTGAGAAGGCTTGGGAATGGTATGACATTCTCTCACAATCTTCTTGTCATGTTTGCATTTAGAAAAGGGAAGGGATGACTTTTGATGCTTAGCTCTCAGGAAATGAGTAAACTACAATTAATTATGACTGTGTCAGTTGCTATTAATGTGCTGATTGCAACCACAAGGCTTAAACATCCACTTTCAATTCAAGAGATCTTTAGCAAAGAAGACCTACACTTTGGATCCCCTTGCCATTTTTCCCATCTGCTGCTTATGGGTCTTCCAAAGTGCATGTACTTTGCATGCATTTTCTCCAAATTAAACAACAACAACAACAACAAAAAAACAGCATTAGTCTCATTATTAAAAGGAAGACTATGTAATCTGTGTTTGCCACATAAGGAAGTCCTGTAGAATACTTTGACTTTATACCACACATATCATAGAATCTTGAATAAAACATAAAGAGTCAATCTTACCTATATTTCTGATTTGAATTGTATAAGTGTGCTGTTGTCTCCATCATGTGTGTTCTTGAAGGCCCCCTGGGGTATGGTGGGGCTGTCTGCAAATATTTTCTAGCTTAGCTAAGATAAGAAGGGTCGCAGACGAGCTTTAGAGAAGTCAAAAAGAAGCGCTTCTGCTTTCAATGGCAAAGTCGTAGTCGTTAATACTGTTGGCAATGCAGTGAGGATCTAGGCACGGTTAATATCTTTTCCTGATACCGCTGTCCAAGAAGAACTGACCAAGGAGGGGAGGACACAACGAGTCAAGTGGTGGACGGTTCATTCCTCTGGTGATGGAGCATGTCCGTGACACTCACGATGTCTTCTTCGGGGACCTGGAAAAGAAAAGTTACAGAACTTTTATTTACTGTACCTATATTGTTATAACATAGTTACGAGAAGAATACAGCCACTCATCAGGGTCAAAAACACATTATAAATCACTTTTTCCATCAAACCCCTTTTTGGTCTACTATAAAAGCTTTTGGGTTTTATCAGAACCTTGTTCCACTGAAAACAAAAGGGAAAAGGAGGTCTGAAAGCTAATTAAAACATAATGTACTGAAACAAAAGATAATGAAAAGCATAAAAGAGAATTAGGACAAGCAAGGATGCACATGGATAGAAATACAATACCAGACCAATGCCATGAAATAAAATATTTGTGAACTGCCAATATAAAAGTTCAGCTCGATGAAGTGATTTAACCTAAATAAATACTAAATAACTATAATTTGCTGTATTAGAGGTCAGGCAGTAACCTCCCATAACTGCAATGACAAAGATTTGGTTTTGCAATCAGTTAGGAATGCTTTTAATCATTTGGTCGTTGCATTTGTCCTGAGTGGTTTTTTTTATTTTTTTTTTATCTCATTTCCAGTTATTGTTCATTCTTTCAATTTACAAAAAATGTTATGCGTCATTTTACTAACACAAAAAAAGACACTGCCATTTATATATATATATATATATAGGTTCATTAGAAAGATTACATCAGAAGTGAGCAGTGGTAATATTGATTAAAGGGAGATATTCTGTTTTTGAAAAACTTTTTTTTCTTTTTTTTCCTTTTAAGTTGACCTTGTTTTACCCGTTTCTTCTGCCTGCAACTTTTTCTTTTTCTCCCTGATTCTCCCTGACTGCATTAACCAACTAGTAATTTTAGAAACTTTCTCAGAAGTGTAAGAGTGGTTGAACTTTTTAAAAATAATTTCCTATGCATGTCAGTCGAGTTCACTATTATTAGAGCCCATTTGTGGGTTTTTTTTTCCAAGGTGAAGGAACAATTACGATCACACAATGTAATGCAATGACATGCTGCAAAACGAGGCACGGAAAGGAGTTACAAACTAAAACATTCACTGGGTGGAACATTAAGAGTCATGACATGGACATAAAAACACGCAAACGCCCAACCTCACCAGATTTACGTCTGATTATCATTCATCACTAGACGTAGGAGACAACACTGACTAAACAGTCGGACATTGCTGATTAAACTATTGAATATAATATATATATATATATATATATATATATATATATATATATATATATATATATATATATATATTTGAAAATCAATTAAGATTTTCAAATAAAATTATATCAAAAGACACAAAGACAATAAGCACCTGAGACAACAGAACAACATAAAATGACAAAAAAACAAAACAAAAAAAAGTGTCAATGTCAAACAAGCAAATGCATAAAAATGATAGTAAAATAACTAATATATACATAAATAAAAGGCTGGGACAAATTTCAGAAGTGTGTCATTTGCTCAACTGTCCATCTTATCTGGAAGACACTTAAGTAAAGAGGTTGAGTAAAGGGAGCATCATTAGTCAGTCACATATTCCAACATTTTATTTTAGAAAACTTCAGAGTGTATCAGAAAATTTGTATCTCAGTCCTTCCACATGTAGGATACTTACAAGTTCAGTTAATCTGAAACTTTGGGGCTAAATCGGGCGTCCACAGTTTCAGAATACACCTCTTTACTTTGCAATCATCATACAAAAAGCTAGAGTAATACATAAGTTTCAGTTCAGATTCTTCAGGGTGTTGGAGCACTCAAACAATGCCGTTCCAGGATCAGGTGTGACAATCATTTTAAACACAGATGAAAACCACTGAAAGGTGAGAATGAACTTTTATGGAATGGTAGTTATAAAAGCAGGATTTTAGGCATTTTTGCTACAAGTGTATTAATATAATACTAAGATGGAAACACTAAAGAAAACACCTTAGAGGAGCAACTGTTACTGCCCAGAAATCTGGGCAGATAAGAAAGAAAATTTCCAAGCCATTTCAAGTCCACCAATTTAACATCAGAAATAAAATTTAAAACAATCACAAGTGGAAACCAGTGACAACAAACTGTACATTTTTTTTCATTAACTTGGAAGTCTTGGTATGATCCAATACAATTCAAGAATATGTATTACTTATGTAGCTACCAAAAAATTTTTTAAAAAGTCTTATAAAAATCAATAATCATGATGTCAGAAAACCACAAAGCTGCTCCGGAATCTGAGAAGGTACACAAATCTGAATCCAAAAACTTAAGGATCAAAACGCCAGGATAGATGTTTTTGATGTTTTGAATAATCTGGATATCTCAAGTGCATGGATATGAAAAGAATGAGTAAGCTCCAATGCAAAACCTGTGAGTAAAGACTAAGTAATTTTTTTTACATGCTGCAAGAATTTTTCCTCCAAGTCATAAGACTGAATTACTCGTACCAAAAAAAGTCCCTTAAATTTGAATCATAAGACTTCAGGAAGATGACAACAGTTCCAAATAGGTGAATTTTTAAAGATAAGAAGTTTCAGAATCTAGTTTTTATCATCAAGATGCACACTTAAACCAGAAGTACATTTAGTTTCTGTCGCCACAGGTGTCATATGAAAACCTTCTGGACTCACCAAAGCATGGTCAAAGCTGAAGGTGCTGATGTAATAGGCAGAAATGTCACCATCTGCCAGGGGCTGAGATATCTGGGCGACTATGCCACATTCATCTGAAACACATGGAGGAAATGTCATCAATGTAAAAGTGTCACATTATTGTAGATTATAGGTTCATAGATTATAGTACTGCAATAATAAGATAAACCCAGAGATGCCTTAATGCAAAAGAAATAACTACTGATTTGTTGCCAGTAGCATTCTTGATATGGGCAATATGGCTCACTGCCCAGGGTGGCATGATCTTTGGGAAATTTTAAACATGGAAGAAAAATGAAGTCGTGATAGCTCTGCCTCTAGCCAGTTTTATATTAGTAATTAGGATGTTCAGGAGGAGCGATGATCCAATTCTATACAAATCTCCACAGCAGATCATGGTTTCTCCAAAATATTCAATAGTTTTTATTCCATGATCTTGTTCCATTCCCTCATTTTTGTAATTCTAAATCAATACAAATGGACATTAAAAAAATTCTGGAGTTTTCTGTGAATTTCTGTGCTTTTGTTTTTTTCTTTTGAAAATGTTTGTTAGCCTTCACGGTTCCATTTCAAGGGAAATAATCACCATGCTTTCTGTGGAAAGCACAGTCAAAAATGAAAGCTGGAATTTACCATCTCGATGTCAGGATATGAATATATTTTGTATGAGGGCACATTTTGGACATTCACGTCTAACTTTTCACAGTACAAAATATATGTCTGGATCAAATGCTGGTTCTATCCAGAATGTTAATCAATACCAGAAAATTATTTGCTAAAATATAGAAAATATATCAATTCGGAGTTAAAAACCATGTATTACTTATGAACTCATGAGTGGTCTCACTGCATCGGACCACTCCCAGCTCTGACTAAACATCCAAACAGATTTACCTACAGATGTTGCAGTACATGCTCCACAAAAAGTCACTGCTATTAGTTAGCTTCATTCGAGTCGCTATGTTTTTAGAATGGTGTTGTTAACACTTATTGCTGTATAAATAATAAAATCGATCCATAAATGGCTCCACAAATGATTACTTTCTCAAACAATATGCTGCTGCGTCATGTCAGTGTTCTTCTTTTGTGCATGTGGGGCAATTTGAGGATCAAATCAAAATCAAATCAAATTTTATTTGCATAGCACATTTCAGCTACAAGGCATTTCAAAGTGCTTTACATCATAAACACAAAGTACATTGTTACATTACATTTCAAATACAGTTCTAAACAGATGTGTTTTTAGTTGAGATTTAAAGGAAGTCAGGGTTTCCGCTGTTTTACAGTTTTCTGGAAGTTTGTTCCAAATTTTTGGTGCATAGAAGCTGAATGTTGCTTCTCCTCTGTTGGTTCTGGTTCTGGGGATGCAGAGCAGACCAGAACCAAAAGACCTGAGAGATCTGGCAGGTTGATACAGCAACAGCAGATCATTAATGTATTGTGGTGCTAAACCATTCAGTGATTTGTAACTAACAGTATTTTAAAATCTATTCTTTGAGCTACAGGGAGCCAGTGGAGGGACTTTAAAACTGGTGCTATGTGCTCTATCTTCCTGGTTCTAGTGAAAACCAGGATGCGAGCCATTTACATAGAAGTCTCATTGTGGTCGCATTTAATTAGTGGTAGGAACAACCACAAACAAAAATACCCCTCCCAAAATCATATTTTAGCATAAATTCAGAATTGAGCTAAAGATTTCCTGTATCAACATAGTTAGTGCAGCCACAGAATGCACAGGCAAATATGATGTGGTTGAATGGTGAGAAAAGTTGATTCAGAAATTTACATTTTAAACCAACCAGTAAAGGTTTATCTTTCCAATGAACAAACTTTTATGTCTCATATCCTGTGGGACAATAACTGTCATTGACTCACAGGATATTACACAACCATCTTGTGTGATATTATGTGCAATTTTATAGCACAATAAATGCTATAGGATAATCAAATAGTTATGTTAACTCCAGTTATAAAATACTACAAGCACATTTCTGGGATTAAAGTACTAATGCCCCAGAAAGATCCAGAGAAACTCTTACACGTGCTTATCTTTAGTCGCGTTGATTTCTGCAACAGTGTCTTCACAGATTTGACAAAAAAAAAAAAAATTCGGACAGCCGCAGTTGATCCAGAACCGTGCTGCTCGTGTTCTCTAGCTAATTGTTGCTGGCTATCTTGAAGGAGCACAGTGGGGGCAAGTATAGGTGACTTGGAAACTGCAGCTCCAAAGAGGAGCTTTGGGTCCTTACACGCATTTTGCACTGTCGAATGGTTGCCATGGGAGACTAAAGGATTTATCAAACATGGACAACATAATCAGAGCAACACTCAATGCAGCTTTTTGATTAAGGAATGACATTGTAACAAGATGTAAAGCTCAAAAAAGTTGATTTTACATACTACTGCCCCCTTAATAAAAAACAGGAATATCACTATGAAAACTAACAATGACCTAACTTCTTTGAAGAAACCAACAAAGAGATCATTATGAGTGATCGCTTCAAATTGCATGCATTTTAGCAGTATAAAAAAAAATCCTTCAGTGACATGTTGGCTGTGAAGGAACCAACATGACCTCTGATGCTGCAGAGACATTGCTTGGAGGAAAGCAAAAACCAAAAAATTAAACCAACAAGCAAAATCAAACAAATCTCTATGTCAGCTATTACTACAATCAGATAAACTGAAATATTTTAGGAAATGATGTTCTGTCACATCTTGATGAAGCTATGCAGAGTGCATATTATAAGCCACTGATGAATCTACAGATAATAGACATTGCCCAACGTCTGGTTTCCATGACATATCTAGAGATCTGTGATGATTTGCCGGTCATTAGGTTACCAGAAATATACAAGAGGAGAGGACTAAAATAGGCTACATACCATTCCAGCTGTTTACATCTTCTCCTTTTTATAAGTGACCAATTTTGACTTTTAATTGGCTATTTGAACTGTTTGGCATTTAAGGATAATAGGACACACAATATGATCATATGATTTGGGCATGAGAGTGGCACTAGCCACATCAAAACCCAGATTCAAACTGCTGACAGAGCAGTCATAAGCACATTTCTTCCACTGAGAAAAAATGTCACAGGGTTTGTCAGAGCTAGTTTTAAAGAAGCTCATTTTTGAGCTCTTTAACTTGTAACTTGAAATTAAGTTTCCAAGTGCACACGTGCTTTTGTTTCTTGAAAGTTGGCCTTGAGTTCCTCTATAGCTGTTTGAAATTTATGTCATTGTTGTGTTAGTTGTATTAGGAAAGGAAGGAAGATAATATGAAGAGAAATGGGATACAATACACAAACAGATGCACAATTGTATAATCGTACATCTCTGACACCGAGTCATATCGAGAAGAAGTGGAGAGTCCTGCACAACCATTAGACACAGAAAGTAGTTTCTGATTGCGTCACATTTCTGATTGCGTCACATTTTCATGGTTATTCAGAAATAATAATAATATCAAATACAATGGATTTATACATGCTAACTAGGAAATAGGATGCTTTTTTCCCCCAATTGTGTTCAATTCCTGTGAAAGCATTTTAGTACCATATTGTTAATTTTTATCATTTTGCTTGATAAAATTTTTTTAATAATGTTGAAAGTTATAAGATGAGTCTTACAAAGGTTGTACTGGTAACATATTTACATAGAGAATTTTTATTTTTATTGCTCATTTAAGCAATAAAAATAAAGTAATTAAAGTAATTAGATATACAGATATTAAAGTGGTAATTGTTCTGTCAAAATCAGAAAAAAGGTAAAGCAGACTGCCTCACCAAAACCCAGCGGTTGACCACCGATACGGACCATCCGCCAGAGCTCCCCGGAGGAGCTGGTGAACAGGAGGTCAGCAGGAAACCTGGAACAAAATCATATTGCTGTACTAAATGTTCAAATATGTATACTCTAGAAAAACTAATAAAAGTTCAATATAAAAAACATGAAGATTGGGCATGTTAGGACCAGAAAATTACAAATAAATCAATAAATTTCTGAATAGGTTTTCCAACAGGATGTCATTCATTTGTTTTTATGGTAGCTACAAACATGTCTATATTCTGTTAGACTTCTGAGGAGTTGGTGAGTGAATCCTTACTGTCTCTGAGCCTCAGTGTCCATCACTAATGAGATGTATCCGTCGATGAGGGAGAAGGAGAAGAACTTGATACATTCCAAGTCCTGACCCGTAGACGATTCGCTTTCTTCCTTAGGGCTAAACACAAAAAGGCATTCGGAATGACAAAAACCAATGGCAGCAAAAATTCTCATACTAAATATGTTCATTATACTGAGAATTCAAATGTTTATTTCTGTCATTTTGATGACTTCAGCTTTCTGCTGATGATTACTAAGTTTTTTAAAAAGAAAAAGATAATATGACACAAATAAGGATTTTGAAAACATGCTTAGTCTATTTTCAGATCCCCACATTAGATTATCAGTTTTACATTAATAATTACAGCAATACAAATAGAGTGCAACAAACTATACAAAAGCAACCTGGTGTCATTTCACATGGTTTGAGCAAATAATGAAATGAGATTGTCTGCTGCCATCTTGTGCTTCAGTGCAGAACTGCAGTAGTATGAAGAAATTTGATCTCACCTGTTGGAATAAAAGAGGACATCGATGAGCGTGGTGGCGATGGACGGCAGCGTGTACGGGTCCAGAGACATGACGCAGAACTGGTTCTGTGGGATCAGCACCGGGTGAACTGTGGGCTGGACGGCTGGAGGAACAGCAAACACAACACCACCTTAAAATTTGGATGTGGTAGTGTTTGGTTGAGGAAAAGGATGAAGTCAATTTAATCTCTTAATAAACTAATTTAATCCAAAGAAAAACATTTTTTTTTTTACAAGGATAAAGTCCACAACTGGAGTTTAAAAAGAAAAAAAAGACCCCTCACATTTGATCTCAGAAACGGGCATCATTTGTGGGCCTCTCTGGGCCAGTCCCAGCTTTTAAACACCCGGGTATTGATAAATCTGACAAATGATTTAAAGACTAAGACACATCAGTTCCTAATGCTGATGACCATCAAATAAAAGACTGTCCTGTGCATTATTGTGCAGAATTTTGCTGCCCAAAATTAATCCCACATTCAGTAAAATCCAGATTCATAAAATAACATTGTTCGTCATCCTGTTGAGAAATCCTAAAATTAGTAAGAGCATTCTTAAAGTGTTTTTTCCCCCCTTTTAATACTATTTATTTCTAGACAAAAAAGTAGCAAAGCATTTAATGTTATTTCTTTGATCTTTTCCCATGAGGAACTCAAGTTACTCAGTAACTCAAGTTACTCAGTGAAGTAACTCAAGTAACTTCACTGGAAACAACTTGGCACACCCCATAGCTCGTTTCTGTAATCAGTCTCTCTTACTTTAAATCAATAAAACATTTCTTAATTCAATATAACCACCTGTAAACATATCATTGTCTTAACCTTATTTGCTCTAGAACACATGAATAAATCTCCAAGGAACCTTGATTTCCTCTGCTGAACTACAAGTCCACACTGACAACAAATTGTGGACACAGTCGACGCCCTCTAACGTATTCATGAAACCGTTTACATTCAGTTTAAAAACTCAGTTGAGACAAAGAGCTGTTAAAATGCCAAGATCCCATGGAGATGCAAAGACGTAGGAGATTGCGTAAGAATGAACCTTTCAGGATGTTCTGACCTTGTTCTGTTCTTTAGGATTACATAACAAAGCTTCCTGTAAAGGACGCCACCATTTAGTGCAGAATAACCTAAAGCAGACTTTTTTGATTCTGTTCTTCAAGTGACGTCTATCTAAATTCTCTGCTGTCCTCCTGAATACAGATCTAAATCCTATAAACTGGAATGACCATTAACACCAGATCTTAGTTTGACCTCTAAGTCTTGCACTTAGTTTTTTTTAACTTAACAGAAAAAGTGAAGAAGTGAAATGTACAAATTTGTAGGAATATCTTCAAATAGGCTTACAATAGATCACTGATGAAATATACCAATTATCTATATTAAGTAAAAGTTTGTAAAACAGATGAAAGTGACTTTTGAACATTAATGCACAGGAACAATCCATAACTACTTTGTGAAGAATGATTTATGTAGAAGAATCTGATCTTGTACCAAACTAAAAGTAAAGATAACAAGGCGTCTAAGACTAGATGCAAGTTGTGGCAGTTTGGATGAAACTGGTTTGGTAAAACATAAGAAGCTACAAGTTTCCACAGAACCAGTTAAAAAAACAAAAAACAAAACAAAAAACATTTGCATGAGGCTGTTGAAAACCACTTGATTGCAAAATAAGTGTTTGATAGAAATACAGTCTAAGTCAAAAACAGGGCTGAGAAATAAAGTGTTTTTAGAGAAACTATGTAGGAAATCTCCAACATATTAATATTTTAATTTAATCTTTAAGTCAAAAATATGATTTTACTTTCACAAATATGCTGCTATAGAAATCTTTTCCTGGTACTTTTCAATTGGATTACAAATGCTACTTCTTTATTTGGTTTTATCAATGGAAAGAAAAATATATTCTCAATTTTTTGACTAAATAAAATATGAGCAAACAAGTTTTAAAATTTTAACACATTTTCTGCACTAGGTTAGAGTTTACTAATGAAATGTATTTTTTCTTCCTCAGGCAAGTCTGATGAATGTTTGAAAGTTAAGAGAATCGATGTTGAAACCTTCTTTGCCGTTCTTCAGGAGGCCGTTGGAAAAGTCCTGGCAACCCACAGGTACATACTCTCCTTCCACTTCCTTAAAAATGTTGAACTCCTCATTCAACGTACTGATGACAACTGACAGGTCTTTCTCTCTCACCTGCATAACAAATATTAGGAACAAACTGAAATACCGTACTGTATGCAACATTTTAAAACTGTGTTTCTATGGTTACTTTATTTTAACTTCAAATCAAGGTGGATGAAATTGTTAATGCTTCAAAATGTTAATAATTTTTTAACTAAAACCTTCAGGTTTCAGTTAGAAAATTGAAAATGAATAAATATTTTTATTGTTGGCATCACTGCGAGTCAAGGAATATATAGATCCAATGCAGAGGGAAAAAATATCTAGATCTGGCAAGAAAGAAGGCAAATATTACAAAGTTGTGGAATATTGAAAGACTATCCACAAAAAATACTGAATGCTGAAATAAAATCAAAAGGTTCTTCAACAATGTATCAGTTAAAGGTATGCAGAGTATGTAAAAGCAGGTGGCTTTTACAGATTTAGTTGTATGTGAACAGGATGAATGTCACATTCTTTTACGCTTCTTTTATCTAAAATCACAAAGTCCTGGCATTTCAACAGGGGTGTGTATATAAATGCATCTGCAAGTAATGACATATTTGCATATCTTTAGATGACATGTTTTAAAGACCAAAGAATGCAGTCTTTCAACAATTCAGCCAGCAAGTAAACCATTAATATTCCTGCTGACGCAGTGGTTTTCCATGTTGTTAAACATTTTTGCTCATTTACTTCTTGATATGTAATACATCAACAAATTTTCTGATGCTGTCAGCTCTGTCAGAAATTAGTTTAGCTCAAGATGCAGACATAGCGGCCTATTTTGTCTGATGGGGTTCAGACCATGGCGACTGAAAGCTTCTCACAGGTAGGAAGAACTCCAACAGATTTCTGCAAATGTATTTAAGAGGACGCTCACCAGGATGAAGTCAGTCTGATATGTGGAGAGCATGAAGACGGAAACGTGCTGCTGGGCAAGAGGAGCGATGACCGACTTGGCAATCTTTGTCACGCCGACAGCCTGCGAGCTGCTGGAGGCGTTGCCGTTGGAGGCAACATTGAGGGGCAGCCAGATGGAGCTCTCGACCTGGAGGTGCTCCGAGGGCGCCAGCTCTGTCAAATGTCAAGGGAAGAAAGAGTGATCCATGTCGAACAGCAAACAACATGGCCTTCTGTCCACAATCACCCACATGGCAAATCAAGATAAAAACTGAAGCTTCTGAACAGATCCTATGATGCATGGAAATACTCTTATTATATTGAATAACAAAAACAATGTCTCAGACGTGCATTCTTTCATATGTCCAGCTGGGGGCGACTCAAGAGAAGCCTGCCACAACAGCCTGCTTTAACATTAACTTAACAAGAGTTGATGTCCACTTTCTATTTGGATTCAAATACAGAAAATCTGGTGAACATTTCTTACTTTCCAACATTTTCTCATTCAATTGAATAAATTGGTTAGTAATTAAAGCTTTGATTTAGTACTACAAGCTTTTACTGATACTTCATTTTGTTCATAAACTTTGTGCCATAGCCTTTAATGAACATTAAAGACACATCTACCTTTGGACGACACTGTGGGAAATCTACAACAAAGTGCTAAAATTTCATCTATAAAAGTCAGTTTATTAATGTTAACATCAGACATTGGCAATGAGGTACAATAGGGGTACTAATATGGAGAATATTAGTCCTTAATGCAGGCATGCTGGATAGGATTTGATGCTAAAGCTCAATAAAGTCAGCTCATTTAGATTTTATTCAATCCATTTTCTACTTTCTTGAGGTCCTAAATTATCAGGCAGTTTAAAGTTACTATTTTCTGTTTTTACCATCCTAACAGAAATGCTATCTTCCCCATTATGGCAGAGAGCTAAAGAACTCCCACTATTAATATCCCAAAAGCAGCACAATAATATATTATGCTCAAGACAGGCCACAGTGCCAACACCAGCCAGGAAGGCTGTAAACTGAGACCAAGTGCCAGTATGCAGTATTTGTTATCTATTCAGACATATTAATATGTCATTAAGAGGATTTTTAATAATGTAAATTCCTAAGAGTCTAAAGCTGGATAGCCATAATATTAAATATGTCCACTTAGGAACCATGAAGTAAAACATACAAAGAAAATACAGGATCAAGATAACTTCTGAAGGCAGGTACAGAAAAGTTATGTGAAATTAAGATGTTTTAAAAAGCAAATGCGTTTACATAGTGATTAATAGCGCACTACATAAGAATATTCTGTATCACTTAAGAAAATGCTAGAAAGTCTTGTTTTCTGTCAATTTGGACCACAATATTTTTACAGCAGTGTGCAGAATTAAATATGTCTTTTGAAATGATAGGAAATAAACAATTGCTTGGTTTAATTTGATACTGCTGGTAAACCAGGAAGTTTCAGTATGGATCAGTCTTACTAAAAACGTTACCAAACAGCATCTGTCTGTGAATGCTCCTTCTTTCCTCCCCTTCAAAGAGCCTTTGCTCTAGTTGGCATAATTTTTCACAGACAGCCCCTTGTGGCTTCTCAATACACCGACTCTTAGCTCCTAAAATAGGCACTCAGAACAAGAAAACCCTGAAGGCAATGGATGCCTTCAACATCTGCATCAGCGGGTACGGCAATGACAAATGTGTTAATCTAAACAAAACATATATTTGTCAATCGATCACATCTCCAAAAAAGTGCCATCATACACTTTGAAGTAAAATACTGAAAGAAAGCATCGCTCAGAAACTGAGAAAAAAAAGCAGATTGAACTCCCTGATGAAACTGTCTTTGCTCATGACAAAGATATTGGTCAGAAACATTGTTCTTATTTGCCCATCAAATACATACAAATTCTGCTCAAGGAAAAACCCATGAGGCCCAAGTTCTGCACTTGAGGTTCTAGTGAAGTACAAAATGTTCTGGGCAGAAAGTCCAACATTAATCTTGTCACTTAAATTAATTTGATAAATGTCTCTGTTTGTGTGCTATTGGCCTTAGCAATGCAAAGGTGCTAGACTGATGGATTTTCTGCAGGTAGTCCAGTTTGCTTTTCCAGCCCAGCCTGTGAACCAAGGTGAAATTCTAAATTGCCTTCACATGTTTATGCGCACTATTTTACCTTTAAATCCTTCTTCATCAAGGACGACTGTGTAGTTCTCAGGTGTTTCTGTCAGGCTAAAAAACTTGCATCTGAAATAGAGAAGGAAGGTAATAAAATATATGTAATTAATAAAATGAGCATGACAAACTAGTTTGATTGCAATGTCATGCTGTGCATCCCAAAGTCCTGTGATCACAGCCTAAATGACAAGAAATATTTGCGGACACACCTAATCTAGTCTCTGCGTAAACACGGCCCTAGACTGAGAAAAACAAACTGCTGAAAACAGTTCAAGAAAAATAATTCTAAGTTTTGATTTGACCTATAAAACTAAGCCTAAAATCTAAGCTGATTTTGCATTTATGAGATTGACAAAGAAGTCCACATTACCCAAACCACTATTTGGGTAATGTTAAGAGTGGCTAAGAAAATTGTTTGCTGTTATAACACTAAAAAAGTAATTTACCAAGCTAGGCAAGGCTATTAATTTGTGAATGAAAAGTCACATCTGGAGGGCAGACATTTCATCCACAGGAAGTATCACATTTTCCTGCTTCATGGTATCGCTCTGAGGATACACCCTCCTCCTCAGCAGATCAGTCTGCATAAGCTATTAGAGCTGATGCCTGAGTGCAAGAGCAAAAACTCCTGACTCAGCAAAAACCAATCCCTGCCATGGGATTGGACAATAACACCACTGAGAGACAAAGAGGGAAAAGGCACAGAGAGAAAACACTGTAACAGTAACTGTCAGCTGTGCTAGCAGGCTCTGCCAGCCCATTGTGTTAGAAAGACCTTCTCGCTTCCTGATGAACCTTCAGTTCCGCAGCTTGCAGTTTCCTGCAGGTGCAACAACCCTGCATGAGCGAGTGAAACAAGCGAAGTAAAAGCAATATGTTCACTGTTTGTTGTCAAGCAACAAGAAGGAACCACATCTGTTTGATTTCCTGTTTGCAAAGTACAGATTAGATTGATAAGAGAGGCATCAGTTCATTACCAAATACAAAGGGGAACACAGCAAAATTAAAGAAAAAAGGATCTTTGATAATTCCTCTAGAGTCATCATACAGCGTTTTCAGTTCTCTCTCAAATCCAGGTTTTCTTCAGGATTTAGGCCTGGAGCTTGAAAAAGGTTTTCTGTGCCTCTGGTGAAGTAAGAAAGTTCACAAAAGCTTAATTTAATATGCGTGGCATTTTGAAGAGTTCATGTTGACATGGACTCCAGTAAGGCAAATTCATTCTTTGTTTGACACCAGACCTCCCACCACACTGTGTGCCCTCTGTGAACTTGAGTCACAGACACCACTCAGTTCTCCAACTGCTTTGTTTTAGCTTAGTGACTCTCGTCGATGCCACTTTTGCCCTGTCTCTTTTTTCCTGTTGAATTATGAAAACTGAAATTAACAGAAGCAGATCTGCAGTCTTGAATATTTAATTTTGTACTCACTCTTGTTATCTTTGTCTGAAACATTTAAAGTGGGACAAGAAGAAAGAACAAAAGACAATTTGTAAGAGGACAAATATTTCGCAGCAACTTATACTGGAAAGGACCAGAACCGTTTTGTAATGGATCTTCAAAATATATTCTTCTGGGAGACAATTTTAGTTTGAAGGAGAAAATAAGGCTCGGTAAACGGAGAAACATGGAGGATCAGAGATGAGGTGCAGCCTGTTTCAAGTGTTGTGAAGCTCTAATGTTAGCAGAGAACTCCAATACACCGCACCAGTGTGATAGTTGGTGGTAATGGGCTGGAAAAATAAGCTCCTTCCTCTGATGCAGGAAGGAAAATAACCTAGAGATGAAGAAAGCAACAGGTAGAGACAGAGCGGAGATGAAAACCAAAGCACACAAGACTCCGGACTTTGATCTAGCCGCACGAAGCAACGGGTGGTAGCAGGGGTTGTTGGCCGAGGGCGGCTGGTGGAGTTGGTGGGGACGGGGGGGTTACAACCAACATTCCAGCTGAGAAAACATGATAAGAGAGGAGAAAACTGATGCAAAATATAAGAAATAAAACCAACATATCCCCAAGTGATGGCAAAGTTCTCTTAACTTTTATACTTTAATATTTTACATTCTTTTGAATAGTTTGGTGGAGGGCTATAATTTTTTTTTTTTTATATATATATAAAGTCACACTACAAAGAAATGTGTTTCAGGTGTTGCCTTAAAATGAGAAGCTAACAAAGCATTGCATCATCATCTGGGATTACAATGTTTTTAAAGAAATGGTGATCTTAGTGTATGTCTGACTTTGAAGAAAGTAAAAAGAAAAATGCTTCTCCTTGCTCATTATTTGGCCATAATAGAAACATATTTTTTAATCTTAGATTACCTAAAACAGGGACAAAAACAAAATAGGAATCTGAGCAGGAGGTAACTTTTAGAAAAAAATTCTTTTTTTTTTGACAATATAATATGAGACAGGTAGTCTGTGGGGGGAAAAAAACATAATAAAATAAAAACTGAGCTCCAAGTGGACAGGTTTGGGCTCCGTCTTTAAGCCTGCTGATGGGCAGTGTACAGCAGGGGTTCCCAAAGTCAGCCCTCGTGGGCCGGCAACCTGCACATTTTAGTTCTCTCCCTGGTAGTACCAACAGCCTTTTCAACATGTCAGTATTCTTCTTAGGCCTTCTAACGAGCCATCGTTTGATCCAGGTGCGTTAAACCAAGGAGAGAACTAAAACCTGCAGGATGCCGGCCCTCAAGGACTGACTCTGGGCACCCCTGGTGTACAGCAACAGTAGGGAGAGGTTACTCACTGATATGTTGAACTGGAGAAAACTCTTACGGAGAAAACTCTTATGTCTAATTCATACAAAAGAATGCATGTAGCCTTGATTAGAGTTGGGGAGTGAGAACATAAATTGGAGCGAGAGCCTCAACTTTAGAAGATTAGTGAAGCAGAAATGTGAAAAACTGGGTTTCTGGCTCAGCTGACGCATTGTTCCAAGCCATGCTCTTGTTATTTAACAGCTGAACAGAAGAAAAGGAGAACGGTGTAGCGCCTGCAGGGCTACATCCACAATGCAGAAAAACCAACATACTGGGCTGTGATAATAACCCCACCTAAAAGTACAACGCAAGACTACAAGCAAAGAATGCATAATGAATGCTTTGTCAGACTTTGTGAATGGATTAGATCCATTATTCTTCATTTTTAAATATTAGTGGCAGAGTAAATAAAGCTAGTTTAATCCTCAGTCCGTGCCAGAACTCCTCTTGTAATGGATGTTTAAGGAAG
This sequence comes from Poeciliopsis gracilis, assembly GCA_911649635.1. NCBI lineage: Eukaryota > Metazoa > Chordata > Actinopteri > Cyprinodontiformes > Poeciliidae > Poeciliopsis > Poeciliopsis gracilis. The sequence goes on from CAJVRI010000715.1 coordinate 2,243,768, forward strand.
ATCTACGATGTAATAATATGCAATTTGCAACGCTGTAAGACATCCACTCATTAAAATTCCTCTCAGAACTGCTGTCAAACCCACTGTGTTCAGGCCAGGGAGCTGTTCTTTAATGAATAGAGGAAGGCCTGAAAGGAGGGGTGGGGGGGAAGCCATTCAAGCCAAACCAGGCTTGTTTTTGCTCAACTTTCTCCAGCACTCCTCCCTTTTCAATCAAATGTAGCTTTACAGGAAGAGGAAAAACGAAAAGTACACAATAAGAACAGGAAAAGCAAGGCAAAACACATTCACCATAAAAGTGATGTCCCAATATCATGATGTAACGTCAAAGTACGCAAGAAAGAGAGAAGACCACAATAGAGGCCTGTGGAGATCCACAGATTTAGGCATGGATGATTTTACTGGTTATTTCTGGGCCAATGCATTTAGCTTGGTCCTACAATAATCTTCTTTATAGAATAGCATTTTGCTGTAAAATTCTGTAGAAATGTAGAGCATTGTCAAAGTCAATAGCAACACTATAATACTGCATATTCTTTGCATTTGAAAAAAAAAATCCTAGTACCCAAATATGCTGTTCTTATGCATTTGAAAAGGTGTATTTCAGCCAGCTGAGGTAGTGAGGGAGGGGCAGCACTGCATTACGTCAGAGAAATATTCAGAAAGCAGAATGGTATGTCATAAACCTTGGTAACCAGATTGCGGCTTTTGGCAAGTTCATTTATTACAGACATGTTAAAACTTAGTTTTTATTACTCAACACGATGACTAATGGCAGGAGACCACAAGGTATGAACAGACACAGAAAGAAGTGTCTGACAGTACAAGTTCATGCTTTACATTTTAATTTAAAGCAGATGTCGTAATAAGCAATCACTAATTAATCACTTTGCATAATAATCCAAAGGTGTACTTGCATTTTATGCCATTACCAAATTATTGCCAATCAAAATGTGTTATTGTGACAGGCTTACAACCATCACATGCACATGAGTGGCAAAGATGTCCAGATGGTTAAAGAAGTGTTGGGATATGAAGCTAGTTTGAAAATCTCAAACTAGTGCAAACTAGACTTTTCTGTGCATCATCTGAAAATAATAATAATAAAAAGAGTTTGGATCGACTGCAAAACTATCAAGATATGTTCATTCATTTGCAAGACTGTCCCAGTCAAAGTCCAGACATGCATCCAACAACACATTTGTAGTACAAGAAATTTAATTTTCGCACTTACTGACCAGACTTATTTTGCAAAAAACAAATGTGCAAACATCATAGCCCATAGACGCAAAAGGAAATACTGACTCAGGGCAGCTGAGATGACAAATGCACACTCCATTTAGCAGCTTACAGGAAATAGAAAAGATGCAACATGTTCTTCCTTCATCACACTTCTGCAACTAGAAGGTGCTGTGTTTATGTCATGAAATACCAATAAATTAAAAAAAATTGTGGTTATAACATAAAAAGTGAGAAAGTTCCAGGGGTATGAATGCTGTAAGATATTTTACAATGATGTGAAATCTTGACCGCAAGCAGTAGATTTGTGACAACAGTGTGATATGTGTTCCTTATTTTTGTCTGCATTTTCTCATCAGCTTAGTGACAGCAGTAGATGTAGAGCTCTTCGTCTAGCCATGCACATGTGGGTCAGCCAGAGAACTAGACAATTACATAGCAACATCTGGATTCCCAGGGATTATCTGAAATCATGAGATGTTAACTTAAATACTTAGTAGTCAAAAAGGTCAAGTTTGTGTTGGAAATACAAAAAAAAAACAAAAAAAAACTTTTGTTGGTAACTTCAGGTCACACCTACAGATGAAGCAGGATGCTGTAAATGTTTTGCAGGAAATGAAAGAACACAAATGAGTAATGTTAATATTCAACAACTGCAAGTTTGTTTTTTTTTCCAAATTGCACCCATGTGAGAAAATACACTTCCCTGAAGTCAACAGCTTCATGCACTGCAGTTCATCGTCCCTACAGCAGCTGCAGAGTGAGGCATGCACAGACAAACAACCCAACAATAGCTCGGCCACCCAGTGAATGAGCAGACGCTGTATGTATCCGAACTGGATTACCAGGCTGATTCACAACCACATGGCCAGAGCAGGAAGCCGACTTACCGCGTCCTGTTGCGGAGAAATATCAGTTTTATTAGAGGGTGAGTGTAATTGACCAGCCCGTTCTTGGATATGCTGGTGACCCGGAGTCTGTGATCCAGTATTTGCAAGTCCATATTTCCTGCTAACGAGCAGTTCCCTCTCCGCTCGTCTTTTAGCGTTGAAAGCGTCTCTCTAGCTGCACGATGTCATTCAAATGTTATATATATAGTCCTGAGTGAGGAGCATTACCGACGGATGTACACCCCCACGTCCCGCTAGGCTCGCCTCACAGGACGAAAAAAACATCCGACGAAAGCAGCCTCCCTGAACTACTGTATATTTAAATACAAGGGGGCTGCCCTATGCGGACACGCCCCCTCCTGTTAAAGCACAACGCACGTGCGTTGGAAAAGCTTGAATGAATGAGCAGAAATAACACTTCCGTATTGGAATTTCAAAATAAAGGAAATCCACACAGTTTATTTACTTTATAAAATAGTAGCGTACACACATATATACACTTTAGAGAGGAAGTAAAAAATAAAGAGCAAAGGGAACAATTTGTACTTATGTTTGCTGCCAGTTAAATGTATGTTGAAATGGCTGCAGATGCATTATGAAAGACAAGTTGAGAAGATGAGATGATGTTTACCAACTTCTGTGTATTAAGTTGTTAAAAAATGAAGTTTCAACAAAGAATAAAGGTAACTATCTTTCAGTTGTTTTCTTCAAGTTAAACTTGATTTATTTCCAGATTATTAAAAAGAACAACACTAACTTATTTCAAAGCTTTATTTATGAATGTACATTCAAGTTTAACGAGTCGCCAATGTTTTCAAAACGCCACAAAAGTCAACTTACAAGTTAGGGTACAAGTTTGCACATGCGGTGTGCAGATCTTTCTGCACATCTCAAACATTGAGATATGTTGATAATGAAGAGCACAGATATACTCTTTCACAAATCAGCATATAGTTTATATTCAAAGTTTTTTACTTTGAAAACTCCCAGAAAATTTTTTTGCACATTTATAATTAAACGTAAATGACACATACTGTGCCCCTGTCGATCTGACTAATTCCTTTTAAGCTTTTGTCAGTATTTTTAAAGCATGCTTTCCCAAATAATTGACAAGATGTCTGGCAATACAGATATTCTGAACTACCCCCAACAATGAACCTCTGTATAATTTTTAACAACTGGCTGGAGTGCAGGCAGGAAGATAGTGATCATTCAGCAGACTTAACAAACACCATCGGTTAAGCTCTTGGGGAGGATGATGGTAAGTTTTAGTCATCGAGTTGCTTGTAGTTTTAGTCAACGTGTCACTGTAAAGGTGAACTATTGGTAGGGATCATTAATCTAGACTCCATGCTCCTCACCAAAGGCACTGAGAACAGACAAAGACACATATTAGGCTTTGATAAATTAATGAATATAATCTATTTAAATCAGCATTTTCTTTCATCATTGAAATGTTCATCACTACTGAAGACATTTCGGGAATTCAATGACTGCAACTCACTGATGAGAACAACCTAGGCAGCATCAGCTGCTTCAAAGTGCTTGTGATAATTGACAATGAGTCTCTCCTTTTACTTTTGAGTAATTTTGCCCCACTGCACTTTGCAGAATTGTTTTAAGGTTCAAACATTAACAGCTGTTTTAAGGTCATGAGACAGCATCTGAACCGGATTTGAGTTTAGACTTTGAACTGTGCCGTAGCAACTGCCACGCCAGCGTCTGTGCTGCTCGTTGCTCGCTTCTCCTCTTAGGTCCATGCTTGTACATTTGATTTTTTGGAGTAGGCCACTCCAAAACCTACATTGTGTTATTTTCATCAACATCTTTCCAGGTGTACTTCCAATGGTCCTGCTGCCTAACCTAAACGAGCTTAAGTTTTATGTCATAAACTTAAGGTTTATGGCAAGTTTTAGACTTAAACTTAAAGTTAATGAGCCAGATTTTCTGAAATAGGAGAATTAAATGGTTCAATTAGTAATGGCAAGTTATCCAGATCCAGACTTGTAAAGCAGCCCCAGATGTTATTTTTCTCAAATACTGTTTATCATACTCCACATTTAATAGAAATCAACTTTCACTTATCTTGTGTCAGTTTTGACACAAGATTTTGTTTCTTATCACAAAAGAGTGAATTGTATATTTTCACATTAATGTAAACTCACAAAACAAACAAAAATTCTTTTTGCCATCATTATTTTTTTTTAAAGCATTATTGTTGCTGGAGTTGTCTTACCTGTATAATACACATTAACATCCCAGCCCTCTTTCTGCCAGGCAGAGTTTCTTGTTTCCTCTCTAGATTGAAGGCTTTCATAGGCTATAAAAACATTAAAAAATTATATCCTGTGTAAGTAAATAGTGAAGTATAAAATGAAACATGCATTATGTGTGTTTTTTCTTTTTTTTGCAGTCCCAATATTTTCCTGCCTTTTGGATTGAGTCTCACTCAGTTCCCATAGCTGACTCAGCTGATAGTGAGATCACAGAAATTGCTGGATGTAATAATATCAAAACTGACTTTCCTAAAATTGTGCAGCTGTGTGCTTGAGTATTTTCCAAAAACTGAAACATATTTTGATACACAGCAAACATCATAAATGACTCACCCCACAAATGATGAACAACATACAGGTCACCAATCTGGGAGAAGAACCCTCCCACTGCCTCATTGTTTTCCTGCCTGTGTTTGATTGCCCTTGCCCTGTAATGGAAGAGGTTATTTTCAGGAGGGAATTGCTCACAGAGACACATATAATTATTCCTCAAACAGAAGTTCAGGAACCTGACATTTCAGGCAAGTGAAACTTGTCTTACCAGCGATTGCCCCATTCAAGCATGGTTCCTGGCTGAAAGACAGAAGAGCAAAGAGAGACAGCTTTAACTTAATTAATGCATGTCATTTATATTTTATATATGTCTGTAATTTCATCAGGAAAAATGTCTTTGTGTCTTGAGTCTACATGCAAGAACAAGTGTGGCACTAGCTGCAAACAGAGGTGATCTGTTTGCTTTCTTTCCTATGAATAAAGAAGTGACTCCCTCACACAGTGAGTCAGCTATGAAAAAATAGAAATTATGCAGCAGTGAGACTCAGAAAAAGTATATCAAGTCTCAGGTGAAAATAATGTTGTTTTGCAGACAACTATCAATATCTATATTTTTGTCTGATTACTAGCAATCACAGGAGTGCAGGTGATTACAGATTAACCTTAACAGTTACCTCATACAATAAGCTTCAACCGATACAATTTATATAATTTCATTGTGAAGAGTATGAATGAAAATGGTGAATAATCACAGTCATCAGAAATTAGTTCTCATTAGTCTCATTGCAGTCAAGGGAAAACACATGTTTTCCAGTGAGTCAATAGAACCACATTTAATTTGAGCTAAGTTTCCTATGAGACATTATCAGTCTCTCACATTGTCCTGGAGACATTTTGGTACACTTTTGTTTTCAATATTTTTCAGTTCAAGGAGGTTTGCAAACTTTTATGTCTGTACAGCTCTCTTAAGGCTTCACAGAACCATTGTCGTTAAGCTTGGACTTTGCATGGATTACTGAAAATGCCTTGATTATTTCAATTCGAAGCCATTCTTTTGTAGATTTTTGTAGATCGTCCCTGCATTGCATTAGTGTTGTCTTCATTAGGTAGTATTCTGGTGTTCTTCAGAAAACTGCTTAAACCTTTCTTTGAAAGAAGTCACAAGTGCTGCCAACTAGTGCATCTAATCAGCAACATCTGGCTTCAATTTCCCTTCTGAAACGCAATGGAAAATTAACATTGTATTTTAGTTTTCCACATCAAGCAGCAACCTGAAGGGACCAACACCAACACAAATTACCTTGAGCTTGTAGGTGCGAAGTTCATAGAGGTTTGGTCCTTTTCTTGGTAAAGGTTCATTCCAAAAGCTAAACTCCAGAAGAAGCTGATTTTTTCTTGAAATCAACATTTTAGCCCTCTCTTTCCGGAACTCCAAGTACTCCTAAAATGGTTGTTAATTGCAAACAAAATACATGTAGACATAGACGAATGAAACAATTTATTGGTCTGTTACAGTTGGAAAACAAAACTGCTTACATCATACCTTGTTGGCTGTTAATTTGTTCAGGCAATCAGTCAGAGCCGGATAGCCTCCTCTATATCGCCACAGATGCACTGAACAACAAGAACAGCAGATGTCACTGTAGCCCTTCACTAAAGCACATCCCACCCACACAGCCATAGCATACAAAACCTTCATCTCATTTCAAGCTCTCATTTTTTCTGAATGCTCCTAATGTACACCATAAACTGTAAATTATCATATGTAGAAAGAAAGACACTATGTCGACTCATCAGGGGAAGTATCTGCTTCTGCAGGCTTCAGTCACGCTCTGCCAAACAGATTATGATCAAAGTGAAGCCACTTCACGTAACTGTGTGAGGCACTGAGACAGAAAAATGAATTTTCTCCTGCAGGATCTAGGATCAATCCAACTTATCAGCCTTGTAAGGTTTCTATCAGGTTTCTATTAAGCTTTCACCTCAGCTTACCAGCTTGATCCTGCTCTCCATACCAGGTATTCCAGCTTCCAACAACTTCACATGGGAAATCTGGATCCTGATGGAGTCTTCTTTGCACTTCAGCCCTATGATCAGCACAAAAATGATCAATAAACAGCATAAAACATATAATCTGTGTAGTTTTTTTTGTATTTATAAAGTATTGTTTAGATAATATATCAAAGCAAATTACTCCACTTACTCAAGTATGCTTCTATTAAACAAAATCTAACATACTGTCTTGCTTAAGGCAAGTCAACATTAGGTTCTCCAAAAGTTGAGAAAAAAAGAGTTTATTTTTACGTTCTTAGCCCATTCTGTGTCAGACAAAATATAACAAGACAAAAAAAAAATAAATAAGAATGTTTAAATTTCATCAGCCATCAGTGTCAATATCAAGAGCAAACTAATTGGATATCACAAAAATATTGACAGTGTCTGTTGTTATCTATCAGTCCTAAGATGAATCAATTTGTTTGCAACCTAAGTAATCAAAAGCAGCCAGAATAAACACAAGTTATTGGTTTATAGTCTACTTCTACAAAACGGAAGCATGATTAATCCAGAGGATGTGGATTCATCATGTTTTCGTCATTTAAAATTCATCACTTAAAATATTTCCGCATTGCAAAAGTATTCACAAGCCTTTAACTTGATTTCCATTTCTCAATGTTATGACTGCTAACTTCAATGCATTTTTTAATGATAATTATAAAGTAAAAGAGAGAGGATAGGTGGATTTAATGCCCTGAAACATAAAAATAAAGTGTATCAGGCTTTTTAATCTGATGACTAAATCATAGAATCCTATGCAATTAAAGAGCTTCAGTAGTTATTGTGTAATTTATTTACAACAGAAGTGCAGCTGTTAGAGTAGAGCTACTCAATTACATGTTCAGATGGAGCAGATTATCTAACCAAGAATAATCACTGGATCTGTTTGCAACAGATAAAACGCATACAAAATTAACATTTGCATTCAGGTAAAACAAATATTTTTCAGTCAAATCTATGGTTTTTGTTGGCAAATTTAGGGTTTGGTGTTGATAAACACATGTTGCATGAATTTAGCTAGCTGCAAGTTTCACCAACATGAAAGAGTCATCCCTACTGAAGAGACTGAAAACAAAAATACACTGTGCGGTGAGTTTCCTGTGGCAGCCAGTGTCGCAGGAAATTTAATTAAAAAAACTTCTCAGATTGAAAAAAATGGAGAAACTCAAAAGTAAAATTTTCCATTAGGAGAATGACTCCTAACATCCAGGCAGAGTTACAATTGCATACATGAAAGCATTTGTGAAAATAGCCCAGTGAAAGTTCAGACCAAAATCCAATTGAGTATATGTGGCAAATCTAAGTCCATTGAAAATAGCTTGGGCTATTTTACCCAAAATACCTGAAGCTATAATTGCAACAAAAACTGGTTCTACAAAATCTTGGCTAAAATATTTGAATATAAATGAACAATGCAAGAATTTAAAACATCACGCAATATACTTCATAAATTTGTGTTGGTCCACAATCAAATCATAGTAAAATGCTCTTAAGTTTGTGATTGTAACACATCAAACTGTGAAAAAGTTAATGGTCTGAATATTTTTGCAAGATATTGTATGTTTCCCTATTATGTAAGGTTTTCATTTGCAAACATGTGACACTAAATTGATCCCGCTGATGGAGAGAATGTCTCGATAACCTTTTCATGGATGCAATGTCTGAGCCTGCAGTGGCTGCTCAGAACCATAATGCATCACATCGAGTAATTCTTTCTGCAGGTGATTTGTCTTTTAAGGACAAGCAGATTTCCTTTAAAGCTTAGACCTCATGCAACACCATAAACAATGAAAAAACTACTTTGCTATCTTCTTACTGTATTCTCCTGTATTCATAATTTTAAATCTCCCTGTGCAAAGCAGCAATTTAAAAGAGTCCACAGTTTTCTCATTGCTGAGGCCAAGGTTTATACAGTCAGGCTATTTATTGCTCTCTAAAATTTGCATCATCTGGCCTTTCCTAACAATCACTTGGAAGCAAACCCTGTCACTAGCAAATAAGTCATTGAAACCTCAGTAGCCATTATGCAGGAGTGCAAATCTGTTGCCATCTTCAACTGCTTCATAGCTCTCTATTCTTCAAAGGTTAAACTGACAACACAGTTTGACATAATATATTGAAAAAGTAAGAATAAAACCCCCGTAAAATTTACGACAGCAAACACAAGAAGGAAAGCGAAGTTAATAAAAGTAATATTTCACACCACGTAACACTCACTCCAGGTTGTTGTACTCATCCAGGCACTCGGGTTTCACGTCGTGAACTTAACAAAAGAAGAAAAGAAAAGAGAGACATAGTTATCAAAGCTTGTGTTTTCTTTTAAAATACACAATCAAATTCTCCAACAAAGTAATTTCACACCTCAATTCAGCAGACTTTATATACAAAGCTGTTTCACTGGCACAAGGTTATAGGCTATAGCTGATAGAATGTTCCAATTGAAATCTCTGCACAGCATGATGTACGCTGCATAAAAGATCAAAGTCTGGGGAAAAATGGTAATTTCTTCTCAGGAGACAGACACAGTTATGATCTAAGACTCTAAAGAAAAGACTATTTTTTCTGATGTTATAAAAAGGTATAAAATTGATACATCATGTTATCAACTTGGCAGCCGCCCCCTTCTTGTGCCAGTGTAATGAAAATTTTAGTTTGCTCTCAGGTCCTTATGGTTCAGCAAAGACTAGATTTAAACAAACATAATTTATTTAGCTGTTTTCTGTAGGGGCTGCACAGTGGCGCAGTGGGTAGCGCTGTTGCCTTGCAGCAAGAAGGTCCTGGGTTCGATTCCCGGCCCGGGGTCTTTCTGCACGGAGTTTGCATGTTCTCCCTGTGCATGCGTGGGTTCTCTCCGGGTTCTCCGGCTTCCTCCCACAGTCCAAAAACATGACTGTCAGGTTAATTGGCCTTCCCAAATTCTCCCTAGGTGTGAGTGTGTGTGTGCGTGGTTGTTTGTCCTGTTTGTCTCTCTGTGTTGCCCTGTGACAGACTGGCGACCTGTCCAGGGTGTACCCCGCCTCTCGCCCGGAACGCAGCTGGAGATAGGCACCAGCAACTCCCGACCCCGTTGGGGAGAAGGGTGACAGAAAATGGATGGATGGATGGATGTTTTCTGTAGAGATATGTGGCTAAGTAGACAAAAAACAGAAATCCTATTTTGTATTTTTCAGATGTCTTTGAACCTCAGTAACCCCACATTTAAAGGCAATAACCCTTTCTTTGTATGTTAGTAAAATTCAATGTGCCTACACTGGATTTTATACAGGTTGCTGGTCTCTTTCTTTGACAGCAGGTTGGAGTGGGCATCTTTCCTCGCTTCCACCTTGTGCACAAATAAGGAGCGGAACCAGCCTTTGTCGCTGCTTTCTGAAAACCTCCTACACAGAAACGAGATGAAAGAAGCAAACAAAAGCGCAGAGAAAAACCATTAACATAGAGAAATTTTCAAATAATAATAATAAAAAACAACTCAAAGGATTATAGGAAATGTCATCATACATAGGCTAAAATATAATCAAGCTGTTAACGTCTGAAATGAAAAATATGCATACTGTATCAGGCAGTGGGTTGAGTGCAGCATAAAACTTAAATTCACCCACTGGAGTAGATGTGTGGGAAATATTTACTTAAATCCTGAGAAACTCAAATCAGATTCTGATCACTAGTTACAATATGTTTTGAATTAAAAGTCTGTTGTTATACTTCTAGACCAGTACTTCTTCAGGCTGTGGAGACCTTAACCCATTTAACATTGACCTCCGAACCTAAATTGATCCAAAATAAATCTTAATATATAATGCAACCTGAAATGAAAATGGTAGTGTCTTAACTCACATATTGTTGTTTTCTGTTTTCATCCTACTGAGAAGAGTCGTGCTTTTTGGTAAATGTGACTGAGCGCGACAAAACCATGAACACGTTTACTTGGGCATTTTGACTTATTTACAGATACTGAAAGTGTGGAGTCTGAGCTTGTCAAACATAAATAAATAAAAAACAAAAGGTGTTCTTTATATCAGATGTTGTGTCCATAACATTTATGGATATTTGTGATTTAGAAGCAGAAAAATAGACTTGAGTTGCTTTAGCAGAAACAAAAAATCATTTTCTGCACCATTGAATAAAATAATCCACCCACTGATAGAAATACTCATTTCTATTGATGGTATTTATTTATTGCATTTAATGAATTTAATTTAATCACTTTAATCAAATAAAATAACAATTGCTGCAGACATGTAAACAGAGCATCATAAATATGCAAACTCATAAAAAACAGTCAAGTCCTATTGCCAATCGCACAGTCACGACAAATATACTGTCCTTTACATGCAGTACCCCCGGACCACTGTTAAAATGCACTATTAAACTAACCCAAACCTTTCTATTTCTATTTTGAAATGTTCTTAATGTAGTTAAATTACTAGAAATAGACATAATGAGCTTATTGAAAAGTAACTAAATCCACAAGCTGACAGCTATGCCATATTGACAGTACCTTAACAAAATGTAAACTGCAATATGGGAAACTGTAAACACCACAGTCTGAAAACTACATTATTCATCATGTCTATATAAGCTGTAGGTATCTTTGTTCTTTAAAAGAAAAAAAATCTTATAAATAAGTACAGGTGTATTGAAACTAAAAATAATCATATCCACCATTAAACAGGCTTGTGACATTCAGCGACTTTTCTTGCTTTTTATAAACTCAAAATGTCTAAATCCTTTCAAAACTGCTTCAATTAACCTCAATTTCTGGCTTTTGCAAAGGATTTGAAATGTCACAGGAAGAGTGAGTGATATATCCCCCACACATATGGATTAGGGAGAGCTGGTTCCATTTTGTGCTTTTTGAAAGCCATCTGTTAGTTCACAAGCAGATTTAAGACTTTCTAAAACCCTCAAACTTCCAGGGTCAATGAAACTCTTCATTTGGTAAGACTGTGGGCTGGCGGCTTTAATTAGGAGCCATGATTAACCACAACATTTTCCATGAATTTAAAAAAGAAAAAAGCATAAGTTGTGTTTGAATTATGCTAAAATCAGTCAGAGCGGAAATCAAGGCTGATGGAGGCCCTAAATGTGCATGTAGTGTGCTTTTACAGTACAAGGTTCAGAAGTCTAGCAAATAATTAAAGCAGGTTAGAGAATGCGTCTTAGATAACATTTTGGACTTATTTTTAATAATACAAATTTATATTAACCTATAAGAAATTTAAAAAAGTAAAATACTGAGATAAACTTGTGGATTTCTAACAGTGTGGTATTACAATCAACAGTCACAATTAGGGTTTTGGAGTGATTTTCATAATCTCAACTCTAAACAAAGAAAAAGAACATAAATGATGTTTCTGAAGGTTGGCAGACAGACTTTGAAATGTAGTAAAATTGTTTCCAACTTTTTACAAGTTCATAGTTTTGCTGACAACCTTAAAAATCTCCTTTCGTCCAGTTTGAAAGGATGAAAATATAAATAAAACAAACGTACCTGGAGGCTTGGTGTAAGTAGACAGAGGATCTGTACAGAGTGTGTCCTGCTCTCTGCACAGATCTGCAGCTCGTCGCCATGTTCCTCTGGAAAGCGACACAGTTGTCTGACGCTCAAGCATTCCCTGCTGGTTAATGTTTACCTCTGCTTGCATGAAGTGAATTGACAGGTAATCAGATTGGTTGAAAACCACTGATACTTTTTAGCCCTCCAGAGGTTAAAAACATGCAGGACTCTGTGAAGCAATGATCCAATGTGCAAACTCAACCAGCTGATAGAGTCTGAGAGAGGTCCAGGTTGAGGCAAAGAGCAGGCCTACATGTAGATTGTGTACAGATTGACATCTTGTAATTGCATCAGTTTTGTTATGTCTTTTAAAAACACATTTAGGAACTTGTAAAGGTGTTGACACACTTTGTGTGAAAAAAAAAATCTCCAAAAGACAATAGATGATCATATAAATCCTAGCTTTTAATTCAATCTTTTGAAAGCAAAAGGTTTTAAAGGCTTTGTGTCACTAAGCAATCATACAGCTGTTTTTTTTTCACTTTTAGATTTGTCCTTTTCCCTTTTAAAAAGGCATTTTGGCATTTTGACTTAGTACAGAATAGTCAGGTTGTTGCCCTTCATTCGGTTGCTGACAGTGCCTGAATTTCAGCAGACAGCAGACAGCATTCAGCATGCCGACACATTTCAGAATTAATCCTCTTCCATCTTCTGTCAAATAGATAAATAAGTCACTGGAAGCTATGCAGAGTCATCATATTGTATCCACAGGCTTCTCAGCTACCAGCAGATGTGCTTCATGACTCAGTGCAGGTTTTCTCTCCTGTGACTGCAAATACACTTACAGACTTTGTTGGTTAACAAAGCTAAAATTTGTTATTTTCATTCATTGCATTAGCGTGACACTTTTTATTTTCAAAAAGGTTTGTCAGTTATTTCACTGTAATCAGCTTGAGAACAAACAGTGCCATATTTTTTTTAATCTTTTGACAGGTGTTTGTGTATCCCAGCAAAACATTCTGTCTCCATGTATCTTTTGATCAATCACATTATTTTATTCAAGAATTATTTTCTTGAATAATAGATTATCACACTGTATGCCATCCGGTCCCCTTGCTGTGTAATAAGGTGTAATTTTTACGCCTTATGTGATCTCTGAAATTTGACAAAACTAAGTGAATACACAACTTTGTAGTGGTATTTATCAGCTATTTAAGCTAAAAAATCTGGGTTGGAGTTCATTTTGGGGGCACTTGTGTATGGGGGAGTTACATGCATCCAAAGTGACATTTTTCTGTATCTATCACAGTTTGAGTTTGTCTTGGTTTTGTAAACAGACCTGTTACCTAATGGAGGACAGTGGTTCTTTCATAGCTGGGTTTTTCCTGTTAAACTAGTCACGCTGTACTTAAATCCTTTTTGTTCAACCCACTTTCACTTCTTTTCAAACACAATGCAGTGCTCTCTGATCCTCTCCATCATTTCTACCCACCTGCATTATATAACATCAAATCAGATCACATCATATCTAAAAAGAATCATCCTCAATACCTGCCCAATTTCAGAGACTTTGTGGATGATATGCTTGGTGCAGTGAAGAAATGCCATTTATTTCTTCCACCATTATATTACAGTGACTTGGGATTTAACTAGACATAATTATTTCAGTCTGAGGCATAGTTTGTAAAAGAAATTAATCTTCATAAAAAATTACTTTTCTTTAAGATTTTATCCTTTTCATCTGTTACATTGAACAGACTTCCTAGCTTTTAGGTGGCAAATAAGTACAGCAATTACAGTAGCAATTTTCAAGATAATGCTTTTCTGAGTATGCCAAATGCGCCTCCGTGTTTCACTCCCAGCATTGGGAATATTTCTTTCACGGCTTTATACAAGTCTTCGAAATACTGGTTGATGTCCTAGAAAGTGACAGATGTAATGATCGGTTCGACTATTGAAAAAAGCCCCAAAAAAAGTGGTAAAATGTGTCACTTACTGAAAGTTTTAATGTCTCCATGACTGAAATTTGGTTTTCTTGAACAGACTGAAGGATCTCATGGCATCCATCGGTCCAGATGTGGCTTCTATTGATCTGGTCACAAGCAAAAGTCATAGAGATTAGAATCTACAGTCTGGATTTGCACAAACATGCTTTTAATAATTTTTATTGCTGGCAAAAAGGTAAATAAATTAACATTTTTACACTGCACTGATTGATAGAAACACGTTTACTTTATTTTGCATTGTTAGTCCTTCAAATTTTACAAGTACTAAGAGCACAATATTTGTTTGATGTCAAGTTTGTTCTGTGGGAGAAATGTTACCTGAGCAGCAAAAATTGTAAAACTTGCTCCTCAAGATTGAGAGCTCTCGAATTTGAAACTGGGTGTGTCCCTCTTGGTGTTTTTATTTTTTTTTTCTTTACATTACCAAGTCTTAGCTAAAATACATCTACATTTAAAATGTTAATAGATATAGAAATAAAACTATATAAATTAACAATCTAAAATGCTGTTTATTAAGAGACCTTCATTCACCCACAGCATACTTTACTTGTTAATTTAACAAAATACAGCTAATTTTATTCATACTACCATCATCTTGGCTCAGATCTCTATTTGTACTTTAAGGGCTTTTTAAAAAAAATCTTTTATCCTTGTTCTCTTTTGGCTTTGCACTTGTTTCACAAACTGAATTTGTTTGTTTAAAACCAAAGTATCATCTCATTTAAATCCATGCAGAACAACTTTTCATACATCAATATGCAGGAAAAGATTCCCAACACAGGCACATAAACATAATCAATCACACTTGCTCATGCTTTTAACTGACTTCAGAGTCTTGACAATTACTTTTTTTCTCCCTCTGTGGCCATGACGCTTCAGCAGTGGTGCTGACATAAAAGCAAAGTACAGTGATCCGTTTATTTATCCCATTTTATCCACTGCTGCCCCCCGTTGCTTGTGAAGCCAGAACCAATCTCTTTTCAACAGCTTACATTCAGGAGTTTGATTGCCTTGTTTACTTTGAGGCCCGTGGCGAGGTGGATGGCTCCCTCAGGGGGTATTCGGTTGTTACTGTGGCATGACAAAAATACAGATAACAGATAAAAGGGTGTTGGAGTGTGATGTAGGTAATCATAAAGTGTTATCTTTTAAATTATATTATTCAGTCAAGTTGGAGTAACCGCTAGGAATTTGCAAAGACAGCTTGGTTTTGTTGAAAAAGCAAAAACAAGAAATTAGTCTTTTCTGAATGCTCATTTTTATCTTGAACTTGTCCCTTCTACTTCATCTGATTATCAATCCCACAGAAAGCAAAGTTTCTGACCTAACATTCAGCTTCTCCACAACATTGTTTTTCTGTCCTACAGCGATGGCTCCTTCTCTGACAAAGTCATTAAAAGACAGCTCTGTTCTTGTTAGGGGAACATTTTTCTGAAGAACTCGTAAAAAAAATAGTGACTTTGCTAGAAGAAGATATATCTTTAATTGCCAAAGACAAACATGTCACAGAAACACACATTGAACCTGAAATACAAGAATTTGTTGATCTATGTAAGCACTGAAAAGCGTTTTGCATTTAGGATTTACACCTAAATGTTTTCTACCAAGGCTTTCTCAAAGTTTAAAAAACACAAGAGTTTTTTATTTGCTGACATTTAAAGTGAAAAATGAATATTGGTGTGCATGCTTGTATCTATGCACTTGTACTGTATACAAATGCAGAGGAATAAACTAAAGAAAGCTCTCAGAGAAGTTTACTCATGAGAATCCACCTGACCTTCTTGGTCATTAGTAGAAAAAGGAAAGTAATTCTCACCGTCTCTCCTCTCTCTTGCAATGTTTTGGAGAAAATCTTTGCACTGTTGTTTTAGGGGAAGGAAGAAATAATTTTACATATTTCCCTTTGACATCAGGCACATTAAACGTCTTAAACTGAAAATAATACGGAGTAAGAAACGCTTAATGAGAACTTTGTTGATCTAGAACTTGCAGTTTCTTATAAAATCAGAAAAGAATAGCAGATTTATGTAATATCATTCTCCACTTCCAGGTCATATAACTTATTTCTTAGCAGAGTTTAAAAAGTAAAAACAGGATTTTCTAATTTTATCACCCCAAACGACCAGCCAACATCATTGCTCCTTTTCCTTAAATGCAGTTCCAGGCCACAGTAAGTCATCTCTGACCCTGGTTCTCGGATAGAGCGCTACCCAAGGTTTTCCCAAAGGAGAAGGGAATACAAACTTAGTAAACAACAACTTGGCAAAATGAAAATATCAAAAAAGCAAAGAAATCTTTCAAATTTTTTGTTTTGTTTGTCTGTCCTTTTATTGCCCTCTGGCTTTTCCTACTTGTTTAAATTTTGTATGTTTATATCAATGTCTGCACAAATCTGAATAAACATACAAATTGTCATGATATTAGAAAAGCTGGAATATTTATTTGAATATTTTAGCAACATTTAAAATTGTATTTCTATTTTAAATAAAACTCATCAAAGCAGTAAAACCATAGTATTTTCTTTTTATCTTAGGTTCTTTATCATGAGACAGCTTTTCTCATTATTCTCTTTTATTTCTTTGAACGAAGAAAAAAATTCTCATCATCCCATCAACAGAAGTATTTGAACATGTTTATGACTCACAAAAGAAGAAAAAAAAAAAACACTTTAGACAGCCCATTATGTAAATATTTAAAATGCATTAAAACAATAACATAAATGCCAGAGTATTCAACTTGGCCTCTCTGTCTCTTTATGGACGAGACCTCTCCAGACTCCAGATGACATCCTTTTGATATTTCAGCAGGAGAAAAGGCCAAGTATATGGAGATAAATCATACCTGCACATATGGCAATAAGACATGGAGGCATTCCCGTTTTTGCACACTCATTTTCAATTACCTGCAAGAGACGTTCTGTCTCCTGCTCTGCCATTCTTCCAAAAGCAGCCAATCACAAACTCATCCACATGATAATTGGAAGAGATTTTAATGAAGGTGCAACGTTCCTGACCTTTCAGTGTCATAGCCTGCTGATGTTGATGTGCAGGGATGAAGCTCCACTATTGCTGCAAATTCTTTTATAGAAATGGCTTTTTCAAGAAGTCTAATAATGCTGGAGCTGAGCTTTCATGGTGTCATCGCTGCACTTTACACGGTAATTGTTCAATTCATAGGGCTCGATTGTTTATGCAGTTATCATTCAATCAGGCCAGATGGAGGACTGTGGAGATGTATGTGGAAGCTTTCAGGAGCCACTATATGGAGGTAAAGCAGGGTGTAAAATACAAGGTCATTAATTCATTTCCAAACATTTGAAATGAAAGGAAAATTGTCAGTAACTTCTAACAAGAGTTTTGCTGAAATATTTCATTTTAAAAAGTCAGAAGACGTGACTTAGTAAACGGCAAATACGTATTGTGGATATTTAACAAAATGGCTGCAGTATAGTGGTATTCCAGAGTTAATAGTGGAATTATTAAAAATAAGTCCATAATTAGAAATTTTGGCATTTTTATTTGCTAAATGCCAGATTAAAATAGGGAGAAGTAAGATTCTGTTTTTATTATGTTTTAAAAAATTTTTTAATTACTTTGCATTTAGACAATATGAGAAAGTAAAATTTGTGAATATTAATAGTTTAGGCATATTTTAAGGCAAAACCTCAGCCACACCTATTCTGTTTGTGACTTTATGGGGAAATTTAAGAGAGTGAGAAATGAGTACCAACATGAGCTGGAACAAAACTCACAGAGGAAGAAGAAATTTTTCTGAATTCAACATATAACTTATATTACAGTTTGCAAATCTACAAACTACTGTGCATCTCTTTGGAAACACCTGGTTCTCTGTGGTCTGAAGAAACGACAGTTCAAGTATTTTACTTTAAAGCTTGGGTGCCAGTAGGTCTTCTTAATATACAACAATTCTAACCATACCACTAAATTATTAAAAAGTAGAAAGTCAACTTTGATTGTTTGAGTTAAAAAGATGTGTGGGAGCATGTTAGACTACAACCTGACTCAGTTACATGTTTTCTCAGGAGGAACAAGCCAAAATTTCCGGAAAGCTATTCTGAGAAGACTGTGAAAGCATACATACTCAAGATTGTAGGCCTAAGTGGTGCAGTTTAAAGAGCAATTTCACCAAATAGTAAAAAAAATGTGTAAACCCCTGAATTTGGGGGGGAAAAAAAAAAAAAATCATTTGGTGATTCTGCCTTACCTGAAACAGAAAAACTTCATGGGATTAATTATCATACTGTGATAAAACTTGATTATGTGTGTTTTTACTGATTTTATGTAAAATTCTGGTTTCCACTCTATCTAAAGAGTAACCAGAAAAATGTGTAAGCAATAATTTTGTATTTATGACATTTTTCTGTTGACCACATACACATGGCACTTTTGTGAAATTTTTACTGTGTCTTATGTATCCTTAGTATCTGTATCAGATAAAATTGGATGAATATTTCAGAATGATCAAACAAAGAACCATTTTAATATGTGTTTCAAACTATTTTATTAAATTATTATATATTATTGTGACAAATAACAGCAAAAATAGACAGAGATGTCTTATCACTGTAAAAGATTTCCATGGAGATCTGATGTATGGGACTGATGGATAGGGTGCCATGTTGCTGAAATGTCAAATTGAATTTTAAGAACCTTTTCTGGCACATTTCAATAGATAAGGATATCAGAGGAGCAACTTAGGAAAGTGTGGATTTGAATGAGAAAGATGTTAAGACTCTGTGTTCCTGGCATGACAAAAGAACAAGCGTAGGAGAGAAAGTGTAAACCACAGGAGTGCAGAGATAAAAAGTAGTCTTGGGAAGATTGAGAGATTTGAAGGTTAGATATAAACCTTTTTAAAATTGCTGTAATCAAAACAAAAAAAAGAGAAACTAACATTAGGGGACCAATTTACCTCTTACTTTTTCCTGTCTTGTGGTGATGCAACATATAATTTATTGCTGCTAAAGTTCACTTATCTGGAGATGCTAATGGAAAATGTGTGAAAAACAGTGTAGGGGTCAAAATCCTTAATACCAGCTTATATTAAAAGTTTGAGACATGGGTAATGTTTCATTCGTTGAAAGGTTATGACCTAACAGAAAATACAAGAAGAAACGTAACATGGAATACTAATTGCCTCGCTACCTGCATGCTCTCCCAGAGCGTTGCAGCTTTGGTGGAGGTGTTGCAGCATGGAGTTGGTGATAAGTGCGGAGCCAAGATAGTCAGTGGATTGGTCTGTGAAATGGTTTCCTGACAGATGTAGCCTCAGCAGGGTGCCATTTTCCTTAACCATAGCAGATATGGCCCTGGCAACAAAATCCCCAAGATTAGTGTCAGACAAGTCCACTTCTGAAAACCGACATGCAAATTTGAACATTGGCATAAAACACAATTGGTGAAACAAAAGTTGTATAGAAGAAAAGAATGAGCATCTTTCAAAAATGCCTAAATTGAGGTTGATCATATTTTTTCTTTCTTCACTATACTTTATTTCTTTTTACTACAGCTTGGTGGAGCATAGCAAACTTTGAAATATTTTAAATGTGATATTTATACGGGAAGAGCTTTCCAAAAGACTATTGAATGTTACATTGGGAAAAATTAGTAAGTTCATCTAGAAATTATATGTTTCAATTCATTTTGTTAGGTGGATTTTTTTTAGAATTTGAAGCAATAACTTTATTTTCAGAACATTAGTTCAGCACCATTGTGGACATTTGTTTTGCATTAACTCACTGCAAAAGGTGATGACATTTATATTTAAGGAAATTGGAATCTGCAAAGCTAAGAAATGTGTTGCTCTAGGAACTGTTGAGAACTGTCATCAAGTAGCATTTTTCCAACATATCAAAACAAAAACTTTTTGTTCCATGACTCATGTTTTGATACCGAGCCAACCATAACTTATAAATGATCAAAATGTGCTTTTGTTTCCAAAGAAGTTTAAAAAGCATCATGTAGCAACTTGCTCCAGTTGACGCTTGATGTTGACGCTTCCATTAAGAAACCCTTTTACTGTATGTGTTTATCTGAGGATTAAATGGACCCTTTAGTTCAGAAGTGCTGATGACTTACAAACTATCTGAGCTTTGAAAGAATGTAAAATGTAATTCCTTTGGTTCTGGTCATTTGGACTTCTTAACTAGGGACATTTGGTGGCAATTTATTGCTAATTAAGAAACATTAGCGAATGACTTAATTATCACTTGCATCAGCATCTATGCATGGCCATCTTGAATACAGTGGATTGCTATCATTAGCCTCAAACTTAAATGCCTTCTTTGACTTTCACTATACCATTGGCTTCATTGTTACCAAACACACACTGTATTTTTGAGTTACTACTTGACTGAATTAATTCTTGATACATTTTGATGAGATGTGTGTTTTTGTAAATTAGAACATTTAGTTTGATCGTTTTCCACAAATGCATTTCAGCATAAGGATGTCAATCACCACTAAGAGTTAAAATTGATACACTGCATGCTTTGAAATTGGACTTCAGGGATCAAATTGTTTAATTAATTTGCGAAATATGAAAGAAAGTTCCAGAGTTAATAAATTAGAGACATCACACCAGAAGGAATAACTGAACTGAAATTAAATTGTTTTATTTTTATTAAAAAGTGCCATCTTGGATGAGACCAAGTGTGCATGCATGTGTTCTCAGTACAACCACATGTAATGTAAAATGTTTTCTTTAACATCTTGACTACAGCAGCTCCGCCCATTCCTTCCATCCAATTATCTTGCAGGTCCAGGCAGTAATGAAGTGTTTGGTTGCCAAGGGAACCGACAGTGCTTTACTGCCCTGCAAACACACTATGCAACCCTGCCACTCCCCCCTCAAAGTGAAACCTTTGCTGTTTGTTCATGGAAATATGTTTTCTTCTCTGGATTCCAGTTAAAAGAGTAAATGCATGTGGGCAGAGAGACCCTGAGGATTATTATAACCTGTGTGAGACAAATTAAGCAGAAGGGAGCTGTGTGGAGGCAGGGGGTCAGAAACGAAGCTGACAGTACATTGAAATTATAGTTTCTAGAACGTTAAATCAAAAGCTGAGTGCACAAGTGTTCAAGACAATAAAAAAAGTCAATCTGAACAGCTGTCATTTCAGAGTTTTCAGATTTGCCTCAATGAAAGAGGCAAATCTTTCATTGAGGCAATATATATATATATATATATATATAGTGTTTGGAAAAGTTAAATAAACACATTTTAATCTGATAATCTCTAATGGAACAATTTTGAAAAATACAACAACTTTAATTTGGTAACATCTATTTCGTGGGAGTAATTTCCAGATTGTGAAAAATAAATATTTATGCATTTATTTAGGCTGTAATATTCCGTTTTCACCATAGCAGTTTATTTAAAACAAACAAACAAACATTTTTTTAATTGTAGGTTTTAGTTTTTACAGTTCCTCAGGGTATGTAGATGAGTAGACATCTTGCACTTAGAAAATTGTTTGATTGCTTCTTCCTGGCCAGCCATGTTGCTATCTCCTTTGGGGAACGTTTTAATCCCAGGTTCCCTTACAAACTGGGGATTGGTAAGAGCTGCTGGAAGAAGAGGATTCCAGTGAAGAAATCTGGACAGAATGACTAGAAAAGCTCTGTATCCATGCTGCTGGAGGAAACACAAAGGATCTTCCAGAATAATAGCTGCAAGAAAACAGTTTGCTGGTTGTTGGTTGTATTTTTTTTAATAAAACTGGTTAGCTTTCCAGCTAAATTCCTACTTTATAATCACCTTTGAACAGTCAATTTAAAAGCTAAAATTTGCCCAATAATTTCCTCTTGATGCACTGATTGTGGCAACAGCTTCAAACAGACATATAGTGTTTATCTGTGGTTTCTGCTGATGTGTATTAAGGACTCAATATTCCTAAAATCAATGGATCATTTTCCATCAGTTGCCAACCGGCGAGGAATCAAGATGAATATAAATGAAGAATCTAAATATAAAGCAAGAACAGAAAGCCTTGCTAGCCTGCTCATTTTACTTGTAAATTAAAACCCACAGCTTTGGCTATAACCAACCACTAAAGAAGAAATCCAGACTTCTGAAGTGGGTTAACAGTCCTCCTGAGAGAAGATAAGGTATGATTTTAGCTTTTAGAAATAATCAGTAACACTGTCCTGTCCTTTTATGGATGATAATAATTCATCAGTACATGGCTTCCTTGCTTTTTGCTTTCTGACTGCTGTCTTACTTAATGCAAGATATGTATTTTACATCCACTGAATAACCCTTACTCTTACCCTCTAGGGTAAAAGATCTGGAACTGAACTGAAGTGTTGCAGCTCTATTTCTAACTATTGAATTAACTAAATGTGTTGCTGTTACTGAGAAGAAGTCAGTTCAGTGATAAATTAACCAGGACAAAAGAAGGACATCGGTCAGGGAATAGATTCAAGGTAAAGCAACTTCAAGATGAGTAGAAAATAATATGGAAGATTGGCATCAAAAATACTCTATGAACAGAAGATTTGGGAAGAACATTTACAAAATCAAAACATGGTAATCAGAAGCAAAAAGGCAGGTTAAACTTGACTGAAAATTGCCAATAATTACCTCATATCAGTTGCAGCATTCTTCAGATGAGGCAATTTGAGATCAACATAAAATAGAAGTGATAGGGAAGGAGTTCAATGGAATGGGGAGTCAATTTTCTAACGCATTGGTGTTTATTTTTGATCTGAGAGAAGAAAGCAGCAGCTGGATGATTTCTGAAGCATACAGGGATAAACTGCCTGCCCACATTCAACCAAATTCTGCAAAGCAGGTTGGATAGAGCACAAACAGACAAAAATCAAAAGTATTGTGGGAGATTCTGGATCTAAAAAGGAAGTCAATATTCAGTAGCGGGGGAATCTCAAGAGAACGCCGCTGCTTATTTCTACCTGAAGACGAAATTAAATGCGGAAAGAGGAAAGACACATAAAATAGTTCCTGCTTTTTTTCTTAGAAATAAAAAAAGAAGAAGGAAAAGTTAACCAGTTTGACCTATTGGGACTTGCAGAGCCTGGTTTATTTTTAATCTTAATCTGAACTATTTAAAATTTCTGGACTTTTCTTATTAACAGAACTGTCACCTTACAGGAGAATACTCCTATAAATGAATGAATCCTTCAACGAAAAGAGGCATGGATTCTGTGATGGCACATGCGCTATGTATAATTTTGCTTTACCTTTGGGCTCACATTGACTCAAATCTAATACTGAAGGATTCAATCAAAACATGTTAAGCAGAGATCTAAGCAGAGAATGTGTCTCAATCCTACTCCTTTCTCCTTGCCATCAATCCACTTGTCTCCAATTAACTGAAAACACGTTATAAACTTCCACTAAGTTATGCCTACCTTTCTGTTAAATAATATTCAACTTGATTCCAGTGCCTGAGGTCCCAACCCCAATGCAACAAAGACATATCACCATTTCCTATGCCTTCCAGGAAAGGAATGACAGGCACCATTTTTAAAGTCTTGTAAGCCTTCATGTAGCACGTCTTCCCTTTCGAATCATTTGTCTCCTCCTTACCTGCAGCATGAATAAAAGACACGGGTTTCTGAATTTTAAATTTGAGCCACTTCGCTAGCAGTGAAGAACCTTTTGATTCTGATTTCAAAATCTCCCATTTGGTTGATTTTACCCTGACAAGAGATCACATTAATTTCATTCATACCAGACCAGTTTTTGCTTGTGGTAAAAAGAGAGTCTGACACAAAGAGTGAGATGAAGTCATTATGCAGAAAAGGATTCTGCACGCGTGGGTGGGCACATGGAGGGGTTTCTGTGAGAAAAGATGGAACAGATGGGAAGACAGGAGGGTTTTTCCTTATCAATGCCTGTTAAGATCATGATCAAAACAAAGCACTATCAAAAGATGTAAAACCAGGGCAAAGCAGTTGAATTAAACAAGCCACAAAACAAGTGTTTTCTAATAATGAACATCACACCTCCGACTGTGAAATCTGATAGGCGTCTCACTCTATTTATCTTATTGTAAGCCATATTCAGTTTTGCCACTAAGGTCCAGGCCTGTTTCAAAGTCCTCATCAGATGCCAATCTCTTTTCCTGGAAGTTCCCCTCCTTCCTCCATCTCTCCACTTTCTTTTTCGCCTCCGTCTCGACTGCTTTCGTCAGGGCTTGAGCGTTGGTCTTTTGGCCCACGCACATCAACCTCTGTCTGGCTCGATATTTGCTGGATGGAGAACGAGAAAGCAGCACATCGTGACTCGTTAAACCTTGCTTTGCTGGCAGCCTAAGTGAGGAAGTATGATAGATTTGCCGCCAGCAGAATGAAACTGGTAACTTAATTCTGGACAACCGAGTCAATCAATAGGTATGCATTATTTTATTGTGCCATTATGCAACCCTGTACAATATATCACATAATTTTTAATGTAGAACTTCAGTCTGAAATGTGTTAAACAGTGCACTGGTTTTTCCAAAACACAACAACAAAATGCAAAGGGTACAGTCAAGGCTGAATATCGACTAAAAGACTGTGTAACAGGTCTCGAGTCAAAGCCGACCAACCAATAGCATACTTAAAAAAAAACAACGATGGGGAAAATCTTAACACACTAGTTTGGAGATAAGAAAGGATGCATTCATGAACATTTAAGGTGCAGATAAAAGAAAATAACTCACCTGTTGAGCTGCTTTCACAAAGAGTACACTCTGTGATGTCTGATTTCATTTCATTTATTTCAAACAAGTTTTAAAAACCAGAACACAAGGAAATACTAGGACAAGAGAAAACACATGCGTATGTAACCAAGAACATAAATATAATAGCATACCACTACTTTTCTGTTTGAAAAGGAGTAGGAAGAAGTCCTACCCCTAATCTCAATTTAATGAACTATATTACTTACAGACTCAATAATTATCAGAGATTTGTAATTAAATCCATGTTAAGGTATGGCTGTACAATTATATTGTCGGATGAATATTTAGGAATGTTATTTATTTTGTTTTTTGCTTTATGTTTTAAAATTAAAGTTTTGTGTTTTAACAAACAGTAAAGAAAGCTGTTAATGTGACTCAATTTAATTTAGTTGTGTCTCTATTTTTCATATCAGTTGTATGTTATTTACATATAACATACAACTGTTATCAGTGTCCAGTAGGAAAAACACATCAAAGTTTGGTGATAATCTTAACCTTACAATATATTTAAATGAACACTGTGAGCAAAACTCTGTTATTTCACTGCTACCTAGTGAAGACATGTTTTCTATTGAAGACATAAAACTGCTTAAAGCTTTTTGTAAAAGGTTTTTGTGGCATTTGAATCCTTTATTATTTGGACAGGATTACAAGATTACACACTTGTAATCTTTTAACATAACCTCATTTCAGTAATCCTGACCTATCCTTTGAGTCAGCATGCTTTAATAGGCATGTTTCAACCTGTTAAGTGCTTGTTTATGGAAGTTATGGGCACAAGTTTGGTGTTATTTAAGAGTATTGCTTTTATAATGTATTTTCCATTTTAATCATATGATGCCCTGTGACTGGACTATATAAAAGGGTAATTAAGAGATTTCAGAAGTGAGACACAGTTGCCCCTGTTGAATAAATTCATGAGTGCACAGGTCAAAAGAGCAATTTATTTAAAACAAGATGGTTGTTTTTCTGCTTTTATTTCCTCACCTCAGGCAAAGAAAGTGCTCAGACGTGCTCAGAGATGGTCGTTATGACCTCCAGTTCCAAAGCCTATTATGCTTCAGCAGGTCTGTAACATGCTTTGAATTCTCAAAGTTTCTCTGGAGCGTCTTAGTTAAGGCTTTTGAAAACTCCAACACTGAAATTCCTCGACTCTCACTCTGCTTTCAGAAAAGATACATTTCCTTAATTAAAGGTTTAACGACTTACCTCCTCATGTTATGATTGGCTTCTGTTTCTGCTTCATCGTCCAGTCTTCAACAACTTCTTCCACTTAATCATGATTTTTACCCAGTGTGTTTGATGCATTGAAATAAATACAAATCATGCATTCTTTAAGCATTAAAACATACATTTTCCCAAATCTTTGATTTAGGATTTAAAAGCATAGTTCTTCATGGTTATCACAAAATACTCCAAATACTCTTGTTTTGTTGACGGGTTCCTATAGTACTTTGAACATCAGCCCTCTGAGCCACGGCAACCACTACTTGTAGAGGCCAGAAGAGAAGTGGAGAAGGAAATGCTGAAAGAAAACATTTTGAAGCCCAAAAACTGACCTTTACTCTCAAATGCATGAAGCGTAAACAGACTCATTTAGCTGGATAAACACTCTAACTGGGTCTGATTTAAACTGCCTTTAAACAAGAGAAAAACCCCCAAGCAAATGTGTTGATATATTCTGTAAATGTTTCTCTTTATTTAGAAGTAAATGCAAAGTCCTTGCAGTCCATGCAACAAAATAGAACTTCCTCAATCAAGTGAACAACAAAAAAGTCCTTACAGGATAGGCTGATAGGACCAGAGTTGTTCATAGCAGCAGAGATGTGCAAAAACATTGAAAGAAACTCACCTCCATCCTCCGAGGCTTCCTCTCTAAAATCAACTCCTGCTTCACTGAATGACAGGACTGGGAAGTATTTTGTTTTATACAAGCAATAGAGAGAAAACCACAACTTGCATTTCTTCTGTCAATATTGCTCCTTTACCCGAAAGAATCTGAGAGAAATAAATAATTTCTTACTTTACCTTTTTTTTTTTTAAATCACGCCAATTTTCATGATTTCCATTTACATATTCAAAATACATTCTTTTAAAATATTGAGATGGTGCTCTCCATCACACTTTGTATTACTTTTCTGGTTGCAAGAGTCACAGACAACTCTTGTTCCAACTAAATGAGATCAAGCAAATTATATATCTGCAATGGAAGGAAATATTAATCCAAAATGAGCAACAACTGGAGAAATGGGAAACACCCAGCTAACAAAAGAGCTGACTCAGAAGACAAAAATAATCTGGGCAAATGGAGAGATCAGTTTAAATCCTTTAATCATGCCATCTTTAATTTGAGTAGAAGATACAGAAATTAATACACAGGACTCAGAAGATAAAGGAAAAGCATGTTAATGCAAAGTGAGTCATAAAAGAAGATTTAAAAAAAAAAATTATTGGCGCTTGCACAATATTTTTTAAAATTCAAATCAGGCTAGAGCAGCAAATGACCAAAGCCAGTGTGGGATGATCTCTTTTCTCTGACCAGAAGCCTTAATTAGAACTTAGAACAATTGGACTGTCCTGCTGAGATCATTGCTAAAATCCACGTGGGCAGTTTCCTGCTACCAAAACACCATCTGTAACCTCAAATTTGCAGGCTCGTGCAAATGTCAAGTCCATGTTTGAGATTTGTGTTTTGTTTTTTTTTTGTATTGTTTTTAAACGAATAATGAAAGAAACAACAGGAGGAATGAACAAACATACCTGAGATCAAGCTCGATTACATCCACTCAAAGATGTGCACAGGAGATGAATTGGAGCACAAGTAGGCAGGCAAGTACACATGCTGACAACAAGACAAGGTTTATTTTGCAGTGAGAGAGGGGTCTCACTTAAGCCACAGGAAAGCATGCAAAAAGCCAAGTGAATCAATGAATGAATGTACCAAATGTTGGCAAAGAGGTAATGTAAGGCAAGAGGCAGACAAGTAAAGATGCTGCAAATGCATTTTCTGCATTTTTCTTTAAAAGCTTCATTGGTGATGAATGTGCAAGTCGACAGCTGTCGGATATGATCAGGGCAGCATCATTTACTTTCCTTAATGTTTAGCTATGAAGCAGCTAATTCTTGAGAAAACAGCATTGAGGGAAAATGCTCTCCAGCTTGCTGATAATTGAGTAAATATAATGCTACAGCTGGGATGCAATTAGCTCAGCAAAAAGTTTAAAAACATAAATTGGCACTCTTAAAAAAGTAGTGAATTCTTCCCAAAAGCACATTTAAAGCTCATTATGTTACATTTTGAGTTTTTGCTCTGTACAAAAGCTAAAGTGTAAAAAAAATAAAATAAAAGCTGTTCACATGAGGTCAGTTTTCTGGTTTGGTAATGTGGAAACAGATTTTCTTGGTATGGAGAATCTATTCTCCATGGAGAGATTCTACAGTATCTGTCCTATACTAAAAACAAAATCTTAAATTTATGTTCCTTTTATGCCTTCTATTCAGTAACAACCTCAGTCACCATTACCAAAATGTTATCTGTATTTTATCAGATAATTAAATGTGCCAAACTTGTCTAAATTGTCTCGATTATACTAAAGTTCTGCAAAGTAAATAACTCCACCCCCCATTCCTGAAAGCTGATGGGTTTTTTTTTGCTGCTTAAGCTTTGACATTGGTAAATGCTCCATACCTCTGCCTCTCTACAAATATTTGCAGCTGTTGTAGCACTTCCAAACTTCTTTCAGCTAATTTTGCAAGTAAGGTAAAGCAACACTGTAAGGGGAACTAAAAGGGTTATGTTTCCAGGAGGCTGCAGTATCCCAGAAAAAGACAGCAAAACAGGTAACTGACCAAACTATTTCAGTGAAGGGAAATATAGTTTTAGAATGGAGATGATGATCACTGATGCCGTTTATGCTGGAAAGAAAAAAATAATCCATCATAAACAAGATTGTGATTGTGTATAGCACTTTGGTCTTGTTGTAAAAAGTGCTTCATAAATAAAGTTGGTATGGTATTATAAGATATACCATCTAATATCACAGCTACTTGCTTTACATTGTATCTACTTTGGAGGTTTGCCTGATATTACTGCTTAGCCTTACAGCACATTGGATGAATTTTGAATGGATCTGAACAGTCTATGTTGCATGCCCAGCATTTTTGTGAATCAAGAAGATGTAAATATATGGGAAACTGCCAAAGACCATGCCCACAATATGTGAACATGTAATAATGCAAGTATATAAACATTTATGTAAGACGTTGTGTGGGGATGTGTGGGCTGTTTCACACTCACACATTCCAGCAATGGAGGAAAGGAGGCTACCAAGAGGAATATAGTTGGTGTTTTCAAGCACGTCAACAAACTTCCAGAGCTGCTGAAGTGCCTACAGTTTGCATGCATTGATTCAGATAATTTTATTGTAATTGTGGTATGTAGTGTGCAAATCAGTTCTGTGTAAAAAGGATCCGAGACGCTGAATCAACATGCACTTAATCTTATATTACTTGGATCAATATCATAAAACAAAAAATCTTGATTGTGACATCCTCTCCATAAAGCATTCTATTGAACCCTTCAACAAATGCCAACATTTTTAACCCATGATCTTACATGTTTTGCATTACTTTATTGATTTGTAATTCAAAAGGGTACTTTATAAAACAAATTGCCTTCACTGTAATTATAAACTTGATACATTGTATCCTAGTTCACACAACATTAAAAGACATTTAAATTTGTTCAAGGCTCTTAAGATTTTAAACACATTTCTGTTTGAATTTAGAACTGAGCAGCTCTTGGATTTTATTGTTTGGAGAGCACCAGCTGAGACATGAAAATGTTATGAATGTTATGACAGTATGAACATCCCACTAAAGAGCACTTGCCCTGAAGCTGATGTCTTTTGATGAACTCCCAGTGGCACATTACTAGATGCGTTCATTGACGCTGTGACCAAATCACAATTTTCACAATTTAAATTTGTCAACACACCAAACTTGTTTATAAATTATTCTTTTTTTTGTCTCTCAACATGCCTGTACATGCTTCACTGTCTTAACTTTGTCTTCTTAAGCCTTTATTGATAATAAAACCCCAAAAATATAGCAGATTTACCAGTCCTTACACATTCCCAAATGTAAAGTTGACAAATTTAATACAGAACTTTTTTTTAAATCAATGGTGCACATTTTCTTGCAAATATATAACCTCAATAAAAGCCTTTTAACTGCAACAATAACACAGAGTATATTATATTTCTTGATTATATTAATTTCTTTGTCATGCATTCACAATGAGGCAGTTCATTACACTAAATGCACACATTATGAATCATAATGATCAATTTGTAAATTTTTGGAAGTATCATCAACAAGCAAAAACAATATCAGAACAGAACATTTCCAACTTGCTACAGACAAAGTTGCAGAGCCCAACAGAACTGTGGTATATAAAAAAGAAACAAAACCCTTTTTTACAGTACAAAAATTGGCACAGTATTCTTTAACCAGCGTTGCCGTGTCCTTCAGACTGGTTGTGTTCAGCAAGCCCTCCATTCATCGACCTATGAGCAGAAAACTCTGAGAGAGGAAAGAAAAATAAGGAGAAAGACAAACGGACACAGGGAAACAGAGACATGAAAACAAAGATGTTACAGTCATTACTCATCCAACGAGCAGGGGCTTTGATGGCCAAATGTGAAATTCAAGTGACAATCCACACAGGAACCATCGTCTGTGATGCATTATGTTGGTACTTAATGAGGCATAGTGGCTATGTAGGGCCCTTGTTTAGCTCTCATGGCAAGGGTATATGAAGTGTATAATCTTGAACATGCAAAAACAACATCAGAAACAAAAACAGAAATGGAACAGGGCCATCCGCTTTCACTTTAATCCTGTTAGTTTAAAGGCCTCTCTCCACACGTTTCTATGGTTACCCGCTCTGTTTTCATCCGAATGTCGGGGTGACAACACGCTGCTGTCAAACAACTCCAAGTATGCAGATCAGAGTTGACTTATAAGGATAGCAATCCTAATCTCATTGTTTGAGATCCATCTTAGTAGATTTATCTTCTGAAATCCAGACAAACCTGCTGTGACGTCTGAATGTGAGCAATGAAAAAGGGGAAAAACAAATCTACATCTTTTCTTTTTTTTATTTTTAGTAGGTGTGAGTTTAAAATTTGCTTAAGTTTTCCATCATTCATATGGTTCAAAGTCCTTAAATGCCAGAGTTTCCTCTAGGGGTTTGAAGCATGTAGTAATGCAAAGGTGAGTATGGAATGGGGGCAGGAGGAAACTTACATGTGAATGCCAGACAATAAATTAGGATATACGTCCTGATCTGGCTTCTCAGATTAATAGTAATCTAATTAATCGACATGACGTCTTTCATTTGGTGATGGAGCTGCTGACAAAGGAACCTTTCAGTCATATTCTATTTTATGGAATCAGCCTGCATTTGCTGAATGCATGTGTATGAATGTTATTGAGAGCGACCTTGGAAATGTGGCTCAAGTGTGAAGTGCTTCAAGTGGTCAGTATGACTAGAAGAGTGATGTATAAATTCAATTTATCATTTATTTAACAATTCTAAAAGCATGTAACTAATGGAGCACAACCTTCACTCTCAGCATATCAACTACTGACTTCCTACAGCGCAGATTTACTGAGTCAGTTTAACTGACAGTTAACCGTCTATATGAATATATGTAGTATTCACTACATATGTAAAAATTAATTGCAGTGAATACTACATATTATAATTTGTAAAATATTTAATTATTTAGTACTAAATGAAATGAACTAAATTATGAAATAACGGAACAGAAAATCTGCAAGACAGTAATTGAGGCATCAGGTCTTTGGTCGTATATCTCCAGTTTTATTAGTAATTTATTAGAATAACCACTTTCAATATTTTTCTGATGAAATCAGTCATTTACTCTTACAACTGAAAATAATGAAAAAGTAAAACTTCCAAGGCACTTACTCATCTGAGTCCTTTTTGTTCTCTTCAATGTAGGCAATGGACTCTGAGCGAAGTCGATTGGTGACCTCATAGGTGCGCAGAGTGACCCCGAAGATGTCCTCATGGTATCGGTTTTCATCCTGGCAAAAACAAGGTAGTGAAAGTAGGAGAGTGACACTAAAATTATTGTGAGAAATTATGAAAAATAATACCCAATGGATAGCAAGTGACTTTATTAAAAAGTCTGGATCTACAGAATTTAGTTTGATACATTTTGACAGGAAATAATCTAATGGCCATCAATTAGATGTTACACACATACTGAGGAAATACTAAAAACAACATGTGTGCAATTAAACATTTCCAGTAATAGACCATTACAATGAATAGCACATTGGGTTCTTACCCTAAGCTTGCTGATGTAGAATCCAGCATCTTCTATGCTCATTTGACCTTGCTGCTTGATGATTTGCTGGACGGTCTTCAGAACATCTCCTGCCATTGTTACATCCCCACACACATAGATGTGCCCTCCTTCCTTCCTCAGGCACTGGTACACAGTTTCAGACAGATGCTCACGCAGCACATCTTGTACATATTTCTGGAATAGTTAAGAGACAAAATGTAAGAACAAAAAGTGGTTTGATGTGGAAGTTAATTGCACTTCAACATGTGATAAAGATAAACTAAATGTTGAAATCCTAAAAATACAGTTCATATAATGCATATAAAAATAAATGACCTGCAGATTTAATTTGTATTCTTTATAGATATCACGAATTGTTTAGCCAATCAAAGTAATCAAAGTAAGAGTGAAGTAAACCTCTCAAGTTACTTTGGTGTTTGGTGGTTTTACCTTTGGTTTGCCAGGTTCTCTGGAGTACGCAGCATAGAGATCTTTGAACACTTCTCTGTTCTTGGCCTGGAGAGTCTCTTCCTTGTAGATGTGATCCATCTCAGACTGTCGACAACCGAACACCAGGATCATGGGGCAAGACTTAATCCCTTAGAGATGACAAAAAATTGAAATTGAAATTGCAATAGAATCAATGCAAACCGAGTCATTGCGAATGACTTGATTTAAACAGAACACTGAAAAGCAATTATCTGACAATCCAATAAATTTACAATGACACTTTCACAAGCCTTTCAAAGGCTGATTGAACAAACAGGTAAAAATGTCCCACCATTTTGCTCAAGGTCGTATAATCTTTGTTGCCAGAAGCTTCTGAAAGGAGCAATGCCTGTTCCAGGACCCACGAGGATACATGGTGCTTTGTTATCTTTTGGAAGTTGGAATGATGGTGCACTACAATGACATAAAGGATAAAAACGTTTCATCACAATATCTTAGTGTGTTAATGTACAGAAAGCAGTGGAGTTGTACGAGAAGATCAAGGCCTTAATCGTGGCAGCAGTGTGATGTAGGTTAAAAGTCATATCTTTGGCCTAAGCTGTGTGTTGCTCACACACTAAAACTACATATGCTTATTTGGTTCCAAACTTACTCTTATTTTGAAAAGTAAGCAGACTGTGTAATCATCAGAGAGGTTAGCTTTCTAAACACTTGTCAGTTGGACTTCTTTGCTTTGGGTATTCTTGCAAGCCTCATTTAGTAAAAATGAAAAATATTTTAATTTATAAGAAACCAACATTACATCTTCATGTGGAATTAAAATTTATTGAAATTATTAAACACTATAATGACTGGGAAAAGATTTTGTACAGGAGTGATAAAGTTGCACCAGAATGGAGTGAAGGGAGTTTGGCTGAAGGATGGTCTGTCAGAATTTTTCTTTAATTTAAAGAAGGATGAATTTTACACTTGGTTTTTGACAAGAACGCTTTTCATTTTAGTCATTACCTTCGGACAAAACACGGTACCATTTCTCCTTTCTCTATCCTGTTGAGCCACGATGAACATACTCCGTGATGGATAGGTCCTTGCCCACCTGAAACAGATGATTACCAAGCAATCACTTTACCTTTTTCTCTCCAACCTGCCTCCCACTCATTTGAAGTGCACAAACTAACAGAAGAGTGGCCCTAGCACACATACAAGGCTAAAGCCATCTCTTATTTTTTCTTACAGAAGGGAAAAAAATCACTGTAATACAGCAAGTGGTCATGCAATCATAGTAATGTGCTAAAATAGCGCAAATACTAGTAAACATTGGTTCATCTGCAGCCATTTCCTGCATTACCCATTTAAGATGCTGTCAGCAAATGTAGGTCTATAAGAATGATGTGCAGGGCCAGATTATGCAATTGACATTCTGGGACCCTCATCCTAAACTATGTAAAAGCTTTTACCAGATACACAACTTTGAAGTACTAGTGGATTCTCACCTCTGGTACGATAAGAGACCACAGCCACTGTGAGGTGAATCTCTCCTGAATACAGATCAGGAGAGGAGCTGATGGAGTAGTAGCGAGGTTGCAGCAGGGGAAGCTGAGTGAGCAGCAGAGTCGATGGCATCTGGATGGAGGGGAACTCATCCAGCACCTCCACTAGTGTAGGGTTGTTGTACCACTTCCACTCCTCATACTCCTGCAAACCCTGGGTTTTCAAGAACGTAACGGTATGATAAACAGACTGCATCAAAATAACAATTTTTATGCATTTATTTATCTTGCTGTCTTTTGTATAAATGTAATGCATTTGCAGTGAAAGGCTGAGAAAAAAAAGAGGAATTTCTTCTTTTTTTAGTCATGTAAACATTTCTACATCGAAAGTATGAAACAGCAACAAGCAGAGCCTGTCACCATTCAGACCTCAACTGTTTTGTGTTACTGGTATTTTGGTGGTGACGAATTTGGGGCATTGCCTCCAGGCTAAGAAAGCAATAAATTGAACATTGTTTTGTTTTCAAGCCACTAATGAGATACCTGGTTCATTAGGACGTCTGTGGAATCCACAATTCTGAGTCTAAATCAGTTTTTGAACAGCAAGTGAATTTTGCAAAGAACCTTGAGGACTGACCTTTTTCACCTTGAAAGCAGATGAAGTTAGGGGGCTCTAAACATTACAGAAGTGATTTTTGTAAACCAAAAATTGTTCAAACTTTCTGCCACACTTGTGAGAACAGGTTTATCATCTTATTCTGACATCCTAAGTGATGATAGTTAGGTAACCTTTGGCAACACAGCAAAGGCTGGTTTGAGATCTAAACTAAAAATCAAAAATGATCTGCACTGCTCACTGTACTGTGCCATTTAGTCCTCCATCTTTCCCTCTCACTTTAGTGACAGTGATTCTATGCATGACTCATTTCTTGGCCTCCTCCAGCCTTTTTCACACATCAACAAAAATGGAGGGTGACTTGTGGAAGGCACCACAATGGGGGGAGGACTCCTGGGTTAGAGCGATCAACAGCTCTGATTTGGCTCCAGCTAACTCCTACTGTACCCATTTTCAATGGTGCAAAGTGCATCAAATCCCCTTTAAGACACTGAAAACCATCTCCCATACTTTAGCAAACATAATAAAGGTGATGTTTATTGTTAAAGCTTAGGCACATGGTGAATGAAAGACGTTAGAATTGAAAATCATTCATCCATTGTCTATCCCCACTTATCCTTGCAGGGTCAAGGGAGAGAGGCTCATGCCAAATGGAAGATCATATGAAATGAAAATGTCAAAGCCACATTTTTGCAAGTATTAAGCTAAAAATTGAAAAAAATATAAAAAGGTTTTAAATGAACCCTTTTTTAAAATTATTAAAATAATCTCAATAATTGTTGATCGTAAGAGGAAAGCCATAAAATGCCATTTAAATGTACCTTACTGAGGATTTCTAATTTCCTTTTCTGCTTCTCGTTGGTTGCCAGAGCAGCAAACTGCTGCAGCAGCACAGGGGTCGGTGGAGTAGTGATGTCCAGAAAGTATTGAAAAGCTTGGTTGATAGTGCAGGGAGGAATACGCGTCTCACTGGTCCAATTACTTATAACACCTGCACATAAACACAAACAGTAAAAAATGGACATTTCAGATTAGTTATATGCATGAATGTAAACATTGATTGTAGTTATTCTCCTAAAAAAAAACAACACTATTTTAGCTTGTTTTTGAGCTACAGCGACTTGCAAAAGTAGTCACATGCATCCAAAAGGGAACATAAAAGTTTGTGTAGCATTCTATTTTTATATTAAAACTGCAGCCATTATATTACATGAGAACAAATACCATGGAAGATCAAATTTGATCTATGTACACAACTCAAATGTTGCATTAAATCAACAAGGCTTCAAAATTACAAAGATATTGTTTTTATTTTCTAATCAAGGAGCAGGTTATATCTTGCTATAAGATAATGTCTCGATGTTATTTTGAAATCTGCTGTAGAACTACTTCACATAAAATGGGCCATTAAAATGAATCATGGTGGAAAATATTTATATGCCGACTTTATTTGCACAAATTTAGCCAGTCGATGTTAAAAATCAATTATTCTGACATGTTTCTCTACATTTGCAAAGCTTAAATCTCCTCCATGCTGCAAGAAGTTAAAGGTTTGAATCCATGCACATAGTTGGTTGATAGAAAGTGCATAGTTGAGGTTAGAGGGCTAACCTCATAGGCACAATATCGTATTTTAAAATTAGCCTGGTGATGCATCTAATCATTTGACACAAATGCACTGTGTTAAACACAAAATGTATAATAACCTATCCGTTTTAAGTTTGTAAAGTTTTATAAATACAGAATGTTTTAGCCATATTGTGTAGTGCTAAAAGGTCTAATAAACCTCCATAGTGTCTAAAAAGTGGAAACGTCTGATAACAAAACTTGGTGTGAATAAATATTAATAATTATTAACTATGTCAATAGAGTCTTATATAGCTTGGTGTATATTTACTAATATTAATTTACTAATTTTAGTCAACAACTGGAATTTCTGTAGTGATGGCATGAATTTTTATTTTATATTCATTCTGTAAACATTGAAACATATATACAACTATTTGGTTTGTAAATACTAAACTGCTGTGTAGGAATAAATGAGTAACAAAATCCCTTTACTTTACAGTGATCGTATGGTTGCTGTTGCACACTGGTAAATATCATTTTACCAGAGAGGCTACCAAACCCTCAAAAATGGCTCAATTTGTCAGGCAGTGTTTTAAATCAAGCGCACACACTTAAAAAATAAATAAATAAAAACAAATCATGTTGCTTTTGCAGTCAGTGTATCTGTCGCTTAGTTGCATCACCCAGTGTTACCACAATTGCCAAAACTGAAAGATTTCTGAGTATAGATTCCTTCTGCAAATGTAACTTTATAGTGTATTCAGGCAAGAAAAACTGTATCTTATTAACATTTCCATTTTCACCTCGTTCCCACATTTTGAACCGCAAGCCTCCTGATTACACGCCCCCTGCATTCACACAGCGGCGTGACGTTGCTAATAACATCACCCACCTAATGCCGTGTTCCTCTCCTCCAGGAACTCCACTTTGACGATTTGATTGACAGGCGGAGCATCCTCCAGTTTATCTATGAGTGCTGTTACCAGGTCCTCGTGGTTGCCAGGGAAGATGCCCAGATGGTCGCCAGGCTTGTAGCGCAGGCTGTCGTGGTTGTTTGTGTCGAGCCTCACTAATATGGTGGAGCGACTAGAAGGAAAAAAAAAAAGAAAAAGACTAGAGGTTTACAGGAAAGGAAGAGAAAAAATGTTGCACCCTTTTTCATCTGTTTCATTCACTTTCCAGAATGAATAAGTTGTGCACAAAGAATACACTGAATGGATTTCACATTATAGCTAAAGCAAGAACTTACTTTGATTTTGAACTTTGTAGGTTTTGAGCTTCAATCATCATTGCTCCATATACTTTCTTCTTTTGGACGCTGTATAATGCTATAAGGCAGAAATGACATTTTATTACAGGTATTACAAACTATTCTGCCTTCTTCTGTGTAGGGCTGATACACTTTACATCTTAAAGACAATGCCAGAATTTCTTTAGATTACATGATTTTTATATTTTTGCAGCACAGCATCCTTATTTGATTAAGCTTTCTGTCATTCATCATCCACTTAGTTTTGACTCGCTCCATAAATTAGAACATCATCAAAAAGTTTTTAGGAATTCCATTTGAAAAGTATTTTATACGTGTATTAAACTGATATTTAAATTATTTCTGGCACAGTTTCACCGACTCCTAAGGTGTGTGGAAGAGGTCCAGAAAGGAAGAAACTCCAGTGACACTTTAAGTTCTAGGAGGCACTTTTATTAAAATACCAACTTTCTTCAGAGTCACAGCCTGAAACTTGTCTGTCTTCTAATAAAGCTGCTTCATTAAACTTTGGGGTTTGCTGGAGTTTTGACCTTTACACAAAGATATTGAATATTTTATTTTTTCAGTGATTATTACTTTTTGGTGTAGGGGGCAAGAACCAATCTGAGTTGGTGGAAATAAAAAAAAACAAAAAAAACAATTATCTCTAGTAAAGAGGGGAGAAGTGATTTTAAAATATGCTATTAACATGTTTATTGTATATATTTGTAAACAACTTCTAGATAGAATGAGCTTATCCACAGATGAACAATGCAGTAGAACTAATTAGTGTGTGGGTGCATCGCAAACACCATTACACTAATTGTAACCTTTACAGAGGATAATATTAACAATAACAAACAAAGATATTTTATTAAATTTTTAAATAATCACCAGGTTTTTTTTTTATCCATGGTTATTTCTCATAGCAAACTATCACATCTAATGCCTCTTATTTTCTATGTAAACTGTATGATGTGCCTCTTGGCATTTGCTTTTCCCCTCACAGACAGATATGTAAATAGTATAGCATGACTCTAAGAGATTAAATTACCGCTTTTCACAATTAAATGTTATTTTTAATGTTAAGAATCATCTCATTTTGCAGTAGTTCTTCAGATTTTCAATACATAACAGAGAAAATATTTTAATGGTCCTCTGCTGTAAGTGTGCTAGTAGTAATTTCCTAGTTTCAACCCTTTTGTTTCCTAATTCTCCCAGGTTTGTATTTCTGAGCCATTATTTTGCACAACTGCAGGAAAGCTGTTTGTTGCTTCCCCATCAATACTCCAAGGCAACTCCACTGTTGTGTGGGTGGTTAGTTGATAGAAAATATGGTGTCACACTTTAAAATTACAGTTATATCATTGTTTTTATAGCTTGGCAACTATTGACCAAAACGTCGTCATGTAAATGATCAATGTTAACCTGTGATAAACAATTACCAGAAGAGACACAAAAATGCAACTGTATATCAGTTTTAACTCTACAGGGGTATGTTTAAGCCAACATAAGTGCAGCATGCTGAACTGTTGCATCTTTTCAGAGCAAAAACATTTTCAAGTCATAAAACGAAATTAAAGAAAAATGAGGTTTACTATTGATAATTATGGCTTAAAACTGAAAAAAACAATGAATTTATTCAGAAAGTGATAATATTAAAGAACATCTGCAGTGGTCAACCAGAAAACATTAGCATGTTTTATGCTTTCCTCTTCTGACAAACAAGAAAATATTTTATTATTAGACAAAATATTTGTTTGCAATTCATTTATCAATTAAATATTAATCGTTTAGATTCATTTGTAAATGCACTCTGATTTAACAATCAGAACTTCGCTGCTTTCTGGGTCCTTTTACTTGATATTAAACTTGCCTCTGTTTGTGCATCTCAGTTCAATATTTCTCTACAACTGACTGCAGCCTCACCTCTCTTAGTCCAAGTAGAATATTTGTGTGGGTGGCAACTTGACAGAAAACGGTTATTGGCTTCTAAATTACAGTTATCCATACTATTTTTGCTTATACAGCTTGGGGACTAATTCACTGGTAAACATTAATTTACATAAATAAACAGAATTCCTTATACATTAGAATCCTTTTACACCCTTATCTGCAATGAAAACATAATTTATAAAGCTGAGTTTCTCACATGAACAGACCAAATGTGTTATTTTTGACTCAAGCCTTTAGAAAGGTAAAATCGCTTGAAATTGCATTAAAATCTGTTTCCACAGTCAAGCCTCAGATCACATCTCCAGGTGATGTAATAGCTGAGTCACTGATAAATTACTGTTATTTTGTGTAAAGCTACTTATCACCACTTATTGTCCCCTTAAAATCAAGTCACCCCTTAGTAGTTCGTAGCTATGCTCCCACACGATTACTACCTTCTGTCAGCGCCGGGGCCTCGGCCGTGTACGTCAGGCGGAACTTGCTCTTCTTCCAGCTACGGTCGTTGCTGATCAAGGAGTCATTGGCCTTCTCAATGTTTACATCATCACCAACACAGAACACATCACAGGCAGCCTGGAAAGCAATGTCAACCACAGGAAAGAACATCGCTGTTAGAAAAAAAAACAACAAAAACAAAAATAACTCTTCAAATCTACTGCATAATAAATCTACTTGAAAATTACTTCAACACTTTAGAAATCAGACAGCAATAATTCCTTTTACTGTCTCAAGGTTTTATCAAATAACATAAAAGTGCCACTTTATAAGGTAAAGTTGTTTGAAAGCATTTGATGGCTTTTTGGTGTTGTTTGTGATGCTCTGTGGCTGCAGGCTTTTAAAATTTGCCTTGGAAGGTAACCAACATTTTTTTTTAATGTCACGATGCACTTTATCCAACCACAACACAAGCCCTTGAGGTCTTCACCTAAGGAACAAACCTTAAAAACTTTCTTGGCCCATGTTCTGAATGATTCCTCCTGGCCACACAGCTCATCTCCTTCTCCCATGCGTAGGATGCGTTCACCCCCCAGCTCTTCAAAAAGCGTGTCCACAGCGTGGGCAAAGGCGCAGAAGTGTGGGTAGGCCCGGGAGCCAAGGCCAAACACTGAGAACCTATACAACAATGAATGTATCAAAAATACAAACAGAAAGATATGACTTCAAAGCAAAACACAAACATGGATGGCCACCAACTGTCACTGCAGAACTTTTATTGTTGTTGGTAAACATGTTGATCCAACATGGTTTAGCTTACAAGACTGGTATGTCACTTTTAGAAACCTTAATAACAATCAAACTATTTTATACACTATTATGTAATGTAAAACAAAATTTTTACGATTTCATCACTTAAGGCAAGATGTCCACGTCCCGAAATAGTAAAAAAAACAAAAAACAAAACAGACTTTCACATTACCACTACCATCTCAATACTATTTTCCTTTACTACAATGCTGTGTTACTTTTATCCCATAATATTAGTGTACTATGACAGTATGGTCAAATTTGATCACATCAGTTCAGAAAATAGTTTTCCAAAAGTCTTTGGGAACATTGAGATGGTTTGGTTTAAGACTGGGTTTCTGATCAGCATCAGCTCTGGGCTGAGAACACTCATGGATGTCATTGTTAGCCCATTTTTTGCTGTCCTTTAGTCATTTGTGACTTCCTAGATGAGTTAATTCGCAGTGATTTTGGTATTATTTCACTGTTGTTCCATGTTTTCTTAATTTGTAAATAATGGAACTCATTTTTGTTCATTGGAGTCCAAAAACCATAGAAATGGCAATGTGAGTCTTTCAAGAGAAAAGGGTGCCAACAAAAACAATGTCCCATTCTTGAATTTATTTAGATCTTGGTTGCTCTTTGATAATTAGAACAATGATTTTGACTGATGATCTGAAACAAACTGTAAGACGGCAAATACTTTCTTATAATGTATATTTTTGTTATGCAACACTGGGATTTTTATCATCACCATTGAGTAGTTAAACTCTTTCTATTGCCTCTACGGTAAGTCTTGAGCTTCGTTCTGAGATAAATAATCTATACAATCTATACAGCATTGGACATCTATACAAAGCAAGAAAATCGATGAACAAAATATGTTCATAAGTGACACTCAAATTTTGCAGAATATTCATCTGACAAAGTTTAGGTTTTTAGGGTGTTATTAGGTTTTTGTATTAAATAATGCAGTGTCCCAGGGTGCAAAATATGGTTAAAACCTTTACATCAGACAGCACAGTCTGGAAAAGATGATTGAACAATTATTCACAGTATCTTCATTTTGAGAAGTTTTTATTGTGGTGTGACACTTAATAGTAACAAATCCACAGCAGATTTCATATGGCATGTAGAAACATTGCTATATGAACCTAAAGGCAGCATGCTGGTATGACTAAAGAGCAACATTTCAAGGAATATTCTTCTTAGCATCAATTAGAAGGATAAGTGATTTAAGACAATGCTGCAAGGATTGTTTGAGGTTAAACTAGTAGAGGTGGAGGCAATTTCAGTTTCAGACTACAGTGTGAGCTTGATGACAAAGGGCGCACAGCTGGCAAACTTTTGAACCTGCAGGCAGGCATCAGTGAAGTGGAAAAGTATTAATGAATGAAAGCAGTGACATGTAAAATACATGTTACATCATGTAACAATTCAGTTCAGCTGGAAACTTGTAATTTTCATCTTCAGACAAGGAAAAACTCAAGTTAATGGACCAGAAATCAGATTTCTGTCCTGAATCTTGTTTATCTGTCTGAATACTTTATATTTTCCACATTTCTATACATGGCCATGAAAATGCAGCCCCAAAACTCCTTCCAGTTTCACGCAGTTTATCATTTTGGCCACACTTAATGTTTACCTTTACAGTAGTTTACAACAGCTGTTAAATTATTTCATCAAACAAGCTAAAATGTTTCAAAAAACATCACATGCCCCATCCTAAAAAAGAGCAGATGACAAAGTAATTGCCGTCTATCAGTCTGGGAAGTGTTACAGAACCATTTCAGAGGTTTTGAGACTCAAAGAACCATGGAGAGTGTGATTGAACACAAACAAAGAAGACCGTTTTTGAAGATCGTTACAATAAAACGACCATTTCTCTCCTGTCCCTTTGTGTATGGAGCGCGTGCCGTCATCAGTGGTTGATGATTGAGTTCACTATTATGATGACTTCATAAGTTATCATTGACGTTTTTATTCTCCCAGTTCACAAATATAAATTGACCTGTTATTGTTTTTAACACTGTGTGATTTTGCTTTTAAATGCCAAAGGAATCATAGTCTTTATTAACTTAAGTGTTTTCTTAGTCTAATAGTCACCAAACACCATCATATTGTGCTTCTGTATTTAGCAGAACAGTTGTTAGATAAGGCCATGCCATTCTGACAAATTACATACCAATGTAAAAGATCATAAGAGCTTAGTTTTATTAATTTTTCTGCTTTGTTTGAAGCCAGCAATCCAGTAAAGCTCAGATGAAGAATGAATGGGACAACACAGCAGAACCGCCAGAGACCTCACCACCTTCAGCACTGGAGAAGGAAACACACCACCTGAGCACCACCACTCACAGAGCCTTCACCTGTGGTTACTGCCAAGTCAAAGAAGACCCCATACCAGCCACCAATGCCAACATGTGTGTGTTCTAAGCCTCCTTGAAGACATTAAGGAGACTCAGAAGGGTCACAGTCGAATGCTATAGTTGCGCCTGAAACAATGTGAAAGCCCAGTCGCTGAGGTTTTACCTGAACTTCTTTTTTCCTCCTCTGTTGGTTGTCTGGGTCTGATTTAAGTCGCTTCAGTTTCAAACAGAAATAAGTAGTTACATATATACATAAACTGTCCTGGAACTCTTGATTCATAGCTGCAACTTTATTTTAGTGTGCAGCTATGGCTAATAAAATTATATGAGATCAACATGTGACCTCATATTCATCCCATGTCATAAAAAGCGAATTACATGAAGAATTTGGAAATTTTCATGGTAAAGAAATGTGGTTCCTATTACTTTATAATATGGGTTCCTAAAACTTTTATAAATAGTAATATATATATATATATATATATATATATATATATATATATATATATATATATATATATACATTTATATATAAATATATAAATGTATATATTTTCAACTATTTTATGATGCATTCTTTCAAATGTGTATACCGTGAGAAAACATGTCAGAGTGACTGTGGCTCTGTGGGTAGAGTAGTTGTCTTGTGACTGGAAGGTTGTAAGTTTGATTCCAACTTACTGATCTACGTATTGGTGTATAAATGTGTGTGCATTTGTCAGTGGTGAATGTGATTCTAGTGTAAAGCACTTTGAGTGGAGCACAACATACCGATATGCCTGGGATATCACATGAATGTCACAGTCAAATGCTACATAGGTATCATATACATGTGTATCACATGCACATGTGCATTCCATAATTTATATGGAATACACATGTGAACATATGTGTATCCAACATACATGTTTCCTGTTTTTTCACATGAAAACATGGGGATCACAGTTTTTATTTTTTACCATGAAATGTTCCAAAATCACATGTATAAATGTGCTTTTACATGTAATTCACATCATTTACATGT
The DNA here is from genome assembly GCA_911649635.1 of Poeciliopsis gracilis. Taxonomy (NCBI): domain Eukaryota; kingdom Metazoa; phylum Chordata; class Actinopteri; order Cyprinodontiformes; family Poeciliidae; genus Poeciliopsis; species Poeciliopsis gracilis. Next base: position 2,288,041 of record CAJVRI010000715.1, read on the forward strand.
CATTCACACGTGAACGTTTGTGTGAACCACATATGTGGCTTTAATATGGTACATGGGTTTCACATGTGACTTTCTCGTGAATTTGATGGGATTTTTTGATAAAGCTTTTAGTTATAATGACAAAATTAATTGTTAACAAATTTACCTGACATTAGCAAGAGGTCCTGTGCTCTCAAAATTGATCCTGGCCTCTGGTTCATCACTGGAGGACTTTCGAGTGTCTGAGTAAGAAGACACGCTGTTGAATCGGACCTTGTAGCTCCTGTTGATACGGTAAAACAGAGAGGTGAGAAAGAACTTTACTTAAAAAAATGGGGGTCAAGAGGGCACAGCTGTACTCACTTTCTGTCCTCTGTGTTGGAAGTTGGGTGGCGCATTTCCATTAAGGCGGCTCCGAATTTCTGCACCAGCAAGTGAAAGATTGTTATTGTGCTATGATAATTTGAAAATACTTTTTGAGGAACTTTATATTTACCTCTCCGTTTTCAGGCGGATCTCCATTGCCAAATGTGCTGGTTACAGCTAAAACCAGCGTCTCATGCTCCAAGTCCACCACATCGTATTCATCCATGGATATGACCTGCAGGTGAAAGATCTCTCCTTAGAACATATTGGTAGATCTCAGCTACCAATATGTTCCCACTCCTCTCTGCACACTCCACTCAACAGATGCCTTGAGCCTGTAAATTAGGGCCGAACACACAGCCGCTGGCGAAGGAGTAGGTTGTAATGACCACTCTGTCTTCACCTCTAACGAGATGATAATATGCTGCTGCCACGCACATTCAATAGCCATGATGCACACAACTCAGTAGGGTGCGTGTCTGCCATGGGCCACGCACCGATTTCATACACGCACATGCAAAGCTGCACAAGCAAAAGGCGTGAAGAGGAAGCAGGCTTTAGCCCTGCAACAACAAAAGTTTGCCCCAGGCGTTCACATCTGCCCTCCATTTGTGCACGCCCACTCTCTGTGACGCACAATTGCATGCATGACCGTCTTCTTGTGTAATTGATCACACTGCGAAAACAGGAGAATCAAGATGCACCCTAGAGGAAATGCACCAAGTACATGATAGAGAGCAGCATCTTTTCCTCCTTAACAGATTTGCACAGCCAAAGGTGTTTCAGGATGTTGTCTTAAACTACTATCTGTTCAACGCCTCAGTGAGTAAAATTGGTCCAGAACTCTGACACTTCACTACATGACAAAAAGATGACATCAAAAAATAAAAACTTTTCAGTTTTTCCCTGCAAGTCTGTTTGTATTTAATTGGCTTCATCAGGCAGAGGACAGAGAGAAGAGAGGAATTGTTTGAATTTGTACTTTTCCAATTAGATTTTGCTGAAATCGATCAAAACATCTTGCTCAACTTTTGGAAACACTGATGCAAGGTAGGCGCAAGAGTACCTTGGCATCAAAGGCGTGCTTGAAGATTTCACAGAGAGTTTTGGCGTAGTCTTGTGATTTTCCTGTTTCAGTTGCAAACAGTATGGTGGCTTTAACCCTCTTGGCCATGGCTTGCCCCATTAGCTTTGCAGAAAATTTCACAGCCCTGTGGAGGGGATAAAAGAGAGACGACGCGAATGAGATGCAGAGAAAATAAAAAGAGCAAGCATCTGAACCATCCAAGGTAAGCTAATTCAGGGCACAGTGTGGAGTCATTGTGTCTCCTGCCATGATCACAAAGCAATTGTTATTGAGCTACTGTTGCAGGTAGCTACGGATGGGTGGTAATACTGATTACCTAGCTTGTACTTTCCTTGAGGCAATTATATTAATAGCAGATCATACATGCACACAAGCGCATGCACAGACAAGAAAACTGACAGAACTCTGATTACTCCCAGAGGGGTTGATTGGATGAATTTCACTGCTGAGCACATTAGCCTCCCTTTCATGGGTCTTGCTTTTATCAGTAGAGTGATTACTTCTGTAAATTAGCATTACACACAATCTATTGTCTTTGACATTTGGGGCTGAAATGTATACTTGGCCCTTTGAGTGAGCCAATAAAGAAAATCACAAATTTAATATAAGCAAGCATATTTACTTGGCAAGCTTCTTAAATCCGATGGCTCTTTTCTTTGTGGGTGTCCCATTGACTCCTTTCCACACATGGGTGTTCCAAGGATCAGGCTTTTGCACATAGAAAAAAAAAAAAAAGTAAATAAAAAATGAGACATTTTTCAACAAAAATTTTTTTCACATCTAAGGCAGTCACTCTTGGTCTGCAGGGGTCCTTTTTAATTGCATCCCTCTCACCTGGTACTCAAAGGAAGGTGTGAGACGGTAGTTGAGCATTTCTTGGTGAAAGACTGGAGTGATGCTTCCTGACATTGGAGGCACAATCCACACCCAGTCTCCAGGGCAGCCTCCTCTCACCCGATACTCATTCTCCATGTGCTTCATGAAGGACTCTGTGGCTGAATGATGGTCCACTATGGTCACTTTGCAAGTCTGAAGTATAAAGCAAGAATATGGGAGGAAAGGTAATATTTTAAAAGTAAGAAATGGAAAATGAAAAAAACGTAAACAACAAAGTGACCTGGAAATAAACTTCCCAACACTTAAAAAAAGAACTAAGCAATAAGTGTGTCATTACATGGATTCAGGTTTAGCAAGGATAACCCAAATAAAGTTACATAACGCAGCTAGCACTCAAAATGAATGAATGCGAGTCCCTTTTTCATATGTTGTGGATACTACACCCATCACCTACTGGTAAAAAAATAAAGCTAATTTAACAGATTGCAAGTTGGAAGCAGTTATAGGAAAAATATAATATATTCTGCACAATGAGTATGTTTATTCACTAAATGTAACAGTTTTTAGGTAGTCTGTATTTGGATTTTTGACATGTAGACCTAAGGAAATATATATTCTTCATGATCCAACTTTACAAAACAATGTTATAATAAATCTTCAAACAAAACAGACACATTTTTGTTAAATAAAACCACTCAGATTACTGCATAACTTGCCAATGCGGTGGAAACCACTGTGGGAGGCACATGTCATCCCATTATAATGTATAGTACACAAAACATCTGAAAAAGCATAATAGAAAAAAATATGGCCCAACAGAGCAAATTCAAATTAGCTGGTCTGAGAAAACGCACAGCTCTAAACATGGGTAATAGGCATCTTGAGTCATTAGCTTTTATTTTTCCCAAAATGCCCTTATCATGCTTAGCCAAGAGGAACAAGTTGTGGAAGGCTGTTAGAACTGGAAATTAGGTTAATCCTCCAGTGATAAAGAATACTGACATGCAAAAAAAAAAAAAAATCTAATTGCCAGTTTGCTTCAGAAACTGACATTACAAGAAGTATGAACCTCTTGTAATATGGACTTTTTCCACCCACACACAGTTCAAGTATTAAGTAGAACAACACTAAATGTTCACATTAAATAAAGCAGCAAAATAATACATGATTTTATTTTTCTAGAAATCACTTAAGCATGACTGTATTATATACCGCACTACAATTTTGTTCCACCTTTTGTTGCCATTTAAATCAAATCTTGAGAGAAAATTTCTAACATAGTTCCGATCTAGAGGCTGAAGTTTATTTTTGATATTCTTCTTTATAAAATAGCTTAATTTAAAAAGAAATGTCTTAGTCTTGTCACAACTAAAGAATGAATCTAAATTTTCACAGAGCCATTCAAGCTGTACTCCAATCTTTTTCAGGACAGCATGTTTACTTTAACACTGAACTTGCATTCAGCTCTATGATCAACTCTGAACAGTTCAATATTCGCATCTGATTAAAAGCTTGCCCTGAGCATAATGCTGCTACCACCATGCTTCATCCTGGACAATGTGTATATAGGGTCATTTTTGCAGAGATTATTTTGCTGCAAACAGTTTTGTACTTTGACCACAAAGGTTTAACATGACTAAAGTATTATTTGCACATGTTGCTTTACCCACAATGTTTATTTTAGCAAACTGAAAATGGGACATCTTATGACTTTTCTTTACAAACAGCCTTCCTCCTGTCACTCTTCCACTCTGTGCAACGCAAATAGCTATGTTAAATTGTTTTATCGAAAGAGTGGATTCTGTGGAGGTTCTCCAATTTTACTAGAATTTTCAGAAAGTTAGTTGAATTATGCTAGGTAAAAATGCTCTGAATTATTGGCCTTTTAACATTAGATCTGCCCACAGACTGGAACACTTTAAACCACTTCTTAAAACTCATTTTATTCTTTAGCTTTTCCATAAGGCCTACATTGTAATTTACTTGCCCCATCTGTTTTAATTTGTGTTTTATTCTTATGTGTTTTATCTGTGTTTTCTGAATATTGTACAACATTTTGGTGCAGTTAATATCTGTTCTTAAAGTGCCCCATATTATTATGGCTTTGCACTACAGCCATGAAAATGTCAACATTTTATTAAGCTTTGTTTATGATGTGTAGTTCTACACTGAGCATATAACTCAGAAGGGTGCTTGTGGAGATGAGATTACTTTTGTAAACAAGGAACTTGCTGTGAATCCAATATGACAAAAGGCTCTCTTTTCCCAAGAGGAAAATGCACACAACTTTAAATCCCTTGAAATCTATATTTAGAACAACTTTAAGCAAAGGGTGCAATCACCTGAAAGCTGTGGAGAACAGCAATATTAATCTCCACAAGTGCCTGGTCTTTCCAAAGGGAAGATGTCTTCCTGGTGTCTAAGCCCATCTTGTTGGCAACATCCTACAAAACATAAGATAAATGAGATGATATTAATGTGAAATCCATTTGTATGCAATGTGCTTTTCTGTTGGATAAAAAGGTTTGCTTTTATGGCTTTCCCAAAAGCTTGGATTTTTCAATCAAATGTGAAGTGGATCATCAGATCTGGTCCAAGAATGGCCTAAAGATTTGGTGCATATCACAGACACACAGAACACTTGGCAAAAATCTATGAAAATCTATGACAAGACGAAAATGCGGTTTGCAAGAAACCAGGAAAACAAACAACTTATCAGCAACTATTTACAGAAGTAATTTTAAGCCATCATCTATATGAAAGTATCTTCACATCACGTTGTAATACATTTTTTATTTTACTTTCATTTTGCTTACATTTACTCATGTTTCAGAATAGTTCAGTTAAAATTCCACTTCAAATATGCTACTGCAAAATCTGTTTTATATTTGCTGTTTTCTTGGGTGTTATACTTTTATAGAGAGACTTCATTCTATAATTCATCACTTCCAGATACCCAAGCCTGTAGTTGCAACTTGAGCCAAATTAATTTTCTTACTTCCTTGTGTGATTGGTGCAGTGAGCTGTTTTTGCAAATCATACATAATCAAATATGAGCATTTTTGTTAAATGTCTAAAACAGAACTTTTACGTGGTTTTAAAGTTTATATATTTTGAAAGAGTAAGCCATATTGCTACATAGACTTTTTCTTAAGCATCCAGTAGTATATCATTCTGTTGCATACAGTTTCTGCCCAAGTTCACCTGTCAGACAGCCTCACAATTGATTTTGGATGTTATACAGAAGAGCTCATCATCACAGTGCTTGACAGTTGATATGACAGTTTGTAGTGATTTGTTGAGTTTGGTTTTCACCAAACATGTCAATATGAATTATCAAATATCTCAACCTTGGCCTTGTCTCTCCAAATAGCAGGGTTCTTTCAGTAACAGCTATCCTAAGCCATGAACCTGTCCTCTTCACAGAGATGAGTGGCTTTCCTGATAAACTCATTGATTGCTTTACTGATTGTATTGCAGTAAACTTTAATAGCAGTAGGATGTAGAATCTCTTTCAGATGTTGTTAATTACCCACACCAATCCAAAGTCTGACCTCAGAGGGAATTTGTAGGAATACCTGTGAAAATTGATAAATGTTTGGAATGTCTTCTAAATGAAAATAACCCCCACCCAGAACCCTTTGAAGCGCAGCTCCCCACTGTGAAATTTAAAAAATGACCAGATAACCTTTCAATTTGCTTCTCCAAGGTCATTTATCTTATCTTTACACATTTCTTTCAGTCAGCCCAGAAAACTGCTAGAATGCTATTCCTATGAGTGGTACATTTATACTCTAGATGTGTGCTTACTTTTACATACATCGTGCCCATATTCTGCTTATGTTTTTGTTATGTTTGTATTTTGTGAAAATGCAGAACAAGAAGTCATATTTTAATGCAAGACTGTATTGATCTTATTTTAAGAACTTGTAATTGGTCAATAGATTATTTATTTCTTGCATGCAAGGTATTTGAGTTAAAAACCATGGTTTCATATTTGGCAAATTGCTTAGAGTTGAAAAAAACAGAAAAACCCAAAGGGCAGCAAGAAGCCAACAGCCTTCTCCACAATTTAAGCACTTGAGTTACAAGACGAATCCAAAACTGGCACCCATGTGCCTTGAAGTGCTCCTCAAAATTGGATTGCTCTGATTTGGGAAGAAATCTTTGGAAACCTTTCTCTTTACATGTCTGAGAATTGATATATGACATATGACACAGACAAAAACAGCAGTCTGTTCAGCATTCTCCAGCTGTGATATCACCTTTCTTTTAACTGAAGGCCATAAAGGATTCTTTAGAGTCTATATTGCTTAGATATAGCTTAACACCATAACACACAAACACTTAAATTCTTTGCAAATCAGATTTCTATCCATTTTGAATAATTACATTGTTTTTGGCTCATTTGATGACACAACACATGCTTGTCTTGACACAAGGCTTCAGTCAATCTGTGCCTTCAGTTCTTTCCTGCTTCTAATGTCACATGACTATATTTTCCAGCACAAAAAATACCTCCAGAATGTTGTAGCGTGAGCTGTCACAGAAGTCCCTCACGCCAATCTCTGTGCCCATGTACCAGCCACTGAAGGGGCATCCAGTGAATTCAAGACCGCCAATCTCTAGCAGCATGTTTGCAACTGCTGGGAGGCCGTACCACTTCAGTTCCAGGTCCTTGAACCACTCATACCTGGTGAAGGAGACAATTGTGACGTAGTTAAAGGGCTACATCAGATAATTTGCTTCATTATCCACTGCCAAGCTAGAAATATGCTTCATCACTAGAATCCTTAAGAGCCAGTGTAATTGCCACTGAGACATTTAAAAAGTTAATGTGTCCAAAAACTAACATTACCAAAATGAAACCCATTGTTAAGGCTTTTGTAATCCTGGCCAAAGGAAGTGTGGCCTGTTGTAACCTTTGGGGGGATTGATAGCATTGCTTTCAGTCTATTATTTGCAGCACTGGGTTTAATCTTGTGTAATGATGAGACACTATGCGTGGCCGGAGCTTGTGCCAAGCTGCTGCCAGAGCTAAGGGCCAGCTGATGCATGTGTATGGAGAAAAGAAAGCCAAATCTGGAAGCGTCTGGCAGGGTGATCTGTGTGTCAAGGGATTCTGAAACACTCTGTAGTGTTTAACAATGCTGTTATAGCTTGGAGTGCATCTGTAAGTGTGTAGTTGTGAATGATGGTGTAGCAGTAAAACCTGATTCTTTGTGTAATTGCAATGGTACAGTGCAAGTGGAGCTTAATGATTAAGAAGGGTTTTACAGCTTTTGAGATTTGGCTTCAGATATTCTTTTGCAGGAAAAGTAAACAAAACAAATAACAAATAAGAAGCTCGAAGCTTCCATTAACAAGTCCCGTGGTTACCACCAAAAAAAACCACACAAGCGCTAGTTGTGCTTTCAGGGAATAATCAGCACATTTGGAATGCAAAGATTACCAATTAGCTTTCTTGGCATGAAAGGAGCCTATTGTTTGAGAAATGTGGTTAAAAAGATGTGTAAGTGGGTGGATGTCCCTCAGTAGTCTCTTCTGTTGTCATTTTGTTACATTCTGTATGTTTTATGCATGCCAAAGAGAAAAAGCAGAACTCACTTTGGATGCGTGATAGGCACCTCCAGAATTAGGTCTTCGGGGATCTCAAATAGCTCAGGGTCATTTCCATTGGCTTGCAGCAGAAGTGGAAGGACGTCAAATCGACCTTTTGGTGCTTTCCATCCAAGCTGCATGCAGATCTAAGGATGAAAGTACCGAATGTTAGCCAAAGAAAAGCCAAAGAGACAGACAATTCTGCAGCTGCATCTAACTGATCTGTACCTCTGTGAATTCAACATTAGCAGGGTCTCCCAGAATACCTCCATCAGGTTGTTTGTAACCTGCGTAGCGAATCAACTGACTGTTCCACACTCTGAAATCATGTTTGCCATCGGTTCTCTGTGGAAATATGGTGATTGCTGACCTACAAAAGAGGAATAAGAAATACGCTCTATTTTGTAATGCAATTAAGTACAGGCAATAAGAGAATACTGTGCTATATTGACATCTTTGCAAGTGTGTGGCTTCTGTACACGCTGGTTTTGAAGTGAGAGGTGAGGCAACAACACATCAGGTAATGTAAGTGCTGCATTAATCAACTAGACCACTACCTGATGGATGATGCTGTCAAAGCCTGGCTAAATGTTGCCCAATCAAGATCCCACTGGTGTTTTAATGCTCTTTACACAGTGAAATTGTTAATGTTGGTAAGCTGGTTGTCAGTAACTGAGGAGGGTGTGATGGATTACTGAACAGCTTGTCTGAATCTGGGCCAGATGGGCTGCAAGTCTGCATCCAGTGGAAACAACGTCATGGTAAGAAATTATAGGCAAACATTTCTCTTTGGTGTAACATGTTGTGATCAGTCACTTGTAGTAATGCACTAATCAACTAGCCAGTGATCAAAACCACCAATAGTTCTTTTCATTGGCCCAAATTGAGAATAAAAAAGAAAAAATGTGAATAATAATTTGCTTCCCTGATCAGAAAATGCAACAAATCTTAAACAGGATGATCTTTGATGCGCTTATTGTTTAGTTCAGCAATAATCAGATAAAATGTCCCACTCCTTTAATGTGATGAAGAACGGCTGCTATAAAGCTTTCAGCAGATTAGCTGCTTGCTTTTCATCATAATAAAATGTTCTACTTCTCAATTTAATTATAGAACAAAGATGCAGATAATTGGAAACATAATCCATCTTTAAATTACTTCAGATTTTATTACATTGAAAAAAAGAATAACAAATTTAAAAAGGATTTCAGATTATAGATTATTCAGGTATGACTGCTGACTGATAACTAAGATGATGACATGACATTGTTTTATGAAGTCCTCAATTATAATGTTCAACATTTTTTCCCTTGGTGATTTATAAAGAACTATATTAAAATTTAAACACATTTAATTGATTGATGTTAAAGCAGAATTTCAGTCTCGTTTGTGTGGCGCCTCTTTTTGACCTGCATCCGAGCCAGCTTTCAGAGGGCCAGGAGACTTGTAGTAATGAGTCAGGATGCATCCATCTTACGAGAAGAAAATGTGAGATGTCACATATGATTAGGACTTGGCAGAACGTGTGTGAGGGCAGCGCAGGGGTCTGACAAATGACTGCTTGTTAGTGAGGTCTGCCGCCTTACCAGCCGGGCAGTGATTGGTGCTGAAGTGCTGACGGATAAATAGACAGGCAGCAGATAGTGTCATATACGACGTTAAGAGACAGAGCGCACATTGACAGATGGGACAGAGGGTCAAGTCGGGGTAGTTGGAGATGGAGAGGGGTGATGAGCTACATGGAGTGACAGATGGATCAGATGCAATGAGAGGAACTGGGGCAGAGCTGTAACAGTAAGAAAACTGAAAAGAAATAATGGTATAAATAGTATTAACTTGGTGTGTGCTTTTACCGAAGGTTGCCTTTGTTGGTGGCATACTTGATATGGTTACAGATGTAGTTATACATTCCATGGGCTGTTGTGCAGTCTCTGGCATCAAAAACCTGAAAAAGCAAATATGAAACATGAAATTAAAGTTTTGTTTTCACAACATTCAGTGGTTAAGAGCTTTACTAAAACCAGCAGCCTTTAGGCCAGTTTCTAAAAACCAATCCAGTGCACCCTATGACCTGAAAAGCCACAAAAACATGGTCCGTGAACCAGATGCCCTCTTTTCTATTTCTACACCTGAAGATCCTGTCCACAAGCAGGATTTGAAACAAGAAGTTCAAGTTTGTGTCAGGAAAGCAGAGACAGCTTCTGGTTTGGGTGTATAATTACCAATAATTACCAAGCATCCCTGGGAGCAATACTGCTAAAGCACTCTCCAGAAGTATGGAGGACACTTACAAGTCATTTTTTACAATCCATGTGGAATGGACAAATAAACTCCTAGGATTTGTTCAAAAATTCCCAGACATTTTTGGTGCACTGGTCCAAGGACAGCATGAAAGCCATACCACTCATCCATAATGCAAGATTTGATAATCTGTCCCCACATTGTCCAGAGCCTTCAGCATAACAACAAACAACTCTTCTCAGCTCATCTTCTTCAGAAACTTTTTACTAACAAGATACAGAATCCTTGACATATTGGGTACAACCTGTAGTTTGGACCACTGAATCCGTCCCACACATCGGGCAGCATTCCTCCAGGCGTGCTTGGCTCCATAAATCAGTTCAGTGTCTTTTAGTTGATAAGTTCCTGAAGCTTCAATCTCTTTTGTCACCTCCTCCCATCTGTCCACATGAGCCTTGGAGCCATACCTGAGAGGCAGGACAGGTTCAGGGATACAATATAACAATTGACAACACAGAATACTAAATTGTGAGGACATGTGGCGTTGTCAAACCAGTATGAAATGATAAGTTGTTAAGAAGCAGTCACAGAACATGCTGACACATTGAGAATATGGGCTCCCACATGGGTGTTGTGTATACATGCACTCAATCTAAAAGAGAAGCAAAGGAACATCTAAATGGGGAAATGTTTCAGAAAATCAACAGGGACTAGGGTGATAAAGAATCTCCAAATAGGCTTCTCGTTTTGAACGTGAAAATAAATTAAATGACTAAAGTTTTCATTGAAAGACTAAAACTGGATTCTTCTACAGTGAACCAACAATGATCTTTTACCTACCAGGGTATTGCTTATGATGATTATAGACAGGCCATTGCTGTAGACTAGATTTCTTCCATTAACAAATCTTGTGGAGTTTTTGGTAAAGTACATTTTCCAAACCCACTGCAGCTTCTCTAATTTACCAAGAACGCTTTTGGTTCCATTTAAGAAGAGACCGCTGAAACAAACCAGGCCTGTCAAATATTTTCTTTACTGTACTTAAAATCTTCTACAAGGGAAAATGTAGAGTCGACAATGGGTCTTCTAACTAAACGCATTTTGGGGGGAGAAGGAGAATTTGGATCAGCTCTTTGACTCACTGGAAACCCAAGTATATTGCACTGTGTAGTGATATCTCAGTGTGCAGAGCTGACAGACTTGTCACTTTATTATGATTAATTAGATGACAGTTTAACTGTCTAAACGTTTTAAATCTCCATATAGCAAATCATTTGCTTTTTTATTTTTTTACGGTATTATTGGCTGAACTTGCCTTTTGATGGACGTGTAGTATTGGTCAATGAAGTCAGCGGCCAGGGGAAGAAGCTCCTCTTTGGTTCGGACCTCATCTGGTTTGCGAACACTCTGACTTTGCATCATTATAGAACCATTGCAGACGTTTTCACTGCAGATTGGCATCTGCAAATAAGCAAGCAAGTTAATTCTATACAAAAGTAAAATTAAACATTAAATCATCACAATATTCAAACAACTAAGAAAAGCAATTGTTTTTTTCAAAAAAACACCTTCAGATTTCACACTCAATGGGAAAGACGTTCAGAGTTGTGTTGCTTTAACTGAAAACATGCTAAAACCTTTAGTTTTCAGCCTTTAACGTAATGCAGACAGCTTTTTTATGTTTCAGGATAAACAAGGGTGGAGACAAATATATACATATTTTAAGATGAAAGTAAAATTTGCATTTCATTTGAAAATCAAGGTCCAACAGTCTGGAGCAAAAGAGTGCCAGTGAATCTTAGGTTTTCATAAGATAAAAATCTAGAAAACTTGTTTTGAGTTCAGTTTTCTTCTGGTTCCTGAAGTTTAATAACCAAAACACTCATGAGCCATTTTTGAAACAGTTCGGTATTAAATCAGCCTCAGTAATTTTTTTTTTCTGATTTCTTACAATCAACACAATGACTCCCTTACTCAGGTGTATTCAAGCCCTTTCAAATACATCAAGTATTACATTTCATTTGGAATAATAAGTAAAGTTGTTTTAACTGTTTAAGAATACCAGACACTGCAAATGTTACATTTCCTATTGTTACATAAATAGATGGCATGTGTATCAATGAATGAGTAAGTCAGTGAGTCATGTTGGTGTCGTTCCATTAAATGCGGACTTGAAGAATAGAACAGACAAGAAAAAGACAAACATAAATAACAGATGGCTACAATGAGAAAAAGAAATCTAGCCCACCCTCTGTGGTCATCATGTTATTAAAGGTTTAGTCAACAGTCACCTTGATTTTTTTTGGAGAGAGAACTGAGAGCAGCTTAAGTAGAGGGTGTTAGCAAAGAGAAAATTTGACTAGGACCCTAATGTGCCCAAAATTGGCTCATTAAACTCAACCACCCACTTACACTTTGCCAACACTGTAAGAATGTGTTCAAAAGGAAAAAGAAATATGAAGAAAAAAAACAAAAATCTGTGAGCAAACTGAGGAAAGAAAAAACAATGGAAAACGAATGGATTTCAAGTCAAAATAAGCTGTGAAAAAAAAGAAAAACAGGAAGCTCGGGAGAGGTAACCGACAAGCAAGAGCAAGACAGATGAAACAAAGAGGTGACGGAGTAAAAAGGGAAAAATGGATGAGTAGAGAGTTAAAAATAAAACAAAGGAATAACTCATGCTCCAGCACGTCCGCTCGTCACACTGCTCTGGGCATTCATGCCAGCCAGCTGTCCTTTTGGAGTAAGACGGCTCATCTGTGATATATAATAAATCTGAAGATGCCATTACAGCCCATTCATTGGGATGCACATGACAGGCTGTCCAATAAGTCAAAGGAATTAGGTTTCTGTTTACAAATGGATGGTGCATCCTTAAAAACAGCAATGATCACCTTTCCTCTGGTAGGTGGACTCATTGACTAAAAGTAGAAACTTTGGCTATGTGACAAAATATGTTGTGAAAAAAAACAACTGAGAAATTAACAGAAAAAAAAGGCTAAATATCATCATCTACGACTTTCAGTCTCATAAGTGTCGGAAATGACTGAACATCTTATTTTAATTCTTTTGTGCAAGACCACAGAGAAAAATATCACACACAAAAGAGGTGGTCTCTAAAATGGATAAATAAAGGTTTTATTTGCATCTAGTTTGTGCTAACCTTACAGCCGACATGGTTCAGCTGGAAAAAAGATGCATCCCATTCAAAATGCCTGACTTAGCTTGACATTGGTTTACAAATACCTGGACAATAAAGAGATGTTGAGTATTACTCCAAAATAATATTTTATCACCAAAAATAATTCAGGGAATAATTTTGAATTGTTTCATCGAGTATTTAGAAAGTTGGCTCAGGACTAAAGGAAAATTTTACAACGACCGTGGAGCCTCCAACCTTTTTTCATAATTCACTGAACAGAACCTCATTGTCGTTCTTTTAAAACCTGCAAACTGTGGGATTTTCTGACAGTATTTCTTTGACATAATTTGTACTAACAAGATTCAATTTTGTCTTTGATTTGTATTTGTTTTATCAGTTAACGAAGCAAAAAGCTTTTGTATTTCTATATTTTTAAAGAGTAATCATTTTTTGCTTGATCTTGTTTATTTTGTGCTCTTGCAACTGTGAGTCAGATTCACACATATTTGCAAGTTTAGGTGAGTCAAAAACCTGCACCACATTTGACCTTGTTCATCCAAGCAAGTTAGATTACTGCATAGCTTCAAAGATAAAAACATGAATAGAAGCATTTAAAAATATATATATTGCATAAGGTGCAAGACATATAAAGTTTTTACGATAACTTGGCAAATAAAACATATCAAATACCAGCTAATTTGGAAACAAGAACTTCTGCAACTTCAAAACAAAACAAAACATCCACCCACTGAGTTTCCAGTTCATAGTCAATCAACAGCATTTGTCATAGTCATATAGGTACAAACATAGAAAATCAGAGGAATTAATTTTATAAATTAAATATGGCTGAAAGATCATGTCTGTCAACAGCCTCTATAAGGTATAAAAGCCAGAAAAAGTAATAACTAAATAACCGGCTACTGAGATTAGAGTTGACAAGCAAATTTATGAAAAGTTAATGGATGAAAAAGTAGAGTAGAAAAGGGCTGTAATTGCTGTATTAGAAAAATCTATTTTAAGCTCTTGTTCATCTAAGCAACTGAATTTTCAATTTCATTTAAAGGTTCTGCTCTCTACAACAAGAAATCATATTTTTGGTTTTAGATAAAAAATAAAAATCATGAACAAATGTATTCCTCCTCTTTGTCCTTAGACTTTACCACTTCTGTATTTTTTATCGCTGAATTATCTAAACATTGCTTAGCTACAAACATTCCTCTTCAAATTGTATGTCATCCCTAAAGATGTTTACATAAAAACATAAAATCCATGCAGTCACTTTGGTTCCATATTTGATGTCTACATTGTAAACCCACAGTCCGTTGATTATGCATCACTGGACCACAATTAAGTGCAACAATTGAGCTCATCCGAACAAGAAGTATGTTGGATTTATGAAGTAACAATATAAGACAAAAAAAAAAAAAATCTGCCCAAACACTAAGAATATTGTTAAAGGCACAATTCTTGAAATGATGAACAAATGGTCTCATACTCTGTTTCAGCACCCCCTGCCAGGAAAATCATAACATTTCCATTATAAGCAGCTATTGGACAGCTAAACACTGTGCCAATTATGGCTAGAGATTTTAGGAGCCTAAAATGTGGAGGAAATGTAATTTCTTAGAGAAGCTATCAAATATGATGGGTTTGTTACAGATATACAAAAAGTACCAAGAAAACGAATATGAAAAAAATGAAAATTTCATATTGATTCTCCTAGTTCTCTTTTACAGAAAATCATTCATCCATGTGAGCTGTCAAATAACAGTGTGCTGATGATACATTGTTTTACTATAAGGTACTCATTACTCAGTATTATATTATGGTCAACAACTAAATAAATATGATTTGAAATTAAATGAAATAATGTATTTAGTTGCTGCATTTTTGGGCACTTGTTTATACCCGCGTCTGGAATAACCAGGAAATCAAAGAGTCCATTAGCGATCTGATCTTTAGCAACAATGTCATTGTTTTCCATTTTTGACACTCGGTTGAAGTTTTGCTAGTATGTTTGGTGATCATCGTGCTGTTGGGTGACCCAGTTTGGGTCAAGGTTCATCTGTTGAGCAGATGGGCTCACATCTGACTGTACAAGACTTTGATCCACATTGGAATTTATGGGTCAGTGACTCACTGACTACAAAGTGCTCAAGTCCTGAAATATAAGGGCAAACACTCTCCTACCATATTGTGACAGTTTTTATGAAGTATGCCAAAAGTCACAAATATCAGCACCAAAAAACTACTTTTGCAAAAGCTAGTTCCAAGTGTTCTTAGGTAGATGTACTTTAAACTGATTGTGCATGTTACAAAGTTATTGTATTTGCCAAATAAATATGCACAGTTAATTGCAAATATTGTTTTACAATGTTGAAAGACTTGCCACGGCTGCTATGGCCTGTATTTCACAGACAATGGCTGTCTAAACAGGAATAGAACAGCATAGCCAGTCACGTAATAAACATGCAACACAGACAATTCTGACATAATAGTGTTGGATGATGACCAATTAAGATTTCACATTCTTTGTGCAGTTTCCTGTTGTTCAAATCATGTGGATAATTTAAAAACAAAAACATATTTAAAAGACATAGCTGCTGCGCAATTGATCTCAAACACTGAAATACCCACGTCATTCTCCTTTATGAACTTGAATTTAGGGACTACAACGATGGCAACCTTTGATATCATCTTTGTTCAATACAATAGTCCAAGATAATGCATCCAATTATTCAGTAATTGAGTGTTACTCCAAAATGATAGATGGAAAACATATTATATAATAAAATCTAAATATTAAGCATTAAGGAAATTACAAACTACAAGATTGAAGTAGTTCAGACAATTCCATTCAATTCTCATCTCCTTTCAGTGCTCTGTGTGGGATTTGTTCCATTGTATTTCTGGATTTCTCAGGATGGATCTCATCCTGGCCAATCAGCAAACAATGCAGAGAATCAATATCCTCATTTGCAACTCCTGTTTTTGAATTGTAGTCTGCCAGTTGCAATAGCAGCAGAAGTGAAAGGCATTAGGGTGTGTTGGTCACATAAATATTGCACAATTAAAGCTGGAGCAAGAGGAATGCTTAAGACATTTTGTTGCTGTAAAAGATGTTCAGCTGGACACTTCTTTTCTATTTATTGTGGATGGAATCCCAGTCAGCTCTACAGCGTAGCTTCCTTCACGGTCAAACTGGAACATTACATACATCTCAACCAAACACTAGGATTTGGTAAAATCAGCTCCAATCCCTTCAAATATCACCAAAATTCACAAAGTGTAGAAAAAGGGGCTGTTTTTACCAGGCTAAGGTTTTAAAAAAAACCCTGAAAACTGAAGGTTGTGAAAATTAAAATGTATGCCCTTCATGGACTACAAAGCTGAAATTAGTGAGAATTGATTGAAATTGCATTTCATCACTAGTTTTTGTAGTGTAATTAAAGTTTAAATGAATGTATCAATCTATTTCTATTTATTAAGATTATATAAGTTGTGTTTTATATGTTCATGAAAGAACCATTAATGTGTCTTTTTGTTTTGAAATGAAATTAATGAGGCAGATTAAAAGCATTTCTCGTTCATCCCTATGATAATTGTATATTAATTAGCTTTTCCGCTGCATGATTTAGGCAATAAAAGGAAAATCCCTTGCTCAAATATTGGATGGTTGTTACGTCAATTAAAAAAAAACAATATATATGTTTTGCCTTACCTTACTGCAGCTGTGGTGAAGGACATCATTGTAGACAGCGCCTGTCTCCCAGTTCTTGATCTTTATGAAGCGAGGGCATTTGGAGGGGCTGCCATTCTGCACAGATTTAATGGGTGAGATCCTGCCCTGGGCTGTAGACTGCAGAGAGCACACAGAGATGTATATATGCATTAGTCACAACTATAACTACTCTAATAGGTTCTGACTCATGTAACACTTGGGTCAGAAACGAGTCGTTCCTCGCCAGGTGTTATATTGAAAACAGCTGAAAAGTGCCACATCCAGAAAGCGAATGTGAGTGAAGCTTATGACAGGAGAGTTAGGATGAAGATAGCAAACATTCTCCAGAGGTGTTTCACCACGCAATCAGCTTGGACCCAAACTCTTTCTTCTCAAGAAATACTGTTATGCATTGTGTTCGAGATCCTCTCACACAGGCTTATGAAAGCAGAGCCGATTACAGAAACCATTCACATTCTTCTCCTCTTCCAATTCTGTTTTATTTTCCACTCCAGGATAAAGGCAATCAGTGTGAAACCGTAAGTCGAGGGTGAGCCAGTTCTCACCTCATTGAGGTTCTCAAGCAACTGACTGATCAATGAAGGCAATTTAACCCCAAAGTCGCCCGTAAACGTTCCTGGAGAAAAACAGCAAGTGATTGCCAAAGATCAGAGTAATCAATGGCACTCTTTAGAAGCTCTTTCATCATCTCCCACTGCATTGTTAATTACACAGTTTTGAGCAACAGGGACATAATCATTATGCTTGCTGGAGAGAATGCCAACAGTGTTCACTGGCTGAGTCTTTTTGTGTTTTATCAAGTTGCAAAAAGGAGTTTGGAGCTTTGAACAGTACATATAAAGACCTTTTTTGTGGTACGTTCAGTCTCAAACAGCAGCCAAGACTCACTGTGCAGCTCAACAGTGACACATCAAAAGTTGAGGAAGAATTCAGTGTTCCACATAAAAATAAAATAAAAAAATAAAAAAATGAAAATCTTTTTGCTAAAATTCAAAAAAGGTTTTTTGAAACTGGATTTCTTGACAGTGACAACTTATGGCTGCTGATTGACTAAATGGTAACTTTGGCATTAACGTTTGAGACTTTAGCAGATTATTTTTTTCCAAAAGAACAAGTTTTGAATGTCAGCATACTCTTTACATTTTATGCCTCGTACTAATGCACACTTTAAATGTCAAAATAGAAGAACTTAATAAAAGGGAACATAATTGGCAGCTATAATAAAAAGGGAAAACAATCAAAAGCGATCATCTAATGCTAAGTTTGTCATTCTTAATCCAGTCGATTTGAGAGAAAAAATGGAGGTGGAAATAGAAGAGCTTGCTTTGCAAAGTTTTCCATTTGTTTCTTAACTCAAGATGGAATTTTCCAATCAGAAAATCTGCAACACTTCAAAAATTGTACAAACGCCGTCCTTAAAATTCAAATATGGCTTCCTTAAATCCAGATTCATTTGTAAAACATCTACCCATGAGAGTTCTGTGCCTAAAACCTGTAAAATGCATCTTAATATTTTAATATTATCGTGTATCCACCGCAAATAATCTGCACGAGCATATGTAGCTATTTCACTGACTCGGTTGCTTTGGTTGCAACTCTTTCCAGCAAGTTGCTCTCTATAACAGGTAAATGTGTGATTCGGTTTGGTTCGGTTCTAGTCCAATAGGGAGATTCTCCGTATTACAGTCTGAAGCGTAGCAGCTGCAGTCATTTCTCCCTTGATTTGTAGTAACAATGAGCCACGGTGAACCTCAAGGTTCTGGTTGTGATGGACTAAATAAACCTGAATACTTTATTTTGTCTTGTAAAAATGTATTGCTGGCCCAAAACATAATAAAACACACTTGGTGCAGCCAATTCATGAACTTTATTTTTTAAGTTAAAACAAAAAAGAAAATTCACATCACACCAAGCTAATATTATGTAGTTGTTGTTTTACACTTTTGGTGCAATATGGCAGCTCAGAACTCTAACCAACTTCTCTGCTTTTCTCTTCTTTTTTACCGTCAGCTCTTCAGAGAAATTAGCTGCTAGCAGCGCTGCTAATTAAGTGTTTTGCTACAAAACTTAACGATCGTGTGCCTGTCGCTCCCCGTGATTAAACTCACAATTACGATCCTCTGTAATGAGCATCTCTCGGGTAGCATACGGTGTGTCCATATACAAGTTTTACTAAATATTGAACAATAACTCAAAGAGATGTAGCTTCTATCATGAATATAGATTAGGAAAAAAACCCTACAAATTACAGTGAAACACGGCATTGCTACTTTCGGTGAGCACTGGAAGTAGGACCCATAATCGTTTCCACAATAAGCTGGATTGCTGAAAGTCAGTAATAGAAAATACAAGCCAATGCTAGTTGACAGCCTTGTGTCTAGATCCCTGTAAAGTTGACTGTGACATTTTCAATAGGAAGCTCAGGTCCATTCACTTTAGAGTATAATTAACAGAAAGGCTAAGAGAAATAAATACTTTTGACAATTAGTATTTTTTAATACTTTGTTTAGCAAGGCAACAAGTTGTAATCTTTTGTGAAACAACTCTTCTTTTTTACACCATAGCTTCCATTTGAGGGGTGCAGGTGTTCTATTGATTTGAAGTTACTTGTCTCAATAAGTGGTGAGGTTTGAACTTTGAATCTGTCATCGAGACACCCAGGTTACCTTATGTTAATGGGCTAGCGATCATTTACGCCCAGGTTGAGCCAGGTTTTAGCTGTAAGGTCAGGTATCAACACAATTGAGTCAAATCGGTCTGATATACAAAACCTTTCCTGATCACCAGCAGAAAAAAAGGTAAATAGCTTGTACAAAACAAATTAATTCTGCCATTTTATTTTCAAAGGTGAAATTGCTTCCTCCTGGCAATCACTCAAAACATGACATACCTGTTCAGACCTTTTCCATTGTTGCTGTCATAAAGTTGACATGTTAGGGAAGCTTGGTACGGTCCGACATGTTTAAAGAATTGCATGTTATGTCAGTATACAGAGAAAAAGTTCAAAGATAGATTCAAGCCACAAACTGATAGTATTTTTGTCATTTACTTTTGAATAATGCAGGAATTGTGTGACAATTTGCTAAAAACAGTTCTATTCCAAAGTTGCGATCCATCAATTATAAATGAATCTGTATGTCCACACCTCTGTGAGGCTGCAAGCCAAATGAATAAATGAAGAGTGAGCATCAACTGCTGGTTGAAAATAAATTCTGACCACTGTTGGTTTTCTTGTATTTCTCAACTGAAAACAGGTCAATTTATCAGAATGAAGACCATTTTATATTTCCTTTCTTTAAATGATCCGGTCCTCCTTCCTGCTGCCCATCAGATTCAAATCAACATATATCAATGTCAAGAATGAGGTATGGATGGAAAAGAGAGGATCTGCTATACAAGAGATTACAATGACAGCTAAACTGATTTAGAGAATGACATGATGGAGCATAATTACCAAAGTATTTGAAGCAAACTTATTTATGCAGTGAACGTTCCACCCATCAATTAAAACATTTGATTGCAAATTCAGATGATGAGTGGCAAAATCTGGGAACAGCTGATAGAAAGTGGATAAAACAGACAACTTGAAAAGAGAAAAGGTGTGATTGTAAAATATTTATGCACTTCTTAGGATTTAAGGAAAAAAACAAATAAAAGATTGTGAGCTACATTTTACTGCTTCAGTGACTTCTTCAAGCGAGTGCCACCAGAAATTGGTTATAATTTTACATAATTAGCTGTCATAGTTTTGCAGACTGATTACATATTAATCATAATGGAGGAGAAACTCAGGTTGAAGATTGAAGAACAATCTCTGTCCACAGAGAGAAAACTGAATTGCAGGTGAGCGTGTCAACTAAAATTCTGGGAGCTTAAGAAATTAGACATGCAATTTTATAAACCACTAACTGTTCAATAAGATTTTCTCTGGAGTAATATTTCTCATTTATGGTTTTGTAACAAAATGCACATTTCGACTAATTTTTTAAGTCCTTCAGGTTTCAGCAAAAACATTTCATATTAAATTCACCTCTGAGCTCCATTAGCCAGTCAAATCTGTTTCTGTTTTTTCTATGAAAAACAAAACACATATTCCAAAAGAATCTGCATTCTATTTGTAGGTCTGAAAGAATTGATTAATCAAAGAAAAGGGTTCATTTAATTGGAAGAAATTGTACTGCAGCTGGATGTATTCATTGGGTCGACTGGAAATATTCCACTCCATCCGGTTGCATTGAGAAGCGCTAAAATTGTGCTGATAATGCGGGCTGTGTGCAGATTATCACACTACCCACATCACTGAGACCGATGATGAGATCCTTCTGTTTGGAAGGTCAGATTTAACACTGCAACAAGTCATCATCAGAAAAATAAAATGCAGAGATCAGCAAACACTTTACCACCTTCTGCAAAGCTCCAATAGGGATATGCATGATCAAGACAAATCCCTATTAAAACGCATGTTATAAATTGTAAGAATATGTGTTGGAAGGGTAAGTCTCACCCTGGCGTAACCATTTCTTGTCCTTGATAAAGAAATGTATCTGAACAGAATGATGCTGCCACCTCCACAATTCTTTCAGTAATGCTTGTTTTTGTTTGTTTGTTTGCAACTCTTCCATAAAGACCAGAATTGTGATAAGTGTGACTAACATTTGTCCTCTTAACATTTTCATCTACCTAAACTATGGATCTCCTGAGCTCCTCCAGATGCACCAATGTCCTTTGGACCACTTTTCAGATGAATGTTCTCCTCTTCTAGCCTGTTATTTAAAGTTGACCATCATGTCTAGGTGAGTTTGCAGTTGTGCAATATTTTTTTTTCCCCATGTTTGGCAGATGGACTGAGCAGTGCTTCAGGTTTGAGACATTGTTTAGTAACCCAAATCTGTTTAAGCTTCTTCACAGCATTATCCTTGACATGCCATGTTTCTTTTTTCTCATGATTCTGTTTATTCACTAATACTGTAACAAACCTGAATGCTTACCTGAACAGCTGGATTTACGCTAAAGTAAAACTACACACATCTGCACTATATTTACTCATTAGATGAGGTTTGAAAGAAATTGCGTGCATTTGGTGATGTCAGTGCTATCAGAGGCAGTGGGATGAATCCAACTGTCTCCCACACTTTATTTTTGAAATATTTACAAATAAAATGTTTCCTTCTGCTTCACAGACATGTACTAGTTTGTGCTATTCTACGGCATGAAATAAAATGCACAGAAGTTTGAAGTGATGCTTAGGCTTTGCTAAGTCACTGTAGCAAAGCCTGGCCAGATTTAAAATGTAGACAAATGCAAAGAAAAAAGCAACTGTGATTTGTGGGTCATTCAGACCTAATTTGGATAAACTTATTTTCAGATTGATTTCATTTTTAAATCATTGGTATTATTTTAACATGTTGTTTCAGTTGTAGTTTTTTTTTTTTACCTTGTCAATATCAGCATTGTGGTCTGCCACTGGCGCGTGTTCCGACATTCTGTCATTATCTGAACCCAGCTGGATGGATGTCTCATTTCCCACACCGAGGTCCCTGGAAGAGAAACCCAATTTTCCATCAGGTGTGTGCACTCTGATCTTACACAAGGTACTTTCATTTCAATTTAAAAATCTCACAAAAAAGCAAACCCAGACAATTAAAAGCACACACAGACTGTAAACAATTTTGGTTTTGTGGACACAAGACTGTTTGCTCACCAATGCTATTAAAATCATGAAAGCTTTCTGTGTCTAAAAGGTAAACCTTAAACAGGATTGTCTTTTCAAAAGTATACATGTGCATTGATTTGTTTCATGCTCCAGGTTGTGCTAGTTGTGGATTATTTAAGTAACTTTGTGGCAAAACTGATAAAGCAAATTCTAAGAAAAGCAAACTTAAATCCAGATGACTCTTAAATAAAAACACCGAACAAACCAGGAGGTTCAAAAATTACAATAGGGAAAAATATTACATGTGAAGAAGGATTGTGCATAATTGTGAGATATCTCAATCAGAGCTGTGAGAATGGGATTGTGGGTGGGATTTGGAGCTGCTAACACACTGAAAAACAGGATTTAGGAGAAAAAAAAAACCCTAATCTCCCTGTTTAAGTTTGGTTTCCTCCATTCAAAAACGCCCACGCACATTTCGCCTCCTACAGTCTTTCACATACTCAACCCCCCTTGCACCACCCCGCCCATCTTTCCTTGCCATCGCCATGAGCACGTGTCCGTGCCAATTGTAAGTCCTCATAGGCATCCTTTTCTCTTTCACACTTCCTGTCACATTCCATCTCGTTATTGCCACAATTTGGGAAAGCATATTCTTTCCGACGCTGCAGAGTTGGAGTTCAAATGGGCTGAAACAATGGGAGAAGTCGCATGTGTCATTTGCGATTACTGCTGACTGACGCAGAGCATCATCTGTCTGACGTGGAGCTGTGAAAATATACCTCCTTCTTTGCTGAAAACAAGCAACGGCCATTGTTTCACGCTTTTCTGTTCCTGACAATAGGTCTTTAAAAACTGATTCCAGAAAAGTTACTGTGGGGAAATCACCCGGAAATACATTCCATGTATGTTAAAAATAACCACAAGTTATTGTTCTTTTTCAGTTGAGATCTTTATCAGAAACCAAAAAGGTTAAAAGACAACATCTTGTGTTTGCTGAAATGTACTCTTTGACTTTAACTTAACAGTGCATAACATGTTGATTATGCACTGTTGTGCAATTGTGCTTTTGAATGAGAAAGTTTGTACAACCCTTGCCATTACTGCTGAAGATCCCAAAGGGACATGCAGACATTCAAATTATCTTATTTTTTTCCACCTTGACTATATTTTTGCAGTTTCAGTGAATAACTTAAAGTACAATGTTTTTAAGATCATATCATGTACTGTTAGAAAATTAGTTGACTGAGTTACGGCTTCATCAGGAAGAGTAAAGGATCAGAATTTTGAAACACAGAAGGGTCAACATAAGGTCAACTAGTCAAAATGAGCATCAAAACCACAGTAAAGAGAAATGGAATTCAAGATAAAGCCTTTCAGCCATTTTCAAATATGCAGAGATTTGAAAATGTCATAATTATTTATCCCCCCAATAATAAATGATCGCCAGGTGTCATATTGCATTTAAAACGTATTCATTTTCATACATAGAGCTTATAATAACTTACACTTGCTTTATTAGACAGTCACATGCTGGCAAGAAGGCTGGCTTTGCTATGAAAAGAAATCTAGTGACGTGTTCATATCGTCATACCTCCCCGAGCACAATGCATGTTTTGTAATTGTATAATGGCTTTTCACAAAGTCTGTTTTGGACAGGCCAGCTTCCTAAACCCCAATCAAGGTTTTCCATTGAGCTCTGAGACCAAACAACAAGTAGGAAGATTTCTTAAGAATAATAAAGTTAAAAGTAAAATTAAATAAAACTTTGCAAAAATAAAAAGCAACAAATCACTTAAAGCATATTTATGATGGACAAAAAGAGTTTCACTGGTAAAAAATGAGATATTGATCAAAAGGAGACTCAATGTGATTTCACTTGGCTATGGGAGCAGATAGCTGATTTGTCAATAACAGAACACTGTGAAGAAAATTTAGACTCAGTCAAACATTAATTTTCATTATTTTGTCCTGAAGGATCTTGTGAAACCTCATCCCAAGTTAGTATTTAAGCTTACAGTACTTCAAATATTCTACAGTTCAATGCAACCTTTTTGACCATCTGGATAATGTTCCTGATTAGATTTTTCTCACAGGACATTCTAGACAACTAATGCCCTGACACTTATCTACTGAATTCTCCAAGCTGTGAACTTTAAATCTCTCACAAGCTGACAAAAACCCCCTAATATACTTACTTATGCAGAATACTAACATATCTTATGGAAATTATTTCAATTCTGCCATGCATTTCAAATTTGTTGGATTTTGCCATAAGCCTCACAATTAAGGGAAAGCTGCCAAACTGATGCAAGTCATTTAATGGAGCCATCGTAGTTGGCTTAGCGAATTAAGAAAAGCAGCTGACAAATATATTCCAAATACTGTCACTTTAAGTGGGGTTTACTGGAGGCCAGCATGCAGACATGAATTATGTACACCACTGTACTCTGAGTCATAGTGCTGACAGCCTGGATGTAACAGCTAATGCAACACAGATGTGCCAGGCTGTTCAGAGACTGCATGGTGACAGAGAGACCAGGAATTCTTTCTGAAACCAGACCAGGTGCAGGATCTTCTGTAAGCCAATAACATTTCCCCCACAAGGGTTTCACTTCTAATTCTGACTGGACTCCAACTCCAGTCATCAGCTTGGAGGGGCATAAAGGTAAAAGACAGTTAAAGTAAGGGATCAATAATGACTTATCACATTAGAAATTACCATGCCACTTGAATCTCTGCATCTCTTCTCCCAGCATTCCGCTGGCCTTCACCGTTTATCTCCTTTTTGCTGTTTTTGATGAGATGTAACACTGGTTCAATCTCCTTAAGCAGGTCATTGTTTTCTTCCAGCCCGTTGCACAGGAGAGCTCCGCGGCCACCGTCCTGGCCCTGCATCCCTCCCCTCTGCAAGAGCGTTTGAGTGATGGAAGGAGAGGACAGGTTTTCAATGGCCCTCAGCTGGGGGTCCTTGTTGAGCTGCTGCCCGGGGCTGTATGCGCTGAGAGGAGACCACTGATCGAAGGACTTTGAGGGTGGGAAGGCAGGTCGGGTGATCCTCACCGTGCGTTGGCGGCCATCTCTGGTCAGGGTGGTCTCCAGGTGGGTGGTAAACCCTTCGGGTCCTCGGAGGATGAGCACGGCATGGCTCTCAGGCGACACATTTTTCAAAGTCTCCAACGCTCGCTCATATGAAAGGTCTACCAGGGGTTTGTTATTGACGGCTAGCACTATGTCGCCCACCTGCACCAGGCCACACTCTTCTGCTGCTCCGCCGCGAATCAAGTCTGACACAATGACAGGCGGCTTGGACACCCTCTGCTTCACCAGGAAGCCCAAACCACCAACCTTCCTCTTGAAAAGGCGCACTGAGATGATGTTGGGCTGCAGCTGGCAGACTGTGGGCTCCGACTCCTGCATTGTGCTTGTGTGTGTGTGACTGGTGTCTATGTGTTCACTTGCACTGTTTCCCCCAGGAATGTTTCTGAAAAGAGGAAACAGAAATGCTTTTAGTTCAACTGATAAGTCAGTCAAATTGGTACAAAAGTTATTAAAGCTAGTAGCCAGAACTTTATGTAAAATCTCACTCTATATTTTCATCTAAAAAACAAGAAGCAAGTCGGGGGTCAGATGGTTTTTTTGATTTTTCTTGGATAATTTACAATAACTAGAGAATCCACGTACACATCACTGATTACATCACATAAAAACTGACTGGTTATTTTAAGCCATTTGTGTATTTTCCATTTTTGTCTTTACATGATTTAATTAAAATTTCTTATCCAGAGAGACTTACACATTCTCTCCAGCTTCAGTAAAATATGGAAGAGATGTGCATAATATGAGAAAATTGTATGAATTTCTGAAAGTGATTTGTAAGAATGAGCAGGGCAGATTTATCAAAATTCTTTAGAAATCATCTCATATGTCATATGTTGCATCAAGATCAGTTTCCAAGTCCAACAAGTACTGGACACGGCTGCAAAAAATGGATTATTAATTTACAAAATATCTATTTAGTAACATAAATAGAGACTAAGCAACCAATTAGTAACATCGAATGGAATCACTTAATGCAATAAAGTGATTGCATTAAGTGATTACACTTAATGCAATCATTAATGAGAAACATTTTCTTGCAAAAGTTTCTCAATATTTAAAAGGAAAATGTGTTTAATATAGGAAGCTAGTTGTTTCTAATGAATTTTTCAACAACATTTTGGAGCTTTATTTGAAAAATTTCTAACTTGATTTTTATTTATTTTTATAAAATCACCTCACTGTTGATCAGTGGTTGTCCAAACACACAACATACAGAGACTATAGCCCTAAACCAGTTGTTCCCATTTCAATTACTGGCCTAAATGCTAGTTAAAGGATACATTTTAAAATATGATTAATGAGCAGTAAAGCATTAAATGGCCTTGCCTCTAAATCGATATGAACGTGAATGAATCTGCTACACCACTTAGAGTTTACTCAACCTTCAGAACTTAAAGTGAGGCCACATTTCATTTATCTGCTTCTCAGGTCTGCAACCAATTTCCAAAAACCTGTTACATGGAGCAACTGTTGGTTACCTAAAAAAGGACTAAAAGCAGTACAGTTCACTGAGTTTTCTCACATTCTGTAAAAGATTTAATGAATTCAGTTTGAGCTTTTTTGTCTAATGAGTGCAGCTAAGCTTCTTTTTTCCTGATGATTAAAAGGTTCCATTTTGTTACTTTTCATCTTTATTATAATTTTCCTTTCCTCTGTTCCTTTGTTTTCTGAAAAGCACTTTAAATTTGAATCCTGTTTATGAGGGCTGCAATGCAGGTGAGGCTTGTCTTTTAAAATCGTAAACGGGCCTCTCAAGTGACCTAACCGCCACATATGTATGTTACGTATGTATGTTTCTTTAATTTGCTCGTAGTTTCACAGTAAATGGAATTGATCAATCCATTTTTAAATTGCTGTGCAGCATGCACACACTGTATAGATCCACATTGCTCAGACCAGCGACAACAGATCTTTTATCTTTTTTATTTCTCTGAATCGAGGAAAACACAAAACCCCCATCTTATACATTGGATGTCAGAATCAATAATGCAACATTCAAATCATACGTTGAACTGTATCAATTTTATTGTGACATTGCTCCAATATGCTATAATGCCCCAGCAAATATCCCTGATTACTTTTTACCAAAACTTTATGTCTAAGCAACTGTCCAAAGAAAATTACAGGAAAGTTTGCCAATTAGTTTGAAAATGTAATAAGATGAAGAAGCAATAAATGTTTGTGCAAATCATCAGATTGTGCCATAAAAACAGCTCTATTCAAAAATGTTAAGGTCACAAGGTAACCCACATGTTTGTTCCACCTCTAAATAGGGATAAGGTTTAGAAAAAGATCATTTGTACTGAAAACAAACTTGAAAAAAAGATTTGAATGACATAGGAAGGAAGATAGCTGCTGTTTTTTCCTGTTCCTTATGTAAAAGTGTTGCTGCCCTCTGTCCACAGGTATTGTAAGACGAATCCCACAACAGCTTAACAGACATTTACATTCACTTTTGGCTTCCAAGATCAGATGTGCACAAGTAACACCAGAATTCTTGTAGTGGATTTTCAAATTTAGCTAGCTTTGCATCTGCACAAGCAGCAGGAAAAAAAAACAAACACACAAAACAATGGAGACAACAAATGACATTTTCTTAAGCGATCTAATACTTTTATGGGTCGCATTAAATATCAACTGTACTACACAGTAAATGTTTCCATTTAAAACCACTGAAAATGTTTGAATAAAAACTCAATCTGGACTTTAATTGTACTCAAATGTTGTGCATCCGGTGACAATGACATGAATACAGCATGCCTAAATTTAGCAGGCTTGGATAAACATTTCAACAGCGCCTGTTTTGTAAATACCTAAAGTAAAATATTAAAGGATTACATTGTGTATTGGAAATTAACTGCATATTCAGTTCTATCGCCCTTGTTTGTTTTTTCCTTCTTCGTTTTAATGCAAAGCCACTTGAACGAGTTGCGTTTCTTCATTGAAAATCTCGCATCTCACCGCGTGGGTGGCGTGCAAGAAATGTGCCGCGTGTCAGAGAAGCAGGAGAGCCGCCGCTCTGCGCGCGCTGTCGGCGCATGGAGGGCAGGCACTGTGCGCGCAGCGGGAATAATTCAGCACCAAGGTCAGGGTACAGCCTCTCCAGCAGTTTCCCGTTCTCACACCGCACTTTCAGATATTGCAGATGTGCCACAAACATTCTCAGTAAAGTTGGTTCTGACGTCTTTCCCCACATGCTTGTCATACAAAAAGTTCTGTACACACCAGTATATTCATGTAGACATGTCGCACTTTTAGACAACCACAGATCAAAGAGCGGTGTCCTCAGTTCATGGTTCAGAGGGGGGGGAAAGTGGCACTCATTTATGATGAATACTGTGAACTCATATTTGACTCTGGCTGGAATAACTTAATCTGGCGGCCCTTTAAGTCTCCATATGTGCAGCTTCCCCCCCACTGAGATAAGAAATAACCAGAGACGATGAGGAAATGGAAGGTGAATGTGCTCTGAATGTCAGGATCAGGGACTTTTCTAGGAACATTGCTGTGTCTGGAAAGGTATAACTACAAAGGTATTAAAAAAAAAAAACAGAACCCCATTACAATAGCAAGCAAATATTAATTAAGGGCTACAAAGCTTCTGACAACTGACATGGATGATAAAGGAGCTGGAGGGAAGTAGGGGGAGCGCACAAATATGGAGTCACAAATTATTTAATTGCTACACTCACCAACATTATGAGTACAGACGACAATCCAAAGTCGTCTGTTGTTAATTCCTCATTGGTTTCATAGCAACTGGAAATCATTTCATTTCCTTCCAAATCAGGGCATTTATTTGCTTTCATAGATTGAGAATTCATGAAAAGAAGCAAATACCAGTTTTCTATAACATTTTTTAAAGGGGTGCCGACCAGCTTCTTGCGCCTTCTGGAGCCACAAGGTCAACCATTCTCCGTTTTCCCCTGAACTGAATTCTGTCAGTCGATGTGTGAAAATGTGCTTTCAGCATCTAATGTTATGGTCGCACGTTGCAGAACGTGGAAAAAAATGAATTAATTAGCGGGGGGTTTTTTTGTTGTTGTTTTTCTAATTAATTCATAGCAGGGATATGAATTTAACAAGTTAAACGGGGATCAAAGGCCGTTCTGCATAATTTCTTGCATTTTTGTTTAATCCGAGCATACATCAAAAGGGACAAGTTATTTTGGGTTCATCTTAATACAGCAACGGAATGAACAATGCAAAGTTTCAAATGTGAACTTTTGGTTTCAGAAATTCATTTTGTCGAATATCTCACACGCAAAATAACTCCTTGAATTTTCAGCAAATAATATATATATATATATATATATATATATATATATATATATATACACACTTCGTATTGTTACCAACAATTACCCATCAGCACATAGATAAATGTCCAAATAGATTTAATTTTTCACAAATCATTTTTCACCTAAATAAAACGCCAAAATATATTGTTTTAATGTTTGGTTTTCACTGCCGTCCTTTCTTGCATAAGTGTACAGAGGAAGAAAAACAAACAGGATTTACACCATCAATCGCAAATCTAGTGTCATTTTCATCAGCAACAAGTGAATACACTTTTGCAGAATTTGAAAAACCACACAAATGTGCAAAAGGCTGTAAATTTGCATCGTTTATATCATTTCTAGATTACTTTCATCACTCCTCATGATCAGCATCGTCATATAACAGCGGAATGCGCAGCTTAGATAAACACGGACACTGGAGGAGAGAAACAGCGACAGCGGGCTGAGATATTTCAGCAGCAGGAACTTACCCCTGAGAACAAGGTCGCTGTGTCTCAACGACCTGCAGCAGTGAAGTTGGGATAAAACTCCTGCGCTCTGCTTCAGCAGCGGCTGCTCTCTCTCTCTCTGAACCAAAGCGTCTCCAAGTCGTGCCCTGCCTCTCTAGAGACGAGGCATGCTTTTGGCTCTCTGCGCGCAGGGGCGCTATTTAAATACCAAGCGGACGGGAGTACACGTAGACGGGAGTCTCTGTGACGAGGCTGGGAGGGAGCCGTGCGCGCGCATTAAAATTTACTGCAGGTGGGTTAGGTGGCCGTCATCTTCAGTGAGTGCGCAACAGTCGTCTCAACTCACATGCCACACTTTATTGGCTTCTGTGGCTTTGCAGGAACTCAGACAAAGAATTCTGGCCAACTGGGTAAACAAGCATACTGAATGCTTTCAAAAGCTCAAAAACACTCAACTTACTTTACGAACTCGACATGTAAAATGATCCATTTAATTTCCATCAACTAATTACTTTAAAACTCAGTTTACAACATTCCAGTGTTAAATAATAAATAAGAATAAGGAGGAAGGAAATTGTTTTATTTTTAAATACAAGATCTAAAGCATGGTGTGCTTATACATTTATTCTATACTAAACTAAATACTGTGTAGCCAGTTTCTTAAAAAAAAAAAAAAAAAAACAATGCAGTTGGTAGATGAAGTCCGAATCACAGTCTAAATCCAGCTTTTCTGTGAAGGCCTGGAGGTTTGCTGGATAACTGCATCATACAATATAAAACAGGATAGAATCCTAATTTTCAGAGGTAGTCTGATATTCATCTTGCATCAACATTATTGTTGTCGACAGACATATACACAGAATCAAAAGCATTTTCAAGATGAACAAAGGACAACATTCCACATGTTTAGCTCCAGGACTGACTGAGGTATAAAAGCATTTCTTAGTTTAACCTTATTAAAACTGTGGAAATGTGCATTTTTATTCAGAAGATAACAGTTTTTATTCTGGTTCAGAGCAGGATCATAGGCAGTGTTTTTAGCTTGTAGCAGGATTTTTAGTACAATGATTCATAAAGTCTTCAAATTTTCAATTGATAAAGCCTCGGATTTTTCAGCAATGGATAGACTTGCATACTATGTGATTGTACAAGTACTGCAAAACATTTATAACAACGGTATTCCATTCAATTAAAATGGAAACTTCAGGACAGTAAGATAGTCCAATAAAAATCTTTAAAAGGCTCTTAAAACTGAACGTAAACTATCTGGGCGGATAACAATTTTTTCGGGTAACAATTTTTGACAAACACACAAGACAAGTGGAGCAGCTTTATGTTTTGTTATATAAGACAGAAAAAAAAACTGCACCAAAGCACATTGTATGCTAATCGAAAATGAATCTTCAGAGTAGACAAAACCTTCTTCTTGCATGGAAGAACCCGTTCTTCATGACAAGTAAAGAAACTTGTTGGTGTCATGATACTAGGTGTGACAGAACAATACTAATACCCTGAGGAGATTATGTTCTCAGTGGTGACTTCATGCTGTGTGCTCAGTCCAGAAAAAGAAAATATTTGGAGTTGACTGAAAGACAGATTCTGCTAAATGAAGGGAAAAGCTGAGAGAGAAAACATTTTGTTTTAAATAAAAGTGATCTTTTTTTTTTACCATCTTCTAAATGGATAAGCCTGAGAAGAAAAAATCTTGTGAAAACAACCTGATCATTTTAATATTTTTCTTTAAGTTTATTTAATAACATTTGTTATTCAAGTTATTTGGGTGTAACTTTACATTTTATAATTAAAATTTCAGTGGAGAAAATGCAGGAAGGTTAGAACAAGCTCAAGTGCAATGAAACACACAAAAATTTCGCAACTCGCAGATGAGGGTTTTTATCTTTTTAATCTAAACAGGCTAATGCAATTAGCTTTGACTTCATGTCTACAGTAGTTTGTGGTCTCCATCTACATCATCTAATCTTCTTGAAATGCTAGAAGGAGCAAGACGGCCTACAACCTCTTGATGGCAAAAGGTTATTTTTATATAAATAAATAAATAAATAAATAAATAAATAAATAAATAAGGGGTTACTACTGTTTTTCTGAGACTTATTGCTTGTGGGAGCAAAAGCGATAGGACATCAGATCCCTGTGCACTCTGAGCACTGGTCTGAACAATTCAAGTTTCATTTTCTTAAGTTTTCCAAAATACTATTTATGAAACTACACAGTCCCCATTACGCAATGTAAAAAATCTGGAAGCTCAGCCTCTGTAATTAAAAACGTATTCTATGTGGTCCGACAACTCAAACTAAATGTATCCTCTAGTAACTTTCCATCATTCACCAGTTTTTTAAAATGTTGAAAGGTACTGACCTTTCAATTTTTTTACTATTCAACTTCTTTTGCACAAATATACAAAACTTTGAAAGGCTCTCAAAACAGAACTTAAGGTATCTGGGTGGGTCTGGTTGTGTGGCCAGGTTAACTGAAAAAAACAAAGACTACAAGTCACAAGAGAAAGTCACAAGAAGTCAGATCTTTGCAAAGATAAAATTACAGCTTATTAAAATATTTTTCTCCCTTCCTCGCTTACTAACTGACAGTGGGGTTAATAAACTTGATACAGTCAGTTTTCTAAGGGGAAGGTTCAGGTTTAAAAGCAGGACAAAACAAAAACATAGGATTTTTTTTTTTTTTTTCCTATTCTACAGAAGAAATACTTTTCTGGGAAAATTTCCTTGCATCTCTTTTATTCTTTTTTTGCTCCTCTATTCTTATCGTCCCCTTTCCTTTCTAACATTTTGCCACAACACCTTTGTGTGTGTCCATTGAAATAAACCTAAAGCAAGAAAGCAAAATAGCCAATACTATATGAGGCTCATGCTCTATTGGGCTTCTCCTTGGTACTCAGACAGGTGATTCACTTACAAGACCGGTCTTGTTTACAGACATGGAGAAGGAAAACAAAGTAAAAATGCCTTCTGATCAAACTTATTTCTTAATTATGATCAACTTCCTGACAACAATTAACATAAAGCCGACAATTTACATTCCAAAGTGACAAGCAGTCAGTCAGTTATTAACTACCGGTATATGGTTTCACTTACAGATCTCAGAAACAAGTTTTTGTTTTTTCTCAGAAGAGGAAACCAACAAAATACCCACCAACCGTCTGGTCACATGTACTCAACCACTGCAAGCAAGAAGAACACCTGTTACAGTGAGACGTAATATTCTCTGTAATATCCACACAGAGGTGCTGGGCTATGAATAAATAGTTGGCAATTTTACATATGACTGGTCAGAAAAGAGTTGCAGTTCAAGAAAAACTGACCAAACATTTTCAGAGTAAATTAAAGTAATTTTCTTCAAGAATATTGTTTATAAACATGATGGCCAGCAACACCTCGGAAACACAGATAGGAAAAACATATTAGAATATACTTAAAGGATTTATTTTTAGAATCAGTCACACATACGCTCATTCAGTACACACATACACCCATCTTCCATGGTCAGCCATGTCATTATGTCAATCACTTCCTGCTTGAGTGGGACCATCTGCCCTCTCATAAAGCCATACACCATGTGGATCACTGTGTAAAGCCCCTGCTTAACTATAGCATTTCCCAGAGTTAAAACTCCTGGTAAAAATTACATTTGTTTCCTTTTACTTTTCTGAAACATTTTTCTGATTTCCCCAAGACCCATCATTTTTCAAAATTCACATTAGGGAAAATTTAAGTCTCAATATTGTCTATACACAACTTCTTTGCAGTTTTAGCTGCTGTATGCATTTACTGCACACCGAGAGCTTTCAAACAAGTTTATTCATTCAGATTTTAAAACTGTAAAAAAAAAAAGTGCTTTAAGAAATCATAATACAGAGGTTGATTTAGCTAGGGATCAGATTGAATTTCTCAATCTTGAAGCAGATTTAGAAACTGTGCATCAAGCACAATTTCTAAATTTGATCCAAGCAAACATATTTATATTCTGCTATGGAAAAATCTATAGCTACCACTATTTTTCAGACATGCTAATCTAATCAATTGCTCCTTTGGAAAACATGTTTTAACATCCCCACCTGGACTGTACAGCTTAAGGAAGACTATGATTAACTGATGCACATAATGAAAAACAACTTAGACTCTCACAGAGTATAACTTAGTAGGCTTCAGACAATTCCTAATCATAGACGTGTGCAGAAACTAACTTGAACTGAGCCAGGTTAGGAGTAATTTATCATTACAGAACAACAGTGAAAACCATGAATGGATGTCTGCTGTGCATACCTTGGAAGTGCTTTAATTGTATGCACACCCCAGGTGTGCTACATTGATCGATGAGTCCTGCACACCAGCCAAATGGTGAGGATGGACTATCTCCAAGACAAAAGGGGAGGGGCAGCACAGCTGATACACATTTTAAGCAAAACAAGAAAAAAACAAACTGCTGAACAATTCTCGGACTTTTGGGAAATGTTATTTTCAAATGTCCTATGATATGTGATTTAGTAGTTGTAGTAGTTTAGTAGTGCAAGTAGTTTTGAATAAAAGTATATATATATGTTTTTGTTTTTTTCCAAAGTGGATAACTTATATTGAGCGATATTTAGGGTAAGAAGGTTAAAATGTCCTCTTTTTCTGCATCATTTGCACATGATTTTTTTTTTTTTTTTGTAACATTCGACTTGAAAATCCACGTGATCTTACAAAACTAATGTTGAAAAAACACTATTTTCCTATTGTGGTGTTACCATTAAATACAAAATAAAAATAAAACCACATGTGAATTAGCTTGCAGTAGTTCCAGAGACAGAAGCTATCTGATAAAGTTGGTGACTCTTCCAACATCAACCATTATCCATCTGCAATTTTGAAATATCATTCCCCTCCAGCTTTAGATGGATAAAAATGATAAAGGCTTTTTTTTATCATCTTAAGGCAAAAAAAATAATAATAATAATAAACTTCCACTCTTTATACTTTGTCTGTGTGCCTTCCAGGGTTAAAATTACATTACAGACTGAATCTAGTTGCAGGACAGATGGTCTCTTAAATGTATATCTGCTTAATCGGACGGTTTACCTTCAAGCTGCTTTCCTAAAAACATACTGATAAAATGGCTGGAAAGAGCCAGCAGGGGCACACACAGTTCATAAGTCCTTAAGTCTGTGTATCAGTGGGGAGGAAAAAACGGGATTGCTTTTAGAAAAGCAAGATTAGTAGTAAAAGTGTGTTCCATTTGAAATTTAGAGGGTCATTAAAGTACTGGAGACAGATGTACAGAACATATTAATCTTTTGACAATTTAGCAAATAAGTATACAGCACATTTGCTCATCCAAGCACATGTAAAATCTAAATGCATGGCTGGCTCACACTACTTCATTAAGCAGTACAATTCTCCCCATTATCTGTTTAACTCTCACTATTTGCTTAATTTCTTCTATGGCACTAAAGGTGTGCAAGTGCAGACACAATTTTGCTCCCTTATGCCACAAAAACAGCTAATTTATTGAAGTGATCAAAGATAATGTTAATTTTGTCAAGATGTGTGAATTTGTTGATCAACTAAGATGCAGAAAGTAGCTGGGAGAATGGATAGTGTTTAAGGCTTAAAGAAAAATGAAAACAAATAAGAATGAAGGAAGTCAGAGTAGAAGAAAAACAACAAGAGCCAGGAACAACAAGGAGGTAGCAGGTTAGACAAGTTGCAAGTTACATAAAAAAAAAACATAATTACACATTCATTTAACAAGTTCATTTAAAAGTGATTTTTTTTTTTTTAATTGAGATTAAAAATTTATTAAGGTGGGGCGTGCTGTAAAAAATACGAGCCACTAGCGCCGCAAAAACTCTTCGGAGGAAA
The DNA here is from genome assembly GCA_911649635.1 of Poeciliopsis gracilis. Lineage (NCBI taxonomy): Eukaryota > Metazoa > Chordata > Actinopteri > Cyprinodontiformes > Poeciliidae > Poeciliopsis > Poeciliopsis gracilis. The sequence goes on from CAJVRI010000715.1 coordinate 2,324,417, forward strand.
ATTATTAAGGTGCACAATAATGACATGACAAATACATTGTGCTTACAATTATTACACAGAAAGTAGACCTAGACCACAGAGGTCTCTTTTATTAAACCCTCAGTCATGGCAGGTGAGTGTTGACATAAAAAAAAAAAAAACATGTTTCTACTTGTTAAAAACAAGTCATTGAATTCCATACATCATCTCCACGTCCATCTAACCATATACTGGTTAAACGGGAAGAAACAATTACATAAAAAAGGAGAGCGAGTTTTCTTTGTCAATTCTTACTAGTTAGATTAACTTCGTGTGGGTGGAACTGTAGTCAAAACACTCATTCAAACCTGTCTGTCCTCCAAAACAGTAGCTACACATACACTTTAAGTGATGAAGGTATTAATGAGGTAACAGTGTCACAAAAAAGTTTTCAGCCAAAAAAAAAAAGAAAAAAAAGCCAAAACTATAAAATGAGGTGCTCTTATCAGGTTATGATTCAGTTGTTTCTCATAAAAGAACAATTTAAAAGAAATGTATGAAAAGAAAAATTTTGAGTCAAGATTTACAAATTAAATTTTTACTCAAGATTTTCTTTCTAAAATCTTTGGTCAAGATTTTACAAACTGCTGAGTGATGCAGTTCTTCTAAGTTTTATAGAAAAAAGCTAAAACAATCAAGCTGGTGAGTCCATAAAAGATCTGAAGACAAGATCTGGGGTGCTCAAAGCTAACATTTATAAATGTTCAAAATGTTAATAAGATCTATTGGAACATATGCAGAACATTTTTAATGAGAGTATTTAAGTTCTCTGAGAAACTCAGAATCAAAAATAAATGAAAGTATAGTCTTATTCCGATATATTTTAACTCTTTCATATATTTAGCGATCAACTCTTGGCCTGAAAAGTAATTACTCTAATCCTTAATGAGATCATGATTAAAACATATCATGAAAGCTTAAATATGGTCTCTGACCTTTTGTCCCAGATCCACAAACATTGTTCTGCACCCAGGCTCTATCTTTACATTTTACTATCTGATCTGTTTAATTCAAAAAGGAAATAGCACTAATAAAATAATAGAACGATGGAAATAAAACTGTCAAGTGTACCATGTCTAAAAATGTATCTGCACTATTTGTTAGTGCAGATACACTAACAAACCTTCTGCTTTGAACCTGGCAGAAGGTTCAAAGCAACCTTCTGCCAGGACCACAGCAAAAATTAGCTACTGGCAGTGGCAAGTTTTTTTTTTGTTTTTTTTTCTTTCTAATTGGGGCTTGCCATTGCATTACATAGGACAGTGGTTCCCAAAGTATGGGGGGTTGCAGTGCCATTGCATGGGGGGAGGGTGTGCGGGAAGCGGTAAGGATGAATTTAAAAAGTTACACACAAAAGTGTTTCACTGTAAAGATGGTTTGTAGTGTGTTTTGTTGCAACCTGAAGTGTGAAATAGACTTCAGTGGAGTTTGAAAACAAAATATGTGTATAGGTTTACGTCTGGTTAAATAATGTGTGTTCCCAGTTGATTCTTTTTTTTCTTTTTGGGGGGGATTTTATTGTAATCTATAGGAGGCCCTAAAAAATCTTTGGGAACCGTTGACATAGGAGAAGCTTTGAAAAGCCTTCAATGCTCTCAATGCATTGAAGGCACCTACTGCCCTTCAGGCACCCATTGTTCTTCTGTCTATAGAATGTCTCTTTATTTATTGACGCCTGCTGTAGCAATGCATGGAATCTATGCATTACATGCATGCCTTCATGCACATAATGCATGAAAGCATCCATGTAATGCTTTCCTGAAGGCATTCACGTAATGCATACCTTCCAGCCATTACAAGGCTGGAAGGGCAGCCTTGTAAATGCATCGGGAGAGCATTTCCTATGCATTGCACTTCCACGTTTGTAATGCATGGAAGCGCCTATTTTTCTTCTGTCAGTAGATTGTTTCTTTATTTATTCCACTGCCATAACATTACATAGGGAGGGCAGTGACTGACTTGCAAAGCAAGTTACTTTTTAACTGCATTAGAGGGACACACTCTTTGCTTTAACAGGTGCAAATATTCATTTGAAATGGCTTTACAAGTTTGGCAGACATACAACCTCAGATCTTTTTTTCAGTTTGTGTATGTTTAATCCCGGCCATTTAAAGCTTTAAGTTATTGTTTGAGCCATTCATTCTTCAAATAAAGCCAACAAGTCAAACAGATACATGTTTAAATAATATGTTTTTTGGCCATTTTAGATTTCCAACAAAAGTAGCGCTTATTTTGTTTTTTTGTTTTTTTTGTCTTATTGTTTGTTTTGCAAAGGAAATATGCAATTTGGCATTTAAATCATGTTGTGCCTTCTCAACATAGAAAAAATTGCTGCTCAAACATTGCCAGTTTTGATTAGCATTGCTGGAGAGGTCAAGATTAAGTGGGCAGCACAGGGAAAAGTGAGATAAGACTTAAAAGGTCTGAATATGTGCAAGATGGTGCCAGTAGTTCCCCACCGATCATAATTTTGGAGCACTTTTATTTTTATGTGCTCCAAAACATAAAATTAGTGTGGATTTTCAGGCCCTGGGTGGAACCTAAAATCTCTTAAGAGTCGTGGGCCACAGGGAGGCAGAAACTCCCCTGGGTAATTTTATGCAGAATCTTTCACTTGAAAAGAAAACACCCACACTGTGTTGGAATTGAGATCATCTTGTAACCAGCAAATTGAGCAACTAAAAGGGTCAGTGCTGTAGAACGAAAGACCAAGGAGTACAAAGAGCCAGAGGCAACACTCAGCATAGAAATCAGCTGTTTTTGCACTTTGTGGAGGTCATCAGGCAAAACCATTATCTACACAGAAAATCTCTGCATTTTTGTTGCAGTTCCGATTACTTCCAAACTGTTGAGGGTGATAACAGTAGCCAAAGGTGTCAACACTGAAAAGCTTGTGGGTGGTGTGCAAAAGCCTGCATTAAATATTTGAGATGTGGGAAGATTTTTATCTCATTTTACTCAACTCTTGCTTACATTTCCAAATATTTTAGAACACATTAGATTAGTCCACATTTGTTGTGCAATTTCAGTGAAGCTTATTTTTGTTTAATAACCATTTCATAAAGATTTTTTAAAGTTTTTTGAGAACATTGTTCAGACCTCTTATCTACAAAATTGACATTGACAAAATTATATTTTTTAGCACATCTTTAATATTGCCTTGCAAACACATTAATATCATACAAAGCCACTATTCAGGCACATAGAGCCATTTTATTGTGCAATCAAGTAACTGTGTTACTTTCAGTTCAAGGAACTTGGTATCACAGAAAACTTAAAAGAAATGTGACTTTGCACTTTGACCTCTCTCTTTAAGAATTTGTTTTCACTGACTTCAGCACGTCTTCACAAGTTCATAACAATGCCTTTCCATTATGCTATTCACAACCCTTTTTAGGAATGCATTTAATGACTTTGTTGCTATAATTGGCAACTTTCCAGACCCTTCTAACAAAATCTTTTGAAAATATTGACTAGCAATTTTTTATTTGTTTTATTTTTAAAGGTTTGATTTGCTCTAATGGTCTTTATTTGAGAGTGGTCAGACAGGAAAATGGGTAATGACAAAGGTCATCTGATCAGGATTCGAACTTGTGACAGTCATGTCAAGCTCTAAGCAGAAAAAGAAATCGGTGATGTTGTTTGCCATGATAAAACATTTCAACATGTTCTGCAGTGGATTAGTGAGATCAAATAGCTTCTCTGGCTTTCAACTTTTGCCCCTGATCATCCTCTTGGGTCTGCTACAGTAAATAGAGCATTAATGTAACATTATAATCCACACAAGGCTGTTTTGTCGAGTTTTAGCATGTAACTGCAGTAGATGTTGAAATGACTTCAGTGTAGCGCAATAATAGGCTCCATGTGAGTGTCAAACTATTTCAAATTCATAATCTATAAGTGAGGGGATGAGCCCACTGGAGCTATTGATCTCAACAACTTTAAATTAGTTTTGGAAAAACTTTTCCAAATGAGCACAAATTTAGTTTTGTGTTGCAGAGGTCCCCAGTGATTTATGCAGAGATGGCGTGCGACCATAATGGCTGCTGCATATATAAACACTTTCTCTGAGGAAAAATAATAATGAATGTTGTTTCGATGGGTAACAGCTAATGCCTTTATCTAATAAATGCCTAGCAATATCATTATGTTAGACATTTATGATATTGATGTTCTTTTTTCACACTTGCTGCACACCTATGAAAAGGCTCACTGCACCTTGAGTAAAACATAATTACATTTAACATAATAAAGTTAATCTTTTTTGAGGATTTAAGCTTGCGTTTTATCCCACAGTATGAAACGCATGTGTCACAGATATGAGACATATGGGAGAGTTTTATCATACGAGCCTCCAATCTGAATGCGTAGAAATGAGATCAGAAAATCTCAGCCCAATTAAAAGAGTTAATTATAGAGATAATTACAGTGTTTAATAGAAAGCTGTAAATAGTTGTGCTCTACAACCAGACACGTTTTTTACTACAACTCCATGAATTTTGATGTAAATGTCAAACTCGTGTCAGTCATAACTACCATATGGTCTCTTTAGTCAATGTGACTTTTCTGATAATCATAAAAACTGGGGGAGTTTGATCTCAAAGCAGAACAGTGTCCTTGGGAAAGAAAATAACTAAAGGCTGGTCTTATGTTTGCCTGTGTATTTGAGGATGTTCCCATCTGATTCAAAACTGCTGCACATAACTTAGACAGTGGCTCAGAATGTTTCATTTGCTAATGTAAAGCATTGTCTTCCTCAGGCTGATGTTTTTGATGTATTTTTTCAGTTCTGTACTCTATGTTAGAGTAAAGATTATTATTGTACTGCAGGATATTTGAATCAGAAGGTTTGATCTGCGTGTTGATCGTAAACTAAACAATGAATCTGTGTAGGAGCTTGTCCTGTAGAAATATACCAGACAAAACAAGGTGCATGCGCGCTCTTTCATTAAAGTTGTTTTATTTCTATATTGTTAAAAATATTTACCTTTTTGTGAAGCTATTTTATTTTATTTCATTGTTATGATCTGATCACCCTGATCCATGAAACCCAGCAATATCCATGGTTTAAAATGGTTCCTGCTTCACCACACCCAAATAAAAGTAATGGGTCCTTCCTGCAGATCTTGTTTAACTTTAGGCAGGTAAATCAGGCATTTGAATCATGTGATGAGGACATTGCATTTGTCCACAAATACAATTACATGGTTGTCAACTGTTACCAAAATGTGGTTACCAATGATTACATATTTCCACAAAATATGTAATCATATTTTACAGAAATAATAATGTAGTCTATGTAGTCTATAGACACCAGTGCAACACACAGCTTGTGTCAGTCAATTTAAAGCTCTTGTTCACCTGCAGTAGATTATTATGATTCAGGAAATGAAACTATAGGTTATGATATAAGAAATAAACCTCTGAGTCACAGGTAAGATGTAGCAGATCCCCACGGAATTGAACTTTAAATAGATAAAAATGCATTGAGTCCATATGAAAAGAATTCCCATTTCACACACACTGTATTTTGTTAACAAAATCTGTTTTTCTCAAGTATTGGGTAGTAAGTACTTTTTTCAGTTTTGATCTTATGGTTTTGGAATCTTGTTTTCTCTGAAGCAATTTTTTCAAAGGACTAATGAATACAAGGTGGTTGCAAGGAGAGTCCAAATATCTCCAATTAACTGTAATTTCCAGTAATTAAGTGTGTGGTAGGGCAGAAAACCAGTTTTAATCAGTGACAGCATTAGGAACGCCTAGATTCCACTCCCAGTTTGGCAGCATCAGCTCAGCTTACCCGAAGCAAACTATTATTATTATTACTAAGTTTCCCATCAAAATTTAGTGTGCCTGATGGAAGTTCACTATTACAAAACTACTTGAATGTTTTAAAATATATTTCTATGTTGTTATTATTGTCCCATTTGAAGTACAAATGGGAGGGGCATCTAATCATTACCCCAGAATGCAAAACAACATAATTGTATGCGATTGGAGGTCTCAAATGAAGAACCGTAGACATTTGCTTCTACCTCTCTTTCTCCAGAAATGTAAGTTGTACAGAAAAAATGCAGGATTTTCTAGATTTTTACCCGGATGAGGAATAGGAGATAACAGCTTATTTGCTGAAGACACTGAGTTCCACTGAGTTCCTTGAAACCAAAAGAAAAACCGAGTTATTTAGAGTTGCTAACATGGCTACACATGGCTAACATAAAAAACGTCAGTGTCAGTGTGATTTGTAGGCTTTAAACAACATGACTAAAGAGTTACTTTTAATAGATTTTGACACAAATAAAGGCCTTTTCATCCACTCAGATGGACGTTTTTACCACAAACAAACAACTCAGAGTAGGGAAGTGTTTCTGCTGAAGGGACTTAGCCTTACATGTTAAATCCAGAATATTCATGAGTCGCGACGGTGGCTCTAAACTGTTCACATCTATTCATATTCCATTTACATGTTATTCGTTTGATTGATGTACATTCTTGGTCGTCACATGGTAAACAGTGTATTGAACAACCACTGAGATTACATAAAAATCTACTGCTCTAAACATTACAAACTCCATGCATTTATCAAACAGAGCAGAGGATTTAGCTTTGTGACGTGTTAAAAACTGAATGAAGTATTATACTAAGTACAATGAAAGTAATTTGTCATGCTGGAGTTTTTGACACACCCTGGATCATGCTTCATTTAATTTTATGCTGTGGAAGTGGCTTGCATAAGTGGACCCATCATCGGTCCATTTGTTTGGTAATCATTCTTGGCATTAGTGGTGAATGACTACACAGTATTCATGTTCTGCAGGTCAAAACATGAATACTTAATGCTTGAATATTATTCTGCCTGTTCTCGCCCTGTTCCTCCAGCCTGGGGTTCATCTGTGCTCAGATCTAGTAAATGCAAATGTATCTCAGACTTTAAAAATGTTACCTTAAAGTCGCTCACCAATAATCTCTCCCCTTTTGAATAAAGAAGAGTGATCAGACATTTAGCTAAACCAAATCCATCCATCCATCCATCCATCCATTTTCCGGTCACCCTTCTCCCTAACGGGGTCGGGAGGTGCTGGTGCCTATCTCCAGCTGCGTTCTGGGCGAGAGGCGGGGTTCACCCTGGACAGGTCGCCAGTCTGTCGCAGGGCAACACAAAGACAAACAGGACAAACAACCATGCACACACACACTCACACCGAAGGAGAATCTGGAAAGCCCAATCAACCTGACAGTCATGTTTTTGGACTGTGGGAGGAAGCCGGAGTTAAACCAAATACAAACAGCAAAATATGAAACATCAATAGGCGTTTTTGCTTTCTATAAACTTTATAGGCTGTAATTATACATTTATTTAAAACTTTATTTGCATTCCTCCAGTTTGAAGTTTCAATATCACAAATTATGTGATGGTGGTTCCAAAGCAAATAGATACTTACCCAACACAGTTTATATCAGAGTCCTCTCAGTCACACAGAAACCTTTTTTTTTTAAGTTTGCTGATTTGAATTCCCTTTTTAAAGTCTGAAATTAAAGATTGCCTTGAATCTGAAAAGTTCAAAGACACCTTTGGTTTTCACAGCTTTCCCATAAGTCTGTATTCTGCTTGCTTACCATTTAAATGTACCACAAGTCACAGTTGCTATTTTTGCTTTAACCTGTGAGAGTTTTTACAATTATTTAGTCTACAGATTTAAAGACTTAAGGGAGGCATCAAAGTATGTAATATTATTTTTTTCTGAAAAAAGTATCGTCATTGTTTTAGTGTCAGTAGTCTGTACTTCGTTGTTGGGAGTTAATTAAAAGCTGTGTGTTTGTTTTGTTTTTTTCCTGCCGTATGGAGATAAAGTATTCTGTAAACCAGTTTGTTCACATTAACTTACACAGACATTACGCAGACATTGTTAATTACACAGATATTGTTAATTACACAGACATTGTTGGTCCTTTTGGGCTCGGAGCAAATTATAAAACTGGCAAAAGAAAAATTTATTCATTGGTGCACTTTAATTCACTATGGCCCCCAACACAGGCTTTATTATAATCTATTGAGTTATGAAGTTATTGGAATATGTTAAAAATGTTTACCAAGGTCTTTTATGCTACTTACTGTAGCTACATGACATCAGACAAAAAACATCAGCATACACAATTGGTTGAAATAGAGTAAGATATTGTCTTGCATTATAAAACTTACTGTCGTCTGGACAAACCTTACAGATTTATTTTGATATTTTACTATCAAAACCACACTGGATGCCACTTCCAAAGTGAAAAAGAGAAAATGTTCATCTCTATGATGTCCTAGGATTTATTTTACAGATACAATTTAGTTTTTTTGCCACAACTTATGAGAAAAAGTGTTAAAGTTGCCTCTCCTTGGTCAATATCAAGAGAATAATAAATTAACTTTCTAAATTTAATGTCAAAGCAACATAAGCTGCATTAATAGCAACATTAATGATGTCTCAGGGCATAATGTGAGTCATGCTGTTTGCTTTTTTTAATCAACAATCCTGTCTCATGGGACAGATGCTGAGAGATAAAAGGTTATTAACCATAATAGGCTAAAGTATGTGGTATGAAATAAAGCTGTTGCTGTGCCAACCTGATGTTTCTTGAAAAACACCTTGTCTGATTCAGTCCAAACATTTCACAAAAACTTCACACAAAACACCAACATATGACTTCAGTTTTTTAATGCTGCTTTTTTTTTTTTTCTCCTCTCTTCTGGACAGAAGAACAAATTTAAATGTTGCACAAAAAACACAAATTTTATAACAAGGCCTGTAGATTTGAATTCAGTGACATTCAGTTCAACAGCAGAAACTAAATCATTTCTTGAAGGGTAGAAAACTTTTATAAACTTCTGTACAAATTATACAAATGACGACTCATTACGAGTTCAAATGACAGATGTGCTCCTTTCAGTGTAGACAGCATTGTTTGTCATAAGAAGGATGATCCGGGTAATCATGAAGAACAAGAGATTGATTTTGAGGATGAGGTTACGGAGGTGATTCGTCTTAAGTCAGGAAAAGAAGCATGATAGATCAGACAATGATTGTTTTGCAGCAAAGCATCTTGAAGACATGAAGGTGGTAAAGAAATGGCATGTATTACTGTACACAGGGGTGAGCATTGTACAAAAAATAATTATTTTTCACAGCAAGCACTTTCAACTGAAATGGTAAAAGCAGATTCACAGAACATCAGAATGAGCATTTGTAGTTGTCGCCTTTAGAAAAAAGGTGACACTGAATATTCAGGTTAATCTGTTTATGTTGGATCAACTTTCCCCCTTTGGAAAAGCTGCCTGTGATTGACATCATCCTGTACATGCTCAAGTTTGATGTTTATTCAGAAATAATAAGGTTTTTGAAAATTGGCAAACTGAACCTTCTGCGAAGAAAACAACAGGACTAAAGTTCTTTGAAAAAGGTATTCGTGCTCCTTAATGTTTTCCATGTTTTTTCAACCACAAACCTCAGTGTATTTTATTGGAATTTATTTGATAGATTAACACAAACTAATGCATAATTGTGGATAACAGATAAAGGGAGTAAAGTTTCCCCCTTTCTTTTTTTTTTTTTTTTTTCAAAATGCCCCAATTGCCTGCAGATGTCACCTATTTAATATGTAATGTAGTTATAAGTCCAGCTGTCCAGTGAAAGCAGTAGTTAGTTTACGGACCATTGGTGAACAAACGTTCAAACACATTTCAGCCTCTGGCTGTGCAAAACTAGTGGAGACATCCTGAAAAAGACTTTCAACTATAATTTCAGTGCATGCAAATATCTTGAATTCATATTCACTCCACACTTTTTAGGGATATTCTATTTATAAAAATATATGTATTCATATATTTCTCTTTCTTCACAATTATGCATATTTTTATTTTGGTAAGTCACAGAAAATTCCAGTAGACAATACACTGAAGCTTGTGGTTTTAATGTGATAACATGTAAGAAAGTTTAAGGAGTATAAATAATTTAGCAAAACTCTATATGAAGGCCTTTTAGTGTGCTCCCTTGTACAACATAGCAGTCACATAGAAGTGGTTTTATGAGTCCCTATCTTCAAAATCAAATGCAAAAAGTCTCATGTTACACTTTTCTGGGCCATTTGTAATACCAACAGTGTATTAAGAGCAATTAGTAGTGAAAAATGCGTTTTTGCATTTCACAAACTCATCTTAGTTTGTCATAGAAAGTTAGCTTTTTTTCTCCAGATTACTTTTCATGTGCACCAATAAATATTTTGTTTTGATACAGAAAATTAGGCAAGCAGGAGAGCCGACAATACTTCATTTTGCAGTCTAATGCTCTTCACTCTGAATTATTTCTTCCTGTTTTGATTTTTGATGTTGTGTTTTTGTATTTGAGCCTCACATGGTTCCATTAGCTAAGTTTGTGAAGAAAGGTTAAGACGAGTTGGAGAAAAGTAGGTCTGTTGCTGGTTGCTGTCTGCCCACACTGTGTACGCTCACACACAATACACTGATTGTAAAACAATAAAAAAAATCAAAAATAAATAAATTCCTCTCAAAGATTTTAACTTTTTGTTTGATGTCCTTTTTTCTGTTGCATGTTAAGTTAAGCCAGTGTAAAACAGAAAAGAATGCACACAATAAAATACTGTTGGCAAATTGTCCTTTTAGCTTCTAATGACAAGATTCACTCAAAGCAAATTTATGTGCTTTTTATGTTCTATTAAAATATATTCAAACAATTTACAAGAGAAAGTAAATAAATAAATTTTAAAAACTACTGTGAAAATTGTGCTTATTTCCACCCATGTCAGTGGCTTTAAGAGGCTCTTACTTCACTCATATAACAATTATGCAACACACTGTCCAGTGCTTTGCACAGTGTTTACATACCTTAAAATGTGTTCACATTATCCCATTACATCCACATTTGAATTTAGACCAACAAAAAGAAGCCCAAAATTGCAAAGTGGGAGGAAAATGATATGTTGTTTTTTATTTTTAAGAAACAGAAATGAAATGTTTAATGTACATTTTTCTCCTGCTCACTTTACTCTAATGCTTCAAAATAAAATCCAGTGCAACCAAATGCCTTCAAAAGTCACCTCAATACATTTATGAAACAATGTGAAGCAAAACCATGCTGGAGCAAGAATGTTATCCTTCTGACTGCTTCCAGCAAGGTTATAACACCAAAATTTAACATTTTAACGTTCAACTAAAATACCATGTGTGGAAAAAATTACCTCTTTACATATTCCTTAACAGATCATCACTATAAATATATAAACTTTATGAATCGATTGATAGTGATAATCTGTTAAGTAATATGAGAATTGGTCATTTTTGTCACACAGCATTTTAGTTAACAGTCAAAATGTTGCATTTTGATGGTATCATCACTACAGTGGAACATGGAGGTGGCTGTGTCATAATGTGGGAAAGCTTCACTCAGCAGGGACAGGGAAGCTAGCTTGATGCAGGACAATTTTCTTAATGCCAGTACTACATAGAATAACTGCGATCAAAGGATGTGTTAGAATTGACTGGTCAAAGTTTGTAAGTGTTCAATTTAAATTTTGTGATACTTAGTTGAGAATTTAAATTGTTGTTTAGAAACATCATTCATCAAACCTGACTGAGCTTGAGCTTTTTTTTTTTAAAAGAAATTAGAAAAATAATTATATGGATGCTCAAAGCTCCGAGGGGAATATCTCAAAGCCCTTTAACTTGTCAGTCCAGCAAAATAAATTCCAAAGACTTCATGTTTTTGTTTGTTAAAGAAAACGTTAGATTTTTTTCTTCCACCTTATTACTTTATACTGTTTTTGCATTAGTGTACTTCAGAAAATAAAGAACTGAAGCTGAACTTGGAAATGTATTGGAAATATATTCTCACTGTAGAATGCACAAGGAAGCCACTGAAAGATCCATCTTTATTGAAAAACCAAACTCATTAAAAAGAAATTAGCTGAAAATTTAATGTGAGTAGTTTTCAAAACAAAGAGAAGTAATATGAGAATTGGTCATTTTTGTCACACAGCATTTTAGTTAACAGTCAAAATGTTGCATTTTATGATGGTATCATCACTACAGTGGAACATGGAGGTGGCTGTGTGCATAATGTGGGAAAGCTTCACTCAGCAGGGACAGGGAAGCTAGCTTGATGCAGGACAATTTTCTTAATGCCAGTACTACATAGAATAACTGCGATCAAAGGATGTGTTAGAATTGACTGGTCAAAGTTTGTAAGTGTTCAATTTAAATTTTGTGATACTTAGTTGAGAATTTAAATTGTTGTTTAGAAAACATCATTCATCAAACCTGACTGAGCTTGAGCTAAAAGAAATTAGAAAAATAATTATATGGATGCTCAAAGCTCCGAGGGGAATATCTCAAAAGCCCTTTAACTTGTCAGTCCAGCAAAATAAATTCCAAAGACTTCATGTTTTTTGTTTGTTAAAAGAAAACGTTAGATTTTTTCTTCCACCTTATTACTTTATACTGTTTTTGCATTAGTGTACTTCAGAAAATAAAGAACTGAAGCTGAACTTGGAAATGTATTGGAAATATATTCTCACTGTAGAATGCACAAGGAAGCCACTGAAAGATCCATCTTTATTGAAAAACCAAACTCATTAAAAAGAAATTAGCTGAAAATTTAATGTGAGTAGTTTTCAAAACAAAAGAGAACCAGGGCATCTAAAAAAATAACAAAAATAAATAAGCACTTTCGTAAAATGCTGAACTGTATGTTCTCTTTGTTGTTTATTGCATAGCCTTGAGGTTATTACACACCTACATGTGTAGGGGGAAGAGTTTGAATATCCAGTTAGCTCACTGTTTTCAACTAAACATAAATATCTATTTTCTAGCTGTATTTTTTGTGGTTGTGCCTGTGCAAATGCTGTGCACGTTTATTAGAAAATAAAACAAAAAAAAATCTCAGATCCCTCGGCGATTCAATGTTTCAGAAGCAAATTCTTCACAGAAAGGACAACACATTCATTCTACCGGATACGAAATATCAATAGAGGTATTTAACATTCTTGTGGTTGTTATTGGATTTCTGAAATTTATTCCATTCTTTCTCAGTCACTTGGAAGAGATTAATTTGCTTCTTCAGACAAACGCGTGTGCCGATTTCTAAGTTAGCAGACCATGTAATAGAATCAGTTAAACTCAGATAGTGTCACTGGAAAGTATAAATATCCTCCTTTGGCTCCCAGTATCTTTCAAATATTTTCAGAAGAATAACTCCTGAGCTTGACTTGTAATCAAACAAATATCTTTTCTTTCAGTTTAGAATTTCTTAAAGTATGGTTGACAAATGCTCCGGTAAAACTACAATCCACGGTAAGTGCTGGATTTTTTAAACATTCTGCAGCTAAAATTCTAATGTGCATGTATTTAGTCATAACTAGTGAAAATCTTGATGTCAGTGTGTAAAATAAAATGCTTTGTTTTTACAACCTTAGTTGCTGAAATGGCCCTAAGCAAGGCACTTAACTCTCAACAGCGCAAATGCAGCTGATTAGTGGCCACTTAGAGGAAAAAATGTCCTTGACGCGCTCACATTCCAAATTACAGCGTTAATATTTTCGGTTAGCATTATTTTGCTAACATCTAGTGCTTACGAATAATTAGGAATAGTTTGAAATTGGCAAACTAGCTGAATTGAGCACTTTATTTGAGTCCCTCAGTGTATGCGTACAATCCAGATGTTAATGTAAAATAGTTAAATATGCTGTGACTTTTACAGATGATTACTGTGTTGATTTTTGCTCAATGAAAGCTTTTAATCGTTTTGAAGCAGTGTCTCCCTGTACTTTAGTTATGGTTAACTTATTGGGGTCATAATGACAAATACCACTTATTTACCAAGCTGTTTATACTGTAGATGTACTGTACACATACAGATACAGCATGCTGGAAGAAACTTTACTTAGCACACCTTGTTAAAGGTCTTCTAGAATAAATTAAATGAACATTAAGTAAATTCTTTAAATTTGGACAAAGATCAGTATGTTAAAAATAGATTTTTGATTGGCAACAACAAAACCAGAAACAAGTCTCTTGTAGCATCTTGAGTTAATTACAGATTTTGACATCATTAGCTTTCCAATGATGTTGGACATATAGAAATAATAAAGATGTGGCCATTTCAATGTTAGCACTCTTCAAACAATAATAGGGAGAAAACAGGCCTCAATGTGTCATAAATGTCATCCTCAAACCTGAACTGGTTCGTCAGGTTGTCAACAAAGGCTGTTCATTTAGATGAAGATTAAGGAACTTGTGTAGACAAGGGTGAGCGTTTGTCTGGCTTATCTAGTTACAAATCTATATAAGTGTAGGTTTTTTCCATTTTCCAAAAAGAGTGTGAGCTTTGTCTTGAAGTTGTCTGTGAAACCTGAACTTTAGTGGCATTACATCACGCCTAAATACACACTAGACCATGTATGAGAATCAGATAGTGTCAGTGGAAAACGAGGAATGAGGAACAAGGAACCATATTTTCCATTTCTCAGATGGCCAGAAGGAGCTGGTCTTGTATGTGACAAGCATTTTTAAAAAACAGAAAAAGAAAAATGTTAAAGGTTTAAAAAGCTCACTTTTGTGGAGACTTTATAGGCTGCTTGAAGGTGAAATTAGAACATGACTATCTACGCCTCAGAATCAAAACCATGAATTACTAAATTTGTTCATTCACAGGTACCAAAAAAGATGGAAGGGTTCTTTCAGAGCTGAGAAAAACTGAAATCTATGTTTATTATTTTGCCATTGCTGTATGATGTGTTAGAAATGATAATAAACCACAGGAGTTATTACCATATGTGATAATGTAATATATTCAAACAATAGAAAATACATTACTTGCTAAATTAGATCTTATCAATAACAGTTTAGCGGGTGAGCTGCTGAGAATGTGTTTCTTGGGATCTAAGCTTCACAATCATCTTCAGGCATAGAGTGGAGAAAGGCCTCTCTGTTTGAAAGTCTGCGGTTTTGTTTTATGACCCACCCCAGCAAAGTGGGCCAGTACTGACCGCTAAAGGGTCCATTCAGGCATGAGGGCACATGTACAATTGAATGTACGTGTCTGCGCTGCGGCAGGAAGAACAGGCAGGAATAGATGGGGTTGAGGAAGCAAGGTGGAGCAAAGAGAGCACAGGTGGCAGGGCAGGCAGGTGGGCAGTGAAACAGATGTGAGCAGAGCAGAAGACGAACATAGTCCCTTCGATGTCTCCGTTACAGCCTAGAGCAGGGAGGGGAAAGGAGGGAAACAAAAAGAGCATTAAATTGGAAGCCGTCTCGACACACAGCCTTGCAGGACTCTACACTGTAGGCAGCTTATGTTCAGACAGACAAGTTATGATGGCATGCATACAAATCCTGAGGGGTTCTTTTTTCTCAAGAAGATTTACCCTTTAATGCAATACTTTTCATTGACATGTTTAGGTTGAGTGATTAAAATTTTTATACCAATGTAGTTACTGCAAAATCTGCATAGAACTTAGAAACCAATAACATTTGAGGACAATCTTTTGCATCTAAATAACCACATTAAAACAATGAAACATGTTAAAATTTAAAACAAGTCAGACACAAACTTACCAACTTTCTTTGTACATTAAGCTATTGTTAAATTTTAACAATTGCTATTATCGTGATCAATATTATTTTTATTTTGTTTGTGCTTAATCAAAAATGTGAGTTGAGGCTTTTTTGTAACTAACTGTATGCCAAGAATTATTAAATTAATCTGAGACTTGGACACCCGGTGTGTTTTTTGTATGTATATGTTTAAACACAATAAAATGTAACAAATCAGATTCATAAAGTGTATTGTGCTATAACAATAGACAATAGACATGTAGGGCAGTAGTTCTCTCTTGGAACATATAACTTATAAAAAAAATGCTGTTTGGGAAAAGTTTAAGTTACAACATTTACTGTTTTATTCTGAGACTATTTCACTGTTTATTTTACATTCACTTTATGAATATTGTCAATTGACCTCACTAGGTTATTGAGTGTACAGGAAAGAGAACATTTAAAGTATTATCTCATTATCTCATCAAAAAATTGTTATATATCATAATCAACATCTAAACTTGATTTTGATTAGATTTTTTTCCTTGCAATTTCATAATTGTTTATTAACTGTGTAAAATCACATGCAAAGACACTCAAATCTCAAAGTAATTTCTAGGTGTTTGCCATAACAGAGAAGAGATAATATTGTTCCACAGTTAATCCCCAAAAAACCTTGGAAAGTTGTGCTCTATATTACTATGAAATCTAAACTATTTTTATTTCTTCCCGCTGTTCGGAACCTCAATTCAAATTTTCCATTAATGAAAATCACTATGAATCTTGGCGGGTTCAAGTGGCACTGTTATTGTGCATTGTCTGACAGATGGGCAAGCACAGGCCTTGCTGGAGGGAAAGACTGGGTCACATCCTCCATCCTCTTGGGTTATGTAAGATTTATTTTTGGGATGTACAGTTCAAACCAGCGTGGTTTGCCAAGTAGTTGTCAGATCACTCTCAGTCTCTAAATCATGTGAAATCACCACAACTTTGACCGCCAAAGCTTTCTCCCCCAGCCTCTGGTTATTCACAGGCAGTAGGGCATTTTCCTTTTGATTTGACATGACGAATATTTATGGCATTGGCGTTAAAATTATTCCCCCACCAAATGAGGCCAACAGCTGCAGGGGACTTATTGTGACGAACATGCAGGTGCTGTCTGTATTTCCTGGCTCTTGGGCTTAACAAGCATCTCCTAACTGGCAACACTTTGGGCACAGTAATGCTGAACCTTTCCTAATTTCCTTTAATGGCTCACTTGGTAACGCTCCCTCTTTCTGTCTGTTTGCTTGCCAAACCTCTGGTCAAATGAAACAGCATGTCTAACCCACATGGTTGTCTTTAAATAAACCAAGAAAATGTCACATTCCTTGGATGCTATGATGTTAGCGTTAATCTGTTTCTCTAAATTTGCTGATTTAAAAAAAATGTATACCGGGTTGTTTTGTTTCTTTTTTAAGTTGTTTGTATGTTTCAGTCATGTCTCTGAAGACAAGCAAAAGCTGTCATAATTAATGTCTTTAATTTAAGGATGAGTCAACAAGTGGAAAGCACTGTTTCAATGCCATATATTTCCTCAACAAGTCAGAATAGGAGGAGAGTGTAGCAGCTCATAAACTTAGTAAATCATAATTTCTCATATATTAAAATTCTGTGTGAAGCTGAACTCTTTCATTCCCACAGATTACCTGAGGACACTGCGCACAATTGTCAATAAAATAAGATTTATTTCTCAATCAAATCCATTGAACGTGATATATGATTCTATTTGTTAGTAAGCAAGTTAAAGTCTATTTTCTAACAATTTTAATATGGCATAAAGTGACAATACACAAACTTAAAAAACAATAATGATATTACTAAAGCTACAAGCTACAGTTGTAGATAATAAGAGGGGCTATGACTTCATATGTCACTGCTTTTAGAAAGCAGGGATAGTGAAAACTCAGACCAAGATCACTGGTAAGTTTGTATACATGCTGGGTTTTCAGTTTCCGAAAGCCAGGTAGCTGTTATCCTGAGTCAAGATGCTATTGCAGCATGAAACGTCCATTAACCCATTCTTCTGAGATGCAAAGTTGCTTGAATAAACTCAGTCTGTCCAACTTTTTTGCTGAGAGCACAAGAAAAGTGTCAGAGAAGCCTGCGCTTGCTGGAAAGCAAATACTGACAAATCTCTGATTCGGTGTCTTATTAATCAAGGCAAAGTGAAAGCAGCTGAGGGGAAGTGCAGGTAGACAAAGAGGGAGATGAGAAACAGCTGAGAAGGCAGAGAGAAAGGCGAAGGAAATCTTAAACTAATATAATCAGTTAGCAGAGGAAAACTAATGTAAGAAAATAAATTCACAGCACAAACAAAGAGAGAAACAGAAACGAAACACAAATGAAACTAAAAGTTCAGGACAACCTACAGATCAAGCTGTGAAGCCCTTGGTTCCCGTTCAATTTGTTGTAGATTTCTTGGCGCTTTCTCCCCTTAAAAGAATCCTGATACAAGTTTGACATTGAGTGAAGCTTTGAAGGAGTGGAAAATGTAAAATTAAAATCATTGTGGTATAAGTGTGTTTTAGCTAAAGCTAAGACACAAATGTAATTTGAAAAGCTCTAGTAAAATCAGTCAAATGTGAAAACTGAGATCCAGTGCGTTATGTTTTTTATAGTGTGAAAGAAAGCTATTCTTCAAAGGTTATTTTTCTACTTCTTGCAAGAGTAAAATATGTTAGGTTCAAAATACTGTTAAAGTAACCGGGAGGAAAGTTAGTGTACAAAATATTGTCATTGTTTACGTTTAGAAAAAGTGGTACTGCATTTGAGAAAGACTATAGTTGGATAAATTACAGAGGTACTTAAAAAGATGTGGAGCTTTTTTTATAATCCAAAGTACTACACCAACATGTTTCAGCACCTTGCACTATTACTGGACCCCTGCAAAGATGTGTAAGCAAGTCTTACATTGTGGATACTGAAGACCCGTTTTTTGCTGCAGTGGGATTTCCTTACCTCCTCTACCATCCTCCTTATTGTGCATGATGACAAGATAAACTCCAATCCTCGTCGATGCTTGTGTTTCACAGTTTGTATTGTTTCAGGCTCAGATTACTATGAATATATAAACACTGACAATACTTTGATCAGATCTATATGTACATTGTATATAAATATATTCCTTCAACACAATTGTGTTTTCTGTGATATTTCTTACCATTTTGTCATACAATCTCTTGAGTTTACATCATGACAAAAAAAAATGAAATAAAAAAAGAAACTGCAAAATTACTCTGATATTAAGCAAACAGACTTTAGTTTTGTTCAGATTATAGTCATGTTAAAGGTGAGATTAATGGTAGCAGCAGTAAAGCAGTAAAAGTATTTCTAAAGGTGGGATTATTTCCTAATAACCACAGAAAGTCAAGTTTTGATTTTTCTAAATTATTCAGTTTAGGATTATGGTGCAATACAATCTGACTTAATTTTATGTTTTTAGTTTTTCTTTTTACTTTCAAGACTTCAAGAGGGCACAGTAGATTTGATTGTTCCTAGTAATGTGTTATTTGGTCAAAGCTTTTGTTTCATTGAGGTTCATCTCTTATTCTGTGACCTTCTATGGAGAGGTGGACTACTTCTCTGGATAATTTGGAGGCATAATTAAGAATTACTGGCCAAATACTGCAGTACAGGGTGAATATAAACATTATGTTTCATACAAACTTACAGTTCAGTCTTATGGTAAGTATGATTCTCAGTCCCAAACATGTTTCTAGTTATTATCGCAGTAGATATTCATAAAAAAAAATGTGGATAGCCTGAAAGAGTTTTATATTTATCAATCATTTCAGAAAGCACAACTCATATTATACAGGTTAATTACACAAGGGGAAATATTTTAAGCCTTTATTTTTCATAGCTTATTGATAATACAAGACTCAGTGTCTCATAAAATTAGGTCGATATGAAAAAGTTGAACACTGTAAACTCCTGGTGTCACATCCTTATCAGTTAATTAACTCAAAGAACCTGAAAATGGTTTCTGAGCCTCTAAATAGTCTCTCAGTTTGGGTCATTATGCTTCACATTCATAGAAATACTGCTGAATTGAGCGAAGTTCAGACATCAGTCACTGACAGCCTCCGCAAGGAGGGTCAGCAACAACGATCTTTAATGAGGAAGCTGGTTGTTCCCAGAGTGCTGCAAGCAAATACATGTAAGATTGAATGAAAGGAAAACGTGTGGTAGTAAAAGTTGCAGAAGAAACAGGGTTAACGGCAGCCTTGAAGGATTTTCAATTAAAATACTTTCAAGAATTTGGTGAATCTTCACGAGGAATGGACTGAGCTGGAGTTAGAGCTCCAACAGCCACTGTGCTCAGATAAGTTGTACACATGTGTACAAATGTTTCCGTCCTCATGTGAAGCCGCTCCTAAATCAGAGACGCCAGACATGTCCTTCCCAGGGTTAAGATGACCCAGTGGATCATGAACACACATTTCAGAGGCCAGACATTTCTGTTTAAAATATCCTCTTTAGTTTGGCTTTTGTAATAGTTTTTCTTTTTGAAAGACTCAAGTTTGGATCTTCATTATCAGTAAGTCATAACGGTCAAAATGACAAGAAATAAAGGCCTTGAATATTCCACTCTATGTGTAGTAAAGCTGTACAGTTTGAGTTTCACTTTCTAAAATGAGTGACAAAACGTATTGAACCTTTTCATTATATTGGCACCCATGAGAGTCACAGCTTTGACCTCTGTTTTGTTTTCTGTTGTTTTTCTTTTTGCCATTTTTGTTCTTTCTTCTTATGAAAACACAAAAGTCTAACTAGATAAAGCTCACTTGTAGAAGAGGATTATGATTTTTGAGGGATAGTACATAAGTCTTCATCTGTTGCTCAAATCTACAATGACTGTTCAACTTCTAGACTCCAGTCAATTGATACAAATATCTACATATTCTAGTCTTAGAATATGTCCTCGTTTTCACAGGTACCCTTCATTTTCAATAAGTTTTATTTATAAACTACTTGAAACAGATAGAAGATAATACATTTTTCCCCTTGGCGATAGCGAGAACAAAGGTTTTTTGTTTGTTTTTGTTTTTGTTTTTTTTTTGTTTTTTTTCTCCAGCTTGTCAACAACAATTTTCTGGTTTTGGTCATACAATATTTCTACATACCTTAAGTGGCAATGAGACTAATGATATCCATTTACCTGTCCCTTTTTATCTGCTGGAGTTTGCAGCAATGTGGAACATCTCAGAGATTTCTACTATTATTATTATTTCAGCAACTCTAGGCAATATGTTTCTCAATAATGACTTTAGTCACAACTACATTGGGTTCATTTTATTTTTTTATTTTGTTTTTATTTGCCTGTGTGAAAATGATCAAAAATCAAAATTGGTATTTGTGCAGAGTTGTACAGTTTTGAAGGCCCAGAAACATGTTATGCAACACCTCTCTGAGGACTTTGTTAAAAACCAAACTACAATCTGCTTCTTGCTTTCTGCCAATATTATTAACTTTTTGTGTTGTGTGCCCAACGATTTATTTTGGAGTTAAAGGGTGTCATATTGGGACATATTCAGCAGTCATTTGATAACACTGAAAAACGTTTATTTTTATCACCAGCAGTTCATTGTCAGTGTTCTGTAAGAATATTGCAAGTATGAATAACTCAGAGATTATAGTTTAAAATGAAGAAAAAACTATAAAGAGAACAAAACTAGAGCAGTCGATATGATTTTTTGCATTTTGTGGTCAACACTTACAAGATTAATTCACTTTTTTGTCTGTTTTCATTAAAATAAGTATTTTGGGTGAAAAATAAAATCTATTATGTCTTCACGTTTTGCATTTATAACAGATTTGAAAAGATAGACTTTATATTTTGTTTCTTCAGGATTTGTTCAGAAATAACACATTTTGATTGCTGTTAGATTATATTTTCATTTTATCATGAGCATTATTTTAGATTATTTGTCAAAATATAACAAACATAAAATGCATGTGTAACTTTATTGAAAGTTTTATTGGTTTTATAAATGTCATTCTAAAAAGGCTGTTACAGACATATTTACTTAATTTATGGCATTTATTTCTTTTAATTTAGATTATTTTGCTTTCTGGTCAATAAAATCCTTATTTTCATTTTCCCTCAGTTTGATCAGTCCATATAATACATGAATGAACTTAATGTAATGTTTGATAACTAGGATCAGTGAGAATGTATGTGTGATGGAATTAAAATAACTTTCTTTGCAAAGTGCTTCACGTCAACATTTGGTATAAATTGGTTCTTCATAAATAAATGGAATAAGCTGAAGTGAACTGAATAGCTATGATTTTGAATGGGAATTCATTAAATAAATGTACTTTCCTATAAGGTTTTAGTGTATTTAGACACACCAGTACACACCAGCATTTTACACTTAAAATGCAGTAGATGCATTTTAATTTTTCTCAGAATCATAAATGTAATTTTTTATTTTTGTTTAGTTCTTTTCTCTTTTTTTATGTTACCAACAGTGAAAAGGCCCTGAGCAGTGGCTGGGTTCTAACACTTTTAAGAATGTCCACATAAACCAAACATTCATGCTCTGATGGGCCACAGCCTGAGATTGGTTAGGTGGATTCTTTACACTTCAGTGGCTGAGCCTTAACTTCAAAACTGAAAGTAGAGCAGAAGACGAAAAAGAAGGAGGAGAAGGAGGAGTGCCTGGTGCAGCCAGTTAGAGCTCTATCTATATATCTATCATTCCATTTTCCTCCTTCTTGCCCTCGCTGACTTACTGTGTCTTCAAGCAGGGATTCAAAGGTCTGACGCTAGATGAAATACACACAGAAACTCAAACACACACGCACACAGAAGCAGGCACACACTTTCATCAGAATGCCAGCTTGTTCATGGATCAGTTGCATAAAATGAAAGACCAAGATCTCAGAATTTGTTCTGGTTGAACTGCTTCAACATTCATGATTCCAGTTTGTATTTGAACCTCTCTGATATTAATGGTGGATTACTTAAAACATGAACCAGGATATGAATTATGCTTCTGCAATAACAGATTTGTCATAAAGTTTTTTTACATGACTTAACCTGAAATAGAAGGAGCTAAAATTGTCCAAGGAAAATTCAAGGTGTTCTTTGAATAAAATTATTCAGAAGGTACCTGAATCTTAGCAGTGCATAAATGGAAATGTTAAAGCTTGACTACACAGGAAACAAGCTTGATAAGATGAGTGCCTATTTACTTTGATTTTAAAGTGGTGGCACTTATCCCTGAGTGATTTTGAGAGCATTTTATCAATTAAGAAATAAAAACAAATATGAAACAACAAAGTTGAGAAACTGACAGACAACACTGAAGACAAACAGCCTCTACCCTGTGTTTTTTCAGTTAAAGAATCCTTTTTTCTACATAATAAGAAATTATTTTTGTTTGGTTCTAAGACAGCATATGAAACCAATATAAACAATCTTTTTAGTAAGAATGTGAGGATAGCATTCTTTAAAAATGTGCTAAATGTGATCAAATTACACTCAGGTGTGCTCTGTACCATAGTACAACTTGTATTTTATGAGGACACATTTAATAGACAAAAGGAAAGCGTGACATGCATTTGCATTCAGGATCCACAAGTCAGTTACAGCTGTGATTATTTTTGGGAGATTCTGTAACCTGAGGTTACAGCGACAGTGCTTATCAGTTTGAGAAGCACAGTCTTAATCTCTTGAGGGCCAATGGTGTATAATGCAAACTTTCAAAATGTTCCTGCTCCAACACTTCACTAAAATGCTTTCACTGCCTTCTAAGGATGCAATTAGGTTCTGCAGTCCTGGTTATGACCAAATCATGTAACTGTTTATTATTATGTGAGTGTTTTGAGTAGAGAAACATCTAATAATTTCAGAACACTGGCTTTGTGGTCAAATTCCTGATTCAAAACTTTCTGTTGAATATGCGCATTTCCATGATTATTTGTAACTCTTTTGCAATGAAATATCTCCAAAAGATTAGATGAAGAAATTCAATTTATTTTCTCATTTGACCTCTGAGGAACTTGTCACAATATTTTTCATTTCTTTAATCCAACTTCTTTAAATGTAGGGGAATGCCAAATATAAACTGGACCTTTTTTTGCCCTTCTGCCTGCAGAGTTTTTAATTTAATAACTCTCTCAGCCATAAGGATGGATTTCCTAGTTCTTCTTACCAAAGCAAAGACGGAAATGACAAAGTGTCAGTGTTTCAGACTTAATAATTGCTTTGTGACGATACTTGAACCAAGGACATTATTTCTTTTATTGATGTTCTCGTGACTATGTGAGAAGCTAATATTGGGCATTACCAGAAGGGTGAATCAAGTTAATTAGTTTCTTTTTTTTCTTTTAAAACTTCAAATAATATAAACCTGCTCGTTATCATTTCGGCTGTTTCACTGCAGTCTCACCATCAATGTGTTATCTTGACAGTTGAGGGTTACAATTTGTGCAATGGCATTTATAAGCAGGGGGTTTTGAAGCAGTACTCACGTAAAAATATGTAATATAGATAAATATATCCATATATTATACAAAACCAATGGTTACATGTTTTTTTTGCCCCTAAGAGTCTTTTTAAAATGATAGATATTTTTATTTTAAATGTGATTTGACACAAATAACCACTTATGGCCTTCTTTTTGTTTATTTTGTTATACATGCATTTTTGTGCTTGTTTTTTTTAAATGCATATCCATCATTAAGATATATAATATATTAATATATAATGATAAACTATGCTTATCCTTTTTTTATGTCGCAGTCTTTAAAACTTAAATATTTTTGGCAGAAAATGCTGGTAAACCATTAACTTTGTTCAGTGAAGATGCATCAAAAATCTTTCATCAAAGTAAAACATGGATAAAGGTTGCATAAAAGAAAATAGAAAACATCCAAAATGAAAAGAGTTTTTTTTATTCTTATACACTTTTAAAGGATGAGTGCAAATAAAAGAGCTCATGACCAAAATCTACTCATCACTAAGCCATGGACCATCAGGTATCAGTAAATACAAGCTTTTTGGTAGCTATAATCTACAACACAAGGACAGAATCAAGGGAAAAAAACAACACAGAATCTATGCAATCAAGAAATAAAATGAAGGAAAATAAATTCATATGAACAAAACCAAAAGGGAACAAAAGGAGAACACAACACAATTTGTACATTCAAAAGAAAAAAGCTCAAAAAAATCCACAAGGAATATAAATATTACGGCCAGTGATGATAAAACATATTCTACAATCTGTTATGTACACTTGGCACAAATATTATATATCAGACTTCCTGTCAGGTTGTTGACACTTTATTTTTTTAATTTATACAGGTTGTAACTCTTTATTTAAGATGCCAGCCTGACCTTTCAGTTTACCTATAAATATACCAAAACAATCTTTCTCTTAAAGCAAGCTGTAGAAAAGTTTAGCAAAGCTTGATGTAAATGTAGATGAAACTGCTTAATGATCAACAGCATCAGAAAATTGCTGACATATATATATCTATATAGATATATAGATATATATGTATCTATATATCTATATATCTATATATATGTATAAATAATTATTTTTTAATAAATCTCTGTTAGTCCTTCTCATGCACTTGAAAGTTGTAAACAGTAAAAATGTAAGTTATTTACTAACCATATTTGAAGAGACAAACAGACTTCCAAACAACACGGTGAAGAAAAGTAGCAGATTGTTTATATGCATTTAAAAACACTGGCAGATGTGTTTATAATGAGGTGGAAAATAGCTATTTCACATGATTAGATTGTCTACCTATCTGACGTGGCTGGAAAGAGTAAAAGCAGTTTACAGCTTATGTGATGTACTGTCCTGTGATGATTCATGATAATATGACTCAGGTTTGCTCTACCTCTAAGACATACATTTAAATCTACTTTAATATACAGCATGAAGTAGAAAAATGGTTTGGGCTGGGGTCATATAAGTTTTGATATGTCTCTTCTGATATGTTAAAGGGAAAGCTTTGCCAGATTTTAGTTACTTGTTACTTTACAATAACAAGGACGCCTACAAGTAAGTAAAATATTTATATTAAATATTTGTGCAATTAAAGTAGCATTATGCATTTACGATTACTTTGTGCTCCACAGTCATCTTAAGCAGTGTTGTAGTCAAAAGTAAGTGGAATAGGAATAAAAGACTGTCATGTTCAAAACAAAAAACAGGGATTAAAATCTTCACATTGTTCAATCAAATTTACAGCCAACATTTGTATAATGAACTTTCTCATATCTTGGAGAAAAGTTATTTGTATGTCTATAATTTCATGTATACTAGGCTACCTGAAATAGGAACTAGACAAAAACATGATGTATGATTTTGTTATTTTTGCAACAACACACCTAAATGCTTCAAATTCAAAATGTCCCCCTTAAAACCATGGGCCCAAAAAATTTACTTTTGATTTACAAATAATGGCACAGAGCAATGTATTATATGTTTCTTTATTTTTAGGCCCTTTTGTGTTACGCTCTACTCCATCCATCCATTTTCTAACTCTATTATCCCTAGTGGGTATTGGAGGTGCTGGTGCCTATGTCCAGCTAACGTTCCAGGCACACACACTCATACCTACGGAAAATTTAGAAAGCCCAATTAACCTGACTGCAGGAGGAAGCTGGAGAACCCACGCATGCGTGCAGAAAAACCCTGTGCCGGAAATTGAACCCAGGACCTTTTTGCTGCGAGGCAACAGTGCTACCAACTGCGCCGCTGTGCAACCCGACTCTATAACTCAAATGTGCATTTTTCTTTTGCAAGTTAATGTGTCATTGAACTTTTAAACCATACATTTGTCAATTTTGGAAAAAAGAAACACATTCAATTTCATATCATCGCATCTGAAGGATGAAATACTTAAAAAAAAATGTCAAAATGCAAATCTTTTATTTTAAGTTTAATGAATATGGGTAAATTAAATGTTTACTTTTCAGTGACTACAACACTGCTTATAACCACCCATGACTTGATTTGTGCAAGCTAAAACCAAACATTTAGAATTTATTTTGACCTGTAACAATCATTGTTTTCCAGTTAACCTCTTTAGTTCCATATTCTCTGTAGGAATCCCTTAATTACACAAAGCTTTATTTTCAGAGTTCAGAAAGTTCATATTTAAAGGGTAAATATTTCTTGAATTAAGTGAATTGACTACATAGTAGCGTTAGCTTTTTTTTATCTTTGTGTAATACAATATGCAATTATATTTTCCTACTTTATCTCAAGTGAACTAGTTCTTGGTGAAAAGGGCTCAGTGACAGCATGTTTGATTTTTAGTTTTAGCAACAGTTTGGATACATTTCAAGTGTCAGAAATTTCACAGAAAAGCATCAAGTGAGGGAATCCTGCTCAAAGGCTGCAGCTGTTCTAACATCTACTCTGTTCACAGATAATATTCAAAGCTTACCAGAGAACAGTCTCATCAAAACACTGGCCTGACACGTTCTCAAACAAACAGGGACACTGCCTTCTTCACATTCAAATGTTTCGGTGGAAATAAAAAGACATTTAAGTTCAACAAACCCATGAAGAGGACATTCATACATGAAAAAACCATGAGGTAAATATGACAAAATGTGTCTGCAGAACTGATAGACATAAGGAATGGTAAGACAATGTTATGAATATATGCACAGTATGTGATGTACAACAGCTGCGTTCATTCAAAATAAAAAAGCAAGACGTGAAAATAATATATACATTTGTTCTCAGACATGTTTTTTTTTTTTTTAAGATGACGTGATCTGTTGAAAGTTACAAGGAAGATACATCCAAGAAACAAATTAAATATAATGAAGCAAGCGAGTCACTCATAAAAGACTGAAAAATAAAGGAGAAATATACAGTGTGTTTAACATCAAATTAAAGAAAACATGAGTCCCAACTGCTTTGAGGAAGTGGACAGTCAACTCATCTGTACACACAAATGCCAACATTCCTTAGAAATACACACAGCATGGGCAGTTTTCGTCACTGGGCTGGATTTTAGATTCAGTGCAATCTTTAAATAGGATAGGATAGATATTTATGTGGAGTAATGGCGGCTGATTGGTAAAAGTAGTGGACTGTTGTTTTATGGCCTAACTCATTTGACATACTCAGCTGACTTCCAGAAGTGCCCTGGATGGGAAAGGCGGCGGTTCCTTTTTGGCAACTTTTCCAGTAAATCTACCAGCTTGGAGAAGCTGGGCCGCTCTTCTGGCTTGTACGACCAACATATTAGCAAAATATCCTGGAAAAAAAACAAACAAACAAAAATACAAAATGGAAATCACTTCACTTCAGTTTTACTCGTTGGACCAAGATAAATTACCTTGCAGAAGTATTCAGACTACTTTAATTTCCCCATGTTCTGTCTCATTACAGCTATAAATTCAATTTATTTTGTGGGGATTTTATTTCATGCATCAACACAAAACGGCACATCATTTTTAATTATAAGAGCAATTACACATGGATTAATGTTTTTACATAAAAATGAAACAACTGATTTTTGTTGTTCCATAAAAAATAATTTTTGCAGTCAAAAACTATTGCTCACATCATTTGAAGATCCATGCTAAGGGAAGCTTTGGATTTGTAAAACATTCTGAAAACAAAAAGGATTTCTCCTTCTTCATTGTGTTGGGCTATCACAATAGATTCTAACAAAGTAGCGGTGTGAATACTCTTGCAAGTCACTGTAGTCTTGTGTTCACTTAAAGACAAACACTTAAAGAGATACATTCCAACTTAAAAAGAACACATAAGAGGTCAGATAGTTAACGGAGAAGACAGTTATAGGCTTCATTGTTCCTAATTTAACCTTAAACAACACAATACATGTCTATGCATTCTAGATTGCATAGACATATATTTTAAGCAGAAAAATAATTGCACTTATTACTTAGTGGGCTGCATAAATATTGGGACCCCTGGTAAAGAATGCAACTCTTTGCCGCAGGTTGCAATCACCAAGCTTTGCTGAGATTTTTAAGTCCATTGGCTCATTTTGTGTTGTGCCAAAATGAGCCCTTGTCCAGCCTTATTTCTCAATTGATTCAACTGTTTTTTAATATTTATGTTATTGTTTTGACTGTAGTTATTGGCAGGTGCAGAAAAACAACTATTTGTAAAATAATTTCCTTGCAAAAATTTAAATACATATCCACCTTATTCATATAAAGTACCCGTATATCAATAATTAAAATGTCCCAGATTCTCACTTACTTAAGAAGTAAAGAATAAGTTACAAAGTTCGTTATATTTAGAGTTGCTAATAACTGTGTAGGGAGAGAAACATGTAAGAACATTTACATTTGAGGAGAAGATATGGGAGGTGTTTTTATAAGTGAGGATGGTGTAGGTTTGAATAGAAAAGGAAATAAAATCAGCTTGAAATATTTATATATTTTTTACACATAAGTCCCAGCAGGTTCCTATTTTTTAATCAGAAGAAGCTCAATGTTCGACTCTTACTTTCCCTACTAGACTTAGTATTAGTACACTCTTTCCATTTACCCCAAAATAAAAAAAGTAATAACTGGTATTTTCTCACTAAAGCTAAAATGTAATCAATTCCATCACAGCTGCGAGTAGAATTCATTCTACTTTTATCTATGTTTAATTATTGCTTGCAAGCCTTTTTCAGACATATTTTAATCAGCAAGAACCCTGAAGTTTAATTATATAAAATGAAATAATGGATGTTGCTAATTTACAATTTAAAAACTTTTTTAGACTTGGGCACACTTTCAGAAACAGTGTGGCTAAGTGTGCCTGTATGTTGGAGTCATTTCACCAACATTCAGCCTGTTAGACAGACCTAATGCTAGTTAGTTATGATCAATCTATTGGATCATAACGGTTCAAAGACTTCCATGTCTTGCATTGGGTCCAAAGTTTACATAGCTGGATATCGTTTGATGCTTCTAATTTTTAAATTGAATTAAAATAAGATGTGTTGTGTAAATTGGGCCTGTATAGACATGATATTTTGAATTCATCATAATTTGAAGGCTATCCCTGTCAGAAATGTAACTCATGATTAAGTAAAAAAAGGAAGAAAGTCCTTACCAGTATTTCCTTCCCCATCCCAGTTTGGGCAAGGTTAGGTTTCATGCCACTTCCAATCTGCCATATGATCACCTCCGCTGGCTGACTCTTGTAAGGCCACTCACGTGCATGTAACTCATACCAGATGGTCCTGCGAAGACAGACGAGCAGAGAGCGTCACTGCTTTGACATATTTTATTAAAGAATTATATGAAGCAGTAGAATTCACTTCAATTAATACTTTCAGAATTGGCTCACACTGGTGCACAGAAGGGATCCATATAGAAACATTAGAAGAGTTATTTATATGATTATATGTTTTATCATGAATCTAAAGTATTTGTAAATATGGTTAATGCAGAAGACACATCATTTTTTGGTGCAAAAAGACTATTTTCACTCCTGTACAACTAGTTTGAGTAGAATAAAAATAGCTCAATGCCAGAAGTAATGAAAAAAAATAAAAGCAGACGCTTGATTGTCGATGAATATGCATCACCTCCAGGTAGCACAAAGGCCAACAGAGCAGCAGGACATTGTGCACAAGTGCTGCGCTTGTCTTCCTTTCAGAATAATAAGAGCAATGAAGCATCCATACAGGAGAACCGTCTGAAAACGTTGTTGTGTTAATAGTCAATAGAGCAGGGTCTACCCCACAAACCAAGCCATAATGGATGAGGAGGAGAAAGTGGAGCCGAAGTGATTTTTTAATCAACTTAGGGCACATATAAAATTGGTCACTGAAGGAGGAGAATGGAGAGACTTTTGTCTGAGAGACTTATTTGACACTTAGAAAAGCAATCTATATGGAATAACTCTCAGATTCAGCAGGATGAATTCACTCAAAATGTGTAACTGCATTTCTTAAAGGCAGAGATGAAGCAAATCAAAGACAGTCTGGGTGGGTTTGAAGAAAGACATGGATGTAAGAAAGTGAGGTTTTTGCACTGATTTATTTAATTCAATATATTCCTCTCTATTAGTACAAATGTCAAGAACATTGACCTTCAAATTGAACCAGATGCTAACTTGGACATCTCGTTAGCTGCTCATAAACAGCTAAAAACATGAGAATTAATGAAAAATAATATTTTTACTGACCCACTTTATGAAAACTTTTTGTATAGAAATGCTAGTTAACCTTTGCATTTATATTTGCCTTTTACTCAGATTATGTAGCTTCGTACATAGTTTTTAATTAAACTTCATAAGTTTGCTTCTTTAACTCAGAGTCTGCTGCTTGAATTTCTGCCCATTTTCGGACTGTCAACAATTGGCTATAAATATCCAGACTCAGACACCGTCCGGACAAACAAAGACCTGGACAGCTGGTTAGAGGAGACTCACCCGAAAGCAAAGACGTCTGACTGTTTGGAGAAAGGAAGCTTGTCCTCCTCTGTGTCTGGAGAAAGCTGCTGAATAATTTCTGGGGCCAGGTGACACAGCCAGCCGTTGGGGATTCTCAGCTTGTCTTCTCTCCTGCTGCAAAGCAGAGAGATACAAACACGGATATTTGTTACAAAGTGTGTCTCTTCCTGTTGTATTGTGATAACTTGCTTTGATGCAGTTCGTTGCATCCAAACAGCCAGAATTCTGGTTTGCTTTTAAACAGCTTTGTCATACATTAAATTGAATTTTAGAGATTAGATTGTGTCAAATTCCACCGCAATGACATGAGGAAAAAATAAAAAAAGACGAGCAAATACATGATGGTGTCTTCAGCCATCTGTGGTGCTGTCATGTTTTCAGATTAAAAAAAAAAATAAAGAGTCACAGGTTTGCCTTAGGCATTTGAATTTTCTTGAAAATAATTATTGTTCCTGGAGGCTTAGGGCCAGTGTGGTTTGACATTTGGACTGTTATTATTAAATGTGTACAGGTACTGTTTGGACAGCTTGTGTCACATTGATTATTGCAGTAGATTTTAATGTCAGAGCAAATAGTGTTGTGATCATGATTAGGGTAAATGTAATCATTATTACTGGTTTGCTTTCAACAAATGTGAGTGTATTTACTTACAGAGAGTAATATGACTCAGTGTGAACTTACCTGATGCCAGCAGCAAACCGAGTTTACTTTTCTGTTGTCAATCGAAATGACAAATTTAGGTTACATTTACTTTTAATTTTGTGAAAAATGAGGTAAACAAAACATCAGTGACAAATTGGTCTACAGATTCCAGTCTCTTTGGCTTGTGATCAATTGATCTACACTCATTACACATGCATTATTATTTAATTATAATCTTCTATTTTATCCACATGCATAAATTCCTTTTATAAACATGAAGTCAAACATCTACAGCTGTTGATAATTATATATTGTTGGTTAATTATAAGAACCTGAAAAATCTCAACTTTTCTCTTTTCTTGCATCATACCATCTTTGCTTTTCTCATTTAGTTTATTTTCAATGTCAAAGGATCACTTAACCATCAAATTGAACTAATCAAAGAAAAGGTGATGGCATCGCAATCTTTGACTTTTTGAGTCTCTCAGTTGGTACTTTTTGGTACTCTTACCCATTTAAGAACCTCAAGATATAAATGTGTAGATATTTGTTTTGTGACGACAAATGTCAGCCTTGCAAAGATTTTCAGAATAATTTAGATAGGAAGCTTTCTGGTGAGCTTAAAATTGCTCTTTGTCTCCTTTTCAAACCTTCTTTTGTGTTGCTGGAAGTGAGCTTAAGGTTATTGTGCCAATGAAAGACCCAGGACCTTCAATTCAAATAGTTTTCTGACAAAAGAGGTTTTTTTGAAATATGTAAGATGACTGACCTCCGTGGTGAGTTAAAGGAGCAGAATCCAGTACCTGAGATCCTGGCAAGCCTTTGGGTTGGTGTTTATAGACGTCTTATTAGAACAAGTTTGTAAGGGTAAAAAAATAATTTATCAAGGCTTCTTATAGTAAGTACTATTTTCCACATTTCATACCTTTGGCATGAAACTTACTTTTTTTTGTAAAAGTTCCCAATGATATTTATGAGCTGATGTAAATACTGTATGTAATTGTGTCATATCTTGGTAAATTCAATAATCACTGTCATATTTTAAAGATCAAAATGTAATTCAGTAATAGTGAAAAGAGATCGGAGAACCACAATAAACTTAATTATTCCTTAGTGTCTGATTTTTTGCATAATCCATGATTTTGCTGTGAATATATGCAATAAAAAAAAAAGCTTGTGAAGATAATACATGTTAAATCAAAGTTGTCTGTCTTCAACTTAGATGGAAGTTGGCTCGTCTTTGAAGCTTGAAAATCCTATAAAAAGTGACAAGAAGGCTTTTAACATCTCTGTGACTTCTATAGTCAGTATTTATGAAGAAAATTCATCTACGGTTTCGTTGATATTTCCTTTTTATATTTCCCTAAATAGTGTTCTTTTAGTTTTTTAGTAGCAGCATCTTATATTTATGACTAAATACTATCTAAATAGGCTTTTTATTACCATAATGGTGGTAAAATACAAATTAAATCAAGCCAAATATTTTGTTCTTGTATAAATATGTTTCCAATCACCCTGTCACAGCAAAAAGCTGCATGTGTCAGTTTTGAACTAAGCTTTCAGGTGTGTATTTGCAAAACAAATGTGAGCTTCTGTCTCCAACGTGCTTCATACATATTTACCTGCCAGCCTGCAGAACTCCAGATATGGTAAAAAGCCCAAAGTCAGTGATGACAACTTTGCCGTTATCATAAAACACATTCTTGGACTTCATGTCTTTGTGTAAAATCCCCTTAGCGTGGAGGTAGCCCATCCCCTGAGAAGAAGGGGAAGAGAGATAGGTGAACATCCTGTAATGTGATGTTGGCTGCTGAAGTGTTCCTGGGAATCAACGTTGATTTTTAAATTTTTTTTTTTACCTTGACCATCTCTTGTGCAATCTGTCGCGTCTTGTTAACGTCCAGGACAACCTTGGCATCCCGCACCACGGAGTAAAGTGTCCTGCCTTTACACAAGCTGACAGAGAGGAGAAAGGTCATAAAATCAGCATTAAATCAGCATAAAAATATGAACCATAAAATCTGCATTGTGTAAAGAAAAATACAAAATAGATTGAAGCAAAGATTGTAGGGATCTGTTTTAAAAAGGTAAAGTTGCATTTCACAACAAAGTTTATCTATAAACTGTCTGACATGAAGATCCTCTTTTCCTACTCATTTAGAATGGAGACCAAGATGGCCTGCGTGATCTGCACTTGGATAAGTAAAGCCTTCATCGCAAACCTGTGAGTGACTGATTATACAGTAGAATCACAGTTAATTAGAATACCAATAAAAAGTTCAACTCTTTCAGTAGTTCACTTCAAATAGTGTCCCCATCCTGTATTGCTCCTTATAAAAACACATCAAGTCATACAGTGTGTTTTTGTTGAAATGGATCTTCATCACTGAATCTTTTTTAATCCAGATTTTCTTAAACTTATGCTTTAATTTTGTGATTATTAAACAATATTTTCCTCATTACTGCATTTCTGATAGAAGGTGTACCACATCTCCAGGGCTGCCCTCACAAAATGCATTTTAATAGACAGCTACCAAACCCCCCACTGACTCACACTTGAGACCCTCAACCCCAACTGTGCCCCCACAGGTGACCAGCAAAGAACCCGAGGCCCAAGATTCATGCATATTCATCTCGTAGCAACAAGCTGACAGGAGCCATCCCACTTCATTGTTTTTCTCAAATGCAGCTTCCTGTGTCCGATGGCAAATACCTTCACCTCTGACAAAAATAAATAAATAAAAAGCTAATGAGGCCATCTTCACATGCTGAGATTCACCCCTGTGTTTCAAAATGAGGTGGTTACGCCATGTGCAAGAGTAAAAAAGCAGCAATGACATCACAGATTACGTCAAACGCATAAAACGTGTTCTGTGTGCTCTGCAAAAAATCAATCCAGACTTAGTCACAAAGGAAACAATCGAAAAATGAGGAAGCAATCAGTGTTAATGATCTAACTCACGCAAACAGAAATTCCTCATTTAAAAATAACCAATATACTTTATTTTAGTTTGATTATACTAAACTAAGTTATACTTTGACCTATGTAGGGTTGTTAGAGATGCATCTTAAAGACTTATCCTCCTCATCAGTCTGATATGTAAAAAAAGCCCCATGTTGTACTGACATTTGCTATTATTTTGAGCAATCACAAGAGAAGGTTTCCAAGAGGCAGGCGGCTCATCTGCCAGCTCCCCTGCATTCACAGCAATTTCATCTGACATCACCTGCAATCATAAAACTACAACTACAAACGTGTAACCTGTTACACAGTAAATGTGAAGAAAACAGAGATGTTTTTCTTGCAGAAACGTGTTTGTTAAGAAAAGTGCATATGAATACAGTGAGACTCTCCATTCTTTGTAAAGAAATGGAACAGGAAAGAGAAGAAATGAGAGGATGATGATTTTCTGTGTGACTCTTTTTTTCAGAGTGAAGCTAACAATGGCAGTCTCCAATATCCAAACAATTTGCTTTTGAACGTAATTAGCTTTTCTAATTAATTAAATGAGAGCATTTCTTGTGATGTCCTTGAATAATAGCAGGCCCCTCTCCCTATACTGTGAGAAGGAAAGCACTAATCCATGAAATAATTAAAAGGTGTTAACTACGTGAGAAAATTCATTCAAGTTCACTTGCAATGCTTTATCTTCTGTCAGCCTGTCAGAAAAAATCCAGTTTGCTGTGAGGTGTGGGTGGTTCATCTACTCAGCAACAGTCGCAGCCTGTTCTAATCATAACGTCTGCATGTTTCACTGTCAGACACTCCATAACGGAGCAGATCTGTGGCTGATCTGAAGGGAGTGCCAGGGGGATGCTGACTGCAAAGACCTCACAGCTGCCAGCCCGTAAAGCAAAACCACACATTTCACAGATATGATGCGATCAGCATGAAACAAGTCAGAACCACTGGACAAATGAAGTCTGGATTGTTTATTTCACTTTCTTACTCGCACGAATGCTGTTAAAAGCATGTTGTTATTACAAAAATAATTATAATTATAATTATAATAATAATAATGTAGAGTGCTATTTTATTAAAAAGAAATTGTAATATTTTAAGCCAAAATTAGCCTCAAAGTGAAAATTTCAAACCATCGTATTAAAAGATTTCTTTACCTTCCTAAATGTTGCACTGCTTGAGGAACACCATTTAGGGATGTTATGATTACAAATTTTACAGGATGATAAATTACTGTTGTTCTGAAATTGTTTTCAAGAGATGTATTGATTCAGGTATAATAATGCAAGTTTTACTTCTTAAAGAGGAAAAAACTTGAATTTTGTACAGAACACTCCACACTGCAAATTTTAAATATCCAAAATAAAACACAAGCAAAAACAAGAGGAATAAAATCTCACACAACCAAATAAAATGGATTATGAAGTCCTAACCAAAACTGCCATTTAAAAAATATCAATTATCAAAATGAAAATTGCTGAGCTCATTTTAATTAATAATGCATTTAATTGATTCATTTCTCGTTGCGACAGGCTTAATACTGTACATCAATTTGTCAGTATGATCCAGGCAGTTCAGCACATCCACATATCAAATTAATACAGAACCTATTCAAACCTGTGCGATTATGTAAATACCAAAATAGTCTAATCATTTTGTACCCAATTCTGTTCAATTTTCATCTCAACAGATGCAACAACACAGCAAGTTCAGTCCTCAACACAACTGTCTTCCTGGATTTAATCTCCAACATAATCTGTAACATCTTTCACCATACCTGGTGATGATGGCCAGATGCGGTGGGCTCATGCACACCCCCATGAACAGCACCACATTCTCATGGCGAGTGTTGCGGTACGCCATCACCTCCCGTTTGAAAGCCTTCAGCTGGTCTTCGTTGTCCCGCTCAATATCGATCAATCGTATGGCAACCTCGCCGTGCCACCGTCCGTGGAACACCTTGCCGAAGCGCCCTTTCCCGATCATCTCTCCAATCTCCAGCTGCTCAAAGGGGATGTCCCACTCCTGTAGGAAGATGCTCGTCTGGCTGGCTTTGCGTGGGAAGTTGCGAGCAGACAAAAGGGACAAATTCATCTCCTCAAACTCATCACCGGAGTCCTCATTGTTCGCATCTTCATTCTGTGGAAAAGCAAGGAACACAAACTAGGATATTCGAACTCTAGGTTATCAGAATAACATGTAATTGTGATATTGTTGTTGGAAATGGGGATTAACGTATTTATAACAAATAAGTCACATTTTCCTGGCTTTTATTTATCTTTTCCTTCATCACGATATCCCCTTCAATCATGAACTTTTGCAACAATAAAAAATCCAGATCCATTTTGGGCATCGTTGACAGTGAAAGTCCATCTGTCAGGCCAAATATAACACCGGCAAGTAGAATTTCCATGTATGCCACTATGAACCTAATATCCAACCAAATATTGTATCCAAGCAATCATTTGTGGTTGCAAATTTCCAGATATAGATATTGTACCTATGATTGCAATTGTAATTCACTGTGTTCTTCCGTTCTTCTACCAGGGCATCACTGGAACTGGATGATGTTCAGTTTGACTGGCCTTGACGGTTGATTGGCCGGTTGAGAACTCAAAAATCTCATCTTTCCAATCAGTGAATACTATTTTCTCTACCAGGTTGCTCTGACAACAATACTGCCCAGTGTAGACTCTATTAGTGAGTGAAGATGACTCAACATTAACTAGTTTCAGTATGAGTAAGGTACTTAAAAATGAATCCAGAGATCACACAGAAACATTAGAAACAATTTAAATTGAAGCTTAAAT
The DNA here is from genome assembly GCA_911649635.1 of Poeciliopsis gracilis. NCBI lineage: Eukaryota > Metazoa > Chordata > Actinopteri > Cyprinodontiformes > Poeciliidae > Poeciliopsis > Poeciliopsis gracilis. The sequence continues at coordinate 2,361,902 of CAJVRI010000715.1, forward strand.
TGTTCCTATATCATGTCGAGACATGGCCATAGTTCATTTAGGCTTTGGTATATAACAAGACATTGAGCAGGTAATAGGAAAGCTGAACAAATCTTAACAAGATGCTCTATTTTATCCCTAAGACCTTTCAGACTCAGTCATGGAACATGTTGGATTTGAAAATATTGACAGTCAATATCAGAGATAAGACATGCATCTACACTAAACACAGAGCCTGCAGTTTTTGTTATGTTAGACCTGCAATCTGGCCAAATGTAAGATGCTTAAGAGAGCTTAAAAACATCAACTCTGTAAAAATGATCATGTAAAAATAACCGTGACTGCTCTCACACAGGGACATGGCATAATCTCTGCTCTCTGTATTAATAAGTAATGATCCCTTGTGGCAGAAAGGCAAAGAAAAAATATGATCAATTCTACTCTTTTCACATTTCACAATCAAATGTAGGTAATATAAAAAAAAACGTCCTAGAATCTACAAAAAAGAACATACAAATAAATTTGAAAATCTAAAAAGCACATCGTTAAAACAAATGAATTAACAACAGAACCCCGCAGACATCCATGTCCCAAAAAATGCAGTAAAGAAAAGCATTAATTAAATATCCCTTCTGTTTGTCCTTGTTTAAAAGTTACAGGTAAAGAAGCATCTGAATTTTCATTCTATTCAATTGAAACATAATCTCATAGCTTATCAATTATCAGTACCTTCCTATTGAAAAAAGAACTTCATTGTTATCTGGACTGTGTCTTTGAAATGCAGACTGTTGTTCAGGCTCTTACCAACGGAAATTGAGTTATAAAAAGAGAAAACAACTAGAGGGGAAAAAAGGTGGCTGAGTTACTCTGATTTGATTTTAAATATAATGAACTGAAAGAGTGAAAATAGGCTATTCAAAGATGCCAGCTGGGATATAATTCAAAGCAATCTGCATTACATTTTCTCAGGATCCGTCATTGTTACAGAAACAGAACTGACGAGCAGCAGTCTTGCTGCTTTTGACGCATAACTTACCTGGAGGCACCTCGGAGAGCCAAGACAAATTATGCCAAATGGGAAAATCACGCAAATGACTGTGACGAGCGATGGTGAGAGCTCTGCTTTCATTCCATTCACATTCACTCACAAATTCACACGACAATGTGGAAATGCAAAGCAACCGTTGTTCTGAAAACTTGAAGTTACACCTAAATTCAGATCGATCAAAGAAGGACTCACATCTGAGGTCGGTTCCACTTCGATTTGAAGTAAGGGGTTGCCCTCATTCCTGAAAGAAAAACGCGTTTTAATGAAAATATAAGCTAATGGTCTCTACATTAATATAACTTTAAGCACTTTTAAAGAACTGATCGCTGGAGTCAAGTGGTTTTCTGACACTATAGTGACTAAACAGAAAGCCAACTGATATGGACAGATGATTTTAGTGATTGTGACATTTGCAACTCCCTCTGGAAATGGAGGTTGTGAAAGAAAGGTGTGATATGTTGGTAATAGTTACTGTAATGTGTAGCTGCAAGCCTTCAACAGATGAAGATATAGTGTCAGACATCTGGCACGCTCAGATCCTCAGATTCATTTTTAGACACTTATTTTTATTTATTTATTTATTCATACTTTTTACCATCCTTTTCTATGTATACAGCGATGATGAAAAATTGGGTCATTGTTAAACTTCCTTTTGTTTTAAGCTTATTTATTGCTCAGAGTGTCGATATGGCCAAGTTTACAATGGTTTCCTAGAACAACATGTCTTTCTTAACATGAAAAGAGGCAAACAGAAATGGTCAAAGTCATATTTATTTCCCCAGTGGAACATGAAATCATGGCTTACTAATTAGAAACTCCTACACACAAGTATAAATTAAAAAGCTTAATTTCCATTTATTTTAATAGGATTCTTAGGGGTCCAACTAATTGTGGCTCTGTAATTTTGTAAAACAACAACAAAAAAAACTATTATTTCTTAATTAGTTTTTTCCTCACTAAACAATGCAACCAAATTAAAGGCAGAAATGTTCTGTGTTTAATTGTACTGTGGAACAAAAGACTGAATTATTCTAAACTTTCTCACACATCTTTGCCAGATGTGGGGTATGCTAAGTGGCTGTTTTTAATAGCCGTACTTTGACTGATGAAGAGCAACACCTCTACCTTGAATGCTATGTTTGCTTGTCTTTCCCACTTTGAAGGGTAAGGTAACTGGGCCGCTATATCAAATGATATTTATACCACAGGAAAACAGGAAGTTGTCGATTACTCATCAAAAGTTTCCAAACATTCTGACCTTTAGAAAAGTAAAGTAGAAATCAGACAAAGAAATGTTTTGATTATCAATACTTTAATTGATCACACAGCAACGCACTGTTTACAGAAGTACTGATGGATGCAGCCACTGGTGGATAAATTTGAAAGTTACTCAGAGATGGGAGTCGACAGTATTGTCATGGGATAATAAGAAAAAGGAAGCTAATGTAAAGAAATCATAACTAATGCCAATGATCTTTTGTGGAGTATTGACTGCACAAAGAAGACTGTTTGGATCGATACGCGGAACCAGGAGTGGTGGGATTGTGATGCTTTTCACTGACAGACTTCTTTCATAATTTTTGGAACTTTAATTTAATTTTCCATCATTGTTTGTGTCTAGATTTACAATGACGTAAGAAAAATCAACATGATTTTTCAGGCTAGATAGACACTTTGAAAACTATTGGATGCATATTTGAATAAGCACCACTTATGGAAATGGCAAAAATAAAGTTTTTTTGTTGGGTGTGTCAAAATCAGGTGGGAGAGCCTGGCATGAAAGGTCAGATATGGGTTGCGTGTGTTTCTCGTGTGAACGCAGATTATGTCACCTCATATTTAGACATCTGCCAAGACTGCTAAGAAAGATTGTATCCATACATTTCTAGCATATTCATTTGAGTATATTGTTATAAATTTAAGTTTTATTTAAAATGTTTCCAAAACAAATTTTGGGTTTGATTTCGTATGCATTTCAAAAGAGAAAAGAAAATCTCAATCAGTCAAGAAAAAACACAATATTTTTGTATCGGACTTAAGTTTGACAAAGACTTTGCCAAATGAGGCAATATTTCTGCCTTAATTACACAAAAATTATTTACATCAAAGTTTTGTGGATCTTGTATAAAAGAGCCATTGGATTATTTATTGTATGGAAATGTATTCTGTGTTGCTGCGTCGCTGCGCTGATTGCTGATTGATTGCAGCTGCACCTGATAAACTGTGGGTGCCTGTGGGTGTGGAGCAATCTTAGAGAAGCTGAAATATTTGCTATTATACCTGCAGACACCTTTTGTGCACCGAAGCACGACGCAATAAATATGCCGCAGTCTGCGTGGCTGGATATTGAAGCTACTTGCCACCTTTGTCTGTGCACTGGTAACCTTTTTTCATTCTGCTTTCAACAAGACACCAAAAGAGCAGCCATCCCGCTGATGTAGATTCCCTTTGTTAAACACGAGGTCTGATATTGAGGCCACCTCAATGACTATGAAATGAGCCATTTTCACAGCTTCGAGCCATTTCTGAAATTACATCTGCTTTATTTTAGTCATTTCACAGAACGTGTCTTCCCTGCAACAGCGGCCTAAGAACTGAAATCCAGAATATTGTTTTTTCTTCATGAAATAGTTTGAGAAGTTTTTTTGACCACCAATATATATTTTTTTTGGATTGAATTTATTTTATTTTATTTTTCTTTTCTTGTGCCATCACATGTCATAATATCTCATCATATTATATTGGAAAGAATCCTGGAGACAATTTTTTTTATGAATAAATTACCGGCACCATTCCACAACACAGTAAAAGGACAATGATGGATTCATGAATACATTTTGAGCAGGGAAGAAATGTAAGAAACTCCCATTTCTTGACCTCAATTTTTAATGTCTCAATCTTTTTATTAACTTCAAAGTGCTTTTTCACCCTGAGGCCCAATTTATTTCTGACCCCAGGATGTATACCTTCAGATTCATGCACAGTGGGAGGCAATAACAAGACTAAAACAAGCCCTCATATTCCACACTGTGTAACATTAGTGTGTAACCTCTGACAACCTCTCCAGAGGTACATTAGCACTTGTTAACAAAGCATTCCTGGACTCTGGGCAGAGACTACAGGTGAGGCAACTTATAAAATAATGTGATTCCTGTGGCGCCAGAGGCTCATAGTAGCGATTCGATCTCTGCTCTAATGAGGGAATCCTGCAGGGCGTTAAGGTCTGAAACAGGCCCTCATTAACCCTGGGATGAGGCCGTTAAGGCTAGAGAAATCTGTCACCTGCTACTGCAATAGCATAGCAAGATGTGGATACAGAGAGAGAGACAATAGCACCGGTGAAGGAGGAATATAGGTTTTAAAACTTTGATGTATTTACATTTGTCCAAAAGACAGACAACAGTGAGAAAAGAGAAACAGTCAAAAGCTGAAAGTGCTTCACTTAAGTCACATAATTCAGAGACAAGAGCGTTTAGAATATTATTCCGAGGTACTTACTTAAAATCATTCAGTTGCAGATGACAGAATGCATCATGAACAAATGGAGATTATTTTCTAAGCACTACAGATAAACAATGTGATGAACTGACTGACTAATCACAGTGAGGAAATGTATAGTTTGCAAGGGAGACTTCTAAATCAGTTTCTCCGTGTTGAGCTCCTCAAGAGCTCATTTCTTATTTCCAGTCATGAAATATTTGTTCTGATGAGGCTCATTTGTCAGATTAAAAGTGCATTTTCCAAATGACAACCTTTAAACATACTTTACATTAAGCCCACATTTCTGCATTAAAATTTGCGTTATTGTTTAGATGTAATGTAGCTTTCCAAGAAATTAAATGGCATGTTTTGATTAGCCTTCAGCAGAAAAACATAATTAACAGAAATAAAGGCTTAAAAACATCCATTTCTGTGTAATTGATCTACATAATATGTTTCACTTGAGTTACTGAAACAGTTGTATTTGCCAACCATTAGCAGTGGATTATGATGAGCCATTTTGAAAGAAAGTAATCAGTTATGTTCAAAAAATGAATTTGCTTAATTGATTCCTCTTACTTTGAGATATTTATTAAAAAATTTGATCTTAAAGCTGGCAGCTGTTTCAGCACTCTGGCATATAGATGTGCCGTTCATGCATTTCATATGAAAAACAAAAAAATATATTTTCTTGTGTCAATGTAGACAAAACAATGATATCATTGCAAATGACCATCTGCTGTGGATTAAGTTTCTCTTGTTTCCTGTGTTAGATTGAGATGCTAATCCAATTAACATCGGGGTCAAAAGGCATCTCATCACCTATCTTCCTCTTCCGGATGTTTTCCCATGACCAGTGGCTTCCTCAAAGAGTCAGTGAAAATCCACTTGGCATCCCAAGTGTAGCGTGAAGTAAAGGCCATGCTAACATTAGTCTCTGAGTAATCGTCATGTCGTCCCTCACATTGAAATTGTCACCCAAATATCTGTGCTCCAATAAGTCTGACTTGGCCTCTGAGCGGCGGTCACAGAGAGGAAGAGAGACGCGCGAGGAGGAGACACGGTATACTGTCAGACAACGACAGACAGAGGAAAAGGGATGGATGAATAACAATATGCGTTCTACTCACCCCTGTTCAGAGAGGACCGGATGCAGAATGACTTGCGGTGCTCTACTGGGAGGTGCCTCTGGTGTAACATCTGGAGACAGTGAAGTTACAAGACTTTATAATTTATCCAAGCAACCAGAGTTATATGTGCGTATATATAAAATTAGTTCAGCAATGGTAGCTAATCTATGAATTAGGCAAGCACAATTGTTTGGTTCTATCTAATGAAGACTTGAAGAAGGAGCTATCTCATTATTGTCATGCCAAGACTACAACCTAATCACATCCACTTGTACTGTAGGTGGACCCAGAAGTCTAAATTATAAAACATGATTTAATCTTAGTCTACAATATTTTTTTTATAAATCATACAACCTGATTTAGAATCTGCAAACCAGTCCAAGACATCTTTAAATTACATTTATGTAGGTAAATACATGAATTAATTCTTCATCATTTGGTCATAACTATAGTAGTTTTCATTGCATGGGTTACAAAAATAAAAGCAGGTACCTTTTATGTGCCAGTGAATTTATTAGGGATATTGTTTGGAACAAGTAGATTAAGACTGATTTTAAAAAAGGAAAAACTAGATTTAAAAAATGCCTTATCAATCATGCATGCATTGGGGTAAAATGGATGTCATTTCTGAAGAGTAACATTGTCAGTGACTGAAAACAGAAGCAATTGTATGTTTTTATTTTATTTTTATTTTATCTGGTGAGTTGCTTTTTCTCAATAAAAATGCAGAACAGAATAATTTAGATGCAAAAATGTCATCAGCAAAATGTCTCTGTATTCAACATTTGCCTTGCATGGCACTGTGTTATGGAATAAGTATTTGCAGATGTGTAGGGAAAAAAAAAGCTGTTCATATTTTACTGAACATAATAGGACTTTCCGAAATGATTGGCACTACAGCTAAGGAAGTCTAAAGTCCCTTAAAATATACATCAACGTTTTATTGCAGTGGCAGCCACTCAGAAAAAAAACAGAACAAAACATATCAATCCAGTTTTGCTTTTTCATTTCAGTGCAATTATACAGTGGGGGACTATGTTCTTAAAATAATCTAAAATTGTCTGTATTTATCTGAAGTATTTTTTAAATGTATACTTTGGTCACAGTGTCAGTGATCCTTTATTTAATACTGCACGTTTTCTCATTTTTATGTGGTAGCTTTAGGACATGAAATTGCTTCTCTTAACAATTTTTAAAAACTGAACTGACAAAAAAACATGGAATTCAATTAAAGGTGTTGATTTTTTTTTTAACTCATTAATTAGAAAATACAGTAGCATCTTGCCAAATGTGCCCGTCTCCTGAATAAAAATAATAAAATTAAACTAACTTCAACTGTGGCAACCAACATTAGATGAGGATGACATACTTATCTTGCTACTATGAACATATACAAGGACGGTAAGTGAAAAACCTCTAAAGCTTACCAATGCAGATCGAAAGTTGTTTAAACAGTAAGGTAAGGTCAGGTCGCATGCATAACATCACACCTCATAAAATAAGAACTGTACATTTAATAACTTTATGTTAGCTGTTAAATTTGGCTCTATAAGTAAAGTTTTAAGTTATTTTTTCTGTTCTTTGAAAGCACATTTCATAGGGAATATGAAGTAAGGGCAGCTTTTGTGTTGACTCTACCTCTGAGAGACACATCATAACTGCTGTCGGTGTTAACACACTGTGACAATTTGTGACACAAAGTGCAAGCTGCAGAAAGTCCCTCAGTTGCATGGCACATTAGAAGCTGGCACTGTCACCTCACAGCAAGAGGGACCTGTTTTTCCTTTTTCATGTGGAGCTTTCATGAATGTTTTCATGGACTGGCTCCAAAAACCTGCAAACCAGAAGGACTGCAAGCACTCAGTGTCCAATCTAAGCCATTCAGATGCAATATGTAATTTATATGACAAATCTCTATATTTCAGACATATGAATGCTGCGGCATGAATGAGCCCATACAGATGTATCACAATTATTACATTCACATTTGAAAACATTCAACACAATGCTGGTCTTGCCTTTAGGCTCCTTATATACTGTAAAAATAGTTTGTGTTTGATTTTGTAAACGGGATCCATCAACTTATTAGGAGATTAGTGTTAAAGTGGATCAACTTCCACATAATATTGTAACAGAAAGTGACAAACTAGTTCTGTTATGCAGATGAATAAGGCAATTAATGTAAATGTGACTAAAAAGAGTATATGAGTCGACAATAAGCAACACATGCAGCTGTCCGCAGTACAGCACAAACGCATGGTTTTCCAAACACCTGCCTCAACAGATCTCTGCAAGCTACACCGTCTGCTTTTCCCCCAAGCCTCTCCAGGTTCTCCCAGCTGTAATAGGCTGCCAAATGAGCTACTAGTGAATGGTACCACTGTTGACAAAAGCGAGAGAATCTGGGCTCTGACAAATCATTAGGAACCCAAAATGAGACAAGCATGAGTGGGTGTAGGAGCCAAGAGTCTTCAACAAACCAAGGTGAGAAAAGAAAAAAATATTACTACTGACATCAAAACATTCTTCCTTACTCATCATTGGTTGGTTTCAAAGCACTGAAGGATTTAAGATGATAAATTACTCAGAGTCTTACCAGGGAAGATGAATTGCTGTTTGTATTTGAAGTAACTGGAGGCTGTGGAAGGAGAAAAAACAGAAGAGCCAGAGTTAAATCATCTAATTTGAGCTTTAATAGGGTAATACACAGAGGGATTTTCAATGAAATGATTAAAGTTTATACAAAACTGCATTTTGCATGTTTTTCTGTTAAGATTTAAAAAAAAAAAAAAAAAAGACTTTCAAAAATCTCATCAGGAATGCAAAAATGTGCAAAAATTGCAACTTTTTGTGCAAACTAGAAATTTCCGAGACTCCCAAAATGTTCAACTAAGGTGTGAGCTTAACTCCTTATAATATTTTGTCTTTGAAGAAAATCTTCACCTACACTGACAGTGGAATTTCGATCAGAAAAGCAAAGACGGTGGTGCTAATGACAAAATTAACTGCCTTAAAAGTACAAAAGAAGATATTAAGCATCGCTAAAGCTGTGCTAGGCGTCTTGCAAAGACATTGACACTCATTTCAGTAACACTGCAAAGAATTTCTCAATGACTAGGCCGCACAGGAAATAATTAAATATTTCCGATTTATGTATTATTTGAGTCTGGAGGATCTTTCATTTTGGAAATGCTTTAACTCGATTCTAAAAAAGTCAATTCTGTAGGAGATTTCCACATTCTAAGCCCGCTGTGCATGATATGCGGCGACCGGCTTGCTAATGAGGGAATGAAGCTTCAAACTGCTTCGCCACGTAGAGACCAAACACCCTGTGCATAAGCAACACTTTGGGTGTCATTGTCTCTCATCACTCCCAGATGGACCGTCTCATTGCAGAGAATCAAGCTCAGGTCTGCGGGTGACGTTAAGCTAACGCACTGAGAAAAAATATATAATGGTGAAAATGTTTTGTTAACTTTGTTCCTACCAGTCAAGTTGAACTGTTTTTGTTGCCGTGCCGACTGTGGAGAAGGATGCAGTGGTGATGGCGGAGTGGCACTGCTGGGCAACGGAGGAGCCGGGGAGGACGGAGTGGAGGAAGTGGTGGATGAGGGATTACTGCTGGAGTCCGGTTGGTAAGGGACTGGGATGTGATCCTGAAGAGAGACAGGAAAAAATCTCTGAATTCATATGATTATCAATCATACCCCTGAAATAAATATCTTCAAAACTCTGGTTCAAAGCGATGAACAAAGCAGTGGCAAAACAACAACGAAAGAAAAGTGAAAGGTAAAACCAAGAAAAAAAACAGTTTCTGAGAGACACAATAAAATCAGTTTGACCATTTGAAAAAGATTGTTATGCTAAAGCCTGTCAGGCTTTTACAGATTCAGATTATCAGGCCTTAAAAATGATTAACTCCTATCCAGAAGGACAACAAATTTTTTTTTTAATAATTTTAATAAATCAGCTGCTCACAAGAAACATTTGCTTTCTAGCATTGGTTTCTTTCAAAAGGAAAATCTAAACTGTGAAGTGATAAGGAGAGGTGAAAGGACACTGCAAACTATTGCTCCAATTATAGAAAGGTGTCTGTCCACTTTGTCTTCAATTTAAGTTGGCCAATTGGCCAACTTAAAGTGTTTTCATCCAGCATGAAAACACAGAAACACTGGAGCTATTTCTTAATTGAAATACAGTTTTCTCGGTTGTAAGGGCTTTTTTGACATTTTTCTTCTATTTCATAAGTTGTTTATTTTTCTTTAATAATGAGCAGCACAAAGTCACTCTCAGGATGAAGGTTCTGGGATTGGTAATTTAATTGATAGACTGTTTACTTGTACATGATTTACACATGGTTTATCACCGATAAGTAGAAATGAAGAACTTTCATCGACCCAAATTTATTTTTAAAATAGATTTATGAACACTGTACTGGTAAAATAGCCCACAAGGTTTCGTACTACTGAAGCTCTTGTTTTCATGTTCCTATCCATAGATCCATTCTAAACCTTCACTTTTAGCTGCACAGTGGGAATCATATGATAAACTTCATTCCAGAGCAACTAAACATAAACCCTGAGCTGCCAAAAATTCAGCGTGTGAAAGCAAATGCATCTGCGTAAACATCAATGTCGCTGAAAGATATTTTTGTACCATTTCCTTGTCCCCTGAGAAATAACAATGACTCATAACCCCCTCCTATAAATGACAGAACGTGATATGTAGGACAGGTTACAAGCAATGTAATTTGGAGTTTATTTGTCATGCCTACCTTATTGATTTTGTTGGTTTTGGGGAGCGTTTGACTGATGTGCAGGTCTGTGTACCTGAGCGGATTGTTGATGTCACATGGCACTGATTCAGTCCGTACCAGACGAGCTACTGTAGAAAAAATGAAAGCAGAGAAACGCTTGAACTCTGTGGGAAACTTAAACACTTGCTTAATAACTTCAAGAAAATCAGTCAAGCACTGCTTCTTATTTCAACAAGAAAATAAATCTCAACACTTGTTATGAAATGTTCAAATTATAAAGAAAAAAAAACATCTTAAGGAGTTTATGCTATTATGAAGTGTCACATTTCTTACAAAAGCATTGTTGAAGTGGCCCAATTACAGTGTCTTACCTTGAATGGTTCCCTGTTGATCTTATTTTGAAAACAGAGAGGGAAAGCAGGAGAAAACAAAGGGGTTTTTAGTTTTCATTGATGTTAGTGTCGGGATAAACAAATCATTGCTCAAGACAGACTTGATTCATCAGTCAGTCTAGAACATTTTGTTTGCTGTAATTTCTCTTTTGTGGGGGCAAAAACACACTTTTTAAAAATAAATGAATATGAGGGGGACATAGATATGGATATGGAGTGCAGGCATCTGCTCTCTTCTAGTGGAATAGACAAGAAAAAGAAGTTTGTCAGAACCTACACAAGTTAGGATATCTCAGTAAACATAAAGCTGCCCACTTATTAGCTTTCACCTGGGGCAGCTGATCCAGTAAACCAAGTGCTTAGTTTGTGATGCTTCAAACTTTACTTTACTAGCAAAATAACTGAACAAAATACACTCATGATGAGCAATATCGTTTTGCCTTATATAAGAATAAGGAGTGATTATCTTGTGATAGCAGTACAAAAGCATTTTTTAGTTTAAAGCTGAAACAATATAAGACAAATGCCTGTGTAACAATCTTCATCCTCCAATGAAGATATCAAGTTATTATATGATGTAAACTTACCTATCAATGCATAGAAATAATTGAGTGATGTTTTTTCTTTACAGTATTTTATTGGTGCAGCTTTAATTTGTCACACATTATCAATCAAAATTTTGGCAGTATCAACTGAATTTTCTGGCACAAAGTGCCACATTTCTAAACTTATAGGTAACAAACTCAGCTTTGGGTAATACTAAACAGGGCCTATTCCAGATTACCAGCAGCCTGACATGCATCATAAAATTCAAATGTGCCTGGAGCGACACAAGTTAAGGTAGAGATGCATTCATGCAGAATAAAAATGTTCCAACTTCCGTGAAAAATTAGCATTTACCCCAAGGCTATACAGTATGATTTTCCTTTGTGAAGTTAATGAGATGAGGAAAAATAGGAACATGACAAAGACTAGCATGTTCTGTGAACTCTGTAATCTTTTATAATTACTTGTCTTGCACTGTGAAAGCAAAAATGTTTATATCTATACTAAGAAAATGAATGCACTAAGCATTATACATTACCTTTGAGGGATTCTCGTCCGCCTCGCTGTATAATCAATAAATGGCAAGGTGGGGCTTCTTTGGTGCATTTGTTGTGGCACTTCAGCCTATGTGCAAAGAGAATACAGAGACTAAATTAGTGCCTATTAGTTGTCATTTGAATATTTACTCAGAGTTCAAACTTATGGAAAACAGGAAGCATTAACATTAACAGGCAAGAAATACGAACTGCAAATTTATGTAATAAAGATGAAAACAAAGAGGTTAGTTAGACTAATGCCAAGCACACAATTAAAAGAAATAAAAGATCAGTATGATTTACTTGCTTTTTCTGTTTTGTTTTTTTTTAAATAACTTTTAGAAATGTGGTCGTATGTACTACTAGAAATTTAAGTGGAAGCTGTCACATAGTCATGATACCTACTTGCAGTTTTTACATTTTAGTCCAAACAACATTCCCTTTCCACATACTATGCATGTCTGGGACATCCAGTACTTAGTGGAAAACCTGCAGGTAAGAAAAACACAATAAAGTTGGTATCATCATATCAAACAACATTGTAGGTATAGAAAACCATTTGCTTTCTTATAAATGCTCATTAATTCACAATTAATTTCTGCAAGCTGTCTGGTTCTTCATATATAACCTATTTGCAAGGATAATTTACACCTGCATGAGCTTTTTGTATAACAGTGTTTACCACTGCAATTTTCTCACCTGCTGATTTAAATTGGGCCCATCTTTTTTAAACTCAGTCTGAATGAACAGACAATCTGAAGCACAATAGTGAGGTCACAGGGTTAATATCAATAGAACGATCAGTCTGAGTGATTGGGAGTCTTCAAGCTTGTGGTCATGATTAGAGTCCAACACAGCCTCTTCTCAAGCAAATCCACGGTGCTCTGCAGCAAGAACCAATTCCCTGCGCAGATTGACTGACCGTTCCAAACACGTTTGTGACAATTGGCAGTATTTACTGATGCAACGCCTGGACGCCAGTGGTGTCGCTGGCTGGCTAATGGCAGGTGACTAATCTAGTTTGACAGAATCAAAATCTCTTTATTAGACCCCTCCTCTGCCTCAAATGAGTCACACCTCACTCCAACCAATTCTATTTGACAGAATGTTTTAGCGGACTGTCAATTATGTAGGACAGTGAGGTCAGGCTCTGCATGACGAAATTATCTTTCAGCAAAGAGGGGGTAGCAGTGTAAACAAATGCATTTATCTAAAAAAAACAGAAAAAAAGACAATCTTATAATAGACAAATGGAATTCAAATAGCTTGTTGTGTTGAAAGGGAGATGTCATACAAAATCAACTTTTTTGAGGTTTATATCAAATTATGAAATTATTCCCTTATCAACAACATGCAGAGTGTTACTTTGATTCAATCATGCATGTTTAAGAAACCTTTTAATCTTCCACTGCAGGCCAGATGCCTGCTAGCACAAAGCACCGCCTATTTATCCAGCAGAGTTGGAGTTCCCCTGCGACTCCCACACAGTTCCTTCAGATTAGCAGCAGAAATTAGCAAACGCTTGGTGGAACCATGCATCTGCTGAGCTTAAAGTACAAGCAACTTATCAGTTCAACACTCCTGTGAACTCTTGTGAACAGCATCATTGGAACAGGCAATGCTTCCTAAAATAAAATCTTAATTTGACAGCATTAATACAATGTTGCAAAGAATAGGGCCAAAAGTCCTCTACAGCGAAAAACTAAATCCCAATCATAGTTTCGATGGCAGAACCAATTATTAGGGTTCACGCACAAATATTTGTTCACGTAATGTGAGGTAAGCTTGGATAGTTTTTATTTTTGTAATAATTAAAATGATTTCCAAACTTCTTCCTTTACTTATTATTGTTATCTTTCATATTAAAACTTGTTTGATAGCCAACGTTTTGAGTGTGACTAAAAACCAAAAACAGAAGAATTCATGTAGTGTGCCAATACAGTTTTTTTGCAACATTGTATAACGTAAATTGGAACATATTTATTAACCACCTCAAATGCTCCACAACACACAATTTTCTTTAGACTTACCGATGTTTTATTGAGTTTCCAAAATCTCTTCGGGGAATCTGTGGGGACCAGCGAGGCACTGAAAGAGTGTCTACCGAAAAAAACAAAAAAAGAGTAAGGTCTTCATTTTTATTATTTTTTTTTTTTTCACTTTAAATGGTAGTTCTGACAGAATATCTATGAAGAATTGACTAAACGTCTTGTTTCACTGTTCATTTATTATATATGGCATTTCACAGTATGGAAATGCTTTTGTAGCAACCTTTAAGTCTCACATGTAATTAGCAGTTCAGACAACTGAGTCAAGATGTCACAATAAATGAGATGTCTCGGTGATGTCCTAATTGATGACAAGGGTGATGGTCATATATCACAGACAGTTATGTTTTCAGTGGAATGTCCACAAATCCACAGCTAGTTAATTTGTTTCCAGCCTTAATTCCTAAATGGACAAACTGCCAAATAAGGTCATAACACTAAATGAATAAATTTGGGCTCTATGTGTGAAAAAAACCAAACAACTGAAAATAACTGTCACAGCAAATATAGTCAAAGCAACTGAGTTTATCAATCAACACACAGTCTTCATGGTATTCAGGAGTAACTGGTTACCTAAACAATAACTATTACCATTATTATTATTGACATTTGAAAGACTCTTGAGAAAATGTAATAAAAGAAAAACAAGAAAAAGCAAAAGTTTTAATTAAATATGCATTAGCACACAAAACCCTGTCAGCAGCAAAGAACAATTCAAGCCTTCGGTGTGCTGCACTCTTTTAAGCATTAGAAATGAAAACAAAATCAAATATTTTCTATAATGCAATTCAATCTCTCTGTGGGTTTACCAACAGGTTACATTTAGTGATTGGGCTACTTTTATGCTGTCTGCAATCCATTGTGAGCAACTCTAGCTGAAACAGAAGTTCACAAAAATGTCTTTCGCATGGTCCATTAGTGCTTGCAGAGACTGAGAGCGCAGTACATCTATGTGTAACCTCCTACTGAATGGTGAGCATGGCAACCCAGCACAACAGCGCTGGGTATGTTTGTTAGCTAAGATAGGAGTACCAATGAGTTAATAACTAAATAACTATGTAGAAAAGTATTGACAAAGTTATAGATCATACTGCACAGTCCACTGTGTGAATTCAGAATCTGACAGTGCAGGCTGACGGAAAACATCTTGGAAACTTAGCATTGTGTCATTTATTTTTGACAAAACCATTTTGAACTGTACTGTACTTTTAGCATGCGATGTGTAAGATAGTACTGTAAAAAGTGAAGGTTTTGGATCGAGATAATTGGCAAATAATTATTTCGAAATGAGTAATATTGGTATCAGAGACGCCCAACTTCAAAGCAAGTCAACAACTGTTTCAGGTAGAAGTCCTGAGTTGTGGCACCAACCAGAGACATGTTTATATCATTAAAGATTTACTTTAAATCTTCCTTCAAAATGCTAGTCAATTAACTTCAATTCTGAACTGACAAAAACATCAGAAGAAGTGAAGACGGCAAGAAAACAATATTATACAAGTCAGACAAAAATGCTTTTTTTGTTAGTATTTATGTAAATTTATTCATGAGTATTGTGATGCTTTCAGCTAGATATGAATCCCAGGAGTACATAATTCTGGGAAAGTTGAAAGTGTTCAGTTTCTGTGTGAATACAGAATCTAACAACTAATCAGGGAAGTGTAAAGATAAAACATTGAAGAAATAAATGCCCCTGGACCTTCTTTTCTCACTGCATAAAAAGTCTTTAGTCCAATAAATGGGTCTGTGTGAAATGAGATGGATTTAAACATAAAAATTTCATATGCAGTGGCTATTTATTTTGTGAATTTTAAAGGATTTTATTTCTGCTGGGTTTTTTCTTTAGAACATTTTCATTTTCAAAATTCACTTCAGTCGTTTAGAGAAAGATAACACAGGCCAAGTATTTACCCGATGGGGCAGAAAGAGGCAATTGAAATCTAAAAAAGCTTCTAGACTTTTGTTTGGCCCTGGTTGTTGCATGAAGCTACTGGGCTTAGGGTGCTACTAATAGAAAGAACCAAGAGATACCAACACAACCTTATTAGACATTTTGCCTGAATTACCTCAACTGCCTGCTCAAACAAATGCAGTCTTCAAATGCAATAATTTGTACTTCAACCCAAAATACCATCTGCCCCAAAGCGTCATGTCCCTCCCAACACCGAGTAGGTTTCGTTGTTGTCAGAACAACTCAGTAATCCCCTATAAAGAATGTATTGCCAATATTTAATCTTGTAAGAGGTTTAATCAATTTGATTAATTGATCACCAGGTTGCTAATAATCACCAGCTGTAGACAATGATAATGTCGTGTCTCTGGTGCCATCGAGCATTTCCTGATTCCTGAAACACCCTTCCTCTGCTCCACCTCCAGTCTCTCTAGAGGCTTGATGTCTTCTCTCTGCACTCCGATGCATTGCTCAATTACACTCAATCATCCCTATAATCTAATAAAATAGGGAACTGACATCATCTGGCTCTTGTCGGCCTGCCTGGCAACTGGCAAATGACTTGACCTGTCAACAGAAGGGCTGAAGCTATTTATCATTCTGTATATGTACGAGTGTACTGTTGACATTATCTTCAACAAGAGTCTTTGAGGGCACTGCTATTCCCTCAAATACAAGTGGTAGAAATCTCTAGGGTATGGGGGAGATCTAATTTTTAGAAAAATGCATATGTTTAATATCCAACATATTCCCATGCACCTATATTTAAAGCCTCTTCTCTAAAGTTGTAACTTCTGTAACACATTTCAAGAATTACAATTTTGTCACCATCATTCAGAAATGTTTCACTCCAGTAACAGTCAGTGTATGACAGAATAAATTGTGAAAGACGGCAAATCTAAGAAAAAAAAGATTATTTTCAGATTATTTAGTTGCATTTCACGATTATCTCATTGTAACAGCTTTCATATCGTTGGAGTGAAGGTAAACAGTTATCTTTTCTGCTCTTCCACTCTAAATCTATTCAAATGTGGTTGTTAAGTAACATGCCTTCATAGCAACTGGAGACATCCATTATAAAATTGCATCAAGAGAAAGTTAAATGGCAATGATGCCATGAAAGAAAGCATTGTGATCCTTAGTGGAGCATGTTAGAAAGCTCTTTTAAAGTCTTTTGTAGGTATGAGAGCAATTTGTGAAATATGTTAGGCATTGTATAATGATTTTTATTTCTTTTGCTGAATCGAGGAATAACAGATTCAGTATCATAATAGTATTCTTTGAGCATCTATCAAAATAATTCTTGATAAAAGCTAAAATACTACATCTAAGAACAACAAAAGTATTCACACTAACGCTATTTGTTCAGTCATGACTTGTAAATATAAAATAAGTTTATACTTCTGCCAATCTTTTCTGGATTAAATTGAATCAATGAAGACTGAGCTACTTTTTGTATAATTTTCTTTCGCTTTATTATATATTTTTCTGCCTTTTTTCTCAGTCTCTTCCCAAAATACTCCTGAAATGTTTGAAGTAATATTTAAATTTAAATATTACAATTGCGCAAATATGCAAATATGAGGTAATAAAATACAAACTGGGAAAGTTGAAGGGAAGTTTTCAATATACTTCTAAGAAGGCTGTTATGTACATTTTTTCTTTAATTTGTTTTCAGCTTAATAGAAGTTTATATACTTATATAAATCATAAGTTTTGTTCATGTTGATGCTCAGTCTCTCTTCAGTACAGACATTAGAAAGCTCAATGTAAAACTGTTTCATGACAAATGTCTAAAACACTGCAATAAAATCACACAAATGTCTGTTCCCACAAAGGTGACATATACTGTAGTAAGAAGAAAAACAATAAAACAAGCTATAAAATGCATCTAGGGTCTGCCTGCAGTTTATGCATGTGAGCTATTGTTTGTGTGACAAATGAGCCTGTAGGAGTTTAAAAACCCCAAGGCGCCAGACAAGGGTGGCCTCCTCCATCTTCTCCCATTTGTCCTCAGCCTAATTAAGCCAAGGCTCTCATGGCCCTCCCTCCTCTGCCAAATTGTCAAATGGCAAACATTATGTCATGGGGTTAAGAATGGGATTCGTGTGTTTGGTTGTGTTCATTTCTGAGCAGGTTTAAAATAAACATGCAAACTAAAATATGGTGGAAAAAACTAAATTCTCTGACTGCACATGGATTAAAGAAAGCACAGATTTGTGCACAAATGTGAGACATGAAGAGACCACTAGGAGCTTACTTAAAGTTAAATATAATTTATTTAATGTTTAACTGAGCATTAAACATTAAACATTAGTGTTTAATGTTTAACTGTAGACTGAATGATAAACTTTACTGTTTCTGACAGAGGAGAAAGGTACTGCAGGTATGGAAAAGTAAAAAGATACAGCATTCAAATAAATTGCAAAAAAAATGTGTGTAAATTTTAGAAAATTATATTACTCATGTATTCATAAATAAAACAATCAAGTTAATCAATTTCAAAGAATTCATACTTGTCAGAAATTAAACCCAAAAAATTGTTTTTAAAGATAATGATCTCAGCAACAACTACAGCTCAACATCAGAAAACTAAAATTGAGCAAGATGCAAAACTTTCAAACAGAAGCTGGTATAAATTTATTAACATAAGTATTAAACACAAAGATATTCATATTCATATCCTTACAGTGGATATGAATATTTTGCTACAGAGAGCAAAATAAAAACTCAGCAGGACTGTAAAATTATGTGGGGGCGTTAGCTGCACAATGTGCTGTATTATTTTACATGAGTGTTATATATCAGTGATATTGTACAGGCTATTGCACATCAAATTTCCATCTATGTATTTTAATGAGTATTTCTCCAAAAGTGAAACAAAACACATTCAGAGTGGCAGCAAAATACAAACTAAGAATGGGGTTGAAAATAGACTTTCCCCCCCCTCTTCCCCTGTGTAAAGTGAAGAAAAGCACACTCCGATGAACAAGAGATAAAGCCAGGTTGCTCTGTTGCTATAGCAACAGCTGCACGCTGATCAGCCCTTTTGCAGAATGTTGTGCTATCCTTTGACAAAGGTGTAAATCCAACATTATTATTCGGGGGACCATAAACAGGGAAATTTCTTAAGACCAATTTTGGGGAGGTTGGCAAAGTTACAGTGAAATGTAACGTAAAATGTGGTTTAAAAGGTTTTAAAATCGCATCAAGCTGCAGGACCAAAAATGACTAGTAATGCACATCAAACGTGTTTTTCTAAGTAAGCAAACTGCTGAGAAGTAAAACTAAAATTCAAATGTTGCTTAAATACGAGTTTTGTTCAGACTGACGATCTAATCTCTGCTACACCTTTACAAAAATGAAAGGTTCTAAATAAAAAAGCTTTAATAGGTAACTGCTCTTAATAAAATTCCTCATTAACATTGATCGATTGTAATGCCTCCCAATGCCAGTTATGGCCTATTTAAATTCTAATTTGTTAAGTTGCTTTATTTTAAAACCTTTTCTAGTTTTGCCATGTCGTGGACGGCTGAGAACCAGCAGGTAGATAGAAATGAGTATCTGGGGAGTATCATAACTTAAACATAACACTTAAAGCACTGGACCTTAAATAGAAAAATATTCAGATTTTATTTTGTGCTTTTTAAGGCTCTACGTTAAAGACAGTGAGAAATAAAGGCATAGCTTTCTTTTTTTTTCTTTTTTTATCAGTTCTCTCTTCTGTTCTCAGCTCCCACACTCTGACCTGGGTCCATTTGCGTTGGGCAATTCTAGGCTTTTCCAAAATTGGGGGGTTCGGACCCCCCTGATCCCACTGGGATCTAGGCTATGATCTTTAAGAAACAAATACAGAGACACACACATACATAGTTGACACTGAAATTGTTGGCACTGTTCAATGCCATTCACTTGTGGAATTTCACTCATAAAACATTTTACTGAACTAATAAGCCCGGTTTCCTACCATTCCGACTCTTATGATTGCTTGATAGACAACGAGCTGGTTTACTTAGAATATACTCAGACATATTGCACTCCAAGCGTGAGTCAATACGTCAGCCTTCTCTTTTCTAAGAAACATTTTAGTAAACAGCAACACATCTCTGCTGCATTGCTGGATTGATACCAAAGTTAACAGGTCTTCCAAGTCTGTTTTATTTTTCCTTTGCCATGTTTAAGGAGTTATTTAAAGCAATTACTTATCTGCCAATGCAAGAAGGGGCCTTGCACCAGATTTGGTTGCTAGGAGATCCGTGATGCAACTGCAAATCAGCTTTGCGAGGTTAAAGAGAGCATGTGACGTCATTGGAATACATGTAGAAATATAAAAGACTGAGCTGAGCAAAAAGCGCTTGAAGAACATTTAAGCCATTTATATCCACAAGCACACGCTTGCAGACTCCCACACTCTCTTTCCCTCCCTCTCTGCTTCCATCTTATGCGTGTCCACATTAGCTTTGGAGCAGGTGTGCTGGTAAAATGCCAGAACTAAATGTCCAAGTGGACACAACCCAGGGTGTCTGTCTAATCCAGTTGTGTGGGCTCAAGCAGCCTCGGGCACAAGAGGTGAGCAGCACACAAATAAATTTGTCTCTGTGGTCACCATAACATTTCACAACCACATAACAATGATTTATTTTATCACCTGAAGCAACCCACAAAAACTGACTAAACTTTGAGTGGAACATGGGAGATAAACAACACCAAACAAGAGAATTAGCTTGCAAACTTTTTTTCCCCCAATCTTTGAACACCTGAGATTAAAATGAATGTTCATGTGACATTTTTAGAGACTAATTGTTTAAAATTGTAGGATTTATTAAGATTTTGAGCAAGAATTACATGCTTCCAGGCACTTTGTATTTTAATGTGTTTAAGAAATTCAGACTTTGCTGAGATATCGTAGGCTTATTAACATTTAAAAAGGTCAAGCAAACTACAGTCTAGTCCAACATTAAATAAAAACTTGACTTTATAAGACCATCATAATGATTAGGCTTACATTTGAGTGATCTGCATTGCAAAATATAATAATAAAAGGTAAGATAAAAGAAAATTCCTTAACCTTCATCATATATCCCTTCTTCACCAGAAGCTGAGCTTTGGAAACTGGTTCAGCAGTAGTTTAAATGCTTATTTCTTCTTCCAGTCCTAAAGAAATTAAATATGAACTTCCTTTCTTTAAACTGCTGTCAAACTGTCCTTTATCCCAGGATTTTGGCAGACAGTTATCTTTGCACAGTTGATAAAGTTTATGAATAATAAAAATGTTTTTCACCACTAAGTCTGCTTTTATAGTACTTAGAACCTGCATTTGTACTGTGACTAATGACCTGCACCTGAATGCAGAAAGGAAAGATTGCTCACTTTTAGTTTTTTTTAAATTTCAGTGCCTTTGTTACTGTCAGTCACAGTGTGATCCTGTTTGTTTCTTGGATGTAATAAAGGAGCTTAACTTTAAGCTCAATCATCAAACCTCTCTACAAGAATATTTTTCACCTCTCTTACATTGCCGCCTTAACTTTTCCGCTGTCTTGGTTTTTAGGTCCAGCTTTTTATTAGAGATGAAAAATTGACTGGTGGTCCATTCAGCCAATTTTCAGCTTGATCAACCTTGACCAGTGACTGATCAGCTGGAATCTCAAATATCTGATATTTTTCCAATCAGTGAGCATGTCTTACCAAAAATAGCCAAATCCTTAAAGTGAAGACACTTTTTGAAATGAAAGCTGTTGCTGCAAGAACACTACTCAAAATACAAATCTTAAATGTTAAATCAAAGGAAATTGGAGTTTCTATTGCTGATTTAGTTGTTTTGGTGGTTCATTATGGCTGATACTTTTCAACACAGAGTGACAGTTTAACAGATAACATGATAGCTGGACAGTAATGTGGAGAGGAGCTTGTCTGTTTAATGTTTTTAAACTTGCTGGTTGTGAAAATGTTGGCCACCCTTTGGAAATCTCAAGTTTCAAGCTAAGTCAGGGTAAGAATCTACATTTTTTTAATGCAGAAAATACATTTAAAAGCTAATAGAATATGTTAACGAGTTTAAAATGCGATCCCTGTTTTTGTTTTGAAATAACAACTCTCTGGTAAATTGCCTCTGCTCCTATTTTACAATTTAATGATCACTCAATGAGAGAAAAAACCTTGTTCTTTCTCACTAAAGCAAAGTAAATCTTTTATTAAGAAAGAAACACTACAACTTCTAAAGCAGCTGCATGTTTCATAACAATACAGTTAGCATTAAATGTTTTCAACAGTGAAATTAATGCAAAATAATGGATAAGCCCTAAAGATTTAAACACAATGGAATACCAAAGTAGCACTCATTGGCCATCTGCTAAACTTGCCAAATAAAACATTACGATTCATGTACTGTATATCTGCTGGAAACCTTAATCCACTGTTCACTCTAGTGTAAACTATCTTTTATCATACAGAGAAATATGGAAGAGTGACTTTGAATACAGATGTCAGAAAAGGTCACTCGGTGCTCGCAGACACACTCATGAGTCTAATCAACCATGTGCAGAGCTTTCGAGATGTAAGGCTCGATTCCAAATATGGCTGACGTGTCACTCTTTGTGACCAAAAGGAAGAGTAAACAACAGCCCCACCACAATTATTGCCACTCCTAACTCAAATATTGTAATTGCTGTGAAGGACCAGTTATTAGGATTAGCGAAGAATTACCTTGTTTTTTTTATTTTGTTTTGTTTTTTTTGTTTGTTTTTTTTTACCTAAAAATTTATTTTGTTAGCTTTTTTAAATGAATAAATAAAATGATCATTTAAAACATTTATTTTAATTTCACTCCTTTTGTCTTTGGTTTTGAAGTTAATTAAGTGATCTCAAATGTTTTAGAGAGACAATAAAGCAAGAGCAGAAGAAATGTTAGAAGGTAAATAACTTTTTGCTGCTTGGTAAATGTCAGGCGTTAACTTTTGAACTTTTGAAGTTGATTAAATGATGATCTTTGACTTGATCCTTGCCCTGGGGAATAACTTTGATGTGACAGCACAGAACATTCCTCTTAGCCACTTAAGAGAAAATGCCATTGAAGTAAGAAATATGTGGTTTAGCTTTCAGTTACAATGACGGGCAACTGGATAATTACTTTGTGAATTTCCACAAACTTTCCCTCATACTTTCTTCATACTGAAAGATTAAACATAAGTTACTGAATGTTTTTAATAACTTCACATGGTCACATGTGATCCGGAAGGAATCACACGTGGTCCGGTAAAGGAATCACACGTGGTCCGGTAAAGGAAGTAAAAACCTTTAAGAATTAATCAGAGAACGGCATCAGAGAGGAAACCTAGACCACTAAGTATTTGAGAGTGTGGGAGAAGAAAAAAGTGTGTCCAACTGGTTTGTACAAAGTAATTATAGAGGTGAGGCACCACTAATCTTTTAAAATGACTGCATTCTTAACATATTTGTTTTCCTTTGATGTCTATTTGTACCCCAACTACTGGCTAGATTTTTTTTATTATTATTATTTTTAATGCTAAATTGTGTTATAGCACTAAAACCTAAATTTCCTCTAAAGTAATCACATTTTAACCAGATTTAAGAATAAAGGTGGAGACCAGTGTTTATACCAAAATAAGATAAGAAGTATTCTATCTAGAGATTGACCATAAAACTATCTACAACTGTTCTTCGGAAATAAACAGTACAGCGAAGAGCAAGTTATACAGTTTGCAGCTAAACTGTATGACTTGTGTCATTAATCCTTCCATCATATCTTATCCACATATGATCTGTACGCAGCATATCCTGGTGGAAAATAAGTGTATTCTCACAATAGCGCTCAGCTTAATCCTGGCATTGATTCATCTTGAGCAGACAGCGTGTGGTCTCGGTCACATCAGCCAATCTTGTGGATCCTCTGTCTGTTTGATTCGCATGACTCAAGGGACGAAGGATAACGTTGTTGGCTGCAGATTTCTGACGTACGAGATGGCAGTGATACTATAATCCCAAAGTAGACCCTGGACAGATGTTTATCCTGGCTGACTGGGCTGCACACACACTGGCCGTATGCTCATCCAAGCGCTTAAACACAAACTCACATGCGCCATTCCCAAAATAAGTGATGTGGACATTTCTATTTTTTCTAGGCCACGCTGTTTACGTCTAACCAAAATATGTCCTGACGGTCAGACGCGTCAGTCTTCTTTTTTTGCGAGATTACAAATCCATGCCGGAGCACACTATCAATTAACTTTTACTATATTGGTTTACTCAACCCAAGAGCAGACAACTCTGCTCTTGTAAAACTCTTTTCCAAAATGGAAGCAAAAATGAGTGCAGAAGCAGAGTGTCTAAACTGAAAAATAATTTCTGTTAACTACACTTATGTGTGTAACACAGACAGTACAGACAGCTTCTGAAAGTTCTTGATAATTGTCTGGGCAATACAGGTTAGCCTATTTGAAATTTATGCAATCAGAAAAACATTACTGTTTACTTGGGAATAAGTTCCATCTCCTCATGTGGTGAAATGGCACAAATACTAAAGCAGAGCAACTGAATGTTTCCCTTCTCCGAGAAGTCTTACTCCCTAATTTCTGAAATAATTGCTTCAAGGGATCAATCGGCAAAGCAATTTTGGAGAGGTAGTAATTAGTTGTTCTCTAGGCTGTTAATTATGCTTTTCTTCTAATGAAACAAAGAACTTGATATTTGCAAGTACAGGTGTCAATTCTGAATATCTAAAAATGGATGGTAACAATTAATGGTTTAGAAAAAGAGTGTTGTTGCAATTGACTTCCAAGTTCAGAGTATAAATCAAGGTTCAAAGGTGTGCTCCAGAATCCATGAATCACTCCTTACTTTTACAGGAAACACACCCACATGCAGTTTTGCATAACTGTTCCCTTGTTTACTCGACAAGGTAGAAGCTGCTACTTTTTCACTATGAACAATGATATAAAGTAGGATTGAATTTACTTTGTTGAAAGATATGAAGATTAAAAAATAGACTTGGGGAAGTGGTTTCTTGGGTTTTCATTCCCTTTTATGTTTATATTTCATAGAGTCCTTTTGCTGCTCTTGTTATGAATGGAAAGTGTTCAACAAGTAAAGATTGATTGCTGGTAGGATATATGACATTGTACTTAGAAATGTTGTTGACTAATAGTGTGATTTACAATTTTGAATTTTAACACACACTTTAGAATGGTGAGGTATATGCTTGTGTCTGTAGCTATTTTATTATTTTAAGTTTGTTTCTTTTTCTCTGTCCTACGCATGTCGAGATTGATTATTCACTGCCATGCCTCTGCTTACATCTATTCATGGCTACGCCCCACAACCCTGTTGGTTTTGTCAGAGTATTCCCAACACTAAGTCACAGCCATACATCACTCGTTTCATTGACAGGGCCTCCATTACTCTCTATTTTTCTGCCTTTTCCCATCTCCTCCTCAATCTAATGGCTTCCGCAGTTTGCCTATCATGCATCAACCAATAAGGCTGCCGGTGTGCAGCGACACACTACCTCCGGCCGTAATGGAACAGCCTGATTCCCCATATGGTCCATTTTCCAACTAAGCTTTGCTTTGAAAGTTTTTCTAACAAATAATAGATAGAAGGAAGAAATTTTTTGAGAGTTGTAAATGGACACAGCAAAGTGCAAAACATAGTTTTAATAGAGTTACAATTCCATTAGAACCCTGAAAAGTTTTGCTTAAAAATTCTGTACACAGGTGGACAGGTCATCCTGCAAAATGAATTGAAGTTACAATTGTGAATAAACTTTCAACTTGACAGCATTTTTCATCCCCACAGTGAAATAATGTCTGTGACTTAACCTCGGAGAGAGCAAAATTCCTTTTGCAGAAAATAAAACACTGACATGAACTTTTAATAAAATGTAAGATTGGCTTATAATGTGCGCTCACTTACTTGCAGAGGATGTTTCAGCATGAACGGGAGGTGTGGAAGGGATGAAAGACGGAAAGAAGAAGGATCGCAAAGATCGATCGCTGTGGAGCGGTGACCGCTGCGTGGGCAGATTCTCACAGCTCCCCACACTGCTGTGAATCTTAAGGTTCAAGGGTTTTGTCTTCTTCTTGGCTCTGGGGGGAAGCAGGGCAGAATCAACCAAATTAGAAAAGTAGAAAGGAGGATTTACACAGAAGAATCTGATCAAACACAGTAAATGGACATCAAAGTTGATCATCTACATCAGAAAAAAACATTAACATCATGAAGCTCAGCAGTTGGGCATCATGTTGCATGGTGAACCTCATACTATGCAATTAGGAACACATTCTTGTCTAAACAGATGGCAACAAAATTCAAATTGCACCATGAAAATGTTGACATAATTGAAGAGAAGATTTAAAAATTACTAAACCTTTGAAGAAAACTGATTAATACACAATTGTTTATTTACAAAACTTTAAAAAAAAATTGTGACTCATTTTGTTAATTTGAATACTAAATGTTAACATTTACATCTATTGATGAATAGATAGTGAATTAAGTAGATCTAATAATAGATGTAAAAATACAGCTACTCACAGATACAATCTCTGTTTGGAATCTACTAGACAACAAAAACACACAGTTTATTATCCTTATATAATTGTAAATCACGTTTATCGCTTTCAAAACAAACAAAATGTCTGTCTCACTGTTCCTACCGATAAACGCTCTTTGAATGAGAGCACAGAGAAAGCACAGAAGTGATCCAGTATTTCCCTTCCCCCCAACTTTTGTTGCTAAATACATTTTTCCTTTAATTACAAGAAAGAAAAATGTGACTGTTCCAAAATGTTACCAAATAGAGAAAATGTTTCCATGCTAAAGGGGTGCCACCCAGCACTCTTAATAAGTTAAGCTGTTTAAAAGTGATAGTTGGAAAGCCATAAGCAGCTTTTTGGCCAATTAGCTGAATTCAGACTGATTAATTAACCAAATAAGAACAACTTCTTAAACTTGACTTTCTGTTCAAGAACAGAAAAGTAAAGTAAAAACCACAAAAACTACAAATACAGGTTTAACAAATGTGTAAGTATATTCATTGGGAAACAATAAAGAATGTGTTCATAATAACAATATAAGCACTATTACATCACATAATCAATATTGAATTTTATGTTATGTATATAGAAATAATTGTAAAATTTTGTTCTAAATTTTTATGGAATTATTTTTACTCAAGTTTATTATCAGGAGTAATAGGATTAGTTGAATTAACTCTGGACTGTCCTGCAGTGCTTGATATTTCTTATTACAACATTTTTAGACATAAGCTGATGTATTACTTTCAAAACGACTTTTTAATTAAAAATTTTGCCAGTAATTTATAAGTTGTCAACTTCCATCCTTCTGGGAGATGTTATCATGTCAAAGCTGAGTTTAATAAATTTTGTAGAACAATTTGTCTTTGTCATCTTGTCATGAAGTTTGTTCAGACAAAACATTTTTGTCTGCAGATCATCTGCAATTAGGAATTAAATACGACTTAAAGTGAAGGACAAAACTTCTAATTAATTTTAGATTCAAAATGAAACCTAAACATAGGTAAATTAGGATATTGCAGATTTAACAAAAGTTTGCTGCACCATAAAGTTTTCATATTTTCAGAACTGGCAACATAACCTACCTCAGCAAAGGTGGACTGCACACCTATTATAACAACACTAGAATGTGATAATTGAGGCATAATTTCTCCAGGACTTATAATAGATTCTAATTCATTTCATAACTGCAGCAAATAATAACATGAGGTGACTTTGAGGGGATAATTGGTAATGAAAAGTATACCCTCCATTGTCCTTCATTAGAAAAATAATCCGCATGCTGTTAATTAGCTCTCAGTGAAGTAGAAGTGCAAATTTTCAATCACATAGAACTTTTCACCCTGTGATGTCACTGTGTCTTCGTCTCTCTTTTTTGCCTTAGTTGAGACAACTCACTCAACTTCTGTTTGTCCCATACTCCTATTTCCTTTTGTTATTTCCAAGCAACAACAGGAACTAGATTTACTCATGTTGTACAACTGTATAAATTAAATTTTGTTTTGTATTTATTTGCCTTTAACTGTGCAATGGCACAGTGTTTGTTTTTTTATTATTTTGAAAAAAAATAAAGCCTAGGCTACTCAAAGAATCCCAAAATCCTTTTCACCCTGTCAAGATGTGACACTGAAAACTTAGTGCATTCAGTGGTGCTTGTAATGTGTTATTATCAGAAAGTTTAAAAATAAAGCAGTTAAAAGTCTTCAGCTGTATTTTTTCAGTTTTTTGCTCTCTATTCTCAAATCTCAGTTATGGAAGATGGCAGCTCACATTGAGTCAGATTCAGTTGGAGGTTTCTTTCTGTTAAAGGGATATATTCCTTACTAGTGTTGCTAAATGCATGCTCAGTATGAGGGCTATGCGTGTCCACATAGCTCGATACGCTGCACATTAGGGACAAGGTTGTTAGAAAATGGACGGATAAATAAATCCTTTAAAAAATGAGCTAAACATGCTAAACAGGGTTTCTAAACAAGAAAGCAAAATATAGACAAAAGCAGTTAGCTTGTATAAAAGACAAACTAGGTTTCCTTAAAAGTGTGCTGAAAAGAGGCTGAGGGAAAAGTTCAACTGAAAATTTGACTTTTAAAAAGTAGAAAAAGAAAGCTGTGGGTTCTGATTTATCATGCAAAGTAAAAGTCATTAAGTGTTGAATCTCAAAGGAATCTTTCCTTACATGTCAGTCATTTTACCCCTTCACTGAGTCATGCAATTAGACCTGTACACCAGCCCAGCACTTCAGTCCCATCTCCTGCAATAAGGAAGCAGCCTGCAGGTTATCACTTCTTCGTCATAGAGCTTTTGTCAGTTATTCCGATTAGCTCACTTTATGCAATTTGAATCTAAATCAAGCCATTCATTTGCTCGCATGCACGCCTTTATCCTTTCCCCGAATAATTTGTGGATGTGCAGTAAGGGGAGGGGAATGTGAAAATGAATGTGAGGAGAAGGCAGAGGATTCCCACTTTTGGTTCTGAAAACGTCTGTCTGTGTAGGCAGGCGGAGAAGCGGGTCGGGATGGGGGACTTTCAGCTTCAGAGCCGCTAAAGCTTTTATTCAGGTTCAGCAAATAAAAAAGTTGAAGGAAAGAGAAACTTAAAGAATACATGAAAGCCATGTGAAGAGCAAGGTGGGTGAATTCCCAAGAGTTGAGAGAAATCAGTGAAGGTGTGAATAGTTCAGTTGTCTTTTGATGTAGTGTAGGACTGTATGTAATGATGCGTCACTCACAAATGGAAATCACTGATGTTTTTATGGCTTTTATTGGGGCCTGCCCATAGCAATGCATAAGGAGAGCAGTGACTGACTTGCATTGCATGGCAGGCACCTATTAATCTTCACCTAATAGAATGCCTCTTTATTGGGGTCTGCCCATAGCAATGCATAACAAACCTTATCTACCTACAAGGTCACAAAATGAGCCACAACCACCAGCTCTTCTCTCCATCCAGGTCTACAACAGTCACTCCATGATTTACAACTTTTTTGCTATATTTTGCACACACACAAAAAGATTTCTGCAAGTCAGATTTTTAAAGATCAGTGATCGGCCTGAAAATTGCTCCCGATGAATCGTAGCAATTTTAGGTGACCTGATACCCGGCTGATGCCGTCCCTGGAAAAGTCCCAGATTTTAGCATTTTATCAATGAGAAAATAAACTTTCCCGTATATTGTTATTACGGTAGCTGGAGACTCCCATTGCCCCATGACCACCGGCATGACTCGAGTCGTGTTGCGCGCAACAACAGCAGTTACGGTAGCCGCTCGCGCTGCTGTTAACGTTACAGAGAAGAAGAAGAGATTCATAGCCAACCACCAATAAAAATAAGAAGAGCAGCTGGAAGCTGGAAGAAAAGAGCTCGAGTTCTGAGCAGCTGACGTGATATGGTATGTGTGAAACGATGTGTTTTGTTTGAACTGGGATAATCTTTGCCGTCATAAAGATTTGTTTCAAGGTAAAATGAAACTAAGGTTTTATTAACAAACCCAACAAGACAAGAGAACATAAACAGCTACAGAATTAGCCAGAGGGAGAGAAATAGTAACAGGAAGGCTGAAATAAATAAATTCATCGTAAAGGAAGATGTTTGGGGATTAACTGGTGATCATAAAGTTGTATTTTTCAAGCTGGATATGAGTTTATACATATAAAGTTTCTCACAAAAAATGGAACCACTCAGTGACAAGAAAACTGAATGAAGATGAGCATGAACTGAAACTTTTGGAAGCCCGTTTCTATATATTTCAAACTTGACTCGGACTCAGATTGAAAGCGAGACTTGGACTTGGGAAGAAGGTCTTGAAATGTGAAAGCCTTGGTTTGACCCTCAAAGTCTTCAGACTTGCCCCTAATAGTTCTGATTTAGACAACTTAACTTAGATTTGGCCCTAAAGTACTTGTGCTTTGACTTGAAATTGTTCAGCAAGAATTCAGACAAGACTTGAATTGGTGGTGAAAACTTCTCTTAAACATTTGTAACTTGATTTGTGGTCAAAGGCATAAAGGCATGATTTCAACTTGTCTGTCAAAAATGTGTCAAAAACATCTGACTTAATTTAGGCTTGGAATGAATACTCTGAGAAGAGCTGTGCCTTTCGGGTTAAGCTTCCTCTCAGTTACAGCTGATCAACTCATGAAAATTTGAAATATGCAAAAAAGCAGCTGTAGACTTGCTCAAACTTTTCCAGCAGAGATCACAAGTCATAATAATTTAGATGTTGTTTTTCTAACTTTGGCAAGAGGCAGAGCTTAATAAGAAAAGAAAGTGTGGAAAAGTTAATCATGCCAGCACCAAAATTTTGTTAGTCATGATTTTGTTTTCAGATTTTGGAATACCAATAAAGCAGGTGCAAAGATTTTCTTTTACTGTTTATGCTCTTGAAGGATGGGATTCGCACTTCACAATATGCAGGCAATTAAAAAAAAAAGAAGCCTGACATTCATGCGCACACACATTCATCCGCCCACTCACTCCATATCCACTTTTCCCACACTTTCAGAGAGTCTAATTACAGTGACACCTTCAAGTAAAAGTTTCATTTGATCAAGGACAGAGGTGAGAGCAGAGGCACAGTGATCCTTCAAATGATTCTTTCCCTTTACCTTCTGACACATCAGGGTTGATCAAAAAAGATGGTTCATTATGGATTTTATAAAACATAATATGAAAGACACAAAGTGCATCTCGACACTAATGCTGTGTTTCTAGAGTTCATCTCAGCTCTAATTATGCACCAGAGGGTTAACACTCTTAGCCACCTCAAGTGAATTACATGCAAAAGTCTATCTACAGTAAAATGTCCACTTTTTTTTCTCTTAGAAAAATCCAAGACAGATCTGCAGAGCCCCATATGGCACCCTGTTGCTTTTTATGCAAATGGGACTATGGAACAATATCTCTTGACAGCCACTGCTCAGTGCTGTTTTAATAAACTTGGTGGGGGGAAAATGAAATAAAGCTGGCTGGAATAATGATTACAACAGAGAATTACTAGGAGTCCTTTGAGAAGTCTCATCCAAAACCAGGTGTGCCTTGCTTTCAGACGTTTGCGGCATCAAACCTGGACTGAATAAAAGCTGGCAGTCTGGCAGGTCGCCGTTTTATTCTTTGTCCTGAGGCAGCGATGCAGAGCCTCTGCCAAACCTAATTTACAGGCTAGGTGAGGTTTTTGAAGTGAAACTACAAACATGCTAATTTTTTCAAGGCTCTTTGCAGAGATACTAATTTAGATATGTACCAAGCAAGTAAGTTATCCATCCATCCATCCATTTTCCGTCACCCTTCTCCCTAACGGGGTCGGGAGGTGCTGGTGCCTATCTCCAGCTGCGTTCCGGGCGAGAGGCGGGGTACACCCTGGACAGGTCGCCAGTCTGTCGCAGGGCAACACAGAGAGACAAACAGGACAAACAACCATGCACACACACACTCACGCCCAGGGAGAATTTGGGAAGGCCAATTAACCTGACAGTCATGTTTTTGGACTGTGGGAGGAAGCCGGAGAACCCGGAGAGAACCCACGCATGCACAGGGAGAACATGCAAACTCCGTGCAGAAAGACCCCGGGCCGGGATTCGAACCCAGGACCTTCTTGCTGCAAGGCAACAGCGCTACCCACTGCGCCACTGTGCAGCCCGCAAGTAAGTTATATCATTGCATTTATTTTCAAATTATACAATGTGCAATTTTAAAGTGGCAATTTGCATGCTAATATGTAAATATTGTAACATATACCCACAAACTTCAAGGCATGTAATGTAGTTGTGAAGTTGGAGGATAAATAAAGGTATGTCTCAAAATATCACAATATCATCAAAACATTAACCCGCCTCTTGCCCGGAACGTTAGCTGGAAAAAGACACCAGCACCCTTCCCAAACCCTCTAGGGACAAGGGTGTTAGAAAATGGATGGATGAACAAAAAGTATAACACTATGGGAAAGTGCAACCAGGACATGAGCTATTAAACCAATCAGGAGCCACAGACAACGTGAGAGGTGTCTTATCATATCACATTAATGTAGTATTCAAACAAAAAGCAAATATGTTCTATACATAATGTGCAGGACATGGATATAGGTGTTGAAGCACAGACTCCAGATGATTCCCACAATTTCTGGATTTTTTCCCAATTCTTGACTGAGATTTAAATCATTTTCCTTTCAAGGCGCATCTGTGCTGCTTGTGTATCTTTTTTACGTGAAGCAAATATGAAGGACATAACAGGGCTATAAGATTTCTGTAATAGAAGTTTTCTGTCCTACTGTAATGTTCCAATAGTCTGAGTATCTGAATTTTATATTTCCATTAGTAGTCATCAAAACTGTCTGAAATAAATACTTAGGATGCACAGTCCTTGTGTAATAAACCTTTAAAATATAATATAGTAACTTTACTAAGCATTGTTTGCATTTGTATTCAACATCCTTTCACTGAAAAAATACACTAATTCCTTTTCAGAAGTTCCTTCATTGGAAGAACAACCATGAAAAAAATCCCTTTGATTTACCTTTGTGGATATCTGTTACGTTCTGATGATCTAATGCATAAAGTTCTTACATAATACACCCAAGTTTTGAGTAATAAAGTAACAAAATGTGGAAAAGTTCAAGAGGGAAGGATACTTTTTCAAAGCACTGTATTTTGGAGACTGTTAGGTGAGAAAGTAGAAATAATCAAATACAAAGTAAAAAATATCTGCAGGTCACTGCTTTTCCTGTAAGCTGGAGGCTTGCTTGCAGGAAAAGCAGGCCTGTCCTGTCAGGTTTTCTGACAGGTTAGTAGTTTAGTTCCTGCTAAACTACCTGACAGGAATAAGCATTCTCACGTGAGATTAAGTGTTCTCACCTGAGCATTTTCCACAAAGCTCATGTGGATTAGTCCAAGCATACACATCATAGGCTGTCAAGATAAAACAAAGGAAGCGTTGTCATTTGAAGGAATGAGGAACACTTGTTTTTACTGGAAGCTTTTTGTCCTTACAATGTTATCAGACTGAGAATCAGACAATAGTGGGGCCATGGAAAAAGGCAAAGATGTCATGTCAAATCATTTAAACAGTTCTCTTGTTTGTACTGGAGTCCAACACTTTCAGTGGTCTTTTTTAAAACATATTATAAGGTACTGCTTTGATATCTTAATATCCTTAGTTTTCTTGTTACAAAACTGCTCACTATTCTTTGATGCAAAGATAACCTTTCCTGTAAAACCTACATCTGCTTTCTGTTGCTAAAAGAATGACAGAAATGAAGCACCTCATATAAGAGGCAACAAATAAGTCACACAATCTTTTTATATAAGAAGTGCTCACTTTAACTACTTAATTCACTTTAACTTCTCAATGAGAACTGATCTTTATTCCTCTTGTGAGGTCAGCCAGGACACCAATAAGAGCTCATATCTGTCTCTGCTAAGCTTTCCATGACTCCATAAGAGCCGAGTCTAGCAAAGTGAAAAGATTTTCACTTTTAAAAATATACTTACCGAAGGTGAACCTACTTTTCACTAGTACGGTACATGATTGATTTTTATTGAATACGTATATATTTCAAACCTAAAAGTTCTGCACAATTTGCAGAATTTTAAGCCTAAAAATGTTAAATATGCCAATAAATCTGACAAAGAGCACCAATATCCAGTAGTTGAAAACATCTTAGACAAACTTCATATTGTTATAAATGATCTTACAGCCTGCGAAACAGGAAAAGGATTAGTGGACAAATGCTAAAAAAAAAAAAAAAAAAAAATGATGCTGGGAATTGCTTAAACTTTTTGTGTGCGTCAGCATTTAGTTCTGAAAAGGAAGGCCATTTTTTAAACTTATGAAGTAGTGAATCATTCAAATGAAATCAGAAGCGCTGACTCTTTTCTTTACGGGTATCCTCTTGGGAGTGTCTCAGGAAAACCTGATATGTGAGAAACTTTGTTGTTTTAAGAGACATTGTTTATTTAACAAAAGCTGCTGTGTGAAAATAATGTGGGTGTCAACGCAATAATTAATGACGCCTCAGAACAGGATGAACCTGATCTCAGACAGTGAATTTCAGTGATGAAATTTTCTTGGCATCTGTCTTTTGGATAATTTCCATGAAAGTTATGTCATTTGTTGCCACGGTATTTGTTATGAATAGCAAAGGTATTTCCATAGCTTTGAAATGCATCCAGACTCCAGCATCAACCAGGATCATTTATTTGTATCCTGGATGCTCACACCAGGATACAACTGCAGTTAAACAGTTAAACTTTTCTGTTAGGTTTCAGAACACTTTGACCCCTAAAGTCAATGTCAAGTTTCGTCTTTCAAGAATGCAAACTATTTTTTTGTCAACCATTTGACTAATGATGAGAGACGGCTCACTTAAAGAATAGGATTAATATTAAAACTACAACTAAAGCTTTCTATTTAGATATGTTTATTATGTTTAAGCAACAGTAAAACAGTGCAAACTTTGAGACATTGGCCATTTTGGTCAAGTATGGTTTGAGATCTATTTATTGCACACATAGGTTAAGTACTAGAGGCAGAATGACAATGGATGATGATGTGCAGCTAAAAGTGACAGAGACACAAGATGTGAAACCAATGCTGTCATTGCACTGTTATTTAAATGCATTAAACAGAACAGATGCACAGATACCAGCAATGATGTTAGAAATCAGGACATGTGGTTTGGTTAAAAAGATCATTTTACCATTTGTGGAACCTATCAATCCACAGTGAAAAAAGAAATATGTTAAAACAAAGCCAGCCTATGCACGACTGGACATCCAAGCACAATAAACCAGGTTTAAGGCTGTGCAGTGATTGGAGAATATGCAAAACACACAAGCATTTCTCTCAGATTCTGCAAACCTTCATATTTTAAACACTAAAGTCACAACATAACACAGTGTTTAAAGAAAACCAAGTATGTCAACTTTGCGCCCACAGGAACTGGGAATCCCATGTTTTTTGAGTCAACTCTGACCCTTCTGAATACTAAAATATATCAAATGTGAGGCCAGGCAGTAAACAGGACAATAAACCCAAAGATGACTGCAACTCTATTGCAGTATGGTTGAAAAATTTAAACATCTAAATCCAGACTTCAACTTGAATCCAGTAGTATGCTTAACAGAGCTGTGCAAAAATTACTCTCTGCTAAATTTCAACAAATCACTACAAGTGTAAAGAAAATTGGACTTTCTGGAATTTCTCCTTAATAAAATGAGAAGCTGATTGTTATCAATTGTGCTGAAAAACTTCCTATTTGCTATTTGCTCTAGATGTTCCCATATATAGTTTGGGCTCTTGTCTGTGAGCTGAACTGCACAACATCATACAAAAGAAGGGACTGAGTAATCTGTACTTCAAAATGTTGAGGTTTTTAAAACCCGCCAGCCTCCTTTTCTTATCTCTTGCATGCATGCCTGTGGGGCTCTCTCCCTCTTTCTCTGTTTGTGATTGTACTTGTGCATATTTTTCTCAGCATTCAATTGATTCAAAATCTATTTTCTATATCCAGACAAAATGAAACCATTGCTCAAACCTTAAACTCTCTAATCCGGGCATTAAAGCGTCGACGCTTGGTGTGAGAACAGCTATCTGACCCACAGCTTTCTGGGTTAAGTGGTAGTTTTAAAGCACAGGCAGAGCAGTAAATGACAGCACACCCAAAAGGAAGGAGGGGGTGCAGGAACAATATCAGATCTGAAGCTGATATTATCAGTCGTGACTTGAACATCAGAGCGAAACATTGAGATGAAAGGCTCAACTTGACAGCTGGAAAGATAAATGGTTGTAATAACACTCCTTATGGATGCTGGGTAGTAAAACAGTTAGACTCTTACTTTGTAATACATCAGCTAACTTTGAATTTGTCTTGAAGATCTTTTAGTTGTATCTGCCAAGACAATGTTTCCCATCTTCCTGTAACTTACACTAGAAATAAAACGCTAATGATCATGTCAGGAAATTCTTTTTCTATATTAGCTTCATCAAGATTGAATAAAGGCAAAACCTGATTTTCCCAAAATTTAATCAAATCTCTTAGGCCCATTGTAAATGCAATTTCTCAAATATCCGACTTTTTGCAATAATCTCAGCAGAGGATTGCAGAAGCTTTCTAGAAGGCTCTCACCACAACATTTACCCCAACAAGCTCCCAACTTGTTCACAAATCACTGCAGGAAAACCATCTGCCTAATAAATCAGTTTTACACCAGTAACTGTGGCATTTGAGCCTAACCCCTACACTTAAACACTCATATAAATTCATAATCATGACTCCAATTTCTAGGCCGACCGTCAAGGGAGGTAGGGCTGAGCACTCTTTACTGCCAATATATGAGTAAATGGTTGGAAAGGAGGGCCGGTAGCATTTGGCTGCTCACAGCCTGGTGTAGACATCTCCTCTAACCTGAATTATCATTAATGGAACAAGGGCCAAAACCCTGATTAACATGGATGAGCCTTTCCTTAGGGAGAAAAATAACTCCCATCTTTTGCTGTTTTTCTCTTTGCAGAGGCACGGCTTTGGGAACTATACTTAACTGGAGTGAGAATGTCCCTCACCTCAAATGTCTCTCAGGGTCAGAGTCGGGGTCAGTTTGACATTTTTCAAATGGCTCCATACGTAAATATCAGTAGGTCATTTATATTCAAAACACTACAAAGTCACAGAATTTAAACAATCTGCAAAAAAAAAAGTATGGGCCAAAATTTTTCCACAGAGACGTCAAAGACTTGAAGAGAGCTACTGGAAACACTTCAAGTTCTTTTCACCAGGATTTGCACAACCATTATATTTAAGAGCAATTAGTCTTTTATATAGAGCCGGATTGGTTTGGACAGGTTTTTCCTTCAATAAATGAATTTATTATTTGAAAACTGCTTTTCAAGTAGTTTTCCCTCCTTGTGTAATATATAACTTATTAATTATCTGAAAACTTGTGTAAATGTATTTTAGGTATCTATACTGCAGGTATTTGCTTGTGTTAAATTTAGAAAACTTACTTTTGGGTATTACTGTCTAATCCCATGTTGGACAGCTCAAGCAAAGCTCCAGTCAACAGTATAATTCCTGTTTTAAACCAGTGCACAAGCTATATACAGAACTACAGGTAACCATAGAAACTACAGCAATCTATATTATGAGATTAGCTCCGTTCCAGACCTTTGAACCACTAAGCACGTCTCCAGGTGGCTCAACAGTTTTGATGTTGTGCACTGACGGCCATTTCAGTTAGTTCAGGAAATGGTTGACCAATTAAAACTTCAGAAAAAGATTGTGAAGAGAATCGCTACAGCCCAACCTCCCATATAAATAAAAACAGAAAAGCTCGAGAAAGTTTGGCCGAACTCAATGCAGCAATGAAAGTTTTATGTTTGGCTCAAAACTCGGTTTTCAACTTTCTCTTAGAGGTAAGTTAAATGTTCTAATTAGCTTTGTGCTTTGCAACATAAATGTTGGAGTTTAAAGCCGAGATTAAACCAAACATACAACAACTTGACGTCACATGGTATAGACTGATTGTAGTCTCGCAGTCCAGAGACAACTATTAGACTAAACATAAATCATTCTATTAGTTGTATAAAAGTGGGATGCTAGAAAATGAGATCAAAAAAGGAGAGTGGATCAAACGTTTTTGAGGTGTAACAATACTGAATTGCCTTTAGTGTGGGACATTAAGGGAAGAGAGTCAGCAATATGACCTTGCAACAGGCAGCTATTTTGGGGCTAGGCTACAACAAGTCTCGCACATTGAGGTTCCAACTCTTGTACCATCTCAGTCAATACTGGATCCAAGCAATAGGAGTTGAAAAGCATCTCATCTCAGAGTATTTTTAGATAGATTTTCATCTTAAATTGAAACAATTTGACCTTAACCCCATCTTAAAATTAAGGATAAAATAAGCATCTTTTCTGTTTCCC
The DNA here is from genome assembly GCA_911649635.1 of Poeciliopsis gracilis. Classification (NCBI taxonomy): domain Eukaryota; kingdom Metazoa; phylum Chordata; class Actinopteri; order Cyprinodontiformes; family Poeciliidae; genus Poeciliopsis; species Poeciliopsis gracilis. The sequence goes on from CAJVRI010000715.1 coordinate 2,400,230, forward strand.
TTAAGAAAGGGATTATTTTATATCTATGGAATAAAAAACTTGTATTTATATATAGAACTTGCTTGCTGCCAAGATGTGAATTTGCTATTTATGACGTTTAAAACTTCATCATTAAGGCTATTTTGGTTTAATTTCCAACACCATTGAACCAAAATCTTTTGAAGAAAATATAAAAATCAGGAATGACTGTAAAACGAAGCATTGATAGTTTTCTCAAAAAGATGCATAATGAGAGGGGTGAAGTCAAAAAGAGAAGGAAATAGAGAGCAAAAGGGGAAAGGGAAAAAGTAGAGAAATATATGATGTGTACACCAGTGCAGTGAAAGCAAACAGCTAAATTAGTCATGGAAGGAATGCAAATTTGCTTCCCCTGAGTGTTATGTGGTAGAATTACCCAGAGAGAAGAAGAGAGTGAATCATGCCAACCCCCGGCACCATGTGATTTATTAGCAAACATCCAATTCAATAAGTGCTTAACATTCAAAAAGCTGTGAAAGTCTCATAAGGTGGCATTAACTATACGATATTACCATTCCTACTGAAGGAAAGCAAGACAAGAGGCAGGGGAAAAACAAAAACGCCCACTTTCCAGAGCGATCTTGGTGTGACGTGTCTAGTGGGACTGTGACAGACTGAAAACTCACTTGGCCTTTTCCACAAATGCATGTTACTGCTCATTACCATAGACAATGAGGTTTATTTATTGACACTTCAGCCCAAATAGCCTCTCCATTTTGAAAAGGGCACAAAGAGAGACTCAGGGATGCTGAAAAATTAAAGTACCATAAAAACAGAGACACATAGGATACAACGTTACCAAAGTGCATTTGTTGTTTCACTTCTAAAAATGGTGATTGGGTTAATTAGGATAAGATTTAAAAAAAAAAAAACTGATAATAGATCATAGGAATACAAGACAGTTTTTCCTCTGATAAGAACTGTTGAATGATTTTGTATCTTTTTTGTACTCCAACATGATGGAGTACAAAAAACATCAAAACGATTATTTCAAAAAGTGAAAATCATTCTTTACCTTCACTGCATGGTGATATGAGTATAAACTTTTTGTGCTACTAAAAATTATTTCATTTGATTTGATGTTGAAAATATGCAGTTTTTTTTTATTTTGTTATTTTTTTTCCAATTAGAATAAAACCAAAACACTAACATTTCTGCTTTTTTTCACAAAACATTTTCATGAATGTCTTTTTTTCAAATCTGTTTTTATTGTTGTTGTTTTTTCCTCTCTCCATTCATGTTTGATTAGTGTTTTTGTGTTGTGAGCAAAAGATGACGCGATGCAGTTAAGACTTATTGAAACACAGTGAAATATAATAAATAGGTCATGAGCAGCTGCCGACTTCAGCATTGGAGCATTTAGTGACTGGTGGTACACTCAAATTGTTTACAAATACATTTTTTCTAGTCTGTCCCTCTTTTATTCGAAGTTCCCAAAATGCTCCCACAAAAACAATTTAAAAATGGTGGAAGCTTCTTGATTGCTTTTGGAACAAAACCAATCTGTGTGTGACCTCGATAAGAAGTATTTAATATCCAGCTCTGTTCATACAACAGGATGACTCAAAAATTACATCCTTTCTTTGGGAGAAAAATGTATTTCCTGTATTTCCTGTCCACAGAAAACTTATGCTCCAATGTGACACTGAATACAATCAGTCAGTTACAGTTTTACCTGATATTATGCATATAAAACTCACCATAAGATTGTAGATGAGATATCTGACAAATGCAGCATACGAATGTTCCAAAACATACAGCTAATGTACTAATTACTGACTAAAGAAGAAACATATCAAGTCCTGGAGTAGCATCAACAATCTCCAGATTTTTAGATAAAGCTTAAAGTTTTCAAATGATTTACAGTTTCTGCAGAGATGGAGGACTGATATTCTGTCTCTCCTCAGTAAAATGAAGTTCTTCTTTGTAAGTGAGGAAACGTACCAATTCACCAGAGCATCAAAATATTTTTTCAACGCAGAATGCTTAACAGCAAATGTAACCAAATTAAATTAAATAAGCCAATATGCTGCATGTTAATGAATCTGAAATTACTCGTTTTTATACTCTAAATGAGAAACGTAATTTGCTTTTGCTGTTTAAAAAAAAGATCAACACGAACACGAATAGCCAATTTATAAAACTGTATTCATCTTCTTTAATTGTTCTCGCTAAGTAATGTTTTAATTTTAATTGAGCATCTTTGTGACAATATCTGCTAATCTTTCAATTACAACCTCATTTAATTGTCTGCAAAGCTTTCTGCTCTATCACTTATGAAGCTGACAGCACTCAAAAATTGGCCCATGTACACAGCAGGAAATGGCAAATGTGGAGATTGGAGAGAGAGAGAGAGTGGAGCATTCAGGGAGAAAAACAAAACTAAATATATTTGTCAGGAGACAAAGGAGTGAATTAACTCAAAACAAAACTGAATAAATTTCTATGTGCTCTCGACAGGTGGTGAGGAACAAAACAAGGTTTCTAATTCCAGCACACAGACAAAAAGTTTGCCATCTCTTCTGCATTATGATTTTCAAAATTGGTAGCTGTTTCATCTCAGGATGAGACTTTCATGGGTTCGCTAATACTGAATACATTATTTCTAAGAGGCGGGATGGGAGGTTCAGGGTGGAAGAGTGAAAACCATTCTGTGGTTCACTGGAACCTGAAAAGAAAACATTACCTCAGAGACAAACACATTAAACCAGAAATCACAAAGCCATAGAACAGAAGACAGGGGTCTGACGAGCGGACTCCCAAAACTGGTACCACCCAAAAGAACAATCAGAGACAATTTTTAGGCAGTGAAACTGAGGTTGAGCTAAAAATCCCAGAGCAGTTAACTGAAAGACAGATATTAGAAATATCCTAGAAGATGCTCTAAACTCAAATACATGAAGAATGAATTAGTGCATAAGCTGATTTGTATTTCTTCCATGAAATGTCTATTCTGATGATCTTCAAAACCAGGACAACAGATCCAAATAGAGCTTATATTTCCATGCAGAAATGCTTGTTGCCAAATATCTGGGATAAATTCTCCTGATTAAAAATCATCAGTTTCACTATCAGTGCAAATCTATGGTCAAAGCAGCACAAACTGGAAAGGGTGTGCATTATGTTATTGCATTTATTCTTGTATTAGAAAGGTTAAAAAGAATGAGTCCCTAATTTTATCAAGCTTTCTATTGGTGAAAAATATCAAATATCAAACACACAGATACTTACATACAATGTATGAAAAGATATAAACCTTTTTTGTCACATTTTTATGTTTTTTCAGACTGAAATATTTATGTTTTAGATCAGAATTAATTACCGAATTATCTAAGTTCATAAACTTTGCCTAAATTAAAAAGTTTACATCTTACAAATGATACCCTGTAGGTACTTTTCTGCTAGATTTTAGACAATTCCTTCAAATAGAAATGGTGTAACTGAGTTAAGCTAATGGAGATTGACTTCCTTTCATAAATCTGTTGAGGTGTCCCATGAAAATTATATACAAGAAAACTGTGTGTTTGAGGTTTATCTTCAGCTGGTCTAAATTTAACAGTGAATTAATCTGTCAGAAGCTTACAAAGCACTTTCACCATCAACTGTTGTCCATGCCAGTTGGTACTTCAACTTGTTAATAAGTGAAGTTTAATAGTGTTTGAATGCTTTATTATATCTTCATTTTCTTCTTATATACTGTTTCAAAAACAACACAAAAGGCAGATACTAGTTTTGCAGTGACATTTATCCGTCAGGGTAAAAAAAAAAAAAGTGAGCCATTGAGGGAACCATTTTCTCACTCAAAAACATGCTGAGCAGCTTTGGACATTCAGGACTGGTATATTATGCAGTGATAATGAGATATTAGACCATATCTCATTAAGATAAAGCGAGAAACAGGCTTCTTGGGGTCGGAGGGTAATCCATGTTATGGTGTCCTGGCCACAGTGCCAAGCAATTAAGCTCAAGAAACCAAGGACAGACGGAGCAGTGTGAGCTTATTAGAATCCAGATTTCATAAGGCTGCAATATCCTAGGTAAGGAGAGAATAGGGAAAATCCAAACAGCAGACATTTAATTAATATTTTCCTCATGTCTGAGATAGTTCCTCAGGAAAATATTTGCATATAGTAAGAAAATAACCAAATTTTCCTTCTGATGATGTATTTGAATTAAGAAGAGAAAAACAGATGCCAACTTTGCAATGAAGCCAGTTCCTTTGCACATTCACATATAAACCAAGCGAGTGTCTCATGCCAGAAGTGAAAAACCAACGTGACGCTTGCCAGCAACGATCTCCAACCAATTATGATGTATTACCAGAGATACTTGGCTATCAGAGAAGCCAGCATATCTGCCCTTTCGCAATAAGATGCAACATTTCCAGGCACACACAGGCCATTGATTAGAGAGGCTCAACATGCCGCCTGTAGTCTATCAACGCTCGGGGACCGGTAATCAATTCTCTAATGCCGTTTGAGCCTATTCACTGCAGCTATGATCCACTGGTTGCAGATGCACATACACACCGAAAGCCACCAACAAATGTCGATGAAACCCTATGAGCAACCAGGCATAAAACAAATATAACCCAGATGGCCATCAAAAAACACTGAACAGCTCTCAAACGGGAACCTACCAAGTGTAGCAGCGATAGGGCAATGTCATCTACTGTAATGGCATTATCAAAATGAGTGCAGCTCTCCTGAGGCAGACTCTGGTTCCTGATTACCTAGTAGTAGAGGACCGTGTTCATGGCCAAATCTGATCAACATAGCACCAGACATAGGGGTGGCGAGTCAGGAACTAAGCCCCTTATCTCTCCTGACAGGCCAGAGCTCCTTTATGGCCAATGATATCCTCCGAGGAATTAATCTGATTGAGGTCAGTTAAAAGATTATGTTCTAGCAACACTGCTAAAAGGAAAGTTAAAGTCCAATTTCTCTTTTGAGAAACTTGGATCAGAGTGAGTCACAATATCTGAAGGTTTTCTAAACCAACTGACCACTAATACCTCGAGACATTGTGTTTGAGACACCAGATTAGGGGACAAGAAGCAAATAAATTAGTCACAAAGCTTCATTATCACAACAAAACCAGGGATTTCTTAAGAAAATTCAATTTCAATCCAAAAATACTTAAATAATTTAAATTACACAGTGGAGTTAACACTTACTTTGGTGTTTGAGTCTCATCCAAGCGGTTCCCCAGCTGGAACTCATGGGATTTGCTCCGATGCAACGCCGTGAAACCAGGCAGCAGATAGATGAGCTTGCGGCTTGGCGGTGGTGGCGTTCCAGGAGCCTTCACTTTGTTCCTTCGTCTCATGGGGGGAGTACCTGGTGGAGTCATGGTGTTGACCACCAAAGGAGTCCGAGGAGGTGTGTGACCAAAATGCCTTTGGCGAGGTGATGGTGGCAGGGAACGGTGACCAGAGTCCAAAGAAGGGAAGAGTCCTGTGGCGGGGTTTTCAACAGTAAGTCGATCTGCGTAGAAAGGGGGCGCCAGAGCTTGTGGGCTGTGGCACATGTGCTGGTTGTACTTGGACTGAACTTTGGGGCTTTGGGAGAGCTGGAAACGAATCCACTGACTGGCCTCTGGCTGGCACACTGGAGTGTTTTCCTTTCCAGATTCAGAGGTGGGCCACTGGATGGACCAGTCCTGTTTTGCTTGGCTCCCTGTTAAGAAGGATAATACAAAACATCTAGCTGTGACATATTAAAAAAAAATGTTTAAAGGGTTTAAATAAACAGTGCCTTGAAAATTTGGCAGTTGAACCTTTTTAATGTACAGTAGTTTATGAATTTTGTATTTTATAGAAAACCAAAACGTAACCTAACTAATGTCGAAAGAAAGAAATGTTTGGTTTTAAAGACTTTGTCTATTCGAGTCAGTTTTTCACCATCAGAACTTCAATTGCTTGCAGTCTGCAAGGAATCACTATTAGGGAAGAGGTCATGACCTAAGAGAAAAGCTGTAATATGTTATTTACACTAAAATCAACAGACCTGTAGGAGAATCACAGGTTTTTGTGGTCTTAATACGATAACACTGCATGACACACATGCTTGACACTTTTAGTGTAACTTGAGTGAACAAGTTCATATAACCACATGATGATATCTAAACAGGTGTTTATATTTACTTAAGTGCAGCAGATTGTGATGTCTCTTAATTGGACAGAAAGAGCAATGTTTCTGTGCAGCACAGGCAGCAAGCGGATGTTTTGCAGCAAATGAAATGATCAGTTTTGCTACTGGAGCATTGGCGTTACTGTTGGCATATGTCTTCATATTAGTGGAGCTGCTGTGTTTAAAATATGGTGATGGACAGACTGTTCAGCAGAAGTGGATGGAGCAATAGCATAAAACATAAAAACAGAGAAGGACAAAGCTGCATGAGTCACAACAAGCAAACTTTGATTGGACCTTTATTTTCTCTGAAATGAAAAAAGATGAAACGAAGTAAAAGATTTAAAAGTGGAAAGCCAAAATGAGTGTTTTTGAGTTTAAGTGACTATACATTACCTCCGTTACTGTGCAATTTATCCTCCTCAAGTTGTTCTTCAGAAAGAAACAAAAGAATATGTGTTTATTGATCTGGAAGGAAAGCAGCAGAAATACTAGCTTTTGTTCTATGTGCAGAAAATAATATTATTAAAATGTGTCTTGGAAACTTTTAAGCGGAAGCATCCGTTTCTGCATGGTTAACTTCTTGTTAAAATTTCCTCCTCTAAAAATTGCCTCTGACCTTCTAGCCACTATTAATGCATATTTCTGTGAGCAACTTTCAATTTTAAGTGTTTTTGTGTCATTATTTCTGCTCCAACGGCATTGTCTCTAAGGAAATGTAAACATGAAAAACATAAAACTTCAAACATATTTTCTGTACCAACAGATGAACCACTGGAGATATCTGCAGTGAAATATTCCCACATGAGTTGGAAAACTTGAGGTAAAAATGCCACCAGCCTTTTTGTGTTCTTTAATGTTATAAAGATGAGTTTAGAGAAGCGATGAGCCGGGAGAGGAAAAAAGAAAAACAAGGAAAACAGTGAAAGTCGTGCTTATAAAGAACTATTTTCATTTCTTATTGTTTTAAATAAATCATGCAAATGGTTTATTTCACCTTTTATATTTGCAACATTAACTCCTCCAGAAAGTTTTGTGACGTTAATTTGAATTGTAATAATAATACAGAGCCAGTTTGTTTGAAATATAATATCTTTGTTTGCACAATAAGCAATCCAATTTAGTTGTACCATATACAATCCCATCCAATCTATAATAATCTGGTTTCTTTTCAAATATTTATTCATATAATGCAATTCAGCAAATATATTTTTTTTTCTGAGAGATTCAAACATCCCACACGCACAGAAATCTAACTCGGTGCTGGCAACATGCCTCATGTCAAAGCCTGTGATAAAATTCTAACCCAATGTCAGTGAAACAGACAGTACAAGTGGTTAGTTTCTTGTCTCTTGCTGACAACTTATCAGGGAACCTGTCGCTGGTCTAGTTGTCATGGAAACCTGTTGGTTCAGGCACTGCATGGCACATAATATCTGCACGATATTTTTCTTTATTTGATGTGCTTCTTAAAAAAAATAAGTCACAGTATTACATTGTGATCTGGATGTAAGTTCACAACAATGATTAAGTCTTGATAACCTGCTAACACATTTTACATTTACAGGCTAGAAATTAGTCGGAATCTCTTGAGTCAACGCACTTTAGCCACTCTGCCCTCAGTGTGACCACCTGAGGAACGCACTTGTGTTTGAACCCGATTTCACCCCTGAAAAGCTCTTTTGTAATGTATAATGACGGAGAGAAAAGATGAGGGCCTGATAGATATACCCGTCGCAGGCGACGCAAGTAAAAGTTCAACTTGATGCCACATGAACATTAATCGACTCCAATAAAAAAGTTCACCAAACTGAAGCTGACATCACAGACGGGAGGCAGCAGGAAGATGATTGCAAGTGGGCTGGTTGAAAGGTGTTTAATGACTGACGTTCGAGGTGGCAATTAGTGTGGTGCCTTTCAAAATTAAGTTGTTTCTGGGAATGTTGACCGATCACCTTTGATTTGAGTTATGAGCTTCCCTTTGGTAATTATAGTCTTGCATGCTGCTGCCTCTCTTTACTGGTACTTCTGACAGTTCTCGTTAGATGATACCCAGGCGAAATTTCTCTGCAAGAGAAGCAGAGAGCTTGACTCTACCTCGTGAAACTGTTGCCTCACATAATGAGTCAATTCATGGAGAACATTAGTATCTTAGCAACTGCCTCAGGAAAATACTGTCAGGGCTTGTGAATTTATTCTGTCACATAGTTTCACCTGAGCAAAGGACTGTGGCTAACTAAAAACAGTTTGATGATAAATGAAAGGAAGAAGGCATACCAAGCACAACCCCTTTGAGAACTGCAATCTAACTTGTTAGTCATTTTCAAAAGTACATTTCAGAAGTTTCATCTTTGCAAAGCTTTGATCTTAAAAGTACATATCTATATTTCAGAATTTATTAGAACTTCGGAGAGCTGATATTAATAATACCAGGACTATAGTCTACCCCGCTATTCTCTAATGTTCCTTTGAAACATCATGAGGGTTTCAAATGGACTCCACAAAATGATAAGAAAACATGCTTTACCACTTAAAAGGTCCAGCTTCTCCAAAAACAGGATGACGGTGTGATACACAAGCAATATCCAGTCATGAAGGCTATTTGTATAATAAATATGTGTCATCATTAGATATGTTGTTAGTAGTGATAATAACAATATGTTTATAATGATAGTTTGCAATGATCTCTGTTGCACAGTACAATGTTTTAGGGATTTCTATTTGCTTAGGTTCTCAATGGCAGTGCACTTAGTGATGCTGTGATGTTGGCAGAATGAAGACGCAGACTCAACAGTTTAAAAAGCTTCGAGTAAAATCTGTAGGAAAGAACTCCACCACTGCTTTCCCTGCTAATTGTCCATTCCTGTCAAAACAAGATTAATTATTTACAGCTGCAAGCACACTGAGCATGCACAGATGCAAGTTGGACAGACATTATGGTTGATCAAGGAGTACACCTGTCATCACTATACATTACTGACACCTGCTTCTTCAAAAATTATGTTGTTTCAATGTAGATTTGTAAATGAAACTAATAAAATTATATGTTACTTGGTATATGTCAACTAGAACACAAATCAATATATTTTAGATATTGCAAATGTTAAGAATACAATGTTAAAGCTTTGACATTTGCTCGGTATGTACTTTGGTTGGTGAGTTGGTGTATTTCTAGGTAATTTAATTGACTGGAGGTTTGCTTGGCTGGTTGGTAATTTGATAAACTGGTAGTTTGACTGGTTGGTTGGTAGGTGGTTTGGTTCCCTCCCAGTCTGACTGGTTTGGATAGTTGGTTAGTTGATCAACTTATTTATTGTTGTTGATTGTTAATTGATTTGTTTGTTCAATAAATTATTTTTGTTGATCTTTGAGTTAACATAATATCCATGTTACTTTGAAAATGCAAAATAAAACATAAACTCTGGAAGAATTAAGCATGCCAACTATTAGTTTCTTCTTGCACTATTTCAATCCAAATAGCAAATATGTGACTATTATTCATTTAACATATTATCAACTAGACTGACATGTAGTTTGCCATTGAAAAGGTTTCTACTAGACCACTGGACTGTGACTTTAACAGTTTGCACAAGCTTATTGTCACTGTGAATGATGGAACTCAGTCACAGTCTCATTCCTTAAACTCTGAAAAATTTTCTGAGCACCATCAATAAAAACATGTCTTCACAGCACTTTGCTGACATGTTTCTTTGTAAAAATGAGGTAATAGATTTTCCTCAGCATGTTTCTTGATGGACAAAAAGTTCATTTTAAATCTTAACCTACCGAAGTACATATGTACACACATTTTAGAAGTCTTCAATTTAGCATATGGCCCATGGTGACCTGTCTGTCTGAGTTTTTATGTTAAGATTGCAAAATGTATGCGTTGCTTGTTCAAATACATGGAAGGAGTTCAGGGTGAAGCAGTGATGAGATGTGCCTCAACACTGGTGGCATTGTGTTGCACTGACTGAATGATGCATTGGCAACAGATGCTCTTCTTCCATGCATTGAAAGCAAATCAGAATCAGTGCCTCACTAGTCATGAACCTCAGGGGATGTCACTCTGAACCAGTCATTGTATTCAGATTTGTTGAAGGGATGAACCTTAAACCTGAAAGGCGGTAACTCTTGGGGACTGGAGTTGGAACCACTGATTTATGCCTCTTGATTTTGCTGTTGTATGTTTTTTCAGTTTTTGATTACAGACCTAATTGGTATTCTGATATCTAGTTTTTCATTTTTATTGTTTTCACTGCCTGATCAGCAGAATGATGTCATCACTGACCTACTCAACCCACACGGTCTGTTTGACGCGTTTTGCTTTTGTTGAAGCTGGATGTCCACTAATACACATTCATTCAGCATGTTTTAGTCAGTTGTATATCCTAATTTACCCAAATTAGTTGCTGAGTTACAAATTAAAAATTCCAATTCACAGAAAGTAGATTTTAAATTGACCATTTGATCTTTATCTAAATACTTTATTCCCTCCATTCTTGGCAACCCCATAATTTCTTTGCTTAAAATTTCATAATAAGAAACTCCCAATTTTTTTTCATCTTACCTTAACCATCATGTCCACATGGATCAGGTGTTCCAAAGGAAGCACCTGAACCATTTAGATTTTTTTTTTCCTTTTTTTTCTCTGCCATCTTTAATGCATAAAGCGCATCCCATCATCATAATGGGTACTAATTTAACTTGCAGCCGAGGCATTGGTAAAAGCTGATAACAGCCTCATAATTGGACTAATTACCTCCAGATATGTTGCTTCTTTTGGCTAAATGGCAGTGAAATGCCACAGTGACTGGTCCTTCTGGCTGCCATTGTAAACAGGATTTAGTGAAAAGGGCAAGGGCTGTGTTCAATAAATTCAGTGTCCCTTTTTAATCTCCACTCTTTTGAGTGGATCGGTTTGTTGAATGTTCTCGCAGTGTAATCACTGGGACTCAAAGTTGGGCCCTGCTAATTAGCTAACAGTCAATAGGGACCACCTGGGTGCTCAGGAAGACAGTTGTTAGTGGTTCGGTCAATTGCTTCTTTCAGTCGTTTGCCTTCTCTACTCTATCTGGGCTTTATCTTCTCAACAAGACGATGTGAGTCTTCCTCACCTGCTATTGTCATCACTTAATTCTTGTGATGATTCTACATCTCATCGCCCCTTTGAGTTGCCTCCTTTACATCTCCAATCTCGATTCGTCTTGTACTCTGTTTCTCTGTATGTATTTATTTCTCTCTTTTCTTGGTGATGGCATTTGAAGCACAGTAGGTGTGTGTATGTATACAACGCATTACTTTCAACGATCCAAGATTACAGAGTAAACACGAAAGAGCGCTGCCGTGCTAAGAAAAGATCAACACTAACCTTGATCAACAAAAGGCACAAATATTCTAGAAACTACTCATGTATGTTTGTCTGAGAGTATTTTTGTGTGTAGATGTGTCTCCAGTGGTAGACTTGATAATGTGTACATAATGCGGCACAAAGAATTGGCCTGGCTGCCTCCAAATTGTATGACTCATCCTTATTGTAACTCAGAAGAGCTTGTAGTTCTTTTTTTTGCATCAGTTTCCGTTCTCTATTATTTCACTAAAAAAGCAACATAGTCACTTATTTTGCTTTTTTAGCAGATTGATACAATACATGCTGCAGTCAACAATGTTCTGGTCTGCCAATTTTTGATACAAGTGAATCATGACCTTAAGGAAAAGATGTATTAAAAAGCAAAAGCGTCAGCAGTTATTTGTAAATCCTGCTCAATTTTCGTTCAAAATACTTGAACATGTGTTTTTCTGCTTTGAACATTACCTTTTAAAAAATGCATCTTCCACTCCTTTAATGTCCACATTTGTGTGGATGGGATTCTTTCATTTAAATTTTATTCTCACTGAAAGATGGGAACTTGCAAATCTCTGTTCCATCCGCACATGTGAACACGCAGACATGCAAATGCAACTGTGTTTGGGAGCGAAGACGCATCTCCATTTGTATAAGAATACGAGGACCACCGCAGAGAGCCCCCTATTTCTCTCAGCTGAAAAGTGGCTCTCGCTGCTCTGCTGTTGTGCATGTTGTGCATTTGCACATTTCACGTAAAGCCCACCCTGTTAGAGAGCCCATTAGTGGCTCTGTGTGGTCAGACCATGTCGTTGGAGAGCAGAAAGAAAGAAAAGGAACAGTGAAGACAAATGAAAAGGAAAGGCAGAAATGGTAATAAAAATAAACTAAAGGAAAAAGACAAACACAGGAATAAAATGGCAGCTCACTCTTCCAAAGTAAACTTCAGTGGTCAAATGAGAAGTAATCTAATGTGGACTGTATTCTCAAAGTTAAACTATGCGGAAGAATAATTCTTTAAGATATGTATTTGTAAAGTATACTATACTATTTATCAATGACAATGCATGACAAGTTTTAAGATTGCCTTGACGAAATGACTTTAAAAAGAACAGTAATAAATTATAAAATGAGTTCTCATCTGAACTACTGCTGGCAAACTAAAGGATTTACAGCAACCTCCAAATTTAGAGGCAGCCCACATTAACAATGCACCAAAACCCACAGATTAAAATTAGTTTTTATTCAAATAACATAACAAACCACATGGTAATTCAAAGAATCCAAATTGTCTACATCCAATGTTGAAAACACACCAAATAAAATTTGAGAAACGTGTCAACGCACCCCTAATACTCCTTTAAAGTCTTATATATCTGACTCACATTTCATTGTTATAGAGAGATGTGCTGCACTTTGCAGCATTGCTTTTCTCCATATTTGGTGTTTAGTGTAAGTAATTTGATCACCAGGTTGTTGAAATGATTTTTTACCCTTTCACAAAAAGATGACGTGTACAGTAATTTATAACCAGATATTTACATACAATGTTTCTTTTAAAAAAAAACAACTCATTGACTAATTCTTCTCTCTGACTAAATTAGTCTCAAAATCTCCTGTTTTGTGTAAGTTCAGACAACAATAAAATATTTTTAAAAAAGCATTAGTGTTTTTTAAATCCCAGAATAATGAGATATTTCATTCAGCTTGCATCAAATTGCATTGGGGGTAATCTTTCTTCAACTTCAACTTCTTTTTATCCTGTTAGCTAAATATCTGGTGTCAACTAAATAGCACACTTATGTGCAACCTCTAAATAAATATTGAGCCTCTCAACTTAACCTCATGTTAATCTATGCAGATGCTCAATCTGCACTAATGAAGATTCACTCACTTTTCATGCTGTTTTTAGTTTTAGACATTTATTACTTACCAGTTCTGTCAAAAATTGTGAAGGACATCATAGATTTTTCTTCAATGACTTCAGGAGTCAATAGGTTAAGATGTGCTATATAATACAATTAAAGTTTTTTGTGTTGTAGTTAAATTTGACAGAATTACACTCTTGGCTGTATTTTAATCAAATTAATTTTCTTCTCTGTTTTCTTTTCTGAAAATCCCTCTTAAAACTTGACTATTTTGGTTTACAGTGAATAATAAAGAACTTAAATAAAAAATCCCAGAATGACATGAGATGAGATCAGAACAGACAACTCAAAGTCAGCAGGGAAAACCAGAGCCGTCCCATTGACATCAAAGTGGTTCAGTCACAAAGAGTCAGGATTTACAACAAACTAGCCAATACATTAGCGTCTCGGCTACATGATAAAGCTTCTTCAGGGAGAAAAACATTCAAATTATGCATGGGCTTTGCTGCAACTCAACTTTAAAATGAGCTCTAGGATTTATTTTTAATCCTCTATCTATTGAGCTTGATAGTTGTCAAAATAAAACTAAAATTCAAATTCTAATATTTTCCCAATATCACAGCACATCGTGGCTGTTTCAGTTAATTTTTTTCTGTTGGAAGGGGAACTGCATTTATTTTGGGAGAATTTATGCTTATGCAGTTTCTTTCAAACATTTGAACAGTTTTTAGACTGAGTCTGAACCCATTTTATTCTTGATGTTTTGAGATCTACAGGCTATTGAGGTAGGAATGACATTTATCTGTTATTACAACTGAATGACCTCCCTACAACTATAACTAAAGTAGATGCTGCATTGGTGTGTAAAAAATTCAATGGCATGTAGCTGATATTCTGTGTGGGGGAAATTCAGTATTACTGCCTCCCTGTTTGTGTTACTTCCTCTGATTTACAATTTTGCTTTTCACAGATGAAAAAGGAAAGTCAGTTTTTTGTTTTTCAAATATCTCTTCCACTTTAATACAAGCAGCACCTTTCCCATTTTTTAAGAAATTGATCAAATAAAAAGTTTGACCCAGTAACAGGGGAATTATATTCATTCACGGTTTTTGAAATGTAAATAGAGCAACACAATATCCCATCTCTTCCTCTTTAAAATTTTTCTTACATATTATCAACAGATTGTGTAGAAAATGCATTCGCTTCTGTTACGCTGAAATAAAAGTGTCAGAAAGTTGGATGACGCAGAACACAAGCTCCTCAAATGACGGTTTCAATATTTTCCAACTGAGAACCAACAACCACAGGCAGTATTATATCCGTGGTATCTACAGTTATGTTAAATCTCATTTAATGAGATACTCTCTTAGCAGAGTGATTAATGGAAAGCTGAAGGACAAAAACTTGCATCTTAATTTGAATTCCATGTGAAAGGACAGATGGTTCAGAGAGAAAAGAAGTTATTCAACCCACCAACACAGTTCAGTTTCAGTGATGCTCTACTGCCCCCTTCTTGTTAATGTTTGTCATTGCAAGTCTTGGTTTCTTGACAACCAATATGCGGTCTTTTAAAGCCATCTGGTGGGGAGCAAAGGTAATGCATTTATAAAACTTAGGGAAAAATCTCAAAATCTCTTAACTGAAATATTTGAAAATTCTTCTCTGAAGTTCTGTTTACATACATATTCTCCTGATAAAAACCTGGAGAATAAGGAATTTGCTGGAAATTAATCAGATTTCAAAAAGATCTTCAAATAGCTAAATAATTATGAGCAAGAAAGAAAATATTGTGGATAAGTTATTTTAATCTGTTTTTAAACTCAAAGCTGCTGTTACTTAGCCAATAAAGTTTACTAAAAAGTCCATACATCGTAGTAAATCTGGCTCCACATTAGGTTTTTTTTCTTTGTCAAGCATTCACAATGTCATAACAGCAGCAAAGGCAAAAAGACTTTCTGTCTTTGATCTACATGAGGAACTGCCTTGCATTATACCTTCACCTAATGACTGCAAGAATGCAATCAGTCATTAGCACAATATGCAATCAATCATTATTATAAATTTCATAAAACACTGCTGTGGTGGCGCCGGGGTTAAGCATAACCCACATACTGTATATGGAGATCTTACTTCTCAAGCGGCTGTCGCAGGTTTGATTCCTGGCCTGCCAACCTTTGCCACATATTTTCCCTCTTTTCTGATTACCCACTTTCTTGTCGATTCACTATCAACTAAATGCAACTAGAGCCAATTAAAACCTTAAGAAAAATAGATAGTACAACCAAAAAGTTTAACATTGCAGTTTTTGGACTATGATCTTAAACTTTTGATCAGTTGAACAAGCTGATTGAGCATTGTGTAATTATGCTAGCCTTTTGGTTTTGCTCTGCCTGTTTTGTTTTGTTTTTTCTTGTTTTTTTTTGTTTTTTTGCATTTTGCAGCTTTACTTAAAGCCTGGTTGTGATCAAGACGTGAAATGACAATACTTTTTCCCCATCGTAACATTTGAATCTCGATCACTGTAAACATTTTTCTTAGAAATCTTAATAACCCAGACTTCCATTTTTTTATTTTGTTTAAAACAAAATAAATTGTTGCATATTAAATCCACACATTTTGGTTTTTACTTCGGGTTACATCGCTACTTAAATTTGTCAGTCAGAACTTTTACAAGTTTTTGTGATGACTACGTTATCACAATATAAAGTAATAGTAAAAGTGTGACACTTCTTTTTTCCCAGCAAAAGCTGGGGAAAAAATTTATTTCAATCTACTGTTTTTAGCTCAAAGAATATTTGAGGTTAAGGCAAAAAGGAGATTAAAAATCCATGTAACTGTTGTAAAGAGAACATTATATTTTAAGAGATTTACATCTCTGTGTCAGCAGAGTGGACTCTTACCAAGTTGGTGGGCCTTTCTGAGGCAGGAGAGGGAAGCGTTAAGTCGGGCACATTCGTCTTCGTTGGCACCAAACTTCTGCAACAGCTCACACACCTGCTCCTCACTCATCTCCAGTAGGCCTTCTAAATTAACCTCACCTGCATTCATCTCCTGAAAAGCATGCAGACAACAGATACACAGTACCATGAGTGTTTACCACAATGCACAGAAATTACAAAAACAACACCTTCACACACCAACAACAAGATTTGTAAAGTGCCAGAAATGGATCATAAAGACGTGTTCTGTGTTCCTTCTGTAACCCAAACTTGAAAAGTTGGTTGAGTCTGCGAGGAAACGCAAAACTCATGGTTCTTTTTTATTATTTTTAGCAGATACATGTCTAATTTCCTACCAGACACTTCTTGGTTAAATAAAAAATACATATAAATCACCAGGGAATGAATAGAAAAATTTCTTGAGGAAAAAGAGTTGTAGACATTTACAGTTTTTCCTAGTCACTTTGGTGCATTTCTCACATCACTTAACATTTGCACAATAGCCGTGCATTTCTCAAAACAGTACAATCCGCAAAAATCCCCACTGATAATCTGCAAAAGCATTTCAGTTGCTCAAAATGAGTTCATGTCTCAAAAGAAGGTATTTATGTTAACAGTGTCAGTGTCATCAAAATAAAAATTTCTATTGGTTTCTCTCTTACAACATTTCCAGTGGGTAGAAATGAAACAACAAAGAACTACACATCACCTCTGCGACCTCCTTCCTTAAGTTGACAATGCGGAACCAGTGGTCGAGGCGAGGGAAGTCTTCCAGCTCTGCACTGCGCTCCTCTAAGGCCACTTTGCACTTGCAGGACAGCTGGCGGCTGAAGTACTTCACCAACTTCCCCTGTGAAGGACAAACACGGATAGGAAAATGATCCAAATCCATGCAACGTTTAAATACAACAAATTGTTCAACAAAGTGTTGTATATTATGAGAATTAAAAAATTCTAAATAAGTGAAAACAGACATTAAACATAAATAGAAAATATTTAAATTATTTGTATGATGGTTTGTTTTTTATCTTATCATATTTTGTCAAGAAGATTGATATTTGTTCAGGCCATTTTTATTGTGGAATGTAGTTTTATTTTGAAAGGCTAACTTCCTGCCACAGGGATTGTTATGTTAACTGTAACTTCATCCTTACTCCAATGTCATTTAACATTAGACACGTAAAACCTACTCATAAGTTAAAATGGGCTTAATAGACTCCACAGATCTAAAAATATGAAAGACGTGTACCTTTTTCTCTTCTACAAAATTAAGCTCTATTTTGTCACATAAATTGAAATGTGCTAAAGAATGTGTAGATGTCTAACACACATGTAAACATTACAAGCTTATATCTACTTCTTAGACATTTAAGCTTCTTCAGCTATTTTACATCCAGACTATGAAGTTTATTAATTAGTGAGGCAATTCAAATGAATATCAAAACTGTGAATTATAAAACAAAATGAAAATAATATAAATCTCAGTCATACATAAAAATAATGAGCCTTTTATTTCTTACTGATTCTGTATCTTTTAATACAAAATTAGAAAATGTTGTAATTTTCAATTACAAGGTAACAGTTTCCCCTTGTGGTGACAGGTTAAAATTGCAACCTATCAAAATAGAACCTTAAATAGAGTTGAATTCTTTTATTCTAGAATATTTTATTTTTCCTGGAAATTTTCTTCAGTGACTTTTGTAATGAGAATAACTGATATGGTTAACGTTTGTGTTATTTGTTATTTTCTCCTTAGAAGACACATCAACTAGGAAAAACAGCAAAACATACTGCAACCAAGGAGTACATTTTTAATAAAAGAGGTGGCATTAAAAGACTTGTAGAAGGTAGTGAGAACAGAAAAAAAGCATAATTTTCTATTCAGACATATATGCAAAAAATGTTTCTTTTATGAAAGAAAAAATAGCTGCTACAACTTATAGTTTAAGTTTCAACTTTAAAAGTTAAACTTTCTCACCTGACCTCAGATTTCACCGTGAAAGCTTTGGATTTGGATTAGTAACATTTATTTTTTTAAACTTTTCACATGTAATACTTCCATTTTGCTTTTACTAAAAACATGGGGAAAAACAAATCTATTATTTTTTAAAGGATAAAGTAAAGTCTAAGCAGGTGAGTTTGAGAGAAAACTTATTCAAGATTTTTTTGCTCTTTCCTAAATTAGTTATTGGAAACAAATTGAGTTTAAAAATGTCTTAAACATGTGAAGGTGCAGCTGTAAAGTGCTGAAACAGCAGAACTTTTATTATTGAACAAAATCACATGCTGAAAAAGCTCTTAAATAACTGAAATCCTGCATCCAAAAACATTTTGGCGACATGATTTTGAGCATAACTCAGTAATGATATAGCAAATAATTCAATTGAAAAAACTTGCCTCAATCAAAAATAAAACAATGTAATCATAATTTAACAGCATAAAATTAAAAAACAGATTTTAATGGGCTTGTAATTATATTATATGTAAATATTCTCAACACCTGGAGGCCACCAAGGAAACAAAATAATGTGAAATTATGTCATCAATAAGTATTGGTATGCATAACTGCTCAATCAAAGGTACACATGTGCAGTTTAACAGAATGAAGGTTATATTAAACTACGTATGTCACTCACATCCCCTCTGAAATGCTTCATTAAAGCCAGCTATCAGGAAACTACTTGTCCTGACTGAATGACGCAGTATAAGCTCCTCACCACTGCTGAACCAGGACATATTAATGTCTTTGTTACTAAGGGGTTTTTGGTCTGATTGAAGACAATGGCGAGGGCCCACAGAGGGTGACGTGATGCTTGAGATTTAGATGATGCATTGTGGATGGCCCAGTTCCAAAAGTACACCTACAAAATGACTCCTAGAAAATAGACATTGCTGGCCTACATCAGTGCATACCAAAGTAGAAACCAGTGGAGGAGGGACCAGAAAGTCACCTCTGAATGCAGAAAACCCTCCAGTAAAAGCTGCCCACGGCTGCTAACGCTCTGCCTGATAAGGCAGCTGCTCAGTCCACTCCTACAGAGAGACACAAATTTATCAAAAACTCTTACTGTAGCTCTCACTCTTACCGTGCAAGAAAATTCCTGGGAAAAATCATCTTAAAACGGATCGAACTGATTTTCTAAATATGTGTTCAAATATCTGAACAGTAAGTTTTTTGTTTTTTTTATTTTAGTCAAATGTCGTCTTGTTCATCACTCATTAAAGTCTACACTCAGAAAAAACAAGTCCTTTAAATGCCGTTAATATAATTTACCAATAAATTGTTCGTTTTGTGTGCATTACAGAAATACAATTGATCTGATCTGACTAACTACTGTCTGCAGTTAGAGGCACTGTTTATACATCTGCTTAAGAAATTATAAACATGTATCTTTTAATTACATTCACAGCATCTCACACTGAAATGTTTTGAAAAATCTCATTTAAATTGATTGACAATAATTTGTATACATTATGTATGTTTTGAATTGGAGTCTGCAGTTCAAAAAATACCAAAACACAACAGATTTGCTATATTTTAAAAGGTATACGAATGACATGAGGAAAAATGAAATTAAAGCTCACCTCATAAAACACAAACTATCCACATTTTATATAGGCTATATCAGCACTGCCAAATTTAGACAAAAATTTTATTTGACACACAATTTGCCCAATGGTCTTGGAAGTTTAACTTGGAAACTATCATTTAGCAATCTGTAATTTCCATGTTTACCCATGGTATATAAATATAATGTGACGAAGACGATCTATATTTCTAGTCTCTATTCAATACAGGAAATATCAGAGTGAAGAAAGTGACTAAATTAGGTCAGATGTGTGTTTCTAATAGATTCCTACCTGCCAAAACCTGTCTGGAACAGTCAGAGCAATAAAATAATGTAAACTACAGGAACTGTACCAAACAAATTTGGACGAAGACCCACGTTTATGATACCACCATGCATGTATAGTGGAGAACTATTGCAAAGGGTTGTTTGTATCTTGGCGTGAAACCATGTATCCATAGCAACTATTTACTTTATGGCTTTGTAAAAAAGACATCTTTATCAGAGTTGCCAACACTTGTAGAGTCCAAGAACACATACGGTAAACATGAGAATGTGAAGAGTTTGCAGACCTGAGCGCAATTAACTCAGCTGCTGTTCCCTTAAATCCTACATTAAAGATGATCTGAAGAACAGACAAAATATGTGGAAAACAGATTAATTTAATGAAGGAATATGTCAGAAAATGAGCTAAAAGGATGGGGTATGATTCAAAAGTCGGAAATCACATTTTATTTGATCAAAAAACAGTTTTTCTTTCTTTTATACCTGCTTTAAGTGCCACATAATCTTTTAAATGGCAGTGTTTATGACATGAATAATGATGGTTTCTGACATCTTTTAAATCTGCATTATTATTGATTCTATAAGACCCATTACAAAACTGTGCTGCAATTATAAAACACTGATAAGGCTACATGAAAACCAGAACATACTGCCCAGCATGTGTATAGACATAAGCTGCAGTGACTTGCAGGATAACAATATGCCACAATTATACATGGTTTTTGCACTTTATTATCTTTACCTTCTGTCTCTCCCGTTGCACACACAGATTTCTTCTGCCAGCAGTATCTTATAAATCATCCATTTACACATGTTTAGTGGCGAGACTGTGACTTTTACATTTGGCAGAATTGGCAATGCGGGGAAACCCAGCTAAACAAGTTCATAAGTAAGATGATATCCAAGCAAATATCTCAAAAAGCTATTTCCTATTGCAAATATGTTCATGCCTGCAGCATCTTTTACATGTTTTGACATGGATAATAATGTGTTTCACATGAACTAGAGGTGATGATGATGGTGAGAAAGACGCAGAAGGTGTCAGCTATGAAAACAATGGCAGCTTAGAGAAGAAAGGGTCCAAAAACAGTTTCAATGCTTATGATAGTAAAAACTAACTGTGAAGATAAACACTGATTAGTAAAAATAGAATCCACGTTGTAAATTATATCTTACAACAACTGTATTTGAGAAACAGAACAACCCAGAAATGATAAGTTACAGATATAGGTTGATGAATCCACAATCCACATCTATTGCATTGTTGACTAATGTTCTGGGGGTTTTTATTATTATTGAAAAGTTAATTCAGTTTTGCATTTTTAAGTACAGCCCACACGTGTCAGTCTTGTCAGTCAAGACACACATTCTTAAAACAGGATAACAATATGCTGTTTTAAGAATGCTAAAATGCAAAAGGAGTTGTATGAGCTTAGAAAAAAATTTCTCTTGACATTCATTAAACGTGACATATTGAAAACAATTTATATCCTTATTATCAAAATCAAGTTGGGACAAGAAACTTGTTAATTACATACAAGCAACACCAACAAGGCAGTCAAACAAGTTTTAAATTATACCACAATCAGACTCAACAACTTAGGCTCCATTTAAAAACCGTACTTCTTCATGGGAGATAATCTAAACATGGTCCACTTGGAGTTTTGTATTACTAAAAGTATAGACACACATTTTTAAAACTTTAAAACTGGGGGGTTAATTAAGAAAGAACCATTGCAGGCATAAAATCACAGCAAAGGACTTTAAGGTATGAGGTTATATTAGTGAAAACATAAAGGGGTTAAGAAGTTTGATTTTATTAATTTTTTTTTGCATTGTAAATTAAAATTTTCCTAGATTTTGACAAAATTGAAGCATTTTGTTCACCCAATATTTACCAGATTAATATTGATTTCTTTAAAATCCTTTATATAGATCGTGTTCAAAGAGAAAATATAAACAGAGAAGTTTCTTCTAAAAGCTGTTTAACAAAGGGTGCTAAACCACTCTGTCCACCTAACATCAAAATCACATGAACAAAAAATACTTGTGTTCACAGTTCATGAGCAATATTTAAACTGATCTAATGTGTGCAGAATAGTCATAAAACACAAGGCATGGAAAATATGTTACTATGAGTAAGTAAATTGCTGCTAATTTGTAATAAACAAATGGTTAATTGTTTATTTAAATGATTAGTGACATAAAAATAACATTGTTTGCCAACAGGTGATTTAACTTCTACATGAAATCACATCTACAGTATTTCACAGAATTATAAGAAAATTGAGATCATGTGTTAAGTGTCATTCATCTGTCAGACCAGAGCAAAAGTTCAAACTATTAAATGTACTATAATGTGATAGAAAAACTTTTTGCTTGCTAAGAAATGGGCTATAACAACATTTTCCAATGTTGGGGATATACACTAAACTTTTAGTCATACAAAAACATATGTGAACCATG
Organism: Poeciliopsis gracilis; assembly: GCA_911649635.1. Taxonomy (NCBI): domain Eukaryota; kingdom Metazoa; phylum Chordata; class Actinopteri; order Cyprinodontiformes; family Poeciliidae; genus Poeciliopsis; species Poeciliopsis gracilis. The sequence continues at coordinate 2,422,850 of CAJVRI010000715.1, forward strand.
TTTAGATTATCTCCCATGAAGAGATAAGTTTTTAAATGGAGCTTAAGTTGTTGAGTCTGTTTGTACTTTAAAACTTGCTTAACTGTCTTGTTGGTGTTGCTTGTGTGTAATTAACTTCCAGAAGACTTTTGGAATTATTTTTCACCCTACTTTTAGTTGCAACTCAAAAGGAAGACACAAATAGGTAACTTGTTCTTTTAGTCTTGGTCAGACAGTACTTTGTATGACCCTGTTTGCCTCGAGCAGAATGAACTTTTCATCCCACTGAGCTACAATGCTCCAACTGTTCCTCCCAGCCTTTGTAAAAAAAAGTCATCATGTTTCTACTTTGACACGAAAAGTTTATCTGAAATTTATCTCTGCCAGGGTTTTGTCCACCTTCCGGAACTGAACATGAATGAGGCGTTGTTAGAAAAGTTGTCTTCTTGATTTCTTTGATTGTGCTAAGATATGCAGAGTTGGTTCTGTGGTCGTAGAAACATGCCTGACCAGTCTGGAATTTTATCACATGTAGATTTTTTGACGTTGAATAATTTGGAAAGTTGCCAGTGTTAGAGGTTTTTAGCTTTAGCCGTAGAGAAGACCTCTTGATAAGAAGAAGAACTGAACTTTATGGACTCAACAATGAACCATAAAAATCTTCTAATCCAGGGCACAACTTTGTGGAATCAGATAAATAAGAAGCTTGCTCAGGTGACTCCCTCTTAAAGCATTGTTGTAAATTTGACTGTCACTGATGATGCTCCATCTTACATGGTGGTTTTGCTAGCAAGAGCATAAATATCTCAAAGGAAATCCTGATCCCCAGTATTTCTTTTAAAATTCACTTTGTATTTCTGCAGGCCTCCTATCAGTGTTCGCTCACTTATGCACAAGACCTCAAGATACTCAGACTCCTGTTTTTTAACACCAAAATGCATTAAAAATAATTATATCACATTTCTCCATCTGTATAGAAATGTTCTTGTAAAAAAATAATGTTATTTAGTATGTTTACTGTATTTCATAAGTGTCTAAGGGATGCCACCAACAATGTGTAATTATGCTAATGGCTAGTGTAACACATCAGATATCTAGGTGACAATGTAAGCCCCTTCGTGTTCAAAGAAAATGCTAAATATTGAGATTGATGACAAACATTTGGTATTTTTATGACAGAACCAGATATCATATCATGTATTTCCTCACACACACAGCTTTCCACATAACATTACAAACACCAAGCGGAAAATGTCCCATATAAAAAACAACAAAAGCAAGGTGCAGAGAGAAAAGTGTAAATTTCAGCATATGGCTTGAGGCTAAATTAAAAATGTGAAGTCGCTGTAAAATAAACTTCTATGGACGTCCAGTTTTTCAGGGTAATTTTGATCAGAACCCTTTCTCAACAACAAACATTGGCCTGTAAGATTATTAAAAATGTCAATCCCAAAAGCCAACATACTACAAACAATCTGCCATAAACTGGACAAGAGAAATGGAACAAAGTCACAATTAAGTCTCGATTCTTTCCACTCAAGTCTTACTTCAACTACTAAGAAATTCCCAAGTCAACCTCGAAGTCAAATCATGCAAGTCACAAAGTTCCAACTCCTTAACTTTGAAATTTAAGTTTCAAACAACGGACTTGAACAGATATAACATATATTTACAAGGTAACAGAAAAATATTCATTTAATGTTCTGAAATTTTATATTTAGCTGTAACCAAAAGCAGCAAGTGCGACTAAAAACGTGATGTAGTATTTTACAGAAAATATTTATCCATTATTCCACTTGATGACAGAATTGTTGTTTTAATTCTCTTCTTTTGTAAAACAAAGCTTTTAAAATGTAGCACATTTTAACAGACTATTTGAACATAAGTAGCACCATAAGATGCATAAATAAATGAAAATAAAACAGAAACTTAAAGAACATCAGAACATTTCCAGGAATATAAGCACACACTGCATTTTTAATAGGTGTTTATTGTACAATATATGGGGGAATGTTTTGTTATTATTTAATAGCTGCTCTTATTTTAACATTTTATAGTTGTATTTCAACAAATGCATATATTTGCTCTCACTCAATCTTTATTCTGATTAAATTCCTAAAATGTATTATTATTTTGTTTTTTAGATGAGAACAACGCTGTTACAAATGTTAATAAAAAGACATTCACCATTTGGACATGTCTTTCAGGAGTTGCTTTAAGTAGTTGTTCCTAAATCTTTGAAACGTGGGGGCACTGCAGTCTAAATTTAATAACAAAAGAGCTGCACCAACAACAGGATGTGACAGTCAAAAATTGTCACTGTGGGTGGAAATTATGTCAGTTTTCTTCTATGATTGACATAAATGGAATCTAAATCTGACCAAAGCTTTTAGTTATTGTAAAACTCCTATTATCGCAAAAAAATTTCAATTTCAAATTATTCTGCAACCTGGGTAAATATAGCAATACAACAAGAACAAATTGTGGGTAATTTACATTTTAAAATATCTGTCACCAATTTAAAATTTCTCATACTTAAAAAGACAAAAGAGAACATAGAAAGGACATCAGTCATCCTACCTACACACACACATAGAAAACACAACAAAAAAAAGAAAAATGACCTAGTATCAATCAAAGATGAGGTCAAAAACTGTTCTCAGTTTTGTTTGTTTGCTCAGTTGGTTGGATGGCTGGTTTGTCATTTCAGCTTTTATTTCATTCTATTTATTTACATATATATATTTGTGGTTTGAACTTATTTTTCCCTAGTAGTAGCTAAAAAAAAAAAAAAGGTAATAAGATTATTTATACTAAACTAACTATCTCTAAATTACCGTCAGAAAATAATAATTGCAACTTTTGTTTAGCCTGTGTTGAAATGGCAAAATGCTAGATGAAGTCTGGGAAAACTATTAGATTTTTATCTAAATTTAGTTCTAACCTCACAGTATTACAAAAAAACCACAAACAACAAAGAAATTAAAAAGGTCTGAAAATGTGCATAACAAAATGCAACAATAGTTCTCATAACTTGTGAACTCCAACTAGCAAGGCACAAATCAGCTGCGGTTTGCACAACTTGGCAATGGCTGCTGAGGAAATCCTCACCCTTTGCAAATAGTTTTTGTGCAGTATTTTGACAAAAAGGTTGAAGAAAATAAATGGAAACAAACTACTAGACAATAAATTTTCATAAGAATTAGAAGAAAACATTACTACCATAGCTGACAAGGCTAAAGTTGCCTTCATCCTCGCAGCCCCTTCCCTTGTGGTTTATAAGCTAAAATATATGTCCAGCTGGAAATCAAAATGAATTATTTTACAGTGCTGAATAATTCTTTAGAACACAGTTTATGATTTGTATCACATGCCAAAAACATAGAGCTAGAGATAAAACTTCCATCTTCCAATTTACAACCAATCTAAAGGGCCATTTCAAAGGTCTTTTTCAAGAAACCTGGGAGGCATTCAATCACCTCTCATTTAAAATCTAAATGGTTCACATTTGAAACGGATAATAAAGTTATCTAGTTCATTTGTGCTCTTTACTTTTTTATTTTTTGCATTAAGGCCACCAGGGGTACATGGTGTTCTGCTTCAAAAATAATTGCATCCCTAAATCAAACCTTGTATGGATTATGCTACATTAATTACAAACTGTACAAAACATCAGCTTCGACTGGTTTTAACTCCACTTTAGTAAAGAAGATGTTCTCGAGCCAATTGAGAACATCTTTTGTAGGACTTTCTGCTGAACCACACTGAGTCATCAAGCATAAAAGGTCAGACGCATGACCAAATTGCAAGTCTTCCAAATGTGTTTTTGAACCAGATGCTCCACATTCAAAGTTGTTCAACTTGAACAATGTGTTAGTTTTGTAGCATAACTTTAAAGAAGAATTCAAATTACTATTATTGCAACAGGTTTGGAGAAATTTCCAAAACATTGCTGTATTTAGTAAACCCATCAACCCATCAACAACACTTGAAATGAACAGATTACATGTAACGTAATTAATAAATCATAAATGTTTTGGAAATATTTAAAGTTAACAAATAAATGTCTTTCATCAATGCCCTTTGCAGTCAGCAGAAATGTATGTCACATTAACGCGAGGCAGGTGGCCTACGTCTCTGTGTAGGAGCAAATAGCTTCCTATTGAAACTCTTCACCTCTAAAACTTCACAGGCAGCTTATACCCATGCATTCTGCCTTCTTGCATATTTTGATAAAAACTTCTGAAACTTTTTTTGCAATAGTTTACAAGAATATGAAATAACTGGGCAAATAGTAGCAGAGTTACGATGGTTATAAACTCCACAAATTAAGTTTGTCTAAAATACAGTAGATTAAGAAGTCTTTAGCAAAAACCCCCCCAGAAAAACAGAAATAAACAAGTTATGTTGTCTCAACACAAAATCAAGTATTTCCTACTAGGTCTACATTAATGACTTAAAGAATAAATAAATAAAATAAAATATAAAATAATTGATGCTACCCAATAATCCCTATGAAATAAATATAACTGAGGAAATTGTTAAATTCACACTTTACATTTTTAAGTGGATCTTATGGTTTACCAACTTTGATTTTCAGTTTCTATGAGATGAGATAGAAATATGATTATATTATGCATAGGCCTGTTTCCTTAAACACAAGAGAACACGCAGACTAGCTGAGCATTGATCCCTTTATTATGTCAGAAAATTGCTACAAGCAAGCAGCTGCTCAGCTAAATTTGAAAATATACACATTAATAGCAATAATCCAAAAGTTTAAATCATATCCAACTGTGACATGCAAGGACCGAAGATTATCTTGAAGATTATTTAGTAGCTGAAATGTGTTGTATATCAGGGTCCCCAAGTCCTAATAAAGCCATTAAACGCCATGTATTTGTCAACCAGTTATCTAAGGGGTGGAGGGAAAAGCCCTTTCTGTCCTACCATTACAAGCATAAATTGACTTTAACTTGAGCCATGTTCTTTGGAAAGCAGAAGCAAAGATAAGTTTGAGGTTTTCTTCAAACGCTGAGATAAGCAAGTCTGGTGTGAAAAAAATGATGAATTTCTGGAAAAACACCTGATGTCCACTGTACAGTACAGTGGAGAAGCTATGATGCTGCGGGCCTGTTTCTCTAGCAAAAGACTAGAGATCTTCTTATTGTTTCAAATAATTCTTGCTATTTGAAAGAGCAAGTAAACTCTTTCAAATAGCAGAAAACTTTGCATTAAAATACATCCTGCTGTTTGCCAGACAGCCCTAAAATGCACCTCCAGACACAAAATTAGTTTTCCACCATGGTCGTCTCAGTCCCCAGATCTAAATTTAACAGAAAGCCAGTAGCCTAATATGACATATTATAGGAGACTGTTATTGTCTTAAAACAGCTGAATAAAGTGTTACATCAGAATATCGATTTAGCTTAAATCTGTTTTACGTGGGCTGTAAATAAATGTGTTTGCTGTTGTATCAATAATAACTACATATTTAAATTCAATTGGAAAGTCATCCAGAGTCCATGAAATGTTATCAAGTGTGATCTTTTCTTTTTGTTGTAGCACAGACAGGTCAGTCAATAGCATCTTTAAGAAAATATTTCAAAATGTGTGAGTAATGCTTAAATCCAGCACCCATATTGCTTTGCCAGACACTCTGGGAACACTCTGAACATTTATCTTCACACTGTGGCCTGCCTGCTAAGTGCTGGCAGCGGTCACTTAACAATAGTTCTCTTTTGTCTTGGAAAGCATTCTTCTTTCATCACTTCTATACTTTACAACTCAGACGTAACGCATCTCAATATGTTTGTGTGTATTATAACATCCAGGCGGATATCCCTGTGGGGATCAATGTGTAGCACTCACAGGTGACTTTATGGTTGGCTATTTTTAGTGCCATATCTCAATTATAATCCGACTGGGACTGAGAGTGTTTTGATGAAGCACAGATTCTCGGTGCTGACTTCATGAACACCTCATTGCACTTAATAGTGTTTGTTTTAATCTCTTGAGAGATCATCCAGAAACATTCTCACAGGTCTTTAATGCTGCGATGCGCGGTGCTCCGTGGTGAGTTTTCCACTCACCTTATCGCACTTTATGGCATGCTTTCTAACGTCCTTGTCGTCACCGGCTGCTTTAAATGGTCTCAAATGAAAAACATCGAGGTATTATGGGTATTACGTAACGCAATTTACGGAATACCCCACGGGCCAATTAAGGGATAACGATATTTTGTAACAAAGTCAGTAATCTGCCAGCCTTGCATAACGCCGGGGTCTGGATGCGCCGTGATACAGCAGATGCGCAGGCTGGCGTGCTGGTAATGGATTGTAAACACGGGCAGCCTATAGGCCTCGGCTGCCTTGCTTCAGATATTATTCTGATGGAGGAGAGCCACCTTCTCTCCCCGCCACCTGCAGAATGCGCAAGTCTCTAACAGCCCACTGCAGCCCGTGGCCTCTTGATTTACTGCACCACACAAAAACACACAGCAAAGAGGGCTTTAGCAGCAATCTTTCATATTAATGCAGTGACAGCACAATGCCATGTTGCCCCGCTGGAGGAAGAAAAAAAAAAAAAAAAAAAAAAAGCACATATAAATATGCAGAGTGGCCTAGAAAGAGCACGGTGACAACCCTCGGTGTATTGATGGAGAGATGGAGGTAGACTGGGGGAAACGGTGCTTACCTCCAGCGTTCGGATCTCTTTTTGTGTCAAGTCGTTGGATGTGGCACATTTGGTCCGTAAACCCTCCAAACTGGAAATGCTTATGTCTATCATGTTTTGCACCAACTCGCACTGCTGCAAGGCTTTCTGCAAACTCAGATGCTGCTCCTCGCTTTTTGTCATCTCTTCGTTCATAGTTTAGCGACCGATGGTTGTTATTATTTTTTTCCCTTTTTGCACTTACAAAATAAACAAAGAAGTAAAATAGGTAGAGGGAAAAAAAAAATAAGAATAATTCAAAAAAGAAATGTAGAGGAGCCCATGGAGCAGAGCAACCTGCAGAACGCCATGAAACGAGATGTTGCAGGTTTTTATTTGAGCCGCGAGAGAGTCGACTCCATTGTAACAGTCCTCGTAGTTTCCTGCTGGATCATCAAGGTGTCTCTGGACGGATGCTTAGATCAAGCACGATGCACAGACACCGAGCGGGACTACACGGCTGGACGCAGCATCCATCGGGTGCCCCCTTCCTTTCAAATGGTTGTCAGAGAGAAGAAGGGGGAAAAAAAGGAAAAAAGAAGAAGAAAGCTGAAGCTGCTCAGCGCATCATAAGCAGACGGATCGGGAGGAAAAGCCTGGTTGTTGGTTTAAAGGTGCTGGTGTGTGGACTGGATGCAGGTACTCCCTGTCTCCCTTGGCAGCAGCTGCATCCCGGTTCGTTCCCACCACACCGACATGTTTCCTGTCAATCAAACCCACAGCAACAGCATCGCAGCGCCCAGGCACAGCCGTGAGGGGCCGCTCTCGCGAGAGAAAGTGCAGCAAAAGACCTCAGTCTGCAGGATTGGACGGAAAACTGGGTTATTTTCTAAACATCTGATCAAAAATACATTTAAAGTGCCCGAAAAAAATAACTTGATAAAGAGGTTTGTTTTCCTTTTGGTATTGATTGATTGATTGATTGATTGATTGATTGATTGATTGATTGATTGATTGATTGATTGATTGATTGATTTTGTAGAATAATTTGTTTCTGTGAAATAAACATGAATAAATAAAACAACTGGGAATTAATTTACTTCAGTATTTAAAATATAGTAAGCAAAACCTTAATTATATGCATACACAGACTGATATGTTTAATGCAGTTATTTAAGATTAATTCAAATATATCTTACAGTTATTGAAAATCCAAAAATCAGAGTAACAGACACGGTAAACCAAAACAAAAATAAAACATAATTATTGTCCTACAAAGTAACATTCCATCTTTGTACAATGGTACTCAATGCAAAATACTTAAAATTATTGGATGCAACACTCTGAGCAGCAAGTCTCATTCACTCCAACCTGTCAAACTGGTCTGACCCACAACTTACCAACACACACTGTCATTTTTGCCAAAATGCTACAGACTCAGGATGCTGGATGGTGTTGCTTTGGAAACAAACCACAAGGTTTCCCTACTGAACCTGTTATATCTGTGTCATGATTTTTCATAAGGACAAAACAGTGAATAGATAGATTCATTTATTTGAATGTGAAAATAGATTTGTCTATAGAGAACTGTGTTTTCAATTGCTTGCTGCTTAATATTGTTTGTAAATAGCAGAGATTTTAGCCTAAACAGTTTTACAATTTAATATAATAACAGAGTGGAATAGAATAGAAATAATGATAAATAAATAATCACGTCAGTGTTATACCACTGCATCCTGAGAGCGTAGAGAAGCATTCGGCACATCCTTTCTGCAAGCACCTGTGACACTGTAACCATCACTACAATCAACAAACTCAGTGAGTCATTAAAACTCAGCTGTTGTTTGTAACAGACTATCTGCTTCTTGTAAATAAAATGCTGTTGCTTTTTATGCACATATTTTATATTTTTACTTTTTTACATTTCTATAATAACCTAAACATTTATTTTAATTTTAGCATTCTACTTTAATAACTGTTCAACATTATTTTTTTATATGTTGTAAATTTTCCCTTAATGTCCCATATTCTAAGTTTATGTATTTATTATTTTTGTGTGAATATCAAGTCTCCCTTACATTTTTTTTTCCAGCGTGCAACTGTTGTCCCGCCCCTTTGAGTCCAAAACGCGTCACCCGATTGGTTGTACGGCATGACGTTTTGATGCCAGTTTCTTTGCTGAGCGCGGCAAACATAGCCACCATCAAAGTAAAACGTATCCAAAAAACTCCGAAAGAGGACACATTTGATCTAGTTTTCTTCTTAACTGTTACCAAAATACATGGCGTCAACAAGCAAAGGGCAGTTACAGACCAGAAACCTGCCATGGTGAGCTTAAAGTCTATGTTTGTTGGCAGTTACGGCTCGGTTTATTAGCGTTAGCTAGCTGACATCAACGGTGTGTTTTCAAGGTAGCTCCTTACTTCAGATTATGTCTTCACTGCTCAAAGATTGTCGGTTTTTTTAAATGTTAGGATAATAGCGGGATGTTAAAAGAACTATTCTACTATAAAGCTGGTATAAATATGTATATGTACATATATCGAAGCACATAAAGCTTTACCTGGGTTTTAGGTGCAGGGAAAGTACAAAGGTTTTGCTTCGAACTTGAGGAAAAGGAAGAAATTTCAGACAGGTCTGCAGAAATAAGGAATTTAATTTATATCCCTTCAAGGGTTAGTTATTAGTTATGTTCACAGTTCTGTGTTTGGCATACATTGACAGTTTGCCTCAGCTTACTTTTGCAGTTTTCTAGTTTATTGTTGCAATCACTACTTCAAGTTTTCCAAACATTTCCAGATTGAAGTTGTCAGAGAAGCCTACAATTAATAAATACTAATTGGAGTTTTATGTCCGTTTTCTATTCCAGGGTTGAAAAATACAGACCTCAGACACTGGATGATTTAATTTCACACAAAGACATTCTGAGCACCAGTGAGTATTCGCTCTCCACTACAGTGAAAACCAATGAATAACTCTGTCTGTATTAAACTGATAACCCTGGTTGTGTTGTTTGCTTCTTCCTTGTCTTTAGTCCAGAGGTTCATCAGCGAGGACAAGCTTCCCCACCTGTTGTTCTACGGCCCTCCTGGAACAGGAAAGACCTCCACCATCCTCGCCTGCGCAAGGCAGCTCTACAAGGACAAAGAGTTTAACTCCATGGTGTTGGAGGTGCCGTTAAAGTCCTTATTACTAGATCTTATTTTATTGCAGCTTGAAGTTTTATTTTATTGCAGTGACATTGTTTCTCTTTAGGTTTATGTTCTAATTGGACTCATTATGTTTTGCAGCTAAATGCATCAGACGACAGAGGGATTGATGTAGTCCGAGGTCCTATTCTGAGTTTCGCCAGCACCAGGACTATTTTCAAGTAAGCAACACTCCCTACTTCAAAAAGCAAAAGGTCTGATTTGGTTCATTTCCTGAATGACTGCAAGTTGAATTGCAAGCTGCTTCCCATTTAAGCATTCCTCTTATGTTCCAGAAAGGGCTTCAAGTTGGTGATACTGGATGAGGCTGATGCCATGACCCAGGATGCCCAGAATGCATTGCGACGAGGTGAGCCATCTGTTCTCCCAGGCATCGCCTACTGTGAACTTACACGGCTCACTGAACACATACATAATTTGGATGCTTGTGAATAAATGTATCTGCTCTGCTAACCTGGTGTTGCTTCGCAAAAGTGGCACATTGAACAGATTTAAAGCACTAATTTGGGTTAAACAAATTTTATGCAACTTGTGTCTGATTTTGACTGATCTGCCTGTCAAAATGTGTCATGTGTTGAGAAAGTTATTCTTTAATCAAGAGCAGTTTCTGAATAAAAGGTTGTCATATGACTTTGAAAATGTTGGGATGCTAATTATAACATTTTTTCCTCAGGTTTTTACATGTTCTTCTTTTACTGGTTATGTTGGTATTCGCTTCCCCTTTTCTTATCGCTCTCTCCGTCTGTCTCAGTCATTGAGAAGTTCACAGAAAACACTCGATTCTGCCTAATCTGCAACTACCTGTCCAAGATCATCCCAGCCCTGCAGTCTCGCTGCACCAGGTTCCGCTTTGGCCCGCTGTCTCCGGACCAGATGATCCCTCGACTGGAGCACGTTATCCAGAAGGAAAAGTAAGAAAACGTCTTGATTTTTCTATTGCTGTTTCATTAATAGCTTCTACATTTATGATAACCAATTCTGATCAAGAAAACTTACTGAATGCTTTTGTACGACCAGTTTAATACTCTTAGTAGTCATTTAAGTCACTTTATGACATTAAATAATTGACCAATTATCATTCTGAAACACATCCTCCTGGATTTTATTCATTTTAACTGTTTATCTTTATAGGAAATAATGAAGCTCATCCTACTTTATAATTATTTATCAATGATTAATTACTTTTTGCGGTAGGTTTAAATGCAGTTATCAGAAATAGTAATAACGTTTCTCCAGTCCAATGAATGTGCAACTGAGTAGGACGATTTTATTTATTTTTTTATGTACATATTGTATGTGTGTGTGTGTGTGTGTATTAAACACTAAAAAGGCAACAGAATATTTACGATACTAAACATCAGTGCAGAGCAGAAACACAGACATGCAGTGATCACATTGCAGGATGAAAATTCAGTTGCTCGACTATTTGTTTCAACCTAAATTTAAACTTTTTCTTCATCAGCATTGACGTCTCTCCAGATGGAATGAAGGCCATAGTCACTCTGTCGACAGGTGATATGAGAAGATCACTCAACATCCTGCAGGTACGACTTGAGGCTAATCAGCTGCTGTCAGGCGGCTTCAAACTGAGCTGTGGATTGTATCGGGTGGAGAGCAACCTGAGCTGACTGCCCTCTGCCTCTCTGTGGTTTCAGAGCACCAGCATGGCGTTTGGGAAGGTCACAGAGCACACAGTCTACACCTGCACCGGCCATCCTCTCCGCTGTGACATAGCCAACATCCTCGACTGGTGCCTCAACAAAGACTTCACTTCAGCTTACAAACGTATCCTTCCCTTTCACTTCCTGTTATTATGCAGATAATTCAGTAGCTTTAAGTAAAGGATCACTTTGCAAAAAGTTATATACATATAACTATCATTTTAGATGTAGTTTTTTAACATTACTTTTGAGTTTTGGAAGATTTCTTTTTAAATCTTAAAATAACATTTTTCTCAGTAGCTTGTGCTTTATTAGTTCTTTAACATTTTTTAAAGAGGTTCTTGAGCTGAAGACTTTGAAGGGTTTGGCTCTGCATGATATTCTGTGTGAGGTGCATCTGCTCGTCCACAGAGGTAAGTTGTCTGGATCTGGACATTTCCTAAGCAAAAATAAATATTACGATCTAATTATCAATTTGTTCAATGTTCTGTGGACAATAAAACAACAGTTTTTACAAAGCACTTTAAAATACCACTTTAAAGTACAAGAAAACAGTTTTCTTCACATGTATTCTCAAAGATGGAGACAAAGACATCTTGGACACAACTTGGATATTTCAAAAGCACAATAAAAAATCATGGTTTAAAATGGATAAGGCTGCAAAATGAGACTTGAGATTTAAAGAAAATATACCTTATTTTTTTGTAAACTACAGTAGAATCACAGTTTCTGAAATACCAACTAACATCATGAACCAAAACATAAGCAGCTTATTTCCCTGTTCTGATGCTCAGGTTCCATCTAGACATTTATCAAAAGTATCAACCCAAAGTGCAACTGGAGTGCAGGCATGTGTTTTGCCAGCAGAGGTCGCTGTAGCTAAAGCTTTGAGAAATGAACCCATTTTTGAAACAATTAGCTCAAGTAGTTTGTTGGCTCCCTTGAGGCTTGAAGCTTGATTTGCCCATTAATAACTTCAGACCTACAAAGTATGATTGCCTACTGGCTCTAGAAACAAACTATTTTTATCAAACCCACCCATAGATCCATACAATGTGTCCAGAACTATGTTTATAGCTACAAAAAGTTATTTTGTATTGTGCACGTTACCAGATATTAGTAGGGGTGTATGGATGTATTTATCCACAGATTCACCAGATTCTTGACATTAATAGCCATTACAGTTGAATTTTGTATAATCTGTCCACTATGGAAGTTGGCTGTCTCTTAATACATCATTAAAATCCAGAAATGAATAACATTCACAGCCAGGATAAGTGTATGTAATGAGGCTGAAGGACGTCATGAGTTAAGACATTATTTTATCATTGTGAGGCTTCTGATCTGAACGAGGGCTGAAACCATTAATCAGATTGATCTTTTAAATAATTGTCAATTAATTTAGAAATAGATTGATAAATCGAATATATGGACTGTTAAAGGCTGTTTACTAAAACATAATCAGAGCAGTAATTAAACCAAACTGTACTAAAGATGTTAATTTTGTCCTTAAGATATAACAAAAACCTTAATGTGTAAATTATACTTTATAACCGGAAGTCCTCAAATAGAAGTTTCACCTCATTGAAATTATGTAAAATTACTGTTTTGTTTTAGCTGCAGATGCATCCTTAGGTACAAATGATCTTTTAATGTTTTCTTGATATTGTTTTCCTGATATTTCATAGTGGTTTTTTTAAATGATTTTTAAAAATTTAATCATTTAAATTTTTTAAACAATTATATCAGTCATTGTTTGTTGCAGCCCTAATTTAAACCACTAAATATGTTAGCATGACTTTCTTCGGCATGTTTACTCAAAGAAAAGTTTTCTAAGGTGGTTTTTATTTTGTTTATTCAAGTGGACTTTCCTCCAGCCATACGGATGGGCCTGCTTATCAAATTAGCCGACATAGAGTGAGTATGATTACATTATCTAATAACGATTGCATAAATATGTATCGGTAAATACTGCCTCTGTACCCTGTATTGTGGCGTCTTTTTCAGATACCGGCTGGCGGCAGGAACTAATGAAAAAATCCAGCTGAGCTCCATGGTTGCAGCTTTCCAGGCCGTTAGAGACATGGTGGTCAGCGAAGCCTCTTAGAGTTAATCTAGAGGAAAACTGGGCCAATCACAGCTCTAATGAAAAACTGGCAAGTAGACAGCATTGCTGCTCCCCAAGCAGATATTTTGTGCCCAATTTTAAACCACAAACCTGCAACTTATCGACTTGTTCAGAGAAACATCCTGAGAGTCTATAATGTGCACCATGATGAAATGCTGGTCAATATTAGCAAATAACCCACCCATCACTGTTTCAGAAAACAATTCTTGAATAAATGTAAATGTTTTGTTTTTATCTGTTTAATAAAACTTTATTCTTTAGTCCAGTTTGGGGTTATTTCATATTGACAATTAACATGTGCAAATTAAGCAGAAACACACCTGCTCTTTGACACCACAGGAATTAGAAACATATCTACAGTTCCTATTTACACAATAAATTAGCAGTATAAAATCGTAATATTCAAGTTGTATGTGAATATTTAGTTTACGCGTCTTATTAAAGTGGTAGTGCAATAAATGAAGTCCCTTAGTGCATTTAAAGTAGATTACGTCGCTAGATTATTTTCATTAATCTCAAACTTTGAACCTATCCCTTATTGGTAAACAAAAAGGCAAGTTTGTTAGTGTACAAAGTTACTAAGATGTCAGATTTATTAGTCCTATTTAGCTTTCCCAGTCCTCCTCGTCAGACGAGCAGCAGGTCTTGAGGCGTTCAGGGATGTTTCTGTAGGTGAGGTACTCCAGGATCCGCTTGGGGAGCGGCAGCGCCTCAATCTGGTGCGTCGACACCGAGTGGCGCATGATGGAGCGGCAAAGGTGGCACAAACTGGGAACCGTCCGGGGCGTCCTCCAGAACCTCACATGGCCGTCTCTAGTCCTGACAGAGGAGAAAGAGATTCTTCAAAATTGCCATTAACGTGCGATGAGAAAATATTGACCTCTACAAAGTACTCTGTTTTAGCATTTTTTCTTTTATATCATGGCTACATATATGCCATTTCTACACCTGCAATCAGCAGGAACTTCAGTTTAGTTTTATTTTGGTTTTACCCTGTAGCAATAACGCCCCCTTGTGGATGGTAGTTGCAGCAGAGTCCACTGGAGTCCTGGTCTCTCTTTGTCTGCATTGTCATGTGTCTCTCTCCAGGTTCCCAGATTCTCAGAGCTCTGCGAAAACACAACACATTGGTCTGAAATCTTTTGTCCAGTTCATCATACCGTCCATCATCATACATTCAAATTAAACTGACAAAGACTTGCCTGTCATCAGTCACGATTGCCAAATACAAACCATCTGGGGAGAATTGGATTGCAGATATTTGGTTTTGCCCATAATCTTCAAAGTAATCTCTGCAAAAAATAAATAAAATCAGAAGTCAGTCCCTAAACACACCAAAATACAACAAGACCCCTGGGAAAAGGTATAAACTTACGCAAGAGTGGCCAGTTTCTCGGCCGTGTAGGGATCCCAAAGGTCGATCCACCAGCTGGAGCCGCTGAAGGCGGCGGTGGCGAGAACTGCTCCGTCTGGAGAGAAGTCGCAGGAGGACAGGAGGCATAGTTTCTTATTGGTCCCTCCTGTTAGGTTCCTGATAAACGTATACGAGCGCAGACTCCACAGGCACACCATCTGGTCAAAGCAAGATCACGAAGAGTAAAGACATCTCAGTTTTATTGTTTTCCTACCAGTGGGA
Source organism: Poeciliopsis gracilis (assembly GCA_911649635.1). NCBI lineage: Eukaryota > Metazoa > Chordata > Actinopteri > Cyprinodontiformes > Poeciliidae > Poeciliopsis > Poeciliopsis gracilis. The sequence goes on from CAJVRI010000715.1 coordinate 2,438,117, forward strand.
ATTGCTGTAAAAATTGCAATGTAGCCAAATTATGTAACTTGACACGCAATCACAGTCTAGCTTTATCAGCGGGTGTGCTGAATCTGGAGAGAGTTAAAAATCTGGGATTACTTAAGCAACAGCTGAGTATGTGTCATGTTTGCTCTACCCTGCTGCTCCTTGGGAATAGAACAAAGACAGCGAAGTTCACAACTCCCTGTCAGTCCTCCAACAACACAGGAGCAGATAAGCAGAACACTGCCGGCTCAAGAACAACAGGAAAATGTTCACAAGCAGTCTCTGTGTCCATGCATGTGAACGAAACCAAAGAAACGCAATGAGATATAAAAGAGTTGTGGACTTCCATAATTTTGTCATCTGACACAATTTCCAGATGCCAGAGAGTACAGGGGACTTCTGGTTTATTAATACACAGAAGTATAAATGTAATGAGACTTTACATTTTCAACAAAGGGATAAAGATTTTAACTTTTGGAGACATTCTGTTGTCTGAAAGTTTTAAACCACAGTGACCATTTTTTAATTGGAAGAGAATCCCATCCAGATTGCACAGTACAGGGCCAGCAGCATCATGTTGCTGCAGGAGGGACTGGTAGAAAGAACGGTCTTGTATTTAAATACAGTGTCTCTAAACATCTGGTTTCAAATGCCTGTGTTTCCTCAAAGAAATGTTCCAGGCAGTTCTCTTACTGCGAGCCTTGAAGGCATGCAGAAATACATAAATAGCCTCAGTTCAGAGGTTCCATATGCAAATGTTGGTATTGATCTGAACACATCGCGACTAATGTGAGGGAAGAAACGACTCACTCTGTCAAACCTGCCAACGGAAGCGATCATGCTGCAGTCAGATGAGACGCTGCAGCAGCTGATCCAGTCTTTGTGGCCAGAAAGCACCTGCACCTTTTTACCTGAAAGAGTAAGTAAGTAAGTGAGCTCCAGCAGAGCGAACAGACAGTCCTAGATGTGGAACTGTACACTGAAGAGAAAGGGAACACGAGTCCCTTAAGGGAACATGATGAGGCTCTAAATTAAAATAGGTTTGGTTCAGTTTGTACAGATAAAACAAAAGAGAAAAGATGACAGAAGGCAGCAGTCAGTGCCAACATATTTGGAGCTTTATATCTAAATGACAGGAAAAGCTGCAGCTTCCTTTTCCAAAATGCCAAAAAAAAAAAAAATTTAGTATTCTGTTTAAAAAAAAAATTCAAAGTGCTCTTTGGTATTGAGAAGATTGTGTACCTTTGTGAGCCAGATCCCAAATCCTCAAAGTTTTGTCCCGGGAGGATGAGATGAGCGTGAGCGATCCGTTCTGTGGAAAAACCAGATTCCTGACGACGCCTTCGTGGCCGTGGAGATCAAAAACAGCATTCCCTAGAAATGAAGAGAACGTGATTAAAAACTGACCTCGATTTTTTTCTAAGCTCAGTGCAGCACAGAAAACACAAACGTCACAAACCTGTTAGCACATTCCACACCTTGATCACCCCGTTCTCCAAGCCGGTGGCCAGGAGCAGAGTGTTCTTCCCTTTCGGTCCTTTAGACGGTTTAGTTGGACGAGCCGATGCCGCCGACCTGGGAGGCCTGGGTCCGAAGGCGAGGCCCCACACTGGGTGACCACAACTGAAGCTCTTATCTGCCCTGTCTGTCGCTCCATCCTGCCCCTCTCTGTGGGTGAGAGTACAATCAAGAACACAGATACCAATGTAGGCGGTGTGCAGCTCGAGCCGGTGATGAAGCGAGGCTGTTTTAGTTGCTTCTGTGGTTAGCTGTGTTCTGGCAAAGTGTGATATCCTGCTTCTGTTGTTTTTCAGCTAATGACGCCCACTTTGATGCTTCTATATCAGTACTGGTGAAGTCATTTGGTTTGTTTGAGAACCGACTTTTCAAGATGCAATACTCAAATATTGATCATATTAGGTCTTATGTACCTAACCAACTCAATCAGCAAAGAGCACATACTGGCGAAAAGGGCAACAAAACCTGACAAAAATGGTCACTTGGATGCAGAAAGGTTTTGTTTTTTTGTTATTTTAAGAAACTACACCAAGACACAAGAAACAGATCTGAATGTATAATGTATTAGATGAACACTAATACATCAATCAGGACTTTGGAATCCAAACTTTTTGCACTGCAGAGTAAAATCACCAAATTGAAAACACCCAATGGCCATATTTTCCAATTAAGAATGCTAAGTAATTTGATTGCAGATCTTTAATTTGTGTGATTGAAACATGCATTATTTTCATGAAACAAAGTAGAAAGGAATTTATTGTGAAATTTGTCCCAGAGGTTTTCCTTAACAAGAAGGGTGTAGAGGCTTATATTTTTTATCATTATAATTATTTTGGACAAATGTTTTCAATTTTGTTTGTTTAATCTTGGCAACAAAAATGAGAACTTTCTCCTGAAACCTTTGCTGTCTTTAACGAGTTGAGCTCGACTTCAGCTCGACTTTACTTTGATATTAAAATCAGAGTAAAAAACAAGGCAAATGAAAATAAAAATGCTGTTTTTTTGCTGTACTGAACAATTTAACTTTAAAAAGTTCACCCGTTTGCTCAAATTTATACGATTATTAATCTGCAGGTAGGGACCATATAAAGCTATTCCAAGGCTACAAATGGGTCAAATTCATAAAACAGTAAAGTATTTTTCAGGCTACTGGAATATAAAATATATTCCGTAAGCGGATAAAAATGTTAAAATGCCACCCAGCACATATTTTAAATCTTCGGCCTATATTTGGTTGCAGCAGGACCAATGAGCGTTCATGCATTACTTCCAAGCACAATGACTTTCACTGCAAACATTTCCAACCTGGGAGTCACCAGCGCGTTAAACGACAAAGCTGCAGCTGACATCAGCCAAAGGTGTCAGAATGTCCTACGGGAACGCGAACGCACCCTGCGGGGATTACAGACGCGCAGGTGAACCTACTCGGAGTCCAGAGGCCAGGCGACCACCCACACGATGCCGTGTCCCATCGACCAGGCGAACCAGGCTCCGTCCGGGGAGAAGTCCACGCTCCACGTCTCGCATCCCGCCCGGTCCAGCAGCGACGGAGGCCGCCTGGTCTTCAGCTCCAGGAGGAGAGCTGGGTCCGACGCTGGAGGAAGATGGAAAATCGGAACATGATCGCTGTTTGACAGACTCATCTCTCGCAGCGAGGGGCAGCAGGTCGTTTGGACCAATTCCTCCCCCTTCCTGTCCTCCTGTTTGAGGTTTCGAGCCCAGTCTCCAGGGAGCGCTGCCTGGTTACGGAGCTGCGCTCAGAGATCATTCACAAATAAACACTTACATGTCGGCTGCGGCTCCGTGTTGCTTTCCGTAGAGCACATCGTTTCCCTTCTTCACATTCTTCAGACTTGCGGGTCTTGCGGGTCCGTCCGATCAGCTTGAGCGCTTCTTCCCATCCAAACCACAGCAGAGAGTTTAACAACTCAGGCAGAGATGAAGCTCCTTCCTCCCTCTCTGAAATCAGAGCTTCGGTATGTGAAAAATGCTCCAGTCACAAACGAAACGTTCAGCTGATTTCCTGACGCCTGAGTCACTTAGTACTGCTGGCTGAGAACGTCGCCCGACGTGGTCACGTTTTCTATTGTTACGTAACCCAATGCAAGGCTTGACCACACCTCCCAGGAGGATTGAAAAACATTTTGTTTTGTTTTTTTTTCCCACCCGTTACTGTTTAATGTGGATAAGTGGTTGCAGTTTTATTCATGACACGTTTTATTGCATGTGAACTTCATGCACTTTACACAATGTGAGGAAAAAAAAAAAAAAAAAAGCTTAAATGCACTAGAAAAACAAGGCAAACACAATGAGCTCCATGTAAAGACTAAACCACAAGTCAGACTAAATCTTTTCCCTTAAGGTGAGTTACAAATTCAGAATAATAAATTATTTATTTCTTTATATTCAGAACTTTGCAGACGTTCTTTAAATAACACGTGTCAAACTCGAGGCCCGGAGGCCAAATCTGCCACATGTGGTCCTCCAGACTGAAGTGCTACATAAATAGACCATTGAGGGTAAACAGCAGAGAGCTTCAGTATTATTTTATCAATCAAATCAAAGCAGTTTTTATCTCTACTGTCAAATTACTTCTATATGGAAAGGTGTTGGGGCTGCACAGTGGCGCAGTGGGTAGCGCTGTTGCCTTGCAGCGAGAAGGTCCTGGGTTCGATTCCCGGCCCGGGGTCTTTCTGCACGGAGTTTGCATGTTCTCCCTGTGCATGCGTGGGTTCTCTCCGGGTTCTCCGGCTTCCTCCCACAGTCCAAAAACATGACTGTCAGGTTAATTGGCCTTCCCAAATTCTCCCTAGGTGTGAGTGTGTGTGTGGTTGTTTGTCCTGTTTGTCTCTCTGTGTTGCCCTGCGACAGACTGGCGACCTGTCCAGGGTGTACCCCGCCTCTCGCCCGGAACGCAGCTGGAGATAGGCACCAGCAACTCCCGACCCCGTTAGGGAGAAGGGTGACGGAAAATGGATGGATGGATGGATGGATGGAAAGGTGTTCATAGTAATATTGATATTAATCATTGATAAGTTCTCATTGAACGCAGAGTCAGCTATTGTATCTTTGCAATTTGCTAATGGGGTTTTCCCAATATTTATCATCTTAAATGAGTTTGGCACTTGCTTTAAACTGTCACTTTTATAAAATACTTCATCTATTGATCCAGGCCAATCAGCGAACAGAAGGAGATGTTGTGAACAGTGATGTTGATTTTCTGCACTCTTTTAGAATCGTATTCTATCTGCAGTTTTGTCAACGGCAAAACTATTTAGTCACGCTTCCAAATATTGAACATTAACAGTCACCTCGTTCAGCTCAGCACTTCTGTCTTAACTTTTTAGATCAGCTCACATTTTTTTATGGATTTGAGATCAGTACTCTATGATGGCCACTTCAAAACATTGCCTTTGTTGTCCTTAAGTCTCTTTATAGAGTCATTAACCATTTGAAAGATGCATGTGTGCCCATATTCTTCCTGATGTCCTCATATGTTACATTGGATAATTTAACAGACTCGATACAAGAAAAGAAAAGACTCAACTCTCTTATATACCAGTGGAAATATACTGTGGGCTGTTTGGCTCAATGTACATAATACTTCACTAGACCTGTTTCCTCCTCGTCCTTCTCTGTACACGTCTTTTCGTTCTCTGTACAGCAGCTAGATGACAGGAAACTGTTGCCCTCAAACAGCATGACCTTGTTTCTTCACCGCTAACCTAGTTTGGGTTCTTGTGAAGTTTTTTGGATGTGTTTGGTGGTTGTGCTTAAGGTCTGGTTTTGAATTCAAAACCATTGTGTTGACTCCATGACGGCAGACAAAGTCCAAAAGAAAGCTTAACAGCCTTTGATTTAATTCTAGGTTTAACTGAGATACCTGATCTGAGCAACTCAGACATTTACGTAAGCATTAAGGGCTTGTCAAAGAAGTCAGAGGAATTCAAATGGATTCTACGTAGAGCTAAGAGCCAACAAAATGACTTTAGTAGCATTGATGTGGAAGGATCGCTGACCGTTTGGATCAACTTCAACTATCTCATTATGGTGCAATTTGAAAATGATACCATACTGAGATATGGCAAACAGTAAATGCATAAATTATGTGGAAGATTAAATAGATAATCGTCCAAAGAAAAGAGGTTTTGATATTAGTTGTATAACAGATTCATTCCATTATTACAGGTCAGAGCTGTTGTGCAAAAGCATCAGTTTCCTTCTCTTTGCCTTTTGGCTTGATATACAGGGTTTTATAGAGCAAGACGCAATTGCTGTATGCGTTATATTTTAAATTAAAGTACAATTTAAACAGTTACCAGAACTAACAAAATCCACAGACAGATGAAAATCTGTAATAAAAAGATGGTCCTAAAGGCTCCGAAGGATGTTTTATGTTTAAGGGTTTTGTTTTTATGTAGCAAATTTGTAATAAAATTGGGACTGTGATTATTTCAGTACACAAATAAAATAAAATATTCTTTTAGCAGTGTCACCTATCCCTTATGTCTCATGGAGTCTAATCTTCAAGCATTGTATGAAAAAGGCCAACAGCAATTCTGACACAAACCAGCTGCAATCAATTCAATCAATGCTTGGCAAATGCAATGTCAATGTTTTATTAATAAAGTGACTTTAATAGTTAGATTTTTTTTATTTATTTATTGCATAATTTTATTAAAAAGGATTTAGAACATTCCATTTTTAAGAAAAAAAGGGAAACAAAGTCCCAATTATTTTTTTTTGGACATATCTGAAATATATACACCATTATCAATGTCTTAGCTGGCAGGTTTTCGCATCAGTTGTCTTCTTGTAGTAATTTTTTAGCAGCATATCCAGCTAATAAAAGTTGGCATCCAACTTCTAACATGCATACATACCATGAATTATTCACATCTAAACTCACACGGCTCATTTCCAGCCGGTCTAGTTTTAATGCTGGATCTGCTTTTGACAGTGTAATACATTATTTAACTGCTTTTAACTTGCTTTGACCTACTAAAAAGATCCCACATAAAAAATTCAATATGCAAACTGAGGGACTCGGTAAATGTGCATAATGTGAATTATAATAATTGGAAATTATTTACAGATGTGCGTTTGATGTTTATTTAATTTAAAGCATAAAAATCAATTTTAGTACTTCAGAAAATATTAGATTTTTGTCAGATTTTTTTTTTTTATATGGTTAGATTTTATAGTCAAATGTTGTCTGTTTACTTTAAAATCTATTTACATTTTTTATATAACCTGATTAAAATTTTCCGCCAAGCAAAACAGCAGTACTAGTGATTCTGGTGAACACGAGAAGATGCCTCATCCAGAGTCTCCAGACAAAAAAATGCTTTGATTCTGATCATGTTTTGGAAGAAAGTCAGCCTGTGCCTCGCAGCTCTGAACTGATGGTGGCATATTTTAAGTTGTGGTGCAGATCTGCACTATAAGCGGTGTTTGTACAGTGTGTGATGAATGGAAAAACCAAACAAAAAAGGTGGTTTCCTCACACATATTTCCTGCTTTAATGTCACTCATTCAAAATTCTGTACAAAAAAACCCAAAAACATTAAAATAAACATACAAAAATGTACAACACCATTAAAAAAACATTTTGGAGTCTAATTCAATTGTCATCAGAAATGATGCATCAATTTTCAAGCATCTTGTCCCTAAAATGATACGAGTTCCTCCACCTCTTCTTCCGTTAGCTCTTCTGTCGGCTCTTCTTTCTGTTCAGGCGGCTCTGGATGCGTTTCAACGATGATCTCGTGATCCTCACCTGGACAGAGACGCATGCATATCATTCCTCAACACCTGAGTGCTTAAACCAGGGTTCCTATGTCGTCTTCAAGGAAACATGTTTCAGTTTGCAGACTATTTTTAATTTTACTTCACCATTCAAAAGAGAAAAATCCAGGAGTGTGAATTAAAAATGTTCTCCACCAGCAAGAGTGGCTGGTGGAGAAATGTTTCACCAGCCACTGATTTTTCTCTTTCAATTACAAACCCCACCTGTACAAGCTTTTCAAATTGACAACACACCACAGTGGCGTTGCTTTAATTTACACGCCACTTAATGCTTTTACCTGCATTTGGCCAGTGGCGAGTGCTAATTTCCACCCCTGGGAAAATCTGAATTTCTGAGAACTAAGTAAGTTGACTTAGAAGTTGAGGAAACTTAATTTATTTTTTGCATATTAAGACTTTTGTTTTAAGCCAATAGAGTGACTATTTTCTCTTTTTTCATTAGTAAACAGCAAATTCAAATCAGAAATTCAAATATTTGGTCTTTGAAACACATTTATATAAGAGCCGTAAGATGGACCTGTGGTTGTCAAAGTGATTTATTTCCTGAAATTGAGCATATCAAACCACAATCTTTGAAGATATATTAGTTAGCTTGTCTATTTCTGAAAGGTAACATTCACAGAAAAAAGTACATTTTTGGATGTTTACCATGAATATAGTTGTACATCCTAATACTATATTGCCATTCGTTTCAGTTGCATTTAATAATGTGATACAAAACCACTGGTATTTATATATATTTTTTAATCTTTTTAAATCAGAATAAAGGTGTACCAAAGTCCTTTGTAGAATCTGTATTTAGTGTTGATGAGTGTAGTGTAGAAAGACCAGATTTATAAAGCTTTAGAAAGAGAGATTTTGAAAAAGAGCCGATTTAAATAAACCCAGATGCCAAAAGAAAGCTGTGAAATAACACTTAATCAAACTCCTGAAGTAAAACGCAGCTTAAGGACTGTGTTGTTTCAGGATCTATGGCGCATGCAGATAACAAACCTTAAATAAGAAACTGTTCTAGACTCAAAGACATCTTACTGGAAGGGATCCGATGTATCTGGACGAGTGTTGTGTGGCGACCGTTGGTTATAGGAGGCAGTCGGGGGACGGAGTCTTGAAAGATCTGTGTTGTTTCAGGATCATCGTCCGATTCCACCAGGTCCACCACGTCTCCTCTGTCCTCAGCTTGCCTGCAAAAAGGAAAACTGAACCTCACATTTGACCTACAACTCAGAACATGAGATCATTTTTTAACACCCGTCATGAGTCTGTTTTTAAATTCCAAATGAAGTCAAAATATACTGAATCTTGATTGCAACACAACTTTGAAAATAAACTGGATGGACGAAAGAAGCTTTGTCTTTGGAGCAGATCTCTGGTCGGATGCCTTGTGGTCGGTGGCAACTTACCAAGAAATGCTGAAATTCCCGAGCAAAAGCGATGAAGCACAAAGCTGCCACAAACAGGTTTAGATGTAAACAAAAGAGGTTTTAAATTTCCCCGAACTCTGCTGGAACACTAAAGACTGACTGTAAAATGAAAACAATGTTTTTCAGTGAATTAACAGACCAGCTACGAAAAGATTTTAATACTCACTGAGGATGTTTTTGTTTTAGTCCTTTCTTATTATCTTAAACTTTCTTTCTTACATCCTTTCTGTTTGTCAGCAAGTCATTTCTACATGTTTTTGGTTTGAAATTGAAGAGAAAATGAAAACAAATTGAAAGTGATTTAGCTGTAAATTATTCATATTTTACACTTTCTAAAAATCATTTATCACGTCAGACCCTGGTGTATGGAAGATAAACTCATCACCATCAGTGTAAAGAAGAAAGAAAGTCATGTGGAAATATTTGCGGCTGAGACACTGAACCAATATGAAGGAACATGAAGTATGTAGTTACGTCTGGGAATTTAGTTCTGGAATGTTTTCGTAGTTTATCCATCGAATTTTATTGTGTATAACTTAAATTAAGTGAAAAAAATATATTAGAATTGTCAACATAAATTCATGGTAGTTATCAAAAATGTCCAGATAGTTCTAGTATACAAAGTGTGAGTGATTATCGGCTTTCTCAGAAGGGTTTGGCAGCAGTTCACATGCATATCACGGCAGTTAGTGGCGATAAGAACCACTCCCATCAGTGAGTGGATCTCTACTGCTGGCAGTCTGTTTCATCATCTATCAACTTTCATTCATAAGAAACAAAAAAACTTTGAACCACAAACTAATGTTGTTACCAGAGAAAAAGTAGACGTTAAATACCGCAAAAACATGTAAAAATTAAAACAGAATAGAAGCTTTAAAAACTACAAATAAAATGTACTAAATTAGCTCATTTGTGAATTTGTTGTTTAATATTACAATTTTAAGCTTTTACTAGTACCCCTTAAATAAATAAAAAAACATAACAGTTTAATTATTATTAGTAGAATTTAAATGTGAAAGTAAATTCTTAATAATGCACCTACATTTTGTTCTTTTCTTTTTTTTTTTAGTAAATTTTTTTCTTGTTCTTTGTAGCTTTGTCTTTCAAATCAAAACTTGGTCGGATTTTTCACTTTTATCCTTTTAGAAATGTTCCTGTAGTTGATTTTGAATCATCTTGCTGGGTTTTTTCTTCTTCGGAACCCAAGATCATTAATTTTGCTATCTATATCCACACTTTTACTTTTTGTCATGAAACAAGAGAGTTCAAGAATGTCAATTTAATAATTAATAGTTTATACTGAGGTAATACTGCACTTTAATGTGTCCCCTCATCCTGAGAACTGTAAAATGCAACCAAGCACGGGCAGCTTTAGATAGCTGCAAACACATTTTTTATGACTAAAGTAGTAATATTCATCCAAACTGAGATACTCACATGAAACCTCCTCCTGAAAGAATAATAATAAAAAAAGAGGTTAGTATAGACCAATGACTCAAATACCAGCACTAGTCCAGCAGCTAAGGTTTAAAATGAGCAAACGCTGTGTATTATGAGAAACAACAGTTACCCAGGCAGATTGTGTGTCTCCTGGAGTAAAGTATTTTAGCCACGATGAAAGCGCAGCCCGTGATCAGGGCAGCAATGAACACACCGATCACCGCTCCAGTGTATGCCGACGATGATGCTGAGAAAATAAAAAACAATGACAGGATTTTAGGACAGTTAAATGGTGGAGCGGCAGGTCTGTCAGCATTCCAGATGTGGAGTCAAAACTTGTTCTGACTGGTTTCTAGATTACATCTCTTTAACTTTACATTTACTCCAGCAACACCCTTCACATAACTTCATATATGCTTTTATAATAAACTCACCTTTCACAGTGAGGAAGACTTCCAGCTCGTGGATCCCGAGCGCGTTCTCGCTGCGGCAGAAATAGTACACTTCATCGTACCTGCTGATGTTGACTATGGTCAGCTTGAAGTCAGGGCCTTCACCAGACAGGATGTACTTGGATCCGGGAACAATCGGCTCCTGACTTTGGCCTTTCCTCCACACGGTGTTGGCAGCCGGTATTGAGCTGATCTCACGGCAGGAGAGAGTCACGTTGGTTCCCTCCAAAACTGTGACCATCGGTGTGCCCTCTGGATATGGAGCTCCTGGGAATACAGGAACAAAAAATAATAATCTCCAAAGGTTTCTTCCAACACCAAAACTATATGAGAAATAAGAGTTTCTGTCTACAGCTGTGCGTCCAGTAACCACAGAAAACGGAAATGATGAAATTATGAAAATGACTTAATGAAAAAAAATTTTTTTAAAATAATATAGATTGACTTTCTGCTAGGACAAGGTAAATTTTCCAATATGTATGAGGAATTTTATTAAGTGGGGTTACTCATTAAAACTTGCTTTTATCTAGAGCTTTAAACTTTTGCTAAAGTGCAAAAGAGATTAGATGAGTGGCACTGAACCAAACTCATCATTTTTGGTCCTCAGCTTTAACATATTACAAACCTTCCATATTGGAAAAGCTTTCAATGTGTTACAATACATATACATAGGAGATATGGTAATAATAAAGGACATTATTGTAATTGTCTGACAATGAAATACATTATAGCCATGACATTTCAACCACAGTGATTAGAATTTATTTAGTAAACTCTATGCAGTGCTAATAAGGTCCCAGTTGGACATTTTCCAATTCATTTCACTGTAACTTTGCAGACTCCTCCCCAAAAAATTGCTTTCGATAAATATCTTTGTTTATTGTCCCCCAATAATAAAATTGAATTTCCTCCCTTGAGACGAATATAGACAAAGATTTGTGCACATCTGTAAATAAAACGCAGCTCATCTTCTAACCAACATTATATATGTCACCTGACACAGTTTGACTAAAATATTATCCAATGAAACATTATTTTTGCAGAACCAGTGAAAGAGAGTTAGAGAGAGTTAAGCATTTCATAAATTGTGTAATCTTATATTGTGAAATCCTTCAGATTAGATGTCCTACGAACATCTTTTGGATTGTTTGACAAAGACACAGCGCAAGTCCGGTTTGCACATTAGTCAATGAAAACTGATAGTTTCAACCCTTCTGTGTTTAAAGAACTCGCCTCATGTGATAAGGATGTTTATGTCACTGCATGACTCAGGAATAACCCAGCTTCATCACTGGGTGTGTTTATACTTTAAGCAAAACTCTAAATCCCACATGTCAACGTCAAAGGCTACAAAAAAATTAAGAGAAAATGTTAACACAAGATTATTCTACAACTCTGAAGAATGAGGACTTGGAAATATTTTTATCCGTATTCTCAAACTAACAAGTTTTGATTAAAATCTGCTTCCTGCAGGTTTTCACACAACAAAACAAAGCTCCATGAATGATGACCTATCACCTGGACAGGAGAGACCGCATTAGATCACCATGCAAACTATGCATTACTCACACGGCGCACACTTTCTGTCGAATATTTCTGTGCTAGAAGTCCAAGCATGGGCGTAACATGTGATCTAATCCGGCTGTTTGAAGGGATTTTGAGAGGTTTGGTTTTGCACCACAGACAGCAGAAACATGAGATGAAAGTAGCACCACTGAAACCTCAGGCTTCTGGAACAAAATTTATTCTAATAGAAGCTTGTACATTAAATGTACCTTTTGTCCTCATAAAATCCTATCACTCATACTAAATCTAGGTCTATGGTTGGGCTGCATCCCTGTTTCAACACACCAAAATTAAATGGTCCATCAGTGTGTCACCATGTTCTCCAGCGGCCTTGTAATAGGCCGCTCATTTAAATCGGGAACTAAGGTCTGGAAGACCTGCGGAGTTGGTGTCTTCTGCACTAAACCTATTATTCAATAATCATTAACTTCTAGGACTGTCAGATAATGTGTGACCTACTTTGCTATTTACGTAAATAGAGACAGTATTGCTGTTAACTTTGTAACATAATTTCCAGAGTTTTAAAAACAGAAACTCTGCATCACAGATCCTCCAGCATATCTAACAGAGGATATAAAATGTACCACTTGGATTTCTGCTGGTCACAGTGATGAGAGTCCATCCAAGAACTATCATCATGTTTGACACGTGTGTTTTACAGATTAGTTTTAATCCACTAGGTTTTTTTCTGCTTCATTTGTAATTTTTCACAGAGAAAATTATTAGCATAGTAAATCAGATTTGGTTTTTTAAAAAATCTGATAATTTATATTTAAGACATTTTGCCAAGCCTTAGGAACTTTGTCAGTGTGGGCAGATGCCAAGTCCTGCTGGGGAATGAAATCATCAAATCCATAAAGCCTATCAGCAGAAGGCAGCATGACAATACAGCCACAATTAAAGCAGAGCAGAACTTAAACATTTCAGCTTTGATTTTCTTGGAGTTTTTTAATAACATTCTGGACATGTATGGACAAACATTTCTGAATGGATTTCTGATCTTATATGTTTCACAAGTAATAAAAAAACAAACATGCTGTTTAATACAAATCAATGTGAAAACCATTCCATTAATTAAGAATTATCTGACTTTCCCAAAATGTGAAGGAACTCTAGCGATGCACTGAGGGAACTGAAACATGGCTGAGGAACCACAGCTCTTCTCTTATTGCACTCGTTACACATTAAAGCAGAAATGACAGCCACACCTATAGACTGAATCTACACAGCAGAGTCCTGTTGTTAAATGTGCCTTTATCTCAAAACTACGACAGTGTATCTATTGTAGTTACAAAAAGTAGGAAAGAAGGAAACATTTTTTGACTTTTGAAACTCAGACACTTACATGATTTTTCCAGAAAAAATTCTGAGATTCATCTCAAAATTTCAGAGTTTTTTTTTCACTTACATTTATTTACTCTTCCTTTATTTTGTTCTATCAGCAATAACTTTAATACAAACCTTTCTACCAGTTGCTGCTACATTTACTGTTTAAACCATGATTTCTGATAATTCAACTAAAGCCTAAATTCACTATTTTTTACAAATTTAAACTGAACCTTTTAGTTATTCAGAATGGGTGAAAATACTGATCACTTCTGTAGATGGAAGTGACCAACATCACTTGCTGTTTAATTGATAACTGAAAAGATGCTGTTAAAATGACTAATTTCTTTAAAGGGTACTTACGGAGCGTAATGGAACAAGATCTCTCATTTTCTAGTTTGAGCAGCTCATGCCGGGCCGTGCAGGTCAGTGTCTGCCCGTCTTGCAGCGTCGAGCTGTTCAGTGACACAACGAGGCTGTCTGTCACCTGGAAGTCTCCGTCTTTGCCCCACCGAAGCTCCGGGGTCGGATACGCCCCGAACCAGGAGCAGTTCAGCTGGACACTGGAGGAGTTCTGCACTTCCACGGACATACAGTCAGGATGTCTGCTCGGAATATCTAACCCAAACAGAGACAGAGAGAAAAACAGGATTATTTATTGTATGACTTAATTACTAAACCATTATTCTTCTTTTATTAATGGAGACATATTCAGGAAGAACTTTTATTAAAGCTGCTACATTATAACTTAAACTGTGACTTTGCTAACCTTCACACCATTTGAACGTTGTTTAGTTTTATCACATTACAAGCGCAAACTTTCAAGAATTTTATTGAGAGTTTAGGTGAAACACAAAAGTAAAGTCTGACTTTAGAGAAAAGGTTTTCAAAATGGTATAAAAATAAGATTCTGAGAGGCATACATTTATTTTCAACCTTCTTATCTCTGATACACCTAAAAAAAAATCTAGTTCTGGGAATATGGATGAAATTTAATAGTCTGTACTGAGTAATTGTAATATGAAAGGTCTCTATTCTTCCCTCAGAAAAATTTCTGAATACTCACAATGAATAACTTCACTGAATAAACAAACTTCACTGAATAAACAACAGACATGTTAGACCAAAAATTTACCAGGTACACACACACGCACCCCCCCCACACACACACACACACACGCACACCTGTAGTTTTGGTTAATGTTTCTGAAGTTGTACACTGAAATTGATTTGGAAAACTGTTTATTTTGCCTGATTTTATTTTGAAATTGAGTTATATATGTAAGTTATTCTCATTTTGATATTTAAAATACCCTAACTTCAGATTTTGGTCTGTCTGATTATCTAACTTTTAAATATCAAATGACTGATCAGTTCATTTTCAGCAGCCTTTTTACCAAATACAATTTTTACCAAATTTTGAGTACTCTAAAATATGTACTCCTTAGCTCTAGTGTTTGCTGAACCTTAACTTTAATTATTATTGAGTTTATTTGAACCTTTAAATATATAAAAATAAATAAATAAATAAAATAAAAATCACAGAATTACAGCGCATTTCTTTACTCAAGCAACTTACAGTACACCAGCAGCTCAAGGCTATTTGTGGCCATCCGGTTGGAAACGGTGTTGAGGGCATTGCAGGTATAAACTCCCTGATTGCTGGGCTGGATGTCCTTTATGGTGTAATTCAGGATTGGAGATGGCGTGAAAGCCAGGCTTGTGTTATCGTTTGAAGCTCCACTGAAGGTCAGGTTCAGCTGCTGAGATGGGAAGGACCATGCCATGCATTTAAAATAGAGAGTTTCTCCCTTTTCACAAACCAGTGTCTTGTTGGGTAGCAGAATTGCTGGGTAAATCGTTGTAGATACGTTGTCCGGTCCACCTAAAATATAAGAATTCAGCATGTTACAAATGTGAACAACTTCCTTCTTACAAAAAGAAGCACAAAAAAGATGATTATTTGATCAAGAAGAAAGTCTGCAGCAGAAAAATATCTTTATTTTTAAATTTAACTGAACTCCACAACTTAACCTTACTGGGAATGCACCAGTCCCTTATTAATATCTGCATTGTCTCGATATTGAAAAATTCCAGATGGGTATCGATGACAATGTGCCCAATCCATAAGGGCAGATCTACTCTGTCTAATTCTATGCAAAGTTCTCTGAGCAACACCATGTTTTATCATTTATTTTACATTATATGTAGAAATTCTAATTTCACTTTCTGAACTATTTGAAAGAAGGTTTTTTACAGTTTATTCTTACATGTTTGGCCAAGGTAGTCAACCTATTGTTTTCGTCAGTTCCAGTTTCATTATTATTTATTTTACATTGGCTGTTAGACTCCTAATCACACCCACTGAACAAATCAAAGTTGTGTTATTTTCACGTATTTTGGCCAAACGTACAAAAGAAAAATACTCTGAATTTGCATTTCTTTTCTGTATTGGCCAAAACTGAACCTCAGTTATCGGTATCAATATCAAAAGTGAAAAAAGTGGATCGATGCATCCAACATGCTTTAGGTCTTCCTGCTACAAAACAACAGATTCTAGTTTGACAGAAACCTGCTGAGGAGACATTCATTTGATTCAGTCGAACTAACCAAGGGAAACACCTAAAACATGCAGGTTACCGACCTTTGACTGATCTTGAGAATGGCTGTTTTAGCAGTTTTTGACATTTTTAATTTTTTAAAACCATGACAGATACCAATAACCAGTACATAACTACTAGGATTTTGGGCTTTGGTTTACAGAAGCCAGATAGGAGAGTGTCCAACCAGACTCCAAATAGAAAGTCAAAAGTTAAAAAAAAACAACTGTTTCATCAAGTCATGCACAGCTCCCTTTCTGTCATGTGAAGAGGCAGGCGAATATGTGGAAGAACCAGTTTGGTTGAGAAGCTGCTTCAGTGACTGCAGGCAACCAACGCCTACAAGAATCCCATCATACTGGAGCCATACTGGACTTTATGCCCTAACCACTTACTGGTTACTTGAAGTAGGACATGTGCATTGATGGTTGTGTTGTCTGGTAGACTGGAGCTGCACAGGAAGCTCCCCGCATCCTCAGCAATCACTTTACTGATGCTCAGACTCCCGTTAAGCTCCAGGGTGAGCCGCGGGTCTTTGGCAGAAGTGTCCACATGTAGCTCACCATTGGAGGCGATAATATGACCGTCTTTCATCCATGTTGTCCAGTCAGGTGTTAGATTCCCTCCGGTGTAACACTGAAGCAAAACGACGTCGCCCGGTGCGGCTGACTGGATAGTTTCGGTGGCGAAGTTTCCCGAAACTGTCGCTTTAAGACGAGAGAGAAGAAAGGAGTTAAGCCTAATTTCAACTCACCTGTTAGAACTATGTCACCACAACTCACCTGCAGCAGATAGAAACAGCTGTAGAAGCGCTAGAGACGCGACAATGTTCATGTTACCTTTTCTACATAGCCCTCAGAATTAGCCGAAGAAAAGTAAGACTTCTAGTAAGACTTCTGGTCCGAATCTGTCCAGTCTACCTGTGCGCGCTTGCCTGTGACACTGAGCGCAAGGACATTACAAAGAAGAGTAAATGGACCGCAGAACCAGCAAAGGTTACCGATCTGACATGATGAGCTACCTCTGGTGTCTCCACGGGAGATCTGTTGGACGTGCTTTGTTTCCAAGCGCGTGCAGGTCCGGAAACGTTGGGAGGAATGAACCGCACCTAGGACTCACCTGCTTAAAGAGACAGAAGCATCTTTTTTCCCCCACTGATGACACTAATGGTGCGTAATGGGCATTTAACAGTATCATCTTTGACAAGCTGAACTGGATTCAATTATTTTTCTCGAACATATTTTATCTGACAGAAAAAGTAATTTATTCTTCAAAATAGTTAACTTTATCTGTAAGCTTTAGTTGTTTGTTTGTTTTTTCTGTGAAAGTCATTCATTATCCAAAAAAATTCAAATGATTGTTTCCTAATATAAAATAAAATAAAAATAAATCCTTCTTTTTCTACATGTATGCTTAATTGACAGCCTGCCTGAAAATTATCCAAGCCTTCTATTGTAATCATTGATACTATTAATATAATAATAACAACTAAAAAAAGTAGCTATTTTTTAACAACTTAAGTTATGAACTGAACTTATGCTATGAACTAAACTTATGACTTCCATGGATGTGAAGAGAAAATTTATTTCTCAAATCTCAATTAAAATGATTTCCAAATAATTGATTAAAATTTGATGAATTTTTGTTTGTATTAAGTTTCTGTCTGCGTTTGCTAATTTGCTAACTTTGCAAGATCAATTATGGCCACAAATGGATCAGATAATAAAATGAAAACAAATGTGTAATTGTTTCTTGTAAGAAACACAATACATCAAAACAGTGATTTAGTATTTGATATTTTAGATAGAAATTTTGCAGAAAGAGTTTCATGTTCTGTTGTTTATTTGCAACAGAGATAACCTGTTGCAAATAAATAATTGAAACATTTTTTTTGCACTTTCACAAATAGAAGAATTTCACAGATTTCAAGCTGGATCTTAACAAATCATTGTTCTGTTCTGAATAACCCAGTTGATGTCTGACCAGTCTACAAACATTTAGGAAGTTGAATAAGGGATTATCAAATGCTTATGCACGTTTTAAAAGTTGCTTGCATTGTTGTTTCAAAGAAAGGGGTTTTCCATCCGTTTTTCTCCTGCACACAGAGACACTTCCTCCCACAACCCAAAAGTATGCATGCTCGCCTGACTGGTCACACGAACGTTTCAATAAGTACAGCTCAGTGTATAACGCAATACAGGTGTCATTTGGAAACCTGTTTTATATTGCTTTTTGCCTCCTGGTGGTCCCATAAGCTCGTAAAGGTAATTTCATTTATATAGCACATTTTCAGCAACAAGACAATACAAAGTGCCTTGTTGAAGAAAGTCACTGCACTCATATCACAACCAAAGCATCCAAACTTAAGCCTTGAGGCTGCTCTTTATTCTGAATCATCACTAAAATAATCAAAGGCAACACACAGAAAAACAAGATACAGAGGGTAAAATGATTTTAGAAAACGTTTGTATTGTAATATGTAGTTAGATTCTACTTTCATCCAGCTGTTAGTTTCCTGCATTTTTCTTAAACAAAACAATGTGCTCCATTTACAAAAATGCGTTTAGGCCCAGTAAAAGAGTTGTGTCCTTGTCAGACCTCAGACTAAAACCGCGGGCGTCTGATTCTGGAAACAGAAAGTGTGTCAATAGAACATGCTGTTTGAAGGAGGGACAAAGTCATGACAGGCGATGTGATTGACGTTCATTTTAACGAATCAGATTCCCTGTGGTATATTCTGCAACTGCGCCCTCTGGTGGTCTTTTGCTTGTTTGTAGTTTGTTTGCTTTGTCTTTGCAAGGAAAATACAATTTCTCTTACTCCGACTTTCATAAGATATTCTAATCGTTAATTTTAGACAATTTTATTTATTTTTCATCTATGACTAATGAAAATTTAGCATTAATCTTTTTTTACACTGTCGATGGAGATGAAGAAATTAGGGATAAATTACTGCATTGCCATCTATTAACTCTCACAAACTTGATTATGAAATGTACCACATTTTTAAACATCACATAAATTATGTGATAACTAAATAATAAAATAGTCATTTGTAATTTAAAACAATTATTACAATTAAATGAACGTCAACATATCAACGTAATTTCTGGATTTCTGGTGGTCCGTGAATGCAGCACTCCTGGTAGTTTCTGCGCCCCTGCAGCAGCGGTCCAGTCAGCGCGGTCTGGAAACACATTACAGGGAAAATGCCCGTGGATCTGAGTCAGTGGTCCGGGTCTCTCGCCTTGCAGGAGGTGGAGGAAAAGCCAGCGAAGCCTTTGGCTGTTAAATATGGCTCTCTGGAGATCGACGAGCTCGGCAAAGTTGTCACTCCAACGCAGGTTAGTGAGCTACATGATGTTAAGCTAACACGCAGAGGAGCTGGGTCATAAAACACAGTCTCAGGCCACATCCTACTAAAAGTTTTCCTTTGAACATTATTAGACATTTTTTGCATCTATGTGCGCATTTGTTTGGTCACAATAAATTGGGTCACATAATAGATTCCGCATGTGTGAGGCTGAAGGCTCAATAGCGCCCCCCAATGGATGTCACAGTAACTTTTTAAAAAAAGCTTTATTAACTGACT
This sequence comes from Poeciliopsis gracilis, assembly GCA_911649635.1. Taxonomy (NCBI): domain Eukaryota; kingdom Metazoa; phylum Chordata; class Actinopteri; order Cyprinodontiformes; family Poeciliidae; genus Poeciliopsis; species Poeciliopsis gracilis. The sequence continues at coordinate 2,457,840 of CAJVRI010000715.1, forward strand.
CTAAAAGTAAGTTAAAAGCGAAACAAAGTAGAAAAGAAACAGGTATTCCTGCATTCCTGTATTCACTTGCATTCCTCCGGTAGAATTTCTGCTGGGCAAACAGAAATGGAAGTTGTGAAAGATTGCATGCTTTTCCAGCAAAAATTTGTGAGAAATTAAATTAGAGATTCTTGTTCTGTGCAAGTAAATTAAATAATAATAATAAAAAAAAGTTATGGGAACTTTTAACTTTACTGTAATTTCCATTACATCCAGGTGCAGAGTCGACCCACCTCTATTGAGTGGGAAGGATGTGACCCCAGTAAACTGTACACTTTGGCCCTGACCGATCCAGACGCTCCCAGCAGGAAAGACCCCAAATTTAGGTGAGATTGAAAGAATTTTGGACCAAGTTTTTAATCCTTTTTCTTTGACTCTGCGAGTCTTACAGTTGTCTGCCAGCTTGATGTCAAGAATTAATACAATTTCTAGAATTAACTTTGCTTTTAACCTTTTTTGTTAAAGAGAGTGGCACCACTTTCTGGTGGTCAACATGAAGGGGAACGATGTGTCCTCTGGCTGTGTCATGTCTGACTATGTGGGCTCTGGTCCTCCCAAGGGCACAGGTAAGAAAGTAAATGAGAAATGACAAATTGTGGCACAAAAGTGATTGCTGCTTCACTAATTACCACAGTTAGTTTAAAAGCATTTAGAAAATATGTTTAAAGTCTTCTCAGTATTACAATCAAATGTAAGGAAATCCATCAACAGTCTTCTTGTCTTGTTTTGACTCCAATTTCCAGCACCAACAGAATCATTAACCAAACTCTTTCCTCCATATGTAACATTAAAATCTGCTGTAATGTTTCCCCTCAGGTCTGCACAGGTATGTGTGGCTGGTGTATGAGCAGCCGGGCAGCCTGTCCTGCACCGAGGCCGTCCTTACCAATCGTTCTGGAAACGGCCGCGGCAAATTCAAGCTGCAAACTTTCAGAAAGAAGTACAAGCTGGGAGCCCCGGTGGCGGGTACCTGCTACCAAGCAGAGTGGGACAGTTATGTGCCTAAACTTTACGAGCAGCTGGCTGGAAAATAAGCAAGCAAAGACCCCAAGCAAGTGTGTTTAGTAGTAAAAAATCCTGTGGCGTTCCTCCACTGGAAATGCTCTGTCCGTTTAAGAGAGAAAGCAAAGTTTTGTGGCACCGTAACATGTTTTTTTAATTATTTGTTTATCGCTGTTACAAGAATGACTCCTCAAAATGAAATGACCTGTTCTAACCTGCAATAAACTGTTGAATCAGCATCTTCCACTTTTTCTTTAGCCAATTTAAAATTCTCTAGAAATGCAGAAAATGATCCCTATAACTGTTTCTCAAATGTTTTAGCAATAGGTGTTTGAGTGTTAACAGATTTTTAAAAAAAAATTGTGGTTGCATTTTTAATACAGAAAAAAAAAAAAAATATAGAAGTCCCGTATGGTTTTATTGGACACTTCATTTGTACACAAATGTTAATCTTTTGATGGTCCAAATTAAAAAAAGTAAAGTTGAGAACTTCAGATAGGAAACGTTTTGGGGCTATAAACTAATCTTAACCTCAAAATCCATCTAAAATTCCTTTATGGCTGCAGCAATAAATCACATATAAGACAAGTTGTGTCTTCAAATTGTCCTTAGCCTGCTCATTAAACACAGGATGTACCAAAGTGCAGTACTTGCAACTAAAGTAACAATCCGTTACCTTAGTAACGGATTATCTAGAAATAATTATTTCTAGATAATTATTTTTCTAGAGTTTCACTTTGATGTGCTGAAGTTTTTGGGAAAACCTCTCCAAAGCCCTTCTGTTTTTAGTAGTTTCTGTTTTACTTGAGCAAAGTTATACTTATTACATGTGTATTACTAAGCTTGCATTTGACTTTATTTAATAAAAAAACTAATACATTTTGAGGATCGCTAAGGGCAAGGTTTTGGAAAATACCACATATTTTCACACTTATCTAGAACAATAAGTTTTTCACTGTCTGCTTCAGGTTGTCCTGGCAGCTTTTAAAATCTTTTTCTCTGCACAGATTGTTTGAGGTATTTCTGATGAGACAAAGATCAACGAGATTCAACAGATCCTCTCTGACTGCCGGAGGTTAGGAGCTTCTTTGTAATTGCATTGTAGAAATAACTAAAATTCCCAAGTAAGGCTCTGGAACAACAGAAAATTCTGGGATAGAAACACATATTTTGCAAATTTATCCAACTTACAGGTACTATGTAATTTGTAAATTATACAATAAAATTATTGATGCAACTTCAAGACAAAATAGTAAAAATAAATCTAACCAATTGAAAGACTGATGGTGTGAATAATAATTTTACACTTTTAAATTCATATTTGTTTTAATTAGAATCATTTTTAAAAAGATTTCTTTACAGTTTTTCTAACTAAAGAAATCAATTTTAATATTTTGTCTAAAATGTATCAACATGGCCATTTGAAGCTGGCTCCATCGCTTAAGAGGAATAACGTTTACGCTTCTTTACTTTGTGTGATGAGCACTTTATTTACAAATATAATTAAAAGCTCTGACAGATTCATGCTTTCTTTAGACCTGAAAAAAAAAAATAAAGTGCATGCATTAATAAAGCATCATACTGGTCTGGTTTATAAGAAAATACACAGCTTGAGAGTTGTGTAAAAGCAAAAAGAAAAAGAAAAACAAGTAAAGAAACTCATTAATAAATGACGGGACTTAAACAAAAGTGGGGCAGAAGAAAAAAAAAGCGTTTTTAAAAAATTCTTTTTGGATTTGTGTGACAGTTAAAATACAATATGAAAATAAGTAAAAGCTCTCCATAAATCCATCTATACACAAGATACAAGACAGCCCTGCCCTCCCATTGAAGCCCTTTGTACTAGCTGGGAGTATACAGGTCACATGTATTTCTCTGTATTTCACATTGGCTGCCAGTGCAGTAAAATCACTAGGATATACACGGCGATTACCATGATCCAGCCCACCTTCAGCAATCAAATTCACCTGAAGGAATAATATGTATGATCTGTGCACCTGTTTGTACACCATCATGATCGTCTCTCCAAGTATCAAATTACTCAAAATTTGTCCTAAAAATGTCCTGATGAATAATTACCAAAAAGTGTTCAAAGAAGCAGCAAAGACGATGCGCTGCGGAAGGATCAGTCGTTTCATTTGTCGATTTAAGAGATTTTTTTTCTCTTTCTTTTGCACAGCTTTAGAGAAGAAAATCATTTTTGCATAAATGCATGTTTGTGGAGCGATTTCGCTCGTTGAAGTACCCTCATTTTTCTCTCCCTCCTTCTCTTGACTTCCACTTTTAGGTCACACCAAAAGTGTCATCATTGCACAAGGAACAAGAAACACTGACTATGTTATCATTATCATTACAAAAACGTGACAACTATGAGAATTTATCTATCTTTTTCTGTCATCTTGTGACACCACAAGAGGCAAGGAGGGGGAGGAAGTTTCGGTGGGATTTGGGCGTCTAAAACCCGCCGTCGACTCCGTTTGACCGGCCATGAAACACACACTGGCTCACCAAATCTAGAGCTTTTTTTTTTTTTTTCCCATACATCTGTGTGTTTTTGATGAGGATGTCAGCAGCAGAAAAAAAACCCCTGCACTGTCAGGCCAGGTCAGGTAAAAGGAGAGGACGGTTGATCTGAGGCAGAAGGACGGCACACGACAGCAACCTTTCCCCCCCCAACTCCTCATCTGTAGTCGTCCTTGGGAAAGTCTAAGGTACCCAGGTTGCCAAAGCCCTGCCTCATGCTCTCCATGTCGAAGTTGTCGATCTCCCGCTCCTGGCGATCCAGCAGGTGCTTAATGCGGTCAGTTCGCTCCTTCTGGAGGGAACCCAGCTCCTCTTCGATCTGGAAGGTTATAAAGAGGAAGAAATCTAAATCAGACTGTTGTTTTTTGGGAGTTTCTTTGCTAAAAAGCTCAAACAGTTTCCATGAATTTTATAATCTGTATGACAGAACACCACAAAGTAGGGTATTATTGTGAAGTAAAACTTATACGGTATGTGGCTTTTAAAATCTGAAAGGTGTGGCGTGCATTTATGCTCAGTTTCCCAGCACTTTTGAAAAAACACTTTTCACTGCGGTTACAGTTGGGGTGCGTCTACCAGCTTTTCACATTGAGATACTAAACGTTTTACTCAAACTCGGGAAATCCTTGGGAAGTTTTTGTGGCTTTGCAGTACTGAAATCTTGCCACAACTTCTCAATAGGATTTGACTCGGCTAATCTGACACATTTGAACTGATCTGATGTAGTGCTGGCTTCTGCTGCTGGAAGGAGAAACTTCACACCAGTATAAAGTATTTTGTAGTCTCTAAAAGCACAGTAACATATTTATCCTCTCAACTTTAACTAGATTCATGTAAAACAGTGCATTGCTTACAAGTCAAAAAGTTAAATTTTTGTCTCCTATCTCGTATCACATTAAAAAAAGGCTGATTACAAACGCAGGCCACAATTTTCAGAGTGGATGCTTTCCGCTATTCAGTAATGAACTGTGTTGGTTAATAAAGTGTACTGAATTTTGTGATTGTGAATAAGGTTGGAGGTATTAATACTTTTTCAGCGCACTGCGGGTCTTTATTTAACATCGTAACATTTTTATTGCTGCTTTTTGTTTTTGCCGGTCTCCCAACTTACTGCAGTGCTCACTGCAGTCCTAAAATGCAGAGCCAATGCTGATCCAAATCATAAATAAAAAAGTGATTAAAATATGACGTATTTATTGTAGAAACATTGTGTTCGTTACACAGCAGTGTTGTGTCATCACTGTGGCGTTATCTACAGAATAGTGTTCACCTGGAAAGATGATGACTGTAAAAACCTGCAGACTTTTCTCTAAAGTTGTAGAAATGCTGTAGTGGAGCACACACATCTGCTCGACACACACACCCATCCACAGGTGCAGATAAACACACTGCCTGGTGCAATACGGCAATCTGACGAACTACTGAGCATGCACAGAGAACTCCAGACTTTGACCGTGAACCGAACCGGAGCACAATAGTGCTTCAAAAATCATGACATCATCTTCGTAACGGTTTGCAAATCTGGCTGTCACCAGCAGATGGCAACAAGTAACCGCAGGCAGCGCAGCCCGTTGGATCCAACAGAACTGGATGAGGGCGGCATTTCAAAGGTCCCTTCCTTTGTTGTCGGAGTGTTGTCTACTAGACTGCTGTGATGACGTAGGTCAGTTTGAAAGGATGAGTATTCTGCTGCCGTTTTATCTCATGTCACTGATTTACATAGTCACATTAAAGATGACCGATGTACTTGGGAGGATCTCATAACCGCTTTATGGGACATATACTGATAAAATGTCAAATCAGAACAAACATGTAACAGCCTACAACTGTACAGCGGCTGGAGTTTCTGTAAAATAAGGTGACAAAAACAGTAAACACCATCTGGCGTGACTTCAGGTACCTGAATTACACATTTTGAAAAAGTTGCAATTTAAAAAAAGTGATCACGACACAACGGGGTTGATTTGAGATTCTGCACAGCAGCTAGGACTGTAGGAGAGAATGGTTGTCTGCACCCAGCAGGAAGTCATGCCACTGTCATCGCCACCTGCGGTGAAGGAAAGCTGTCTGTGTGAGTCTCTACAAACATGCGAATATCTTTCTGGGTCACATTTTCAGGTTCACACCGGCTGCTGATGTGAATCCGGATGTTCGCAGCTGTGAATTAAACAACGGTTTTGCAAAAGTTTTCATATCCCTTTAGCCTTTTTTCACATTCATTACAACACCAAACATAGTGCGTAATTGTGAAATAAAAGCAATATAGCTTTCAAAATGGATGGAAATACATGTGAATGCATCCACTAACATGTTTCCTCCTTTTATTATATTATTTTAAGCCTCATTTGTCTTTCCAACAACTGTTACCAGTTAAAATTACTCACATGCGAACTCTGTTTCTTAATTTGGTGACTTCCCAAGAAAAACAAGATTAAAAGTGAAATCCTTTTTTAATTAGCAAATAAATAGGTAAATAAATGAAGAGATAAAAAGATTGAACACCATTTTTCAACTTCAAAATTATGCCATACTTTGTTTTTTTATATAAAGTACAGTGATATTTTTGGTTGAAATTCACAGTAGAAGATGCAACTTAACTTCTGAACTACAGAAGTTTACACTTCAGGCCGTCTACAAAATAAAGCACACCTCTGCACATACACACCACAAAGCAAGTTTGCGCAATCACAACAAATAGTCTCCTTGCAAGGAGCCTTATGGGCTCCTTGACGACAAACTGTGGCTCTCAAGAAAACCCAATGGACATCGAGAAATGGGAGGTGCAGCTGCAGTTTCAGCAGCATCTGTTTTATAACTCCAGTCAAATGGCATTTTTCCTTTGAGATCTTGTGTTTAGTCTTACATAATAAGTAAGCAGTAAGTATTTCCATCTTGCAGATTTAATTTGCTTAATTTAATGTGACCACAAATAAATACGTTGAATGTTAAAATATTGTCTCAAGAAAGGCAGCTTTATGTGACTAAAGTATTTCCTATAGCGCACCTTTTGTTCCAAGTGCGCCCGGCGCAGCGACACCTTCTGCTCGAGCTTCTGCTGCTCGCGCTCGTGCTGTGCTTCGGTCTGCATCTTGATCTTGCTCTGGTAGGCATTGAGCAGCTCCATCTCCTGCTGCAGCTGCTGCCTCAGGGCCTGGCACTCAGCTTCCTGGGCTTCGTCCAGACGCAGCTGACAGGGCCGACCGCGGACCGCAAGGAGAGAGAGGGACAAAGGGACAGAAAGAGATGGAGAAACGGGGTGAAGAAACCGAGAGAGGGATAAAAGAGGGGAAAGTCAGGACATAATAAGGGCAGAGAGGGGAGAAAATATATAAGGTGCCAACCAAATATTTCCTCCATCACTTAAAGAACCAAAAGCTTTTAGAAACCTCTGGCCTTACCGCCTGCGAGGCCATCATCTCGTTGATGCTCTGCTCGTACTGCTCCGCCAGGATGGCCAGCTTGCGAGTCTGCTCATCCTTCAGGGCCTTGAGCACCGTCTTGTGCTCCGCCTTGGGCGTAACCTCCATTTGGTGGTGGCGCAAGGCCTTGTACTGCTTGGTCTGGACCTTACATGTGTCCTGGAACTGCTTCTTGATCTGAAGCTCCAACACCTGGTGGACAGTGGACAGAAAGAGAAACAAACACGATGAAAAGATGCGCGAAAGTAGGATGACAGTCTATCAGGGTCGGTACGAGTTCTTGAAATTCTTGAAAATGCTTGAATTTTAAATAGGACTTTTCAAAGTTTGAAAAGTGCTCAATTTTGGTATGAAGTACTTGAAATTCAAGTTGCACAGTTTAGAGAGAAAATGCAACCTAACATTTGATTCAAGGCCCATTGCAAAATGTTATTGAAAGCAGATGTTTTCAGACACCTTAAAACATTGAATTTGTTTTCTTTTTGTCTGAAGTTGAAGCAGACTATATCTTTCATGTCAGTGAAACTACTTAGCAAGAAACGTTTTAGAGATATTTTTGTAACCTTCCTTGTATATTGTGTTTTAAGCATCTAATTTTATTAGATGTTTGTTTGAATTGTTTCATTGTTATGAATATTTATTATTCCTAATGGTACAATAACTTATTTATAACTTTGTTTTAATTAAAGCAATTAAAGAAAATTTTGTTTCACAATGTTATTGACTTTTTTGTTAAATTGGTGTTTTGTTCTGAGACTAGTTTGGTGTACAGTGTGTGAGAGAGACATTTTTTACAAAACATAAACATTTTGTGATATTTTTGTTTAACCTTGTTCCTGATGTAGAATGTAAAATACTATCACAAGACATTATAACTGACAGTAATAAATTACGTTAGATAATACTGAATTGAAACAATTTTTTTAGCTTTTTTTATCTCCAGTGTGGTGCTGGAAAAGTTTGAAAACGTACCTTGAAAATGCTTGAAAAGTGTTTGAATTTTACTGTGGGAAAAGTCTGTGAATCCTGTCTTTAGGTTTATCCATTATGCAATGAACTGCGAGAAACACTGTTGCTCTCTAAATCAAACGAAAATATAACAAACTTCTAAAGTGTTCTTGCACCATTTGCCCATTTTAATTTATTACATTTAAGTTGCATCACTGCCTATTCAGAAATGAAGGAGAGGAAAAAAAGATATTGCTTCTAGCTTGCGCCATCTTGGAGGTGAAACCCGGTTCCCATAAATCCCCATTCTCCACCAGACAATATCCAGCACACTGATGAATGCAAACACGTTTTCCCCTGTGATGACTCACTTTGAGGTTCTTGGGCTGCTGCCGGAGCTCCAACACATGTTTGCGGTGGAGCTCTCGCTCCCGTCTGTTGTTGTACTCAATCTGGTTCTCCAGTTCCGTCTGGTGTTGCAGGCGGATCAGGTCCATCCGCAGCTTCTGCAGCGTCTTCAGCTGCCGCTGCTCCAGCTCCTGGGTGGACTCATCGTGGCGGATCAGCATGGCGTGCTCCATCTCCTTTTGAGTCTTCTTCTTGTTTAACTCCTATTTTGGGAAAAAAAACAACAACAAATAACCGCTTTTAACTGAACTCTATTTTATAAAAACAAAAAAAAGGTGTTGTGGCAAATCTTATTATCTTAGTTTGTTCAAGCACTCGCTGTGGAATGAAAGAATCTTCTGTTGCAGTCTGTGTTGTAGCAGATCTTAAAGCTTTTTTGACTTTTCAGCTAAAACTTAAATAGATGCAGAGGCACCCTTCAATCCCCCCTTCTCGTCTTACAATAAAAGTAGGGCTGAAATAATTAATCGGACTAATCATGGAAAATCGATTATTTGAATAATTGTCAATAAATATAGGAATTGATAAATTGTTAACTGGAGAAAAACATATGAAGAGGAGTAATCAAGCCATAATTGTACCAAAAAAAAATATATCTACATTCTGCAAAAAAACTTAATCTGCAAATCTTCCCTTCTACCAAGAATGTCTCAAATTGTAGAAAGAAAATCTCCTCTTGATCAACTTTTCTTACTCAATTATTAATCGGTTAATTGAAACATCACCAGCAGATCGCTGTATTGATTTGTAATGATTAAGCATTTACTAATGGAATGCTACATTGTTGCAATTTAGGTAATTAAATGTTTATTTTCTGTACAAAAAATATTGAATTGTTTGTTTATTTGTATCTTTTAACATATTTCCAATATTATATAAAAATACTTAAGAGATAAAATTAAAAATCTGCAAAATGTACTATTAATCAATTAATAGTTGATTAATTAATTCATGCGATTTGATTTTGTATCTGCGTTCTAAGGTATTTTATGGATGCTTTTTGGTAATGTTTGTAAAAGCATGATTTTATAGTAACATTTGTGGTGTAAGACCTCAGGAAGAATAATCTCTGCTATGGTAGAGACTAATGGGGATCTTTAAATAGACAAATTGTCAAAATAATTATTTACTACCGGTTAGTTACAGCCATATATAAAAGCAAAATGACAACACAGAAAGAAATGACCTCAAAAGCAAAAATGTTGTGGGATGAAATATATGAATTAGAAATCTGGGATTTTAAAATTCATAAATTGATCTCTAGAAGACAGTTACATCCACATTAAATCTGGTCCTTATTTCAATTTAAACTCTTTGTGAGTCAGTGTATTTTTCCACAGGGAGCTTTTGGCTCTTAAAACTCATCTCTGGATTTTAAGTGCTGGTCGGCTTTCTAGATTATGACATAGTTGACAAGCTTTGCTCAGTAATAATCTACTTATTAAACAATGCATGTTTTGAGCAGAAACACACTGTTTTACGTTAAACCTTCACCAACCACTTTAGAAAACAACCACACAACTAAAGAGGACATGTGTGATGAATGTTTTAACAGATTTGCAGATGATATTTATTTTCCACACCTCACGGATCTGTTCCTGCTCCACGTCGTGCCTTTTAGTCATGACTTTGCGCTTGAAGGCGCGGCAGTTCCTTTCATAGAAAACTCGCTGCGATGCCAGAAGATGGGCCTCCTCTTCGGCCTGGGAATGTTGCATGTTCTCTTTGTGCTTGGACAGACGCTCCTGCTTTTCCTTCTTGGGTGTACTGTGGTCCTCATTCATCTCCTGAGAAAAAGAGGAGAAACAGAGCGGCGACTGTTGACTGCTGCAAATTTGCTTTCTAATTTGGAGCTTAAAAGGATATGTGAAAAGCAAATGTAGTCTAAAGAAACTGGGCTTTACAAAAGAATGCCTTGAGCTCATATTAATATTCATTAGTAGACTGCTTATTGCAAACTCCAGCTAACTTCTTATTTAGGCAGAAAACACTTCATTTTTCTTATTTTCTGGACTTTGAGGTAATCTACAACTCACACAAATGAATTTAACACTGAAGCCTGATCCCCGCTCTCTGGAGTGTCTAATACTGTTGTAGCCCTCAGTTTGTCGAAAATATCTTTTCCTGCCAGCGATGCTTTCCTTTAACAGTGCTGACCCAATTTTGGTCACTTATCTCCTAACTGAAAACACAATGCGTCACACTCCCAGCCCATAGGAACACTTTCTGGACTTCATTTCGGGGTTGTGGAGGGATGAGAATTCTCCGGCGTAAATATGGATTTGTACTTCTCCCAGTTTGTGTGCATATAAATGTGTAGGAACATAGCAAGTAGGCCGAGTGACTCAACAAAACTTCCACTTCAGAGGTTTTGAATGTGCATGTTTGCGTGTAGGAGGCTTGACTCAACAGTAAACAGTAAATAGGACGGTGTGTCACACCGGAGAGAGGCGTACAACGGAGGAGAACAAGCAGAGCATACCTCCTTAATCTTCTCCTTGCAGAGCTTGTACTGCTTCTTCTGATTATCCAGAAAAGTGGTCAGCTCTTTCTTCTGCTGCGCCACGATCTGCTGCTGGAACTTCTTCTCATCTGCGAGTGCCGTCTTCATCTGGAAGAAAAATTAGGCATTTAAATGTCTGTCTGAAATCAATAGGTTGTAGATGTACATCCTTGTACACAAGGGAAAAAAATAATGTGGAAAAAACATTCAATGTTATGTCAAAAAATACAATTTGACATAAAATTCAGATGTTTCACTCAAATATTTGAATTTTAAATCAACATAAAGAAAAAACAAAAAGATATGATTCTGTATTAATTTGGAAATAGAAAGAAAAATAACTAATATGCTTCTATAAATAATAATAAACAAAAAGGTAAAAGCTGTAAACAAATATCCTAAAGTTGGACTTCTCATCTACTGTTAAAGTTTGGATAAAAATGCAATTTGAAAAGGTTTTTGTCCTAAAACTCATATTGCCAAGCACAGCCATGCTGCTTCGTGTGATAAACTACGATGGGGTAGTTTGTGCGGCTTCAGTGCCTGTTTACATGTATAGATTATACTATCTCTTTGCTGGTTGGACACGCTGTGTGCTAATCATAAAGATAGGCAACTTGTTTTTCAGGGAGTAAAATAATGTGACCCATTTCTGCTCTTGCACTTCATCATATGCGTCATTAGGAGGCAGTAGTGAGATGAGTTCTTACAATTTTCCTCTAAAATATGAAATGTTGATCCAAAGTACCAATAGTTTCTTTTAGTTGCTTTGGAACAATAATTATAATGTAAATGTCTTTGTTGGTCACCTTTTCACTGAAACATATAAAGAAGCATAACTGGGGGAGAAATAAATGTGAATTAATGTATTCCTGCCCACCTCCTTCTCAGTTTGCACTGCGTGGCGTTTAGCCAGCTTCTCCAGCTCGATGTAGGCATTGTTGGCCTGCGTCTCCACCTCTTTCTGCAGCTTGAGCCGGTGCTCGTCCATTTCGGCCTTCAGCTTGTTCTCCAGGGCGATCAGCTGCTTCTGGTGCTGCCTCCGCATTCGCTTGTAGCCCGACATCTGCTCCCGCAGTTCACTCTCCTGCTCATGCTCGTGGATCTGTTTGGTCACCTGTAGGCATAGATGTTGCTAAATCTGAACTGTGATACATTTGAGGGGCACTTGGGGGGGTGGAGGGTCTCTACGAACCCCCCCACATCTTATCAAGTATTTCCAATACAATAATATTCGTACTCTTGACTTAAGACAAACTCAAATTCCAAGTAACTTTTCAGCAAAATATAGGTCCTTGTTTCAAGTAAATAATCCCTTACTATTGACAAAAAAGTATTAGGTACATTGGAACATTATTTAATTTATAACAAAACATTTTCCCATGTCATAAATTTAATAAATTGCTAGTGTAATTAGTACTAAAGTTTGTTTTGTCTTATAGTGTACTAAAATATTTGCACTAGTAACTAATCAAATACTGGATACGATTTGACATAGTTTTGTTGTCTTTGTAGTTTATTCCACACAAACAAAACAGGATAAAGCTATAAAAATATTAAGACTCATATTGACAAGGACATTTGATGAAAACTAAAGTTTTTAGCTTCTGCCATTTGTGTTTAGTTAAATTAACAAAATAGAGACAAATTCACCTGTACAAAATCTTATCAAGTATTTTTGTTTAGATTCTGGTCTTATTTTAAGCGCAATGTCATATTACGCTTAAAATATAACAATACTTGTTTACAAGTATCTTTTTTGTAAGACATAACAGCTTGTTTCAAGTCGATGATTCCTTAATTTTGGTGAAAAAGCTCCAGTTCCACCAGCAAACTTTTTTCACTGATGGAAAATATGTCTTGTTTTAAGTGAAATAATCTGCCAGTCAAACTAGTATTTTTTAAAATGAATTTTCTAGAATTATTTACCAAAAAAAAAGCTCCTTTATCTTGCAGAAAAGTTACTTGTTTGTTAGTGTTGTAATTCAAGAAACTAAGCAAAAAATACATGGTAAGGCTTGGTAAATTTGCAGTGCATTTGCCGCACAGATTAGGCAACCTCAAAAGTGTTCAAATGTCCTAAACAGCTGCTACCAAAGCTACCGTCCACTGTTTTTCACATACATCCATAAACATCCTTGATTTTCAAACCAAAACTTCCTGAACCACAAACCTGAGGACAAAAAGGGTTCTCCGTATCTAGGTAGTATTCGCTCCGCATCTTCTCATAACTTCCACCCGAACTCTTCCGGCCAAACATGATGGCGATTTTAGCCAAGTGCACCAGCATCCAGGAACCTTGTGTGGCATCCTATGCCCGACACAACCTTGCCTGAGCTCCGATGCTTCCCGGAGACCCCCCCTCCCCCCTTTCGCCCTTTCCCAACCTTTACAGGACGATGAAGCCCCCTCCCCTTCTTTGGTTTGTGCCCTGGGCATGCAGTGGCCAAAGCAGACGTGTGAACTGTGAATGAGGCAGAGCGACTCCGTGGGCCAACAAGAGGACAGAGCGGCTTTTTAGTACGGCTAACGCTAAGCGGCGGACAGCAGGTGGGTCACATGAATACCTCATTTAGAAAGAGTGAGAGAAGTTAGAGGAGGGGGATTCAGAAGAGAGTAGGCTGAGTGATGAGGGAGGGACGTTGTCAAGAAAAAAAAGCAAATAGAGAATAACTAAAACTGGAAAAGAAGAAAAGAACAAAACCAAAAAAAGACAAAAAATATACCTTAGTAGTATAATGAGCACAAACATGGTCAGAGAACAAGAGGGAAGGATTGGGGGAAAGGTGGACTCTGAGCTCTCCTCCTTAATCTGTGTTGAATCAATACCCCTACTGTAATAGAGCCACCCAAATCCTGGTCACTTGCTTCAATGCCACAAAGGGCCAAGTCACGGCATGTGGTGGCCTCTTTCACATAAGGCTGTGGGTCTAAAAAGAAGATCATACTCAGGGTTTGGGGCCAGCGGGTGAGAGTGATCAGTGGGAATCCAGCAAAGTGTAGCCACTTTGCTGATTCTGCAATGCATTTTTAATGCTAAGTGACTGATTAGTTTAAATGACAGAGGCTGTACACCTATAAGCATTCTCTAAACATTTTCATTTGGAGCAGAAATCAAGTTTACAGGGTGTCAAATTTGCTACAACAAAGAAACTTTTTTTGGATGAGCTTTGGCAGGAAAATATCCAAAGGTTACTTCAGATGCATAGTGACATATGGTGAAGTCATCTTGTTGAATAGAGGAAGCAAAAGGCCTCTACAGACCTTTTGCTTCCTCTTCAGACCAGTTTTCCTGCAGAAATCACTGATGTAAAAAGCGTCTCATTTTGTATTTACATCTCCTAACATAATACATTTGAAACAAACATGTCTTTTAATTACTACTTTAACTATATTTTAATGGGAGAGCCTTGCCTTTACAAAGTGGAAAGACAAATTATTTGGTTGTAAAAAATAACATTTTAGATTTCTGACAGACAGAAATCTAAAAAGAATGACATGCATATGTATTCTGTAACTCGTGAGTCCGAACTTCTTACTGAAAAGTTTTCAGAACCATCAACGAGTTCTGGGAGGGTTTTGGGTTTTCTCTACCAACTCTGCACATTTAGAGACTTAACATTTCTGCCTTTCATAGATTCTTAATTGGGTTTCGCATTTGGACTTTAGGTAGGCCATTCTAACACAAATGTGGATTAATTCAGACTACTGCATCCATTGTAGCTGTATGTTTATGGTTACTTTCCTGTTCAACATGCTTCAGTGTCCTGCAGCCTTTCACAGGTGTCCTTCCAGGATTCCCACTCACCAATGGACTGTAATAGTTTTTACAACATGTGGAACATCTGAAGGCAGTTAGTTTATTCAGGGTTGGAGGGAAGCTACAAATGCATGGCACACTTTTCAGATTTATTTTTTCCACAGTTATGCACAACTTACAATTCATATATTTTTGTTACTGGAACATTTCAATGTTAAAAGCAATTATTTTATAAGGGACTGCATACTATAAGATTGCTGTAGTAGTATGCAATCGACTATTCAGTCTATTGCTTCTAGTTCTAGGTTTTAACAGTTGGCATGAGGACCGAGCAGGAATGATTGATGTTGCATTTCATTGTAATCAGCCAGAGGCAGCCAGGCTGTCAGGTAACAACCTGCATCTGACGGTGAGGAGTGAAATATTTTACAACAAAGCTGTTTCTTAAATCATCTTCAATCCGTTTCCTCACTAAATCTACAATCAAACTCTTATCCTGCTTTTCTGTTTGCACTTGTGCCACAGAAAAGCACAAGTGCAAACTTTCCAATAATATTTTTGCAGTTTCTTATTCTTCACATTTCTGTATGATTGTTCTTTTCCTTCATTTTTCCTGAAACTAATCTCTACATTTAGTATCAAAATAACAGATTGGTGTTTGTTTCTCTGTCCTCTTTGCTTATAATTCAATCAGTGATGCTCTTTTGTCTCACCTGCTTATATCCCCTCCTCACCTCGATGACAATATTCCATCTGCGTCTTCCCTGTGTTCAGCTGCTATGGACATGATGCATTTTCATTTTACTCACCCTTTCATTTATCATACATCTGTCACTTGTGACAAGTGGATTTAAAAAAATGCTAATCTGAACTTAGATTTTTGTGAATGTATATAATCACATTTTTTATGTTTTCACACATCTAGTTCCTTTTTGGCAATCTGTTTCCTTCCATATGGACCCTTATTAGACTCTCACTGTTTCTCTTTGTCTACCTGCTCCAGTCTCGGCGAGTTGAGGCCAATCCGAGGACGTCTGAGCACGGCAGAAAAAGGATGATGTCATTTCTTTCAGCGCCGGCGGGCAGCTCTGGCGCTGTAGTGCTACAATGGTGCTGAGCTTTACGGGATGCAGCCTCATTTCAAAACAGACTGCTTCAATCACACACAGCCAGACACCGGAGGTGTAAACACCAAAACTTTAATCCACCTCAATGCTGAACGGGCCAAAATATTTTAAACTGCTTTAGCAGATTTAGATAGTTTTTGGGGTTTTTTTTTCATTTATAAAAATGCAGACTTTTTTGTTTAACCTTGCATAAACAGAAATGCCATAATCATGACTAATTGATAACTGAAATATTCATCTAATTTAGTAACTGATTAATTGTTAACTGGACAATACAGACACAAAAAGGGGATTGGCTGTATATTAAGAGCAATAATTATGCCAAAAGTATACATTTTTTTTCTTTTAAGATAAAAATACCTTTGTCTGTAAATGTGTTTAAGCCAAATCTCCTCCTGTGGCATTGTTATAGCTTCACTTAATTCTGCTTTACAAAATGAATCCAAGAAAATTTTTATTTTCTTATTCAAAAAATGTGTGTATATTTGCATCTTCTAACATGTTTCTATTGCTTTAGGCAAAATCTTTTCCTTTTATTCCAATTACTTTGGCCTCAGTTCCCAAACTTTTCATGTAAGGCTTGTAGATGAATTCTTATCGATCCCAAAAGTATTGATGTCAAGTACAAAAAAAAAGGTGAAATACAAAAATAGCATCTGAAAACAGTGCTTGGCAAACAACATAATCAGTGGTTGGCCAAGGTCTGTTGTTGGCTTGTGGACTTTGGTCAAGGACAATCTGAGGACAGCGAACACACGCTGCCTTATTTTTCTGTCAGATGTCTGATTTAAGACCGGACAGCAGAATTAAAACCAATGGGTTCAGGGATGGGGGAGCGCACACACTGTCGCACATTTTCACACAACTATTACTATCTAGTTACTAGAGCTGGTTTCCATGACAACAGACAGGGAGGGTGAAGGAGAGAGAATGAAAGAGGGACATAGAAGAAAAGAAAGAGAGCGCTCCCCCCTCCTCACACACCTTTATAACATAATATTGAGTCACATCTGAGAATGATGCATTCACAAATGAAGGAGGGCAAGAAATGAGAAAAGTGGGGAGGGAGGTGATAATTTGAGGTGTTGCACAAGAAGAAAAAACAAAGCGAGCGGATAAAGAAAGACGCTAAACGTGTAGAAGGAAAAAAGCATTCAGAGAAGAACTGATGGCTGAAAACAGAGTTATGACCTGATCGGCTGCTTAAACATAAGATTGTTCAAGCATGTGTGGAGAAGTCACGCCCAGACGCAGCTGTTCGTCCCGCACATCCACAGACAGGTCTTAACAGAGACAAACAAAAGAATGCCCCTCTGTGCCTTGCTATGCAGCTGCAACATACGTGCATCACGCTGAAATTTTGTCGTGTGGCAGGAGAAAAAAAGTGTCCCATTTATGTTTTTGTTTTCAAAGTAACCCAGCTTTCAAGGTGAACCCTCTAGAAATGATTGATTTATAAACCCCTGAGGCAAAATGAAAACTTTTGTGGAATCTCAGAAAAGAAAAGATAGAAAACATCTACAAGGGGGAAGATTTTGATTTCTTCTTACAAGTGAAGCAGACTTGATGGTGGCAAAGCCGGCTCTGTTTTTATAGTTGGAGGCCTGGCTGCTTTTGTCAGAGGAGCCATGCATTGGCTCTGGCCGGTGATCTCTGTGGATCCCATCATCCCAGTTATATTGATGGTCCTGTGAAAAAGCACAAAAACAAAATGAGACACATTGCTTTCATCAGCGCTGACTGCAACCAGAACTCAAAGAGTGCAATTGCAGTATCCTGCAACATTTTCTTCCTTTTTGTCTAAGTGCAGACACTAAGGAGAACCTCCACTGAAAACACATTACAGCTGGAAACATGCAATATTTAATGTCAGCGATTAAGATTTTCATGTTTCTTGCATTTCAATTTTACCAATTATTTTTATGTGTAAATGTAAGAAATAATTTTACACTGTTGTTGATTCCTTTGCTTAATTTAAAACCGCAGTTAAAAACGTATTTGTACAGAAAGGATTTTTCTTCACTTTGATGCCATGTTTGAAATGCATTTCATGTGTTTTATAAAGCATATTTGTGATTTTATTTGTGAAGATACTTGTATGTATCTTCTGTGCTCTTAATGGGTTTTATATTATTTTGCATTTAGCAGTTATGAAAATGTTTATCAATTGTCAATATAATAGTCTGACAAACAACAACATTAAGTGTTCCACTATACATATAATCATGTGAATCCTCCAAGAGTTATATCCCTGAAAAAAACTTTTTGGAACAAATAAGAGTAAAAGTTAAAACTCGCACTGGTAATAGATTTATATATTATAGTAAGAACGCATGCAGTTGGATAAATTCAAATCTGTGATGTAAACAGATTTAATCCCTGCTGATTTCAATCAAACAACTTCTAAATTTCAAAAGGAATCTCCGCCTAAACTAACTTGAGTAAAGCCTTATGAAACACAGTGAAATATTAACACCCCCGCTTTTTAAACTCGGTTTCACAGGGCCTGGGGACCGTGGAACTGAGTCATATGAGGAGCGAACTTCATCAACATCTGAAAAACAATGTGTGTCACTTTCAAGTCTTCTCTGCTGAGCCCCCTGAACTTACAACAACACGCTGGCTGTCTGCCCGTTAAGTGACAACCTTATTCATGTATCGTCTCACCACAAAAGAGAAACTGAAGGAGGAGAGTGACAGAAGCGACGGCTCTCTGCTTGGTGCTTTTTAAAAAACGGTGTGTATTCATTAAGAATGGCTGACATTTTGTTGACCTGTGTGAACTCTGGCAGCGTGCAAAAAGACGGCTGAATGGGGGTTAAAGCAGTGGATGTGCAGCTTACTGGAATGCACAGGCTTTGTTTTCTGAGTGTTAATGATGTCAGCGATGAAGTTGGAAAAAATCGTAAACAGTGACTGTGTGTCGATGGTTGCCATGGTTTCAGGGGGAGGGGATTATGCATACTTGTGAAAAGAAGTGAGAAACTAGAGGATGTAGAGCATCATTTGCTCTTCAATAAAAAAGTGTAAAGTTGTCATCTCAGAAAGGAACTAATTTCATTACTGACATTTTCAATTCAAACATTGATAAACGTGCTCTATATTGTCCTACATTATGAGAAACAAACTACATGTGATCAAGTTAATGTTCTGCGTCTTTATGGTGACACACTACTATCATGTCTTCAGCGGTTTTGAGAATTTTTCTTTTCTAGTCCCAAACACTCACAGACATCCCCTCATCAGCCTTGACCTTCACCTTTTTGGTGTGTGCAGAGGACTCCAGGGTGCTGCTGTAGTCCTGGGGATGCATCATGGTCATGTCGGAGCAGCCGTCATCCAGCACCTCCTGGATGCTGTTGACGCTGCTGCTCTGGCTACCAGTGCTGACGGAGGTGCTGGGGATGGAGTGGTTGCTGCCCAGACTGTTCATCTTGCAGCCTGGTGCCTCACTGTCCTGCTGGGACCACAAATGTTCAGAAACACATGCATGCACAAACAGACGTTGATGAGCGACATCGATAAACCAAATTAATATCGACCCATTTAACTACTTTGTATGTTAAATTAATTATGTTTCACAGGTTTCTTTTCCTATTTTCTCATTCACATTAGAAATCTATGAAGTAACGTAAATCATAGACAAAGATAATAAACTTCTATAGCTCTTTTGCAGTAACAGGAAAAATCCCTAAATATCTATGAAGTTAAAAAAAATGTTCTAATTCCATTTAATTCCCATTTAATATGTAGAGTAAGATATTTTCTGAATGCCTCAATCATTACAATCCAAAAATGTAAGTTTAAAAAAAGAAATGTAAAAATAAAAAATATTTTAGTTTGCAACCGTTTTATGCAAGTTATGAAACCCAACTACCTAATTGTTATTGATCTCTTTATCATCCACTTCTGATGGATGTATAGTCTTTTCTTTGTATAGTCTCCACAAAGCGATTTAAGAGATTACAAACTCAACTGAATAATTTAAGTAACTCAGACTAAATACAGACACACACAAAATGTTTTGTGACTAAAAGTAAAGTTATTTTTGTATAAATATTCTTTACTCTGATTGTATTTCAGTCACACTGCATTATTTTCTCAAATCTGATTCAGTTCTCCTCACCTCCTCATCTTCCTGGCTTTCCCCCAAGGGCCCATTGTGTTTCTCCTGATAGAGAATCTTCTTCATCTTGCGGTACTGCAAGTTGTCCAGCTCCCGCACCGCATCCTTGGTCCTCTGGATGAGGTCAATGAGAATGCGCGGCGAGCGTTCCCGGCGCACAAACTCATGCTGTGTGAGGAGAACAAAAGTGGGAGAGCAGGAGTTAGTAAGTGAATTACTTGAACCGGACATCAACTTTGATCTTTAGATCTTCTTTCTTTAAATGTCTGAATATTACTTGAATTAGTTTTCTGGATTTCAAACTTTGAAAGGGTGCTGGACTGGCCAACAAACGCACCTGTCCATTTCTACATTTAGTTGATTTGTAGGTCAACAAAAAAAATACAAATCCATTTATTGGTAAATATTTAGTGATATAGGGCTGCACAGTGGCGCAGTGGGTAGCGCTGTTGCCTTGCAGCAAGAAGGTCCTGGGTTCGATTCCCGGCCCGGGGTCTTTCTGCACGGAGTTTGCATGTTCTCCCTGTGCATGCGTGGGTTCTCTCCGGGTTCTCCGGCTTCCTCCCACAGTCCAAAAACATGACTGTCAGGTTAATTGGGCTTTCCAAATTCTCCCTAGGTGTGAGTGTGTGTGTGCGTGGTTGTTTGTCCTGTTTGTCTCTCTGTGTTGCCCTGCGACAGACTGGCGACCTGTCCAGGGTGTACCCCGCCTCTCGCCCGGAACGCAGCTGGAGATAGGCACCAGCACCTCCCGACCCCGTTAGGGAGAAGGGTGACGGAAAATGGATGGATGGATTTAGTGATATATATTTTATTTATAAGCAATAATCTGAAACAGACATCTGAAATGTATCACTATCTGAAGCTTTTCAAATGTTTCAGTATAAATGTTATATTTCTAATGTATTAATGTCTACCTGTGAATACTGTAAGATCAGTTACATACAGCAGCATAACCTTAAAACTTGTAGATGAATATTTAAAAAAGCAAAATAAAAAAACCTTAGTTTTAAGGCTTTGGAAGAGCCTTTGGAAGAGTCAAAGTGCATGTAAGATTATGACTTGCATCACTTTCTTCTCTAGTTCAATGCGATGTAAAAGTGTTTCTATCACTAGAGGGCGCCTGTAGGTTGCTTATCTTAGGAGTCTCAGCACCCCATATTCTCCACTACCTTCATTATATGAAATCCTAATGATATTTTCCTAAACATTGATTTTCATTAACACTTTTAAGCCTTTTTACTTCAACTAAACTCTAAAATAATTTTGCTTGCAGACAACTGGTAAATTATGTCAAGTTAAACAGTTGAATATCAATCTTAGAAAGCTTTTGATTATATATATATTTTTCTTTTTTAAAAGAAATTACAATCCAAAGGCCAAATAATTATGAAACATTATGAGGTAGATAGTTTAAAATTTTGCTTATAAATGGTGTGATATTTCTCACAACATTAGTGCTAATAAATATACAAGTTCTCAAAATACCTTCTTAGTTAATAAAAAATATTTTAGTTAAAATTTTTTTAAATGTAGTTTTCACAAAGTTGAGGTCATATTAACAAGCTGTTTATGTGAAAACTAATCGAGGTGTAATGTGGTGCAAGTTGGGATGTTTTGCATATGTATGATTATTACATGCATCTCATGTGATTGATTAGTCATAGTAGATTGATGAATGACAAAGAGGATTTGAAGTTTTATTTTTCTGTACCACTATTTTTAACACTTTACATTACAGTAACCAAAAAACAAGAATAAATAAAGGAAAGGATTTCTACCTCCAACACATCCTCCCACCACACCACACATTCACAGATTCACACACTGAGTCACTCTCATTCATAAAATATTGAAAGCTTTAATGGATGAATTGTATGCAATATACGCTACCAAAAAAGTACAATTTTAGATCTATTTGTAGCCTTTCCTCTCCTTCTGTACACCCTCCTTTCCATGTGACAGATGCTGGTGTAATGGGTTAGCCAGGACACAAGGGAGTGACATCACACTCTGAAAATAGCGATGCGTGATTGTCCCGTTTTTTGATGGACCTACAGTAGATCAGAATGTGGGTGGTTGGCCGACCCTGCCACACCGAACAATTAAGACTCGGAACGATTATCAGAGTTCATGTGAGAAAATGTGACAGCCCTCCTGCAGCTCCTTCTCCAAATATAAAGGGGTTTTTTGTAAAGTGCCATCCTTAAAGATTTACCATGTTGAGCATCACATATTTATAAGGATAAAAGCATTCCAACTCTTTAGCTTTTTGATGCATCATACTGGTTGACCAGTAGTCATTTTAGTTTAAAATAAATTATTTTTGAATAATGTGAATGAACCTTTTGTGTCAAAATATAAGTCTCAACCCAGTGCTAATGGTAATAGCTGTACAGCTTACCAGTTAATGCATTTTTCATCAACACAAAATGTTAAAATGTTTTAAATTTGACTTTGTTTCTTTTCCTCTCTCTTTGATAAAGACAGGGTTGCTATGCTGAGCTATATCAGGAAAAAGGTTCATTTAATGCTCAGAAATTTACATACATAAAACATGTAAAGATGTTATCTCAATTATTTATGTATTTATTTGACTATATTTTATGGAAAAGATTGTAAATACAACCTACGATATTGTATTTCCTTCTAACAGAGGGCTAGTGAGTATTATTTCCTAATTTATATAATTAATATCACTTGGAATAAGGAACATAGGGAGAGAATGCAAATAATCTGAAGTCAGAACATGTAGACATAAAAGGCATGAGACTTCTGACCTGATTTTTCCTTTTAAAGAGCTTGGAGGAGAATATGCCAACGCATGAGTGTACTGTTCGAAGAACAGCTTGCACATTAATGTGGGAGAAGACAAAATATGTTATTAATAACTAAATAATACCTCACTCCTGTATGATTTTCCACTAAACCAAGCTGAAACTAAATCTATAAGATAATTCCTTAATGTTTTGATTTGCAATTAGGATTTAGTTAGGGATATGAAGAAGAGGAAAGTAGTGTCTAATAGGGTTAAGGTTTTGACAACAGTTCACAGCTCCTGATGTGACTGCTACATAACCTCACACCATTCCTTCACCATCTGAAGCGATGGAGGTGTCGTAAGTCTGGGTACGGCTCTGTGCGGCTGAGCATGATCATCAAGAACATAAAGCTCTTAGCGGCCCAATAGGATTACCTGTTGGTCGCACAAACAAGATAAACTCTGCAACACCGAAACTCAACCGACCTTCATGATTTACCCAAAGATAGGCTCACTGTGCTTACACCAAATAAATAGATTAACCTGCAGATAAACTGTATGCTTTATAAAATATTTCCTTTCACGGACAGTTTAGGTCTCTTTCTGCACTCTTTTACTTAGCGCATAATACTCAGTGCAATAACTTCACATTAAAACATTTGAACTAGACAAGAAAATTACAACATACTTTGTTTTGGACACAATTTCAAACTTTTGAATATGAGCTGGCATACAATCCTTAAGCTGCAACGAGGTGCTGAACATTGGGCTTATTTTGTTAATTGTCATACTTTAGTCATTAAAATGTTAAGATTATAAACACAAACACATGCATATAAATAGGTTAGTTTTCTTACACGTGCTGATGAATTCAGTTCAATTCATTTATATACCGCCTATTCACAGCAAATGTCATTTTGGGTTTCTTTACAAAAAATGCCAAACACACAATATTTATACTTCTATCCAACTGAGGATTTTGAATTGACTTTCGCTCATTTTAGTACCTATCTAATGTCTCGACGTTCTTCCCAATCTTAAGCATTACTAGTACTAACCAAAACTTAATTCACACCATACATCTAAACCTAAATAGTGGAACGCATCCAAGTGAGAAAACAGTGAGGATTTTCCACAAATGATCTCCCTTTTGTTGGTGAAAATGGTTGTAATGGTCCTCTATATATTTTATATATAACCACACACACACACACACACACAGGCTTGAAATAGTATGCAGTCATATCAAAGGAATGTATAGACAGCAAAGACATAAATCTGCTCTGAAAGACATGACTGCAAGGCATAAAAGAGGAAGCAAAGCTGACAAAAAAGGAAAAAGACGTAAAGAAATAACAAGCAACTCTCAGCAGGATGCCCTGTTCCTGCACTTGAAGACATTGTGTGTGTGTGTGTGCTTGCGTATTGGGGAGCCGTGGGTGGATGGGAATGACTCATCCTCGGGGCTCAGGGACCGACTAAGGCAGGAAGTGAGGTCATAGTTGGCAGAGTAAGAGAGGAAGCCCACTCACTCGTAGCAGCTCCCCTGATGAGGGTCTGTCCTGAGGAATTTTCAGTAGGCAGAAATCAACAAAGTTCCGGAAAGCATCCGACCTGCAAGGCAGGGATATAGGTCAATAATTATCCGCACATCAAACATTAAAAATTGGGAATATTAAACAAAAATAACAAATATGTTAATCACTTGAACAAGAAGAAATACATGAGCCTCATATATATGTTATATTATATAAATATGTAGAGCAATGAAAATACAGGCCACTGGAGATGTGGAACTCTGATCTAAAAATATGCTTTAAAGCGCATTATAGAATAAAACATCATGGTAATGGGGTGTTGAGATAAAGTAGCCCCCGATGGCTGTGGGGATTTTAATAAAATTAATATGCAAATCCAGGGTCACAGACCGGTCAGAACATGCTCAAGCACTGCACTGCACAAATGCCTCGCTTCCCTTTACCTAAACTTGTAGCACTTTTCTCATCTGAGGCCAACACAAGTCCACAAGTACATGTGTGTTGTGCCAATGTGTGCACACAGTGTGGCCTTGTGTTTTGGTACAGAACACTATTGAGCTAATGTCTGTACTGGTTTTATCTGGCTGGATGTTGCTAATGCCCTGGGCAGCTGGAGCTCCTCCAAAAATACCACAAATCATGTGCAGTCCCACACAATCAGTCACTTCAGCACAGCGCTGGAAACCAAAACTAATTTTACAACAGGTGTTAACTGAGAATTCAGGAAAGAAAACTCTTTTTGAATCAAAATTTTATGAAAAGTAGAGATATTTAGTTAAACCTCGTCTTCAAGACAAAGATTAGTTGCAGTTGCCCAAATTGGATAGTATTTGCAGAAAAAGCAAATAGATATTTATGTGTTGCTGAAATGCCCATCAAGCTGTTTATGCTTTGGAAAAATATTCAGACTCCCTTGAACTTTGTGTCATGTTTCTTCCACAAACCTCTATGTGTTTTACTCATTTGGATTCTTCTATCTTGGGTCAGAAATGAACCACATTTTACAGCAGCAACACCTTCACGACTGCTGCGTTATGTCTCTAAAACGTTTAAGTAAAACTATCTATTCCTCTCTTTACACTATAATAAATAAATAACATAAAAATATGTTGTGAATTCTCGTTTGGTTTCCTCTGTATGTAATGCAAGCTTTTTAAACACACAAGCACAACCCTAAAGCAAATAATCCAGATGTTTGTGGTTTTCCAAACCACAAACATCTTTTGACGGCTTTATGTATGAAATGTTATTCTTCTAAAACTTTTCAATAAAACATAGATTTATTAAGTAAATGACAAATAGCTAAATGTGAGAACATCTGACTGCAATTGGCTAAAT
This sequence comes from Poeciliopsis gracilis, assembly GCA_911649635.1. Taxonomy (NCBI): domain Eukaryota; kingdom Metazoa; phylum Chordata; class Actinopteri; order Cyprinodontiformes; family Poeciliidae; genus Poeciliopsis; species Poeciliopsis gracilis. The sequence goes on from CAJVRI010000715.1 coordinate 2,483,332, forward strand.
GGAGTGAATTTATATACCATTTTTCCAGCCTTACCAGCCACTCAAAGTATTTTACACCACACCAGACCCACATTCAGACATTTGCACTCACTAACACAGACACATTATGAGCCTTACCCAGGGGCATATTGACATGTGACAGAAGGAAGCTGAAATTAAGCCCACAACTTTAGGATTGCAAGATGCCTACTATTTCCACTGTGCCAGTGTCACCTAATGACAGAATGTGGGCTTAATGTAAAGCTTTTTGAGTGATCAGCTTTGAAAAGAACTATATAGATGGAGTCCATTTAGCATTTAATGCTCACTTTACCCAGCATGACACTTGGGTAGGTTTAAAGTTTTCCTATGGTATCCAGAGCTCAGATTTTGACTAACAGATGCTTTCAAATGCTTCATCCCTGAGCTATCTGCTGTGGTCCTTGGTTTTCACAATGCTTTATGTTCATTAATGTTTTCTGACAAGCCTCTTAGGACTTCATAAAATATTTTACATCTTGTTTTTATTTGCATTTTCCTCAAAGTACAAATTAACATCTCTTAATTTCTTCATTAAGGCACACATTTTAGCATCATTCAATCACTTATATTAGGGTACACAAAAAGAATTCTTGGTGACAAGAAACAATGTACAGAATGAACACACACGTTTTCTTCATTTATGAGATGAATCAGGCACAAAAATGTCAAACAGTATGATAGCATCTGGTAGCACTGCAGGCTATAGCTAAAAAAAACCCAGCTTTTTCTCTCTGTGCAAGATGAGATGGTGTTGCACAGAGATAGCAAGATGCTGTTAAAAAACTGTTGGTCTAAATTAAATCTCCAAGAAATAAATAAATAAAACAATTGATGTCTGGAAGGATTGTCCCAAGAGAATCTATTAACATTCACAGTCAGGAGCTGTGAGGTTCAAAGCTCTAGCAAGATGCATGAAGGGAGCCATTTTACTCAGTAAAACAGCAACTAATGTTGCCTGGGTGAATATTGTATTTAAACCAGACAAGAAAAAAAAGAAGTTAATTTAAACCACAGGAATATTTTTGAATAATCCAGACTGCTTTGTAATGATGTTGCCTTTTATTATAGCCCGATGGTCAGGATGTAAATAAACAGAATTTTATTGGTCAGGGCCTCCTCCTTGCATTTAAAATAACTCGGAGAGTGACTTTGCACAAAGCTTGTCACAGGGCTCTAAAGCCACAGGGGAGTCTTAGCCTGACTGTGAAGTGCAATGAATGTTTTTTACTTTTGCTTTATGTTTCTGCTTCAGCTGGTAAAATGAGCTGATTGGTGGTGTTAAAGGGACATTTGAAAATATAGTTTTCAAATGACCTTCATAGACAAAAATCTAGATGATGAACCTTTCCTTTTTTTTGTCATTTTACATGAGAACTGTTCAGTTCACCATCTGACCACATGCCATGTAATAGACACAGAAAACATGGTCAGATGAGTCCAAATAGAAAATATGTTTAAGTTGGAATATGATGGAATTACTAAAACTCACCACTCATTTGACTGCAGCGTGGGAGAGTCGTTCTGTGCGATGTGATATAAGGCACTCATGGCATTCATGTTGAACAAGGGAGGTTTACGCTCCGCTGAAACAGGAACAGATGGGAGAGTGAAAGACACATGGTTTTATTCTTGTGTCAAAGTTTTAAAAAGGACCAATCAGAATCACAGAGACTGAAAAACAAAAGCAGATTTTGACTAATTGTTTTGCATATTCATTTACAATAATCTAGTCAAAGTTTTTATTTAAAGCACTTGGAAGGTATTTGCTTACCCAGTTCAATACAGGTGATCCCCAGCGACCAGATGTCCACTTTACCTTCATATTGACCCTCATCCATGGCTAAAATCACTTCTGGGGCCATCCTGTGGACAGAGATAGGCACATGCAAACACCCCCATAGATACACAGATACTCTATTAAGTACGAGGGGGAGAAAAATCCATGAAAATGTTATAATCTGCTAAGCTTCTCAAAGCTTTTTAAGACTCTGGTATGCTGTGATAGCAGCTCGGTTTTTGGAATGTGTTCCTATAAACGAGTGTGTCACAGTTTTTGTGCAAAAGACAACTTGTCTAGCTGTTTCGAAGCTGATTTCACTTACAATCAAATATGAACAATGTGTGATTTATTTTTTTTTTAATGTGGAAAATAGATTAACATATTTTAGTTTACAGTTATTACATGTAAAAAAAGATTAATAACTTGAAATCCCATCTAGAGATTAAAAATGACAAAAACCGATAATGTGGTCTCAATTTATGGATTTATTTCTTTACAAGCTGGATCCATGGTGACAGGAATATCAGAAAATGCTTTATGATCATGATCATGATAAATATATCTATATATATTTACTAAGCAGTTCCAGCACCTGGAATTTTATATAAAAATGTTTATCTGTTTTTAATATTGAAAACTTTTTTTTAGAAATTTAATTGTGACATTCCAGTTCATAAGATAAATTAAAATGGAAAAAAAATATATATGGTACCCATTCATTTGAAAATAATCCAAAAAGTTATTGTTAGTCTTATAAAATTAAAGTCCTTTTTAAATAGAATCTCACTCTATTCTCTATGTTCTCTTTCAGATGTTGTATTTGTGTCCCTGGTTAAAACAGCTTTTCCAGGAAAACGTATTCTCATAAAGTATTATAGGACTTCTTAGAAAATTAAATTTTGTTGGGTTTTATTGTGTTGTGTATACTGACCAGTAAGGTGTTCCAACAAAGGAGTTGGCAGGTGAGGCAATGGAGGCAGAGCCAAAGTCAGCCAGTTTGACTTGACCCAGCTCAGTCAGCAGGATATTACCAGCTTTCACATCTCTGGGTGAGGGCATGGCAAGAAGGAAGAGAGGAAAGGTGACATTATGTGGGTTAATCAAAAAAGTAAACAAAAAGCCAGTTCCAGGTGCAATTTTATTGATATCTTTCAGGGAAAAAAAAATATATAATAGCTATATGACAATATCTTTGAAGATTGCACAGTGAATTAACCTGTACATAAAAATATATTTTATTTTGAGAACATGAAAAGATTTTGTCAAAATTTTAAGTACAGAGAATAACAAGATCCCATATTTGTGCAAACATGGAAAAAGTTTTCACATTATAAAGTGATACAGTTGTATTTTGTTTCGCTGGAGTGACAGCTTTATATTTCCACAAAGATGAATCAGTAAAGATAAACATCCTTATTGCACTTGTTGCTGACATGCTCATTTACAGATACAATATTCATCTCAGTCTGATATCATCTGAGTATCACAGTAATTAAAAGAGGTCATGTGACACAGACATCACTCCTGTCACAGCTTTCTGGCAAAAACATAATATTACAGACAAGTAAAAGAAAATATTTACTTTACACCCTTCCTGTACTTTTTTGAGAATGATTGCAAACATGAGTGTTTTACAATTTGGTAACAAACCTTGACCTTGAGTGGAAAAACAGGAGTGTCATTACTAATCTTGCATTATTGGACTTATTCATTGAAGGTTCCTAACGGAAAATGTATTCAGCAAGTTAACTGACTCACCTGTGAATCATATTATGGGAATGTAGGTAAGCCAGTCCTAACAAGGCACCGTGGGTAATGGCAGCAATTTCCATTTCTTGCAGTGGTTTCTTATGAACTTCAGTGAAAATACAGAAGTTAAAGTTAAACAAATCTAATGACAGTTACCAGCATGAAGTTTCTTAAAAGTTACATCTTCAGATCCACTAAACCTTCAAATTACTCCATGTTTAGGGCCTAAAATCTTGGTGACCAGAGTTTTTTTCTGGTTGCATGAAGCTTAGAGTAACACAGTGCTGCCCCCCGTTTTGCTGTGCTCTCCAGGCTCATAAATCTTTCAGTCCTTTACAAGACAAACGCAAGTGTTTGGAAAAAAAGACAGTTGCAAAAAACACATACTGTCATAATGTGGACACAAACCATAGCGGTTAGTGGAAATGAGCAGTGTGATCATAGTCAGCAAACTATGATCAGCATTTGTTAGAAAACTAAAAACAGGCTGACTACAAGAGCAGATAGCCTGACTAAAAAAACTTTCATCAGCTTGTTATCATAGGCATAGTTTGGGTTTGAATCTATAATGATGAGAGTTATTCTCAGAATCACAGTAACAAAGAGATTTTTTTTTTTTTAAAGAAAACTCTTTTGGGACAGGGTTAGATGTATTAAGTACATGGAAAACAAACCCGAATGTTTTTGTCCCATAGTGGTCCAATCAGACAATTCTTCATTAATTTATAAAGACTAAGCAGAAACAAAGCACAACAGGAGTGCTTTTTTACACACATCAGGCTTGTATTTGAAATTCAGCTGAATAGACAACAGCGTTGTTTACTCCACTGTGCCAGCTTTCATTTTAGTTCTACAATATCAATGTCGCTTTCTAAGAGATGGATCAGCAGAAGGTCCATTCAAAGCCACAATCAGCCACTTCAATTAGGACACACGCATGAAAAGGTGTGCAACTTCATATGCTCACCCTCTAATAAATCTGATGCGGAGCCCAGGCAATACTCCATCACCAGCTGAAACAGAAAAATAAACAACTCTTATGGTTTTGCCATCTCAGACACAGAGCATTTGGTCAAATTTGTTTAAACTGGTGTTGCAAACCTATCACAGCCTGAAAACGTATATTATTAACACTACATGAAGACAAAGAGTAATCTGAAAGAAAACACAATTTAAAGGGCGTCTGGATAAATAAAGACAAAAACAGAGAGACACAACAAAGGAGTGTTCGCAGAAGGGCCCACTAACCCAGGCAGTGTTGTCTTTCAAGTAGCAGCCTTTGTACTCAATGGTGTTTGGGTGTCGCAGCTGTCCCAAAAACTTAACTTCTTTAATGATGTCCTGCCACTTCTGCAAAAAACAAAAATAAAATATAAAAGCTTATTCACACAAACATTAAGGTACATTTTCTATAAATCGATTGTGCTGCACCAGGAAAAAAAAAATAAAGAATAAAGTTTAAAAAGCTTCTGAAAACATCAGGCGACAGCCCTGAAACAATGCCATCTCTGTCATACATTTATAAAATAAGAAAGTTTCCAAAACCACTGAATAAGGGTTTCAGTTCAACCAGAGTGCAAGCTGTCATCACAGGCTGTAAATACAGGTTCCTAAACAGAACATGGAAAGAAAAAGTAGACACTTTCACTTTATTTAGTTCTTTCAAACTAACTAACTGAAGCAGGAGGTATTTTATAACAGACGATTTATTATGCTAAGTTCAATCAGAATACAGATTGTGAATCTTATTCAACTCTAAACTCTATGTCACAAAGAAAGGTTGTGCTGTTTGTCATATAGAATTTCCCCTTCAAACTTCAGCTTTTTGCAACATGTTGGAAAAATAAAACCACTAAACTGCAGCAGAGCGTTCGAAAGTTACATTTTTTTGACGTTGTGAATATTTTCTTACTTCAGTGGTCTGTTTTCCATTATAGGACATCTTTTTGATGGCAACCACTTCATTGGAGTAGGAGTTACGGGCCTGAAAGAAAAAAATTAGCAGATTACAGATTTGAGAGAAAACAAAGGGATTCAGGCAGCAAGATATCAGAGGACCTCTTGATTTTTTATTTATTTTTTGCTCGTCTTGACATTTGTGTTGAACTACTTAACTTTCTGTGAAGACCTAGAGAGTTTGCCATGGTCAAAGCCAATGATAGGGCAACAACTATAAATAGTTATAGCTATTCTTTTTACAACTGGCTTAGCAAATCTCTTTCTAGCTGCATTTCTTCCTAGATGATGAGACTAAGTGTGAACATAGTGTTGCTGGACTAGTTTTGTTGTGGTTTTGTGGATCTGCTTTATTTTCTCAAACCCCCAGCAGATTGATGCTCAGCCTAAGCCTGTTACTTCCTGTTAAACAGGAATTGTTCCTTTTCACTATCACCACATGCTTACGCAGGAAGTATTTTGCAAAATCAATAACTTAATACAACCAGTGGGGCTTCCTAAACTACATAATTTTGTAACAACTTGCTTTATAGACTAAGTATGACTGGAATGTATGTAACTCAATTTGAATCTACCCATATGATTGGTCTGATTGATAATATACAGCTGTGTTTGTTTTGTAATGTGTTTCAATTCCATAATCTAAATGGAGTTGAATTCTGGGATTTCCTTTTTTGGATGCCTTAGTCGTAAAAGGTTTTGCCAACAACTTGGGAAGAGAGAAAACCAGGAAGAACAATGCAAAGCTGCAACATTCTGTTTTAGAAAGCAAAGTCATTTCCGACGGGTGTGGTCAAGTAGTTACTTGACCAGTTCACATCCAACATTACCTTGTCATGCCATTTCATAACCATTAAAACATTGAATATTAAGTAAATTCTTTTTGAAAAATTGTAAAGGTAAATAATTGAAAAACAAAACAAAACACATTGTTACTTATGATAGGTTTTAGGCAACTATTAAAATCCCTGTTTTGTCAAACTGACTGCTTCCTATAAGCTTGTTATGAATAATATAACAATATTTTAATTGTAAAAACATAGACTAAAGCTATTATAGCATATAATGATGTGAAGGAGTCATTTTATGATGCGAAGGAGGAAAAAAAACATATAGGAACTTGTGCTTCTCCACTGTCATTAACCTACAGTAATCCCAGCACGTTATTAGTGCTCCAGGTTTTGCAGCTGCCACACGGCTCCCATGTTTGCAGACGACCTGCATTTCATTCAGCAGTGGATTTTCAGCAAGGACACTATTTCCACAAGAGATTTATTTTAGAGACTGACTTTGATTTTTATATTAAAATCTCTTTGTCCTATGACTATGCAGGTGCTAAAATATTAATGAGAGAAGTTCTGATCTGTCTAAAATATAGATATGCTCATTATAATTATCTCTATTAAGGTTAATGAGTGGCTGCAAATAACTGCACATTTCTGTACTGCACATTTCTGTCTGTAAAGTACAGACACACCCTTGCTTTTGAAAGAAGGTTATCAGGATTTGTAGCAGGAAATACACAATTGAAAATAATATAATAAGAAGAAAAGATATAGAAGATCAATGTTTTACTTAAAACAAATAATATAGAGAGTTGTAAGAATGTAATGGTGCCTGATACATTTCCTCTACTCAGGCTTAAATTCTTTAGATCATCACACAGCTAAGCTCTCAAATAGAAAATCCCAAAGCAAAATGTCTGGCTTTCAGTTTGTGACCTTACGCACACCTGGACAAGAACCCAAAGCAGACCAGGCATAGTCAAAATTCTGGACCTAAGTCCAATTGAGTTGCTATAATATAACCAAAAACAGACCGTTCATGCTTGAAAAGAGGGTTAATTAAAGCAATTCCACAAAAAAGAATACACGCAAGCATGAAAATAAGATATTACAGAAGAAATCTGCAGCATTGTAATTGATGTTATACACTTCAATTTTGCCTAGTATTTGTGTCGCATTACTAACTGTTTTTGTTTCTTTTTACTATTGGTTACTGATCTGTGATAATTATGATTACTGACAATAACCTCAACTTTTTTTAAGCTGGAAGGGAAGGATTTTAAGTTCAAGTGAACACAGCACTGGACATTATTTGTCTAACATTTGATGTGTTGTGGTTATTTGTACATGTCTGCAACTGACACTGGATAGAAAAAAATGGCAAAATGTAGCCCCTTCATCGACTTCACTTATTCCATATAAAGAGGACAGCTGTTTACCATGCGGGGAGGCTAATCGCCCCGGCTCTACATCTGAAGTTGAAGTGTGAGATGGGGTGCGCAAAAAAGATTCATAAGAGGAGAAGAAAGACCAAAGACGCAACATTCTCTCATCTCGCCTCCATGCAGCTTTAAAATCAAAGGCCTGATGAGTAATTAGTGAAGATTAAAATTAAAGGCAGCATAGAATGTGCTGAGAGGGGATGATTTTACACCTTAAGAGTCATTATAGACTAATTAAATTCATATATTAACAATAAATAATGGTTGTGTAAAGCAACTAGGTATATCTGTGAATTAAGATACCACATCATGTGGTAAAGAGTTAAAACCCAGCTGCATATTACGCTAAGCTTTAAGAAGTTATACAAGCAGCCTATTATTTTTAACTGCATTATTGCCAAAACTTTAAGCTGCAGAAAGTTTTTTAGATAGACAACAGGGATTAAATCAGAAATACCATTAAGAAGCAGCATTTCCATTTATACTGACATGTGATCAGTTAAGAACTTAAACAAATGCTGAACTTCTTGTTTTCTCTGATAAACTTTTAGGGCAGCACTCACAAAGTAGACAGCCCCAAAGCTGCCATGCCCAATTTCATGGAGGTCACAGAAGACCTCCTCCGGGTCATCTTTGAAGAAGAGGTCGGCCAGCTCGGGATCTTTCGGCACTCCTTTCCGTGTGGATGACGGCATCATGGGCTGGACATGGGCTAGGCGCCGGTGACCACAATCGCATACACGCTGCCGCTGCTGCTACCTCCTCCAGATGTCCACGACGGGCCCGGCATTGGCCAGCTAGACCTGGGAACACAGTTCAAAACATTATCAACTTTTTCGATTTTCATTATTGCACGCAAGTTTTGGGGAAAAGAATGTTAAGCTCAACATATGTCTCGGTTCGCCTGTATGTGCCTGTACATTAAGTGTTTTTATTAGTGACTCTAGGCAGTTGGTAGGTGATTTTAAAAAAAAGGAGACATTCATGATGATGAAGCTTTGTCGTGCTGCACAGACATACACATAAACACGCACAAGCTTGACAGCTGAAGTTGAGTCACAGATTCATCACTTCCACACATGCACAGTGTGTAACAGTTATACATGTGCATGCATTCACTTACAGCAACACAGAGTGTTGCAATTTACAAGGCTGCAGCCAGGCCGTCAAGCGTGTATGCGTCCTGGACAAACTGCTCCAGTTAGCTCCACTGCACATGCAACGCACACATGTGCGCAGTCGCACGACATCTCTCTGATTCCAGTCTCTCGTTCTTTTTCTGTCTACCATGAAATCTCTCTGCACATCAGCCAGATGCAGCAAGCAAATCTGGCTCCAAAGGATGGCCCCACACAGAGAAAGCTGACAAGACACACAGGCCAAGACACTAAGCATCAGCATCATACTAATCCTCTGGCCTTAAAGGGATATAAGCCATCACACTCACTCCAGAAATATCAGACTTAAAGGCAAGGTTTGGTGCAGTCTGCCTCAGTGGCACCAGAGGCACAAAGATGACCGTCTTGAGTTCTGAATGGGAAAAAGTTTCTTTTAATCTGATTTTGTGGCCAATTTCCAATCACCGTTTTTGTGCAGCTCGACCTGCTGATACTAATTTCAGCTCATTTCTGTAATAAACAAAACTTTTTCAACTTGCTGCTGAATTAAATGCCCATGGCAAAACAATGATCTTCTGAAAATCAGCCCAAAGTTAGAGAGCGGTCTTAGAGAAGAAATGTGAAAACAACAAACGTGGGACCTACCTTCAAACTTTACATAATCAAGATCCTTGATAAAAATGAATAAATAAAATAAAGGCCTATCAAGCATTTTTAAAGGTTTGTGTGAATCAGGTACTATTTAACAGACAAGAAAGTTCTAAACTACCCAACGGAGCTTTGATGTGTTCTCAGTGAATTAGTAAAAATAAAATATCCAAAAGGAGAAAGAAAAAAAAAACTGCTTGAAGAAGGTAAAATAGTAACTGAAGAAACGTGAAAACCACAAACGTGGGGCCTACCTTCAATCAAAAAAGAACCACACTTTTATTTCTAATGCTTGCATCTTTTTCTGAATTGTATTTATTTCACAATGTGTACAAATCTATTGTCTATTTGCTGACCTGAGGAACGAAGCAGTGTGTCCGTTTGTGTTACTCTGTATTTGTCTGTCTTCTGGTTGCATCAGCCCCTCTTCCTCTCATCCCTCCTTTTTGAGTTCTCCAGATAGTAACTGGCTCAACATCAATTTTAACTCTCTCCTCATGAAACACACACCCACTGCATGAATACATGAATACATAAAAAAAAGCTTTTGTTCAGATTTTTTAACGCAGAATGTCAAAATGTGAGGAAGCAATAAAATGAAAGAAAAAAAAGTAAAGTTCGCTAAAGACAGATACACAACACAGAAGCAGCTTCATCACATTATGTGATCCTTAGAAGCTGCATTACACCTGCTAATGCTCCATTGTACTGTCCTCCCCTTTTCTCTGATAAGTGATGCAACTTGGCAACAACAAGTTGTAACTTGGTAAAGCTCTTACCAGTCCAGTAAAGAATGTCGCTTTGTGTGTGCACGTGTCTGAATCTATGAAAAGTATTGTTCTAAAAGAGCTGATTAGGCAAATAGCTTAGGCAGATTAAATCTGTGCTGTGTGATTTATTTACTACATGTGTACTACTACACAACTGTATGAGCTGCCCACAAAACACCAATGGGGCTAGGCATTATTGTATTATCTCTATTGTCAGGATAAAGATTATCAAAATTGTCCTATGACAATGGCAACCCCCTAACAATTACAGTGTTGTGGAGAGTGCATTTTATTATTTTATTCAGTGTCAAAGGGGAAGTAACATTTTCTAACAGTTTATTATATTGGTGACTCTAAAAAGAAAAAGGAAATATTTTGGGCTTGACTGAAATATAAAAGGTTTTTGGTTATTCTCAGCAATGAGAATAAGATTTGAGTCAATCTTTTTAGATTTTTTAAAGTTTGCAAAGTTTCATGCAAAAATGCAAAAAGTGTGGTTATTAAAAGATGAAAGATTTGTATTGTACCTACCACTTCCCAATATAACAAGATTTTAACTTGGTGGCAATAACTGTGCCCCAAGTAAAAATAAAAAGTCCCCATCTGCGTCATCCACCATACTTAAATTGCAGTCAGGGGCCTCACAAAATCTGTGCGCGGGTACACTTTGGACACCCTTGCTAGAGTGTAGTGACAAATGTGCAGTCAGAAACTGAGGATTTGTGGAATAAATACTAAAAAAATTAAAGAAAAACATCAATAAAAGTTAAATCCGCATTACACATATTCATTTGGTTTGTATGTGAATGATTACTGCAGTCTCTGCAATGGTGCATTACAGACGATGCAACATATAAACTTTAATCTGTAAAGAGGAGATTAGAGAATTTATGCCAAAATGGCCTGATATTTTGTATATACCAAACGCACATCCAAAACTGTATTTTTTTATGATGCAACTTTAATGAACTTGATGCTCCTCTCAAACTTTAGATGAGTGAAAAAAAAATCCACCATTATGTTAAATGCATGCACAAAATCAAAGGGCCAAAGATTAACTTCAGCCTCATTCTAGTAATTATACATGTCTGCATGTACATGAAAGCATCCATGTGTTAAATGTGGGTCAATATGCTCACATAAGAAATGCATAAACATGAACATACAGATACTTCCTCCTTTCTAAGCCTCTTGTGCTTTACTAATTATGTCAAATTGCTATTCAAAGACCAGATTTATTGCAGGCATGGATTAATAAGCCTGATTATTTAGACATCATATTGTTTTATCTTTTCCAATTAAACAGAGAAAATATTTCTCTGTATAAGTAAAATTATTTAAATGAAGACCTTTTTAGACAATTATGAATAAAAATGTCAAGTTTATTTAAATTATTCAAAGTAGTAGGGTACGTTATCTTCATGACAGTTTGAATTTACCTTTCATTTTAGTTTATCATCTTTTCCACTGAAGTGTCTGTTTTTAGTTCTGGCATGCAAACCTCATACTTTACGTTTACAGTTATTAATGGGTTTAGGTCAACTGATGAAATCAAAACCTTGTAAATGCAAACTTTTTTATGATGAAGAAATTGATAGAAAAAAAACCAACAATAACGTTTAGATTTTATTTCCCACAGAAACATTTCAGGGGTTCTCAAGAAGGCTTTAAATTGACAGTGTTACTTACTGCAACTACATCAAGGGTTTTGTAGTTTTCTCCAGGCATAATAATGTCTTAAGCTTTCAATGAAAGAATAAATGAAGGATTTGGTTAAGAGTAAATTGTACTTTTCAAACATTCAAAGTTAAAAGGTAAAAAAATCTTTATTGTAAAAATTCCATGTTGAATTTTGTAAACCTTGATCTATTGCTGCCAAATTTAGAATTAAACTAATAACCAGAAGCATTTATTTTGTTTTAAAATGCCTTTCTTTGCAAATAAAGCACTTACAAGTTCCTAATTAGTAACACAATCGCATACCGAAACAAAAAGGAGGAAACTATCTGATAACAATGTGTGCATTTGAATACATTAATAACTTGGATGCATAAAAGGCTTCTTTAGAACTATGTCTTATCCTGCTGGTCACAGAGCTTCATCAGTTCTTTCATGTCTCTTTGCTCAGATTTTCCCTTCCTTTTTCTTAAACAAGAAAAAGAAAGTCTTTGATAAAAGAAAATGTTTTTCTTCCTTCATCATTCATTTAATCCATTCCTCCTTCTGAGATTCTGTTTGACAGTGAGTGTATGTGATCACAGAGTATCAATGCACATAGAAGCATGAACATTAATATTAGCACGTTTCAATGTACAGACTGAAAAGAAATACATTAGCACAGAAACAGCTGAGATATATAGAGAGAACACACAAGCATCCATATGTGTGTCTGGGTGTGTGTGTGCAGGCGTTTGCGTGTGTGTGTGTGTGCAGGCGTTTGCGTGTGTGTGTGTGTGTGTGTGTGTGTGTGTGTGTGTGTGTGTGTGTGTGTGTGTGTGTGTGTGTGTGTGTGTGTGTGTGTGGGTTGTGTGTGTGTGTGTGTGTGCAGGCGTGTGCGTGTGTGTGTGTGTGTGTGGGTTTGCATGGCCAGGGGGTTTATCAGCTTAGGCCAACCCCCTCCCAGCTTTAGACACAAACAGGAATTAGACAGACTGTGGGAATTCTTACTGGGATTCAAATTGCCAGACCTAATCAGTAATGGTGGGGGAAAAGAACTGTGCTGATGAAGTTTATGAGACTTATGTGTGTCACAGTGAAAGCATAAAAATTACGTAATAATCCAGTTCCCTTAACTCCTACCATTTTAAAGAGCAGACTTAGGACTTTAAGTTTTTTCTGTCCGTTTGTAAGTGAGTGGTTGGATCAAACACACTCTTAACAATAATAATATAATGTGCACTTTAATAATTCTGTATCATAAATACAGATAAAACATACTGTGAACAGACAGAGCCTCTCATCTCAGAAGAAATCAAACTCCTCAGAGTCCACTGCGTGTGTGTGTGTGACGTATGCTTGCGTATGAATGTGTGTGCCTTCTGCGTTACAGTAAGTGGGTCAGCCTCGTTACTGTATGAATAATAAAAAAAGTTTATTTTAAGCATAATACCAGCTTGCTAACGCAGTGGGAATTTAAACGCAGTATATGTGAAACAGCTGTTTCAGTATGAATTGTGACGATGGTTTATTCTGAGAATTTACACAAATACAAACTATCTGGCACGTGTGGAATTGGCACAGTCATTTTATTCAAATGTTGTTCCTGTACTGCAACAGCAGAAAGTCAGTTTTCTTTCTTGTGCTGCACAATATATGAAAATAGCAGTCATTGTTACAGTTTCTGTGTGTACAAAAGGGATTTCATTGGTGCAAAAAGAATTTAAAAAATTTGATTGTTAGATATTACCTAGAAAAACTCCCAAACTAGAATAACAGTAAGTAGGTTCTCCTCACATCAAATGAGATATGTTGTAAGACAAAGGATCATAATATCATATTTAACCAAAAAGGCGACATGCTAGTGTTAGCACAGCACTAAGTTAAAGTTCAACACATGGAGCATCAGCAGGAGCAAGAGAGTTTCACTGCAGTTCGACTGCGGCTGTATGTGATGAGTCAGATATACATCCATTTAAGAAGCGATGCATGGTTTGGTTCATATACAGCACTGATTGCAATGCCTTTAATACAGGCAGGGACTGGAACTTTGCAAATGCCTGAATCAAGGCACTGTTATGAATTTTATAATGTTGATATAAAACCAATAAATAAGTATAATACAACCCTAGGTATATGAACCCTAACCTTTATTAACTAACCAGCATGTGATTCAGTAGAGCAGGAAGGATTGCCAACAGCCCTGCAAACACACGCACTTGACTTTTGGTAAAATTGTAACGATGAAGGTTCTCCATGCAGCAAAGACAATTTTATGTTATTGTTCAAATCAAAAAGATCTCAGAAACAACGGCTCAACCTCAGGCTTTCATCACTTACTACAATATGGAGTTGATTTAGCAAAACTACACCTAAAGAAAAACAAAGTATGGAATCCTGACTTTAAAATATCACCAAAAGTATTTTTAGATCACATAACTATTATATTTAAAAAACTCAATAAAAATCATTTATTTGACAAATAGAAATAAGTGACATGGTTTTGCAAAATAGAAATTTGGAACACAATTAAGAAAATGTGCTGCAAAAGTCATTCGAAAATATTAACCCTGTTGTATGTTTGCACATTAGAGAGCAAGCAGAGCATTGAGCTTTCAACATAAGGCAAACCAAGACCCAGTATAAGGGTGGCTCATAGCTGTCCTGTTTGTTTATGTAACTGTGCAAAGAAGAGCATTTCTGTGTGAGCATGCACCAGTACAAAAACCTTGGTTGGTAAAATGTTTGCTTACAGTGGTGAAAAGTAAGTGACAGGATGAGTGTAACAAAGAAAATGAGAGTAAAAGCAACAGAGAATGAGGTGTGTGATGACTTACCGGTAAGAAACGTGTGACAGGATGTGTTAGCCTATCCTCAGTCTCCCTCTCTTTTCCACTCTCCTCAGAATAAACCAAGAACTGCAGTTTTGTAAGTTTCCTTCATGACTGGAATAACACTGTTCCTGAGGTTTAATGGGGAAGAAAGAAAAACAAAAGGAGCACGTTAGATGACTCTTTATTATGTACAGGAAAGTAAATGTTAAATGTGGACTTTAAATATTTGTCAACCAACATTAACCAGGAAAACAAATTGGCAGAAGATCAAAGACACCAGTAGAGAGTCACACATAATCACTTTTTTCTCATAACTAGTAGCTTGAAGGGTCTTGCCTAAGGACCCAGATATATATATATATATATATATATATATATATATATATATATATATAAACTACTGAATATTCTGACTCTTTAACTTAAACAACACTGTGTTAAGTTTTTAATGGAGGAGTCACTTTTTTGTTGAGTGAAGTAAATGGCAAATATAACTAAAATTACTTATGACTTTCTGAAGAAATTATTTTTTAGACTAATTGACAAAAAAAATCTTTGATAGGAGGAAAAAAAAGGTCGTTAGTGGCAGGCTTACTCTATTGTTCATCCAGTGAGACTGCCAAGAGATCCTATGAGCTCACGGAAATGTTTGGCAAATATGCCACACACCAAAATGATGTTTACTTTCTATTCACTCTTATCAGGGCTGCATTTAGGTTTTTGTGTAAAACGTTCCTTATGTTTAATGGCTAATAAAACAAGAGATAAGAGTGATAAAAGTGATACCCGCCCTGTGCAAACACATGTAAAGCTTTCATATAACTAGAGAAGGAGCATACTGTGGAATGACTCAGCTGGCATTAAAAATCGCCTTGGTATTTGTCAGTGCTTATTATCCCAACAATAACTGCCAGTCTATCAGCTTTTAGACAATAATATACTTCAGGTATTATATTTTATTTGGGGTTTTTTCTACTGGTTTTTGCTCTTATTTATGCTGTGGATCATAAAGATCAGCGCTTCCACCAGGTGGACGGCCATTTTACACAGCTGAGGGTTGGAGGGGATTTGACCTCTTCGTGCTGCTGAACAAGTTCTTCATGAACCTCCTATTAATGTTCAATGACAGATCACAACAATCTGAACAAACAACCTTTCGGTTGTTCACCCATCAGCAAGCACAAACAATATTTCTCCTTCACCCACACAGACACACGCAATGTATTTACAAAGACGCATCAAATCTGAGCGAGTTGTCCTGACAGAAGAGCGCTGTCAGCTACTGCGCCGCTTTTGTCCTGACAAGCAGGTGGTGAAGCATTCGGTGTTACCAGTGAACACAAACTGACCTTTCCGCAACACATACTGGCCTAAAAACAGAAACAAACTCTCTACAAGTAGCCCTACAGACTCGAAGCTTATCCATTATTCAGCTCTGTAATGACCCTGTGACTTTTCTTTGAACTCTGAATAAATGAATGTTTTTGTTTCCTCCTTTTCACCTACAAAATAAATTGTTACCCTTTTCTTTTGAGCTCTTAGTTAATCCTCCAACCTCTCGCCCGCTTGTTGATTCTGATGGAGCCATGCGGCAGACTGTGTGCTCAAAGGAACTGTATTCAATAATAAAACAGGGCGATAGGATGGAGGGATGAGAGAGCAGGGATAAAAATGTATTGTGCCCCTTCTGAGAGTCTCTGAATGATTTATAACACAAACTGACGCCTGCATGAGCCTCTGGGAAAGTTGAGGCTGCACTCCTCCTCCCCCTCACACGCTCCTCCCCGCTTGGCATTTATGACCAGTCATTTATGGAAAGGTATATACATGGAATATCTATTGAGAAATGTTTTTATTTTTTAATTCATCTTCGAAAAGTTATAGGTTTCTTACTTTAAAGCTACAAAATTAATGATGATAACCATTTTGAACTAAAGATGATTAATTATAATTTATGTAAAGATTGCAGTCCAGGCGACTTATAAAACAGCCAAACAAAATGTACCAAAAAGAAAAAGGTAACATTATCAAGGAATTTGTAAGCAGCTTAAAGTGAGTTTAATTTTAATCTGAATGGCTATTAGTTTTCTAGATTTGAAATGATAATTAGGAATCTTAAAATGAAAGTTCCTGGATGTGCTGTGGTGGCACAGGGGTTAAGCACAACCCACATACAGAGGCCTTAGTCCTTGACGCGGCTGTCGCAGGTTCAATTCCCGGCCTTCTGACCTTTGCCGCATGGCTTCCCCTTCTCTCATTATCCACTTTCCTGACAATTAACTATCAAATAAAGGCCACTAGAGTCAATAAAACCTTTAAAAATAAAAATTCTCATCTAATACGTTACATTTGACACAAAAAGTTTAAAGTTTTCAGTCTTTCAAATGTGAAATTCGCCAAACAAAGTCATGCTATCTACAGCTGTCTATTTGCTTTGTGAGATGCAATGCTTTCTTTATACAGGAAATATTGACATTTAGGACTTGCAACACAAGCTCCTGTTAACTTTCCTCCAGTAACAGACATTATTCATTATGTGTCTAATTTGTGGCTCGCCAAATAGTACAGAAGAACACGGTACAACATTAGTAGTATAAATGTCTTAACTTTATTCTCAAAACCTTTTCTCAACTATTCTCAAGTTACCAATGTTAAGCTATTTAGGCCAATTTTTACACCCTCTAATTTGAATTACAATCAAATGTGGATTCTGACTATAATTACAAGTGTCAAATTTTGACATGTGATAACAATTACTTAGTAAGTGACATATTTATTGAATCCTTATCCACACCCATTACTTTCCATTCCTTTGGGAGCATAACACACTGACCTCTATGAATCATAATTCATGAATCATGGGCTATAATTTCTGAGCTGCTAACTGGCCATGAAAACCATGTCAACTGGCCTGAATTGTATTTGTGTTCAAGGGCAAAATATCTTGCAGCTTTTAGGCCAAATGAGTCGATGTTGGCTGGAGTGTTGGATAGAAAACAAACTCCGGCCAAGTTTTAAGGTATTCTGGTGCCAGATTCATCTTGTTCTCTTATTAAAGTTTTTTAAAACATGGCTCCACATGATGCACACAGTATTTATGGTTGCTTGGAAAGAAACCTTGGGAATTATTTAATGGGACTGCAAAAACAATGGCGCTCAAAATTGTTTTATCTATTTTAATTAGAATTTGAGAAGTGAGGTGTCTGATTTTATTCGGCACTTCAGACTCAGTATCCAAATGTTTAACTCCCAGGGGGTCTTTTGATGACTGAAATGGAACTCTAATGACTCATACTTGAGGCAGGTGGACTTGCACATCAAAGTTATATATTGCTTAATGTAAAACAAAACTGAATATTCTGTTTACAATATATAAATTCCCCCCGGATGCAAAAAAAGAAAAGAGAGAATATAACATTTTCTGATACAATGAAGTGAAACATTATGTCCTGATAATCCTTCCAGGGTGGCATGTTGTGGATTTTTATAACAGTGACTCATTTACATAGTGAGCTCATGAACAGTTTACATCAAACAGGATTTTTACACTCTGGGGTCTGGTGTAATCTCACAGGTTTATGAACTCTGATAAAAAGTATGCGGTTCTTCCATGCATTCAAATATGCAAACAAAACACACACTAAATGACTTACTGTTTAAATTAAGGCCAGATTTATGGTAACTGTGATCATTGGTGGACTGAATGGTGAAAAATATAGTACTCAGTGGCCCATGCAGAAATACATCTTTAATTCCTAGTGTAGTTTATCTTCAAAGTAAAGACATTAAGTAATTAAGTACAAATAAAAACTCTTCTTAAACTGCAGTGTTTAAAAAGCAAAGTGTTGGCCCATTTGAACTACAATCTGAGAAATATTTATTCACAACAACAAAAAAAAGAATACATTAAATTGAGAATTAATGGGGCAGCCTTTAAATAAAGTGAAGTCATTCTGATTGCTAAAATGCTTAATTCCTACAGACTTTAATTGTTTTCACCTGAATACATAGCATGTCCTTCAAAACAACAGATAGTAAAGCTCAGATATGATGGATTTTCTGTGATAATTTATGCTAATAAACCAAAGTTAGCCTGTCTTCAGTTGCAGCAAAAGCTTAAAGGATTTCTGAATGTTTTTTTCCAAGTTGTTCTCAATTTCTATTATTCTGACAAGATTTGGATGTTTTGTATTGTAATGCTACCAATATGAACGAGCAGGAAAACATGGCTGGTGCTGCAGCCTTCTCTGCTGCAGACATGTCCATTAAAGTAGATAAGCTCTCTGTACTGCTGAGCCTCATCTTCCTGACTTGTGACTGAGCAGAGACTCATTTTTTCCTCTTACAGCTAAGTTGAATATCAATCCTAATCCCCTTATTAAAGTAAAAAAAAAAGAAAAAAGAGCTATTTGCAATGATACAGACTTGTGAGGTGTTATATAACATAACAGAATAAGCATGCTCTCTGCACAGAAAAGCCTTTGCACGTGAGAAGGATTTTTACACCACCGTCTTACTCTCACATGTGTCCATATAAAGGATCTCAGACTACAGCAGAGTTAAGCTAGTTTTAGACGCTGTGTTTGCGAATATCCAGAAGTTATGAAAGGAAAGACTATTTAACGGGTCAGGTCTGTCACTATGTGAACTTTAAGGAAAAAGCTTGCAAATTTAACTCCTAAAGAAAACATTTTTGGTTTGGTGAAGATCGTTAAGTTGCACAAAAACAACAATACCACAACTGACATCATAATTACCAGATGAATGCTACTGTCTAGTGAATTATTTCTCAAATTATTCATAATGAGCGTGAACAACAAAAAAAGATTTCAGTTTGTACTCATCAGCGATACCCTTACAAACCTGAAAAGAGGTGGGAAGATACAGATATATTCACACATTGATGATGATAATTTATTTCAGACAGACATTTCACCAACAAAACATAATAACAATAAAGACTTTCATGTTTTTAAGTGTAAATACAATACCTTACTATCAAATACATATAAACACACCACTCATTCGGTGACTGCGAGTCTGAAAATGAGTATGAGGAAGTTTAACTTATGTAATCATACCCCTTTTCCATTCATTAATTCATAGCATGAATAGTCTTCCTGTTGCCAGTATCCTTTCCAAAAAAATAAAACAATAATAATAATATTACCTGAACTAGATGCACCCCATTAAAATACCTCATGCTTGGACTTTCCTTCAGCTCTTTAGTGAGTTTATTCCAGATCTTCACGCCAATGACAGAAATGCACATTCTTTCCATTGTAGTTCGAACATTCAAAGTTCTGAATTTGAGGTTTTCTCTAGTCACCTGAATCCATCCTGACTCTCAGCTAGTAGTTGGTGTTTACTTACAAATTTATTCAATCTAGTAACAAATATTGTTTCCGAAATTTTGGAGAATTGTGGAAGTAATGAAAGAGGCCTGAAATTTGTGAAATGATGTCTATTTCCAGATTCATATAGTGGGATGACTCTTGCAATAAAAATTTTTTGTGGAAATATACTTTTTTGAATTGACAGATTACAAATATGTTAGTGGCTGAAAAATTTCCATTAAATTGTAACTAGTTATCTGAATTTCCATAATTCAGATAACTAGTTACATACTTTGTGCTAAACAAAGCTGACTCTTTATTTGGGATGAAAGTCCCCCCCACAGAGAAATCCCTTGAATCCAGATGAGTCGTTATGTATGTCCAATGCCTATCCCTCGGGAATAAAGCCTGGAGTTTTCTCTATTAAAGCCATTTATCCTCTTTGGCAACAATCAGGGTTTGTGTCTCTGAGACTTATTTCCCCATCCAACCAGGTCAATAGTATGCATGCTTTTACCAAGCTCTTACCAAGTCCTGCAGTGTTTTCGTCAAACACGCATAATCAATTTCTATCCTTCTTTTTCCCAGATACCTTCAACCCATAACACAAGCTAGACAAATAAAGCACACGGTGTGGCAGAGCAAGAGGCTCTTACATTATTCAGTAGTTCCTCTTAGAATTTTGCACATCAGAGAAAGTACGGGATGAAGTGGAGACTATTCATGGTTACCACTATGACCATGAATAGCTACCGTTGAGTCCTATTCACGTCCAATACAATTAAACCAAGAGATAAAAATACTATTTCTTTGAAGTGAGAAAGAGATGATTTTTTTTGTTGTTTTACAGCAACCGTTGGTATACATTCACTGTATCACTTGAGTTTAATGTTAATTACAATGTAGAATAATTAATAGCCAAGTTTCAAAGTGTTTTTGGCAACAGACCACATCCCCACATTCTTCTCAATTATACAAAAAGTATAAAATATTGAGAAACATGAACTGATCTTGAAGATATTTTTTACTGTGTAGTTTTTAATCTTTTAAGTAACATCTGCCTTCCACTGTGTCAGTATACTTATTTGCATGAACACCAGAGAGGTTGTGAAAGCTTTTAACCTACAAGTTAAACAATTTTCCTACAAAACTGTTGTGATTAGGTTGTGTGCTTATATTTACTCTGCATTTCAGAAAACAGTAAAGCGTAACTTATGATGAAGATTAAAGATTAAAAGAAACAGCACACATCTTCATAAAAAAACCATCTGGCATACCTGACAAACAAGACAAAGCACTTAAGGGCAATTTAGCTTACTGAACTTTGATCTGGGATCAAATACTTCAAGTTTGACTTTCTCATGTTTAAAGTGGCCTAATCTTATCGTCTTTCAAATCAGAATAGTACTGAGGACTATTTGACTGTGCAGGGGATTGCCAAAAATGTCACCTGCACTTGGTTTGGTTCACTTTCCCACTGGACTTTTAGAAATGGACTGAATGGGCTGGATAACATGCAACAGCTGCTTGTTTGGGGCACTATCACAACACACTGCCCATTATGAGCAACAGGGATGGCAGTGAGCTATCCACCACATTGCCTTTCATGCAAAGGACAAACGCAATAGCAGCAAAAAAGCTGGCAGAGAGTGAAACTGAAGTACTGCTGTGGTTACAGAAGCAGACCAAATAACTGCTTGGAAAATCACATGCGACTTCCTCCCTAGAGTTTTCTTTCTCTTTATATTTGGCTGAAGTCTTAAACCTTAAATGTTTAAAAAATAGTATTATAAAATACCAGAGCTAGCTGAGAACATTTCAAATTGTAGTTCTGTTTTATCTTTATTTCCATCACAGTCTGTAAATGCTGTAAAACATGAAAATGTGGGAGTTTTAGTTTATGTAACATCTTCTCTCATGGGTAATCATTTGGCCATTTTTTTCTGAAACCCATGTATCACATGCAGTGTCCCAGTTCATCATTTTAAAATCACGACTCCACCAGTGCCACCTCCTCTAAGCTGACTCACTGAACAAACAACAACATGCACATGTTGGTTATGATACAAATTGTGTTAGAAAGCCCCATCAAGTAATGTGAAGAGACTGGCAGAGAGCGCTCCAAGACTCACTTTAGTTACTGAGCACAGAAGACTTGCGACAACCCAAGACCCTAAAGATACTGTGGAACTTGTCTTCCTATTGTGATTAAAACATTTATGTTTGGTTGACTTCTAAATGCATTTGAAAAGGTTCACCTGCAGTAGAATATGCATTTAAAGAAAATGCATATTTTGATCGTAATAATGAAAACCCACAAGATAGTTGCATAGATAAGAAAGAGAAAAAGAATTTTACAGTTGAATATATTATTATATTATAAACAGTATCCACCTTATTCCTGGCTTTGCATGAGTTATGGGTGTGACTTCCGCCACAAACCGGAACTGCCATTTGTTTACATGTTGGCAACTCGCTAACCGGCTTCCACAGAGGTTTTAGGCTATGAAATATGTTGGAACTCCAGCTATCGCAGCTTATGTGGCAATATCGTTTTACCGATACATGTAGCTGTTAAGGGGTGGGATGGCGACTTGAAGAAATGACCCCAAATAACCCGCACTAGCATATCTAGCTACTTCACTGCCTCAGTTGCTGCAGTTGCAGATACGGGCTTTCTTCTGTTGCTTTTTGTCCACACAATGAAATGATCACACATAAAGCATTTTGGGTTCTCTCTTCAAGTTTAGAATTTTTAGCCAAATTCTTTTTGTTTCTTTATCTGTCGCTTATCACAGATACACTGCCTTTTTGTTTTGGGAGCACGTTCAAGACACATTGTTGCTGCAGCCACAAACTAAACTTGGTCAGATTGTTAGCGTAGAGCTACGAACAGCCCGAGCTCCACAAGGGCATCGTACCCTTTCCAGCAAGTTGCTCTCTGACCAGCTTCTGTGCTTTTCTCTCCTTTATTACTGTGATATCACTGTGAGTTCGTCAAAGGAGCAGCGCTGCTAAGTCACAATTATTCCATCACAAAATTTAACGATCGTGCTCCTGTCGCTCCCCGTGATTAAACTCATAATTATGATCCTCTGTACTGAGCAGCTCTCTGATAGCAGAAGGCCTGACCGTCAACAAGTTTGACTAAATATTATACAATAATCGAATAATCGAAAAGAGAGATGTAACTTCTATCATGAATATAGATTAGAGAGAAAACACAAATGACAATGAAATACTACTACTTCCGGTGGGTGCCGGAAGTAATCGATTCCCCAGTGAGCCTCCCAGGAAAAATAATAATAATAGAGAAATATTTTTCCAGGCACAATGACTCTGGTAGAGAAAAGGAGAAAGACTTTTTGGCCAAGTTTCAAGTTTACACACCAAAAAGTTTAAACAAATCGGCAATTTGGGTAGTCATGACTTTGAAAGCCTCTACAAGGGGAATCCATATCATTTGACACAACTGGAAACCTATCTGTAGATGACTTGTAATTTTAGTTTTTCTTCAACACCCCAAGCAGACTGGATCGTTGTGTGATATCATGGAAACATCAAATAAAACTGGCAAGATATCAGGAAGAGGATTGTGGACCTGAACAAGTCTGCTTTATGTTTCATGTGAAATTTCTAGACACCTGAAAGTGACATGTAGGCTACATCTTTTCAGAGACATTTGTGTTATTCCAGTATTATCAATGTCATAAGATCTGGTATACTCTCCCGGTGTTTTTACCGGAATCCTGTGAGCTGTCTTTACATTTGGAATATTTTTTAACCCCAATTATAATTGATATAGTTGAGAATTGATAGTAACATAAGACAGCCCGGGGTTGTTGTCCAATCAATATGACCTCAGTTCCAGCTGAGCTCAGTCATGTTAAACACACTGATGGTGACACCAACACTAATCGAAGAGTTTTGCTTTCCTACCAGTTTAGCTCCAGAAGCAGTCAATCAGCAATGTGACCCCCAAGGTCAGGACCTCAGATAGCAATCCTAATTGATATTTAACCTTGTTCGTCCACAATGCTTTTATTTTTTCCTTGAGGGACATTTAAAAACTTTCATACAGTTTAGTTTTAATATGTTTTAATCTATGTGTACAACATTTAAAGATCAAGATTATGCATAAATTAAAACTTTTAGACTTATGCAGAGACCAAGAGTCCCGGACAGCACAATAAACATCTACTGCACTTTCCCAAAAGGCCATGTAAAAGAACTAATGTGTTGACAATGGTAGCAAATCTTCACACTTGATATATGTTCTGATCAACACACCACACAGTAGTTATTACACAAGAACAAGGGTGTCAAACTCAAGGGCTACTGTCCTACAGTTTTTAGATGTGCCACAGGTACAAAACACTGGAATGAAATAGCTTAATTACCTCCTTCTTGTGTAGATAAGTTCTCTAGAGCCTTGCTAATGACCTAATTATTCTATTCAGGTGTGGGGAGCAGAGGCACATCTAAAAGTTGCAGTGCAGTGGCCCTCCAGGACTGGAGTTTGACACCTGTGCACAAAAAGATGTGGCCATTCATTTAGCAGTTTAGATTCCCACAGAAACAGCAGAACCTTTAACCTGTGTGGAAGCACCAACCAGCTGATGTACTTTTAACTCCAAGCTTGTGTGCACGTTTGAACAAGTGGGCACCAGAGAGTGGAGTGTAGTTCTCTAAAGCCCAACAGGGTTTTTCAATCCAAAGCAGCAGAAAGATTAACAGAGGCCTACTTTATGGCTACATAGTGACAGCAGGGAAGAAGGAAAATGATTACAGACTACAACATGCTACTGCTTCTTGCAGAGTTTTATTCACAATAAAATATTTAAAAGACAAAAATTTAATGGAGAAGTTGAGCAAGCATTAGTAGAGACGGGCGCTTCACTACCATAAATGGTACAGTTGAATAAGTACTAAGCCTTACATGTGTCCATCTTTCTCTGACATGGTGGATGATCAAGGCTTTTTAACATTCCATGATCTGATGCAACTGATTTAGAAAGAAGGTACAGAATCATAGCTTTTTCTCTGACCTTATTCTTTGCATCCTAATCGAGGTTTGCTGAAGTCAGAAAATTTTTAGAAGCACTCTGCATGAAGCTCGTCGAGGAGAATGAACATGAGCTCAACCTCTCAACTCAGGAAACAGCTTGCAGAGAAGTGAAGAAAATTTAGCTCAATTGTCATCACAATATTCAATATTAATATCCCAATTAAAATGACTTCCTGATGTTGTAGACCTGAGATCAATTTATGTGATTACTCATTGAGTTGGGAACAAAGCAAAAGTGCAATTGCAAAGTAGAACGTTACAAAATAAAATTTTATTGAGTTTACTGTTTGCAAATTTACCCAATTTAAGCATGAGTGAAAGTCTTTGAATGCACAAAATGGGTCTACTTAAAGTTTCACAAAGTATAGTACAATGAATGAAACCATTTAAATCTGATCTTTGTGGCTGGTTGCTTCAAAGTAAATGAAGTAATACAGCTGCTGATCATTTATTTACCTGCTTGACTTCAAAAGATACAGCACAATGAGAGAAGCCAAAGCATGCTAAGCTGTATCCTATCTTCACATTTTCTTTCTTTGTCAAATGAAAGCAGAATGATCATACAAACTGAAAGATAAAAGACACAGAGAGAGGAAATGTAAGAGAGGAAACCCCCAAAAAAGAAATGCACATCTGGTCCACTGAGTCATTTCGCGTGTGTTTGTCACTTCGTTTTTTATATATATGTGTATAGACTCACAATATAAATTATGTATACCATCATCATTACGGTTTACACAGTGTAGCAGAGGGCCCACAGGTTCTTAGCTTCAGGATTTCAGTTTTATGTAGTCAGCCAGGAATTAACATGGGAATTCATTTAGTGTTAAAACTTACCCTATCAAGTTGTTTGAGAGCTTCTGATTGTACTGATACTAATTAAATTAGTCATGTTATTGATCAATTACTACACAAAGGCTGAAGAATTTGGAACCTACAACTTCTACTTGGGAAATGTTCACGTCTGGGTCTTCATGAAACCTGAGAGGAACATTTTAGAAATAAAACAAAGCTCAACTTAGTTCAACAAAGTATTGCAATCATGTTCCTTTGCTCTGCTTAGCATTTGGAAGAGACCCTATGGCCTATCTGATGGAGGCCCAGAGTCCAACTCGGAAACAATAGCCGGATATGGGGCAGGAAGGTCATAGTCTATAAAAATAAGCGATGGTGTCTGCATGCATTGGTCTCTTTGATACTTTGACAGCTTGATAATTTCACTACTTCCTTATAAGCCTTTTGGGATGTTGGCAGAATTGCAATTATCCTAAGGTTTGAGACCTTCTGGCTTTACACTTCTGTTTCTTTATTGTCAATAAATAAAACGCACAGGAGAAAATATACATTCTTTGTTGGAAAAGTTTACTCTCCCCTCTCCCCATGAGTAAATGAAACAAACCGTAGTGCTACCAGATGAGGGTAACAACACTCTGTGGTCTGCAAGAAAAAAATCCCAAGGCTTGATATTTTCAGAGCCAATAAAGTGATTAAAAATTAAATCAAAGAAAGCAGAAAGATGTGAGATGCCACCAGAGTTTCTCTATTTTATTGATTTTGTGCTTTCAACCTTTGCCCATCATGGAACATGCTGAATTTGGAAATGTTGGCAGTCTTCTGGAAATCTCAAAGGTCAAGTAAAGCTTGGCATTCACTGCATGATATTTTCAGTTGCATTCAGCTCCATCTTTACGATTACATCGCCAGGTTACGGACAAGGAGAAAAAAACAAAAGTGAGGAGAAGCTCACCAAGACTAAAAATGCTCAACAAAAACAAACATGCTTCCTTTGCATTACTTGCTTTTCTCCATCCATTTTCCTACACTCTTGTCCCTAGAGAGGTTGGGAGGGGTGCTGGTGCCTATCTCCAGCTAATGTTTCAGGTGAGAGGTGGAGTACACCCTGGACAGGTCGCCAGTCCGTCACAGTACTTCACAGTGTATTGCATCTGAGAGACATAAGTGAACTTGAATCAAATATGCAGATAGAAATGCTTAAGGAAAAAATATTCTCTTTCATATGACTTTGAAGATGCTGAAAGTTCATAAACGCCAGTATTCAAAATTCTGCCTGTATTTTTTCCAACACGTCCACTTTCAAGCAAGCAATATTTTATTATGATAATAATACATCATATTGCTTGCTGTACTAATTATAATAAGCCAAATTACTTTTATACTTTCTTTAGAAACATTCCAGTGAGAGACTTGTGAGTGGAAGAGCTTCAGGTAAATTTGACTGCTTCAGCAGTGTGATCCCCTCACAGGAACCACCAGAATTTCAAACAAGTTGGATTTTTGTGTGACCATACGATTACTGATCAGGAGCTTGTTATGAGGTGTGAATCACTTTTACAGAACACTATGCACAAAACAAAAAAAATATATAGTTGGGTGACTGGAAAACCGTCTGAAAATGGGCCAAAACAAGTCTACGCTCTACAGGGACAAAATGTCAATTTTAATAGTGCTAACTTCCCTAATAAATTTAACATAAAATGTTAAATTTAGTTTACAAACTAAACTCCAAATTCTCTTCATTTAAAAAAATGAAGAGAATCCTCTAATACGATATGTGCTCCCTCACTTTCTGCACCATCTGCATTTGCTTCCAATGTACTAAACAATTACTGTCAAACGATTATTGTCAAGAAAAGTTACAAATGGACTAGCATCTGTATCAGAAGGACAAACCTTAAGAAAATAATAGATCAGCAATTGGCCACAAATCTCGGGTACATTTCCAGCAAACATCTAGTCTAAAAAAATCGGAGGTATGCAGATAAGAAACTGATAAGACAAGACATGTTCCTGACATTCAACTTTTTGCCTTCATGCTGTTGCATTTTGTTTCAAATCTGTGATCTTGTGCCAAAGACAGAATCATGTTTTTCCCCAATTTTCCAAACTTATATTTATCCTGACACACTGGTGGTTGGTGAGAACATTATAAAATCTCCCCTAGATTCCGAAGCAAATCTCCACTTGACCCAATGAAGGCTGTCCAGTTACAGCATTAGAGCCGCATAGAGCTTGGGCTGAGGCCTACATTCTCTTGGGACTGGGGGATGGGGGTGAGTTTGGCGCACACTGTGGTGGCCTGACAGAAGAGGAGTTTTCAAGCCTTTGCTTCAGAGTTGGCCGATAGTGCCAGGTCAAAAAAAAAAAAAACATCCTCAAAACCCAGAATCATTTGTAAATGAGCAACAGTCATTAGATAATGCCCCACTGAAAAAAATAACAGCCTCAATAAACCCTAGGTCTGACCTGAAAATTCAGTTGCCCAATAAAACAAATTATTTTTTACTTTGTAACTTCAAGGTTGCTGAGTATTTTTATAGCTATGAGACAAATAAGCATTTGAGTAAGTCAAAGGTTGCTCCTAAATTAGAGCAGTGTGGTACAGCACATTACCTCATCCTCACTCACATCAGCAGACGTGTCCATCATAAGCATGCATCCTAAGCCTTGCTGACATGCCCAGCTCTGCTAAGCTAGTGTTGCACACTGGAATTCTCCCTGAAGGACGCAATGGAAAGTCAGCAGAACAAACAAATTGTAGGGCTATGACATGACACTTTGAATTTTTTTTTTAAAGAGCCCTATTACCATGTATTTCTAAAAATACTTGCGTCTGAGCCTTTTCCTTCTCTCTGCCGAGCTAAAATAAGCCCTAGATCTGGAGGAGTGGTGGAGGGCAGATATAACACAAATCAGCAGTCGCCAATGGTGATGTACGTTTGGCTGATGGGAATAACTCCTCATAATTCCTCAGCATGTCGAGCTAGCCTAGTCATGAAGGAAAAGATAAAGGCTTAGAGATTTCACAACAGCGCTGGAGAGGAGGCAAATGCAGCCAAACATGATGGGGTTTCAAAAGAGACAACATTGGAGAGGAAAGAGGTGCGAGGGGGAGAGGGGGGAGAGGGGGATGAGGGGGGAGAGGGGGGAGAGGGGGGAGAGGGGGGAGAGGGGGGAGAGGGGGGACGACTCATGGCCACAGCTGCAACTTGGCCTGGAGGATTCGAGACATTCTTGTAATAAAGGGCTGTAATGGAGTCACTCACCCCAACTTTCCACACCCACTGCAACCAACTTTCCAAAATGCCTCTTTTATAACAAATTCCGAAGAAAGAAAAAAACAATGGAGAACAGAATGTATAATACTCAAGAGGTATAATACTCAAGAGGTGTGTTTACTCGGCTGATTTCTATTATTGTATATTGTATAAAATGACAATAAATTGTGTGTTTAAATCGGTTTAAGCCAGATGCGCTAGAGGAGAGCTTGTAAAACGTGAAAAAAAAAAAAACCCAGAGGGTCAGTACAGGTGATTATATGTCCCCAGATGGGCTGTCATGAAATATATTGCAATGAATTCCTTTTCATGAACAATATTTTCATTACAATAAACTTCAAAGGATGACAGCTTGATCTTCCAGCTGACCAAAGATCTAAAGCAACTGCTCAGACTAAGTCGGTTTGTCATCATTACAAGGTGTTGACTGAACAGCAGAGGTGGAACAGTCACTTTAAAGCTATTTGGTGAGGATGCATCTGTTACATCACAGTTTCTTTCCCTCTGAGACAACATTTAGAAAATCAAGACCGTGACTCAGGTACACATCAGCTCCTGCGTCGTGACTGGACCCATTCTACATGTTTCCAATGAGTGGGATTACATTCACTGGTACAAATACACTGTTTCCATTAAATTCAGGAATACCATGCAGAAGAAATTGGCTGTAACAATGCATTAAAGTGGCAGTGTCATGTTTTTTCCAGATATATGGTGCCATTTTATAGCACAATCAGTATGTTACCTATAGTTGTTATATATATATAGATAGATAGATAGATAGATAGATAGACAGACAGAGGGAGAGAGAGAGAGGAAAAGAAAGCGAAAGAGAGAGAGAAAGAGATTTGACTTTGTGATATAACCCTGTGAAACTGGGCTTCTGTCTCTTTAAGAAACTCTTGCTGTTTCTGCAACTACACCCTCAGGAAGTCATCACAACATCTCTCCTCTATTAAACCTTTAATGTTTTTAGCAGTGTTGCACTGAAAAGCTCAGCTGAGCTCAGTTAATACGCTCAGGTGATGTGCATTTCAACCAGGAATTGGCTAATTTCTGCTTGCTAGTCTGAAGGAACTGAGTGGGGCAACGCTGGAAAGAGGTGGTCAGTAGGGCTGAAGCTCAGAAACTGCAGTTCCAAAAAGGAGCTTTGTCTTCAAAGGCAATGCTCTGACCCATCCAGGTGTTTTGAACAACTGAATGGTTGCCACAGGACGTTAAAGGTCTTATCAAACATACATCAAAGAACCAAGGAAACACTCCAGGTTTGTTTTGATGAAAGAAAATTATAACAAGATATAAAGCTAAAAAAGAAGTCAATTTTACGTAACACTGTTCCTTTAAGCTCATGAGCATTTACAGTCATGAAACAATATATGAATTAAATAAATACAGTTATTTTAGAATGAATAAAAGACCTTAAAACTATGAGATGATCAATCAAATCAATTACAGCCATCTTTAGGATGACTTAATATTGCTCTTAAAATTTATATTACAATAAAAGGTGCCATTATAGCTGTTGAGTAATCCAGTTACCAAATATATTCACTGATTCTCCTCCTGCTGACTTCACAAGACCAACATCGTGTAGCAGTGCAGAGTTTGGCTGTCTTTTGAAATCATCATTAAAAGCAGTATGCATGAGCACATCTGCAAGTGCAAGAGAAATTGGGGGTAGGGAGAGCAACATTTTCCTTGTCATCTAAGACAGCATGTCTATGTTAAACATACTAAATCATATCACTGAAGAACATTAAGCCTGAAAGCATCACTTTAATATTGATAGGTTCTGGTCCTATAGCATAGTTAACCAACACTACTAATACTGACTTTGAAAAATGGACCACATAATTGTTTTTTAAGGGCTTAGCCGCTAGAAATGTGAATAGAAACAAGTGCATTGTTTTCAGTTCAGGTGAAAAATATTACATGATGTTTTCTGATTATTTGTGTCTAGAAAGTTAATTAAAATTTGTATCAGACGTGTTAGTTAGGATGTTATTAGGTAGAAAAAGAAAAAGGAATATTTCCTCTAAAGTTATTGTAATATTTAAAAACTTCCATAATCTCCCACTTCATTCATTAGTGAATTTTACCCTTAAAAAATAAAACACCCAAAGATTGCTAATAATTGCAGTAAACAGTGAATTTCCAAAATAGAAAGAAATCCATTTCAATATCTTGTGAAGTTGAAATTTTGACCAAGAATTCAGTTTTGACGTACCATCTCTTTGTATACTATTAAACCCGTGGTTCACACAGAACTCTACAAGCTTTGATTGTTAGTATGTTCCTCTATGTTTTCAATGCTTAGAACAGAGAAAAACGTTTATTCTATTAACAGTATTTACCCTGGTGACCGAGCACAATAATGAGCAACTCCTGTTGGTTTTCATCCATCCCACATCCAAACTAACTTCTGAGACAAGTCGAAAGAGCTCAAATTGATTTTTACTGAACACGACCAATGCACAAAAAACATGCTTTTTACCTTGTTACTCATCTATTTGTGGTGTCTGTCTATGCAAAGTATGAATGTCAATGCCACAGGCTGCAGTTTTGTTTTTAGGCTTGCTCAATTTTGTGTTAGCCTGTAGGGAAACGTTCCACTTTTTTCAGTAAAAGATACTGTGATATGGCTGCAAAGGCAACTCAAACTCAACAGTCAACCATCTCACAACATCAACTTCGATAAGCACCACCTGAAAGAAAGAGACTGTGAGTAAGATGCTAACAATGAGTGTAGCAGTGGGGGTGCCTCCTGTGACACCCCAGCTTTGACCCTATTCACAAAAGGGGCTCTCTGGCACCCTCCATTGATGGCTCTGAGGTGGCTCAATTTGAACCTCCCAGGATGCCTCACTCCTTCCTTCACATCAACTGAGACACCAATGAATTTCTGTCTTCAAAGTGTGTTATAAAAGAGTCTGTTCTTGTTGTAGCTTCCTGTCATTAGGAAGTGACAGATGCAAACAAGGCATTTTAAAACCTAGCATCAAACAGTAACAAATTAGCAATAACACCTTAATGCTTAGTAACCGTGTTCCCATAACAGCTCATCAAAGCAAAAGCATTCCGGTTGCTACTTAATATCCTGGGACACAAGAGATAGTTGCAATAAAAACATGACTACAAGTACAAATCATTTGGTGGCTCGGTTCAAACAAGATCATGGAGTTTGTGGAATTATGTATAGAAGCCCAAAATTATTCAAACTTTTGGCAGATAGGAAAAATCATGTGACTAGAAAATACTAATAAAATTAAATGATTATTTAACCTTAAATCTGGTGACTAAAATACTGAGAAATCAACTCAAATTTAAGATGTTATAAGACCTTTTTAAGACCACTGTGAATAAAATTTAAGGCCCTTATTTCCACAGAAACATACAAGCTTTGTCAAGCCAACAAGAAATAAATGTAAACTAATCCATGATGGATGCATAAAGCTAGCAAGCTAAGAAATGTTAAAATGCAGTGCAGATGTCTGCGTTCAACTCAAACTTTTGACTGAGAAAAAAGTCCCACGAAAGAAATAAAAAGAAAGTTCTATAAGAATAACAAAATTTATGACCTATATTTGCATTTCAGTCCAGTTTACCTTCTTTTAAATATATATAAATTTAAGATATTTAATTTTAATGAATCTAAGGCTTTTTAAAGGATGGACAAACACTCTGTAATAATGTTTCTCAGTACCACCCACTTCCAACGCCCCCAAAAATATATGACCAACCTCACAAGGGTCATTGATATGCACACATTTCTTTTTTCATAGTCAGTAAATGCACCAAAACATAAGAAAACAGCAAGACTATTAAGTGTACAAATTATTTTGCTGTAAAGACGACAGATATTCTGAATATCATTGAGACGGTTAAAGGAGTATAACCTGTAGGCCAGCACACCAATAAAAGATGTTGAAAATCTTTTAGAAAGGGAAGAATATTTTCAATAAAGGCATGTGGCTATTCAGCTACAATGAGTAGATAATCAGATAACAGAAAGGTGAACATATGAAAACAACGTTGCTCTGGTTTCTCCTGTCAAGAAACTAATTCCATCTGGATTAAGAAATCTCAAAAGAATGTTTAAACTTTTCTACAGGAAATACACATAGCAGCTTCTTTTAGCAACAGTAACTCTGCTAATAACTGGGGCAAAGATGCTTTGAAATATCAACTCAATAATCAAGTCTTTGTCTTAAAGTAGTAAAATTCTGTTTAACATTTACGCTGTGTAAATCTTCTTGCTCTCTCACACAAACAGTGTGATGTTGCCTCTGGTCGTAATGTAAAAAAATGACTGATCACAACACAAAAGCTCATGTTCAGAGGCAACGCATAAAATTAACAGTAAAATGGATAAGAATATAAAACTTTGTTTTACATAAACTTGTACGAAAATGTACAAAACAGAATTTGAAGACATTCAGGTATGCAGAAATAGACAGTTTTTTTTATGTTTGGACATTTTAATAGAAATCATCTTTTTGTCTTACTATACCTTTCTGAGAAGACGCACATTCAATTTCACACTAAAGTAAAATAAAAGATTGACATTTATTGTTCAAAATTTGAATCAATACCTTTTCTAAATCGGTGACAGAAAAATCAGGCACAGAATCTCTACATTTACTGTTCTACACTACATAACCTGAGGCCAGTACACCAATAAAAATCAGAATGAGAGCAACATTTATTTGCAAATTACACGGTCAAGTTAGGTTCATAAACAGTGAATTGTCCTGCATACCACAAGGAAATGTGTCACTTTCTGTTCCGACTATGAGGGCATGTTTAAAAGGTAACTATGAGATATGAAAGGACCCACATAACTGTGCTTTGAAACCTGCTAGGAAAATCAGAAACCTCAAGAGGAAGAAAAAAAACATGCAGTTTCCTGTATGTGCTTAGGTAGAGCAGCATCCTTTCCAGCAAAATGTGCACCAGCCTATTATGCAAAGGAAGTAAATTGAGTTTACATTTCTTTTCAACTACTGCAATCCTGTTAAGCTAAAAGCTGGAAACAAAATGTCTAAAAATACCGTAAATCAATCTGAATGACATGCAGTTGCAATGTCACAGTGAAGGATTACAGTTCTTTCTGTTGATTCCTGTCTTTAACTTTGTGGGCAGGCTTCTTAAAATAAATCTTTACAAATGACACAGTTTAGCTCTGTAACGCGGCTCCTGCTGCCTCTCGCTCACTCACTCATGAGCTCTACACACACAAGAGATGACATCATGTTGGGTCAGATTGGGTTTTAGTGCTCAGCTTGCTATCTACGTCTGCCATTTCCAGAGTCGAGCATGCCTAACGTTTTGCCAAAGCAGTAAATTTAAGCAAGCATAAATCTGTCTGCAGGTGACGACATGGGAAAATTATTTCAAGTACGAAATAACAAATGGCGTGCGTCTTTTATTATTATTGTCGCAGACAACGAATGAAACATTGCCTTAAAATTAAGTGCATAAAAATACTATGATAAACACCGATAAACGAGCGCAGACATATGAACCAAAATGAGGTTGGGGGTCATGTTGTGGCGGACGTTGCTGTCTCAATAGCCATTGCGACTACGCACTGATAGTAAAATCTCACTCACAACAAGGCAGGCTACAATGGAAGGTACCACAGTCATTTCTGGTGTTACACACCGAAAGGCTCTACATGACAGTGCTAAAATTACACACAGGACAAGTTCCCACAACATCCAGTCGCATTGTCGTCTTACAACCCCCTTCAGCTTTACACTTCCACTACAACCTGTCACCCGTTGGCTCAGCGTACTCACCCCCTCCAAAAGGAGCAAACCAAACACCAAAGCTTATTCCCTCGTCAGTTCCAGGTGTAAAACATGCACATTTCGGCGTCGCTTTTTTTCTTATATATATATACACATAAAAACATTTAAGAGCAGGTGCATTGAAGCGAGAATGAACACTTCGTTATGCCCATTAAAAAGACAAACCTACGCACTTTAAACCCAGCGATGCTGGTGTCTGTGTGTTACCTACTCACCACCTCTGAGTGGACTGACGTTCAGACAACAAGCCGAAGCAAAACCAAAAACGACGGTGACGGTCTCCAACTCCAATGCACTTAATAAAATCCACTTTTTTTTTACCCTATGACATTTAGCTACAGTAGCTTAGCCGCTGACACGAGAGGAAGTGTCAGTTCAGTTTGAGAGCGCGAGGCTTTAGCGCAAGCTGTTAACTGACAAACGGTGGCAACATCAAAGAGGGGAAAGCCGCTCACCTTTTGTGAAAGTCGTCCAGGTTAAAAAAGAAGAAGAAGAAAAAAAGATAACGCGTACTTCAAAAAGTGTTTAGTCCGACTTTGAAGATGTCGGTGCGACTTCGCGAAGTGCTGTCAGTTGGTCTAGACTTCCTGAATGACGGAGCCGCGGGAGAGCAGAACAACCCCTCGCTCGTGTTTGACAGTTACTTTGACAGGCAGGCGGAAATAAAGTTGCCTGCTGTGGGGACCGCTGGAGGATGTGCGCCTTACAGGCTCTGGGTTTCTTTGTTAACAAGTTATTTTTCCTAATATGTTCATACATTACTGAGATGGTCTGTGCTCGTTTAACAAGATCAAATGCACATATTTTGGCGTTAGAGTAAAGTTGCTTTAACGAAAACAAAACTATCCATCCCTTAAAAATAAACGATCAGAAAACTTGCACCTTTATTTTCTTTACAAATCATTAAAGATGCATGATCTGAGTCATATCCAATTCTGTTGCAACTCCAGGAAAGAAACAATATATACTCGATGCAATGCTGCCATCTGCTGTTGTAAGTTAAGTTTTTTTCTTTTGTCCTCATAACGAAGAATTGTGTGTATAGCATTACTTAAAGTAAATGTAGTTATCCATAACTCAAGTAAGAATAAAACGTATTTTGTCAAAAGGCCACTCAATTAATTTTTATTAATTAAAAAAAAATGTATTTAGATTGACAAAACCATTGCGTTTTCTGCATATTTGTATTTTAAAGGCTGCAATAAAAAAAGGAAGAAAAAAAAAACAATATTTAAAAAATTACTTTAAACGAAGGAGTCAAAATAACATCTAGGCTCAATCTGAAACTGGTGATGTGTCTTCTTTTTTTAATCACACCAGACTTGACAGTGATCTAGCCAAATTAAGTTTATTAAAATGTGCTGATAGTAACCGATCCATATGACTTTCCCAACTCTTTGAATGAGCGTTGTGGCCCAGTTTTTTCACCGGAAAGCATTATTCTTCGTTAAAAAACGGAGGTAAATTCTGCAAACAATAGTTGTGCAGCATCGCTAAGTAAAAGCCAATTGGAAGTGACAAAAGACTCTCATTTAAACTGTTAGATATGGTAACAGTTGTGATGTGTGCCTTGTACAATTAAATACAGAAATGTGACCTTCATAATCAAAACTAGTAGCAAAATCAGGCAATAAATCGTTTGAGAACCGAAACAGTTGGTTCCTGTTGGTAGCTGAGCCAAACTATTTGGATCTCAAAAATTAAACGGAGTTCCCATTTTATAATTGGCACTTTGGTCGTTTGCATAGATTCCAGTGCACTTGAAACAATTAATAAAAATATTATTTCTGTCAATCCTAAGTTTTTATGAAACACAGATTGACTTTTCTTAACTTAAATTATTAAACACAATCAATGTAACCCGATATTATTTTATTTTTTTATTTTTTACATTAATTTTGTACAGGCATATACGTGGACGGCATGACATACAGAGGTCCTGCCAGTTGTAGGCGCAGTTTCAAGAAGCCTGCAAAACACAAATCGATTGTTTATTTCATGTTTGTTTACATCCACACGGATAAATGGCTTCCACTTTGATTTCTCCTATGGTGGATTATTACAACGATGAAGAGGAACTCGATAGCGTGGATGACGATGATGACCGGAGTTTCAGGGGAAGAGACTCAGAAGAAGGTAACGTTTAAAGGAATCCTGAGCAACACATTAACTGTCGGGCTCCGTCTAGTCTTTGGAAAAGAAACGGAAATGAGCGGTTCTTGCAGAAATGTAGCTATAAGCATCTCAAGCCAGGCGTTTCAAGGACTACTTTTGCTAATATGTGTTTTAACTTACAAGGTGCGATTTGCTTTGGGGTAAATTTTGCCTTTCGTTCACATAGCTAGTGACATCAACAACGATTTGTTTGTACAGTAACTCGCTAGCGTGCCCTTTCAAACTATAGACTCCACCCAGATGACTATTAGCAACAAAAAAGTGGGTGGTTTCCATGCTTGAGACAATTTTCCTTCCACCACAAGTTTTATACTCGACAGTAAGAATGGAAAACCCATTTAGGAAATTTAGACGATGAGCATTTGGGTAGTGTGTAAGTTTATTAAGGTTGGTTATTTAATAATAAAGACATGTTTAGTGGAAATGTATTTCACTGTTAAAAGGTTGGACTGAAAATATTTAATTAAACATGAAACATCAGGAAAAATATGTATTTATTTTCGTTAGAATAATGTGACATTTTCGTAAAGCAAAGATTTAAATTCAATAAATCCTGCTCAGGAAATATGATGAATGCTTTCGGACCAGAAACTTGACTTTTCAATCTTGTTGCATTTTAATAAAGAGGAGAAAAACATATCCTTCAGTATTTGATCTGGTGATCACAGAGAGATTGGTTTGTAATTAATAATAAGTATTTATTAGATATACAAGCTTTTTTCCCGACTGAGTTTGAGGTCTCCGTCAGAATCATTATGACGGATTTTGATTTCTTTTTCTCCCTAAATTTGTCCTATTTCATAATAGGACAAATGAGAAGATGTACTGCAACGTTTTGTAGAGGCATGTGTCCTGACCCAGTAGCTGATTTTTGTTTAACTCGTAAAAGTGTGTAGGGGGAATTAGATGTTGTTGGTTTATGAACTGAAAATGTTGCTAGTTTTGTTGCATCAATCAATAGGATAAAGCTGTTGTACATATTAATGAAAAAAAAAGACTTTCCGATCTCGTGTTGTATCTTTAATGTATTCATAGGAAAATTAAAAAAAAAAAAACAACTTTAGGATATTCTGTCATACAATTTTTTAATAAAGTTGTAACTACTGTCTCGCCCCGTATGAAACTAATCTATGTAATATGGAGCTGTATTCAGGATGGGGAATTTTACGGGATAACTTTTTTTCATTCATTGCCATATCTGTGATCATTTATTTCCTCCCTCTCCAGTAGTTTTTGCTCCTGATAAGCTCTGATAATTAGGCAGCCACTGAGCTCGGTGACGTTAGCTGTGAGCGCTGACAGGTTGGCCCTGCCTGCTGTGTCCACTGCTGTGCCCTTTTCACACTCCTCACTCAGACCAGACGGATTGCGGTGAATCTCTATTAAAGCAAGGCAAGAAACAAAACGAGGCGATGACAACACTACAAGGTTCGCTAGTCTTCTGACACTGACCTCCAGACGAACAGCTTGGTTTATTTTATGTAGTTTTGCTCCTTCTGATGTGTTTCTGATGTCCTTGTGAGCTACAGCCGGGTTACTCTTCCAACAGCAGACGGAGCTAACTTCAGCTAGCACACAAATGCTAACTGAAAATGAAACTTGCTGTGTCAGCTCAACTTGGCCTTTTTTCTTTCTTTTCTTTCCGTCTTTTGAGATAAAAACGAACCGGTTCTATTCGCCTCTTGACTGTAAACTTTGCCTCTAAGTTTGACACGACGCTTAGCATCGGTGAAAAACGTTAGCGTCCTTTTTTTTGGTTGTTGAGTTACCGGTGGACTGACAGCACCACCACTAACCGGAGCTGATAATCATCCGATGCTGCAAATGCTAAAAGTTTTAAATAACACGGAATGTTATTGATAATGTCGGTTGATTAAACTCACTGAGATGCACTTCTGGTTTTATCCACATCGTCATTGTTTAGCCGAACTTTTTCTCGTGTTGTTTCACAAATGTGGACGTGATCTCCATTCAAACACATCCGAGGGCATCCTAAGAAAGGGTGTTCACCATTACCTCACTAGTGCCACGCACGTTCTTTGATCTGCCTAAGACAACCATAGCGATCACGCTGACAAAACTCCTGAAATATGTGTGTTAAAGTTTAATTTAGACTTCGGTATTTTAGTTCAGTTCCTGTCATTCTTGCTTCCAGACACAGAAGATGCCAGTGAGACAGATCTTGCCAAACATGATGAGGAGGACTATGTGGAAATCAAGGAACAGTAAGAGAATTACCCTTTCTTGCTACAAGTTTAGATTAAAAGTTTCTTTTTCTATGATTATAACCTGTATCGTTTATTTCTTTGCAGAATGTACCAGGATAAACTGGCCTCATTAAAAAGACAGCTGCAGCAGCTACAGGAAGGTAACAAATAACATTTTGATTTTCAGTAAATGTCAGAAAGCAAGTGCATTCTATCTATGTTTAGTTTGATGATAATTATAATAACCAAGACACAATGTCGACCAAAAGAAAGTGTTAAATAAGTGCTCCTTCTTGGACAAAAACTGAAAAAGAAACCAACATGTAAATATGAGAAATAATAATCTCGTCTGCCTTTTGTTTATGAATACTCACAGTTTCTGAGCTGCTGGCTGCTGTTTACAGTTCTGTAGCCACACCAGCTGCTCCCACAGAGTACTTTGAGTTCAGACTGAAACTATTGTTGAATGTTTTCTACTTTTTTGTTGCTTCTTGAAATGTAGAGTTTATTCTTTCAAAGTCACAAAAGTCCAAGGTTCAGTTTCCCACAGAATGAATTAAAACAGCCAGTAAGATGAGGGATAACACAGAAAGACAGAGTTCACTTTTTTTTTTTTTTTTTTGTCCTCGCAGGTACTCTGCAGGAATATCAGAAAAGGATGAAGAAGTTGGACCAGCAGTACAAAGAGAGACTTCGAAATGCAGGCAAGAACACGATGCGTTTTAATGTAGATGCATCCATATTCAGAGGAGGTTACTGTAAGTTTTGGAGTAATCTGTACTGTAGTGGGTGTTTCACCTGAATGTCCACCAGGAGATGAACCAGATCATGTTGAAGTAATTTAGGATGAGTTTTTATCCTAAAAGGTGGGAAAAATGTTTGCCAGTCACAGCAATCTACGTATATTAAGTGGTCATGTAAAATGCGTACTAGTTCAGATGTGAGTTAGCATTTTTATGATGTTGCTGTTAGACAAGAACATTATATTTCCTGCCTTGAGAATGTCGTTCGTCAGTAAATGTTTATTGTCAGTAATAGTTCACATTTGGATAACTTTTCATATGATGGGAAATATGCAATATAAAATATTAAAAATGTCTGAACTGCACCAGAAGAATCAAGATCAGCTGATCTACTCAGCAGGTTGATGCAATCAGCATCCTACAGCAACATAAATTCATTTTGGTTTTCAGTAGTTTTTAGTTCATAAATTTCTTTTGATTCAAAATATTCTATATTTTCTTTCTGGAAACATAATTAATATTTCACAACACAACAAGGAAACTAAATATATCAATCCATAGAGTTTTGAGCCTGATCACATACTGTAGATTGAATTTTTTTTTCTTATTTTTCTTTATAGAGTTGTTTCTTCACCTGGAGGTAAGTAGATTTGATGGAAAAAAGCAGGTTCTGTATTTTTATTTTTCCCTTCAGTTAAAAGTCAAATGTGGTTACGGTCTGTTTAATTTCTGCAGACAGAACAGGTGGAGAGGAACTACATAAAAGAAAAGAAGGCAGCGGTGAAGGAGTTTGATGATAAAAAAGTTGAACTGAAAGAAAACCTAATCGCAGAGCTGGAGGAAAAGAAAAAGATGATTGAGAATGAGAAGTTAACAATGGAGCTAACAGGTGGTAAGGAAATATGAATATGTTTGTTAATTAAGAATTTAAATACTGGCAGATAAAATGTATATTTAGAGTGAGTTTAGACCATTTCGATGGTCTAAACTCGAGCTTTTGAGCTAGTACTTTAGAGTACCTCAGAGTACAGCAGCAGTCGGATAAATGAGCTTCTGATAGCATAACATTCAGCATTTTTTAATCCTGTTTCATGACATCTTGATTTAAATAAGATGGTTCCACATAATCCAGAATATATTACTGTGATATAAACTCAAACCTCTATACAGCATTAAGGAAGCCAGATAAATGCAATCACAGCTGGCATGTTTTAGAACAAATCATGGTTGAAAATGTATGATTATAATATAATGTTTTCTGTCATTAACAGACTCGATGGAGGTGAAACCCATCATGACGAGAAAGCTGAGGAGGCGACCCAATGATCCAGTCCCAATCCCAGACAAGCGAAGAAAACCGGCACCAGATATCCTTACATGAACTCTGTACAATTGGCTACATATGAATATTGGTCCATGTATTAAAATGCATCTTTAAAATGCAAGAAGTGCCTACCTTAACTCTTCAAACCTCAGCTAAATTATTTATTAACAGATGACCAGATAATGGAAGACCTAAGAACACTTAATAAGGTTTGTATTTCTGTTTTCACAGAAGTTCTAACATAAATTTTATGTGTTCATAAAATTAATTTCAAATATTTTCATCACTTCTTTTTTTTTTTTTTTTTTTTTTTTCACAGCTAAAGTCACCGAAACGTC
Source organism: Poeciliopsis gracilis (assembly GCA_911649635.1). Taxonomy (NCBI): domain Eukaryota; kingdom Metazoa; phylum Chordata; class Actinopteri; order Cyprinodontiformes; family Poeciliidae; genus Poeciliopsis; species Poeciliopsis gracilis. The sequence goes on from CAJVRI010000715.1 coordinate 2,525,171, forward strand.
CAGGTACGTCACAGCTCATCTTCAATGGCTAAGCTTTATTTTAAGGGAACTGCTTGATATTCATTGTGGTACAAAACATTTTCCAACTCCATTTCTTCTGATTTTCCTTGTCACACATCCATGTCAATATCAAACATTTTCTAAATTCAAACAAAATAAACATGAATAAAGACAAAATTCAGTTTTTAAATGTTGTTTTATTATCAATTGCAGAATTGTTTTAATTCAGCCACATTGGAATTACAATGATTGATATGGGTTATGTTTAAAATCATCTCCCTCCTTGTCAATAATAACTTATTTTGAGTTTCAACTATACCACTCTAAAACCTTCATTATGCAGCACATAATGCCAGTGTCTGTGGGAAAAGGAGAGGCTTTATAACTTGGTTAGGTTTTATGAATTCCAACGTATAAAATGGAAGAAGTGAATGTGCAAGACATTAGTATAAAATAAGAATTTTTATTCCCATGAATAAAAGCAAAGCAAGCTCTTGATTAAGTCAATTTTATTGTTTGCTTGACTAAAATATATTAAATTTGGAACAATTTAAAAGAGATGGTTATGGTTTTTCTTAACTGGCTTCACATCCAGTTAAGACACTGAGGCCCCTCAACAAAACCAGATATACAGACCTGCTGTTTGTATAGCTGGTTTTTCTGTGTGTTTGTAATGTTTCTGATTGTGTCACCATGTCCAGTGTCTCCTTCGTCTCCTGAGCATGTTCCCTCCGCTCCCATGGAGAACCCCTCCCAGCGTTACGAGGCCCGCATTGAGGAAGGGAAACTTTACTATGATAAAAGATGGTGAGATTTTATCTCTGTTATCAGAGAAAGCATGACTGTGTTTTCTAGGATGGAATTTAAGTTGCTCACGTGTTACATCTGCCACCACTAGATGGCCCCATTGTTACGTGTTTGGTCTTCAATGCACGTTTTTCAAGCTACTAAAAACTGTATCAGTTTTTACTGAATGTATACCAATGCTTGAATCAAATATAAACATAAAAAACCTCCTCTTGGGCAATGTGTCTGCATAGCAACCAGTGTTGCACTCTCCTTTGATTTATATGCAAAGATAATAAGAATCCTTGACCAGACTCAGCCCTGACACCTTTCTGTTTGAGAGTGGAGGTCTGAATCAGAAATGTCAGAACATCTATTCCTTTCAAAGGCGAAGGAGATAATAGAATTCTGCCCTATTAGCTGCTGCCGTAGCCAGAGAAAGTTGAGAGGAGCAAGTTGTGAGGTGCAAGCTGTGTCCCTTTGAAGGCGAAGTCTCATTTATTTGCGGCTGAAGAAGACGTCGACAACAGAAAGCTGTCTCAAAGCGCCACAGGGAGATGCATGCATCATTATTCTTCAGTAGACTCTTAATGATCAAATATTTTCACCACCGATCTGTTCCTCTTGCTCCGCTTTGTCCGTTGACAGTTTGGAAATATCAAGACTTTTTGGGTGGATGTTTTAATCCATTTATCAACTTGGTGCTTTCTCAGGATAAACGTGGTTTGTTTAGGTTGATGAAACTACTTTTGCAACTTTTTGTTGTCTCCTTCCTTGACTATGATTGAATCAAATTGATGGGGGTTTTTTTTATGGGACAGGTACCATAAAAGTCAAGCCATTTACCTGGAATCAAAGGATAACACAAAGATTAGCTGCGTCATCAGCTCAGTTGGGACCAATGAGGTAAGTTAAATTTATTATTATTAGTGCACTTAACTCTTTGATTAAGTTACATTTACTTTGTGATCATTAAAACTTTTTTAGTACAAGAATAACTAATTGACTTTAGTGTTGCATGTACAAGTCAGTACAATCTACTTGATTAGCCCTTCTCACTCTGTGTTTTATTTGTAATTTAGGTCAATTGCTAATGCAAATTTCTAATCTTATTTGGCAGCTGCTATGGCTTTAACAGCTGATGAAATGCTCTGTTCTTTATGACTAACTGAAGCAATAGATTTTAAATGAACAAGAAGAAAAATTTCAAATCTAGGGCAGCCTTTATAGCTGAGATGTAAAGCGTTGTCGACAGTGATTTGATTGTAATTTACTTCATGTCTTGGCTGATTAGTTGAATTGGTTGCATCCTTTAAACTTGCAGGTGTTGGTAGTTAAAAAGCAACTCTGCTCCAGTGTTGTTATGTATTTACAAAAAGTAATTTTTTCTGTGTGAAGACAATTTGCTTCACAATTCTCTTAGTGGAAAGTTATGAACTTACTTTCCACTAAGTTCATAAGATTAGAAATGAGCCTAAGTTTATGCATATTTTATTCATCATCACCTATATTATACCTATATCAACTTCTATGATTTTACGTAAAGTAACATAGTAAATTCATTTAGTTCATTTACTAAATTATTTCAGGCTAATCTCAAGTGAATACAAATGCACACCAGAAATGACACTAGGATGAATCCAAAATGGAAAGGTTTTGTTTGCTCACCATCACTGAGCTTGTTGAACCACCTTTAGCAGCATCAGTCTCTCCGATTGTTCTGGTGGTCTTTTGGCCTTTCTACTTTTCTTTTGAAGAATCTTGAATTAATGAGTTACAACAACATTTAATTTCCAATTGGGTCATTAAAGTATTTTGTAATTGAAATCATCACTCCTCCAACACAGTGCCTGCTGAGTTGTTCTGTGTCTTATAGTCAAGAAACTGTGGTGTCTCCTCTCTACTTGCAAATTAATGTCTCAAACGTACTGAGACATATGCTGCTTGAATAGGACAAGCTATAACATTGAACACGCTAACCTTCTTCTTTGCAATTTCTCTGAACTGTGCACTCTGACCTTGAGAAGGATTTGCCAGATCCTCTGCTCCTGGGAGGATTGGCAACTAACTTTTCCGAGGTCTTCTTTTTTTAAACTGTTAACTTTAACCCACAGCTGTTGTCCACATACCAACACACAGCAAAATCAGATGCTTTTACAGTTATGGTATCTCTCAGTGATGATTGATAAAACAATGGCATTTGATAATCAGCATCCAACCCCTACTTTTTCTTTTCAATTCTAAGAAAGCAACAAAAGTGAACTTGGTTTTCCCGTGACTGTACAAATTATTTTTAATTTAGCTTTGTGTTATATTTAGAAACTACTACAATTGTGGGATCAGTTTTTGTACTTTTGAGGTTCAATCTTGAATCAAGATCAGGCTATTTTCATTTTACTATATAAAACTTTAGCTTGACCACAAACCAGCACTGTTAGAAATGTAACACTAAAACTTGGAAATGTAACTTCTTTGTAGTGTTATGCCTGAACAAAACAATCATTACAACCTTTCATGACATTGATAAATGACAAGTCTTCCTTTCCTTCTGTGTTCGCTGTCCAGATTTGGGTGAGGAAGACGAGTGACAGTACAAAGATGAGGATCTACCTAGGACAGCTGCAGAGAGGAACATTTGTCATCCGTCGACGGTCTGCTGCGTGAAATGTTCGCCGGCTCTGCCCCACCCAACCCCATCTGTTCATTTATTTGTCCCGCCGTCTTACCACCAACTCACTCAATCATCCACTCTCTTCCTTGTTGGTGCTTTTTCAGTTTTACCATGTGGCTTTTATTTGTACCTAATATTTCCATATACACTACCCCTATTTTCTAAATAAAATATAAATGCAGAATTTCAGAGCTCTTTTTTTTTTCATCTTTTAAAACGCTTACTCGTTTCCTGTTTTATTGTGACTATGTACCATGTTTTTGGAACTATTTTGAATTTATTTTTGCTTTTTATGCAAAGCAGTTAAAACACATTTTCCAAAATTGGTAACTGTTTGCCAACTAAATCTGCTGTGTTAATTTTAACAGAGAAGGTTGTGAAGAATTATTGTTTGTTAGGTATGACCCACCCACCTAAATTAGTCATTTTCAAGAATATCCCTGTTGGAATGGTAAACAAAAACTGCTTGTTGTACAGATACCTACAGTATAAGTAACTTGTTACATTTCCAAGTGGATGAGAAGAGGGAAATCTGGGCCTCTCTGCTTAGGCTGCTGCATCCTCGACCCAACACTGGATAAGGAGAAGATAATGGATGGATTGCTATGTATACTGAACTTGTTTTTTGTCTCTTGTAAAAAAGAAATTTATTTTGTCATTTAATGTCACCTTCTCCATATGTGAACAGTCTGGAATAAGCTGTGTTGGCGTTTGGATTTCAGGTGATTCACTTATTTGTTGTTTTATTAAAATGATTTAGCTTTTTAATAATTTTAAGAAGAGTCTCTGATTTAATGATGGTGTAATACTTCAGGTCATTGTGAAGTATTTGGTACCAATAGTAAATGACACACCTTAAGTACCTTTAGTCACTGTTTAATGATTGGAGATGTTTCCATTATATAACCAAGTAATTTGACATTTCGTAAATAAATTTGATTAAGAAACGACATTTCGAGAAAAAAAATAACTCGTTTTCAATAAAGTTTTGGCACTAGGATGAGGTGGCTTTTTGGCCATATTGGAAATGCAAAACTGCAACACTTTATCAGTGTCACACAAATCACATGACCAACAGCTGGATGTTGCCACTGGTACAAACCATGAAGAAGATGGAGGATTATGGTGTGGCATATTTTTTAATGTCATTGCAGGAACATTTTTATTCCTGTGTGATTTTAATTGTTTTTTGTTTTTTTTATATTTACAGAATATTGACAAAGTTTAGCAAAGTGCAAACATAGCCATTGATTGACCACATTATAGGGCAAAATATAATGAGGTTTTGTTAAAATAAGTGATAAATTAGCCAATTGCAAACTAAAGCTACAGTCGTACAATGGCTCATTGAAAAAAGGCTGTCTACATTTTTAGCTGCAACCATTGGAGGGTAGGGTCAAAATTTGGTGTGAATAACTTGAAAGTGTATCCATCCTGTAGTTCATCAACATGTCAGGCTTGTTTTGATGGTATAATATTATATGAGGTATTTTATTGGTTTATTTTTGGTCTCGGTGCCAACTGGGCATAGTCTAAACACCACTTGCAACCTGAATATAGCTGCAGACAACATCCATGCCTTTACGAACACAGTATACCCCTTTTCTGATGAGAATAATGCTCCATAACATAAAGCTCAAATATTCTGCTGTTGGTTTCTGAACATTTCAGTGAGTTCTTCCGTGGCTTCCAAAGTCACCACATCTCAATTCAGTGAAACACCTTTTGGATGTGTGAAATCTGCAGAAACAGTGTGATGCTGTTATCTTTATATTAAATAAAATCTCAGGAATGTGTTCAGTTGATCACTTCATCATCAATAAACTGTTCTGGATGTATGGAGGTGACAAGTGAAACACAATGAAGACGTAATTCTAAATCCTCTATCGTTAGACTTGTAAACATTGAACAGCTTAATTTACTTAAATTTGTTGCAAATACAAGGATAAGCTACTGTTATGTGGTGGGGTCAGAATGTGAAACGAAACCCGTTACAAACCTGGGCTGCATAATGGAGGTCTGGTTTTACAATCAACACAATTTACCACATGTGGACTCAATTTAAACTTGAAACTGTTAATGAATTATCAGTAGAAAGAACTCAATTTTGAACGTTATTGCAGAGGCTGTGAATATTGATGTAAATGTGATTTTTTTGGTTTTCTATTTTTAATACTGAAAATTGATATATGTTTATAATTTGCAAAAATCTCAAAAACATTATTTCCACATTTTTGTAATAGGATTTTTGAATGTAAAATTTGGAGTAAAGGATTTAATTTAATACAATTTGGAATTAGTAGAATAACAAAATGAGGAAAAAGTGAAGCACTGTGAATATTTTAAATATGTTCTTTGGTCTGAGGAGCCTTTCCTATCCTCAAATATTATATAGCATCTTGAAAAGCTTTTTTGTGTGTGTTAAGGACAAGCATTTGAATATATCCTTCTAGCTCTGCAGAGAAAGAATATTTTATTGGACATCACGTGGACTTGACAGCGACTCCATATAATCAATGTGACCCAGTCAGCTCACAGCTCCTGTCCAGTCATACAGCCTCTCTCAGCCATCTCTCCACTTGGTAAACAGCTGAAATGTTTGGCATTCAGTGCAGGTCTTTGCCAGCTGAACAGCCTGCCATTTCCTTCCTGTGTGTCCTATCATTTTAACCGGATGGCACGTCTCACTTTTCCTCTGACTTAATGACGCTGCCGCCTGGCAAGAAGGGCAATTATTTTCCACACCACACAAAATGCGAGGCTCACGTGAAAAGGTTCGCTGTCTGGAAGCCGCGAGGTGTGATTGCTCAGTCTTTGGTGATGATATGAAATGAGCTGATAGTCAATGTGATGCCTGTCTGCTTTCTTTATTGCATCACCTCCGTCAGCCTTGGTTAAGGGCACAGTAAAATTCGCCGATACAAATAATGTGATGTATGTTGGGGCTTGGATTCCTTGTTTTTAGTAATTTTTGTAGGCAGCACATTTCAATAAATTTAGTATTAGGAGCTGTGACATAGGAAAGACACAATATGATCGCCTCAATTCAGACTCAATGTCTATTTCCAGTTTTTGAGCAAAAGTATTTTGATGTTAAAATATTGAATTGTTGTTATTCTTCAAATGCTTCTAATAAAGAAATAGTTACCTTTTTGTAACAAAAATAAGCACATCAAAGCACACATGATCAGCATAAATATTGCAATTAATGACCACAATAGCAATACACAACAGTAATACATAAAATCATCTTTTATATTTTAATGTTATTCCCTTATTAAAAGCATACCTATAGTGTTGTCTTGATTATTTCATGAATTCATGAATTCCTTTAATCTCTTGTAGCAATCATTCAGCTGCAGCGTCCAGGCTTCCCAGGTTACAGACTGTTCTCCCCCATGATTCTCTTATTTAACTCCTTCAGACTAGTTGCCAGCAATTAGCAAACACCTGGTGGAACTGTGCATCTGCTGAGCTTGTTATACAAGCTTCTTCTCAGTGCAATTCTGGTGAAAACATTGTTGAAGGTTTAATAGAGGAGCCTTTAAAAATAACTTAGACAGTAATTTTAGTAAATACAAACTTCAGAATTTGAAGAAAGTCATAAAAAATGCTTTCAAACTGCAGAAGCAGTTACATAGCAAAAGTTACATTTTAAAACCATAAAGGAACCATGAAACTACCTAATGGTATTACTGAGGCTCAGTTGCAAAATTATCTGTATCTTCATCATAGAGCTTATGAGCCGATAGTAAGATAAGGTTTACTCAGAGTTCTCCAACTTGACCAAGTTTGCTGTCTTACTATGTTCACATTTAATAAACTGCAGCACTGACTCTATTGTCCAAATCCACGCCTTTTAAATGAGCCATCTCTTCCTCTCTGGCAGTGTATAACACCCAAGCTTTTACTTCAGGTAGGTGTATATGCTGCTAGAATCAATATGCTGAGTAAGCAGGGGAGACAGGAGGAGCAGTTAAGCATGTAGGCAGTCCTCTGGTGATGAATCCATTTTTCTCTTGCACACTATCTGTTCACCAGAGTGTAAAACTCCAGCTGACACTTGCCATGTGCAAAACAAAAAAAAGGGATTTCTCCGGTCCTCAGTGATGAGAAGTCATTACAAAGCCTCAACTGTGGTTTCAGGTGTGTTGGTAAGCCTCACATGAGCTGTTACTCTTAGCCAGCTATTGCTTGTGTGCTGTAAAAAGTCACCAGGGGCATCAATAGAAAAATCCTCCTCAAAATCTCCCACCGACTCCAGCTCCAGTAGCTAACTCCCTCTTTCATCTCTTTCCTCCTGTTTTGAGCATTCGGTGCACTGCATGTTAGCACAGTGATACATGGCTGCAGGAAGGAGAGCTGCATCTCCCCCTGTATTATCTGCTGGAAAACGTGTTGGACCCAGGCAGATTTTGATTTGCCTCTGGTGAGCAGAATTAAATTGATGCCATGTTGGTCCTTGGGAGTTCTTTGTGGGCACTTGCAAGTTCCTGTTCGCCCAGTTTATCACACTCCTGCAGGTCTGCAGTGGGAGAGGAATTCATTTAGAATGCAAGATCCTCATCTGAGTGCTGATATTTGACCTGAGGTTACGGAGGAGAGCTAAAGGCACACTGAATCATTTTGTAACTGTGGCCAGAATTGTTTTCACCTTGTTTTCACCTGGGGAATGTAGCTATTGGATTTTCATACTCAAGCAAGAACTTCCCAAAATATATTTATGTCTTTTCATCTGGAATCCTGGAGTTAAATTGATAAAGTAAAGTAGCACCACTGCTGCTACTTAGCAACCCCTTTAAGTTCCACATGTAACTGTTAAAGGTAGGATATCTAACTTTTATTTTAAAAATTTACTACAATTTCCCTCTGGCGGTCAACGCTAATTTGATTTGAAACACCTGACATTCTTTCAAAAGTAAACTTCATCTTCTAGCTGATCTGATCCCATAACAATGTTGTGATCATTTCAAACATAAAGTTGTCAAGAAGCTTCTGCTCATTTCAAATTCAGGTCAATGAATAAATTCTTCATACGCTCATAAAGTATTTGTTTTTTGTCTTTTGATGTTGTGCAACAAAGTATGCATCAGAGTTAAATAATCCATTTTGGAAACTGCCATGGGAGGCACTGATGAGAATAAGAAGTATTTTAAGTAGCATTTGCTAGATTTGCCCCCAAAACTGCTCTGCCTCCACTTTTTGAAGTCAAAACGAAACAAAGAAACAAACTTAAAAGAACTGATTTCAACTTCAATTGGAGAAGCTTGAACTATAGCTGATGTGTATTTTTTCAGTACGTTTGAGATTGGTATTGTGCAAATTCAATTTTGTATTTTATTTCCCTGCAGCTTTTTGTTAATTTAAAGAGAATTCGCTGATGATGATGGTATCATTTTAAGCTCCTGTTTGTTGATTGGTTTTAGCACAAAAGACCTTCTGAAAAGACTTTTTTGTTGACAGTATAAAAGTGAATCTTTATCATAAAAATAAACACTATTTCAATTGGGCCATTTTAGGAGTCTCACAGTTTGTAACAACCCTAAAAACCTTAAATCCCCACTTAACTGTCCATATTGAAACACCATCCTGCACATAATTTTGAGAAGGCAGACATAAAATAGGAGCAACAACAACAACAAAAGCATTCTTTGCAGAAATCATCTGGAAGCAACTGTACAGAACAAGTTTATCACACAATTTCTGCATTCACAGGACTCCTCAAGGTGCTCTGTCACCTAAAGAGAGGTTTCTACCTTGAAAAGACAAATTATGTCTTGCCTTGTGAGAGCCAGGCAAGCATATGGAGGACGGTGCATACAAACAATTTATCTCCCCTTCAAGCGGTCATTTATTTTATCACCGCAACCTTTAAAGAACAGAAAACATGTCTTCTCCCTCTCCTGAGCTTCATGAATGTGGACAAGTAAATGTTGATGTGCTCACATGTTTGACAGGTACATTGCTTAACTTGTTTGCCAAAGGCTAGATGAGAAATCTCATGGACCATTAATAATATAATACTGTAGTTGTAAACACCAGCACCCTGAAGTTATCCTGTTTTAATAAGAACACTTTACCTTAACAAAATCTTCACAGTTTTACAAACTTAGTTCAATAGTATGAAATAAAATTCAGTAAGTAAAGGAAGTTTAGAAAAAAAAAACTTATCCATACAAAGTCATTGAATTTGAATCGATTTGTTCATGCAGAAAAACAAACTTTATTTGCTCTGTATGTTGCAGAAGATTTTTCTTGAATCATATTTTGTACAAGGTTGTTTTTTGAAAATCTCTGATCTGTCCCTATTGCAATGAATATACAGTATTTTTACCCTAAAAAATAGTCATCAATTGAATATTTTCTAGGCAACTAGACACCACCTGCTTACCACCAAGTAGACAAACTGTTGAGCAACAATTGTAGGAAAGTTAAACAGCAGAATTGAGCATAGCAGCTTTCACCTAAAAGCAGTATAATTGGTGCTGTGCTCTTTATTAGACATTCGACATGCACGATGGAGCAGAGAACCCTATGTGTTGGTCAAAGTTCAGTTTGCACTGTGATACATAATCACACATCCGACAGATACAGGATGTCTGTGAAGTTGTCCTAACTGAACAGAATGTAGCACATCAATGTGGAAAAAGAGTTTCAGCACATTGCATCCCCAATGCTCCCCCTTTCTTCTCTCATTGTAGCAGGGTCTGGTTTTAACATAAAAAGGCATCATCATAGCTGCAGTTTTCACTCTCCTTAGTTACTTTAGGAACTGTTTATTTTGCTCTATACTCAAAAATAGGTTTCCAAACTGACCTCTATGCTGTCCGGCATTCACTGACTTACCTGAATGGTCAGGTTCTCACTATGTTCTTCTAATAATGATAGCCTAGATAGCAGTGGCACTGTGAACTTTTGACCCTTTCCTTTCACTAATGTCTTTCACCCACCCGGATGAACATCTTGCTCCATTTCAGCATTATTAGCTCTGATTGAGATTGGAAGTTTTTCTTCTTCTTCTTCTTCTTCCTTTCTATGAAAGTGGGAAAAAAGGAGGGGAAATGGATGTGATTAAAGCCCATTGATTGTGAGATGTCTTCACAAGGCATGGAGGAGAGCTCTGAGTGCCTCATTTGGAGTGGAGAGGAGGGGATAATGGATTCCATCTTGTCGTTCCTGCCTCTTTTTTTAGCGGTTTGTGACAGAGCTGGGATGTCATCACTTTGATTGCACCGTCGTCGCTTTGTTGCGAATCTCTCCTCAGTCCTGAATTCCTTCTGCAGCTTTACAAGCACATTTGCTGACAGCAAAATCTTGCAAATAGGCAACAAAAGACATATACTGCTGCCAGAGATTTAAGCTAATAAGAAGAGAAATTTGCCAGAGCATCATATGATACCTCTTTTTCCATTAGCTTTATTAGAGTTGAGTGTAAAATGACTTCCAATTAGAGTTTCCTAGACAACATACTGGCTCTGCATAGTAATAGTCTTTGCCTCTTGAGTTTCACTTTATTTTTTTGCACTTGTCAGGAAATTGTTTTCCCTCTCCCATGGCCTTTCAGAGGTAATTTTGTGTGCTGCAATGTCTGTGCTATCAAGAAAGGCAATTTATCTCTTCTGTCTGTAGCCTTGCATGTTCAGAACACAAAAAACTCCTTAAAGAATATGTGGATTTGTTTGTACCTACTGTAAGGCTACCTTTTTATCCACATTTTATTATTTCAGTGTAAAGGATAATTGTCGTAAGTAACACTGCCATAATGTTTCCATTAGAGATTTGGAAATAAAAAGAAGCACAAGAACTTTTTGAGGCGAACACCAGGCAGTTGTTGGACATGCCATGTCCCATGGAATATTGCATCTGTTTCCATTAGGTCTGATTATAGCGGCATCCCATCGCAGAATATATAAACCAAGCTCAGGTCTTACAGGTGTTGCATGCTGATGTCTTCACCTCCATTTGCCACAGTCTGAGTAATAGTGAAGCAAAATGTCCAATTCATTGGAGAGTGAAATGCAATCACAAAATTTCTCTCAACAGAGGCGCAGTGCTCAAACTGAGATATTTCTGGAAATTGCAGTACAGTGGCTCCAACAACGCCAAGTTTTCTTTATAAAGAGGGTTTATTCTCTACAGGAGTGTATGTAACTCATTCAGAAAATCAGAGGAAATAAAACTCCCCCAAATCCCTTTAAGCGGAAAATGTTGCTGAGAGAGGAATTATGTTTTATAAAATCTTTCCTGGAACAGAGTTCTGCTGTCAGTTTGTGTAAGGTTAGAAAAAGCAAAGCTCTCATTTTAGTCAGATAAACTTTTTCAAATTAGTAGAAATCACAACCAAAAGTTAAATATTGTAGTAAAGTACTTTTTAATTCAGGATAAAAAATATACAGAATTTTATTGCAGTCTCTTCTGGATAAGTGTGAAAAAAGAAATGTATGGGACATAATCTTTCTGTCCTTTCTTGAGCCCTTACTCTTGTCTCTGTCCCTCTTTCCTCACTTGGGTCTCTCCATCTCTCCTTCCTTAATTTAATAAGTTAAAATTTTAGTGTTCAATATTTTTTAAGCCCCAGCAGATATCTGATGCAAATATCACCTGAAACACAAAAAGGGAACAGGATGATGAATCTACAGTGGATCCCCAGTATCTCCTTTGGTCTAAAGTTTACAGATGCCAAATATACCTTAAATTGTACTAACACCAAGGCAGAAGTTAATATCTACAATTTTTAACAGACAACTCTGGTCTCCACTCTTTGGCCTGCAGCAAATGAGTGCCAAGGAAAATAAGTGTTGCTTCTAAACTGGCTGCTTTACCCAACAGCGTGTCACTGAGCATTGTGCTTTTGTACTGTAGCTTACCAGGATGCATTTCCTTTCAGATATTTTTGAACTCTGTGAACAAGAGATTTTTTTCTCAAATGTCTTTGCAAATTTTGCGCAATTCTTGTCTCCCTTCAATGTTCTGTCTGACATTTGTCCAACTGAGATAGATTTCTTTGGAGGCATTTCATCCAGGCCAATCAGTGAACAGACAGAGGAGTTGTGAACGACAATCTAGAGTTTTTGTACTGTTTTTGAATTGTAGTCTGCCTATGGTTGTAGATAGGACTACCTCCAGCTTTCTTTAACAACCATCTCATTTGGCTCCATGTACACAATTTATGGTAAGCTTCTTAGTGTAGCTTCTTTCACAAGCTGGTGTATTACATACATCACAGCCAAACATTAGAGACTGGGTAAAATCAGAACCAATTGTTTAAATCAGAGTCCATATTTCTAACAAGGAATTGTTTCTCAATAGCCGAGAGTCCAGGCACTCTATTCGAAGCAAAGCGTAGAACAAGGGGCTCTTTATCTAGTCCAAAGGACTCCAAAACATTTCATACAATTTATATAAGTGGCACCACTGGACACTCTGACCACTACTGACAGGCATGGCAGGTGAAGTGTCTTGTCAAAGGACTCTACAACTGAGATCAACGGCACTGAAAAGAGTCAACAATGCTGCAAAACATTTATAATCAAAGAACAAAAAAGAAAAAAAAAATATTGCTGTATCCTTTACTCGTCAAGGTTAAACTGCTTTTGCACTAACTTTTTTTTTGCAATTACGCACCTTGTACTGAAAAGCACAAAATAAATAAATAGCATCCAACAGTGTTCATAACTGTGTATAACTAATATCTGCGTATAAAAAACACCCACCATCAGATCCCAGACAGCTGTAGGTTCGACTTTATAACCACTCTGGCATTACAAATGTTTCCCAGAGGCTCTCTCTGGAGGTCTGATTGACTGAGGCAATATTTAATGACGCTGCTGTGTAATGACGGCTGGAATGCAATGCTGCTATATTTATATGCAGCAGAGACACCTACCTTGTGCTAATGTCATGAAATATCAGTGGTTCTCCCCTATTCCAAATTATGTCTGCTGCAGCTTGGCAGGACAAAACAACAAAGCATCATTTTCCAGCTATAATCCAGTCTGAAACATGGAGTTTTTAATTGAAAACCTCTTTGCTTTTGAAACTTACTTTTTTTTCTTCTCTTGTAAAATTTTAAATTAAAATCCATAACTTATCATTTTTCAGGGGCACCACCACCTCCAAATTTTCATAGCTATTATCATGTTGTCATTACAGTACAGGTTTTGATGCCTTCATTACTGTGCCTCAGTTCAGTGCTCTGGAGTAAAACATGGATTGATTCTGTCATAATAACCAGGGAGTGGTTGTTTACCTGTATGTTGTCTTGCTCCACTCTCAGCAATCCAGTCCTGGGAATCAAGGATCAATGATCCTCAACATCAACTGCCTGATTATTTATCATGCTTATGGTAATCAAATGTTCCTGTTATCTTTCCCTGGAGCTATTTTGAGTTATCTTCTGTATGACTGAAGCAGCACAGTTGTTTGCTCAATAAATAAAGGATTTTAGAAAAACAGGTATTTTAACTCAGAAAGCGTTAGAATAATAGTTATTCTTAAGCCCTTTGATTGAAATAACTTTTTTGAGACACTTGAGATGCCAACCTGGAGAAATTTTGTCCCACTCCTCACTGTTAAGAAATCTTTGAAAGGTTTCTTGCGTCTCCAGTGACACTTGTTTTTACCAAACCAAAAGGTATCTTTTGAAAATTATGGACACAATAAGAAATGGCTATTTTAGTACTTTTCTGTAAGTATCTTCAACAGGTTCTTAAAAGTAAGTAGTTTCAATCATCCTGATTTTCATATAGAAAACGGTTATCTCATTCTGCAAGATAGTTTTTTTCCTTCATGTAAAGAAGTTTCATTTTGTTCAAAAATCTGAAAATAGGAATACATTTTAGCATAGCTGTGTGAGCTTTCATCAACATTTGATGCGGTACATATGTGGTACATATTTGATGCAGTAAATATTTTTTTGTGGCTCGAGGCAAATTTTATTTTTCAGACTTGACTCAGGACTTTTTTTTTCTTAATTATTTAGCTATTGCTTCATGGATTCACTGACAGTCGCTAGGCGATTCCTCTTTGGTTCTGTTGTCATTGGGGACTACAAAGAAACAGCAAGATGCATCATATGAACGATAAATAATGGTTGGAAGTGTGCTATTATTAGCAAATTACTGCCTAAAAAAATGAATTATTATTTTTTTTATCTAGTCTTTATGTTTAGAAGAGGTTCATCTATTACAATGAAAACATGTGGGGGAAATCTGTACATATACTTTTCAGTAAAATGTTAACATTTTGTGTTGGGAGTCCAGAAAAGTCATGCAGAATTTGCTTAAACAGTGATGTTGATTTTTCAGGAACATATAAGGGCAGAAAACACCTTCTCATTTCTAAAACTATACAATATTGTGTGTTTAATTTATGTTGTTTCTTGTTTGATGGCTGGTCATCATGTCTCCACCAGCAAAAGTCAGCAGACTTTTTGAAGTCTCTGCTTGTCATAGAAATGAAAGCTTACTTTGAGATATTTAATTATGTGGGAGGAATGAATCAAAGCCTGCTTTTCTTCAATAGTTTTTCAAAGCAACCATGACAAGCAGTCAGTGCACCAGAAGCTTTTAATTATGAGAGAAAAAGTTGACTTTTATATTGAATTCATTCTCAAAGGTTTTTAGATGCACATCATTACATAAAAAAAGTCTAAATCAGAATGTCTAGACAAAAGGTATCTGAATACAAACTTTGCAAGGTTTTCTGGTTTCTGGCTGTTGGTAAAATATAATCTTAATCACAATAAAAAAATTTGTAATGATTTGTTTCATCATGAGAAAAGAATTGAGCCTGTTTATGTATATTACAATACAAGAACTGAAATGTTTAAATACTTTAGAGTAAGTACTTTAGTATCGAAATAAATCAAATCTATTGAAAACCTGGACTTCAGGGAAACATCAGGAAGAGCTCTAACTATTTTACATGATGATGTGTAATCACTATTTGACTGCATCTAATAATATCTTACAACAACAATTATTAGAAGCACAAAACAGCTTTTGCCCTCTATCTGACCCTAGGCTTAGTGAGTATTTAGTTGTGGAGAACTATTGATAAACTATTATATCCTAATTGGTAACATTAGGGAGCAGAGATGAACATTAAACCGACCCATCACTGCCCATCCAGGTATATTAGAACGCCCTAACCCTCATAGGGCCTTTAGCATCACAGTATAGTCTTGGTCCGACTGTCCTTCTCTAGATAATAATGTTCTTGTCCAGTCAATAAGAGCTGTTTATTGGATTAAGCTAATTTCCTAGGAGAAAATATTCTCACAGGCTGAATGATGGTTATTGAACCTGAAAGCCACTCTGAACCTGCTCTTCCTCTTCAGCTTGAACCTGCTGAGAGGAGGAATTTCAGACGGCGTATTAATTCAAAGCCTCAAAAGGCTGTCTGATAGGAAGGACTCATCAGCGATGGCAGAACACAAAGTCCGGTCGAGATGCTGCTTATTTGAAAAGATCCCACCTTTCAATATCACAGCAATAAATTCAAACTTTTACCAGCACATCATGAATACTGCATGAAAAAGATAGCGAGCTATAAAACGGTGAGAGCCCCTTTCCAGACACCTTGCTAATAAGATTCACACACTAGATCGTAAACTCATCACAGGCAATGAAATTTAAATGAATGCAACAGTAAACATGCCATCCTTCACCATGAATTATGCATGAACCTGTTGAGGCCAGTCCGCAACATGCATTATCTCATCGATTCGGTTTGTGTTGTGTAAATGAAAGCCTACGAATGTTTCAGAGTTTGTCCCTTCACATGCGCTCCACCCTGGGTGGGTGCAATCACAGTTCTGCATGTGTGTTCAAACTGTCCATTAAGTGAAAATTGTCTTGAAAATTAAGATGATTAAAGTTGCAATTACATAAAGTCACCAATAGAGGGAGGTTATTGTAGTTTCTAAAAGAGGTCTAGTTTTCTGTTTTTTTCAACCTACAACATAAAGCTTTGCATGTAATCTGAAGAGAATGGTTTTTGATAATTTGATAGCTTTGTAAGTAGAAAGGAGGACCAGGGAAGTAAATACTGAATACTATTAATAATTAAAGAAGAGTGGCTTACTTCCAGATGGAAGCAGAGAAAATCAATTGGTGTACTGTAGGTCTGGCAGATTCAGTGTTGAGTTTGAGGTGGATGATGTGAAAGTTATGAGTAGCTTCCCATATGCAGAATGATGCCCAGACTGATGAAAGGGTTAGTTCTGACATGCAAGTGAATTAAAGTGAGCAGCAGAAAGTTATTTAAAGGAGGTGAGTATTCATGAGGAAGATCAATCCAGGAAGTAAGTAAAATATTGTGAGCACACTTCAGAGAAGACAAATGTTAGGCTACAGACGAGTATTTGTTGTACACAGGGGAAAAGAATGCTCTGAGCATTCAAAAAAACATATGAAGGGTTACACTGGATGGACAGACAATGTAGAAAATCCAGACATTATTGCTGGTCTTATTGTGAGATGCAGCACTAGTAGACGGCTCAGACTCTGGTGAGAGATTAGCAGAACAAAGAAGAACAACCACAGAGAGGGAACAGAGGGAGAGATAAATATTCACAGACATAACGCTGAACCACTGTACAGGATCACAACAGGTTTATAGATGCAGAACTTTAGAAGCCAATAAAAAGCACACTGCATGAGGTAACTATCAAACTTATTGTACTGTAAGTCACATAGAGCAAATATACCATTCACCTGCTTTGCAGACCAGAGGGAAAACATATTCCAGCAATACATAATGTAATAAATAAGATCAGTAATTTTGATTTATTCCACTCATATTCTGAATGTATTAAAACGTCAGACCCTACATTTCCAGCACCGATAGTGTCATGTTTGTACATCTGGCTTTCTGAATGCTGGGTTAAATCCCAAAGCCAATGTTGTAATAAGAGCATAAACTGAGCTGGTATTTTCATTCACAAAATATGAAAATATATTAGATAAAGCATAAATGATAGTGCGATAAAAGTCAACAGCAGTTGCGAGATAAGAAATGCTGTTTTTCAGGCTTTTTAGTTTGGCCTCCAGAAGGCATGATTAAATGTGTGTATGTGCAATTTACTTTTATTTAGATGGTTTGTTTGAACCTGTGAGTGAAATGTTAATCATCTGTCCATTTTCCTTTGCTTATTCCAGCTTAGATCACTGTGAAATTTACTCTTATTGGAAAGAAACTTATCATAATAAACGACTAAAAAGCCTCTCTATTGAAAAGATGAAAATAATGGCACTTCAAAAATTGCATATCTGGAGAGATATAAAACAGTTTGTGCCAGTCTAATGTGGAACTGCCATGGAGAATTAGTGCAAATTAGTGCCATGGCATCCGTTGATAGAAATTCAAATTAGACTATTTCTTATTCTTTCTTCTTGTTGCATATTTTTATGAATTTGCAGTTACAGGCCATAATATATTTATCAAGTGTTTTCAATATGAAGGGAAACAGTTCTTGGTAGTTTAAATGGAAAATCCTAAAACTCTTTAGTTCATGTTAATGTTGCAGTTCAGGGAAGATCTGTGCATTTGCTGGAACAAAAATAAAATGAAGCACTAAGTTTGGCTTTTATTCCAAGGTTTCAAGCTGAATGTTTGGAGAAAATGTCTTGCATACTTTCCAGCTTGCAAGCAAGAGCTTTGTGAAGTATGAGAGGTACTTAAAGCATTTCAACAGGAGGAAGAGCAGCACTTCTCCTTCCTTGAGCTGAGGCTCTCACAGTAATTGCAGCACCTTGGACAGCGACAAGGGTTTGCACTCAGAAACTGTTTGTAATGTATTTCTGCTTTGTCTTTTATTACCATTCTTTCAATGCTGCACATGTCATCAAAATATAGAGGTGTGTTTGAGCTGCTAATCAATAGCCACAGGACATATTTTTCTTGTTGCAAAAGGTTCTTTCTGTATTGATTGTCTTTATATAATCTT
The DNA here is from genome assembly GCA_911649635.1 of Poeciliopsis gracilis. Classification (NCBI taxonomy): domain Eukaryota; kingdom Metazoa; phylum Chordata; class Actinopteri; order Cyprinodontiformes; family Poeciliidae; genus Poeciliopsis; species Poeciliopsis gracilis. The sequence goes on from CAJVRI010000715.1 coordinate 2,543,578, forward strand.
TTATTTCACTAATTTCTTACAATTTAAGATTAAGAGCATTTCACTTTAACAGACAAAATATAAAGTTTGAGTCTTGTATTATTGCCCTTATTACCAGATCTGGTTTCTAGACATAAATGCAGCAGCTATTTTAATTAATCAACACATGTCTTTATGCTTATATCCGCCCACACAATTCCAAAAACATTTTAATCAACCTTAATTTCAAATCTAGTAAGCATTCTCTTTGTTGGTAAATTATCATCCATCAAATATTGACATAAATTACCCAAAACAGCAAGAGAAGAGTAGTTGCATACAAAAATCTCTTAAAATAAGAAATGACCTTTTTATATATTTCTTTTGAATGGAGAGCTCCCTCGGATTTCTGTTTTCACAATGTGGACTAGCACTCTAGGATTGTTCTGCTCAACATTTAAAGCAATAATTTTCAAAAGATATCAACCTGCATCATTTTTGGAATAATTGTACAAACTTGAAACAGGAGAATTACTTTTGATGTTTCGGTGTAGTTCTGCTTTCAATGTGAAAAACTTTCTAATCCTACTAATATTTAACTGACATAAATAACTGTGTTTTACTGTAAATATGTAAAGCTACATTTTTTGGATGATATCTATACATTCAAAATTAATACCTACCTTAAAAACTGTTTGATAAAACTTTTTCTTCTTGAATAGGAACTGATAAAATGCGCAAGAAACTGCAGTAAGAATTCTGACAGAGAAAGATAATAGTTTGACTCTTTTAAGAAAATTCAAGCTTATGCCTCTGCCATATTTTATATGATAAGTCAGAATTTGTCTGAAATGTGTGTTTTTATTTAAAATGAATATATGCATATTATCTTGTATATTTTTAATATAAAGACAGGATAGTGTGATAGAAGGTGTTTGTAGATAGGATATTTTCTGCAGCTGGCATTTAGAGAGACATGATTTCTCATTATAAATTTGTACCTCACACATAACAAAACACCCTTACCAAGGATAATGGTGCTTTAGGTGCTTTCAGCTCCTGCTGAGGATTCTAATAGGAACTTGATTAAGTCAGTAAAGTGGTTCATTGCTTGACCTCTGAAAGGATCTTAGGTTGTGAATGAACCAGTCTGACTTAAAATGTCTGATCACAGCACAGCGTTACCTGTCATCCTCAGCTCAGCTTCTTTTCAACTATTCTACTTCTACTAGAAAATAAAACAACATTAAATAACAGCTTGTTTCCTTTAACTGAAAGCATTCTGTCCACTACATCTCAGACAAAAAGTATTATGAATACTTATCCTTTGAGAGCATTATTGTGTTTGTCTGGTCTTATGTTGAGTTGATTAGTATTTTGTTATTTTTTTGTCTTCCTGTTGTGTTGTATCATTCTGTCATGTGTTTTCCCAGTTCTTCTTTTCAAATCCTTATCTATTCAACATATATTTGCATTTGTAGGTCTCCTTTGCACTTTCCCTCTCTTTTATAGAGCACACTGCATGTGAGGAAGGTAAAAGAAAAGTTGATGTTTAGAGCAGAACAAATGAGCTCTGATTGCCTCCTTCACTTGCAGCTCTTCATTCGAAGGCCAGCGGTTCAGACTGTACTTCTTTGCCATGGAGAGCAAAACCATTTAATATTTCTAGACAAACAAGCATTACTTTTTTTTTTTTTCCCTCCAAAGAGTTTTTTGTGGTGCTAGTGGCTCACATTTTAGACAGTAGATTGACAGGAAGGAGAAGGGAAGACATGCGGCAAAGGTCGCCGGGCCCGGGAGTCAAACCCACGACGCCCACGCCTCCAAACGTGGGCGTGGTAACCCCTGCGCCACCACAGCACACCCCAAACAAGCATTACTTTATGTAGTAAAATACTTTATATTTTACTCATATTGTGCCAAGATCAACATTTAGTAAGTTCCTCTTAGATGAAAGTCTAATTAAAAGTAAAACTCAATATATATGTTATTATGGTACAGTGTTACAAACTTCTTTGTTTTCATCCAAAGAAGTACCACATAAAGACATATCTTCAAAGCTTTTCCCCTAAGGTAATTTCTTATGAAAGCAATAAACAATTATATTCTCTTTTAAGATTTGCCATACATATTCTTTGGACAAAATCAATAGATACAGCTCAGCAGCTGATTTCCAACTTCACACTGTTTATGGGCCCCATGGTACCTTTGTGTCAGCAGTTGCCTTGATTAAGCCCATTGAGTTCTTTCTCCTAAAGGGTACTCTTTTTGTGCTTTCCAGTTTTATGCACACAAAAAGCCTTAATTTGCTTCACATGAATTGGAGGTTTGAAATAGTTTGCTAGAAAGGAGTTTTATTCTCTTATGTGGTAGCTTTTTGGTTTGAGTGGAAACATATCGAGCGAGTTGTGGAAACTTTCAAAACTGCATGGAAAAAAAATCAAACTCTTCCATGCAGAAAAGCACTGACATTTTGTCATCTGTCTCATAAAACCCCCGTCTCTAACAGGTATACATCAACACTTGCTGTTTCAGAGAAACGAGACAAAAGAAAATGTCAGAGCAGGTTTAGTTGTGATCATAACCAGCGGGCAGCAATGTGCTCCGTATAGTGATAAGACATTCACAAAGGACGGAAATCTGCCACACTCTAAGATCCTAATGAAACAATAAGTGAGAGTAGAAAATTACTTCAGATATGTGTCAAACACAATAAGGTCACATTATGCTCATAGCCACTTGAATCATCGTGCAGGAATACATGGAAAAATCCAATCAAATTATCTCTAACAAGGAAATGACAGAGTTCTGCTTTGCAAAGGAAAAAGGGCAAATTCTGTCGCTCTGATTTCTCAGGAACTAAGAGAAGAGGCAGAAACTGCTGTATTCTTTGCTCTCTTTGGTTCATTGAGGTAGGGCATGAGTTGGTTATTCAGGAGGAACATGAAAGAGGATTTTATTCAGGCGCTGTGTCTGGTCTCTGTTTATATCAAAAATTATATTTGGTGGGTTTAACAGTTTTGTCACTGCAGATGTACCTGAACGAATTTATATTTAAAGCCAGAGATGATGCACAAATCTTTTGTTGACTGGCTGGGTTTATATGGAAAAGATTAAGCTTGCATCTCCATTTGAGGGTTTTTTGGGTGCATCTTAGAGGGAGTAGATCCATATTTTGTTTGGTTCAACTCATTCTAGGGACCACAGATTCTTTTTGTCCTCTATCAGCACAAAAACACACAAAAAACCCCAGAAAAGAACATTTGATATCCTGCTACTGGGGTGCAAGCAAAAGAAAGAAGGCATGAGTTGTGCACAACAGTATTACTTATAAGAATGAAAACACAAATGTGTATCTATTTATCATAATACTTATGCATTTACATACACAATCAACTAGTTTTCAATAAAGAAAGGAAGATATAATTTTATTTGGTGGCTTCAATCATGGAAATATAAACAACAAAATGAAACACTGCTTCCTAAAAAATGGAAACGATGCATCATCTTTAAAGAGTCAAAGAAAACTAATTGTGGGACAACAAACAACACATCATCAGCTACAAATAAAATAATGCATGTATCAATTTCAGTCTGTTCAGAAGGATGATCTATTTCCTTTTAAAGGTTTTGTTAAACAAGACGTCTTCATTTATTAGTGTCTGGACAGGAAGAAGGGAAGTCAGGAAGCCTCTAAATATGGTGAAGCTTCTCTAAGATGTTTTTTAAAATCTGGATTTCTAAAGTCCCAGTTACAGAGCATCCAGATCGCCCATCCAACTGACCATTAAACACATCTGCTATTATAGAATAGAATAGAATAGAATTCAACTTTATTGTCATTGCATTGTCACTTGTACAAGCAACGAAATGTAGTTTGCATCTATCCAGAAGTGCTATACATGATATAAATATTTATAAACAGGTGTATGAAGATATAAACAGAGAATATTGACGTGCTATAAATAAAATGTTTTTTACAATATAAATATAAATGAGAGCTTATGTACATACTATACAAATTACACAGATTATACAGAATATACAGGAATATGAAGAATGGATTGTATATATATTAGTTGTTTTATGATACAGGTTAAATAATGGGAAATTAGATTTACAGATTATATAAAGATTGTATGTGTATGTGTGTGAGGGGGAACAGTCCAGGGATGGGGGGGGACAGTCCTTATAGTTTGTGTCAGGAGGCGTTCAGGAGCGTGACAGCTGTGGGGAAGAAGCTGTTCCGGTGCCTGGTGGTTCTGGTCCGTAGACTTCTGTAACGCCTCCCAGAGGGCAGGAGAGAGAAGAGTGTGTGTGCAGGGTGAGTCAAGTCCTTGGTGATTTTGCCGGCCCTTTTCAGACACCGCTTCCTGTAGATGTCATTGATGGCAGGAAGCGATGCCCCGGCGATGTGCTGGGCAGTTTTCACCACCCTTTGCAGCGCCTTCCGGTCGGAGACAGAGCAGTTCCCATACCAAACTGTGATGCAGTTGGTGAGGATGCTCTCAATGGTGCAACGGTAAAAGTTGGTGAGGATCTCTGAGGACAGGTGGTTCTTCCTCAAGGTCCTCATAAAGAAGAGGCGCTGGTGCGCCTTCTTGACGAGTTTGGAGCAGTTGGTCGTCCAGGTCAGGTCCTCGGAGATGTGGACTCCCAGGAACTTAAAGCTGTTCACACGCTCCACCGCTATTCCCTTGATGTGGATGGGTGGGTGGAGGTCAGCATTCCTCCTGAAGTCCACGATGAGCTCCTTGGTCTTCTCTGTGTTCAACTGCAGGTAGTTCTTGTCGCACCACTCAGCCAGACGGTCCACCTCCTCCCTGTAGGCGGCCTCATCGTTGTCTCTGATGAGGCCGATCACCGTGATGTCATCAGCAAACTTGATGATGGCATTAGAGCCATGGACAGGTCTGCAATCGTGGGTGAAGAGAGAGTAGAGGAAGGGACTCATCACACAGCCTTGTGGCACTCCGGTGTTTATGATGATGGTGGATGAGAAGTGATTGTCCACCCGGACGTGTTGGGGAGTCGACTGGTCAGGAAGTCGAGCAACCAGTTGCACATGAGTGAACTGATGCCGAGGTCTGTGAGTTTGGTAATGAGTTGTGATGGAATGACAGTGTTAAATGCTGAACTAAAGTCTAAGAACAGCATTCTGGCATAAGTGTTCTTGTTGTCTAGGTGAGAAAGAACAGAGTGCAGTGCTATGGATACTGCATCCTCTGTGCTCCTATTCTGCCTGTATGCAAATTGGTGGGGGATCCAGTGTGGGGGGGTAGACAGGATCTGAGGTGTGCTAGGACCAGCCGCTCCAAGCACTTGGTGATGATGGGAGTGAGGGCTACCGGACGATAGTCATTGAGTCTGGTCGGGTTGGAATTCTTGGGAATTGGGACGATGGAGGTAGACTTGAAGCAGGTCGGTACCACGGCGCGGGCCAGGGACAGGTTGAAAATGTCCGTCAGCACTCCTGCCAGCTCCCCAGAGCACGCTCTGAGGACACGACCAGGTATGCCATCAGGACCCGCAGCCTTGTTGGATTTAATCCTGCTCAGAGCCGCTTCTACATCAGAGGAGAGGAGAGTCAGTGGCTGTTGATCTGGGAGTGATGGCTGTCTTAATTGCAGTTGTAGTGTTCCCTCTCTCAAAAGCGAGCATAGAAGTTGTTAAGCTCGTTGAGGAAGGAGACATCAGCGGAGGCAGTGGAGGTGTTGGAGTTCTTGTAGTCTGTGAGAATCTGAAGGCCTTGCCACATGCGTCGGGGGTTGGAGTTGGAAAAGTGATCCTCCACCTTCCTTTTGTAGTGGTGTTTGGCCTTCTTGATTCCCCTCTTCAGCTCAGCCCTGGCTGCACTGTAGGTCTGTGCATCCCCCGTCCTGAAGGCGATGTTACGGGCCTTCAGCAGGAGACGAACATCTCGGTTCATCCAGGGCTTCTGGTTGGGGGTACATGGTGATGCGTTTGTGGATGGTGACACAGTCTATGGTGGTGGAGATGTGGTCCAGTACAGATGAGGCGTACTGATCCAAGTCTGTGTGGTGGAAAGTATTCCAATCTGTATTCCTGAACTGGTCCTGGAGCACAGCGTCTGAGCCCTCTGGCCACACCTTTACTGTCCTCACAGTGGGTTTCACACGTTGGATGAGTGGTGAGTACCGCGGTGTGAGAAACAGGGAGAGATGGTCTGATTGTCCGATGTGGGGAGGGGTGTCGCCTTGTAAGCTCCAGCCAGATTGGAGTAGACATGGTCCAGGGTCTTGTCTCCTCTGGTGTGGCAGGAGACGTGTTGGTGGAATCTGGGGAGGACTGTCTTCAAGTTGGAGTGGTTGAAGTCACCCGCAACAATAAAAGCAGCCTCGGGGTGTTTAGTTTGGTGTTTGCTAATGGCCGCATAGAGTTCTTTCATGGCTAGCTTGGCATTAGCATCCGAGAGTGTACACAGCAGTGATGATAATAGAAGTGAATTCCCTTGGGAGGTAATAAGGTCTGCATTTGATCATTAAAAACTCCACATTCTGTGAGCAGTGACTCTCGGTAATAGCAGAGTCTGTGCACCAAGCTTTGTTGATATAAATGCACAAACCTCCGCCTCTGGTCTTACCGGAGTCATCTGCTATCCTGTCGGCTCGGTGTGTATGGCGTCCAGTTAACTGGATAGCATTGTCCGGGTAGCTGTTGTTTAGCCATGTTTCGGTGAAAACCATGACATTTGAGTCCATAATCCGTCTGTCACTGGTGATAGACAGACGTAACTTCGTCCATTTTATTGGCCAGAGAACGGACATTGGCGAGGAAAATGCTCGGTAAAGGGAGCCGGTGTGGTGTTAGCTTTAGCTTAGCTCGCACCCCTCCACGCTTACCCCGCCTTTGTTTACGTTCTCGTCTCCGCCTACGTGCACTTCCGCCCGGTTGAGAGAAGTGGGCCGTCTCCGGTGTTCTGGAGATCTCTGGGATAAGTCTGAGATCGGCGATAAAAGTGTCAGGATTGTAGCTCCAAAGGTCCAAAAGTTCTTGTCTGCTGTAGCACTGCAGCGCGGTGCAGTTCTTGAAAAAAAGTCCGGTGAGAAATAGGTAAAAAACCACTAAATAGCAGGTCCTGGAGAGACACTGAGCCTCGCGTTGTTCACGCGCCGCCATCTTGCTTGCTTCCATAGCTATAGTAATTTTAATGACAAAGCATTATTAAATTTAATGGCAAGAAACTAAAATAAAAATCCCTGTCATATTAGAGTTCACACTCCATGGAATTGCCTATTTTATTTTATTCTTATTTTAATACAGTTCCCTTCTTTTTTCCACTTCCCCTCATCAGGCTTCATTTCCCCCAAGAAATGCAGTGTAATGCAGTACTGTTTGTAGTCTCAACACCATGTCATGAAACTAGCAAAGCAATAAACTCCAGAGCAAATAAACAGATAGATGCATGCAACATCTCTGGGGTTGTATTTTTTTTTTCAAGTGGAAAACATTAATGGGTTCTTAAGGGTAGCTTCAGATTGAGAAATGCAGAATCATGCAGCCATCTCAGCATGACAGAGATCATACAATACAGCAATTCTTTTAAAAAAATTTTATATCCTTCAAAGCACATTGGAGTGCTGCGACACAGCAGAAGTAAATATATTTTCTTGGTCACGCTCAAGAGTCTAGGAAGCAAAACAGACGTTCTGGAGAAAAAGATCCTTCATCATCCTCCATGACCAAACATTTTTCTTATAGATTTGTACTTCAAACCCACCTACTACCTTACTGCACAATCAAAGAAATTATAAAGATTTAGTTTTATGTAATTTGAACTAGATATAAGTAAATATCAAGAGATATTTATTTCTAGAGAAGCGTTTCTTGTCTAATTTTAACAAAAAACACAGTGTGATTACAGTGAAAAGTAAAATAGCGGCACTAGCAATACAATACCAAAGTCTATAAATTTGAATGAATTCTGAATATAAACTCATCCTCTAAAGAATCTCCAACTACAGCATAATAATCCATTTGAGAGGTGAACAGATAGATATAAAAATCCTGACCAGATTATGTTAAAACAGTAAAATTGCCTTTTAATTTAGCAAAGCTACGAAGCTTTAAATCAGATACTAACTCAGAAAACATTACCCACTAAGCGCTGCTAAAACATTCTTTTTACAGTTACTGCACGGTGCACAACACAGTGGGATGACTGTTCCCAACAGACTGGACATGCAAATAAGATGTGAAACCTCTTTTGGAGCAGAGCTGACAGTGAACTTGTTTTTAAGTGACTGTGATGTTCCCTAGACTTTCCCTCAATGAGCAGTGAGCCAGATTGTCAAAATTAAAAAGAAAAAATGCTTTTGCACTTAAAATTACATATGATGTGCCTTTATAGATTCTTGTAGAGGAAGTTCAGGTATTACAGGACAAACATGAGCCAATTACAGGTGAAGTAATGTACTTGTATAAATAACCAATATTTTTCCTCATTTTCAAATAAACTTAATAATCATGGAAATGCTTTCTTTTCTCTAAAATAAAATAATAATAATGGCAATAAAACATTTTTTCCAGGAGGTTTCTGTTATGCTAGATTCTCTCGTTACGCTTCATATTTTGTAATGGTATCACTCCTCTGTTGCCAGTTTTATTACTCTTGATCTGAAAAGCCGAGCTGGAAATCCTATTTTTCCAAACTGGGGATTTGGATTTGAACAGACCTCAGGAACAATTTCACTGACTACCATCCCCACGTTTACATCCTAAAGAACAAAAGAAATAACTGTGAATTTCCTGGCAGACACAAAACTCCCATCCACAGTTCAATTCATGTCAGACCATATTTCTCTGCTTATCTGCCCTGCTTAGTTCCAGCTGATAAGAAGCTGAATCCTCTGTAAAAAATGTCAAGATGTTACAAATGAAGCTGCAACAGCTTACAGATCTGCCTTGAATCCACAGGATCACATAAAAAATGCTCTCACATTAGAATTAATGTTTTCAGTCTACCAAGAAAGACTGATATGCATGTTTTGATCATGATAATTAATTTAAACATTTGATTGCTCGTCTTTAATGTGTCCCATTTAAATGGAAAAAGAAGAAATGAGAAAGTCTTTTTTCATGGCTAGTAGTGAAAGCTCCGGGTGTCAATCTTTTTTTTTTCTTACTGAAGATTAAAATGATTTATTCAAGGTCTCCAGTCTTAACAATCATTGTACTGCATGTATGGACTCAATTTAAATGGCTATTTTTCTTTAGAGGCTATCGTCAGCGCTGAAGAAAGGAAAGGCTGCATTACTTAAGGTTTCCTTTTAAACAGATTAAACTGACTTCTGAGTGAGGCCATTGAGTGTGTCATCTTCTTCAATCATTAAAACTATTTTTCTCATTTATCATTTTGATGTGAACATGTACTTGTGCAAAAGTTTCCCAGTTAACTACAGAAACCTGCAAACTATAGATTTTTGTTCTGAAAAGCCTAATATCAGTCAGAATTGTTTCAATAAAACCTATGCAGAAAACTAAATAAGGTCTTATATGCAGTTCAATTCAACAACAAAAAGCCAGTGACCCAAGATAACAGAATCTTGGTTATGTTGCATATATATATATACATATATATATATATATATATATATATATATATATATATATATATATATATATATATATATATATATATATATATATATATATATATATATATATATATATATATATATATACATATATGTATTCAGGGAAAGATTAAATTAAATCTCTTTAATCACAAACATATAATCTGTTTCTCAAACAGAGCCTCATTCTTTCCTTTCCATTAAAGGCCAAAGAAAAATGACAATAGTTCCAATTGATCTAAAAAGGACATGCATATTCATTTTATGATTCAACTAATAACACCGAAACAAACAAGCCATTCCAACTTGTTCTAAGTATCAGAACTTATAAAATATTTCGCAATATGTTGTGCATCCTTTTATTACACGAATACAAAACGTCTGATTTATTCCAGAACTCCTACAGGAAAGAAGAGAAAAGCATGAATTTAATGTTGTGATGCTAAATGCTCAGCAAAACCACAGGGAAGCCATTTCAAAACAGATGGGTAATTCACTAAACTATTCACTGAATTATTGAGAATCATTTTCTCTGCTCAAGCCTCTGAATTTTTCACACCTTTCTTTGAACAAACACATTTAACTATTATTTATTGAAAAGAATGTGTTAAAGATAACAGATTTCTTGTGATCTTACAAAGTATCCAAGCAGACAGCTGAGACTGTAGAACTTATAACTCTTCAGGTTTAGTTAGATTTTGGGAAAACTCACACTGGATAGTTACTACAGCTCCAGAATGACTGCAAAAACAAAACAAATCACATGTTTTCATGACAACGTGCAATCAGTGACTTGAACCAGAAGACCTGAGTGGTCTGGATGATTGATACAACAAAAGATCCTTAATATATTTTGTTGCTCTGCCATCCAGGAATTTCCACATTAGAATAATTTTAAGTCTATTCTCTGAGCTTCATTGTAAGAAATTTAGATCTGAGATAATGGACTCTATGTTATTTTAGTGAGAATGTGAGCAGCATCAGATACAGCTTTCAGATTTGATTTAGATCGACCTTTGAAGACACTGCTGCAGTAATCAACTCCACAAAAGATAAACACATGGATGTCCTTTTTGGAACATCAGATCATTTGATCCTAATGTTCTTCATTTGATAAAAGGCTGTCTTTGTAATTGTCTTTATGTGTCTGTTTAAGTTCAGGTCTGAGTCTAAAGTCCTACCAAACCAGTTTGTATAAAATAACCACTAAATTAATGTAAGAATTTTTATTAAAAGTTTTATGAACATTGATTTAAAATGATGAATTGTCCCACTTCCTCCTCAACTGCTGGGCAAAGGAATATTATATTTGTCTCAAACTGAGCTGCTGCTGACAATATTTTATTTGCCTTTGGGATCAAAAAGGATTTGAATTGAATAAATACATTATGTATAGTTTTTCCCTTTTGCATATAACATTTTAGAAAATGACAGAAGGAATGCTTTCAGTTGAGCTTCAGTTTAGACTCAATCTACTAAAATATCTGAGTTGTTTACTTATTCTCTCATATTGTTTGTAACACTGCCTCTCACCTGCATTGGCTATCAAACTGATATAAGCTTTCATCAAAACTAAAGTGGTGGAGTTACAGTCTCCTCAAAGTTGCTACAATAGCTCTGATGATGGAAACTGCTTGGAGTTCATTACATTTATCAAATAATGCAACTGCAATAACCATCTGGGAAGCTAACTAAGCTGACAAGGTTGTGTGCAGCTTTCAGACATAGAAAGGAGACTTTCAGCGTGTTTGATCAGGTTACTGCTTTTTCACTCATCTGGATGAATAAGCATTAGAAAGTGACAAAGACTCGATCTTTGGGGGGAAAATTGTCCTCCCCGTGTATTTTTCCTGTCATGTCTTCAGCAAAAAAGCTGCTGGAAATAATGATAGCAGTTTTGAAAAGTTGACGGTAGTGATTTGAAAAGATGTCAAACCATTAAAAGGGCTTTGAAGTGTGCACCCATTTGCCACCCATTTCTTTGCTGTATGATTTATAGTGAAACATTAAGGGTGCCTTGTAGGGCTATTTGTCTGGAGTGATGTCTGAACAGCTTTGTTTGTTTGGTTTCACTCTTAAAGTCAACCCAAGACAACGTTTTGACTTTGATGAATAAAGTGCATTAAAAGATTCCCCACGTAATAATCTTGAATAAACTGAAAAGAAAAAAAAATGATGGAGACACTGTGCTTTAAATATAAAGGAGCTTATTTTATGTGGGAGATATGGATTCAGTGACATGAAACACAACTTACCTGTTTGTGTTACAGGATTTATGCTTCAGTTTTTGTGCCAGTTGCTGCTTTGCAGTTTTCTTTAACATTGAATGTTTTTGTGTAAACCTTTGGTGACAAATTTTTCATGACTAAACCTTGAACAAAACAATGTATCCTTCCTCGTTAAAAAGAGCTTCAATTGACCACTAATTGAAAGAGTGGAAAAGATGCGCATTACATTGATTCATTACATAAGTTTAATTATTTAGACCTGACAAGAGATTTTAGTTGTTGTTGTTGTTTTCTTGCTGGATATTTATGTATAAACAATACATAATGAGTGTATAAAATCCAAATAATAATACACTCCTTCTTAGCACCGCTTAGTGTGATTTTCATTCTTAGAGACAAATCTCTGTAAGACGCCCCAGGATGTGTTAAAATGCTTTGTAGAAAAGGCAATTTGTACACTATAAATACTAATGGCAAAAATCTACAAGGTATTAATTATTTTAAATGTAGAAACAATGGAACTCATCACCCATGTTACAAAAATACATATTGTTGTTTATGTAAATTACCGATTTTACCTTCGGATTACAATAATAGAAATGCATAAGATGATCATTTGAGGCAGAAATACACCCATAAGCCTGTTTTGTTTCTCAAAGCTTTGCTTTGTGATACATTGCATTATTCAGTTTGATTTGCTGTTTTCAGAATAATGGGTTTTACACATTGAATTATGGTTTGTTTCGATGTTAAATACGTCCTAAAGGGAGATCATCTCGATTCAAGAGTGGTGTACGCTTGTGTCACGTTAAAGTTTCTTCTCAGCAAAAGAAAGTGTTTCTCTGTCAATGTTTTACACATCAGCATGCCGACATGTTCTTGGCAGGGAATGAAATGTTTGAGAAAGGCTGCAGCACTAAATCAGGACTAGGAGCATCGTAACCCAATGGAGTGTAAACGTGTCATACAAAAGCACATTTCATGGTTGGAATGGATGCCCAACACAAGAGGAAATCTGTCCTCTCACTTGCTGCTGCTACTGCAGGTGACAGCGTTCATCGCCTGGAACGCTGCAAGCAGAGCTTTCAGGCCTCAAACTGAATAAAACCCTGCCTCTGTTGTTGTTGCTGTTTCAGGCCAGTGGAGGGAATTTATTTTATTTTTGGATGGGGTGTTCAGGCCTCGGGCACAATGCATTGTGGGGGTTCTAGTGAGTCACGTCTGTGTGGATTTGGTGATAGAGATGAAGAGCAGCTTTCTTAATGTCATCTGTAATACCCATGCAGACATGGAGGGTCTAATCAAGTGTGTCACTTTCCAAAGCACCACATGGAAAAACAGCCACCAGTTTGTCTTTCAACATTGTACATTTGGTTAGCATGCCTTGTGTGCCTACAGCCAGGATTAGCTGTATCAGCTTTTGTTTTTTTTCTAGCTTTGTCTGTTTCTTTTTAAACAGCCACAGAAAAATCATCTTTGCAAACTGAAGACAATATCTTACTGAAGACTGACCTCTTCACTATGATTTAGCAGCCCTGGGCAGAACCTTCTGCCCTATTCAATAAGAAAATTTCAAACCTAGTCAACCATGAAGGGGCTTTTCTGTCCTCAGACATGCTGACACATTGCTGATTCATGGAGATTCACTTTTCTATCTTTTCATTTGTAGTTTAAATGGATGTAAATGGCTTAAATGACTCACCACCAAAAGTGAAGACACAAAGAAAAGGTTTTTTATTCCACATACAAAGCCAAGAAGATTTCAGACAACATAAGACTATATGGTTGAGCAGCTCAGTTTCATTCAGTCATTCTGGACTAATACCCTATGTGATGGTTTTCTTTTTAAGCAAAAACCAAAATTAGTTAGGAGGTTAACGTGCTATCATCATTCGCTGTGTTACTAAGATGTTATTAAATCCATCTGTTTTGTGAAACTGCAACATGGACTTTTCACTGGACGCCATCAAAAAGACGCTACAATTCTAAAACAATTTTTGTCACTCAGTCATGACAGTTAATTTATAATGTTTGTTGTATATTTTAATCCCCTGCGTGCTTTTCAAAGATCAAAACACTTTGAGTTGCTTTCTAATTACACTCAAACTGTTGGGATGCTTTTATGGGATTAGCCTGATGTCAAACAAAAGCATGCCGAACACAAAAAAGATTAAACGTAATTACTGCTGGTGGTACACTCTGGGCATGACCAACGATTTGTCAATGACCAAACTGTGCCTATGAATGATGTCAAAAGACAGATTATTATTAAAGATGCAGCTTTATTTCCATGAGGTTTCAAATTCAGAAATGTCCCATAAGACGTTCTGTCACCCTGGCAGCAGCAATAATCACATATTGATGATTCCAAAGGAAGTCTTACAGCAATTTGGATTAAAGTTGTTTCCTTAACCTCAGAGGGGCGTGCATGAAATCTTAATGCTTTGGAGTACTTTGGGTCTGTATTTATTAGAAGATTAAGAACAGAAGTATAAAATGTGAAGTTTAATATTATGAAGTAGAATTCTACAGATTTTCTCTTAATTAATCATGCAGCATATGATCACTTTGAACTGTATAAATTTGTATGAAACACACACACACACACACATCCACACACACAAACATTTTATCCAGTCTGCATGTATTTAAAACATGAATTCTTTCCCTCTACCTATTTTTATCGCTCACTTCAAAGGGAATATTTATTTAGCAACATTTCTCTGCTCTTATTATTTCTTTTGTCTGCTTACTTTGCAGATTTAAGTATTAAAATTACATTTTGTATTTCAATGTGTTTGCCAGTGCATAATCTCAGGGAATAAAACCATTCAGTATTTGCTGATTGTTCTGTGTAAACTCATGTTTTTTTTGTTGAGAAAAGTAGCCCTGAAGCACAAATGTAAATTAGAAACCAAAGAAAGAGATGAAACTGGTTTACTCCCTTCAATTTCAGATAGCCTTTTTAAATTAAGATGAACAAGAATGTGCATAGAACAGCTTATTTTCATATTCAGACTGGGACAGCTCTCTGCCCTGTCATTTCTCTACTGCTTCAACTGGACAGTTGGTGGAGGAGAGGTTTCTGCAACCAGACGCTTCACAGTAGTTCTTAAAAACTTTGGCCAGAAATGTTAAAGATTTCAGTTTTAAATCAGAAATGATTCTTCATGAACTCTTGTTTTTTTCCTTTGCATTTTCCTGCAATATATATAAAACATTTTTACAAATATGTGCAAATAACATGCTTTGTGTATTTTTTTTTCATACTTTCCTTGTTATTTTGTTCCAGGGAAGGAAAATGCATTAAATTAAAATTGCTCTTTCATTGAGAATCTTTGGGTGTATCAGGCAGATGGATGGATAGAAATCCAAAACCTCATGAAAGGGTGTCCCAGTCAATGACAGTTGAAGGTAAAACGAAATAGTGAGCATTTGTTGCGCAAAAAGCTATTTATTTATCTTTTGATTTTCCCATAATTTTTCTATTTGTTTATCTGAAACATTATTTACAGCATAAATACAATGATGACAGTGCTTGTCTTTTGGAAAACAAAAATTTGTTGTTTAATTTCTATTTACACTAGAAATTAGGCCAAATATAATTAGTATTTTTCCATATTATTAGCTTTAAAATATAAAGTAAAATATATAATTAACTTATAACTAGTACCTTTTCATCAACATTAAGGAATTATAGACTTAAAATAAGCTCTTATACTGTGCTTTAAAGTTATTTGCAAGTTAATTTTGTCTTATTTCATGTGTTCTTTGATATCTGCACGATAATTTAAGTCAAAAATATGTAAGATTTTATGTTTTTACAGTGTGTTGCCTGAATATCACAGTGCACACATTATTATATTGTTGGTATTTGTCTCTCTTTCAGTTTATAGATCATTTTCTCAACCAGAAAATGCCACCAGTTAGTTTTATGCATTACATTCAGGAATTGTTAATTAGAATACAGGTTCACCTATAAAATACATTGTTTTAGACTTAGAGAGATTTATGTTTTTTGCAGGTGACTTCTAGAATGTCTCTGCTGCTGCTGCTGAATTTACAACAGTACAAAATCTGATCACAAGCTCAGGAAGTTCCCTTTGTAGTCTCCTGGATTAAGAGCTGGACAGCTTTAAGCAGTCAGCTCCTCATATATATTCAGGTGCATTGTATAGGTGTGTTGTAAGTCTTTCTCTTCTCAAGGTCGGGGGGAATAAAACGAGTGGAGCACTATGTATGCTGTGAAATGAAATATAACCTCACTTTCACCTTCCAGGGTCAAAAAAAAGCAACTGCAGACATAAAAAATAGGTAAGAGTAAGATAATATTTTTAAACTGGTTTATGATGATGAAGAAAAAAAGTATTTTTAAAGTAAATGGCCAGAAGTGACATGTTGCAATGTGAAAACATGTGATAACTTTTAGGTTGTATGAACAGTTTTACAAGACATTGTGAGAGAAAATAGGACTGTAATCATGTCTGTTATTAACTCGTCGCAGCAGGTCTTCATTCACTGTCTTTACTTTTTTTTCCAGAAGGGAAAGAAAATTATATATTAACCAAAAGAGGTAAAATTTTACATTAAAACTATATTTATATTCATGTTATACATCCTGATACTGCTGTTTACCTGACCAGTAACAGACAAATGTATGAGCAACACACCGTTCTCACATATTATCCTGGCAACCATGAAATGCTTGTTTATACATCAATCTTTCTATTTCCTTAATGCAGAAATGGAGGTCGCGGCTTCTGACGTAATATGCAGCCTGTCTGCGTTCCCAAGATGGAGGTCTGGCCTGATTTCAAGGTAGGCTGCCTGGCTAAATTTAGGAGCTGTAATTCATTCATCACCCTGTTAGTGAATGCACCAGAGATGGCCATTCTTCTTCCTAGGTGTTAAATCTGTCCTTCAGGGCCTTTGCCCATGACTTTGAAATAGTCAGCAAAACAAGATTTTCCTCCACAAATCTATTTGCCACCATCTAATTGTATCATTTTCAGCACAGTTCAGTCAGCAGACTGGATCTGATAAAGACAATTCGGAATAATCAGAAAAGTGGAACATTCTTTTTCTCTTCTTTTATAGTTGTTTCTTGTTTTTGCAGGAATTTGGATTAGAATTTTCCACTGTGAGGTTTATGAAACTAAAACAGTCCTGTTGTTCTGAACGGTAAGAACAACTTCTTAAATCTTTGTTCAAGCACTTTTAAGTTAATAGTGAGGTGACTTTTTCCTCTAATTTGATACTTTGTTCATTTTGGAACAGCTATACACAGTGAATTAACTAGCAGCCCTTGTGTGGGTTGCTAGTTAGCAGCTGTAGCACTTACAGCAGTAACACCGTTGTAACTGAAACTTTTACACACACACACAAATATCAGGCAGTATACTTGCTGAACAGAGATGTTAAACATTTAGCCAGTAAGACTAAATGTGAATCAAAAGGTGGCTCAAACAAAGTATTAGTTTAAAGGTGTGGAAACTTCTGCAACCACATTACTGAAAGTGTTTTTCGTTTCTGTTTTTCCTCCCACACTAGTCAGTGAAATTAGGTGGGATTCATACCAAATGAATGCTGGGAAATGTTTTTAAATAATTAATCATGGTCTCATTACTTTGTCACAAAAGCTGACCGTTTAAAAGTGTGCACTTTTTAGAGCCACAGTAGAAACAGAAATAAAAGAATTTAAAAATACATGCAGGGCTTTATTCACCATTTATTAAAGCAAGGATTCCTTATTAAGATTTATGATGAGATCTGAAATCCCAAGTCCCTAATTGCACTGAAAATGAAAGCAGTATGTTTGGGTTTTGTTGGTGTTGTAGCAATCAATTATTGGGTTCTCTCTGAATAGCATTAATTGATGTGGAATTAGCAAGCACGCCTTTAGCTCTCAGCCCATTATCCAGCGATTACGTTGCAGAAAAAAAAAAAAAAGAAGAGTCAATTCATTTGAATGATTTCACACTCCAAAAAACACACTCAGAGATTTGGAAGAAGAAACTGATTAAGTGTGGTGGTGAGTAATGAGACCATCCTGAAGTATTCTGCTAATGAGCCAGTTCATGAAGTTAGTCATTGGATGAACTGTATTTTAACATGTAATGTTTTCACTCAGTGACTGAGATTAATGGCTGTTTGTTGTTTTTGTCTTGATGTTGAAACTAACTTTAAAAAAAAAGAAAACTTGATAATCTCATTTTGTTACATCACACCATGGTGATGAAACGGGTCCAGGAAGGACGTTCTTACACTCACACTGTGCAAAAGTGAACCGGCTCCTGGCAAAGACACCACCGATGGCACATCCTGTTTTCCTCTGTCCACAGGGCACAATCGGCCTAACAAGAGGGTCAGTGGCGAGGACGGAGGAGACAGACAGCAATGGCCCCCGGGGGGTTGCCTTACTCACTGCTTTAATCGGTGCAGTGATAATGATTTGTGGCAGCGACTGCAGGGAGGCAGTTAGGGTCTATTTGCAACTCATTCAAAAACGTGCTTGCTCGCAGATTAATGATCTACCATGCTGTTCCAGGGAGACTTGGTGGAGACAATATCATAACTGCCATCTTGTCCTTGATGTCGAGCATGCTGAGTAATACGGCGGCGAGAACTGATTCATTAGTCATCAATTACATTATTAATCAGGGTTTGACACTCGGGTCAGAAAATACGTTTTTACAGAACTTTGTTTCTTCATCTGGCGTTTAGTACAGGAAATATAAAAAATGGTTTTGTACAACAACAACAAAAATTGCTATCAGTCAAATTTAATGTTGCACTGTAATAAAAATGCTGAGGATTTTATTGTCTGCCTATGCTAAATAGCCTCCTTGTTCTTTCCAAGTAATTAATGTAATTGAGCTGTTCATAAATTATCCGACTCCTCATTTAAATTCTGTGCCAATTTCCCTAAAGCTGCATTTACAGAAGCTTTTGCCAGACAAGAATCCACTCTCACAAAAAAAACCCTTTTATTTCCACATCTAAATCTTATCATACTAAAAGTTACACAGTTCATCTCCGTCAATTAAGTATTTTGGCAATATGTCCATTTAATCCTCACAGTTTTTCAGAATTTTGTTCTGGGCTTGGAAACAACAGAGATGTCTGCTCAACTGTGTGTGTAAAGCTATTTTTAGCACTAAAGCACAGGTAGCTGATACAGGAAGTTAGAAAAGTGTCACCCGTTGCTTATTGAAATTAGTTAGTTTTGTTGCTGTAAATTTTGCTTCATTTTAAATAAATAATGTAGTTTGGGAAAGCTTTCTTGTGTTGAGCAAATATATTAGTCTGAGACTTAAAATAGGAATTGTTTATTGGAAATGCTAATTACTGTCTTTACATCATCAATCACAGGTAAAAAGAAAATAAATCTAAACATTTGCTTTATGGATATTTATGCTGTTTTCCTGTGATACCTTCACCAAACACAACCCACCCATTGCTGCCAACAGAACCTATTTCTCCTTCCATCCATTACACCTTAACTCAGCTTTCTGACTTTGCATTTTACCACCACACGGTCTTCTGCAGTTTTATTGCAAGTCCTCGCTTGTCTAACATAATAAATGACTATATTATTAGCTCTGAAAGCATCTGAAGCTGTTTGCTGAATAAGCAAGTGAATATATCTACATTTAAGCATACAGCAGTACACTTAGCTTAAGTTTTCCTCCAGGCTTTGCATTGCTGTTTTGATGTTTTATGGTCCTTTTTACAGACTCTCAGCAGTGCAGTTTATAAGGAGTGATTCTGATACATTGGATTTTAAATGAAATGATGACTATGCAGAATCGTAAGTCTTGAGTTTTTGTAGGTATTGCTTTCCCAGATTTGTCAGATTGGTTTGTCATTTGTTAAAAAGTGCAAACAAAGGATTTTAAAAGTGAACCATTTGGCTTAACAATCAAAATCAATTGAGGAGATTTTCGTATTATAAGTTTAATTGATGCTTATTCACTTTGTGAGCCAGCCGAAAAACAGAAAATATTGCCTTTTGTCGAGGGACAGTTTGGATGTGATGACAAATGTGGCGTGTCAGAATACACAGGGAGCAGTTACATTGTGTCTCAGTCCTGCTCAATCTTGTAATATTAAATCTGTCAAGCGTAATTGGTTTCCTACCAGATTAAAACATAAAACTGTGGGGAAGACACTGTTTTCTCCTTACCACCATCTGTGCTCTGTGATGTGACACTGCAGCAAGACTTGATGAATCCTTAGGTCATTAAGCAAAACATATCCACTGTAACTTGGGGCCAAAAGTTGTGCTATTTTTATCTCTGATGGTAATGTGAGACTTTTAGACACTTTTGTTTAGTTTTATTTAACAATATTCTCTTACTCTTGCTCGGAGGGCTGGTGCCTAACTCCAGTGGTCATTGGGCTAGAGACGTGTTACACCCTGTATAGATCCTATCACAGAGCTTTGTTGGATATTGTTAGGTTTTTTTATTTTAATTGGGTACTTTCTCCACTTTTTGTCATTTTATTAGCTGAGCCACAAAATCTGTGTTTGCATTAGGGCTGGGACAATAACGCTTTAATTTTGATTGTTTAACCACATAGAGTTTAAAATAAAAGTCCCGATTCATAAATTTTGTGTGATTATTTCTGGTATCCCTGTACTTCTTACACAAGCAACGTCTCTAAATAGCAGAAACCACTTCTGTCAGCCCACTGAGGTACATTCTTCTATTAAATATAATTTGATGGAACTTGGTGTAGACCAGTGTTGTGTGAAAGTTGTGCAAAAACTTAGTTACTCTATTATCTAAAATATTCAGCCCTAAACTACCATCTCAAAGCAAAACATGTTTCAGCAGCACAGATGACCCCAACACTAATGTCCCACAGCCAACCCACATTTCTAAAGAAGTATTTTTCCAGAGAAGTTACATGAATGACTCCTGAAATATTTGAAAGCTTAGTGGCTATAAGAGCAATCTGCAATATATTAGAAACAGTATCTGTTTGTTGTAGAATGTAAGGTAACAGAAGGAGAGGCGCAAAAGACAATCTAGTGGATTTTTGATGTTCACTACAAAAATCATATTTTGAGAAAATAAGCAACATTTTCAATTCAAAAAATTTTTTTTGCCACTGAATAAATAGACACATTACAACAACAAAGATAGTGTTGCTTGATAATAATAAGTATAAAATTGTTGTTTGACTACAGAAGATAGAGTTCATTGGTAAGCTTGTATAGTGATGTTTGAAAGCTAATTTATCTCTGTGTGAGATAAATTAGCTTTCAACATTGATTTCATTCGTGTTTTATTGGAAATTCAAATCTGGAAGACACACAACCCACAAACAAGGTTATAAAGTTTCCAGCTTTGCAGTTCTGATTGATTAAATTACATAAATGTTGGTACAGACTCCTGCTTTGTGCAGCTGCTGGTACAGGAAGAGCTGGATGTTGCATGTAAGAGAAAATGATTCATCAATCTGACAGCAACATGGTCCTAGAAGAAGCACATCTACTTTTATTTGTCATATTCTAATGTAAATCTCAATAGTTTACAGAATAAATATTCTTTCATACATAAAATTGTGAATTTATATTTCAGAGGTAATAAAAATATTATATATGGGGATTTTATATAGTTAATTCTGAAATCGGGTCTCTCAGCTCAAACTTTGGAGATTAAGTGTTGAATTGTACAGTTAGGCCCCAAATTATTCATACCTCTGTCAGATCTCCGTCTTTTCATTTTCCAACATGTTTCTTCTTGCTGGAAGTCATATTAAAAATTTACAATCTGACTTGTATCCAATAGAAATATGTGGATGGAGCTAAAGATTAGAGTGATGGGAAGGAGGACTTTCAACCTCAAAGACTTGAAGCTCATTAGAAAAACATAAATTGCAAAAACACCAGCGGAAAATGGAAGTAGCTGGTTAACGATTCTAAGAAGTTTGATCGTCGCGATGCCAATAAAAAATTGTTCCCCCCAAAATTTAAGAAGTGGATAAATAATTTTTAACAGTCAACGTTTTAATGAGATATAGATGAAAAAAGAAATGCTTCTATCACAATGAGAAATGTCTCATTTTCTATCATAAATATAACATTGCATATGTTTCAGGTGTATTTTTAACCTTTTCCCTTCAACCCTCCAATGAAATATTACGTCACCCCTGAAGATTTTGTGAAAGTTTATTTCACTTTTCTTCAATCCCCCTTTTCTGTCTTCCAACATTCTCAGATCTTATAAGTGTTTTTTTCTCTGGGAATGAAAATAGTGGCCACCAACAGCTCCCAAGTCACAAACAATCCAAGGAGAACTGCATTGTGAAAACATGGACATGTGTTTTCAGTATCTCAGTGAGAAATAGCATTCTGCCTTAGGCTTCTGGCTTTGTTTTTGAGATTTGATGGCTGGCAGCAAAAACAAAAGCAACACTTGATAAAATAGATAATATTGAAAAGGACAAGCCAAAAAATGACCATGTGCAAAATATATTTTTACTCATTAAGCCCTTGGCTAATGTTGTGTTTAGATGATGCTGGCAGCCAGAGAGCAGCAGAAGCCTCTGATTAGCTGCCATTTCTTCTCAGTGGTACTACAAATATCTCTCTGCTTCCTCCCAAGGTTGATTGTTCGTCAAGTGTTATTTTCTGCCAGTGACGTGTCTACGAACACCAGGGAATGATGAAGGAGATTAAAGACAGAACATGACAATGATGCATGGGAAAGAAATCCGCCTCCTCTCTGTCCAAACAGCCACAGATTCAGGCTGGATCACACAGTCGGGCTGGTCAAGCGGACCAGATTCTTCCAAGACTGGGCTGGAAGATTTACATAAGACAGCTGGCTTTGATGCAGTTGCTGCTCTGCAGTGACTGGGGGGAAGATACAGAGTAAGAGTTTTATGCACAGTGATTCAGAAGCAACATTCAACCCACAGGCTTAAAATGTACGTTAAATAATCAATATTGTCACCTACTTAAAATATTGACCTAAGGAAGTTTTTGCCAATGGCAGCAAAATATATTATTTTTTGACTAAATCATATTTTGGCAATAAAACAGAGTTCAGCATCACATTTGGAAAAAAAAATGCAATTATTTTAGGAAGGTGACAATATGAGTCTTTATGTTTTCATAAAAGTCAAAGATTTGTTGGTCATGTGCAGTATATAAATACAGAATCGTTTATTTTGGTTAGCGGTTCACAGCGGCCTGTCTTAAGTTATATTGATTTTGTTTTCTGTCAACAAGAGATCATTAAGCAGTGTTTAGTAGACATCAATTTAGACAATATTGTGAAGCCACAACCAGATTTCAACAAGTTCTGAGCCAATAAGGCTGACAAGACTAGAAATGACAAGTTGCCATCCCTCCCTGCAATAGCTGCAGGTTGCGGTAAAACAATATTGTCACATTTAAGCTTTGATAGCTGGTGTTTCCACGTATTTAATAGCCTAAAAGCTCTGATGAAAGCCCGTTAGCGAGTTGCTAACATGCGAACAGATGGCGGTTCCGGTTTGCAGGTGGATAGAGGCTATCAGAGGTGATGGTGACAAATTTAAAAAGTATGACGTTTTTTTGTGTTTCATAGCAGTTGTATAATGATGACGTCTTTCTGAATCATATTTCATTGCTGATCCAAGGAGAAAATGTTTGGTCCTGTACCAGAGCGCGACAGCCTGAGGTTTCTTTCAGTTATTAGAATTTAAAGAGGACAAAAATGATGATTGAAATCAGGTTTTGTGGGAGGAAACTGAGTGGAATATCTTCCATGAGTGGTAGCATAATTAGTTTGTTTACTTTGCCATTTATTAAGTACATAATTAGCTCTTCAAAATGACTAAATGCTTCGTCTTCACGCACCAAGGATGAACTACTACTTCTGAAATACCATTGCTTGATAAATTCATTCTCCGTCCATGTAGGAAAGTGTGAGTCATCAAAACTTATTTGCTCCAGACACATTTAAAGGATGAAGCTTGGGAGAAAAAAAAAAAATCTCTCAGAAACATCTCATAATTGAGTCATGCTTTGGTGGGAAAACTATGTTTTATTGCTGTCTGTATCTTTGTGAAATCAGCATTGATATGAGAGAGAAATCAAGATTGGGAGGTCATAAGCAGGATTTATTCTACATGCAGAGTATTTGCCGTGGCTGATTGAATCACCGCTGCATCAAAGCGGAGCGTCGTCTCTGGCAGAATTAATCACCATTTCTTTGTTAGCGCCGCTTGTTTGTGTGCGCCGTCTCCTCACTGCTGATGATCTTGAGGGGCATTCAAGTCTGAGAAAATTAAGGCCATCAAAGATGTGCCATGCAGAGTGGCTGATTGCAGAATTCCCACATCAGGGAGCAAAGTCCATTATCATTAGTTATCCACCGATATGTGCCGTGGTGAGTCAGGGATGACAGAAAGATGGGATACAGAGAGTTAAAAAGGAAGAGGGCCAAACCAGATGAGCTCTATGGAGGATGGATTTAGGGGAAACTGAAAATAGCACAGAGGGATAGACAGGGAAGACGGAGAGAGAGGAAAGTGACAACAAGACGTATTGATAATTACCTCAGCAGCTACTATAATGTACAAAAAAGCACCAGTCAAAATGAAATGTCATCATTGGGGATGAGACTGGTCGGTTCCCTGACTCAGCTCGTACAAGGGCTACCCTACCTGTCATTTGTCATTCGCTCCAACATTCATCACTGCAAGCCTCGAGTAAAGCTTATCTGAAGTCAGCACATCGAAAAGAAGTTAGAGTAGGCCGCCATCACACGCCTGAGAGCCGGGAAGAAGCCTGTGAGAGGCAGGTTTCTATGTGCAAAAACTACCTGAAAGCAGTACAACAGAATCAAAAGAGTTATTGGTTTTAATAGATCAGTTTAGTTTGAAGATAAATCACCTAAGCAAAATAAGGTGATGAAAAATAGATTTTCATGCATCTTAATAAAGTTTCACCCTCAAACCCATCTCTGTATTTATAGAAAAGTCACTATAGCAACGTGTCACATCCATTGAAAGTGTCCTAGAGAGGTTTGATATCGAGAATTGCCTCTCTTTGCTTCGAAACTGTCATTTTGACTTGTTTAAAGAAATCACATGGCCATTCACTTGATGGCAGTTTTATTGAATTATTATCTTTCTTTGTTGGTCTCGATCACAATTATTCTCACGATACAAATGCAACCACACCATTACTGTCAGTTAATTCTCATTTTTAAATCAGGCATCCTGAGCTTTCTTTTGGCAGAACAAACAGAAAAAATATTTACACTAAATCTTATATTTAAGGTTCAGCATCTTTCCAAAGTACATACCTTGCATGGCTGGCATCTGAGAAATTACTTAACTGGAAAACAGTCACTGTGTTACTGAGACCTAAATAAAGGACTTAAAAGGCACTCAGAGTTCCCTAAGCTTTGGAATTATTTGCTCTTACTTTATTTACGTTCTTCACAATAAGTTTTGGTGTGTTTTACATATTTTACGTCTGCTTTTATAAATAAAGATCTAATAACCATCATGTGAATGAAGCTTGTACAAAGAGGACATATTAGAACAAATATTAGGGTGTACATGTCGACATGTCTTATCAGGAAACTTTAAAAAATGTTAAAAATATTAACTATTCATTTATCTTTTCACTTTTGCTCTTGAACCAGAGCAAAAGTGGTTCGAGATTTTAAACTAAAATGCTTCCGGTTTAAAACACAGGAGCATTTTTAGTCCTTTCTGCCGTCTCCACACCTGACATGAATGGGTAGCCGGTCAAGAATACACAAAAATCACTGGAGCATAAAAGTAATCTCATCTAAGGATGCTGCTGTTAAATTTGCTCTGTGCGATGCACAATTTTCAGTCCAACACAAGAAAGACAACAGATGAACCTGCTATAAGCAGGGGAATCACTTACCAGTTATGTGTTTTTCTTGTACGCACTGACAATCGACATCATTTTTCTTTCATGTTTGAGTATCTTTTTGATGCTGTCAAGTGTTCTGTTGGTCACTTTAGTCAGAAAATGACGTGGTGTGAGTAATTCAAACATGAGCCTTCCTTTTGCCACTTCATGCTGTGAAACGAGGGGCGGAGTTGAGCTGGGATTTCGCTCAAACCTTTAGAGCACAAAATAGTGTTTATACTCCCACCACATCCTCTCACACTGTGTGTGCACGCCTGCCTGTGTGCAGCAGCAGCGATCCGTGCTCGCTCATGTGGCCAAGGCTGGGGGGTGTGAGAGGGTGGGGCTCTGGTCAGCCATTGATAAGGAATCCCAGTGACAGGAACCATGTGTCAACTGTAGATAAAATTAAAGGACAAAAGAAGGCAGGAGAAACAGAGGGAAGGCTCAGAAACACAGATTTTGTAAGCGTGGCGACTCAGCCTCAGCAGAATCAAGGTTACAGCTTGCAAGAGGAGACACATTTCCAGACACTGTAAAAGGATTAGTTTAACCAGATTCTAATGCCGCTCTGTCTGTGTTGCAGTCTGTGCATTTCACTGCAACTGCAAACACAACAGACACCAAATGCTGCTTTTCACACGCAAACACACACACACTTGATGCTTACATTCCCAAATACTGTTTTAGTGCATCTCCTTTGATGGCGGATTAGAAATTAAAAGAAAAGTAAGGCATATGGAAGCAGATTTCCTATTAATATTCCGAACAGCAACGGTTTGATTGTTACCTCCTCTGGCTCTGCGTGGAACAATCCTGACCGATGGCAAAGAGCTGAGCACATCTGCAGCATCAGAGCAGATTAGAAAAGTCTGGAAATTAATCATTATGCACCTGGAGGAAAATTAGAGACTTGAATCGCATTTGAGAAATTCTGAGTTCCTGCGAAAGTTACTATTTTCACCCTTGCGTTCGATGATTTATGTGTGTATGTAAATGTGAATGTTGAATCCATTTTGAAAGTAAAAATGGATGCTGTGATTCCCTTTTCTTTTATCTTTGATATTAATTATTTTCTAGAGCAGATGAGACAAAGCAAAACTTACTAAGCTGAGCTGATCTATTTTATAAGTCACCAGATCCAAGCAAAGCACCATCATTGCATCTATTCAGGCAAGAAACACCTGAGGATAAGACTGCAGCAGCACTGACTTCCTGAAACATATTTTCATGGTAAAAGGAAGTGATACAGATCAGATGAAATCCTTTAAATAAAAGAGAAGAAACCATGCGAGGTAGTGATTTCCTCTTTCTCCCCAGGAATTTCTGGCCGTCTGCAGGGCTGATTGAGTTTTGGATCTGCTGATATGGCGGCCCTGTTGGAGGAGCGCGAGAGGCCTTATCTCCTGAAGAAGAAGTCCTGGTGACAATATGAATGGGTCTGTCCACAGAAAGACAAGGAGCCCCCTTCAAGAAAGATTTTTTCAAGCTTTTTCCACTCCTGAAGTGGCCCTTTTCTAAGAAAAAGCTACGACTGATATTGCAGAAACATATATTAGTGTCCTGGTTTTCTCAAATATGATCTTTTTAGCTCTTACAGTGCTTATTAAAGGAACCAAGGGAAATTTTATGTAATCTTAAAAACAACTTCTTTTCTTAAATCAAATTATTTTTTATGCTCATACAATATGGTGTCAGGCCCAGATCTACAGTACATTTGTGTCGTGGGTTAGCTTACAATTACAATTCACACGCATGCAGCAACTGGATATCATTAGCTGAGATAAATTTCCAACAATGAATTTTGTAATTTTGTGCTGTTTCAACATTTAGAGATTTAGTACAGCTACACACGATGATCAAGACTTTAAGACCTTGTCCATGTGAGATAGTTTTTCAAAACTGATCTTTCTTTCTTTGCATCGTTTCATTTCTAGAAGTGTCTGCAATCATACAAAAGAATGTACAAACAATGTTCAAGGGAGTCCTTTATGTAACACAATATCTGCACACTAAAAAGGAAGATGTGACGCATGTGTCTTAAACACTTGAATTAAATGTCAGAGTTACTTCCTCAACATGCAGCAAAGTTCTAAGGTAAAAGTAAAAGCAAAACTCTTACATTGAACTGTGCAGCTGTTTGGAAAACCCTGATGACTGTCAGTGACTGGCAGATGGAAAAGAGGCTTTGAATAATCACTGAAGACTCTGACAATGCAGGTCAGACAGGCAGGAAGAGAACGGGTCTCTACTGAGATTGACCTGAGACGAAGGGTTGAGACAAAAATAGAAACGGTAAGACAAACTCTGCAAATTCCAAAGTGAATTAAAATAATAATCTCTTACGCTAAAATTTAAGTGAATCTGGATTGGCATTTTCCTTATTATGAATGGATGGAAAGCAATGGCCAAGTTCAGTCTCTGTTGAACTTTCAGACAAATTCTTGCTTTAAAATACCTAGAATCAATCATTTATGAGAAAAAGTGTAAAAGGCAAATTTTTAAGGCGAATGTAGCTGATTTTATTCAACTGTTAAGTAAATGTAAATGATAGTAAATGTTGTGTTGTAACACATAAATGGGAATGGGAATGAAAAATGGCCAACAGGCTAAATCTAAATGAGATAACATGAGACATAATGCTATGCCATGTAAATGCTGGAAATCTGTCAATTGCAGCTTCATGATGCATCACCGCCCCATACAGAAGGAATGGTGGAGCATCATACTGTGTTGCTCTTAACACATCGTCATTTTGTGCATTCAGAGAAAGTGTGAAACATACTTTGGTGTAACACCTGGTTATTTAACTACTGCAATTTCTCCATTTTCTCATACCACTCTGCCCATTCTCCTCTGACATCAACAAAGCATGTTTTGTGGAAAACTTACAGAAGGTTGTGCTTTGAAATAGCAGTTTTTGAAATACTCCGACCAGATCCTCTGATAAAAACAACCATGAATCACTCAAGGTTATCTTACTTTCTTTTCTTCCAAGTTTTGAAGCTTAACATGAACTTCAGAAAGTTTTCTTTAGCTTGTGTAGAAGTATAAATGTATTGAGCAGCTGCTATGTGGTTGGCTAATTTACTATCTGTGTTAATGAACAATAATTACACAGCTGTAGGGTATAAAGCAGCTGGTAACTTAAAAAGATTTGACAGTTATTAGGAACAACAAAAGAGATTTTTTTTTTGTCAGTTTATTTGCTTCATCTATCAGTTTTTGAGAAATGATGCAGAAAAAACCCAAAACGGTAATGGAGTCTGAAGTACCAGTCACTCCAGACCTGTGAAGGACTGCTGCACATACACTTACTTAATGATTTTAATAATTATGAGAGACTGAAGGAGAAGGCCACACATTTAACCGCTGACAGCAGATCCATTTTCCTTTAGGTGCGATGTCTACGGAGCCGCGCCATCCTGGATCGATCCGTTTGTGCTCTGTGATTGATTAATGCTGACCACTACTGTCAAGTTTGCCCTTCATAGGATGAAATTAAGCGTGACGGCACTCAGCTCTTGAATTCCCTCCATACTTCAGGAGAGTGATTGCATTTTAGAGCTTCTGTCATCTCAGTGAAACAGTCCGCTACTGAACAACATCGTTGGAGAATCAACAATAAACTCTGTCATGAATTTGGACACTAGTTCAGGCCAGCATAGAGTTAAACCAGACCACCGGCTGAATCAATTACACAAATAATTTTTATTTCTCTGTCGTATGAAAAGAATATATGTGCATTTGGCAGAACCGTATAAAATAGCACTGGAGAAAGTAAAAAGGAGGTGATAGGTAATTTTATCACTGTTTACCTTACATGTGTATAAATAAATGTATGGAGTGCCAATCCTGAATGATGCAATTTGATCAGTGTTTGATTTTTAAAGTTGTTCAATTACTGATCATTAAAAATGATGGATTAAAAAAAAACATACCCAATAACAGGTAAATAATAATACAAAAAAGTTATTTAGCCTCTCATTTCTTAAACGATCATGTTGAAAGCACATCCAGTACTCGTGAAAAATATGTTAGTGTGCTCAAATCATTGGAATAAAGCAGAGATCACAGAACCTACTAAAACTGTAGTCTATGGTAAAAACAACTTTTAAAATAAAGTGAATTAAAAATGTCCAAAACATCAACACTTGGCTGGTTTCTCCGCCTCAATTCTAATTCTTGTTTTTCTAAACAGAGGCTGAAATTGAAAGGAAAACATCCTCAGCAAACTGAATATATTTGAATGTTGATGCGCTGAAGCAACAGGATTGTTGCCTGCCAGCTTTCACCCCTGTGCCATTAAACAAAACGTATGAACATGAATACTGCCCACTGTGGACCGATCTATTCTTATTCACACAACACAATTCAAGCAAAGATTAATGAAAGCCACAGAAAATTGTTGCAGAAGTGGATACAAAACATTTCTGAATAGTGTTTGAATGTTTCAGCTTGCACAGATTTCTCAAAAACATGTTTTATCTTTTGTTGTTGTGAACCTTTTATGATAGTGTTGAATTAAATCCTCATTTAATGTCGACAGCCTCCCTATCATTTGTAACATTTGCTAGATACTACTTAATCAACTAAGTTAAGTGAAATAAATTAAACCCTGATTTTAAATCTGTGCAGCAGATGTAATTCGTTTTTATGATGCTAGGTACTTCAATGGCTTCGCAAGATTGCTGTCATTATGAAACAGCAATGGCTTCTGTCAAGTCTAAAGGTCAAAGCAATTAACTGAAAAAGTTTTCAAAGAGTTGGATAAATTCAAGAGGGTTAGAAACTTGCTGAAGTATTCACCATTAGAACATTCCATCTTTCAGTTATTTTAATTAGGAGCAAGGTAACATCTCACCCACCTTGTAATAACAGGAAAGAACAATTTAGCCAAACAAAAACAGAAGCTACTGACATTATCTATACCCACTAATCCATGTAAAGCAACCGTGGACAGTTTGCCAGTTTGCCACCAGACAACAACCATGCATGCACAGACTCAAACCTCAGGGCAGTTTAGAGAGACCAATTAACCTAAAATTCATGTTTATGGACTGCGGAAGAAAGCAAATCAATCAGGTCTATACAATAAATTAAAAGATGAATAACAGTAAAGTCACTGAACTCTATCCTCTGTGACTTAATCTGTCTCTTTTTAAACCAGCATCAGTGTTTCTGTTTCATTCTGCTTTTGGGTTTTTGCAAACATATTAGGAAACATTTATGTTTATGCCATCATTATATAATATAGAATATATAATGATGCTTGATGTGTAAACCATTCCAACACAGACACTATTTATCACTTTGAAAAACTCAGTACACCAGGCAGAATAACATTATTTTATTTGCTGAAACAACAATCTTTTAGAAAGAAGAAGATAACTCCCATGGTGACAGGTAAACAGAGCAGTTTTTGCTTTGAGAAATGATTTTAATAACAGTTAATACAATTTCTGCAAAAAATTGTTGCAAAATGTATCTTTTTATGTCACTCTTAATGAAGTATGCTCTGTACACAATCACGTCTCCAAAATTCAACATTGATTTTCCTCCTCAGTAAAAAACAGTTTGCAACATTTCTAAGAAAAGCAGTCTCACACCGCATGCTGAACACATATTAACACTCATTCATCCCTCTCTTGTCCAGGTTACGGGTCCATGCAGCAAATTCTGCTTCTAATATACGATACACAAGACATTATATGGCTCCTCTTATCATCCAATCTTCTCATTTCAGAGAAAAGCTTTACCATTGAGGAGAAATAACAAGGATGGCCCCTGTGGTAATTGCATTCTGAGATTCAGAATTAAACACCAGTTGGAGTCTGAATTAAGTTATTTCCAAGCAGCTACAGTGAGAAGTAATTGTGAATGCTAAAAAGCAGATTTGCAAATGGAGTACACAAAGGTGGTGCCAAGCAATACCAATGACATGACTCTTTTAGTCTGTGGAAAACCCAAAGGGAGGACATAAGGACACAATTTAAATGACAGAATGGAAACTGTAAAACCAGGAGAAATTTAACAGACACTATTTGGAAGGATAACATTGATGAGAAATAGACAAAGATTCTTCTGAAAAGTATGAGTTGTGAAACACAGGTATAAACATACACAGAGCTCGGCAAAGTCTCTGACTTCCATTCATTCAACTGTATTCAGTTGGGCTCCCACTGATAAAACTGAACATAAAGGTTTTGTGTAATAAATGTAATCAAATGAAATTTTTTTGAAGTTGGACATTTATCTGCTGAAGGAAACTGTTAAAAAAGCAATTTCCACACCTGTGGCACTCCAGTGACCCACAGTGAGAGCCATTTTCCACAAATGGAGAAAATATGGAACAGGGTTGACCCTTCCCAGGAGTCAGTGGGAAACCAAAATGACTCCAGGAGAGCATCAATGATTCATTCAGCTCTGCAGGCAACACTTGCCTTCATTCAAGTGATTGTTTATGAAATAACAGTAAAAAGGAGAGCAGGCAAAAATGGCATTTGAGAGAATTCAATGGCAAAAACCACAGATAACTAAAAAACTCAAAACGCTCATCTCAGATTTGCCAAAAAAATAAAATAAAACACTTCCTGATTCCAAAGACTTTTGGAAAAATATTTCCTGGAAATATTTGGAAGGTGTCAGGATCATTACATCTAATGTGAAACTAAGAGGTTTTTCAAGAAAGAAAACTGGACCTAACTGATGTTTTGTCAACAAAATTCCTATCACAGCCTTTACCTTGTCTTGTCCTAACTATGCAAATTTTCTAGCTGTCCTGGTAAACATTTGTTGGGGTTGTGTTCACCCACAATGCATTAGGTAACAGAACGAAGATTAACTTTTTCTGTATCTTGAAAAAAGAAAAAGAAGCCCAAATCTGTTAGTGTGTTTGAAAACAACAACTAAAAAAGTGATGTAACTGCACAATAGCAAGGGAGATAATATAAAAATAATCCTAAAGCTGCCTGATAAGATCAAATAGGGTTTTTGTTTTACTTTAGATGACATTTAAAATCTGATTACAGGTTAGAAATCCATATAAAGCTGACTTTATTTCTCATGTCCCTCAGTGTCTTCTCCTTCCCATGTCAGTAGTTAGAATGTCACTTTGAATTCAAACTGAAATAGCAATAAAAATCCTGCTGATGCAAAAGTATCTGGTTAAAAGTTTGCAAAAATGAAATCCTGTATTACAGTGAAACCTGGCATGGTGGATAAATTTAGGAATCAAATGAATCCCTACACACGTCCTTGTGTTGATTTCATGATGTGACACATGGAGATGACGATGTAAAGAAATGCTAATTGTTTAAGGTGTGTTTTATGTTTAGTTTTAGAAGATAAGAGTATGCTACATTAATTTCTAAAAAGTGTCAAAAATGCATTTGACAGCTTTTTGAGTCTCTACTAATAGCTGCTAAAATGGATGAAAGACCGTGAGCCTCACTGGGATCAGGCTGGGATTTGAATCTGGGTCAGCTGCCCAGTCAAAAAGCTTAGCTCCAGCTGTATTTTATTCTGGGCTGAGCTGTTTTCTGCTAGAATATTTAGTCTGAATTGTTGTTGTTTGATGGAACTCGACAGGTATTTGTTTTTAGATTTGGAGAAGCAACGTGATCTGGCTTGATCAACTTCAGTTTTAGATGCCTGGATAAAGTTTGTTTGTTTTTCCTCTGGTTGGTTTCACTCACAATTAGAATGGTTCAAAAAGCAGAAAAAAATAAAAATACTTGAGGACAAGGCAACATGCCACAAATCTCAAACCTCACCAGCTGTTTGCTAGTTGTTGTTTTTTTTAAATTGAGATTAATACTGTATAGCAGTATACCATACTGAACAGTGTGGCGTACAACAGTCATAGATAGATCCTAAATTATCATTAACTGTAATGATTATATGATCCTATGAAGAAACAGGCAATGTGTTAGCTTAAATGTTTGCCATTGTAAGAAACAGGTTTCATAAATATAAGATTTGACAATGTCCTTTCTAACTCTTATTGCTTCACTATGAGGTTTTACTGCACAACCAGCTCTGCTCTTTTGACAGCATAGCAAATCAACTGAAATAGTCAGAAGTCTGTGAAAGTGGATTGTTATTACTAATTTATGTTGTAACTCTTCTTTAAAGACAGCAGCTTCTTCTTTCATTGTCAGTCGCATTTCAGATTGGTTTGTGACAGTAAACCTTTGTTTGTTGTTGCCAGGCCATTGATATACGCCCTTTATAGAAGTTTATTGCCGTTTGAATTCAGAGCACATGAAAAGCTGTAAACAACAAAGCTCTCCATCACTGCCTTAAAACTCCAAAACAGCTTAACGGCCCTCTGAGCAGAAAGGCAATGTGCAGCTAATTATAATAAGCAGCTTGCACAATGCCATTAAAGGTTTTTCTATGAAAGGAACTACAGTATATTATTAATTCCATAGCAACTGATACAGTATTCATGTGGAGCTCAGCAGGTTCCCACTTAGTCTTTGAACTGGTCTTTGCACAGCAGTTACAGTACAAATCACTTCATTATGCAACTTCCAAACAGGGTTACAAAAGGTTTCTACCAGATGTCTGCAGTACAGAAAAAGTCCTCCCTATTAGCCAAATTTACCTTTAAATTCTCAAGATATATGACAATCATTTGTGGATTAATGTTATATAAATGAAACTAAACTGACTTGTATTTTAATTATACTTCATTTTGATTACAGTGCAACTGGACCTGCATTCAGTAAGTGTGATTTCAGTAATATTACAAACAATGAATACAACATCATGCAGGAATACTGAACAAATCGAGCCTCTAAAGCAGTCAGTAAGTGAATATACAGTGTTGAAATGTATTAACAGACCGTTAATGGAAACTGGGTTTTGTCACCTTTAAAATGCTTCTGTTCTGCACTGCAACAGAGAAGATTTAGAGACAAAGATTTATCTATATAGAGGATTATTTTGGGAAGAATCTAAAAGCTGAAGATAGAAATGGTCAACTTCCAAAGAAACTTTGAACACAGCGTCTCTTAATAGGCTTTCGGACAGCTCTAACACACACACACTACACACACACACACTACACACACACACACACACACACACACACACACACACACACACAGCTTCTCATACATGACCTCATTACCTACAGCTGCATCTATGTATAGCACAGCCTTTACCGAAGACAAAAACTTCCCATAGTTCCCACTCAGAGCTACAGCAGTGAGTGGGAACTGTTGTAGCTCTTTGTGTCTTTAACATGTTCAGATGTTCCTTAACTTGTTTTCTCAATTTCAGGGTGAGAGAGCCAAGCAAACCAGCCCTGTTTAGTCGGCTTTAATCAAATTATGATATGTTTGCTTATTAGATCCATTTTGTTTGGGGAGGTGTGAATGGTCTGATATGGACCAAACTCTGCCTAAAAAAACCCAGGTTTTGGTTCAGTTGAAGTGAAATCTGGCACGGTTAGAATGCATATATG
Organism: Poeciliopsis gracilis; assembly: GCA_911649635.1. NCBI lineage: Eukaryota > Metazoa > Chordata > Actinopteri > Cyprinodontiformes > Poeciliidae > Poeciliopsis > Poeciliopsis gracilis. The sequence goes on from CAJVRI010000715.1 coordinate 2,578,729, forward strand.
AATGCAAGTGGGACCAGTCCAAAAGCAGGAAGTGGACTACAGTGCATTATGGGTAAATACAATCAAAATGAACATAAAAATCTAAAGCTAACAGCAGAAATGGCTCATTGTCTTTTATCCAATATTGACACTGCTAAAATCTCCCTTCACTCCATTTCTACTTGCATTTTGTGAAGAAGGAAGTTGTGCTCTGTCTTGTTCAGAGATTTCAGTTTCCTTTCCTTCAGTGGTTTGTGGTGGAAGTGAGAGGTGAACAGAAAATTAAAGGGTTTAATTTGTTTGACACAGTTCAGTGTGACAGAGAACTGCATGTGCAGTTTTGGTCCCCCATTTGAACTGAGGCTACCAATCTATCAGGTTAAGGCTCTGGCTTAAAAATATGCTGCTAAGGCTTGATGCTATTCTCATATGCTATCAGGCACTACAGAACATGTTTAGCAGTTGCATGTTATGCAACAGGCTGGTTAAAACTTGGCTGACATGGAATGGCCCATTCCAGTTGGTGCAGCTTCAATTATGTGAAAAAAACTAAATCTAATTGAATCACAAATTATCGGAAAGAAAATGTGTTTTTAATAGTCCTAAGGATGTTTTGCCTTTATTCAAAAAGGCTTTTTGGTGGGTTAAATGGGTTCTTAGGGAGAAATTACAATAATTTAACAATTTTTCTTTGGGATGAGTTTCATACCATTTACCAACACATTAAAATTCATCCCCTACAGGAAAGCTGAATGCATATTTTCCTCTGAGCTTAATGAGAGAAAATGAACAGTTTCTATTAAGTAGTAAACTAATACTGTCATTTCTAAACTCAAACTGACAAGCTCGAGATAACGTGGCTCCAAAGTGGTTGAAAAAATGAAGAGCTTGAGGAATACAAGTCAGAAGAAAAATATTTTAGGCCTGAAATAAGCTTTTTAAACCTCTTCAGATAAAACCATGTTGCATAAATGTGTGGGTGGAAACTATGATGTTAACAATTATATTGTGTACAACAGAACAAGTGCTGATGTTTTAGTGGACAACAAAGCTGCAAGACCTTGTAAGAAAGCAGTTATTTGATAGCTTCTCGCTATAAGATGAACAAATCACTGGGAGTGAATTAATTTACCTTAAATTATGAATTTGAAATTGCAGCAGCTACAAAGCAAAATGCGGATTTTGATCTTTGCTTTGGCTGAATGATAAAAGAATAACTTACAACATAGAACTGGTTTTCTTTTGATGATTTTCTGTTGCTTGGATGTATTTATTTGAAGTATTTTATCATTGTGAAGACCCGCAATGGAAACACATTACCGGTAAATAATTAACATTTCAACCAATAGTTACTCTGTGATTGTGTTTGCATCCAATACATTTGAGGAGCTTGGTTTTTAATTTTGCACACAAATTTGAACTTATTTTCTTTGTTTCTTTCTTATTTAAAAAAAAAAAAATAAGGATAGAAAATACCATCAATATTTTCTGTCCTTATTTTTAAATTGAGACTTTTTCAAAATTCTTTCTCTTTTTTCCTTTCTTTCTTCAACCGCCTGGCCCAAATCCCACATTGGGGAGATTTTTATGCCTTAGTGTTGCTTGGACACATGGGAGGTTTGTTCTAAGCTAAATCAAACATAGGCCTGGAAATAAAAGAGCTCTTTTCCCCGGGTCAGTGAAGTAAATTCTTCACTTGTTACTGTTCTCAAATTCCTTCTGAAATTCATATTTTCGTGAAACAACTCCATTTATTGCTGGAAGAGACTGTGAGCTGGTCCTCAATAGAAATGATTCAAGGATATATTGTAGTAATGAATAACTTGATCTCCAGTTACGAAGCACCTGATGTTATCTGGCTGACATTAAAGCATAAAGAAACACCACCTTCCATCCCTGCAACATTTAAATGCGAGAAAGCACAGAGAAGCAATTTGCCTTCAGATGACTTTCTCTACTGTAAGTGTCCTCTCCCACAGAGTTTTCCTGGCATAAAAGCTGCATTACAATGAGTTAGTCTGCCTAGAATCAGAGTGCACTTTGAGACACACGTCCACACACTCACATCCACGCAGATACACCCTCAGGCCAAGGGAATCATCAGTTACAGCCGATTCACTCAAGTCATCATTGTCTTCATCTTTTTTTCTCCTCCCTACATGCACAGAAGTGGCACATGATGGACTCAAACCCTCTCAGTACCTCAGATATGGAGCGCTTTGTTCGAAAGGCATGCTATCAAAAATAAACCCAAGGTTCCACTGGGATCTTTGAGCGACTCTTGTTTTGTGTTTGCTGGTTTTAGTATGTCTGCTGTTAGCTGTCTTGGAAATAAAAACAGTAGATTTTGTCAGATGACTATATTTATCTGGTTCTGTCAGATGTCATAGGAAGCAGATGGTAGATACACAACATGCAAACATGATTCCCTGTCCCTGAAGTGTCTTTTGCTACCAGCCCTTTTCACTTTTTATAAAAGAAAATAATATAGTTAGATGCATTTAGAAGTTCTTATGAGTTCATTTGTTTTATTTAAAAGCATTAAGAGCAAAACTATTCATAATAAAACTTGTAAGCCCTTGTCTACTTTTATTAAGGGCAGCAGTTGTATATTTCTAAAAGAAATATGTATTTTTTAAACTAACAAACGCAGTTAGCAGACAGCTTTTATTTTATTGATTGGAAAGAATATATTTGAATTAAGATTGCTTTGCTGTGAATAATGTTCAGCTTTGCTATTTGTGCTGTTTGACAGTTGTTTGAACTCCCCAAGTGGAAACTATTAGTACAGTTATATTTTACCTCGAAGAAAGTCTTGTGTCTTTCAGTTTCCACCCAAAAGGGTTCCTATAATGAATGGGACCCATAAAAAATAAATATTTGAACATTTCTGGTGCTTAATGGTTGATAAAAGAATGAAAAGAAAAGGAACATGTTGCTGGATTTAAAAAGAAGGGGAATGTATGTTGTTCATTGATTCTATTACTTTGTTGTCACAAAGTCTTTGGTAATTTGCAGACCAATTTCCATTTTGACGGTGACAAATTTTTAAAATTTGTAAATCAGGGTTTATTATTAGCATTACAAACATGGAAAGCTTGGCAAATAATCACCAAACCCATATTTTCCAAGTTTTTGTAAGAAGTTTATTTACAGTTTTTGAACTAATATTCTTATTTTCCAAAAATCTTGCTTTATTTTTTTTACTTCCTCTTTTCTGTAGAGTACGGCTGCATGCACTTATGATATTATACACAAGTGAGGAGGTAAGACCACTGAGTGAAGCTCTTTCAGAGCACTGAACCAAAACATATCCCTGCAAAAAGCCTCTTTTGTCTGAGCCAATCTGTGCCCATCCCGAATCTGTTGTGTAAGGCCACTGATGGCTTCCTCTTGCTGCAGGGTCAGAGCGGCAGCCATATTGATTTTGCTGTTTCTAAAGACAGTAGCAAACAGGGCAGGCACTGAATACCAACAGGAGTAAGTTGAAAAAAGGCAACAACTCATGGTATTTCTCTGTTTCCCTGCCTTTTCCTGCCTCTCTGTTGGATCTCATAATCTATATCAGTACTTTTTGTCTTGCTAAATATTGTGAGGGACACAAATCAATATTGATGTATTTCTCAGCTTTTATTGGACCAGAGATTGGAACGTGCTTACTAAAAGACACTATGATTGTTAAATGAAACTGGCATGAAAAGTGTAAAGTCATAGAAATGTTTTATTACTGCAGCTATTCCACTTTTGTACAAACTGAAGCCACCGGGTCATCCAAGATATTCATAAAGATTCTCTCTCTGATCAAAGTAAACTACAAAATCAAAGTTACTACAAAGTACTCCTATATCGCTGCCTAAAAAAAATGCACTTCATATTTCTGTGAGTGCTTGAGAAGAAGACACAATAGATCCACAGACTAAAACCAAAACCACTAAGTGCAGAGGGGCAGATTTCAACGTGACTCCACGATGCATTGCAAGCTTAATCATCCTGTACAAAAATAAGGTCTGTCTGCTCTACTTAAAAAAAAAAAACATTTTCTTTTTCTAAATTTGCTAAGAATTTGTCCTCAAGTAACTTTTGAAGTTTGTGAAGCAAAACAATCTGTAAAGTTGATTAATTGTAATTTCTTATGGATGTATTCACACATCTCGGAGTGCTGCTAAGATCAGACTCCAAATGAACAACAGAAATGTAGCATCACTTACTTAACACATTTTCTTAATTGCAAACAGTATTTACTGTACAGCGTCGCCCTCCAGACTCTTATGACTACCCAGGACTCTGTCATGAGGTGCTGGAGGGCAGCGCTGCATCATCGCAAGCTGTCAAACTAGTTTCACTGCAAAATCTGCCCTTTGGTGAAGAAAGACAAATAGACAAATAAACCAGCTAAAATTTTACTCTGTAAAAACTAACCTTTTTGTCAGATGCATATGCATGAATGACCAGAGTAAAAAGCCAATAAAACTCAAACTACAGTTTTTAGTCTGTCTTTGAGACAAACAACCTCATAATGCAGATAAGATTCAAAAACATGCCTGCTGTCCTTTCAGATGACAGCTCATCTTTTTGGTTCTGTAGCTTTCCGCTGCCCGGCTCAGAAATCAGGATAAGCATTTCTCTGTAACCTCTAGGCACAGAGCAGAAGCAGATCTGCCCCGTCACCCTGTAACCCTGTGTTTTATTTGCCCTGATGGAGACTTCTGATTTAATTAGGTAAGATGTTGTCCTCCCATCTTTGCCCTGTGTGGGTCAGATTGTCCCTAACATCACGACACTGGTCATCTACTTACTTACTTGCTTTCAAACTATGCCAAGTCCCTAAAGGGAAACTTTGTCAGTGTGCATGTCTCCTGAAAGGTGTAATGAGACAAGGAAACATTTCAAACTTGGTGTTTTTATCTATTTTCTTTGGTCCAGGATGAAACTATAAATATTTCAGAGTTTATTTTAGCAGCAGAGTACCACTGGAATTTCATCACATCATGTTTCTCAGCAAACAGACATGAATGTTTTTCATTTATTGCTTCTGATAGACCAACTCAAAGCAGGACATAATTGTGAATGGGTAGAAAAAATATTTTACATTTTTAGTTTTTTTTTTTTTTTTTAATCTGAAAAGTGTGATAATTTCAGCCTCTTTTGATGCATTAGAACTCATACAAGTCTTTTATATCTCTACCAACTCTGTACACCTGAAAACTGAAAGTGCTCTTTGCATGGATGGAAACCATTTGATTGCAGCTGTGACTGTATGTTCACCATCATTACTGCACTAGAATGTCAAAACAAGTTTTACAGCCTTTAATATTTTACTCTTTAACCAGTTTCATGCTTGCATTTTTGTTTTCTTTTAACAGCTAATTTAATCATTTATTTTGGTTTATTAGGCCCAAATACAAATATTTTATTTAAAAAATGTCAGTTTACTAGTTAATATTTAAATGTTTTGTCTTGCATCTATTGTTACCCTTTATCTTTATGTTTCTTTTTGTCCTTTCTCTATGTTTTTGTGAGAGAAAATAAAAAGTATTACGTGGTAAAACTTACACCTGACCTCCCCAGACTCTTTGCTCTCCTGCCCACTGCAGCTGGCCACATAGATTTTAGGATTTAGTCAAAATAAAGCCCTTAGTCTGGCCACTTTTTGAAAATGAAAAGCCTGTTCTTCAAAATAATGAAGGTTTTGCTGACCTTCCAAGCTGTTGTTGTTCTGTTTTATTTCTATAAAACTCACAGTTGTTGTGACTGGGGTCAAAGGAGACTTTGCACAGGCCGTCTCAGATACTGTAAAGAAACTGAGGTGAGAAGAAAACAATTCAGGCTTCAAGTTTATTGAAAAGAAATACAAGAATTATTGGTTTTGGCTACATAACCTGTACCAATTAACGAGTTATGAAGGTGTGTTTATTTTAAAATAGCTGCTACTTACTACATTAAGTGAAATTTATGGAACCGGAAGTAAACATTTCTGCCAATGTGTAAAAAAGCAATGTTGAAATGTTGAATACATGCAAGAAGTTTTTTATTATCATTATTTCTTATGGAAGGTCAGTTTTATTCATTTAAAGAATCGTCAGAACCCTTAATGTTCAGAGCAGCTCTTATCTTCTCACATATAAAGTTCAGGAACCACTGATTTAGAGAACAATATTCTCAGACAAGCAGTGCAGACTGACTGAAAATCTATTCTGTTTTAAATTTAGCAAAAACTGAAATTAAACACTTTGTCATCTTTATAACAAGAAAAAAAGTAAGTCAGTTTCTGCATGTTATAGCACCTCTTTTTTCCTTTTACCTCAGACATGTATGAGCCAGGCTCTCCATAGAAGTGTTGGCTGTTGCCGTGGCAACCACAAGTTCCTCCATTTTCAGGCTAATTAAAAATGCTATATTGATTTCTCTGCATTAGAATCAAAAGATAAAAATGCAGATATAAAACCTGGAAAAGCGAAAACAGAATTAGTCCAAACCTCTAGGATCTATTTATTATTAAATCCTAAAGATGTGCAAAATCACAATTTTTCATCATGTTTATGTATTATTCTTTGCCGAGCATGAGCATGCTGGAATGTCAAACTATAATATCATTTTCTTTATTCATACCTTGTTATTCAGTAGATCTCCTCCCCAAACCTTAACCCTCATTTCCAAATTACACTGCAGTTAAAGGCCCCGACTCTTTGCTCCCAGGTTCATAGAGGGATGATCAAAATATCATTTTGATGGAAAACCATAACCCCACTGCTACTGCCTGAAAATCAAACCGTCAGATTTGCGTAGCCTCGGGTAAAGCACCTGGAGTTCACAGTTTACAATTTGTCAGAGATTTTGAAAAAAAACATCCTCCAAATCAGTATTAAAGCTTTGCTTTCTTTCTCTAGTCCTTCTTTCAAAAGAGATTTTAGTGATTAAAAAAAAAACCTCAGTTTTGCTCCAGGAAAAGTCATTTTAAATCTGTCTTTTTTTTTTTTTTTGTAAATTGTTGTACACAGTTAAATAGAGCAGCAAATAGCTGCTTTACGGCTCCAATTTCACAAATAATAACTTCTATTCCCAATTGTTTCTTGTCAGAGTAAATAACAGTAACTGCTTCAGCCAATTAGTCAAATAAATAATGGCCGCATAAGCAGAGTCAAAGACTGTTATGTTTCCAGCAAGAACTGTAGTCCTTACAATAATTACAGTCATTAGTATTTAAATTTTAAATGTAGTTAGAACCAAGACATGATGTTTCACAGAATATGATCGAAAATGTAGATTTTGATCATTTTGGTCTATGAAAAAAAGGGTTTTTTTATGTGCTAACATTTGATAGTAGGTTAAATTAATGAACACTAGGTTTGTTTTGTAAAATAATTAAAAGAAGATTGTGTTTTTATGCATATTTTAAGTTGATTCTGAATTTAAAGTTGTTTTCTTGTCTTATTTGAGAGTCCCTGATCAAAGGTTTTTCCCAGTTTCCTTCTATAATGGATGGATAATTTTCTAGACCAATGATTCTCCTTAAACTTGTAGCAACTAGAGTTGTTCAGTTCTTTATATAAAGTAGACAATTTATTCATCTGTATGGTCTGCATTGGGTCTTAGTTGTTTTGTCAGATCATTACAATTTGTAAATGATTTGATTTGACAGATAAGTTTTGTTTTCTCTAAAATTGTTTTCTGGATCACAATGTCTGACTGAAAATTACACAATAATTCCACAAGTATTGGGAAAAAAAGTAGGTTTTTTTGTATAGCACCACATGTCCTCAAAACTGTCTTGAGAAGGAAGATTTGTCTGGACTGAATGCGGTGGTGACAGCTCATCTACTGATAATAGCAGCTGTGGATTCCTGTTAAAAACGTGGAGGTGTGCCGGCTGAAATGAAAACGAATTTACGGCTCTGGGCTTTGGCAGCAGGGTGAAAGTTTGCTTTCCAGTGTTTTAAACGATGCATCAGAAGAAGAATTGACAAAAAAAAACAAAAACATATTGGCTCTTGTTGATAAGGAGAGAGAAAAAAAAGTTAAATTTTGCAGTAATTGCATACCCTCTTTTTGTTGAAAAATAATAATGATAAAAATCCATTAAGAGGAATTCATCTGCTCCAACAAAAGCAATTACTGCCAGCAGGAGATCTGAGCATACAAAGTCATCCAGCTTCACCACACACAAAAAAGTCTCCATCCATTCCCCCATATTTCCCTTGGCTATTTTTAAAAGTCCGCTTAATTTTTTTGTTTACCTTGAGTGGAGGCTCTTCACGCTGCGCCCTGTCAGCCAGTACAAACATGAAAGACGTCTGCTTCATGAATAATTGGGCTTTGGACTGTTTTCAGAGCAGAGATGCACACAATAAATGTCAGCCACTAATTATTGCAACATTCTCTATCATATTAATACAATTTCAATGACAATATCAAGAGCCAATTAAGATCAAGAGTCCACAGCTTTTGAAATCTGTTTGCATTTAACATTTTAGCAGCTTTTACTAATTGCTTTTCCACCTATCCAAACTTCTCTCATCTTCACACAAATTAACATTCTCAATAACAGCCCATGTCCTTCAACTAAATGCTTTATTTAAAATACATACAAGCAAAAGCTCTTCATAAAAAAAAAAAAAAACTGTTTTGCAGCAGCCCGACCCGCTGCCCTCGGCATAACCCTCCGATATTTTACGCGACGGCAGCGACGCTTATTTAATATTCCCAACGACACTGAAAACATTTCCCTTCTTGTTTGTGCTCCCTGGTTTGATTGGAGAGCACCTCAGTTTCATCTTTATGCAAAGCACACTGATGAAGCAGCCACTTATCATCAAGCGACTCGTGGTGTTATACATCAAAGTTTCAAGTTAGCAACTAATACATGCATTATTAGTCCCGATGAGGCATGAAGCAGTGTCATTATGCATACGTATTAGAGGAAAGTTATTCCCACCTCCACCTTTGACTTTACAATGGGGGAAGAGTAATTTACCTCCTTGTAATGAAAGAAAAGTGTTTAAACTCCTGTTCTTAATGTCTTGCATTCACTTACAATGACGTAACGTTCAGGTATTTTAATGCATTTTTTTACACACATGGAAATAAAATAGATCAATCAATCAATCAATCAATCAATCAAATTTTATTTGTATAGCACATTTCAGCTACAAGGCATTTCAAAGTGCTTTACATCATAAACACAAAATACAACATAAAATAAAATAAAAATACAACATAAAATAAAATAAAAATACAACATAAAATAAAATAAAATACCACGGAATTTAAGCGCCTGTTACCGCCGGACTCCGCCGTCCGTTTAACCACGGGTATTCGCCGGGCCCCGTTGCCCACAACAGGAAAAGGTCTCAACCTTTTGACACGGAATTTAAGCGCCTGTTACCGCCTGTTATTCAACTCCATCCGTTTCATACAACTTCCATCTTTTAGATGAAATAAGGTGTCTTGAATTTATTTATTGCTAAAGTCTGCAATAAGTCTATTCTATGTTGCTTAATTTACAGCCACAAATATAATTTTTGGAAACTTTTCAAGGCAAACAGGACATATTTATGTATAAAAATAGATATTCAACTCCATCCAATTTCATAGACACTTTTAAGTTAATTTCAGTACCTTAGAGTTTAACTCTAATTATAAAGTAATTCAATGGTTATTGTGTCAAGTGGTTAAAAGGTTTGCTTTTAAAGAAAAACCAGTTGATTGCATTGTTTCAGTTTTGTAGAAATAACTTATTTTGAGCATGTGGTAACAGTAGAAAAGCCTGGCTCCTTAAAAAAAACCTCTAAAAGAAGCAGGCCCAGCATGAACCGCCATCTGCTGCAGCAGAATGAGGCTTTTCCGAGATTGAGCAGAGAAAACAACAAAAGAAGCACTGCAGGAGTGCGTTATATCTTAAAGAAAAAGTAAAGAGTTATCTTCAGCAGTAGCTCCTCGTGTGCCTTTATCCAGGAGAGAGATAAAGTTAAAACGGTGTGGGGGTATTCTGAACGATCAACCTTTTTGAGCTTTGTATAATTTCATAATGTTATTCTCCCATCAAAGTACACTTCGAGTGTTGCTTTGATTCATTCATGCATGTTCAAGAAATCCTTGAATCTCCTGTGGAAACCATCTTGGCGTAGCTTATAAAAAGCTGCGCCTATCTACCCAAAGCTCCGTCTTGAGCTTTAGTCCATTACAGAGCACCACTCCCCCCCACAGCTCCACCAGACTAGTGGCAGCAGCTATTAACAAACTACAGGTAAAATTATGTGTCGGCTGAAACTACAGCTCTTTTTACAGCATCAATGGAGAACAAAGAGAAACATTGTTGTGGTGATGTGATGAGTGTTGGAGAAGGTAGGAGGTTCTTAAAGAGACAGAGGCCAATTTCAAAGAGCTAGTAGCATCTACAAATCATTTATGTTTTAAGTTGTTGTTTTTGTTGTTTTTTTACATTTGAAGTAACTGAAGGTAAAACAATTATTTTATTGTGCTATAAAACGGCACTATGTCACTTTATCCACCCCAAAATCATATCCAAAGCAGCTAATATGTTTCAGAATCAGCAGTAGCAAAGAGTTTTTAAAATATGAAAAAAATTAATGCATATTTTGGTTGAGAGTTTAAAGTCTCAACTTCTGTAACAAGCAGTGTGGAAAACAGTACTTATCTGAAATATTTGGAATGTTTTAAAAGTACTGTTAGCAATAAATAGAAGAAATGTGTAAGCTGATCAACTGATAGTAGCTTAAAAGTAAACGCATACTAAAAAAAACAACAACATGAGATGCATAAGAATATTTGTATATAATTCTGCTACATCTGATACAACATCAATGTTAAGTTTTTTAGAACTGGAACATTGTGAAAGTCACACATTTAACGGAAATATCAACAACATGTCATGAGAATTAAAAGAATAAGAAAACCTCCAGGGAGGTTTGGATCAGGCACATGCTCTGACCGGCCCTCACTAAGCTGGGCCTTTTGTTATGCTGATTTACTCCAGCCTTTTGTCAAAGCAACATGAAGTGTGAGCTTCCAAGAGAGTAGGACAAAGAATTTCAGAAGCTACTGACACAGACACAGAGCAGGCTGTATTCAAATCTGAAACCTTAATCACACGTAAAATAGAGACCAAGCAGAGGGATTCCACTTTGTGCAAACTTTTATAAAAAATATATGTTCATGTTTTATCAAAACTGAACAAGTGAAAGAATTAAAGAAGGGAAAAATTATATTAAACATGACGGTTCTTTCACCTTTATGTTTTATTTTTAGCCATTGTTTGCATCTGGATCAATAGCATTTGCTTCTGCTGGGGCAAACTTATGCTGCACCATCATCATAATTCATCATAAAAGTTGGATAAACAGCATCATGACCATTCAGCCTGCAGATATTGTCATAATTATGCATCTGATGTATAGAAAGTGCCTCAAATAATTGGGGCAAAAAGATTAGAACTGGAACGTCTTATATGAATCATATGTGGGGGAAAAATCATGCTCTGCTGAAGTTTTGCTTAATCTGTAAAAAAAACCCATTTATTTTAATATGCAGTAAATCCTCATTATATTTAGAATTTCTGCTGCTATGAACTCTTCAACATTGTCTTGATTGTGGAAACAATCTTGGCAACAAAACATCAGCAACAATATTCGATTCATATGAAGCTAACAGAGCAAGTGTGACAATTGTATTGTCAATAGATGGTGGGACGTGGTTTATGGTTATTTCACAGACTTTTCGAGATTCTGTTGAATTTATTTCAGTCTTCATCTGCTATTCATGATTTTATTTGATCTGATATAAGTATTTTTTTAATTAAATATTGATTTAGAGTTTTTTAAATAAGTGGAAGAAATAAAAAGAAGGGGGAGAAGAAGAAGACATTTAAAGAAACACACAGAGATGAATATAAGTAGGGATGAGAGGTAAACCTAATTACATAAATAACAGACAAGAACAACACACCCACGTTACACACAGAGGTGTCCCTCTACCCCGGAGTCCAGCCCCCCTTTTTGACGTCACCAGTGCAGAGATACAAAACAAGCTTTCTCACAGTTCAGCTCCTCACTCAGCTCTCATTCACGCAGCGGCTCACACACTCTTCAAACTCACACACAGACCTTCCTTCAGACTCGCTCGCCTCAAACCTGCTCAGCTGCTGTGGGTGGGAGTACAATCAAAACACAGCTTCTGAGCAAGAAAACTCCTGTCTTCTTCTGACTGAGCCATGCTCCTCCGTCTGTAGGGAGCGCTTCACATTGTGTCAAGCTTTCGTCAGGGGAAATAGAGAGAAGCTCCCCGGACTCCCCGACCCGGACCCCATTCCAAACAGAGCAGCAGATGTGACTGAGAAGGAGAGGCAGAGAGAGAAACCCAATCTGCCCCCCACCCCGTCCCGTCTTCAAGAACAATACCCTGCCTTCAGCTGGAGAGGGTCAGCTTTTGTCCTTCTCCCCAGGCTGCAGCTCAACTGAAGAGCAGACAGACGCGCTGACACGCTGACCTGCTGCAGCGAAGAGGAGAGGACGCAGCAAAGCAGCCTGCTGCACTCCACTCGCTTTGATTCAGTACTTGGACAGTTCCAGAGCAACAACTGGAGAGAGCGTGTGAGAGTGTCATCAGCAGACTGTGGAGCGTCTGGCTCATGAGGGACTAAAGATCACATCTCACTTGCAGATTAAAAAAGACAAAAAAATAACATAAAACCCCCCTGAGATGCAGACTCCATGCTCACTGAAGCTCGACCTCAGTGGTCCTTCTCCGACCCTGGGATCCGAGGGAAGCACAGCCACCGGCAGCTTCCTGCAGCTGGGAGAGAAGCAGCTCTTTGAGAAGTTTTGGAAAGGGACTTTTAAGGCTGTGGCCACACCGAGACCAGAGAGTGTTATTGTGGCGAGCATCACCGCCCGCCGCAGGGTGACCGGGTAAGTTCTCTGAAATGTTCTCACATGTTGCTAAGCTTTAGGAGTTTAGAAAGAAACTTGAACAGGAAATAACTGTTATGTATTCAAGAATATCTGGGTGTTTAATATACATATCATGAAAAGGATCGTATTACAAATTCAAACTGAACTTATGCTACATTTCACTGGGGAGGTCGACATGTTTTGAATTTTAAATGCATATTTCTTTTGTATCTTTTTGTTCTTTGTTAGTTTTCACACTAAAATGCACGTTCTCTTTAAAAATACAACTCAACATAATCATGCTTGTTGACATTCGGACTAAATGTAACAGTTGTCATGAATTATGAATAAATAATATATTGCAAATATCATATTTGCTTTGTGAATCTGCATAAAACGACTATTTGGAGCACAATATGTTTTTGCCCTGTCTGTTTGGCCAAAGATTTGTGTGTCATGAATTCAAGTGCATTTAATATATTTTGCCTGGTGCGTGGAGTCTCTTCATGCACCCTGACATATGACAGTAAAGTGTACAGAGAGACGTGGATCAAAATGTCAGAGGTCTGATGAAATGTGGATTGATCACAGCTATAATTTCGCCCTCACATGATTTTCTAATGTTGTAGAAACACATTGTGTACAAATCCATTGGGTATTTTGAAAAACCCCTGGAGTTATAGACCTTAATCTGTGTTGAATGCCTTAAATTAAATTGTGCTTTCAGTGAATACTTTTTAAGCATAAATATATAAAAAGGGTTTTACTGTGATATGATGTCAGTTTGATTCTATTTAAGTGATCAGTATGACATGATAAAAGTATTTTATAAGTTCCGTCCATTTACATGAAGAAACTAACCATTTTTATTTTGAGCTTTACATCATGTTATCATTTTATTCCCTTATCTAAAACATACACTTTAGGTATGTTTTAGATAAGGGAAACATACCTAAAGTGTTCTTCTTTCATGCATGTTTGAGAAATCCTTTAATTTCCTGTGGCAACAATTCAGCAGTGCAAAACGCCTGGTTGGACCTACCGCCGCCTTCGAAACTCCTCAAAACTGCAAGCTTTCAAGCTTCTGCCTGATAAAGCATCCCTCCCCTGTGACTCCTCCACTTCGCTCCTGCAGACTAGCTAGCAGCTTTTAGCAAACATCTGATAAGCCATCATAGCTCAGTGAAATGCTGATAACATCGTTAAGGGGTTCATAGAGGAGTGGTGTTGTGATGACTTCCTGAATGCAGTGTCAGAAAAAGCAAGAGTTTCTTAAAGAAACCAAGACCCAATTTCAAAGCACTAAGTTACAAAACCAAATTTATTTTAAGTCATGTTTGATTTAAACAGCATTTTCATAATTACAAAAGGTAAAATAGTTACTTGATTGTGCATTAAAATGACACCACGTGAGTGGAAAACATATTTCTTTTTTAAAGTTTGAAACTTGAACAAGTCTTGTTTTTAGTGTCTTACAAAGAAGGCATCTTCTTAGTTTTCTTCTGTACCCCAAACACATATCTGGCGTGTCTAAAGGTCATGTGACAGCGTCGTCCTGCCTCTGATGTCAGACCCGTTCCTCCTCTCCTCTGTGTCACGGCTTTGCCTGAGTCTCTGTTGAAGCAGCAACCCGTCACGTGTGTGCTGGGGCACTTTCATCCATCTGTCCAAAGGTTAGCTATAGTACAGCAGCAGTTTGAGGCGGAACGACGACAAACATTTCAAACTCTCTTTCTGATCGTGCTCTTTTTTCATGCCTGCATAAAACTATTTACCTGTTTGGTCAGAAGCTGTTCTGCAGCCTCTATGTTTACCTGATTTGTCATCTCTGACAGCTGTTTCTCTCTGCGCATGAATGGTCTCTCCATGTGCTAACGCATAAAAAGAGATTCTACTCATAAATATTTTAAATGAATGTTAAAATATTTGAACAGGCTTACATACATATATATACATACAAATCTAGTAAATGTCTGCCTGGTCGACCTTTAAATGGTTTTGACACTCTCTATCAACTTCCCCTTATGTGAAATTAGTTATGTTGATGAGGATTAGAATGGCCCATTTCATCCGACATCAGCACCGGCAGTGGAAAGGCACAGTGAACCAAATAATGGGTCTGTAATAGCTTCTGTTACCACAGGAGCGTACCGCTGCACATGGCTTGGTTTGAAAAGATTTTATTAGCTTTTTGGATTAGAGTTAAAAATACTTTTTATTCCTAGAATGCGACTGAACGTGTCAGGCCTCCAATCAGACCAAATAGATGCAGATCTTTGACTCCAGTCTGGAACAAGTTTAAGTCTATTTTAGGAAATTTGCAAAAAACAAACAAAACAGAAAGAAAGCAAAGTAATGTGGCTCGGTAGCGTGAACTGAGCAGCCTTTTCTCAAATAGCCTGAGGTTCTGGAGCTTTGCCATACTGTCTCTTCAAGTTCAGCCTCTCTTGGAAGAAATCTCTCCTCCAGTCGCTTCGCCCCACCACTGTTTCATGTCCGGGTGACAGTGACGATGATGGCAGCGAAGCAGGCAAGAGCAAACATCCCCAGAGAGAACGTAAAATGTTGCTAACTTTCCTGGACAGCTCGTAAAAGACAAGAGGAGTGTCCCTGTGGTCCAACATTTGTCTCAGGGAAGGAGAAGCAGAGGGACCTCTGGGTAAGGCAGATCGTGAATAATGACTAAAAAGTAAAAACAACACACAGAGATTATGGAGACAGGCATTCTGCCTCCCTCCCCTGCTGCCCTGTTGATTTTTTGCACAGGCAGAGAGAGCGACTTGGGAATGCTTAGACAATCAGAATGCATGGCCTTAGGCTCGCTCCTCTCCATCCTTCTTTCCAAGAGGAAGCATTATTATTCACTGTGGAGAACTGAGGGGTGACGAGCAAATGCACTGAAAGCGAGAGGGCATTATGTACAACAAGCAGAGACGGAAAGAAAAGAGAAGGAGACAGAGAAAGAAGCCACAGGGAGACGCTTCATGTTCAATCAGCATGAGTTCTTTTCTCCCTGCGCTGTCCTCACCTCTCCTTTCCGCTCCACTCCTTTTCTCTGCTCCTGAAATGAAACACTGGAGGGACCCGATGGCCACAGTGGACTAATTAGAGTTTGCTGTCGTCCCCCGTGCCCCCTGCCTCTTCCCTTGGAGTCCCACAGAGAAGAGGAGGAGTTTGCTGGGTTTGTGCAGCAGGTCGGGCTTGCCGTCCTTCATGGGCATCTCTCGTTCAGATTACTGGAGCTCGGGTGCAAATGTCAGCGAGTGCGTTTGTGTGCAACCATGCACGTCTGCCGCGTCTGAGACGTTTTCCAGCAATTGAGCGTGTTTTAAATGAGGGCTTTCAGTGTGGATGTATGGTGAGAGCGTGTGGCTGCTCCGGTGGTGGGGCTTCGTCCAACTCTGTGGCAGATGGCAGGCATGAGTGTCTGCAAAAGGAAGCGGTGGGGTGTGTGTGTGCAATGTTGGAGGGGGGGGTATTCAGGCTTCTTACCTCGGCAGATGCTACTTTAATGAGGAAGAGGGGGAGAAGTGGTTAGAGGGGCTTGTCGAATGACAGCACCAGAGGGAGGATACGGCAGGCCGGACGGAATAGCAGGAACACTTTTGAGTGGAGAGCAAAGCAATCCAGCTGCAGCCTCAGCATTGACTACAAGTTCTGAATACAGTTGAACAATTAATCACCTGATGAAATATGCAGCCAAGATATGGAGAATATCTGTATTTTGTTTTAACCTTATTTTTATACATGTTTGGATTAACAGGTCAGCTTCAGCCATTTTAAGTGAATTTACATCTTGGGAAAAAAATGTAAAAATCATTTTGCCTGTTCAGTGCATCTTTCTGCCACCATCCGTCAGCTCCCCCTTCTGGCTCACATGCTACTTTATTGATGGTTTATCTCTTATCCTCATCAAGACTGCATTGTTTGCTGACAAAATTCAAAGTCTTTCGACATTTGCAGCATCAATGCTGAAAGGGACAATACAAGCAAATGCAGACAAACTGTTCTCGGAGCGGGGACAAATGAGTACAAGAAATCGAGTCTGAAAACATGAAGCAGAGGCAGTCAGAGCTCCTCCAGAGAGGAGGCATCTCTGCCTTTCTTGATCTCCCTGTGAAAATGACAAACATGATTTAGTGGCGGATGAGGGGTCTGTCTACCGTAACTCTCCTCTCTGCTTGTTTTTCTCCTCTCTTCAGCACTAAGCACTCAGTGCCCAACATGCCTCCCTCTATGTATTTCTCCCGGTTGCGTTTCACTGCGTGTTAACTGGCCCTTCCTGCGTCTGTGTCGTATTACTCTGGGTAATACGGACAATGACTGACTGCTGAAGCATTCCCACTAAAGAGCGGGGGATGATGCCAACTCCCCGGGAAGCGATTGTACTTATCAACAAAGTGGATTCATATGTCATGCTGATTTCCCAATCCATTAGAGTCCCACCACTGTTGTTGGCTGAACACCCGATGCAGCACTCATGTTTATTTTATGACACTTTTCATTCTGTATATGAGGGAATAAAACAAATACTAATTGGGAGGTTGCATCAATGATGTGAAAAAAAATGAAATGGATAATAGTTTTATTTTAATAGAAAAAAAGTTAAACTGTGCACATTTGCTGCCAGAGTGCAAAATTAAACAGAATAAACAGACAAATACAAATGATCCCTCCTTGGTTTTGAATAGCAGATGGACATTGAGAAAAATTGTATGCAAAATGTTCAAAAAAATAAATAAATAAATAATAATAATAGTGTATCAATACTCCAACACAGCAGGGATAAAGAGGTACTGAAGTTCAGTGTGTGTGTCTGTTTAGATGAAGGGTGTAAAATATTCAGTGTGATATTGTGTAAGAACAGAATAAGTAACTTTTTTGTCATTTTTCTCTTGGACTCATTGATTGATTAACCTCAAATTAAAAGTTCAATGATATATACATAATGAATGAGTCACTTCAAGTGACTCATACATCTTTCTGTCAGTGGCACTTAACAAAAAGAAATACATAACTGATCTAAAATAAGAGGTATTTCCTCTGATTCATCGTCAGACAGTGAGAAAAAATGTCTTTTTCTTTGTTGTATATATACTTATGATTTTATCTGTATGTCGTTAGCTAAAGAAACAAAAGATGGAAACGCGTGACTGCTTGTCATTTTAACACATCCACATCACCACAGTCTTTCATGTAGACTCTGGTGACAACTACCTGCAGAGGAAAATCAGTCAGAATAAATCCAAAGTTAGCAGTGACAAATACTGCCACCCAGCACATTTCGTCTGGCCAATTAAACCATTTCACAAGAGGTAAAGCAAAACTACACAATAGTGTCATTAACAAACCCTTAAACTGGCAGACAGAGCTGCAGCACGTTAATGGAAAAGTCATTCACTGGCTCAGAGTGACTGTAATACATCACTGGAAGAGAGTTTGAATGAGATATTGATGAACGCCAACAACTAAACGATTACTTGAAAAAGTTATCTGTTGAAGCTCACGTTGACATTTCCAGATTTCAATCTAATTTCTGAAAGTTGCTGGCTGGGAGAAATGAGTTTGGCTTTACTGACACACCGATTGATTTTGGCAGGCATTACGTTGCTGCAGCGCTAACTTTGAAAAGATGTTTTCAGCTGTTTTAGCAAAATGAGTCCGATGTTTGTGATTAAAAACAACGAGCCCGTTGGAATGGAGAGCTCTAAAATCCCTTTGATTTGCATTTTGCCAATCTTTCTCTTTTTGTCTTCAGCTGCAGAATGTAGGGCAATCCTGTTTGTTTGGGTTTTAGAATTAGAGACTGGAACTGCTCTGAATCTACTGGTTAATCGTCTGTCTTTCTCTTTGTAACCTTTGCAAAGAGCTACATATTACAAGTAAAGATTGAGAAGGGGAGAATTTAGCATATATTTAATTTAGGGATATTTGAAATTGGTGCACGTATTATGGGAGGGAATTGGAGTTTAGTTTGATAATTCCTCCAGAAAATCAAAGCAGAGAGCTGAGTTTAAACCCTTCCCTTCAAACATCAGCTCAAAGCTGCTGTGAAATTCTCCCTCAAGGAGAACATATTTCCCTTTCTATGGTTCACTTCAGCATGTGAGGAAAACTGAACAACATGCAGCCTTCCACCTGCAGCTGGTGGCACGTGTGCCGCTCATCATCCTGAAGAGTACATCTTCATTTGGGATGTTTTGTGTATTTTCTTTCTGAAGGATTCTGTGCTATGTGTCCTGTAGCTTTGCTGTTTATTCTATATGTCTTGCTGTTCCCACACAGCTTAAACTATACAATGTTTAGATTTTCTCAGCCTGAAGGAACCTCAAAATGATGTCTCCTACATCACTGTCATTCCCACAGCTGAACCACTTCCCACCCCCCAAAAGCCGAGCCTTTCCTCAAAGTGCAGCCTATGCACTGAATGACTACAAGATGATGCCACACCTGAAGCCAGTTCAGGACAAGGAAAGGTCTTGTGGTTGTTCTGGTGGAACGGGGCAATGTCCTCTCAGAGGCAGATTTGTTCATACTAACATTTTCACCTGATTTTGCCTAATTGATGAAATCATCAAAGGTCACTTGGCACATTGAGACAATGACATCAGCAGGATGTGGCATTGAATTTTTATGTTTCTAAAATATTTCTGGACATTCTTGTAACCATTCTTTGTTATAGTAAGTTATGCATGTCATGATTTTTCTTATGTTTTATGTGTATAAATAGGCCAGTTTTGTGTAATTTAGACTATGCAATTTCCCACCAGCAACAATTGTTGCCGAGTATAAAATCTACATTTTCACTGTTTTCACATTACCAACATAAAATATAATAATTCATAAATATCATGTGTTAGGGAGGCCCAAGGATTGAAATGGATGCACTTATTTTGCAGGGAAAAAAATGGGATTAAACGGGTTAAGTTAGTCTACATCATGTAACAGTTCATGTAATGTGTGAAATAAATGGACTTTTAATTATAATAATTTAATTAATGGTTCTGGGTGCTTTGTACCAGTGTCCTGAGGGGAAAGTAGTTTGCATCAATCAGTCATAGTCTAATGTTGGTGATGTTGTTGATGCATACAAGCAGTTTTTTTAATCTGCAGTATGAAAGGTTCTGTGATTTTTGTATTTTTCATCTATAAGAACTCCAGGTGTTTGCAATAACAGATTAATGTGTGTTTGTAGTTTTGCAGCTTTATGGATCTGCACCTGCTGCACTCACTTTGAGATAAAATGTGGGCTGTTGACATTTGAAAAGACTTGAGGCGTTTACCGCCATTAACATAGTAAATGAAGTTGATGGATTGCAACATGTGTTGTCAATGCAGATTGCAAAAATATTTACAGCAAGCTGAAGTAAAAAGGAGGATTCTGAACATTTCTGAGATGCAAAGAACAGTTTATCTGCAATGAGTGAACTCTTCTGAGTTCCTTGGTTGATATAGCTTAAATTTTAAAGATGTTGTTTTGAAGTTTTACAGAAACTGACAATAATTCTTCATTTCAAAAACATGTAATGGTTGCTTTGTGAAAATGCTAGACAAATGTTGGCTCAGAATAAAATGAATCGATTCAACTGCATCCAAAAGGTTATATTTATGTCTGTACTTATGCGTTGCAGCGAATTAAATCCCAACAGATGACTGGGAAGAGTGAAAACCTGTTGACTGGTGTTAAAATTAAATCTCACAGACAAGCAGACATGACCAATTCTTGATGCTTTTATTTATAGTGGGTCTAAAGGAGGAAGACTCACTGATTACATCCTATTTGATGTTCACAAAGCAGAGATTTCCAAGATAAAAATAAATCATGAGACGGCTTTCATCTTAACTGCTTGTCATTTTTGCCTGCAGAAGTGAGACAGCAAGAGAAACAACAACAAATGTAAATTGGATACGTGTAAAAAAATTTGCCCTTTCACTGAAAAAGTTTTTTCCTTCCTTTCTGTTCAAGATGAAGTGATTTTCTGACTTTGAATTTAAAATAAATATAGCTCAGTATAACACAGTTTAGGACTGTGTGCTAAATTTGTGCTGTGTTTTAAATTGGGTAAAGCATTGAGATAAGACCACTTGCTGCACCACTATTGTAATACTTTGACTAGTTGATGTCTTGATTAGGCTTTTGGCAGTGAAGTTTAATAAATGAAAATGATTATCAAGTGGATTCCTGCTGCTCTGCTTATCTGCTGAGATGATAAAGTTTGTAGACAAGGTTTTTTATTATTTTGAAAATTTTGGATGTATTATTTTTAAAACCATGCTTTGCTTCTTATTTGAGTTTACTAGGTGACTAGGCGAGTGTTCAGATTTGTTGAGGTTATTGTTTTGCTTTATAATTATAAAATGTCTTAAATGGACATCATGTTAGATGCATTATAAATCCACATGAAAATGGTAAAAATTTTTCATTCAGCATGCAATAAAATCAAAGCATTAGCTTTAAGTTTTCTTCTTTCAGCCATGTTAGTCTTTTGCTTCAGTTTTATTTTCTTTTTTAATCAAGTTGGCTTCTTTCTAACTGGACCCCTAGAGCAGTCATAGTATTCATTATTAAAATGGAAACTTATCAAAGTCAACTCCTCATCACTTAAATTAAATCATTTCAAGGCTGAGTGACTCTCACGTCTCAGCCTCCTCCTCCATTTTTCATTTTCGCTTCTTGGCCATCCTCATTTCGGGAAGACGATCTGCCATTCATTTTAAATTTCCACCATTTGCATAACTGATGTCAGGGTGAAGGGACGCACTGTAGATTCAATCGACGACGGTAGCACAGGAATTCATTGGCCCGATGCTTTAGTTTAATTTTTCTGTGCTTCATTCTCACCTTTGCTGTCAATGCTTCTTCTTCAGAGGTGAATGTCTCATGAAAAACAGCTTTGCATTATTTTGAATTTCCTGTTATCATTGGATCAGAGGAGTTGGAAGAATTAAAATCTTTACTTTTTTCAGCAGCACGTCATGCAGGAAAATTAAGATAGTTGATGATAAAGAACAGTTTCTGGTCCTACAACTGGTTTCATTGCTTGTGAAAAGATTTTGATGCGGTGGAGAGACACACAGTGTCAGACTGGGGGGCAAATGTCAGAGTGAATCATTGGTTTTGAAGTTCCAGACTAGAGATGTTCACAAGTATTTAATTTCAAGTCAAGTTTACATATTCTGAAACCAGATAGATGCTGTCTCGTCTGCTGAAAGGAAAACATTTCATTTGTTATTTTTAGGTCTAAATCGTTTGACCATTCAGAAGTACAATTGAACATGGATTGTAGTTTTTATTAACTGCTTTGAGGTCTTTTAAATACTTTTTGTTACAATCGACGATGAAAATACTGGTATGGCTCAGACCAATGAATTACTGCAAATCATAAAACACAAGTATGTTTTACATTCCTAAAACTATGCGAGCTTTGCTTCAGCATTGGTTGATGCACAGTTTGGTGTACTCATTTTACTCTTTGGGCTTTTTTTGACTAAATGAAGAACAAACATGCGTGGCTTTTTGTGGTTGCTTCGAGTTTAGACGTTCGCTCATGTGTCTTTAACCTATTAAACATCCATCACAGCAATAAAATTATAATGCCAGTAGAAGGCGTAGTAGAAGCACTTAAAAACAGCCTAAAGAGACCAGATGAATCATAATAGCATGAGCACGTTGGGAAATGACTGAAGTTTTTTTGTGCATTTTGAAACTACCAATGATCTGTTTTGACAAAGCTGACCTATGGAACCGGAGAACCCAAAATTAGAAACCAGTCATAGCTTATTACCACTGGTGTATTACATACTTTTTTTTTTTTACTTTGCCAGTTTGTACAAATTGGTCCACAAAAGACATGCAATGAGTTAGGAATCGAGCTAATGAGCTTCCCAACTTGGAGAGTTACAGTCACTGTTTTGGATTGCATAACTCTGAAGATAAAATGTCAACACAGAAACAATAGAAAGATTTTCAAAGTGCCCATTTAGTAGGTATTTATAGAAACAAAAATGTACTTTTTTGTTTTTTTCAAAATAATTTTTTTTAATGTTTTAACTGCTTGTTTCAAATTTTTTACTCTAAGAGAGTTTGACTTGAAACTTGACTGTCACAACTCTTGATGCAGCAGGAAAAGTTCCTTAAAAATGAAGGACACCTTGATCAGCTGTGTCTGTTCTTCATCTTATTATTAAGATCGTATTAATAAGCTCTTACTAGTAAGATGCTGATTATATCAATCCGTTTCCACAGATCACAATTAGACTTGCTGTCAAATAAATATGTCTCTTTTGTCAAAGAAATCTGTATTACGATGAAAATATGTTGAGTCAAAGATGCTGCCATATTAAGGTCAATACTGTGGTTAAGGATTTGCTTGTAACTTAGAAATGCAAAGGGCAGAGACAACTTCCAAAACCCTGTTCATCATTTGGCACTTTCTAGTGTGACTATTATTCCTGATGACATTCCTGTGGCCGGCGCTTTGCAAATAAAACTCACACTAACAAAAAGAGATGACAGGTTTGTTGCTGCTTCCAAACTACGAGGGCATGCTGAGGGCATGGAGGCATGGAAGGGTGTAAGATCAAAACCTGCTTTCCTTCTGCAACAATACAATACATAACAATGTGCAGATGTGTTCCTCTTTGGCTTGATGTATTTTTTAAATAAATTAATATCAATGTTTCTGTTGTTTTGGGTTCTGTAAAACATAAATTGTATTACAAATAATTCCTGTTGTACAAACATTTGAATAAACTGCCACCGAGTCTGGCTGCATTCCCTCCACCACCACGAGTTTGTCAGATGTTTTTTTTCTTCTGTCACGTCCCTGCAAATTATTACCAAAAAAACCAGCAAGACTCTGTTCCAAAGGTCTTGCAGTTTGCTCAAACACAACTTGGCAAAGTCAGGTCATGCTGCCAAGGTCACTTGTGACTCTTTGCAACCTTTTCAAGCAAGCCACGCTTGTTGGACTATAATGAACTCACTCACTTTAAAAATAATTCCTGTAACTCTTTTGAATGTTTTACACTCTTTAATCAATGAGTTAAAGATTTGAAATATTCATGAACAACCCCAGTTTGTATAAATACTTTGGATTTGTTGTAGTTATGCTTTCAGCTAAAGTGGATAGACTTTGTTTTTCACAAAATGCTCCAGCATTTTGATTTTTTTGAGCGCATAATGACACAAAGCATCATGTCAGTGGTTTTCCATCTTGTTCCTTCATGTTTTCAATGCGTTTCCGCTCTGCTACACCTGATTCTAATGATTGCATCACTTTCTCAGCATGCCATCAAGTGCTGCAGAAACCTTTCAGTCTCCTGTTTGTTTGTGTGAGACAGCAGGGGAAAATCTAAAGCGTGCAAAACTGTGGGTCATGTGGACTGAGAAACACTGGTTTAGATCATTTGTTCTTGCTCATTATGAATCGTACTGCATAACTCCAAGACCTTATAAGTGTAATTTGACAATATTGTAACAAGTTAAACATCAAACTTGATTTAAGTTGTATTTTATTTTTAAATGACTGCATTGAACACTTCAGGAGATTTGAAAACTCTAGAACTCATAGGTGGATGAATGATTTCATAGATCCAGTTTAACAAATATATTGCTTATTATTGTGCCAGTTTGCTCTGATTTTTTATTAATACCTCTATGACATTATTCATATCCAGACAAAGGTGTACTTCACATTAATTAGAAAATATTAACACTTACACTCATTGTTGCTTCAGTGTTAATATAATGTCACCGCTTTCTTTACCTCTACATTTAGAAATAGAAGATGATGATGGAGGCTTATGGAGTTTTTTTTTTTTTTAGGTTCAACTTAAAGTTTTTTGTTTTGTTTTTATTTTCACTTTAAGACCTTTTGAAGTGAGTCTTATTTTGCAGAGGACGTCTGCCCTGTATTCATGGAGTGTAATAAGCCATAGGAAGCCAAAATAAATCCCATTCCAGATCTGATAGATTGTCTCTGTCATGCAAAGTTCAAACTTAAATCCATGCAACGATTATGACGAGTTTTGAGAACTTTATAGCAACAGACTGTTATTTTTTAAAAGATGTTTTATTATTATTAAAATATTATTACTGTTTTTCTTGTTTCTTTTGAAATTTCACAATTTAAATAAGCATTTTCAAAGAACCACGTGATAAAATCATAATTAAAAATCTCCACTTTTTACAGATTTATTTCCTCTTGTAGCATGGATTGGTCTTTGACCAGTCCTTGACTGTTCACCATAAAAAAGTTAAAAAATATATATACCATCCTCAGAAGGACTGGCTCATAAATATACGATGGACGCAGAGCTTCTTCTCTAATTAAAATTATCTCACAGGGATCGGGGTGATCTGAGGATATTCTAATTATAAGAAACATAATTGATGTCTCTGGTATATGAGCTAATTTCAGTGACTTTCCATCACGATTGACAGAAGAGGGGGGACATTGAGTTTTGCATTGATAAAAGTATCGGTTATCTCTCTGCTCCTGATTCATTTTGAAAACATGAAAGCCTCTCAGATAGCCACGTAATTAAACAGCTATTTTGGGGCATTCAATTTAAACTTACGTTTGGTTGTGCCCTTGTGGAGGATCTAAAATTGCTTTGTCTCAGCGCTGTCTTTGACTGTGACGACCGTTTAAGGAAATCTAGTCACAGCGGAACAGCAGATCTCACTGAAATGAGCGACTCAGAATTAATGATTTGCCTTTGATCCGGCCTGGCCAATGGAGGAGTACCTTTTGTCCTCGAATAAATGACTTCCACATACTCTGGAAGATTTATGAATTATTAAGACTATGCAAGAAGTTTGACTGACTGATACGACTTCTTTACACTTTCCGAAGAATTCAAAGGCTTAAAATATAAAAAAGTCTGAACACTGGATGAAAAAATCATGAGGTTTTATATAGAACATCCTCATCGTTTGGTTGTCTTCTACTGTAGCCCTTTTCTGTACTTGAATTCATTTTCAGAGTTTGAACTGTAAAACAGCTGACATTTATCATAATTTACTTAAATGAACGTTACATAAATCTTTGTATTTAATTGCAATTCAATTGTTCTTTTTCAGTTGGAGGGAGGAACAGTTTACCAAGTTCAATAAATGATAAAAATGATCATTCTGAATTCCTTAGTCTCTTTCTTTGATTAGATCAGTCTTGCTTCTGTTTTACTTCAGTTCAATTATTCTTAGTGTTTCTAGTTATGTTTATTTCTTGTTCCTAGTTATTCTGAGTTATTCTTTAGTGTTAGACTTATTTCCTGTTCCCGAGCGTAAGCCTCCTGCTTTTCCCTCACACCTGAAAACCATCATGCACTGTAGAAACAGTCTACATCTTTTGTTAGGCGTTCAGTATTTAAGCACCTTATCCTCAGTCACTCCTTGCCAGTTCCTCTCGTCTACTCTGGTTATTCTTCCTCTTTGTTCCCTGCAGTCCTTCCCCTCTGGATTTATGTTTGTGTTCCTTTTTGGCTACTTTGTTTTTCTGTAAATTTGTTCTTTTATTTGTTGTTGTTAAAATCACAAAAACTCCATGTGATGTTTCCGCCTGCTGCATTTCGGTCCACTCTACATTCATCATGACACTTACATCAACAAAAAGTCATTTACCTAAATGTTACTGAGTGTATATGAAATGTTTGGATATGTAAACATATGGTTGAAACTAAAAATGCTTTCAAATTAAACATGTGCACCAAGTTCCTGTGCAGTTGTACAGTGGCTCACCATTTTCCTCAGGAAAAAAAAGGATTCAACTGCATCAATAAAAGTGCAAAACTAACATTTAAACCCAGGATGAATGTCTAACTTTCTGACTGGCACTGCGTATTATGAAGCCTCACTGTTTTGTTTAAATAGGTAAGAGAAGTTGCTTTCACTTTTAGATATTTCAAAGAAAAACACCCAGTTGGATAGACTTTCTTAGAGAAAACCGTAAAGAGCTTCAGGTGACTGACATATTTACTCCTCTTCAGCAAAGTCCTCCACCGCATGCCTCTCTCTCTGTGACTGCCCTCAGTGACTCCTCATCCTGTCAAGAATGGGCTGAGAGAGGCTAGAGATTAGGGGCTTATACTGTATTGGAAAAGACGAATAATCTCACAGACGGCCTATCTTTCTTCATAAACTCTAAGGCGAGAAGACCATCCACCTGCCTGACAGACTGACTTACTCATTGATAAAACACCACCAAGGTTAAAGTACATCAGATTGAAAGAGCTGACTTTAAATAACAGTTTAGGAGCACACCACTTTTCAACACCTGGGGTCATTATTGTGGATAACTGCAATAACTGGGAGCTCTAATCTTGGCCTGAAGCACTCGCTCTTCCAATGCCACATGACTGATTTTACTCATGGATGTGAGATGGTTTTGAAATGCTCTATCAAACCTTTCCTCGCAGTGTAAAACTCACTGAAGTCACAATCAGAGGTGTGCTGTCACAGTCTTTGTTTAATACCAGGTAGAGCTGGGCGACATGGATAAGATAAGTAAGTTCTGTACTGGGTCAATTTTGAGGTCCGACTGTTTTAGGTTACAACTGGGGATCAAATCAGTTTGTCTCCCTGTAATAATGAGGCTTAAATAAGATTTCTCTTTGATATTTTCTGTTTGCTGCCAAAAACTAAACCAAAATTGAGGAATGGTGTGAATAATTTTTAAAGGACGTGCAAATTGTTAGACAAAAATGCTGCTTTGATCAGTAAAACATGACTCAATCTTTCTGTCACTGGGATTTCAGTGTCTGAAATTTCCCTCTTTGAATCCCTGACAGAACTGGGTGTGAAATAAAGGTATTTAAAACAGGAAAACATTAGCAAATGTTTTCCTGTCCAATGTGTTTGTAGGAAAATCTGAAACATAACAGCGTAGGACACAAACAAAAGAACTTATTTTAGCAGCCAGATTACAAAAGACAGATAATTCCTGTGAGGCTCAGTCCAGCAAGTTCTCCTTGTGATGTATTGACTGGACTGATGGTCCTACAAGCACATTTTCAAGTTACCTATTGAGAACCAGTTAAGGAGGAAAAGTCTTATCAGGGGAGGACAGGCCACCTTAAATCAAAAAGAAAGCCTTTCTGTCTTTTATGACTCCTTCAAAAAACGAGTTAGAAATCCTCTCACCTTCTTCCAAACTTTGTCTTCTGCAATTCCCCGGAGAGGACAACATGGACTTCCTACCTCTTAGTCACTTACACCTTTACAACAAACCCCTTTTAAGTTATTTCTTCCTCAGAAAATGCGCTTAAAAGATTTACTTGACAGAAAAGAAATAAGGGTTTACTTCTATACCCAGAGCATGGCTGCCCGGTTCACTCTTTTGTTTGCCAGCAAGGTGTCAAAAATGTGCCGTTAGGATGCTGGCAACTTTTGAAACAGATGACAGGCTTTGCATGCATTGCCATATACATGCCGCGGGAGATTATATTTGAACACTCCTTATTTCCCAGTTGCCCTGGAAACGAAGTGTCACATTCAATTCATAATATATGGCTTGTTTACCTGTGGTGTATGGCACTGATTCCTTTAATATAGTGCTTAAAATAGTTTAAAATTTAGCATGCTCAGTAAGCCCTCTTATTACGTATCCTGAAACGCTTGGGATTTGTCTGCACATAGAATCAGAAGCAAAGCAAGAACTTACTGTGAACTGCACAAGCAGCTGGGAAATAATACCTGACTTAGATGTCTTATTAAAAAGTTTTTTCTGCTTTTTGACGTACTTAGAGTGTTTTGTGTATTCTGATACAAAACTAAAAAGGCAAAATGTTTTGAATAAATCATCAGTCTTAGCCACAACTGACACATTGCTGTACACAAACTTATGTTTCAGCAGCAATATATCAGCTGTGCAGCAGCTTAGCGCAGCGTAATAAAAGATTGGGCTTGTAATAAAAAATGTGCAACACACCTGAATGGCCACCGCAAGAAATTCAAGGATTTCTTACTAACATTGTAACATGACATAAAGCTCAAAAAAGCAGATTTTTCAAAAATGTCCCTCTTTTAGCTGTTCCTGCCAATTAAGTTTACCCTCTATTAGAAAATAGATGCTGCTAAATTTGTACTTTAGACAAAAGTGCCATTTTTGTTTCACTGCTTAGCTGACCAGTTCCCCCTTAGGTTATTGTTCCATTTGGCCTTTTGTATTGTTAAATGCGACCCTGTTTAAAACATTTTAATACAGTTCCTTTTGTTTTCTTGGAACCATTTTCATACTTGTGGATCAGAATGTTTGACTTTCATGAATCACATTGTCTTGCTTTTCCTATTTTAAAGGAAAGACAAGACAAGAGAAAAGGTTACATTTAATAAATATCTAAAATAAGTTTGATCAGGGGCAGTAATTGGGGCAATGCTAGTTTTAAACTCAAACTATTACTGCAAAAACAGGGACATATTTTCAGACTTTACTTTACCAGAGGGATCAATAGTTGTGGAGGACATTGCTCTTTATATATTCCTCCTTAATACTCTATTTATTTACCTTGTATCACACACCACTGACAGAAGAAACACATTTGACTCAAATTAACAGTTTTTTTTTTGTATGTGTGAGTCTTCTGTCAAATGTAGCACCCAGAGACATTGCTATATAAAACACAACTTTGACCTTTTGGGGATTATCTTACTTTCATTAAAATAAAATTGTTCTGCTTTCAGAACAACATAATATGAAGACAAAGCCTCCCTGCTGTTTAAATACTCTTTTCACCTTTACTTCACCCGTCTGACATGTAGAGCTACTTATTACTAATGGGTTCAACATATTTACAACTCATGCAAAACTCAATTGTAGACACAGAAATTATTGTGAACATAGGTTTCATAAGAGCAGAGACAAAGAGGACAAATGCTTACTGTAGCTGAATTAAAACAATGTCAAATATACATGAAGGAGTCTGTTTGTCAGATTTTATTTACCCTCATTGTTCCTTCCAGAGGAACAGAGGTTGTAAAGTTAAATTGATCCCCCCAGGACCCTGACAGCTTTTGCCTTCCCACACATTACAGATAATGGAATAATTCACTTGCCCTTGAGCCCCCTTGCCGTGCATCCATACAGAACTTCTCATTGGGCTGCCAGCAAATTGAATGAACCTGCTTTCCATAAAAAGGTAATGGACTCCTTCAGATGGCCCTCTAAATAACTGGGACGAAAGGGGAGGTGATATGAACCAATTTATTATCTGACTTTGAAGAAGGTGTGCATGGAGGGTAAGGTCACTCTATCATTGATCACTGGGTTCCCTCCATAGGGAAATGATTATTTTGCACCAACAAGGACTCAGATCACCTCCAGTCATGCAGTTTTTATTTATTTATTTATTTTTACATTCACACCTCTTCAGTTTAAATCTTTCAGAATAGGCAGAATTAAAATTAAAGCACTTACTCTCCTTTCCCTCAAAAATCTGTGAAAAACTAAAAGGTGCTAAAAGCACATGGGTAAAATATTTTACCTGAATGACTTCACGCCTTTTCCATTTTACCTTGGAGAGAACAAGTTCCTATTCGGTCAATTGTGATGAACGGTGCGGCTGTTTTATGTCATGACAACCTGCACTAAACATATTCTGCATGGTGCCACACTGTTAAAATAATGATGCTGGTTGCAACACAAATCTCCCTGTTATTTGAGAGGGGAAGCAGATGATAAAATGTTCATCTGGCGCACATTTCTATTTACTGCCAGCTTGACGCTGAGAAAAATAGGAATGTTTTACAAACAGGGATAAACGCTAATGACAATAAAATATAAATTTAAACATATATTTGTGGGCTAAACTTTCATAACTACCAGATTTACAAATAATGAATTCAACACATGTCATTTTAGTCTACCTTATCTCAATTCAACTAATGATTCAGCCTCACAGAAAGACAGAGTCAGGGCGTTCCACAACAGGTGACGTATATCTGCATATCTGACCCAGGTAATAAACATGTCCTTCATATGTTCCTTTAAACATAATAACATCTATAGATCATATTATAGACAGACAGCCAAGAAGCAGTTGGTCAACAGGTTTGAAAAAATAAAACAAATAAATGCATCTTCTATCCGGAAAAAAAGAACTCAATCAATAAAAGCAACTCAGTGATTCAGACAGATTTAACAAAATGTTAATCCAAAAATGCAGGATATATCTTTTTCAAAAATCAATATTTTCCCTTTTTTTAGCCAGATGGAGTGAACCACGTAAAATAGATATAGTTAAATGTTTGATGGTGCATTGCTGGTGTGTTTTGTACTGTCTTAAGCTCACATGAAGCATCACGGCAGCCAGCAGCTCCCACACTGATTAGCATCAAGGGGGAGAAGTGGGCTGAGGCACAGAAAGTCAGCGGGGGTCTTGATTGCTCTCTCTTGCTGCAGCATTCTTCTTTTTTAAGATGATTATGTTTGACGTGAATGCTTGGTTGTGATGTTTAAAATTGATGTATCAATGTACCAACTCCTCCAGAGATGATTTTCATGAACAAATCCATACATCCACAATTGTGTGGCGTGGGTGGAATGAAAATACATGTTCCAAATTTTATTGTCGATATTCTTTCTGTGTGTAAATCACACACACTGTGTGGCGGCATGATGTGTTGACTAACGTATGTTTGTACTACACATTTTCTTGGAGAGAATGCACTGAGACAGAGAGAAACATTTGCGAGCAAAACTCAGAACAAGATGGAGAAATGAAAATCAGTGTGAGGCCATGTCATCATTTGGAGAGGATGTGGGAGGAGGTCCTGACTCTGCAGGCAGCAAGCAACGCTCTGGAACACAACACGGAAACTCAGCTTCTCGGTTTGAATTCAAATAGACGAAGATAAGGAGGTGAAAGCAACCCAAAAACAAAGTCGAACAACCCCAGAGGCCTGATTCAAGCAAATGAAGAGAGTGGGGATTCAGCTGGTTGGCTCGCAGTGCACGGAGTCACATTTTTAGTATCAAAATGAAGGTCGATGTGCTGGATCTCTGCTGAATACTGAGCTTCCATCTGTCAGTGAAGCACACCTGATAGGTGGCAAGCAGCGAACAGAAGGAGCAATCATAGGGATCTGTCACCTGTTCATGTCTTTTGTGCCAGAACAAGCACAGAAATGCAGAAAACACAGCGTGAACTTTACAGATGATTGCAAAAAAGATTACCTAGAAATTGCTCTGTTATGTTTTTCACATCCACCAGAATAAAAACGTCTTTGAGGGCCAATTCTAATTTGTCCCATAAAATCAATTCTTTCAATTTCTCTCATTTTGTTGAGAGATATGTAAATAATTTAAATAATCAAATGTGTTTTAATGCTTAGTTGAGAGAATATATTGTTAAGTTTGCAAGCTACATTCTAAAGATTTCTTAAAAAAAGACAAACAGTGCTCTACACTTTATTTACATTTTATTTATTTTGTTACTTTTGTAGTACATTTCTTAATTTGGGCCATGATTTTGTGGACCTTTTAGTTTACAATAAGATACAATTGAAGAGCTTTTCCTTTCAGAACTCATCAGGAAACTAAACAGTGACTGATGTCAAAGTTTTTGGAAAGTCTCAGCTTGAATCCAAAAGGAATTTGGCAAGTTTTGAAAGGAACCGTTAAGATACAGGAAAGCACCAGGTTCCAGAAAAGAACTTAAGAAAACCCTAATAAATTTCAAAAAGTTCCATCATTTCAAAGAAAGGAATATATTAGTTCCTAAAAGGCTCCAGAAAGTAGACAATGAGTTTAAGACAAATACACAAAAAGTTTGTAAGTTAGTGAAATTATAATTTTCACTTTTAATGAATTTCAGGACAAAGGAAGCTTTAAGTATTCCTGCTGATCCCCAGATCTGTAAAGCTTCCCGAAGCTAAACCTAAATAATCCATCTGGGTTCATTTGAAACTTTCTACTATGTGAACAGAACTTGAGAAATGTAAAGACCAGACACGCGTTGTGAATAATTAATATGAAAAGCCAAAGCGATTCGCAGTTTCAACAGCAAAGAGACAATTTGGAAGTCAAAACAAATTTGAAGAGTTTCATCTTCCTCTCACAGTTTTTGTTAATTTCCAGAACTCATGTGAAGTTTCCTCTCTTCCACTCCAGCAGCGACGTGCAGATTGTCTCGTTCAGCTTTGCTACCTGTCCGGCTGCAAACCCAACATGTTTATTGACACAAATTAAGGTGGAGCCCTGGCAGCTCATTAAGCCAGAGGAGGGAAACTGAAATGGTGAAGCAATGGGTCCCAATCTGTTTGCCCGTCGAGGTCCTTGCATTCAGACAGGTGTGCAGAGAAACCATTTAGTGAACGCCAGAAATTATTCCCTCAGAGCAACTACATGGAAATGTGATGGGGGATAATTGGAGGCTAGAGTTAGAAACGGCAGCTCAGGAGGTCCTTAATACGCAGAGATGTGGCTGCTGGTCTGTCAAAGCAGATTTTAAATTAGCTTCAGTGTCATGGAAAAAGTTATTTACAGTTTATTTTGCAGTTGCTGGAAAATATTGCTTGTTTAATTGGCTGATTAAGTCACATCCAGATGGCAGTTTTATATCCAGTCTGTACTCCAAATTAATTGGGAGAGGTGTGCTGCAAAAGTTGATACTATTTGTTTAGTTTCTGGGGAAAAAAACAAAAACAAAAAATAACTTCTGTCCTAATTTTACATTTTCAATTAAGCAGCAGAAACATTTAATTCTGAACCCATCTGTCAGATGCCTGTTTGACAAATGACACAGGAATTTATTCAGATTTGTTTTTTTCACAGCAACAACATGGCGACCCATCCAGCTTTAGACTTCATCATTCAGGTCACTAGGAACTTTCTACCAGCCATGGAGTTCAGACCAAAACATCTCCCCAATATAGTTTTCATGCCACTTAATCACAAAGTGCATCGTGATTTTATTTCTGGCTGAATTCTATATATTACAATCTGCAGTAGTCTTCTTCAGTGATCTCCTTTACGTGGAAAGAAGATTTAAATGTGTGGCTCATGAGCTGTTAATTACACCCAACGATCTCACTCCTACACACTCACACCTAACTTCACTCTCAGTTCAGGAAAACTGATGCACACGTAAGATTAATGATACAAAAAAACAGCAGTAAAAGCTCTTGGCTTCATGTGGGGAAATATAGATCAGATGTTAGTTGTTCTTAGTTCATAAAGTTCAACCAAAAATCATAAAAATGACACTACTTAAAGTGAACGCATTGAAATGAAGGCAATAAAGTGTTGGCAGAGATACTAATTAAGCATTTGGCAGGAATTTTGTTTCTATTTGTACGTGTTTTTGTTTGTCGTATGATGTTAAAATTCTTGTCGTGTGCCCAGCTGCTGCTCACTTCTCTGTTTGGTGTGAAAGATAAGCAACAACCTACAGGAAATGCTGTCATCTTGTTTGGAAAACCAAGCAGCACCATCTAATTATCTCCCGCCACATCTATATTTATGTATTTCACACATTAAAATCAAACAAGACGTTTTACCCTTATAATGCATTCTTCCCAGCAGCAAAATATCATATGAAGATGTTTTTATATTTGCCAACATACATCATTATTCCTTCCTGCTTGCTCTCCCGCTGCTGTGTGCCTGTAGTGGCTCCTGTAATGAGCCACAGTGCAAACAGCACTTGTAAATCTGAGCACTCACACAGTGGATGTGATTTAATTTTTAGCTCTACAGAGACAAGGCAAACACAGACAGCTGCCAGTGAAATCCAGCAGGTTTGCCCAAGTCAAGTGAAGCTCTTTGGCTGTAATTCACTGGCTAAAAGCATAGGATTTATTTTCTTAAGGGCGTTCATCTCCTACTTCATGTGTGCAATTCTTCTATATATAACTAGCACTCTGGGAGTAGTGCGCGCTTATTTAAATCAATTAACCTGCTCACTAAACACAACAATTAGAAAATCCCAGTCAGTCTGCTGATTTAATACTTAGTTTCAATTACTGACTTAAAAAACAAATTTAATGCTGCATTGTTCTAAAACAGAAAATCAGATCAAGAAAGCAATGATCACATTTGATAACAATATGCATGTTTACATGGACATAATCAAAATGTGTCATTTAAATGCCTCAGTCTGAATATTCTGACAGGATTGAGTTCAACCAGAATGAAATTGTGATCTGAATGACAGCAGTGGTTCATGTCGATTGTGGCAAACTGACCTGATTGTGCATGTCTCCAACATGTCCAACCAGTTCAGGTGATGTGTGATTAACTGCTTTCCATATATATATATAAATATAAATTAAACACTGCTCAAAACAAATCTTGGTGAACAGAACAAAACAAAAGCTTTGCTACGAAGTCTACAAGTATTCTTACAGACAATAAGGTCTTTTTAGATTCCCACTAAAGAAGCATGCAAAAATCTCTTCGATACAAAAATCAACCTGAGTAACCTTTGCTTGGCGTTGCAGTTCCTAAGTAAACTGTTGCATGGCCGGAAGCAGAGGTCCAAGCCAATCGATTCATTTATTGTCTTTCAAAGTGATTGCTGCCAAGCGGAGACTGCTTTAATTTGATTGATGTGTGGTTCACCAAGCCGTGGATTTGGTTGTAATTACTCTTTGTGCTCACCGTGATAAGGAAATTAATCAAGCCATTATGTTGCTCCCAGTTTATCATCAGGACACAATAATTGAATAAACCAACCTCACTTGTCTTCAAAGTCACTCCTACTGCAACGAGTGGAAAGTAAAAAGATGAAGATCTCGAGCATATTTCACAAAGAGATGATTCAACCATCCCTATGTGACACGGGGTTGTTATTAATTTAAAATTTTTAGAACATTTAATAGGTTTTATTCATAAATCTCTACAGTAAGAATATAAAACAAAACTAGACTGTCTTACTTTACCTCCAAAGTCTCATAAAAGACGGTGTAAAGACAAATGTGATGCTTCTCATACCCTGAGGGTTTCTGCTATTTCCTCTTGTCCCAAAACGTATCAGTGAAACTACAGACCACCTTTGACCACAAGATATCAGAGCAGAAGAAGAGGTGTTGAGTTTGGAAAGGTCAGATGGATGCGCTGCAGCTTGGCTGCACAGCATTAAAATGCACTGTGAAATGCTCCAGCAGCCAAAGTATCAAAGAGGCAATAAAGTGTTGTCTCTTATGTGGATTTGTTAAAAGTCTCTAACCATCATATTGTTCTGACCAGAGAGGATCAAGCTTGTTCTCTTTTTATTTTAAAGCTAAAAACAAAATTCTGCATAATTTAAAAAAAAATCTGCTTTTTTTCAATCTTGTGTTATACATATTACCATATCCCTATTTCTTTTAAGGCCGTTTGTTAAGCCCCAGCAGAGAAGAAGTAATTTTAATTTCCAAACCACACCTACCCCTCCATGTTTAACAGACTTAAACTAACAAAACTTTACAAACTGCAAAGTTTTAGAGAAGCTCGTCCTAAATCAATTAATCTATTCCAGAAAGCAGACTGAAACTTGTCAAAAACCTCATGTGAACTCCACTCAGAAATACCTGAGCTGGGATTTGAACTTCTTACCAAGAGGCAACAGCCTTAACAACCACTCTGCAGCCTTCAAAATGAATACCAGTTTCTAAATGTCAAGCATTGATACTAAACCATGTTTTGACACCTACTGACATTTCTCACAAGAGCTGAAGATAATCTTAACAATTTTGTGGTTGACTCTTTTGGTCAGATGCTTAATTGATTGGAGCTGCTTAATTGCAGCACTCTGTTCTTCCTTGAGCTGAATGACTGTAATAAAATCTCTAAGCTTGTAATCAATTGCACTTGACCTAAAAGCATCCTCTTTAATGTCACACTGAATTATTTCAGCAGGTTTTGAGACCCAACAAAGTGAGAGATGTGTCTCATTTTCTTTGTGTTGCTTTAATTACACGCGTCCTTTTAGCGGTGATGAAGTTGTTCTTTGCTTTAATCCAGAACTTGGACAAACATTCTGACTGTAATTTAAAGCTATTTGACTTGGGACCACCGAGTTGGGGGTTTTAATTGTGGTTATAGATCATCTCTTTCCCTGGTAATTATCTCAACTATCATCACTCCTATAATAACGATGATCAATTGTTCCACATCTCCCTGACAGGGATAATGAAAAGTTTATTAGCCTTCCTCAACCTCACACAAGTGGCTGGGGAATATTTAACGTACCACTGGAAGTGAAGAAAAAGAAATATGTGCATCAGTTCTTCACTTTTAGTGAAATCTCCTAAATCTCCACAACTCGTTCTTTATTGTCTGAGGTTGGACGTGTGATAAGTCTATAAATAAGTAACTATGTTTATTCAAACAACTTGGCAACCTCTTTATGAATAATTAGCCTGTTAGACTGAGGAGCACCCTTCTGCATATAGCAATGTTTGAATAAAAAGAGTCAACATTTGTTTTGTGTTTTATGGACGAACTAGTCATCAAGTTTAAATTGGTTCATAATCTGCATATTATTTGAAAATTTAACTAAAAAAAAAAAAAAAAAAAAGATCAGGATTCGGTTCAGATCATACATTTTCCAGCGTGTGAGAGATGATTCATCCAGAACCAGATGTTCTTTTTGTGCTGTCGCTTCACCGTTGGTTGTATTGATCCTTTCTGGTGCGTTTCCTGACTTGTTTGCCACAGTTTGTTATTCACTTGCTCTCATGGGCATGAGGAGTCTTGACTACCTCAATCAGGGCCATGGAGCACCTGTTTGGATGCCATGGCAACCAGGATAACAGAGAGACAAACTTAAATGGATTTCTGAATGATGGATCCTGCAACGAATATAAGCTTCAGATCCTCTCAATCAGCTTTTTGTCAGCATTTCTTTTCATTAATCTTAGAATCAATCCAAAAAACATAAAAAAACTAATAATTTCACCTGTATGACAATCACTAAAGAATTAATTAATCTTGCTAATCAATTGTTCATCATACATGTCTTTTTATATCTTTTTATATCTTTATACTTTTCTCATGTTTGCTTACATAAAAAAAAAAAATTGGTTGCTTTCTATGTATGTGCAAAACAAATTAGATTCTACCGCATCAACATTTTCTGAGATTCGAATATTCCAAACTTTTCTAAATTCAGTCTTGCACAGATTACAATGAAATGAATAGAAATTTATTAAATAAGGATTAATAATCAACATGATACCAGATTTATCCAACAGGGTTAAGTTTTATCTAAAGTCTCCTGGCAGGTTGATGGTAAAAAAAAAAAGACAGTTGACACACATATTGACAAACACAAACATCATTTCCAGCAATTTGAAAGAAATGCTTAGTAATTTTACTAGTTGCAATTATAAAAACAATTTCACAACCATATAAAAACATTTAGCAACTCAAATATCTTAATTTAAAACATGAATGCAGATTTAATTATTTAGAAGCCTTTGTTTAAATGATTTTCTGAAACAGTTCAGTGGTGTGATTTTTCTTATTATTAAGGAATCTGTATATTTCAGTAAAAGCTGCAGCTGCTTTAAAAGCATCAATATTAGTGGATTTCTGAAAGCCGAGTTGGAATAAAAAGGAATCGAACAAACAACCATTTGAAGTAATCCAGTTTTCCTACAGAATGAAGAAGGTTCTCATTTTTGTAACATGGAATGATAAAAGAGGTAAAACATTTAGAGAACATATTAAATGGAAATATTTCATACATATTAATGCTTCAATAGATTCATCTGGGACTGATAATAAAATCTTCAAACTTTGACAACTGGAATGTGTTGCGTGAAATAAATAAGAAAACAAGTAACTTTAGGTTTAACAGAAAGTTGGATCATGCATCACAGGAATATCACACGTTCGAGTGTGAATTGAAAGTGTAGAAATATATTTGGTAAAAGTGATGATATGTAAGCATGTTTTGCTAAGTTAGGCAGGCGCCAGCACACACTGAGGTGAAAAATCCCACTCTCTCTGTCCTGCGTGCTGCGTGATTTGGAGCCATCTGTTTTTTGTCAGCGTCAGCGGTGAGGGAAGAAGCAGAGAGGAGCGTCACACTGGGAGGAGGTGGACTCTGCCCCTGTGACAAAGACTGGAACAAGAGGAAGTGACAGGATGATCACTTCTCTTTTTTTCAAAGTATTTCTCATCACAGAAGGAGGTGTGCTCGTAAAGCGTGACTCATCTTCTCAAAGAAAGGGGTCAAAAAGTCAGAAAGTGGAACGTTTTCCCATGTCTGCACTTTTCCATGCACACATTTCAGCCGAGCTGTATTTCAGGTGCGGATTGGGGCTGACTGGATCCCACAGTCTCACTTTTTACCTGTTTCTAGCTGTTTCATGGTAAACAAACCCTGCCTGCATTTTCCAGGATTAGTGTCCACATAATTCTTCCTCATCAAGCGAGCTGTCACTTAATCCGCTCCCTACTTGCATTCGTTTAAAGCCTTTTTGTCAGCTACGTGCTTCGCATTGACCCCTCCGACACCTCTAGCTGCCTGAGAGACTGGAGGAAGTGGATGTATACAATATTGTGTGTGAATGAGGGAGAGGTGGAAGAAAGGGATTTGGTGAACAGATACAAAAAGTGTTTATGACTTGAAAGGTTCAGGGTATAAACATCAAAGGCCAGATTGAAGGGGCAAACATTTGTTGTTGTTGAAATTGATTTCATTTAGAAGTCATCAACTGCTACTCCTAAACTAGTCGCATATAACAAAAAAGCAGAAAGAAGTCGAATGAAAGGGGAAACCTTTGGGTCACTTTCCATTCTGTCTATTCAGCTCCACAAAGCAAACCTTTCTCAGCAAATGTTTTTCCTTTTCTTCTTCTGTGTCGAGATAATTGTGTGTATATTGTCCAGATGTTCACAGGAAGCAAGCAGCTTTTATTTCTACTGGCTGTAACATAATTAAACATCTTCATCGAGAAAAAACAAAGATCTCCACATTCAATTAAACCTCCCTCTTGTGACGGCAACGCCACTTTTAACAGCAAACCGGAAAAAGATTTAAAATAGTGTTTAAATTTTGTGTAATAGCTGCTATTATGATGAGATGAAATAAAATAATATGGATGGATGGATGGATGGATGGATGGATGGATGGATGGATGGATGGATGGATGGATGGATGGATGGATGGATGGATGGATGGATGGATGGATGGATGGATGGATGGATGGATGGATGGATGGATGGATGGATTTTTAATGATTTGCGAATAGGATTTTAAAATCTTTAATAAAACATTTTTTTAGATCATGAGATTAAAAAAACAACAACTTACCTGCAGATTTTATCATCTGAATGAAATTGCAATATTAGCCACCATTACCAAGATCATTACAGAACTAGGGTGAAACATTTAAAACGGATTTTTGGCTGAAATACAATATTCATTAGCAGGTTTTCAAAGTTAAGTTATTTTATTTCTTTGTAAGCAGCTGTTTGTGCTAAAACGTTTCCAGTCAATAGCACCAGATAAATAGCACTTTATTCCATTCATTTAATCTTAAGCTATTTTTTTTTCAATTTGTTTAACATCAATTTTCAGAAAAAATACAGTGAAAACAAGGAGGCGATTTAACTCAAACATATTGAATTAATTGGTCTCAACTAGTCAAAATTAAGTTTATTCAAGTTAATTTATTAAGTTGTCATGCTTAACAAACGTAAATAAATTAAGTTTGTAAAGTTTCTTCTGACCAATTCACACATTTTTTGGAAGTTGGAGCTCAATTCTTTTTTCAGGGATCAATAAATGATTCTTCAGATTCTTATGCATGCATTCATGAAAT
Organism: Poeciliopsis gracilis; assembly: GCA_911649635.1. NCBI lineage: Eukaryota > Metazoa > Chordata > Actinopteri > Cyprinodontiformes > Poeciliidae > Poeciliopsis > Poeciliopsis gracilis. The sequence goes on from CAJVRI010000715.1 coordinate 2,619,370, forward strand.
ACTTATGTAATCAACTTAAACATTTTTTTTTCCATTTCAGACGTTTATTTGGTCCGACAAGGAGAAATTTGTCCAATCACTATTTTGTTTAAAGGTTGTCTTCCTCATCAGCCTCCTTGATCAGACTAATCATCCTTCTGGTGGCTGTCTTATCTCCCCTAACACCTTCCCCACCCTGGATCATGTCGAAGCACGCAGTCTGCCGTTTTACATTATTAGATCCCTGTCAGGGGGCACTTCCTCTGACTCTGAGAGGCCCCCGAAAATGAAGGCGAGGAAGATAGAAAGCGACGGCTCCTGCCTGCTCGGTGCAGGGGGAAGTGGAGGAGACGGCGCTGATGGACTAATCTCTTGCTCTGATTATCTTCTCATTACAATCAGACTGGAGCCACTCGCTGAAGAGGAGAATTTGTAATTACCGTCAAATCTCTCGCGACTAAAACAGAGAATGTTTATCAGGGCTTCAACTGCGGGCCTACATCAAATAACTCAATTTATCAAATCATTTGTGGATGAACGTTGTTTGTGGAAGGATTGTTTCAGTAATACGTAGAAGCAGGAAATAATTTGTTTTACTTTACTTTGATTTTTTGATACACTTAGTAAGAATTTGCGAACTCCATGCAAAAAGCAACTGTCTGGGATTCAAACCCAGAACCTTCCTGCTGTGAGGTTGCATTTCTAACAACTGTTACGTCAGTTAAACCACTGAAACTACAAAAAAAAAGGGTCAGAGTGAGAATATTTCATGATTTTACTTTACTAGCTAAAGAAAACCTGCTGTTCAAATAATGTTTTTTGCTATGTTTGATTAAAAAAAAAAAACATAGTCGAGACGTGAAGAATTTAATTCATTTCTACAACTTGCGTCACCTCTACCTGGAAACAAAAAGCAAAAATACTGAAATGCCAAAGCAGCTGAAGCATTTACATAACTACATTTCAACTGATGTATTAGTTTGACTTGTAATTCACTGACCTCAGTTTTTCCTGGAGATTAACTTCCAACAGGAAAAGGTGGGGACTAAAACATACGGCTAGTAGACTGGAGGAAACAACGTTTACCAAGCAAGCTAAATCCTCTTTTTCACTGTTGTCTCATATAAGCTTCAGGCTTGTGGAGACTAAGAAAAAAGACACAAATGTTGACATTTTGCTGAAACGCAAAAAAAAAAACAAAAAAAAAAACGTTTCTGTCTAAATGTGTCTTTTCTTTTTTCTTGTCTGTTTCCTGTGCAGCTCAGAAACAACAACATCCTACCAGCCGCTTCAGACAGACGATCGGAAAGCTGCTGACATGCGGGTGGACAGCACAGACAGGAACGGCTGCATCAAAGGAAGTGGACGTAAACACCACAGCCACCGCAGGGCCAGAATGTGAGTTCGTCTCTGTGCTCTCACTGATGTTAAAATGAAATGCTTCAAAAATCATCAAGAGGGTTTCCTAAGCTCAAACAACAAGCACTGGGAAAAAGATAAGAGGACTTAGAAATCAATCCATGTTAAAGACGTAGGAGTTTTGATGAGAGTGACGCAAAGCTGGTGATGAATGGTAGGGGTTTGTTTTTGTTTTTCTGCTTTGCTTTTGTAGATCACAGTGCTTATGATAAGCCACTACCGCAATTCCACAGAATTTCTTCAGGGCCTGACTCTAAGTGAGAATAATCTCTGTATTCTGGTGGATTGAAACAGAAAAAGTCTTATCAGGTCGACCCCGAAGGACAAAAAGAAAGAATCTGGTGTCAAACTTTACTGTGCATCATTAGGATTTTCTTATAGGGAAATCTTAACCTGGAAGTCTCCTTCTCTTTTTCCTTTTTTTCTTCTTTTAATCAGAGGTAAGAACCTCTTCATTAATATAAAAGCTTCAAAGTGTTTGCAGCAGCACAGCAGGGGGAACATTGAGATACGTGAAGCACATTTGAGGTTGCATCAGTAACATAAAACTCTGTGAATTTTATCCTGCAGCAACTGTTGCTATTAAAATTTTACAACGAATAAAACACAGAGGTATGCAGGCGTCTGATAATAAAGTTTCTCTCGTACACGGTTAAATAACTAAGAGTTATTTGGCATAACCCCAGAAGTATGAGGAAAAAACTTTTTCCAGCTTTTGCTGCTCTTAAAAATGCGACTTTTTAACGTTTTTTTCTTGAAGCCTTTTTTTATTTTTGTTTTCTTTTTTATATGTCTGCCTGATGCAACAGCTCTGCGGCGTATCCATTTTGGCTGAAAAGTGGCCCCCGTGGGTCTTGACTTCTCGGAAAGCCTCCACTATGCAACACTGTGGGAATTAACACTTTTCTCTGTGTGATTTATACCAATGTGATTGATGTGTTTTCATGGCTGCTTTTCACACTTCAAAACTGCCTTTTGACTAAAAGGGAAGTGAACAATGACAACTTCAGCATGTGGTGTTGGTGCTTTGAATATCTGCAGAGAAAAAAAAACAAGACATAATTAATTAAACTGCATGAACACAACATTTTGAAAGTGTATAACACTCATCAGTATGTATTTCTGGTGTTATTCTATAATCATACTGCGTTTAGATATTTCTAACTTTCTTTTACACTTGCTAACTTTATCTCTCACTAGTTTTTTGGGGGTATAGTTGTATTTGAATTGCCTGGTAAATGTTGTTTTTGAGTCCGGGGACTCCAGTTTCTGTCAAAATATTAATAAAAAAAATTAAAAGTTCCTCCTAAACCACAAAACCATACAATATAACTTATAATTTGACAATGGTCACAATATTGGTTTAGTGTTACTTCATTTAATTCGCTTCACAATGTGAGTTTTTCCATTTCTGAACAATGTCTAACAGTTTATTTGGCAAATATTTGGTTTATAAGTGGAATTTTGTAGAAATGGTTCATATTTCTTGGTGAAATCAGAAAATGTCTCACAAAAAAGATTTGTTGTGGGTGTCACAAATTCCTTGTACGTAAAAAGACATTAGTGGGAGTTCTATTTAATATCATCACCAAGGACAAACCAAATGACTGCTACATTCATCTTTGTGACAAAAAACAGACACTATACTTCAAAATGTAATAATAAAATAGCAACATTTGGGGAGAAAATATATGCCTAAGCCAGTCCAAGTCATACAACATGTAATAGTATAGCAGCATGTAATTCCTGCAACATTATATTTTAAATTGTGGTCTTCTAATCTTACATAAGGAGGTTCATTCTTACCCAGTTTACACAGAAAGCCACCATTAACTCCTGCCAAGATCATCTCAATTGAAGGCATGGTATTTACCAGCTAACTGCACATTATAAAGGCTCCTGTGGCCATAAAAGGCCTTTTTGTTAAGAAATATGACCGTGTTCACCTTATCTTTTCTGAGACACAATAACACCAAATGGCAGGCAAAAAAGAAAACACTTAACACTAGAACAGTATTTTTTAAGAAAATTACACTTTTGCCTTTTCTAAACATTTGTGATTTTACAAAGCTGGATGTAAGGGGAAAGAACTGGGTATGAAGAGAGAGATGGGATTTTGCATCATCACCAAATTGTTCCTCTGTGGCATCAATGTGTTTAAAATTCCTAACAGCTCACAGTTGTAGCTTATTTCACAAACTACTGGGCCTGGTATGAAGGCAGGAAATTGGGTCACGTCACTCAGTGTGTAATATCTTTGCAATGGTCTCCTATGTGTCCAAAACGTACCACTAAAAGAAGCAAAATGTTTTAAGGCCATCTTCCATCACCCGTCTGCTGCGCCATTACCAACAACCCAGACATTACTGGTGGTCTGCATCCCGACTGTTCGCTGCTTTCAACCACTGAGAGAAAATATTCTTTCATTCACATTCTGGAACAGTTCCATCAAAACTCAAGGCCTTGCCCTTTTTTTAAAGATGTCACCTCTGATTAGTTTTTTTTTCCATCTGAAAAGGCATTTTGCTTTTTAAAACATTTTAAAACTCAAGGTTTTATATTGTAAAACCTTTCGACAAGCAGAACGTTTTTATAAAATGGAACTCTTTATTAAAGCCTTTAATTTCTCACCGTATGATTGTTTTTGTTTTTGTTAAACAACACATGTTTCATGTTGCTTATATGGAGTGATGTGGGTTTTTTTGGAGTGGGCAATAAGTGTCTAATAACTAAGAATAAAGTCAGTTTTCATAAACATAAGGAAATTCTAATCTCATAATCAAACTGATGGCAAATCAGACTGGAAAATCCAAAACAGACTTCTTCCAGCTGGCAAAAAAAAAATGCTCTCTCCATTTATGCAAACATTCACAAGGACAATGCTATAAATCTCAACATTTTAAAACATTCAAATTAGAATATGGGACAAGATGGGGATCTTTTCAGCTTGTCTGATTTTATATTTTAATCTGTTTTCAGTAGCTATAAGCAGAAATGATCATAATAACAGAAATAAAGACTTAATCTATATAACGTGTTTTTTTTCCACCAATGCCTTTGACTGCAAGGTCAGTAGAGTGGAGGGTTCACTGCCTACAGCCTCTGGGCAGCACTGCAGAAGAATCATGCATTTCCCAGAAGCTTTTACAAATAGTACATGATTAATACTATGTTTGTGTTTTTTTTTTTATTTATTTTTGAAATGGCTAATTAACTACATAAATTTCCAAACCCTTTGTCTCAATAACAAAGTGCTGCCAGAAAGAAACGTCCTCTCTTGGGAAAAGCACTTTCTCTTCGGATTGTTATCTTGCTAATTGGATCGCAGCAGCTCAACTCAGCAGAGAAATCAAACATTAGTTATAGAATTAAACTGATTTTTGCTTCTTCTAAAGACAGCATGTCAGCTTTAATGAGCAAATATTAGGCCCTATTCAGGGAAAGCGCACACTCGGCATTTCAGAATGCCTTATCAAAAGAACTGAGGTAAAGAAAATCACATTAAAGACCAGAAATACACCAAAGAAACAACACTTCTGTGCAGAAACTCCTTTCTGCACATATTTTCAGGAAAATTGTATTGTGGAGTAGAAAGTACGTGTTTCATTTTTTTTTTTTTTCATAATCACATCTCTGGTGACCTGAGGAGCCGACACTACAAACCTGAATTATAACTAAATCACTTTACAAACAAGAAGCCAGTGTAGTGATTTAAGGATTGGGATTATCATATTTCCTGCTGCTGTTCAGAACTCTGCTGGCATTATTTTGATCAGCTCCAGTTGTCTGATTGATTTTCTACAGATAGAGGTGAAAACAACCAATATAATAACAAAATGTGCTAAAAATAAAGTCAAATTCCAGTTTTTCTGTGTTCTGTTTCCACAGTAAGCCCTTTGTTCTGGCAACAGTTTAAAGAATATAACAAAATCTTCATGTTTAATATGATTTGCCCTTATTGAGTTAACTTGAATCCTGATCTGTAAGCAATTGATTTTCTGACCGAAAAAGTCAAGTACAGGTAAAAAAAAAAATATGTCTGCTGAATTTTTGATTAAAACATGTTTGTTCTTCATTCAGTGGGTGGAAAATTCAGACATTTTGCTCTTGTAAAAGTATCAATACTTCATAATTAAATTATTCAAGTAAAAGTAAAAATTACAGCAAAGTTAGAATTCCACTAAAAGTGTTTTTTAAAGTTACCCAACTAAGTGTAGTTGAGTTAATGTCACCAGTTACTCCCCAAATCTGGATATAAGTGTGTATCATCAGTAATGGTTAGGAAATCGTGCCAGATTTATTAATCATATCTTGTAAACAACTAGAGCATTTCAATAGTGAGTAAAATATATCAGACACTTGAGGAACCTCATTTGTGATTTATGTTTTGTCAGGTTTAGAAATGCTGAGTCTCAATCAGTCACGAAAGGTTTCAACCCGATCAGCCTAGTGGTGGGTGAAGATGTTGCACCAAATTACAAAAAAAAAAACAAAACAAGACAAAAAAACAAAACAGAGCGAATCAGTTAGAGCATTTATTCGTCAAAAACCTTAATTGGACAGAAACCCAGAAACACAATTTATACTGTATCCCAAGGAAAGTGTGTAGCTTACATATAAAGACGTCTAAAAAGTATTTCGATACATTGGGGGGAAAAAAATACTCCTTTGGTAAATTCAGCTGAGCTCTCATTAGATGTCCTCAAATCCCAATTTTTATTCACGGTTGTTGCGCTGAGTTGCGTTTCCTACATAGCTGGAAAATGACTCCTCTCTTGCTCCCGCCATCTCATCAAGAGAAATCGTTTCTGCTGGCCAGAAGAAATGCAAATGCTCTTTCACCACAAGGCCAGAATGGTCAAAGTGTTAATGAGTGACAAAGCGTTCTCATTATCAGGAGAGGGTACTTGGGCTTGCTCAGTCTAATCAGCTCTAATGCATTTCAGTTCCTAATGCTCCTGAACTGCCGATGACGCCAAGCAGGCCCATTTATTACTACAGGACACTCTTGTGGATCCAGCGAAACTGGCACACAGAATCCAGAGCTTAGTGGTTGCGTATTTCCATGAAGCGTTCACTGAGTTACAGTATGCAACACTCCTGTTCAAAATGAGGAAAAAGTGGTATTGTTCTCTTAAAATCACTCCCAGACTCACGCTTCATTGTTCCAAGTAAAAAGAAGATACAAATCTATGCAGAATTTTTCTTTTCTATGTCATGACAGTGATGCAAGATACCATCAGGACCGAACAGATTAGCTTTATTTCTGATCAGTCATTAAAATGATAATCATAAGTTTGATGCTTCCCTGCAAAGTCATGAAAAACAAGATTGTGGGGTTTATTTTGTCTTTACGTCATTCTTGTGCAGATACTGTTTTCTGGTTATTTTGCATCTATGATTTCTTTAATCTGGATTGAGGATTTGCTCGTGTTGTCATGGAAACCCCACATGATTCTGGAGCTAAAGGGAGAGGAAGATTTTTGGGGTTCTACTGCCAAACGTTTTGGTCCTTTAACCCTCAGGATCTTTTAAAAAATTTGAAAGGACCTTCTCACTCATCCATTAAAGATGGATTTTCTTAAACTCCATTGTGTTTATGATTTCTCTTCATGTAAAATGGCTAAAATATTAGAGACCAGACATTCAGGGGGTATGTTAGGAGTGTTTATGTTGTTGAGAAGACACTGAGTTTTTATCAGTCAGTCACAGAGGATAAAATCTGTATCCTTCTAAAATCATCCGATTTTCTTGACAATTTCTGAGGCCTCATTGTGATGTAATCTCCTTTCTGTTCACATCACCGTTTTGGCTCGCTCACAAACTGCCTTTGCTCCTGTCCTTGAAAGGACCGCTCAGCAAGCCTTTGGTGCTTTTTGAAGTCCTTCATCTCCTTTCTCAGATGTCTCACTTTCAGACAGAGGGAAAGGTGGGCATCTGGAAATTAATCAATCTGACCACAAGAAGGAACTTGACAGTTTTCTTTTTCTGTGTAATGACAAATTCAGTCAAAAAAGAGAGTAAAAGAGTGGAAGATGAATAACAAGGACTTGAAGGAAAATGTGAAGATAGTGTGCAGTGGTCGACTTTAAATGTGGAGAGTCGTTTATACAGTGAAAATGTTAGAAAAGTGGCACACTCATGAAGAGAGTAAAAAGTCCAAGTGAATGTATTTTTTAAAAAGATAGTCTGCAGAAGGACAGATAAATGGAGATCAGTTACAGCCTTAGTTTGGACCAAACAAATGCAGTTAGGATCTCAGCATAAGCAGCTGAAACAGGCAAATCATGCATCTCAAGGACATCACATCTGAAAAAATCATGACAGAAATGAAACAAGCCAAAAAAGTTTTTTGTTTTTTTTTCACTGGACTCCAGAGGTTTAAAGACGGCACATGCTGTTTGAACAGCCCTGAAGTGGCTCTACTACACATAAATAGCTGTAATTTTCTTTGAAGGTTTATAATTATTTTATAGGTTCAGATTGATCTGCAATATTAGTTTCTGTTGGCTGCTTGGTGCTGAACTTCATCCGTCACGTCTCATAAGTGACTGCAGATGTTTCCTTCTGCTCTGTTTCGACTCCACAGCCCCTCCTTTGATGGTGTCCTCTCCCCTCGGGTGAAAGGGAAGAAGAAGAAGAAGAGAAAGTCTGAGCGGAAGAGAAGAAGAAGAAGAAGGTGAGTTTTAAGTTTGCCAGTTCTGCACTCAATGCACTCTCCTTTGCTGCAACAAACAGCAGAATACAATGAATATGCAGTAAATCCATGAAACCAAAGATTTCAATGTATTTATGCATTTTAATACTATTTTGCTGTAATGCATCAAACTAATAATTGAAATTAATATATAAATGTAGTGACTTGCACTTTGTTGGTTCTCTATTTGGACTGAATTGAAATAACTTAAATAAAATTTTTGTAAAATTAGATTGCTCCACAAACATTTGCAATGAAATAAACTGCAGGTACTTCAAATTATTTTCAATTATTGCTATTAAAGAAACTCTATCTCTATAACATCTTTCATTATTACTATTTATTTCCCTTCAGGTCCCCTTCACGCAGTCTGTCTCCACTGAGGAAGAAGAAAAAGAAGAAGAAGAAGAAGAGCTCCAAGAAAAGCAAGCGCCATAGGTATTTCTTCTTTATTATTACAGTATTGCTGCTATGGATTTATTTTTGTAATAGTGACTCAAATCATCTCTCTCTGCATTCCAGGTATACCTCTAAGAAGTCAAAACACAGGTATTTTTATGTTTAATATTATCATTAGTATTCATATTGTCAGTAGTAGTAAAAAAAAATCCATTTATCTAGAATACATTGCTGTTTTAAATGTGGTGTAACAATGACATGCATGCAGGAGGATTACTGGATTTTCACCTTAAAGCCTGATTCTCAGTGCATCAGCAAGAAGGCAGGCTGACTGTGAAGGCTTTGTCAGTTTTAAACACCTCCGGCTTATTCTGCTCTCCTTGATCCCTCCAGCTCTTCAAGTTTAAAACGTAAGAGGAAGGATGAACGCAAGCACAAGAAAAGGTCAGTCTGTGATTGTTGCATCAGAATCATCTGGAGTATCCTTTCCTTCCTTCCTTCCTTCCCGCCTTCCTTCCTCTGTGGCTTGTCATAGATGTTACAACTATGCAAGGGCACCGCAGGGGAACCAAAGACACACGCAGCTTTGAAATTTTCTTCAAGCCGATAAAAACAAACCCTCACAGAGAAAAATACCGAAGCCACAAAGAGAGTGAAGCAAATATCAAAAGGGTAACTGAAGCCAATTTCATGCTGTGATTTTTGACTTTCAACCAGATTAGTGTTTTGTAGCAGTGCCTTATAAATGAATTTACTTTTTTTTTCACGGTAAAACCACAAGGATTAATATATTTTACTGGTATTTTAGGTGATAGAACAAGGATCTTCAACTTTTACAATTCAAATGACCAGTCCAGTTAACTAAAACTTGTTTCGAGCTGCAAATGTGGGAAAAAAAAGGGTTATTTTTAACGAACTACTTTTTTTTAATTACTTTGGTTAGGTTTTAAAATAAGAGAAAACATGTAAACATTGTAAAAAAGAGAATAGCTAATTTGTCAAAATCACATAGTTTTGAACCCAGTGACAAAAATAGTTTGAAATTCTGCAATTATTCCTTTCAAAAAATGAAAACCTTCTGAAAAATCTTCATGTTTTATTGTATTTATTCTTAAAAACAATAGTTAGTCTTTTATTATTTTATCCTGAGCCTCACAGGTAAATCAGCACCAGGCGCTCATCATGGTGGCATTATTTTAAGATGGAGCGAAGATGTTTTACTGTTTTTGATTTTTTGTTTTTTACAAATAACGATCTTAAAATGTGGCATTTGTATTTGTCTCCCTGCGTAAACACAGAGCTGTTTGTCTTTACCAGCTTTGCACACCTAATCTTTCTCTGACATTCTTTGTGAAACAAACTGAGTGAGGCTGAATAAATAGCATCTGTAAACATCCATTTTCTCAGTGGATTAATATCTGAATTCCCACCAACCATTTCAACATGATTATCCTTTCAAATAAACTGTTCAAATGTTGCTCAGACTGAATGTTTTGGGTTATTGTTTTGCTGAAAGGTGAACTTCCACAGCAGTGTCAAACCTTCCTTCACAATCGGCCTGTATTTATTTCCAACCATCTTTCCATCAACTGGAGGAAAATGATTGAACTAGATTTTATTTAGGGGCATCGAAATAAGGATTTCTTCATTATGAAGGAGGGCTAGGAGCTCTGAAAAAATAATCTCAGAATTCTGACTTGATCTTTGAAAATCAAAATTCTGGGAAAAAAGTCAGAATTTGGGTTTTTTTTCAGTGTCCTTACCCTCTTTCATGCTAAATACACATATGCCACACTTTTCAAATGTTTATTTGTAATTAAAAACGATTAAAAATCTAGATATAGCTTTATTTTGTCAAAGTTCACAGTTGTAACAAAATGAATTGTGAGAAAGATTCAAGGAGTGTTTAAGCTTTTTCATGAATTTAAATAGCTGCTTATATTGACAGCAGAAACTCTGCTTTATCGCTCCACAACTTTCTTTTAGTATCTCTAAACTGTTTCACTTCTGTTTCAACTCTCAGCCCTCGTTTCTCCTCTTTCTCTTGTCTTCTCTGCCCTCCACCAGTTCACGGACTCGCTCGCGTCGGAGGCGGCACTACAGGAGGTCGGAGTCGTACGCTTCCTCCTCCAGGTCCTTCACGGCGGACAGGTACGGCCCCCTTCTCTCCCTACAACCCCAACACTTTTTTCTCATCAGCGCGAGGCGTCTTGGTCTCACTGCAGCAGAAACTGATAAGACAGAGGTGACTTCCTCCTGCTCCAGTATAACCAACTCTTATCACAGCCTCACAGAAAATGGTCACAAATTCACTGCTCTGATCAATTCGTTCAGTTAGGATGGAGTAGAGTGAAATGTTGATGTTTCTGTGATATGTAAGAGGTTCTGTGGTGTGGCATTTTTTCTGATTACATTTGAGTAATTGCTAGTGGAAGCTGGATAAAAGTGGTCATTCTTTCACTCAGTTTCATGCAGATTGTTGTATGTAGATGCACATCAATCAGTAAATCTGACTCATGAGTTCAGGACAAAAACTCAGAGAAGATGGCAGGACTCACATAGAGAACAATATTTAATAAAAGAGAATGCTAGAGGTTTATGCATATATAGCATGTTGAGATAAAATAGTGAGGCAGTGTGTCTTAAATAAGTAGGATGATAATCATAATCATTCATCTCTCAGTTCCACATTTACTGTATTTATTTCTCAAATGACAGTAGACAATCAGAAACATTTTAAATTTAACAAAAGGTTCAATGCCCTTTATTGCAGAACTGGGCAGATTTCTATTGTAAGCTCCACTGCCTGGTGATGCAGGCCACATATCCTGCAAGTTAAGTAACAAAATGTTAATTTAAAAGCCCCAAAATAAAATATGTAAAATAAGAAATATAATGCACACACAATTTTCCAGGTTAAACATCCTACATGTGAAACGTAAACTGTGTGTTTCAAACACATATGAACATATTGCAATGAATCCATCAGAGAATTAGGTTAAAAATAATGATGTACACAAGTTTGAGAAAAAGAAATACAAAATATAAAAAAAGAAATGAATGAACATTCATATACATACTTAAAAATTATTGTTGTCTGAGCTACAATAATTAGAAAACAAAATCTATAACGATTGGTGGTTACCAAAAAAAATAAAAAATACAATCAAACTTCATACTTTTAAATAAAATCACACAAATTGTACTTAAAATACAACTGAAACTGTTCTTCTTTTTTGGTTGTTTAACACTGTAAATATTTTGTGTTCGTTCATTTTCTGACTGAGCAGTAATTACATTGTGTTTCACCACAAAAACAACTGCAGCTCCATATATGCTTCATTAACATCAAATGTGCTTGTCAGCTGAGAAAAAGTCGCAGGAATCGCTGACATAATTCTGTGTTGTAGAGTCAACTAACCAAAACATTTCCCCACAGACACCTGCAGAAGTCTGTGGTTCATCAGGCTTTCCGAGCCATGGGAGGGGCTGGAGAGGAAACCCGAGCAGCGCTGAACCCCACCGAAGCAAAGTGGAGACATGCATCTAAATCTGTGTGTAAAACGGCTCCTAAATATCGCTCCATCCTCTCAGCGGGCACCGTAAGTACAGTTTCCAAGTTTTACAATGCTGCCGCAGGTTCAAATTAGTTCCTCTGGTTTGGACATGTCAAACTGTTTATGGTTTTTTGTTTTCTAAACTATATTCAGATGCATATCTCAAAACAAATGCACTACATTGCAGTTGCTTTAGATTTCTATATTTATGGTGCGATTACGCAAAGCTTTTTCAGGTGTGAATTGCAACCAAGATGTATCTCATGGCATCACATGTAGAAGCTGTTTACCTTTTTATAGAAAAGATTTTCAACCCAGGTGTGAAGCCAAAGTGGTGCTGAGGGCAGTAATGATGTGTTTTATGTTTACTACTGTGCTAAATCACAAAGTTCCAGCAGCATTTAAAGGCATCAGGAGTGGATTTCACAGCCACACATAAAGATTCAACATAACTAAAAAAAACATGCAAATAAACCATGTAGGAAATGCATAAATCTAAAGATGATTCTCCCTTTATTTTACTGGGGGAAAAGGCAACTGTTAGTCCTTGGTCCAATCTGGCATGAAGAAAAAAGGTTTTAGTAAAAGATTAAACAGTTTCACAATTATTTGGTTTTTGGTAAAAAGTTTAGTGGTCCAAAATACAGAAACTGTTCATTTGTTCAACATTTTCAATTCTAACCAAGGTTGTTTTATATGGTTTATTATCAAATATTTTGTTTTTTTTCACCACCTGTGAAGCTTCAGTGCCAAATAATGAAAGAAGGAAATAATGTGGGTAAAAAATTCACACGTTTCGGCTACCTGCCGCTGACAGGAACACATTCTTTTTTTAGCGTTCCTGACAATAGTTAAAACCTTTGTATGTTTTTGGAGTGCTAGTTATTTCAATTTTCTGTATTCTTCAAAACCAAGCAATCATTTAATTCCCCTGCCCACCGTTTTTTTTGTTTGTTTGTTTTTGCATTGGATGTGAGCTCTCTCCTTTCCTCCTCGGTATTCAGTGCCAAACCATGGATGGAGGATAAGCTGATTCTTAAATGTTGAAACACTCTTGAAATTAAAAAATAAAAACTGCATAAAAACAGGGTTTTTTTTTCCCACAAACATTTCTTGGTGATACAATAACAAGTCACTTTCTTTACAAGCCTTCTTATGATGTATACAGAAGATCTGCTAGGGAATTTGCAGCCCCATTACCTCCTTTCCCTTCAAGTGTAAAGCTTACAAACACCAGTCTAATGTATAAATGCTTTTATGTTTTATACGTAAAATTTGGAAATGAACTAATTTCAAAGAATCGTCTAGAACTCCTCCTGAATCCAGATTTATGATGTAGAAAGTCAAAAGTTTGTCACCAACTGCTTCTTCAGAATCCAATATGGCTTCTGCTTCAATAAAAGCTAAAGCTGACTGCAGTAATAAAAGAATGTTTACTAATGCTGTTATGAAAGTTTCTTTCTGTTTTTTAATCAGGCCACAGTTACATAACTTTGGGGGTTGAACAGCTAAATAAAGTGTTTCTTATTTTTGTCTTAAACCTTACTGTTCTATTCTGATTAAAATTATAAAAAATATTACTAGTTTAGACCATCTTTAGTCCATCCTTACATAAATCTCACAGTGAACACCTGAAAACTGTTCTGCTGCTTAAAGTTGAATTTTCTCAGTGTTCTTTAGAGCCTTATAAAAACAGCAATGTCCTTAAACCAATTGTCTTCTGCTTGGTGAAGCATGAAACATCTTTAATTTCTCCCCAGTAATCATTAAATTATGCTAATTGAAAATATGGATGTTTTAATTACACACCAAATGGTTTTAATTGAAATTCAGCAAATTAATTCATTTATCCAATCATGCCAGCATTTATTTTGCAGTCTTTAAGGGAACTTTACAAACTGAAATACACAGGAATACACCGTACTGATTGTATCTATTTATAAACGGTCAACAAGTAGATAAAAAAAAAACATATCTAATTATCTAAAAGCATTTGTTTCTAGACTCTATAAATTGAAATGTATTTTTAAAAATTGGCATTTCTTATCTGAGACGAAAGAAGAACTCAGGGATTTTTTAAAAAGATTTAATATTTTCTGAAGGCATCTGTGTTGCTAGAAGAATGTCTGTGTTTAAAATGTGTGAAACCTTTTAGCCCCAAGTGTGAACAGATTGTGTGAAACTCTTAAAGAGGATGGTAGATTTGTTCATGTGTCCCTTGTGGATGCTGTGCTGACTGATGACTGCAAAAACCTTCTGGAGGATGAGGCCCAATAAATGTTTTTTTTTGTTTGTTTGTTTTTTGTTGTTGTTGTTTTGCACCATCTTTTAGCACCTGTTGTTATTTTGCAATACAGAAAAAAAAAAGCCAGCAGCTGTACCAGGCACTAAATAGCCTTAAATTCATTCAACTTTTCTATGGAAGAAATTGTTTTGTTCAAATGAGACTAAAACACCTCAAACCGAGATGATATCATATTGGTGGCCTTTTTGTTTTTTACTCGAAAACAAAGTCTGATGACTTTTACCAATAAACTGAGTATGTTTTTTTATTATTATTATTATTATTATTTTTGTTCTGCGTGTTAAATATTCTGAAATGATGCTTTTTCTAAATTATTCACTCTGAGATGATGCTATTAGAAGAGAAAGTGACGTAATTGAAGGGTTTTTACATGCATTTATGAGGCGTGCCAACAAGTGTGGAGGGCGCTGAATATCCACCCCCAGAAAACAACAAAACGATGTAAAAACATAAATCTAACTGGCTTTGAAGAGAGGGTTATTGTCTTTTTTTTTAATGCAATTTACGACTCTAATGATGCACTTACGTTGCCCGCTCTTCCCTTTTTTTTTTACACCTTACCTACTTAAGGAGGAAATCTTGATTGGTAAGTCGCTGCTATCTGCAGATTCAGGGATTTACTTGTAGGTCGCTGAAGGCTAAAAATGTATTCTTACAGGAGAGAGAAAAGCAATCATCTGTCCTATTCTGAGGGCTTTTTTAGTTAGACTGATGGGATCTTTCTTAGTCTGCAATCTTTTTCTTTTCTATATAAAACCCATTTTTGTGATGTTTGTTCAATGTTTTTTAAATGAGGCTTTTCAAAGGGGTTATTGTTTACTCTGTTTTCCTCTTCACTGGAGTTAGAGCTGGTAGATCTTTACACACATAGATTCTTTTGTTCTTCTCTGCTCTTTTCTTTTCCCTTCCATATAATTGTTTTAGTGCAGATCTTTTTACAAACAGTTTTCTTGTTGATTTCTTCGACTTTAGTTGAGTTCAAACTTTCTCTCGAGGTTAATCGCATGCTTCAAATTTGCATGATGTCTTTCTATTTCAAAGCTTTTTGTCCCAAGAAAAAAAAAAAAAATCTCTACTATGCTTTCAATGGAATATGTGCCTTTGCACTAGTGTACTCAGAGTAAATCAAAGCAGGTAGCAGGTTCTGTTCCATGCAAATTGGGGTTTAAGCTGTTGCCTCTTTGTCTGTTCACAGATTTTGTCGTTGAAGCCTGGAAGCGAGCTTGTAAATGGGAAAGGAGCTCAGGATTTTTCGAGTCACGCCGAAGGTACACGTGACTACGACTCTGGTAACGACACATCCTCACCTCCATCGAGCAAAACTGGTGTTTCTCGAGCAAGTGTAGCTGAAAACCAGAGGAACTGCTGTCAACGTCTTACCTCACCTCCTGAGAAGCAACGCTTTGCTGACAGAGACAACGGCTCTGATTCAGGAAACTCTGTGACAAGCTACGCTTCCTCATGCAAACCGTACAGGGAACATGGCTTCTCTGCTGCCATTTTCAGTGGAAACAGCAAGAGGTGAACATTGTGTTTGGATTGTATTATCAATCTAAATGTGTTCATTATTCTTTGGGAAAAAAATGCTGCAGTCACAGTCATTTGAAATTTTCAGTTGGGCGCACTTTTTCAGATATTAATGTCTTTTTTCCAGATCTTACAAGGTACTTTAAAGTAAGTCAAAGAACTTTAAAGAACTTACAGGTACTTTACTAAAACTTAGCAAGTACTTTCCTGGAACTTTTCTCAGTTTTTATAAATTATTCTACCAGAACTTAACACTTAATGCTTCAAAACTACAATGGACTTTAGTAGAATTTAAGAGTTAATTTTCTATTAACTCTTAAATTCTAAGAGTTAATAGAAACTCTTAGTTTCTAACTTAATATGTTCCTAAACTTTCCTTAATTTTACTGGTAGTTTTCCCAAAACCTACCAGGTTCTTTCCTGGAACTTGCAGACTTAGAGTTCAGTTTTCAGAACTTTCAAGATTTTTTGTTTGTATTTTTACCTTCATAAAACTTGCTGGTTGCTTTCTTAAAACATACTTTGTAGAACTTACTGTATATTTTTGGAACTTTGTGTATGTTTCTAATGTTTTCTATATCTAGTTACTTTACTATCACTTACCAGATGAGTAAAAAAGCTCACATTTTTTGAAGTGATGTTCTATTAAAAGGCAATGAGGCAATAAATGACTTTCTTTGGGTCCACATTTAGTGCTAATCCAGATTAACTGGTACTTCAGGCTAATGCTAAAGGCAATTATAAAAATATCACAGTTGCTCTTTCCAAACAGTAATTTATTAGCCTTTAAACTGTGGGTATTTTTGCATTGTGCAATTATTTTTAATGAGACCAATCATTATTTACATGGGGGGTAAAGGTAACAGGCTGTGTGTCATTAATGATCTTCCAGTGTGAAACACTGAGATTGAAACAAGTAAGTCTCCATTCAGAGTATCTGTTAGAAAAGTAATGTGACATAATAATCAGTAAAACAGCAGCTAAAATAGCAATGCTTTATTTACCACCTTCACATAAAAGATACTGAAAACACTCTACATGTTTTGCTCTCTGGAGTTTTACACAGAAAATCATTGGTGTTCTCTAATCTCCATTTTCCGTGTAGATAATCATGGTTTTCTTTGTAAATACACCTCTGACACAAGCATAGCCATAGCTCAAAGACTTATAAAATAGTGCTCACATAAAAAGTTATTACGACTCTCTAGACTAGGGTTGTTTACTGGGGGTAGAAATCAAGTTGCAGGTAAGAGAACCTATTACAACCTCTTAATAGAACCTAATTTTAAAACGATTGATCACTCCCAACCCCTAAAATGTCTTTATGTTGTCTTTGCAGTGGGCAGATAACCTTGGGATGTGAGGAAGAAGTTGTGAGATGCCCGAAGGCAGCTCGATGTGCGCAGAGGAGGAGCAGGTCATCTCGAAAGCGGCGGAAAACTCAGTCCTCCTCCACCAGTAGGAGCAGATCTTCAGGGACTTCCAGGTACTCTGGACGCTATTCTCGAAGCCCTTCTCTGTCTTCTTGCAGGTACTTTATCTAATATCGCAATTACACGCTGTTCGGTAGGATTCTGCCAGAGATAGTACTTTCAGTATTTGCTCACCTCTCCTGCTGCAGCTCGTACTCTCGTTCCCTGAGTAACTCATCAGATGTGAGGCGAAGAGGCAGCTTGGTCAGCCTGAGCTCCAGAGGAAGCTACTCCAAATACAGTGCTGATAGGTGAGTTTCACTAAATGTTTACAGCTGTTAATGTCTCTTTTGAAGCGCTGTACTGAAATAAACCTACACTGACGTTGGGTAATTAAATGTTCACACTGTTGAATCTTGTTCCCCAGACTACGAGACAGAAAGCGGCAGTCCAGTTCCAGAGAGACAAATCTGAAGCACGTGCACAAGGTTAGTGGAAAGAGACGAAGACGCAAATCCTACTCTCCTATGAGGAAGAGGAGGAGAGACTCGCCAAGCCATCTGGAGGCTCGCCGCATAACAAGGTAAAGCCTATTTCAGTCTGCCCTGATCCTTTATTCCTGCACACTTTCATTGCCAAAAAAATCTCATCGTTTTAACAGCTTAGATGGACACATTATGCAAACTTTGAAATTAAGACACATAAAAGAAAAGACAAAACGATAATAACCTGATTCCAAATTACGTTTTAAAAATGAATAAAGTTTTACTATTAAATATGACGGCTTCATATTTTTGTGTACTTAATCTTCCTTCAGGAAAAAATACAGTGCAAGTACAGGATAAACAAAATATTTCACTTAATGATACAGCAGAGCATTCCTCTTATTGCTTAGGAATAAGAGGAAACCAGAGCTGCATATGATGCTGAGCATATACACTTTTATTAACTGGTTACCTGTAACCATGACAACCACTATAAAAGCAGATGGTTTTACAGTTTGCTCCTTTGTATACAGGGTTGCCTTAATGCAATGCTAAGGCCTTAAGACAACAGCCACCAATTTAGCAAAGCGGTCCGGGAAAGTTTCTAAGTCAATTTCTGATTTATTTAAAGGCAATATTTTTTTTAGTTCCACAGTGCAAACAATTCTGCAAAAATGGAAAACGAATAAATATAAAATCCCCCCAAGGTTAGCTTGTGCAATAGTCAAAAAATAATAATAATAAATAGCCCAATCTCTGACTCAAGGTGGGTTTTTTTAAATGCCACCTTGAATGAAATTTCAAAATATAGTATAAATACAATGCAAGGGGTGTATGAGGGGAACCTGTTGTAATACAACCAAGCGTAACAGAAACTGAAGTTTCTGGGGTCTGTTTGTGGCTCTTGGCTGTGGCTTTAATGTACATTGGTGAAAACAAAGCCAGTGGCAAAATCATAAACCATTCAGCTAACTGGTGACAAATATACACGTACCCAGGATAGAGCAAAGACTCTAGCTATGTAGAAGCTATCAAGAGTGTGTTAGCAGTAAGTTAGCCGCAGCCTCAGCCTCTCACAGAGAGCGATAAAGATGTCTGCGCACGACTCAAATTTTACCTGACCAAAAAGACCAAGAACAAATTACATTAACAAGATTAAATATTCTTGCCAAAACAAAATATAAGACCTGTGATTAATGTATTTATGGCCTACTTGGACTTTATTTTAGTAATTTAAGACAATTTAAGGCCTTAATATTAAGTAAATGACTTTTTAGGACTTTTTCGGGATGCACAAACACCTTCAACATCAATTACACGTGTTAAATGGCAAAATTCATGACAGCAAAGTTAAAGAGTAAGCAAGTATGGCTTCCTTGGCAGGAATACCAGGAAAAATCTTTTACTAAATGAACTATGACAATATAACAGGTTTACACAGTTGCCTCTGAATTAATTACTAGACTTGAGCAATATGTTACTGAAGCAGAACAGGTTGTTACATAATGTTCAGCATGTCAAGAGACCTGGGCAGGGACCTGAGACTGCAGGCAGCATGAACTCTTCTGTTTGCCAAAGTATTTTAGAGCTATTATCAGGCCACGGAGCTTGGAACAAACTATGTTGTAAACAAGACAATCATCCCAAACAAAGCAACAAATCTCTAAAGGTAATAAGTGCTCAAATGGCCTAATTAAAGTCCTGAAGGTTCTTTAAGGAGGAAATGCATGAACCAGTTTCTCCGAAACATCCACAATGCTATGAATGAATGAATGAATGAATGAATGAATGAATGAATGAATGAATGAATGAATGAATGAATGAATGAATGGTGTAGTCATACAGAACAATATAGCATCTAACTGGTGTTGAAGATGTCTTCTCCTCCCTTTTTTTAAAAACTCCAACTTAAAATATATTTTTTCACTGATTTATTGTGCTGATAAATGTGTAGCTGTATTGTTTTGCTTCTCCGTTTGTTTCCCAAATCTCCACAGTGCCAGGAAGCGACCCATCCCTTACTTCAGACCCACCCCTTCCTCCAGCAGCCGCTCCACCAGCGTGTCGTCATGGAGCAGCCTCTTCACACGAAGCCGCAGTCGCAGTCCGATCCACAGCGTGAGCCGCAGCCGCAGCCGCAGCCGCAGCCGCAGCCGCAGCCGCAGTCGCAGTCGCAGCTACTCTTCCTACAGGAGCTACAGCCGGAGCTCATCCTGGAACTCCATCTTTGGGTCACACAGTCGCAGCCGGAGTCGGGGTTCTTTGAAGAAGCGAAGGAAAGCCCGGCGTTGATGTTTTTCTGTGCAGAGACAGAAACTACATTTGTATTTGTGGTAAAGACAGAAGCTGTAGGGGCTGATGCTTGGACTGAAATACCCCAGCATTTCTTCAAAACCATCTGTCATTGATATATTTCTGCTCTAATAATCTACAAACGTTTTTTACTTTTTGTTCCTGCACATCATCTTCTTGCACCAGCAAGAGAAATTGCATCTCCATATTTGTCAAACCAACGTCCATGTTGAATATGTCCAACTGAGATGCAAGTTTCTGCACTTCTCACTAATTCTTGTGTCTTAATGCTTAGAATTAACTTAATATGTTATATATTAATGTGGGAAAAAAAACCAATTGGTTTAAAACCAGGCCCATAAAGCACTGAAATTACTTATCCCATTTAGTTTAAGCACTGATGTTTTAGCAGGGCAGCAAACATGAACTGTTCTGTCGGG
Organism: Poeciliopsis gracilis; assembly: GCA_911649635.1. NCBI lineage: Eukaryota > Metazoa > Chordata > Actinopteri > Cyprinodontiformes > Poeciliidae > Poeciliopsis > Poeciliopsis gracilis. Next base: position 2,639,882 of record CAJVRI010000715.1, read on the forward strand.
TCTTTGTGACACTGACTTTACACCAACAGATGAAGTACAGGGGTAACATTTAAGCTGTTTGATCCCGGCCTTCACAGATGGCTTCACAGGGATCGTTATCAGGAATCAGGAAAAGGCTTCTGGCTCTGATCTCAGCACTTCACAAGATGTAGAACAAACATGTTTCCTCGGCGTAGGTGGCCTGACTGCGAGCAAACGGCCTGTCAGCTTAAATGTCACTTTAATTTCTCCTCTGATCAAGTGGAAAACCATTTCAAATTTCTGTCTAAAATACATCAGTGATCGTATTTTCATGGAATTGCAGGACGTTTTTCCCTCAGCAACTATTTCTTCCACTTGACCCTGTTCAGTTTCTGTCATATTACAAGCTGAGATATGAATGTATTTCATTGGGATTAGCAGGTGGGATAGGCCAAAACAAAGTAGCACGTAATAGTGAAGTTTAGGGATGCATAATATTGACGTCAGTATCAGCTGAGGTTAGCTGTTTTTTAACATGTCGATTTGTAAAGCTGATTTCAACAGCTGAAAATCTTTAGCCTTTTGCAGATTTTTTTTTTTAGAAGATTCTCCTGGATTTACTGATCACCTATCTTGTCCCTGCTGTAGATTAGCCTTTCCACAGCGTTACACTACCAGCATCTTTCTTCCTCATAGGGACAGTGCGTTCCAGAGGACTAGCGGTGTTAGTTTTCTGTCACAGATCATATTTTGCACATAGGACCGAAAGGTCAGTTTTGGTCTCATCACTTCTTTTACATGTTTTCTGTATCCTTCTTACATAAAGGCCAGATTAGAGAATTACTAATATTTCTCCAGTCAAAAGGTCTCAGATCCCTGCAACTCGTCCCGATTTGCCTCTTCCCTGCTTCTGATCAGGTGATGATCAGGTCTTGTTAGATTTACAGTTTTTACACACTCTTTCAGATAAATGTGTTCCTTCCTTTGCCTTCATGATGCCGTTGGTTTCAATGTTTTCACAGAGCAGCTGCAGTTTGACTGAGATTCATTTAAACACACCTGCACTGTTTACAAATTATGAAAATATTGAATCACCTGGTTGTAACAGATTGTTTCAGAGTTATCAGAGGATTTGTCAAAACTTTTTAAAAGCATGACTTTACTATGTGTGCCTCTTTATGTTAAAATCTCAAAATACTGAAGTTTGTTTGTTAAATGACAAAAATTTAAAGCTAAAAGAGTGTAACTGCATTTGGCTTTCCCTGTACCATGCTTAAATGACTTTCACTCATACTCACACTTAAACTTTATTTTAATTAGGGAAATGATGATTTAACTGATCTCCAATACAGACACGTTATTTCCTTTAATATTTATACAACCCTGGAACAAAACCTGTAAGCCATTTTTTATTATGCATCAGCAAACATAGTTATTACTTATTTAAATGTATCAGTGCTTTTTTTGTAGTTGTCAGATGTTTGTATTGCTGTTATCTCTTATTTATTTATTTTTTTAACAACTGTAACACATTTTTTCTGTGAAATTAAATTTTTTTATAGATATGCAAAGGTTCAATTAGAAGTCCAGCAAACTCAGTGAAACAAACTGTTTAATTAGTTTCCATTTAGAATGGAAAATATTTGCAGTTTTGTGTTGATTTCAGTTTTTCAAATTACATTTTGACTCCTGAATGGTTAAAATCCCACATTCAGTGAAGCCTTCACTAATTCTAAAATGTTTATATGTTGAAATTTTAATTTTAATCTTATCTTTTCCCCATCTGTGTTATGAGTTTGCCAGTTCAGCTGGGAAGACGAAGCAGAAACTAGAGCCGAAAAAGGAGCCGACAATGATTTCATTTGAAGAGTTTATTGTGAATCTATTTGAGAATTATTGTGTATGCAAAGGGTAATTATTAGCCAGTATTTTGGGGGTTTTCCTGTTCACTGATGCTCCTGACTCTAACACAAGGCTCAGCAACCTTTTCAGTCGAAGCCGTTCGTGTCCCAGCTTTGTGTCTTCTACAATATTTGTGACGGACCAACAACACATCCAGGGTTTCTCAGCCCATGAACACAGAATATAGGCAGCAGCTCCAGGAACTTTTATGGATTTGTTTTTTGCCTGTTGAGCCATTTCTGTGTATTTGGCCCCATATTTTTGATCATGATCTTAGTGATGACCCATTTTTAGTTCTCTGGTAGAGTTTACAATATATTTACTTCACATATCCTGGTTTGGAAAAGCCTAAAGCATCACATATGAGATGACAAGCTGCTTTTTCACATAGTCATCATTTGTTTCACCCCAGACTTAACCTGACAGACTGTTATCAGTGATTAGTTCATTGTCCGGAGATAGTGAATTATCTCATTTTCTTGACAGACACTTCATTATCTCAAGATATTTTTACTGTACTTTCATAGACCAGCTGGTCATTAGACCATATATTTCGACCAGCTCGAAGAAAACAGGCTATTTTCTCCAAAATGTCACACTGTTCCTTCAAAGTTAATTTCATGGCAGCTCCAACTCCAAAACAGCTTTTGCTTATAATTAAGGGTCATGCTTCTTAATGGTTTCAGCTCCTTCATCCTGTCTGTGTTGCTGCTCCAGGCCTGAAAGACTGCTGCTCTCTATGCACTCAACTCTCTCAGCTTATTTCCCTAAATGTCAGCTAAATTGGACAAATGAGGGAAATGTGCTGCTGGAAGAGAAAAGAAGTTGGCGCCAAAAATATAATCCATATACCACAAGCTGATGGTGGCAGATGTGAACCTGTGTGCTGGGGGGAAGATTTGCACAGTTGTGTTAATAAACTTCGACAGCCAGCGATGTTTGCACAAGAGCTCTTTCCCAGTTCTTGTGCAAACAGGAGTTTGAATATGTAATTACCTTGTTGTAAATAGGCACCAGGACTGTGTAAATAATACATAATGTGTTTTTTTTTTTTTATTTACAGCTCACAATTGGAGGCATACTGTAAACATTAAAAATACAATGCATCAACAAATGGCAATTTAAATGTACTTGAATATGATTTGGGGTATTAAAAAACAAAAACAAGCTCTTATAGCAATAGTGATTCATTGTGAAATGATGCATTTTTATTATCATTTTCAATATTTACAAACATAATGCAAAATCATATATTTTTTGTACTGCATGTGTGTCAATGTAAAGGCCATATTGTAATAAAGTGTCAACTGGAACCTCAACATAATATACAGCGGCTTCCAAATGTCTTTATTACCATTTTTTCACACTTTGTCTCATAAAAAACACAAACTCCAGAGTGAATGTTCAAGGGTTATGATTATATTTCCAAAGCCTTGTATCCGCTCTGAAATCTGCGCGTTTTTGGAAGAAGCTCCATATAGAGTCCTGCTGCTGATGAAGCGCAGTCTCGCTTTCTGCTCTAAGAACAGAGAGTCAACACTTCCCCTCTTCTGCAAGTTGACTCAGACTGTTTGTTGTATCAATGTTGTGACATCAGAGCATTGGACCTGAAGCTCTGCGATCATTTCTATTAAAGATCAGTGAGTCATCAAGAGGAGGGGGCTCCACCATGTCTACTGCATGCAGCTCAGTTTGGCAAAAAGTAGGCTGGTCCTCTGTCAGCTGTTGCGCCTCCACTGTAAAAAATATTCACTGGCAAAGTCTTGAAATCCTAATTTAAAGTCGTGTAATTAATTCCATTCATTTAAAAAGATTAAGAACTCGACTTGGTTCAGACTGTCTACAATTTAGCATCAAATAAAATATGTTAATGGTTGGTACTGAAGTGGTGAAGTGATATTTTTTTGCAGTGTGGACGCTGTCCAGATCCTCCCAGTACTTTCTCCTTCTTTTGCTCCTTATGCATCAGCCAACTGGGAGGTCCCAGTTCAGTATAAAAGCCAAAGGCAGAAGAGAGAAATAATTTTCTTCAAAGTTGTAGCAGCTGGAACTTTTGTTTGGAGTCCACGGACCCGCAGGCCGCTGCGTAAAGGTGGTGCGTGCTTAACGGGAGGCGTAAAGTTTGACCAAGAGATAAGAGAACCAAAGTAAACTCGAGTGCAAGGTTCAACTTACTTTACAAACAAATAACTTTTGCGAGTCTAAAGTCAGCTGAAGATGGCAGAAGGTGACTTTTACACGATGGGAAACCGGCAGCGGTTTCCAAGAGACCCGTTTGGAGAATCGCCGTTCCGGGATCAGTCGCCGTTCCGGGATCAGTCGCCGTTCCGGGATCAGCTCGCATCCCGGTTCATGGAGGATGAATTCGGGATGCCGCCTTTCCCCGACGACCTCGGGATGGACTGGCCCTGGCCTCGGCCCGGCCGGCTGAGCACGCGCCTCGGCCCGTCGCCCTTTGGCGGCTCTTTACGCACAGGGTTCCCCACGCGTCACTCCACGGGAGGCCCCGCACTTTACACCAGCAGGTACGGCGAGCCGTCCCCGCGCAGCTCCCCCACGACCACAGGTGGCGAGCCCTGGAAGGTGTGCGTGAACGTCCACAGCTTCAAGCCAGAGGAGTTAAACGTTAAGACCAGAGACGGTTTTGTAGAGGTCTCAGGTGAGATGATGCTGACCAACAAAATGGTTTAGGGTAAAGATTTGCTGAAAAGAGGATATTTTCCTAAAATCCTCATCTCACACCTTGTTTCAACTAATTGTGGTTCTGATCAACTTTTGGGCCTGTTGGTTACGATAAACTACACCACCATCACTCTGTCCACACTTTGAAGTTTATACAAATTACCTTTAAACTGTGATCAGGTTTGAATTGAAGGTAATGCAAACAGGACATAATATGTTTCTGGTCAGAGTAGTTGTAAGATATAAAAATAGAGAAGCTTACAGATCAAAAATAGTGTGCCATAGCATTATGTGAATGTTACAATTCTCCTTTTCACAATGACCTATTTCCTATTGAACAGTTAATTTGACCAGAAACACTTTAAATGCTCTGCTTTCAGTACACTGCTGTAATGCCTCCTATTTTTCTTCTGTACAAAAAGTAATTGTTGTACAGATATTGTACAAGAATTTCTTTGTGACAAACGCTTAAAGTTAACCCAATAGCATTTGGGAAAAAAAACGGATTATTTTGAGGTTGGAGTTTATAAAAGTTGAAGCAGATGGTAGACCTCCACTTCCTTTGAGGGATAAAACTAATTTGGTATCATATGTATATATAATATGATATAATTATATCAACTTTGCAGCTATAATCACTGCTTCAAGGTAAATTTTGCTTTCAAGAAATATATCAGAAATCAAAACATTAAATATGAGAAATAAGAACTAAAGATGTTTGTAAGAAAATGCATGCAGTCGAAAAAACAGCAGTCTTCATCAGACTATTGTTCTAAATGAAACCTTAAAAACCTTATGACTTCTGTGTGCAGGAATTGAAAAGGTCTCAGTGGTATAACATGATCTCTGCATGACTGTTGAGTCCTTCTATGAAAGAGGAAAACAGATTTTTGGAATCTGGGACTTGGAAGTGGTTTGGCAGATCATGAAGCGCAGACACCTGTTTCAGATTCTTGGAGAATCACTCCCTCGGCCGCTCATGAGCTCAATTTAGATTTAAGGCAAGGCCCGTGACAACAGTCTCTGTTTACAATAAGATGGACGCCACTCGGAGAATGTTCTGGAAGGAATGGGGGCCAGTTCTGTAACCCAGCAAAACTCCTACAGGTTTTCTCCCTGACTGCGGGAGTAAGTTGCAGAAACTTCCTCCTGTCGATGCTTTAAAGATTAATTCCAGGGATACCCAGGTTTAAAGGGGGCACTGAGGACAGCTGCCTTCCTCCTGACCGTTCAGCTGTGAGTTTTTTATAAACACATTGTTGGTGTGTCAGCCTATGTCTGCTGGACCTGCTCTAAATCTGTGGCAGGGAAGGCAATAAAACTAGTAAGATTTTTTTAGTCTGTTAAAGACAAAGATAATCTAGAGTTTGCTACAATTCAGAAATCAGGACAATTGCTCCACCTCATTTTGACAAAGGAGAGTGAAGTGGAAAGTTGGACATAATTGTCTTTCCTAGCAAAATTGACTCAAATCAAGTGGATTGAAAATATGGAACTGAAAGAGCTTTCAAGCTCTCAATTACTCTGTTCAAGTGTTTGTCCAACAACTAATAGTTCTTGGCTCTGCAATATATCACATACAGAGTGAATTGGTCAACCCTCCAAAAATAAACCTCATTGGAAGTTTGGAATGGATGGCGAAGCAAGCAAAGTGCCTTCTTTTTAAAGCACAACTCAATTTTCAGAGGTGAACTTCTATTGATTATATTTAAGAACTCAAATCTTTAGTCCCTGCTATGCTTTTCCCAACCACCTTTTCATAAACTTTGCTGGTTGGTATTGATAAAGAAAGAACACTATCTACAATTTTTTTGTGGGTAGTTTGTAAAAGGAAAATCTTTTTTATTCTTTTATTCTATTTCCACAAATATTTTAGAAACAATCAGAAGCACCAGAAAGGCTTTGAAACTGTGTAGTTCCCCAAACTGGACTGGAATACTTTTCAAAGCACCAAAGATGCTTAATTTAGAAACTTTGTTTTTCTAGAATAAATTCTTGGAGTATGGAGTTCAAAACAGTCCTCCAGATTAAAATATACATAGTTTGATCCTTAAAATTGTGATAATCATTTTTAAGAAATGAAACAAAGCTCAATCTTTTATATCTTTTGTCCAAAAATAACTCAGTTCTATCTATCCATCTATGTTTCAATCTCTAAAATAAAATTGTATTAGAACTGTGTAAAAAAAAAACACTCTGTTACAGTTACAGTAACCCAATAAATAATTAAAACTTAATGCTAATATGTTGTTTTTTGTGACTTGAGTTGTTTCTTTCCGTGCATTATAATTGATAGACTGCTATTAAAGAAGATAAGCATCTGGACTTGCAAGTTGTTTAAGATAATTACAGTTTGTCTTTTTGATTGAATGTTGATTAATTAGTTTAAAAGAATGAAAGCATTTGCTTTGGAGAAGTCTGGCACCCTAAGAGTAACAGTCTTTTGATCACTGCTTTATATTTGTATTTTGAACCAGAGTGGAGTTTTTTGTTTCCTCTTTAGTCCAGGAATGACACAAACATAACCAATGGATTCTTTTTCAAAAAAATGTTTTGTCTACAAAAATTCTTACGTGGGCTAGCGTAGGGAGAGCTTGCCATACTTACAACCACAAACATCAGTTCTTTAACTGTGAATGTTGGCAACACCCTCTCTCTACACAGAGTGAGGCATTTTGGGAGACATTGAGGAGGAAGAATGTGGTTGAATCTCTCTCTCTGGGGATGAGTTTTACATCTGAAGTCATGCTGAGTTCTTCATAATAATCCTATGACCTCACTGATGATCATAACTCCTTCCTCCTCAGGGGCTTCAGCCTTAGCTTATAGTGAAGTGCAGCTCTGTTAGCAGGTAGAGACGTCACAGCAGGGGTGTAGGGTAACACATAGTTTAACCTAAAGTGCTCAAAGGGGCTGAGCGCAGTGACAAGCCACACTCCTCCCAGCAGCTTTAGTTGACCACCAGCTGCTGGTCAACTAAAGCAGTTTGCCCCTGCTCCACCTGCTCCACCACCCAGGGAGAAGGTGGAGCAGGGTCTGTCCAGGACTGCATGTTCCTCCCAGCAGGGGATACGTCTGTGTCTGCAGAAGAGTCATTCCGAGAATCAATCAAAGAAAACGGGGTTGATGTAGTTTGGCTTAAAACAACGGCAGAGCAGAGACTGAGCAATGGAAACAGTGTGTGTGCCAAGTGAACTCCAGTTAAATCAACACCTCTTTCACTGACGTCCATGTTTGAAATTTAAACGGTCACAGGTGTTGGGTTTCCAATGTGCGGTCCATGAGATTGTGTAATCACTGGACAATGTTGCAGTGGCGCCACCAAGAGGGCGACCTTTGAGGCTATTAGCATCTTCAATCTGGCTGATCTTTGTTTTTCCCCAACCAGGAAAACATGAAGAAAAACAGGAGGAAGGAGGGATTGTGACAAAGAATTTCACAAAGAAGATACAGTGAGTATAACCGAGACGGTATATCTTTAATAATCAGAGGTAGCTGTCTGCACACTGTCAAGAAAGAGGCTACCGTTATACTTCACGGCAAAAGAAAAGAAAGAATATGAGTAATTACGCATTGATTTTACCTTCCCTTAATAAAAGTATGGCTCAATTTAGTGGCGAACAGGTTGATGAGCTTTAATGACTTATAGAGTGACATTCATCAGAAAAATATCACAGGTTAAGACATTGACAGATAAAACTGAGTGAATGGTGAAGTTGTGTTTCCTGTAAGATTTTAGCAATTCTTGCCAAAAACTGAGGGAAACTGTTAGAATTGGTTATAGACATGTAAACTTTGATGTGGATCATATTTATTTTCTTTGAACTTGTCATATTTTACAATGAAACGGCAACATCTCAGTGTACTTTTAGTTTTATGTGAAGGTGGCAGATAAATATTGTTCTTTAATATTGTTTACCACCAAGATCTTTTCTGTTTTATTTCTGAATATTCAGAAAGTGCAAAGTTTCAGTTGGACAATGAAGGTATTGCACTTGTATTACTAATGGAAAAGTTTCATAGGGGATCTAGGTTAAATCACAGCTGGAAAAAAAGGCACAGGATAATTACACCTCTGTCATTAATTATTGCACCCTGTGTATGTTGTTGCTCTGAAAAACAAATTATGTGGGTCTAAGTATTAGAAAAAGGTTGTGTGATTTTTTAAATTATATTTCCTGTGATATCCCTAAAGGATTTGTGTTCCTTAGATGTTGTACTATTTGTATGCTGCTGGTGTGTCCAGAGACAGTATGATGCAAATTTTAGCTGTTTTCATAGTTCAGCACACTTCAGTCAGACGGAGGGTTCATGCTGGACTTTACAAACCTGCTGGCATCCTGAGGAGATACTTTAGTCAATAACTTTACCTGTTTTTGAGCAGAGATACATCTAAAAGATGCAGGATTCTGACTCTTCAGCACTGGAATTGAACAACTCTGAAATACTGCATGTATGTTGGAATCAAAGGTGTAGACGTTGTGGTCTTTTTCTGCTTTAGAGCAAATTATTGTCTGCAGTTTATTGCTTTTCTTTGCTTTGAGGTTTTTTTTTTGTTTTTTTTTCATATTTAAAGATCGACTCCCCTCCCAGATGATTTTCTGAGATAATTATAACCTGGAATGAAAGGTTCTATGCACATTTATTTTCTTACTTGGTTGTTAAAGAAAATGTTTTGCGAAATAACAGGGGCTAAACAAGTGTGTGGCTGCAGGGGCAATCAAATTTTTGGCACTTCCTCCTTTCCTGCTCTGTGTGTATAGTGTTGCAAAAGAATCCTTCATGTCTGTTGGGTTGTTTCTGCGACATTGGAGAAGCGCTTGAATGAATTCTGCAGCAGTGAAGCATATGAGCAACATGAGTGTCCTCTCACTCATGTAGCATAGTTTTTCAACATATCTGAAGAATCAGTGGTACCATAGCTGTGTTGGAGATCAAACAGTGTATGCTACAGCCTCAGATTCACAGGATAGTAACATGATTCTTACTCATTGGGAGCTCAGCTGAAGAAAAACAGTCCTTCAGTTCATTTGGGGACACTGCCTCTGACATTGCTGCAAAACATTTAAACTTGCACCTAAAATCTGCTTTGCTGCATTTCAACATAAAATCCATCAGTTATAATACAGTTGGTGTTTCACAAATGTAGTGTCTGCTTTAGGAAGATGTAAGTTTAAGTTTTGGTCAGCGCTCGCTTAAAAAATAGATTTTTAATCTCAATGAGACATACCTGGTTAAATAAAGGTTATATACATACATTCATTAAGTTCATTTCTTATGCCTAGTTTGAGGATTGGTAACAAAGATAGCGAAGCTGTCCCTTTAAGTTTATAAATATCCATCCATTGTTTAAACCAGTTTATTCTTGCAGGGTGGCAGGGGGACCAGTTCCTATTTCCAGCAGTCATTGGTCGAGAGGTGGTGGACATTATAAGATTATATATAAGAGGAATTTTTTCAAAAAATTGCTTTAAGGAAAGAGCGAAGGATGTCTTTGATTCTGCTTTAAGACCAGATGACAAAGCAAAGAAATTATTTAAACTACGTCATTCTTTGAGCAGGACCACTTCTAAAAAGTTTGTGCGGATTGAGAGACTCCTCCACAATGTGCCGATGTTGCAGCTCCTTCAAGCCAAACTGGTAACACAGACAATTAACTCAACTTGCCTGTCTCTTCATCTCGTCTCATTTAATTGTACAGTAGGAGGACTTCAAACACAGGAGCCAAATCCTTGGTGTGAATTGGAACTTCGTCAGATCGGGTCTGAGTACGACTCCTGAGTTAATAAGAATCTCAAGTCAGTGACAAGCTAAATATTTAAAGGGTTGGAAGAGAGAGAAGTGGGGGATGGGATGATAACAGGTCATGTATAAATAACCGCCCCCAATGCAGAAATCCACTGGCTCAACAGACTGTACACATAGCCTGATAAGCACTTTTGAGTTACATGTGTTGTGCAGCAGAGGCTGTATTTTTAACTAAAATAGCAAAGGTCATGTCACCAGTTTGGCAGCATTTCAGGTATTTAAAACAAAAAAAGAAATCAATAATTATCAAAGTCAACTGATCCCCCTGCCCTAGACCAAAGTCTAACCATGAAGTTTGTGTGTAACATGTTTCAAACAAGCAAGAAGAACATCAGTTATTAACAGAAAAATGTTCAGAGGTGGTCCAAAGGTAGCAGGACATTTACTTCCCCAACAACACATAACAGTGTCTCAACAAGTGACGTGAAAACCCGGATGAAATGTCTGCTAGAGGTTATAGGTTCCACTCACATGCATACACACCTTGTTCTGTTTCTGTATCTTGTCTCTCCGGGGTTCAGAATCTCTACGAGGTAAAAGCTTGCTTGATGGTTTTCTGGCAGCTGTACAAAATCAATGCCTGAGATAAACTGTACACTTGCCAAAGTCAAACACGCTCCCCAAACTGGAGACAGATGAGGTCTGCGCTCGGGGCCGACATCACGGACCACCAGAGTGATTTGACTTTGTCAGAAGTCGAGGCTTTGCTTTGTGGAAATTGGCTGAGTGAAGAAAGGTGAGGGAGGGTGGTGTGTAAACTCATAAAGGTTATTAGCATTGTTTTACTGGCTCACACCCACCTTCATTTCTTGTTTTGTCACCAGAGTGAATGCTACAGTGAGTCTATGAATAGTAATATCAGGCTCTAACTTTTTATGCAGACGATAGTATTTTTGCACATAATTGAAAAAGGTATGAAATCTACTGTACACAAGATAAAGAGCTCTACATTGCTATTGAGGCCTGTGGAAAAGTGTGTGCAATGTGTTATTCCTATTTATTTATTTTTTGCTGCAGCAGCATAATCTCACACTGAAGTATTTAGGAAAAAAATCAGCTTTTGACTTCAGTATGGCTGTAAGAAAAGAAAACTTGAACTACTGTATATGTGACACAATTAATGGCACAACTCTTGAAGAGAAGTATCTAACTGAATCATTCATTATATCCTTTACACCCTTCCTGTTTCTCTGGAGGTGTAAATATGATAAAAAAAAGAGGTCAATTTCTCTATGCCCTTCTTCAAAATGTCAAGGGAACATGTTTTTATGCAGACGTGTGTTGATGTTTGAGGGCTTTAGCAGAGGAAAGTTGGAGTTTTGCCTGAAAGTTGCATTACTTGCACTCAGAAATTGGCCTGCGTTTTTTTTTTTTTTTTCTGTCTTTACATGTTGAATTTTGAAAAATCACAAAGTTAATGCAATTTAATTTGTAGTTACATGTTTGGCATGTTGTCCAGTCCAAATTATAACGGATGAGATGATAGTGAAAAATCAGGTATTCCACCATAAAGTAGTGGCTTCTTTCAAGATGAGATAGTGAAAAGCTCAGTATGTTATTTTAAGAAGGGAGAACTGAACAAGGTCAGCACCGATAAGACCTTATCTATATTCACTTTTCAATCTCAAGTCTATCCCAAGGGTCTCACTAAAAGGGCATGAAAATAACTAGTGATAAAAATACATATATATTTTTATACATAATGACACAACATAAAATGTTAACAGTTGTCTAGATATCTTTATTGGCATTATTAATTTCCATCTTAAACTAGCAGTGATTGCATGAAGATAAGAGGCCTTTACTGAGGAAATATGTCTTGCTTATCACTTTATATCTGTGTTTATGGTCCATTATCTCTTTGTCTCTCAAAGCACAAAATGTGCATTTTTGAATGAGTTATTGGTCTCTGTCCATGAGTTCAATGCCATATCAACTGTTTCCTATAATTTTATTTTTCCTCTGTTAATGTGTCAAATTGTACCACCGACTGTGAAAGTTTGGACATTGGAATCAGCTCAAACTGCAGGTTATTCAGATGTCGTATCCATATATTTGAATTTTATTTGTCCACAGAGTGTTTTTCCTCTGAGCTTGTTATGGTTTTTTCGCATCCCACCTCACAAAATGTCAAACTGAGAGTTTGTGAAAATAGAAAAACCTTTTTTGTTTTTCACAAAAAAGTAATATTCAGTTCCAGTTTCTGCAGTGCTTTCTCTGTATTTCCCATAAATTCTCAGTGTTTGACTTCAAGCCTGTGGGCCGCCATTTGTCCTCCCAAGTGACACTTCACTGCCCTTGGGTTGCGTTTTATCTCTTTGGGGCTGCCGTTATCCTAGCTGTCAAAAATAGGATCCGCTGTAACCCTGTTGATGCACAGAGTATAGCCGCATCATTATTTTATTTTAGACGATAACATTGATCTTAAAAACAGTCTCTGAAGTAGACCTTCACATCTCAGTAGGATACAGTATGTGGTATCTGAACATAGATATAGACATGACGTGATGTCTCTGTCTGAGGTTCGTCAGCCCACTCTGACTTGCATTTCACAGAGGAGAGGTAAGCCAGTGGAGGGTCCTCTCTAATTAAACGGAGGGTAGACCGGGCGCCTCCTCTGCTGAACATCCTGATGGTAGCCCAGTGTTTATATTAACTCCCCAAGAACGGTTGGCTGCTCACCAAGCACACCTACCGTATCCATATTAGGCCATACTGGCTGACAAAGAGGGGAGTTTAAGTCTGTGAGTGCAGCTGCAGCAGCTTTTAGAGTTCATTTATCTAGCATTACAATCAAACCCTGGTCTGCTGTAAACGTTTAGACTATAAAATATTTTCTGGATGTTGCAATTCTGTTTCACCTTATTTTCAGAGCAAGTTATCCAGTTCTGTTTTTGGAAAAGAGCAGCTGTAGATGAGAGAAGAACACACACCTGAAAATGAGCAGGTGTTTAACTTACCTAGATTTATGATTATCTAATTTCCTGAAGTTTGCAGTTGTTTTCTTTCTTGCTATTTGCAGTGGTTGAACAAGCGTGAGTTTTTATTACAAACTAGATTTGCTGGATGAGAGATTTTTGTAGCATCTTAAATCTATGAAAGCCAACAAGGACACGGTGAAAGTTTTTAACAATCTTCTTCAGACGTGCAGCACTAAAAATCCTTCAAACTGGAGGTTGTTTTATGGGCATTGACAAAGTTACAATAAAGTCTTGCAGTGCTGCACAATGTTTGCTTCCACAGAAAGAAATGTCACAGAGTTTTGTACAAATTCCCTGCTCTGTTCATCTTTTCTGCCCCATTCGGCTTCTTTTGTGTTTCCCACATATCTTGCAGCATTCTGCAAGAAGCTTTCTGTAAACAAACTTAAACGATGCCCTGACATTTACATTCCCTCTCCTCTGTTTCTTCAGGATCCCCACCGATGTGGACCCCCTGACAGTTTTCGCTTCCTTGTCGCCTGAGGGTGTCCTCATCATCGAGGCTCGGCAGACTCCACCGTACTACCTCTTTAGCAGCGAAGACTCCCCAGGAGGGGAAATTCAGGATGTGGAGGCTCCGAAACCCCAAGAGGCCCCAGCGGTCTAAACTGGCACCCCCCGAATAACACGATCACATAAATCTGCATAATCAGTTATGAGTTTGAAATAAAAACTGCTCACTGAACTATCATCTTATTTAAACACTTAGAGAAGAAAATCTGAAATATATTAGGGCAGGGAATTCACATTGGATGTCTGTGTTAATATTTCATAAAACAGTACATTCATACAACAAAAAGCTTTTCCTAACAGGCATGTTATAGTAATATATTTTCTTCCTCAAGTACAACTAAGACTATCAAGTCATATAACATTTATTTTACAAAAGAAAATATTTAATTGCATCATCAATAAGTCACAAGTGAAACATTTATTTTGTAACACCTATGCAAAATCCAAATAAGCAGAAAGATAAAGAAAATTGGTTACTTTTTTTTATTTCTTTATGTATACAATAAATATTTTCAATAAATAGTTTATTATTTATTTTATGTCTGCTTTTTACTAAAAGAATTTGTCCTTTATAATAAAACAAATAATTGAAGAAAAAAAACATGAGTGATGTGATTTAATTACACTGTGTGCACTGAACAAAACTAACAATTATTTAAAAAGTAACACTTTTCTCCATATGTTGTTTGTCTATAAGCAATATGGCTCACCACCAATGGTGCCACTGTGTCAGGGGCGCCTTATTGATCAATAGCATTTGAAAGATAAAAGAAAAAGGTCATTTGCTGTAGACTGATTAGAAACACATTGTAAGGTTATGTCTGAGAACACAAAGACTTTCTGATGCTTTTTAGCATCTGCAAGACCAAAAACTCCAAAGATAGCCAATATACAACTTGTTCAACTTTTGTTTAGTTTAATTGATTTTTCTTATCCAAATATTGTAAAATCCCATTTTAATCAGGTAATATATTAGTATATTTTAATGTCTACATTAATGTATTTAAATTGTGTCATTTACCTGTTTACATCTCTTTAGTAGATTTTTTTTCCTCCCCATTAGGTACCACAGGCCTTCATTGCATAATCAGGTGTTATAATATGCCCACTTACTGATGATACTGTTTACAAATGCAAACTGCAGGGGGTGTTAAAATCAGGTTGTAAGTTAACAATTTGCGTGTGCAGCTTGGTGGATTCAAAATCCTTGAGTAGAAGGTTAATTCATCCATTTTAACAAGGAACTGTTAGTGAAACAGGGAATGATTGTGCCTTAATGTTTTTATCATAAAGTGGACCTGGATGGTTCATCTGTGTATGCATTAATATTGTGTTGTATATATACATTTTAATTGGTGCAAAATTGTTTGATGTATTAATTTGAAGTGCATTTTTCTGTTAATGACTGCATGATTGCTTGATGGACAATTGACTTATTTGTGAAAAGCAGTTTGTTTTCTGCAATCCTCTCTGTTAATGTCTTTTTACTGAGAAATGCAATTAAAGTATCCGTCCTACATCTGTGTGTTTTTCTTTAAAAATAAAGAAAAAAGCAATACAAGTCACAGGCCCTGTTCCAGGGATCTTTAGAACCTGTGGCGTTATTGTTGGACAGCAATAGGAACTGGGCAGCAGCTTAGCCCGGGGCTTAGTGCTGGCTCAGATAGGCACCGCTGTGCGCTGGCTTCAGGATGGACCCAACTCACTCATGCATCCTGCCAGGGCTTTTGATTGAGGAAGGAAAAAAATTGGGGCTGTTCCACTGCCTATTGTGTGATGCAAAATAACCTAATCTTCTCTGTGTGCTGGAATCGACGGGGATAATTGGTGCAAATTTAAAAAGTTTCCAACCGGAGCTGCTCTCTGAAAGGCTAAAAACGACTCATTGGTTCTGTGTTGGCAAAGACATTGTGTTATGTGTTGCACTCACATGAACTGTTACATTTACTGCCATTAGGTTACATGTGTGGACTTCACTTATGCTGTTTCTATAGTAACAGCATAAGGGAATGAATTGTGCTTTTCAATGAGCAACTTATGTCAAAGTGACAAAGAAAAAAATGTGCAAATAGAATTACATAAACGTCATAACCAACTTCTGATTAAAAAAAAAATAATGAGGTTAAGTTACTTTGATCTTGTACCGTGTAGTTTTTAGTGGTTAACTTTAGATGTAATAGACCAACACACATTTTACTTTCGCATTATACTACTTTATTAGAGCTCCAAACACAGCAGGCTATAATGGCGCTATAGCTAATGACAAAAAGGCATCAGTGAAGCAGGTTTAAGGCAGGCAATGCAGGCTAATACTCTTGTGTTTAGTCGGTGTGCTGTTGCTCTATGTTAGCAGCCTCCAGCTCCTGGGTTTGGACGTCACTCAGTGGAGCTGATCCCAGCTCCTGCTCCTCAGGCGGAGCGAGCTCCTCGGCTGCCTCTGCCTTCACCTGGATCTCTTCATCCACGACTGGCTCTTTGTGTTCCAGTAGGTTGGATGCACCCAGGCTTTCTTGGCTTTCTGGGACTTTGTGGTGCTCAGAAGACTTTTGGATGCTCTCTAAGCATTTATCTTCCTCAGGCAGTGAAGAATGGGACTGTCCAGCTGGCTTTTCTCTGGTTTCCTTGTCTCCCTGCTCCAGGCCAGCTGCGGTGCTGCTGGGCTGGACCTGATCACTGCAGGCCTCAAATTGAGACTCTTCCTCCTGATCTCCTTGTTTTATTTCTGGTTCTCCATCGCCCTCAGCCTCCACCTGAATTTACAGACAAATATGAAAATAAATACATGAGTGAATATGTTGCTTACAGCTTTACTGTAGTAATAATAATTTAAAAAAAAAAACTCGATTTAAATAACTATAGTGTTAGGATATGAGAGTGCACATAAAATTGTCACCATTATTATTTTTTGTTTGTTTTATATATTTGAAATATTTTTCAAATCCAATTTGTTGTATTTATTTCTACATATGAACACATTATGTTTGTTTGCATTTTTGCATGGCATTTACATTGCTTTCCTGAGGATGAGATGAGGAACCTTTGTTTGTTTCTTCCGGGTTGGTTTTAGGGCGGACTTCCTGTTTGCCTGAGAAGCAATCTGGATGCTAGAGGCGGCATTTCGGCTGTCATTGCTGAAGTCTGTTTTATTTCAGGTCAGTACATAATGAAAACACATCAAAACTTCTTTGTAATATGTTTACCTTTTATTTTCACATTAAATAGCAGAGTGTTACAGTATCTGTGCATCTTTCTGCTAATAGTTGTGCGTTTTATATGTCGAGGTTTACATTGGCAGGATTCCAAGTTTAGCAGAGTTAAAAGATCTTACTAACTCCAGGTTTTAGGAAGTTAGTTATTGACCAGTCGGGGCTTTTGGAAGTCAGAACACCCTAGAAACAATGAGGCCAAACAGTGCTGTGGGATGACGTCCTATGTTTCAGTTTCAGTCGTCGCAAGTCAGCCACAAATGACGAATGTCAGTCACTCTGACAAGAAGAAACAAGCTGAATCCAAGAAGTGCTTATTGGAAAGAAAGCCATCAAAACTTTCCTTGGCACTTTGTTGCCATGAAAACCCACAATTTTCCTCAGAAATGTGGAACCACTTAAAACAAAATAACAGGCTTTCAATATAACAGTATATGTTTTATTACCAAAAAGCACTTTTTCAGCAGGGGACAAATTAGTAAAGCATAACTTTTCTTGCTTTTTGTGTTAATGTTGCTAGGCAACAGATTTCTCAAGCTAATTGCAGCTTGTCATTTTTGCACAATATATAATCTTGCAAGTCTTGACATAAATTACTTCCACAAATAAGATTTAATTATTGCTATTTCCGTTCTTAGGCCTTGTTTCAGCTCGTCTAAGTTTTTTATCTTTTCAGATTCAAGATTCAAGAAATGAAAACCATATTTTACAATTTGTTAAGCTTTAAAGAAGTTTCATAGTTGATCACCTTTATTGGGATGATGATGGCAGCAGGAGCTGAGGCTTCAGGAAGTGGAGCTTCTACAGTCAGGAAACCATCAACGGAGAGTGAAGACTCAAGTTTGGTAACGTTCACTTGAGCTGGAAGCCTTCAAATCACAAACTCTTGTTTAGATCACCACACCAAACACTGTTAACACTGAAACTGATTTAGAGTTCTTTTAGTTTTCTTGCTTGAGCATTTCAGAAATCAGTTATTAAAAAAATAAAAAGGGGGACCAACATCAGTGATGGCTTAATCCTAAATATCAGCAGGTGAATGTCTGTGGCTTCTTTGTCTACCTGTATTTTCTTGTAAAACATCTGGAGATAAATCCATGCTCGTCAGGCCTCTCCTCGTGTTTCCCTGGGGAAAGATTAGTGTTTATAGGGAGGTACACGAGGACACAGAAGAATCAACCGACACTGAGAAACCACTCAGCACAGAAATTAATTTCTTCCACAGAGCTGTGATTTTAATTTCCCCAAGCACGATATTTAAGCAGCTTTCCAAATTTATAGCGTTCAGCTTTTTCTCCATCGCGCTTTCAGATGTACGTTTATTCTGTGAAGAGCAGGGAAAGTATTTTTAGAAGACTCTTCTCCTTGCTCAGATGATGATGTGAGATAAGATTATTAATGCTTTATCTGGATTAAAAATCTGCCTTGTGAGTAAAACTAATTAACACTCATGCCAGACATTTTCAGAGGGGTTAATTAACAGAGCAGTACCTCCAACTTCCAGGAATCCATCCCTGACACTGACAGAGATCTCCGAGGGGGAAAAGTGAGACACATCCATGCTGACCCTCCACTTGCTCACCTTCTGACCGGAATGAGGCATCGGCTCAGAGATGTAGGGCACAAACAGAGGCGCTGGTAAGCAACCCGGCCAGGGCCAGGCTGCCAAGCCCTTCTTGATCCAACGAGAATCCCCAGTCTCCAGGAAAGGCGGCAGGCCAACATCCTGACTGGAAACCCATTTTCTCAGAGGGTATAGAGGGCCAATCCTGTCATACTCCCCACAGGACATTTCTGCTCCTCAAATGGATACACTTAACAAAGTAGGCCTTGCTAAATGGCAGAAAGTAGATTGTGGATTTAAAGATAAACAAAAATAAAGGAAATGCCCAAAGCTAAGTGAGCTGACAGAGAAATGTACGTAGGGGTTTTATATAGAGCAGGGTGTGCAGGCATGAGGTGATGGGCGTGGATCGTAAACGATTACCTCTTGCTGACCGGGAGAACGTAATTGTTTATATTTATAACTTTTAAAGATGTGATGGCAAATAGCAGGAAGTTCACAGTGGCCGGAGTGTGACTGAACCACTGCATCTGTTTCCCGAAGATCATACTTGTCACATCCCAGTGAACTCTGTTCTGCCAGCGATGACTTCGCTCCTTAGCCTGGTCAAGAGCCAGTCTTACAGCCTCACCCCCTCCACATGTACACACACAAACACGCACACACACGTGCACTATGTGTTTCACCCCTCAGAGGACACAGTGGCAGCAGTTTGTCTGAAGCATAAAATACCTCTGCCAGAGGCTGAAAAGCACAGAAAAGGCTGGATTTCTGTGAGCCACGGTGTCGGTAGCGCGTGTGTATTGAGCGCACAAAGCAACCCAATTTTTCTCTTTCTGTGCCGTTTCAACAGGATTATTATTGTTCCCGCTTTTATCAAGTATGACAGACGTGTCAGTGATTCATTTTTGGAGCTGTGTGCTTTGATATCTTGGCATACTGTCCAGTGGAGCACAAAACAGATGGAACAGATGTTTCTGACACTTTGTGCATTGCTTGACCCAAACACTGCATGTGTAGGATATGCGCTGAAGGGCTAAGTCTAAGGATTCTTTTTCTGAGTTTTTTTCTCAATTTTAACCTTTATTTGGAATTTTTATTTAAAAAAATGTGCCTCTATGTAAATTAAATGTAATCGATTAACGTATCGGAAACTTACAAAATCCAATAGATTTGGGTTTTCCCCAAATTGTTTAAGGTGTTGTCAAAGTGTATTAATTTCTCTCCTTGCAGAAAATGTTTTTTTTTTGTTTGTTTTAAATCACCTTTGACTGTCAGAAATTATAAACATCTTCAAAATCAGTGTAGTTCCTGGAACGGAGCCAGTGTTCAGGCCTGGTTCGTTATGTTTTATGGTTGTGTTTGAAGACTCTCCAGAAACCCACTGCTTTATTGACTCCATATTATAAAGATGCTCGCTTGTTATAGAATAGAATAGAATTCAACTTTATTGTCATTGCAATGTCACATGTACAAGCAACGAAATGTAGTTTGCATCTATCCAGAAGTGCTATACATGATATAAATATTTATAAACAGATGTATGAAGATATAAACAGAATAATATTGACGTGCTATAAATAAAATGTTTTGTACAATATAAATATAGATGAGAGCTATGTACATACTATACAAATTACACAGATTATACAGAATATACAGGATTATGAAGAATGGATTGTATATATATTAGTTGTTTTATAATACAGGATAAATAATGGGAAATTAGATTTACAGATTATATAAAGATTGTATGTGTATGTGTGTGAGGGGAACAGTCCAGGGATGGGGGGTACAGTCCTTATAGTTTGTGTCAGGAGGCGTTCAGGAGCGTGACAGCTGTGGGGAAGAAGCTGTTCCGGTGCCTGGTGGTTCTGGTCCGTAAGCTTCTGTAACGCCTCCCAGAGGGCAGGAGAGAGAAGAGTGTGTGTGCAGGGTGAGTCAAGTCCTTGGTGATTTTGCCGGCCCTTTTCAGACACCGCTTCCTGTAGATGTCATTGATGGCAGGAAGCGATGCCCCGGCGATGTGCTGGGCAGTTTTCACCACCCTTTGCAGCGCCTTCCGGTCGGAGACAGAGCAGTTTCCGTACCAAACTGTGATGCAGTTGGTGAGGATGCTCTCAATGGTGCAGCGGTAAAAGTTGGTGAGGATCTCTGAGGACAAGTGGTTCTTCCTCAAGGTCCTCATGAAGAAGAGGCGCTGGTGCGCCTTCTTGATGAGTTTGGAGCAGTTGGTCGTCCAGGTCAGGTCCTCGGAGATGTGGACTCCCAGGAACTTGAAGCTGTTCACACGCTCCACCGCTATTCCCTTGATGTGGATGGGTGGGTGGAGGTCAGCGTTCCTCCTGAAGTCCACGATGAGCTCCTTGGTCTTCTCGGTGTTCAGCTGCAGGTAGTTCTTGTCGCACCACTCAGCCAGACGGTCCACCTCCTCCCTGTAGGCGGCCTCATCGTTGTCTCTGATGAGGCCGATCACCGTGATGTCATCAGCAAACTTGATGATGGCATTAGAGCCATGGACAGGTCTGCAATCGTGGGTGAAGAGAGAGTAGAGGAAGGGACTCATCACACAGCCTTGTGGCACTCCGGTGTTTATGATGATGGTGGATGAGAAGTGATTGTCCAGCCGGACGTGTTGGGAGTCGACTGGTCAGGAAGTCGAGCAACCAGTTGCACATGAGTGAACTGATGCCGAGGTCTGTGAGTTTGGTAATGAGTTGTGATGGAATGACAGTGTTAAATGCTGAACTAAAGTCTAAGAACAGCATTCTGGCATAAGTGTTCTTGTTGTCGAGGTGAGAAAGAACAGAGTGCAGTGCTATGGAGACTGCATCCTCTGTGCTCCTATTCTGCCTGTATGCAAATTGGTGGGGATCCAGTGTGGGGGGGGTAGACAGGATCTGAGGTGTGCTAGGACCAGCCGCTCCAAGCACTTGGTGATGATGGGAGTGAGGGGCTACCGGACGATAGTCATTGAGTCTGGTCGGGTTGGAATTCTTAGGAATTGGGACGATGGAGGTAGACTTGAAGCAGGTCGGTACCACGGCGCGGGCCAGGGACAGGTTGAAAATGTCCGTCAGCACTCCTGCCAGCTCCCCAGAGCACGCTCTGAGGACACGACCAGGTATGCCATCAGGACCCGCAGCCTTGTTGGATTTAATCCTGCTCAGAGCCGCTTCTACGTCAGAGGAGAGGAGAGTCAGTGGCTGTTGATCTGGGGTGGTGGCTGTCTTAGTTGCAGTTGTAGTGTTCCCTCTCTCAAAACGAGCATAGAAGTTATTAAGCTCGTTGAGGAAGGAGACATCAGCAGAGGCAGTGGAGGTGTTGGAGTTCTTGTAATCTGTGAGAATCTGAAGGCCTTGCCACATGCGTCGGGGGTTGGAGTTGGAGAAGTGATCCTCCACCTTACTTTTGTAGTGGTGTTTGGCCTTCTTGATTCCCCTCTTCAGCTCAGCCCTGGCTGCACTGTAGGTCTGTGCATCCCCCGTCCTGAAGGCGATGTTACGGGCCTTCAGCAGGAGACGAACATCTCGATTCATCCAGGGCTTCTGGTTGGGGTACATGGTGATGCGTTTGTGGATGGTGACACAGTCTATGGTGGTGGAGATGTGGTCCAGTACAGATGAGGCGTACTGATCCAAGTCTGTGTGGTGGAAAGTATTCCAATCTGTATTCCTGAACTGGTCTTGGAGCACAGCGTCTGAGCCCTCTGGCCACACCTTTACTGTCCTCACAGTGGGTTTCACACGTTGGATGAGTGGTGAGTACCGCGGTGTGAGGAACAAGGAGAGATGGTCTGATTGTCCGATGTGGGGGAGGGGTGTCGCCTTGTAAGCTCCAGCCAGATTGGAGTAGACATGGTCCAGGGTCTTGTCTCCTCTGGTGTGGCAGGAGACGTGTTGATGGAATCTGGGGAGGACTGTCTTCAAGTTGGAGTGGTTGAAGTCACCCGCAACAATAAAAAGCAGCCTCGGGGTGTTTAGTTTGGTGTTTGCTAATGGCCGCATAGAGTTCTTTCATGGCTAGCTTGGCATTAGCATCCGGGGGGGTGTACACAGCAGTGAGGATAATAGAAGTGAATTCCCTTGGGAGGTAATAAGGTCTGCATTTGATCATTAAAAACTCCACATTCTGTGAGCAGTGACTCTCGGTAATAGCAGAGTCTGTGCACCAAGCTTTGTTGATATAAATGCACAGACCTCCGCCTCTGGTCTTACCGGAGTCATCTGCTATCCTGTCGGCTCGGTGTGTATGGCGTCCAGTTAACTGGATAGCATTGTCCGGGCAGCTGTTGTTTAGCCATGTTTCGGTGAAAACCATGACATTTGAGTCCATAATCCGTCTGTCACTAGTGATGGACAGACGTAACTCGTCCATTTTATTGGCCAGAGAACGGACATTGGCGAGGAAAATGCTCGGTAAAGGGAGCCGGTGTGGTGTTAGCTTTAGCTTAGCTCGCACCCCTCCACGCTTACCCCCGCCTTTGTTTACGTTCTCGTCTCCGCCTACGTGCACTTCCGCCCAGTTGAGAGAAGTGGGCCGCCTCCGGTGTTCTGGAGATCTCTGGGATAAGTCTGAGATCGGCGATAAAAGTGTCAGGATTGTAGCTCCAAAGGTCCAAAAGTTCTTGTCTGCTGTAGCACTGCAATGCGGTGCAGTTCTTGAAAAAAAGTCCGATGAGAAATAGGTAAAAAACCACTAAATAGCAGGTCCTGGAGAGACACTGAGCCTCGCGTTGTTCACGCGCCGCCATCTTGATCAGATGTGCCAGATCCTGTTAGTGCTACATTCCTTGAGTGTTTGTTAGTGTTTGATCATTTTCTTTTGGTTTATTTATGTCCCATAGGTCATTTATTCAGTTCATTTCGCTGTGCTTATTATCGTTGTCAAGGTGTTGCCATACATGAGTTTATTCCCTCATGTTTGGTTTGTTTCTTTATTTCTGTGTTCTGTTTCTTGTACATTAGATTACTGTGAGATTCATTTAATCTGTGTTAATTCTCCTCTGTCAGCCACAACTTTACCACATTTCTTCTGATCAGTTTTTCTGGTTCTTTCATCACTTTACAACTTTTCATATTTAGGCTTCTGAATTTTGCTGTTCAGTGCTGGATTCTTCTATTTTAATGCCATGTCCATGTTCCTTGTCCATTTAACCTCATGTAAGACATGTAGAGTTTATTTTTATTAAAAGCATCTTTCTGCACATAAACTCTCCCTCTACCGTACATCTTATGACACTCAATTCTGTCCATGTTTCAACAATCTTGCTCTTAATTAAAGTTTCAGGGTAACTTTCATTATTGCCTGCAATTTCTTACATTTAAAAGTCCCAGATTGATTTCATATACATTTCTTGACACCATATAGATCAGTTTTTGCCTCGTCTGTAGCTTTGGCAGTTCAAATTCATAAACTTTGTCCATAAAAAAATCAATTACAATTAATTGTGCACAAACCCCAGAAATAATTCATGCCATTGATGAGTGTATGTACATTTTTCATTGCATCGTATGAACTTATTTTACATTTGTGTTATGTTATAGATTTATATTGTGTTGTTTCCTCATAGAATTGTATCAAAAACTTGCTTTTCTTACTATAGAAGTATAAACCGCCTTTCTGGTTGGCAATAAAGACTTTCTGACATCCAGGGCAGCCAAGTCATAATTCAAAAATTGAGCATGAAAAGATAATGTTGAAGAAGCTGCTGATTGTCCCTTTAACTGAATCAGATAGTTAATGTACCAATTTATATTCAAAATTCAGATTTTTACCCCTATCTTCTCTCCTCTTATCTCTGCTGTTCTCCACGCTTAGTGAGGTTTATTTTTAGATAAATATTGTGAATGTTTGGGCCTGCAGCTGTGTGAAGTACAAAAAGACATTTTTTTACACTTGCTGCTGATGCGTATGAAGGTTACAGATGAAAATAAGCCACTGATTGCTTCTTTTCTCCATGTTTTCTTGTTGTTAATTGGTGACAAAAGTTCTGGTCGATGTGGAATACACTCAGGTACTTGTGTTTATTTGTATCTATTAAAAAGTAAAGATCTGGGTTCAATGTGATCAGGAGATAAAGCATGAGCAAAAACAGAAAAAAAAACCCAGAAAATTAGTATTGATTTTTAAATATATCTCTACTTGTAATTTGGATTGATCACACACTAAGGTGATTCTAATAAAAACATATGACCTGAATTATTTTCAGCCATTTTAATCAAAGTTTTTTAGTAATGGGGTAATTTAAATTTGGTAAGGGGGGGAAGGAGCTTATATAGTCAAAACAAAGCATCATCTGTTTTTTACAGTGATGCTTGGTGCAAAGCAATGCTAAAGATCTTTGAGTTTTACATATTTCTGTCCTGCTGTTTTTCCTGGTACCAACTGGTATCAGGAATTGAGTTTATAACATTTGGCACTGAAGCCAAATGCCATAAAATTTATGTTTGAGTTTTATTTTTCTAAATAAATGCACAATGCAGATTTTACAATATTTTGTGGAAAACTGAGGACTCCCCTGTGACCCTTTCCTCTTTTCAACTCCAAGTTTTTTACCTTTACAAATACTGTCACAAAACTGTAGTCAGAAATCCGGCTATTTCAATGTCAGCCATTATCACGCTTGTCTCAATCTAATATCAAATTAGCATTGAAAATACTATTTTTTGTATTTATACAAATTAGCAAACTATCAGCTTCCCTAGTGCTATATTATTTTGAATATTGTACCAAAAAAATCTGCACTGGGTGTTCTGCAAATAATTTGGAGTTACATTCATTCCGCAGAAAAATCCACAAATAGATGAATCCAAGATTACTGGATGAGTATTCAATGGGGATCTACTATATGCTGTCACATTGGTGTTTCTTAGAGATCTAAATGTTAGCGCTACTTCCCTTTATTAAGAGCTAAATTAATCTTGATCACAATTCATGTAACAATTGTTTAAGCTACCCTTTTAAATAAAAAAGACTAAAATCAGATTTATGACAGCTTGTCGGCTCGTTTGAAGACGTGTGAATGAGATGGAGACCTCAGAACATGTTCTCTCACATGGGTTTCACCACCCCTGTAAACACACCATTATAAAATCATTTTGATGCCTTGAATCAGGATTAACTTCACAGCTCCTTGGCGCTTTATTTATCTCACCCCAGATAAATGCTTTAATTCTGCAAAACCTCAAACGCTCTTTTTCCCATCCATACATTTTATAGGTGGTGATTCATCTCTTCCCAGCTGGCAGCTAACAAGCATCAGAGAGCCTTGATGGTCACTCCTGTTTTTCTTTCCCTTTCTCTCTCTCTCTTGAATCCCTCTCCGGTGATATTTTTATATCTCTTCATGTCTGTCACCCCTTTCATTTCATGGCAGAGCTTCTATCTCTCAGTCATCAGTCTACCCCCACTTTCCATCGGCTTCATGCATCCATCCTCTCGTTTCAATGGATACGGATCATTCTCCATTCTCGAGGACATCGGACGTGTTGCAGATTCTTTTATTCCTTAGATGGAAAAAGATTCTTTGGGCTTGTAATCACATAATAGAAAAGGCACATTTAGGACACTACTTTACTTTTAAAAAGCCTCTCTGTGATTTTAGTCAAATCGCAGAGATTGGACTGAAATCAAATCTCACAGAGAGATTTAAATGTCCTCTGGGCAGAGTCATATTTCCTAATCGGTAAAAGAGATTCTATCTCTGATCTCCCACACTAACCAAATACATTTGAAGTTGAACATTGCCAACTTGTGATATGATTACAGCCACCTTTGTTCAGTGGGAGGTCTCAGCAGAGGCCAGTTACACCAAATCAGGGGGCTTCAGACAAGCTGCCACCGATCCATGGTATATTAGTTGATAATGCATCAAGGGGGATGAAGTGTCAAATGGCTGCTTGGCTCCTGTGGACGTTGCATTCATCATAGTTATTGTGAGACTGGAGCAGTTGCAGAAACCGGCTGTCTGGCCTGGAGGATAAAGAGAGGTTGTGGGTATCAAAAACGACACATCAAGACGGAGTAGCTTATCGATGGAAATATATTTTTTAGAAAGCATAGTTTTACTTTTTTTTTTTATTGTCACTGGGATGAATCAAACAATGCGGGCCAAAGATTTACCATAAAACAATGTTGCCTGAAGAAATGTGCTCTCGGGATTTTTTGTCACTTCACAAGTCCTGTAGATTACAAAGGAAGATGAAAAAATTCCCATCTGTTGTTGTTGTGTTATTGCATTTATATCAGCCCATCACAGTGTTGTTAGAACAAATGTGATACTTAACTGCTTCTTTCAGAGTTGCTGAATACACGCTTAGAGCCACTTGGCAAAACATTTTCTTAAAGAACCAATTTTTAGAGCTACGTGAATTTTGTCTGTGCATTGGTGTGCACACATATAGTATTCATATGCTGAGATCTCTATTCCCACTGAAGTAGCAGAAAGGCAGCGGCAGTGTTCCGCTTTGACTCGAAAGAGATTTGCAGTAAATGAGCTCATCCATCAGCAGACGCATGTGGGGGACAAGGGGATGATGATGAAAACGGAGGGGGTGAGGAGGAAGATGAAGAGAGACAGCAGGCTGGGGGGAACAGAGGGTGGGGAGGGGGCTGTGGACGAACAGAGGCAGGACTCAAAGAGATGTCTCACTTTAAAACGTGATAGCTGTGGCATTTCCACACCCTGAAACAGAATTTCTTCTCCTTTTCTCTGGATGTTTCAGCTTGAGGGCTCGAGTTCAGACTGTTCCTCGTTGGGATGGTCTGCAGATTGGCTATGTATCTGAAAAGTCATGACATTTAAGAGACTGTTTTCAACACAAACATGTCCTTTTCTGTTGTCAGCTGCACTTTTCATTAAAGTTATATACATTTTTATTTATTGTCAGTAAAATGCTTGTCTTAAAATGCAATAAAGTGGCAAATACGAACAAAGCTGAGCATGACAATCATACATTTATTTAAAAATGGGGATTATCAAAGCCTGAAAATATCCAGCACTGGACAACAGCTGGGAAGTGATTCTGTAGATGGGTGAAGAAAGTTAAATGGCTACCGTGGAATCTGAATCGAGAGACATCATTATTATACAAAAAAATAATAAACACAAAATAGTCTTGCCATTTAGTTTCTTAGTTCATAATTGCATTTTGTTTCTTGTGCATTTTAATTTTGCTCCTTTAGATTGGTGTTATTTTCCCCTTCCTTGATTTTTCTGCTCAGCTCTATATTGGTTGTTTGTTTTCCTTCGGTTTACCTGTTTGCTTTCTCTCCCAGCTGCACTAGTAACCACCTGGTTCATTAGTAACCAGGTGGTTCATGTCAACAATCACACTCCTCAGTATTTAAGCTCCTGGATCTTCATCGTTTGTTTCTGGATCCTTCTGTTTCCCAGTCTGTCTTTCTGCCTGTGTTAATGTCCGACACATTTGTTGATTTCCTTATTTTTTTAATTGGAAGATGTCTGATGTTCCAGACCTGTTTTATTGAATTATTTAAGTTTTGAATAAAGTTTCTGCGGTTCACATTACACTGTCTGCCATCACACTTTTGAGTGCGTTTGTATCCTCTCAACACCCACGAAAACCCTTCAATACATGCCTTTTCTGAGGTTGCAGGAAAAAGACTTTTTTTTTCCACATTTAGGCTAATTCTTTAAAAAAAAATCTACTTATATATAATAAATGCTTTATATACACTGCTGTGTTGTGGGTTTTCAATCTCCAAAATTAACACCAAGCCAATATTTTTCATAGCCTTAAAACTATAAACTGTTTGCTTGTTATTCCTTGTACTTCATTTAAAAATCACACTTTCTTTTACTCTCCTGGGATCTAATGATCTATTCCACAGCGCCTGCAGATAGCAGACCATCCCATTAGCAGCAACCCTTCACATTCCACACATGGGAATAAAGCTGCACAGTTAATAATCATACCAGCACGTTTGCTTTCCTCCAATACGCTGTTGATCTGCACATGAGAAAACTTTGGATTACAACTCATACAAAGACAAAGGATTTTTTAAATTGCCTTATTATTTCAAAAGAAATCGTATGTTTCTGTCCAATGGACTTACTTATACTGTAGATAATTCTCATGTTGATGCAGCTTTTGTCTAGTTTTTAGAAAATAAGACAAAAGCTGCCTCTTGCATTGTGTTTATCATTGTCATTGTATCCATTATCGATTCATTTTGAGCCTATCTTGTGTAATGCTCTTTTATGCAGGCTGGTTTTGTATTGAACCTATATTGGGTTGTTCAGAACTGTGAGAAAATATGTTTTCCAGTTCAAATAGTTTATTCTGTTATGCTCGTCACACTTGGATGCATCTGACAAAAATAGCCAAAAATGTTTTATTAAAGGAAAAAGCTATCCAAACTAATGTGATCCTATGTAAATATATAAGTCACTATTGTTAAATCACAACTTACTGATCAACTAGTTTCAGTAGGTGGTCAGTTTTACCACCCACTTGACTATTATCAAACCTATTGAACCACAAAGTAACGTGATAAAACACGAAGCAGCTAAAAGACCCCAAGCAACAACATTTCACATCCTGATCTAAGGATAATTGATGGAGCATAAATTTGAAGTTCATTCACCAATTTTGTCTCAAAGTCTATCAGGTTATCTAGCAGGTCAGTGGTTCAAAGTACAAAAAAAGAATGAAGGTTTCATAGCAGCCTAGTCAAAGTCTGGATATGCAGTAGAAGATCCAGAATAAAATTGTGATGTGATATTAAATGGCATGGCTCAATAAAATCAATTCTGTAATGAATATTTTGAAATAATCAACTTCAACCTTTCAAAGAAAAAGATCTGTAACAGTTTACTGTCTGCAGCTGCAATGAACTCTAAGCAATTTTTCACCCTGCTGGATAGAGGATGGGAAGTTTCCCTGCAAAAATCTGTGGCATTTGGTCAGGTGTGTGTGTGTGCGTGTGTGTGTGTGTGTGTGTGAGTGTGTGGAGGCCCCCTAACCCTACCACAGGATGTAGAGACAACATCCTTTGGGGGCAACCAAGGTTACTTCCAACTGCCTGACATTTCTGACAGCCTTTGATAGAGCTCAGAGTGCTGAATAATTCATACAGGTGTCTGTATTTTCGAGAAAGGCTGCAATTTTCACAGTAGAAACTAACCCTCGCATGAATTGTGGCTATTTATCCAGGCAAGTGAATACAGTAATAATGATTGTGGATTGTGATAGCTTTTGGGATAAAATGGCAGCCAATTCTCCACAGATCAGAGGTTGAAACCCTGTCATGTTGCAGTTTCTGCTGCCTGGAGCTCAACTTTTAACTGTGATAAAGCTGGTTTGGTTTTCCTGGTTGGTTAGTTTAAATTCAGTGGAAATAAACGGATAATATTCTCCAAATTATGTCTTTCTATAAATTAGTATCAGATGTCATCATTGAACATCTGAAATTCTCAACTTCTTTATCGCAGGGCAGATATTTTCAAACTCTTGAATTGTAGCGCAGAGTTTATCCCAACTCCTAATATAAATCAGCGGTGACTCACAACGCAAATGAAAGCAATAAAGATGTTGAAAGCATTTATTATTGTTCTTGGCAGCTCAAAGCAGATCTTCACAAATACCTGATCTATATGGTTTGGTGGAAAACACAAATGTACAGTCAGTCTCTCCTTTTATATAGAGGGAGAAATATTCCAGCAAATGATCCTGTGTGCAAAGTCTATTAAATAATTTTTATATTTCAAGCTTTTCTTGGCGTTTTGTCTCAGTAGTCACCCTGCAGCCTAATGACGGTGCTGTGGCTCCTACCCTCGACTGCGCTGCTGTCATTTAAGACTGCAGCAGCTTGTATTGTCATGGTCTGCCATTTGTTGCTGGCGATGCTGACATGAAGCGTCCCATATTCTGCTGTCAACATGACTGTAAGTCCTTATATTTGTCATCTTGTCACAAACAGATGTTTCTAACAAATTGTACTCTTCTGGTAGATTTTCAAACAGAATGAAATGATTACATGTGTTTGCACATGTCCCACATTTCTGTAGCTTGTTCATCACGTCCAAATTCAACTTGATGTTGCCTTTCTTTAAATTGGATGCTGAGTACACTCAAAGTGGAATATTGTGTTGTGATGGCAGATGAGAAGCAGGGGGACGATTTAAGCTGATCCACAGCATTCTGGTTTGACTAATTACTGTAAAGATTCTTCACCTTCCTCCATCTCTTATCTGTTTTGTTGCCTGGCAACAAGCTCCAATTCAAGTGCCTTTCTGATCAGATCTGTTTAAAACGTGTCCCCTTATACCAGCACCACCCAACCACTTCACACAAATGCCTACACCCTCTAATTTTCAGCTTCTGATTTTCTGCAAAGTTATTCTGTTAATTGTCATCTTGTCCCACTGGGCAAACAAAAATAAAAACCTTTTCCTCATTATAATCCTTAGCTTTATTTGCATGCACTTACAGGATGAAAGCCGAACAACGGTTCTCTTGCAGTAATTTCCTTGTGTCACTGATTCTTTCACTAAATATGTATATTCACAATTAAAGTTATGAAAAATGTTAAATTCAATATCTGGATTTTGATCATGTTGGATATTAAATATTTTACAAATGTGCACAATTATGAATCCTGACATATTTTTGGCAAGAAATAGAGACAAAAAAGTGAAAAACCAGATGAGGGAGGAGAATACAGGAAGTAGGCAGTTCACCAGGCAAAACTCCAAAAGAATCTGGACCAGAGCCCACAAAGAGACTTGATTTCACACAAAATTCTGTGGATTCAGGCAACAGGTGTAGTGGAGCCCATGAACATTAGTTGCTGCACTGAAAAATAAGGAAACACTTTTCTTTTATTTTTATTTTTATTTCTTTCTATTTTTTTTTTTTTTTTGAAGTCTCAAATTAATATTGAAAATTACTCATGTGATCATGCGAAAAGTACAGCAGTGTAAAAGTGACTGAACACAAGCAACAGTGAGAACCAGGTAACAAACTAACAAGATAACAATAGCAAAGCAGCTGAGCTTACTGCGACAGGAAGTAAGAAAAGTGCTTACTTTTCTTACTCATGGGAGTGCAAAACCAAAAGCCTCTAGGTTCACTCTGATCACTTTAATGTTTTCTCTGTTTTGCCATGAGACAGCCATTAAGTCATATTTTAGTACAGAACATCAGTTATAAATAGCCCCTGGAGAAAATATCTTTCTTTTTATAAGTTACATAAAAGGGACAAAAACAATGTCTTGAAAAGTCTGGATTGACATGCTCCAGTTTTCTCTTCTTCTTAATGGTTCTCCAACAAATTTCAGTTTGCTTGCATCCTGATAATCCATTAATTCTTCTCATTGTCTTCCATTTTTTGTCCTTTAAGTGGCATCATTTTTCATGCTGCTTCATTTTGTCAGCTAACTTCTTTGTTCCCTTTTGAATATTGCGCATTTAACTCAAGTACATGTGGTCACGCAGTTACATATGCACGTCTTGTGCCTTAAAGATAAGCAGAAACAAACACTTGCCATTTTGTAGATAATCAGCATTTTTTCTAACATTTACTGAACTAAAAAACAAGAATCACTTCAGCACAAAGCGCTAACATAATCAGTCATGACTGAAGCAAGGTCACTGAGCCACCTCCCACACTCCTGGCAGCATGCAGCCACTCCTGGGGAAAAAAAAAAAAAAACTTTCTGCACATTTCAAGCTACGGGTCATTAGCAGCGCTGATAGAAACACATTTTAATTAAGAACTGCTGCATTTTGGACTATGAAGACCCTTCAAAAGATTAATAAGTAACATCAAGGGTGTGGTGGTATGCAAATAGAACAGACTTGCCTTCCAGCTAAATGGGTGCACTCTGCTTTATTAGCATGCAGAAACACAAGTGCTTGGTGCCCCCCTCCAAGGCTGAAGTGCCTGACTCCAAAATATTAACAGCCAGCTGCATGTCAGTGAGAAAATAATAGTGAGAGCAGCAGAGCGCTGGAACATATGCAGGTTTTCATGCCTGCATTCAGTTTTTAAAACACAAAAACATTGACAAAGTTTTGTGGAGAAGAAGGTCGTGAGCAGGTCATAAGCATTTTGCAACTTTACTTTGGCTCTGAGCCTCATCTATCAGAACAGTCACTGACTGCAGCTTAGGAAAAAGACTGTAGTCAACTGAAGCATAATGCACAATGTTTTTGTTTTTGCTATTTTGCTGATATGAGGCTACATTTAAGCATCTTTTCAGTTCCAGTAATATTGCAATTATGTGCACTTTGCCTTACTGTTAATAAGGAGAACCAGGAACTCAACATAATTTGGGGCATGGAATGCAAACGTGGCTTTCCACATTCATTATTGGTCCTACCAGGGTCGGCCCAAGGCATAAGCACACTAAGCAGCTTATGCCTTGGGCAGTGGAGCTGATTTTTTTATTAGTAATAATTTCTGTCATTATAATTTTAAAAAAACACACACAATTTCATCATGAAGTGATTTGGTTTTACAATAATATACATTTGATAATGTATGTAGAAATCATTATTTTATTGACAAAAAGAAAAATAAATTGCTCTTAGGGCCCCTGGTGGCCGCGTGAGGTACAGCACGCTTTGCCAGTAACATGAGCTGCTGTGCAGAGCATCCAAAAGTCCAAAGCTCCAGTCAGAAGTTAAGTAGGCAAAACAATGTCTTAAAAAAGGTCTTAACCTTCAGAAAGAAAGAAAAGAAGGAAGAATAGAAAAAAGATGAAGGTGTGTTTTAATATGTCTTCGTAATGTTTATGAAAAAAATATTTGTGAAGCTGTTAATAGAAAATTAGCTTTATAGCGACCTTGAACGGTTCAGTTCAACAGCCAAGCATTTATGCTAGCGTCTTTGTGTGAAGCTGAGTTTTAACTTGAAATGAATTGATTCTCCTACTTGGCTCTATAAATATCAGCCGATCACGATCCCCCAAAATTAAGCGCCCAGAAATCAACAGGCCTATATAAACGTATCCTGTATTATACATGCATAGAATATGATGTAAACAGCGCAGCCAGAGATGCAATACGTTTGTAACAGGTGTGCTAATGATCTAATCATCAAACTGTTGATTACAGCAATCCACATTTTTAGCAGAACTAAGCTAATAGAGAGCACACATCTACATTATTTTATAAGAACAGGAAACAGCCAGAATAGAACGGTTTGTCCCGTAAACCTGAACTTCAACATACAGTCTATGCATAAATACTGTATAATTTTTCTATATTTTTTAATACTATTTCCTTGTTTTTCTACCTAAAGAAGCTGTCACTTTCTTTATTGAACTATAATGTGACTTGTATTATTAGTTGTATGACAAAAGTTTGCTCATTCCAACAAACCAGTCATTTTATATGATTTAAGTTGTTTTCTCAAAGTGGTTTGAAGCTATGAACTGAATTTTAATGCATATCAAAGTAGATGAAGAAGTTATTTGCAATTCCGTAAAAACGCATCAATCATTTTTATCTCCGGTGTGTAATGATGGAGCCAGTAAGAATAATATGAACCAGATCAGTTATGTGTATCACCTCTGTGTGCCAATTTACTCCAACATTTATTGCCTTCACTCACTTTTTTGTCAGTAAGATATCTGTTTTCCTTCCTCCTCTTTATTTCCCAGGTTTATATTTCTTGGCTCATTTCAGCCACCAGTCACTGAAATAAGATGAAACTGCTGTCATTGGTGTCAGGAATGTATATTACTCATCTCATGTAAAAACTTCTGCTTTAAATTAAATTCACATAATCTAATGTAGACCAACTCAGCAGTAATACCGCTGTAGAGATTTGTTCTTTTGCTTTGTTCATTTGGTGATGTGGGATTTCTTTTAAGATTAAATTTCACATTTTATTGAATGCATTTTTGTATTGTAATCCCCAGGAAATTGGATGGTTTGATCACAATTTCCATTTTCTTAAAAATAACCTTTTTCATCTCTTATGAAATCCAGGAAGGCAAATTAGGTCTTCAAGTTTCCCAGGACCTTCCTGTAGCAGCCTCCTGCACAGTGAACTGTTTTTCCTCACACTTTACAAGAAAACAAACTGTTAATGAAGTTATTAGGAAACCCTTAGCACTGTTGGTGGGTCTCTTTGCAAAGTAAGTTTGTTTTCCTGTGGTGTAATGTCTGCCACTCCATTAAAACACAGCTAATGATGTGTGGAGTTTGGAAGAAGCCAATGTCAACAATATTTGTGTGAAAGTCAATTTCATCTGGTCAAATATAAGTTTCTTCCATAACTCTCCATTTAGGTGCTTTCATGCACTCTGTGACTTAATGTGTAAAGGATTATTCATGCTTTGATAAGATAAGCCCACCTATTGCTGAATCAGAGACAGAAAACGTAAAGGAAGATGTTAAAGTCAAGGTCTGCGATATGCAACTCTCTGCATGTTCATTCAAATGAAGTTCAGTCAGGCTAAAATTAATAAACTTATGTTCATAATTCACCAGCTAAACATTCTGAAATAAGCTCAAATGAACTATTTCTCATTCATTTATCATGGTTTGTCTGAAAATAAAAATTTAGGAAATAATAGAATTTAGACAATAAATCTCTGTTTTATTCTCCTGTGTTTATTTTACTCACAGAAACAATATGTTATGCTTTACCTAACTGTTATAAAACCTGCTCTCACTGACACATTTTAATACTTATGCAATCAGAAAACAAAATGGGACATTTGACTGAAAGCCAATTCATTTGGACTAAGTTTTCAAATGCAGTAACTTTTAACCCGTCACGTCAGTTCAGATTTTAAATTAGTTTGTTGTTTTGAACTTTAAACTGTTGCATCGTCAAAAACATACACGACTACACAATCTGATACTGAAGGTTGATCTCTTGGAAAACTCTCTTTCATCCCACCTTTCTTGATATTTAAATTCCTAAATAATCAAAATGAATCCGAGGCGACCTACATTAATTCTGGCAATAAGAAAGTTGAAATATTACACCGTCCCTCTTTAATGAAGTCCTGATTAGCTGCCAAATTCTTCTATCATAAGACAAAAACGGTGCTGTTATAGTAACCATAGAATATCTGCTAAATCCAGTTTAAAGCGTCAGGTTTAGTGGTTAGGAAATGGGCACATGGTCGAAATACTTATATATAACCATGACGCCATATGTGTACCACAATTAAACACATGCAATGTTTGTCCTTTATCAGATTGGTAGATATTTTTGGAACAATTTTATATACATATGACTCAGAAGAATTACATGATCCAGAATAAAATAAAAAAAAGCAGCAATCAATAAACCCTAAGAGTCACTGCTCTTATTGGAGACTCATCTTTCAGTGTTTGTTGATTATAATTTGTGTTCTCACGCCACAGCAACCACAGCAAAACAAACAAGCAAATTAGTTAATATTTCATGTGAACATCTGACAGTGACATGCTTTCATTATGTGTTTTCTTCATGCAGCAGCCTCTTTTGAGGCTGCACAAAACCAGAGCCAAGGTTTGTGAAAATTTTGTCTGAAGGTTTTGTTTTTTTTCTGACAGACCTGCCTTGTTACACACTCAGAGCTGACAACACACATACACACAGACAGTGATCACAGAGGTGACATTTTGGGTGTTATGCTTTGAAAATGTTACGCACTGCTTTAATCTCAAGGTTTTGATGCAACACTACCGACAATATGTAATGTGTTTTAGGCATCAGAAATGCAGTTCTTCTGCTTGTGTCGAGTCTAATGTGAAGGCAAATAATGGAATGGCTTCTAGTTCACCTTTTGACTCTGTAATTACTACCAGGCTGAGGGAATGATAAGGTCTTAGCATTGTTGGACTGTTGTGCAGACCTGTAATGATGCAGTGAAGGATTAGTGCGCTGCAGGTCTGAAGGTCGTCGTATTGATGGGGTAGTTAACACCTGGCGGTGCTTTTGTACTGCTGGAAATGACTCAGCGGAGCTCTGCTCACATCTGTTGACTCTTCATAAGCAACGCTTCATCACTTTGTCAAACAAATAAG